>JAWNPA010000020.1:26951399-28285198 GCA_035045345.1 Drosophila hamatofila | reverse complement strand
TGTGTGTAAATGCTTGTGTGTGTGTGTGTGTGTGTGTGTGTTTGCTGATTGGGCTAAGCGGCAGTCAATTGCCCCAAAAACTACGATGTTTGTTAAAGTTTTCAACAACATTTTGGCCCTCGACGAGCTCAGGTAAATAACAATCAAATAAAATTTAAAGAGAGAGAAAGAGAGAGAGAGAGAGAGAGAGCGAGATGGCTAGGGATATGTAGAAGTAGAGCGCTTTGCTCTTAATGCAAAATAAATCGAACGAAAGTGCAAAACACTTGCCAGATTAATTAAAATGAAATGTGCTAATGGAAAATTCTCACACAGACAAGCAGCCAATTGAAAAGTGATAAGCACGTTCCACACTTCAGGGCGCACGAATAGAAGCGCTTAGTACGTATGTAAATTGCAAAAGCTGATTACTGCTTTCTAACATGATTCAGGATTGCTTGCAATGGGTATTATTTATGCTGGTGATAAAAAATTAAGTAATCAATATTTACATCGAGTTCTAAGTCTCTTTTGCTACATATATACATAATTATATTTGATGAATGAGCTGCATCACAATTTTAGTAATGAGCTCACATTAATTAATAATAATAATATATTTTTGCAAACATTTTTAGTATGATTTTCGTTGACTCAATTTTGTGTGAGGAAACTATTTAATTTGACATAAATAAGTACGTAAATATTTGATTACATATTTAAATGTCGACATAAATTATGAAACAATATATTTGTCTTTAGCAAAGCCCAATAGATTTCACAAATATTATTACACCCTGAACCTATTGAAAATGGGAAATCAGGGTAAATGGTTTTTATATTCTAACGAAATAACTGAATACCTGATTTTAATAGAAACAAAAAATATAAAAAACAATACAAAACAAGTAAGAAAGCTCTAGTCGAGACTGCTCGACTACGAGATCCCCTGAACCCTTCCAGGAACTAATATTTCAATAATTCGTCGTTCCACTTCTACTTACACATGCACACACACATACACACATACGCACGCACGTATAAACAGGCACGGGCTGCCATGTGGGCTTACTTTGGGAACTTAATTGTTTAATAACTTTTTTTGTAGGACAATCTTAATAAAACTTTCAGACCGTGATTATAGCATAAGAATATGTGTATGTGCCAACGCGGAAGTCTCTAGTATTTGAAATACGGTTTTTGCAAACTTGTAGTGAAGGGGGTGCTCTGAGGGATGGGGGATGAAATATGACAAAAACCGAAATTCTTAAAAATACATATGAATCTACATTTCAAATTGGGCGATTCTAGCTTTAAAGATGTAGGAAATAAATTTTTTTAACTGGTTTTCGATAAAGTTTTTAATCGATAACAAAATAACGGGAGCAGGTATCGATTTTAGAAAACAAACTTGATATGCGCGCTCTATATACGGACCTACGAAAAAAAATTCAAGTCTCTAGATCTTATATCTTCTGAGATCGACGCGTTCATACATACGGACGGACAGACAGACAGACAGACAGACTGACAGGCCTAAATCGACTCAGCTCGTCACCCTGATCAAGAATATATATACTTTATGGGGTCTGCCACGCCTCCTTCTGCCTGTTACATACTTTTAACAAAACCATCATACCCTGATTTCCCATTTTCAATGGGCTCAGGGTATAAAAAGTATTATTATATTATAAAAGTATTTTATACAAAGTATTTAAAAAATACACATATGCGTACTCTGCGATTCTCTTGATTAACAACTGCTTAAGATAATTAGTTGTTGAGTAATCGTATTTTTTCATCGCTCAGAATCTTAGTCTGAATTATTCTCTTCTCATCTTCATCTCTCATAACTTTAACTCTCGATATCATTCTAAAATATATATTTTTTTCTCAATCATTCATAAAATTCTTTAATTTTTTTTAATGAGATTTATAAATCACGATAATAAAATCTCAATAATAAAATTATAGTATGTTTTTGGGCATTTAAATATTTACATGTATACCGTTATATATATGAATTAAAATACAAAAGAGATATAAACACATATAATCTCTATTATTTATACTTTATATATAATAACCTGCAATTATTACAAAACATATTCGTTAAAGTAAACAAAATTATGACATGTAAATAAATTTCTTCGCTTTATCTGTTTCTTTAGTTTTGCTCTGTGACCCATATAAATGTGGTTACACGTGTCTATTTTCGGCATTTCAAATTGTATATGTTTTATTTTTAAATTTTCATTCAATTTCAAGGATAAGTGCATGGCGTGTTCTATTTTTAGGCGCTGGCCACAAAATAAATTTACTGACAGCTAAAGTGAGCAAGCTTCAAAGCAGACACAGTACACAGGGCAAATAAGGTAGACAGACAGACAGAAAGAGAGACTAACATTTAGTTTGCGGGCCATTTAAAGCATAGGGAAACTATTAAAATGTATGCGTTCAAATGAGAAAGAACAACAAGAGCCGCACAAGAACGGAAATGCTTTGAAAATGGAGAGACGAGCCGTAGATAGCGGCCTACACCCACGCAACGGACAACAGGCGCTTAGCGAAGGAACACGTTAATGCTGTCGTCGCCGCAAGGTAGAAAGCAGGTGCCACAAGGTGACGCCTCGTGGAAGTCAGCTCGGATACTTCGGAAGTTCCTTAAAGGCAGCATATCGTTAGCTCGAGGGATGAATTTCACAAATCCTAACCACATACTTGAGTAAAGCACCAAAATAGATTTTAAGATAAGCCTACAGCAAATTTATATACATATATATAAATAAATATATTTATATATGTATATATGCGAACCATCAAACCGCACAGCGTAAACTTATTTAAGTGCTTACAAGCCGAGTTTTGTGTGTGAAGTGTTTAATAAACGCTTAATATTTCATGTAAACAATGAAAATTATAATTTGAAACCGAAAACTTTTAACAATTAAAAGGCTTTTGGGCCAGAGAGAAGAACACAGAAATGCTTACCAAGATTTGTAGCATGGCTATTGACGAGGGCCGCAGGACACAGAACGGGGCAACTTAATGCCTTCAAGTTGTAAAACACTTAGCTGAGATTTTTTGTATTTTACATCAGCAGCAACAGAAGCAGAAGCAGCAACAGCAGCAGCAGCAGTGTCTTGCGGCAGACGGCAGACAGTAGAGGGCAACACACAACAACACAAACTTCGCGCGTGCCAAATTTGGTGCAGATAACTTCGAGCAATTTGGGTGCAAATTTAAAAAGTCTTGTGCCGTGTGAGTGGCTGGCGGAGCAACAGCAGCTAGTGGCGCGCACAGGTGTGTGCGCTGGACGTGTCGCGCGTCCAAGTTAGCAAATTGGCGAATAGTAGGCACGCTACCAGGCTGCTGCTAAGCACAACGGTGCACAACCGACAGGAGCAAAGGATAACGCACGACTGTGCCACACGAACAGCGACAATGACGAGAACGCCAACGCCGCCGATGACGACGATGACGACGACGAGGACGAGGACGACGACGCGGACGCCAACGCCGACGCCGACGCCGATGGTGACGAGCTAGAAAAGCCGAATACCGAAAGCATCAGCAGCAGCAGAAGAAGCAGCGGCAGCAGCAACAGCAGCAGCAGCAGCAGCAGTTGCTTTATGGCCCATTGCCACAGCGTCGTTTGGCATTAGTTGAAAGTAAGTAAAAATATGAAAAAGAAGTAACAAAAATAGCAGCGGCTATGGCTGCGAAGTCGACGTTGACTGCGACAGCAGCAACAAATAAATCGCTAGTAGATTATTCGTGCTGGCACCCATTGCCGCAGCCAGTTGGCGCACCGTCCCGCTACGCCACGCCCCTCGCTTCGCCCACTCCTTTTTGAAGCGCGCCTGTGTGTATGCTACAAAAAATTGACAGCCAAAGCAAAGGGGACACATTTGTTGCTGGGCGGCCTCTTTTTGGGTAAGTAATTTTCGTTGTTTCTATTTAATTTATGACTCGTGTTTTTCTTGTGTGCTTTCTCCACTTCTGTTTGTCGCGCTTTTGTTTTTTGTTTTCTTATTTTTTATTTGGCTTTTATTAATTTGTTTATTTGCGCGTCGCGAAGCTCCTTTCCACGCGGCTTTTTAAACGTTACTTTTTATGGGCTTTTAATACGAGCTCAGCATCCCATATCCCAACCAACAAAGTCACGCAAACACACACAGCCAGATAGTCTTAGATAGACAGCTTTATGCACTGCGGCACGCATCCTAACCTATCCCTTCACACACACACATACACATGTGAAAGCGTCTGTGTATGTTTATATCTGCGGCTTCCTGTTGCTTTAGTCCAATGGGTATGAAAAATTGTTTGCGCGTGTCCGGATGCACTGTAAGAATGATCAAGGTACTCAAAGGCAGAGAACAAACACATTAGAGTAATTTAATCATATAATAAACGATTGAAGATTAAGGACTTTATCTTTATATTCTAAATAATAAAAATACTTGACAATCTTCAGCAAAACTAAGTTGGATAATACATAACATTTATATACCACATTTGTCATCGTACAACTCTTTAAACTCATTCTCCAAGTATATTTTACTTTGCTTGTTGGTCCTTTGTAGCGTTGACAGGCAAAGTATCTGTTGCTGGCACTGTTGCATGTCCTTTGGCTGCTGTAAGACTCTTTTCTCGATTCTCGTTTCTCTTTTCTCCTTTCGTTCTCAGTTATAACGAACTTCAGTTTATATTGCTGGCCACTTCTTAAAGCTCATAAATCTGTTTGTTAGCACTTTGTGTAATTTTAGTAGAAAATGTTATAAGAACGCTTGTTGCACACTTGGGGCAACATAATGGGCTTCAAATAACCCATACGCCATGTGCTGCACAGGCCACAAAAAGATTATGCAGTACGCATTTTGATTTACTCTTGCGGCCCACTTAATAGACCGCAAAAGCTGCAAAACCCCGTAAAGCAACCGTTGAAAAACAGACAGAGAAGGAGGGAATAAGAAAGGACCATCAACGAGCAAATGGCCACAAATGACACGTTTGGTGTTAAATGGAGGTCGCCAATTGGGCGCTTGTATGTGTGTTCGTATTTGAATGTCACAGTTACAGTAAATTGTTTGTACAACATGCATGTACAGCAAACATAAATCCCATCCAGGCAACAGCGCCTGCCAGACGACCACGTTAACTAAACGTGCGACGACGAACGAGACAAGCAGCAAAAGCCGCCCACTCCCCCTCTGGCTCTGTCTGCGCCTTAGTTGGCTCAGAGGCAGGGCAATTAAAGCCACTACGTGTATTGTTTGTTTGCGGCTTTGTGCGTGCGTGTGCGTATGTGTGTGTGTCAACGTGTGGCGGTGCCTGTGTTCGGCTTTAAGTTAACCGAAGGCTTTATCAACTCTTGCAGCTCTACAGCTCATGCGGTTTATACAGATCATTAGCGCACTGTTGCTGTAACCATTGGAAAGCTACTTAATAACACTTTGTCCAGCTATTCATGTGTATGCACTGAATTGAATTCAATGTATGCATATCCATACACACATACACATGTAACATATGTATGCATGAATAATTACGCATACTGTCAACACCACACATACACACACACATTTTTATATACATATGTATGTATATGTACACGCATATGCACAGCACTTTTCTGTTAATTTGACATGCATCAGACCTTATGCCTGTAATTATCAGCTGCGACAATTTCTGTGCATATGTATGTACATACATATGTACGTATGTATGTGTATGCATGTGTGTTCATAAATCACTCATTTGTTTGGGTGCTTGCAATCCAAGACAATTTGTCACCACTGAAACAGCCTTAATTGCAGAGAAGCTATGACAGCTATCACACACACAATCACGCTCCCTTTTTCGCTTCCTTTCCATCAGGCAATTAACAAAGGCCAAATTAACTTTTGGCTTTCATATGACCGTTACTAGGTGTTCCAGTTATAAATACTGGGTAACAGCGAGGAAAGTAAGTCTGATTCGAATGGAAAACTTAAAGCTCTTCAAAAGCAGACTAGTGTAAACCGCTGCAATTGAATAGTTGTCAGATGCTTTTATTAACAGAAATTTGAGCTTTGAAGTCCAAAAAGCTTTGCTTTATTTATTTACTGTATGTACTTTAAATAAACAATATGACTTACTAATTAATAAAACCATTTTAAATAATACAAAATAATAATGATTTAATTATACGTCACAACTGTAAACGCGTTTTACAGTGCCATTTGAGAATATCAGCAGCGGAATTTTAACATAACATAATCCACTAACAGCTTTAGCTGTCAAAAACAGTGTCAGTTGAGTAAAATGGCATATATAAAAAGAGCGCGGTTGAATAAATGTATCGATACTTTGCAACTTTACTTCCAGTTTAAATACGTCAAAGCTACAAAAGCATTGCAGAAACTAAATTGACTTACATATTTTGTGGAAAAATCAGAACTTGCATCTAAAAAAAAGTATATGACTAAGTGCAGCTAATCATAATACAGTTGACAGTAAATATTCTGAGTTTATGCTCATCGTGGCATTTGCTTTAAGTTAAAAATTTTCTCGGGCTTGTGTTAAGTGAACAACCGTTATATCCGCCATCATCTTTTTCCGCGTCTTTGTTTAACCGCGTGCTTTGTTTCTTCAGATATTTTCGTTTTGTGCATCGCGGCTATTAGCAACAATTATGAATTTAGACGAGAGTAAAATGCCGTGCGCGATTTGCGGCAGTCCCTCCAACTTAATATGCCAGCGCTGCGGGGAGCACTACTGCGACTCCGCCTGCCAGTTTGAAGATTGGCAACGGCACAAATATGTTTGCACCTTGATGCCGTAAGTGTCGAAAAATATAAGATTCCAGAAATTTCCATTTCCATTGTCTGGGAATATTTTTCAGTATAGTAAAATTATATTACCATTATATGTATGTACATATGTACATACAGTTTGGCAAGAAAGTGCTTACACACAGGGAAAAAATTTTAATTTTTGTTACTTTTTTTGTTTTTAGTTAATGGAAACATATTTTTATTTTTTTTACTTACGAATAAGTTAATAGTTTAATTTACCTATTTGCATTAAAAAAAATTTGAATATTCATATTCTTACTGTTTTTAAATAAAAATCAAAATCGCTTCAAACAAAACATGTGTGTTAACACTTTCTTGCCAAACTGTACATATGTACATGTGTGTATATATGTATGTATGTACATATATGCTAACGAAAACGCAAACTGTCGCACCTTTACTATTTTTTATTTTATTTTTATTTTTTTTATTCTTTTCTTAAAATTACAAATAATTTCTAAATCCTACTCATTGTAAAATGTAGTTTATTGCGTATCTAATGTACATACATACATATGTACATATTTCCATCCTTGGATTTTTTCGAGATCACAAAAAGCTAAATTCTAGCTGGAAAAGCAAGCGAAAAAAAGAGGGTAAATCGCGACGTTAACATATTGCAAGATTTATGTAAGCAATGCATATATAAATATGCATTTCTACATTTGTGTACTTTTTTTTTTGCTCAATATCATTAAATTCTGCAATTTCTATAGATTATTTGCTCAAATTTGATCCAAAATAAAGATAAAAAAGAATAAAAAAAATTATGATTACGATTTTTAAAAAAGCTAGAAATCCTGGTTCCCGCTGTAATCCAATTTTTACCGCAATTGGACTTTCAAAAAAGCCTGATCAGACGGGAAAAGAGCTGAAATGGCCCAAATGCAGAGTTTGTTTAGAAAAAATTTGAATTAAAATGAATATATCTTCTGAGATCGCCGCGTTCATACGTACGGACAGACAAACGGACAGGGTAAATCGACTCAGCTCGTCAATAATATATATAGTTTATGGGATCTGCCACGCCTCCTTCTGCCTGTTACATTGTAACAAAACAATTATACCCTGATTTCCCATTTTCAATGGGTTCAGGGTATAAAAATTATAGCTTCGACGCACGACTGCAGATGAGCGAATGTCCAGATAATTTTAGCATCTTTAAACTAAACTAACGCTAAACTGTTTTTTTCTTTTAGACCGTTGGTTAACGCAAGATTCTATAAACCAATTGTGCCAAGGATGCACAATATTGCTGCTGCCTGCAACGCAACGAGCTCAAGGGAATCGACCAGTTCTAATGAACAGTTAGCATCTATGGTAAAGGATTTAAAAATTGTGGAGTCAAGCGAAACAAAATTGAGCCATGAATGGCGTGAGTTCCTGATGCCGTCAACAAAAGAGTTCTTCGAGTGTCGCGTCACTTGCATGGAAAGTGATGGGCCCATTTGGGTAATGGACGTGGCCAATATTGAGAAGCTGGAGCGTCTGACCAACAACATTGCGCGCAGCATGCAGCACAAAAAATCATGCTCAATTCAGGATCTATCTGCAGGCAGGTTGGTTGGCGCCGCCGTTGACCATAAGATGTACCGTGGCGAGGTGCTGGGGGTGAATGTGTCCGGCAAATGTGCTGAAGTGCGTCTCATTGACTACGGCACAGTGGTTTATTGTGAACTACAGAGCATCTATTATCCAGTGCAGCGAATGGCGCAATACAAGGCTCATGCATTCCGGGTTCAACTGCCCAGCAACACGGGCGTGGAGCTCAACAAGAATTTGACCTTGCGGCTGCTGGGCAGCCAGACAATCGATGGCATAGAGCAGGCTGAACTAAAGCCCAAATTGATACTTCCCCTTTATTTGCCATTTAAATTGCTAGTCGCGCATCCGGAACTGAGTGTCGTAAAGATTCTTACCCATGACATAACGCTCGATGAGCCGCAAGTGGCTTTGGTGCAACTCAAAGCGATGACCTTCATAAATGACGAGCTAAACGCCAGCTTGACTAATAAGCCTAACGATCTGTTTACGGAACCCTTTTCAAAGGACGCACGGACAATCTTTCTGGCAGCTCGCACCAAGCAGGGCTATCGACGAGCTCTACTGATCGACCATATCGAGGAGCCTCCCTTGTTTTTAGTCTACGAAATGGACGAGGGCTGCATTTCATTGACTAGCGAAGTGCGCCACATTCCCAGTAGCCTAGTCTGCCAGCCATTGCGCGTGTTTGCCGTCACCCTCGAAGATGAGCAGGCTGGCCGCTTAAAAGATCACTTGTCGCAGTGCGGCCCGGATCTATCTATCAAGTTCAACATGGACAGCCTGGCGGGAAAGGACAAAGACCAGCTGCGCGTGGCAAGGGCAGCGCTGTTCACAAACAACAGGCAGGTGTGCGCTGTGCGTGCAAACTCCTTCCTGGGTCAGATAAACCAAATCGGACACAAGTATTGGCGGGAGCCCATTGAGAACGACAATCTGGTGTATATCTCGCACGTTGTCAACTACCGGGAAATCTGCATTAGCTCAGTGTACAGCAAGCAATACGAGGATATATTCAATTCCCTGGAAACCAAATGTTTGCCAGTCGATCACTTTAAGGACATACTCATTGGCGACATATTACTTGTCGTGAACTCCATTCGTGGCAACTACCGGGCCGAGGCAAGTTCAAGATGGATATTATTAGATTTATTTCGATTTTCTACATCCTATATTTGCATTATTTATTACAGATTACTTCCCTTGAAGACAATAAGTTTGGTGTTCGAAACATCGACACTGGTTCCACGCATCTCGTAGCAGGAACTAATCTGCGCCGGCCTTGTCGATTCATTGAGAACTTACCTGTTAGTAACTGTTGCGTCAAAATAAAAACCATCTGCAACATACCGTCAGCAGCAGTGCCGGCAAATTCAGTTGCCCTGCAGATACTGAAGAGGCTGCATGCGAATAAGTCGGAGATGCAAGTGAAGTTTGATGATGCCCATGGCAGGATTGTTGATTTGCTGGATTTTACGGCCGAGCCGCATTCAGTGATGACTCGCATGCTCACAATGTTGTTTACTCCTGTTGCAGTCGAGCTGAACCCGGCTGCTGCCTTACCTGAGTTATCTTTAAATGAGCCAATCATCTCATCACCTACTCACAATATTCCAGTGGCTGATCTTCCTTCGTTGCCGCCTTCGCCGCCAAATTCGCCGAGTGAAAATGAAAAGTCATCTAAGCAGGTGCAACGTTACTACTTCAATGACTTGGAGCGTTATCCCTTGCCTCTGGGCGAGAATATGGAAATTTTAGTTTTGCATGCTCAAGGACTGCATAAAACAGGATACGTTACAGCTTGTTTCTTCTCCAGCGAGCAGGAAGCTGAATACTTCCAGGACTTGCTCAATCTTGTTGCCAAGCATGGAAGTGAGGATAACGTGCAGCCTGGCTATTTACCTCAGTAAGTGATGCAATTCAATTCAAGCAGCTCAATTATTTCATTTGGTCTCTCTTGAACAGGGTTGGCGAAATGTGTCTTACCCTCTTTGTAGACGACAATTCCTGGTACCGAGGTGTTTGTATAAAAGTTAGCGGGATGATAGCTGATATTTTATACTGTGACTTTGGAAACATAGAATCGGTTCCTCTAGAGCGGATCAAACCTATCTCAGCCGAGCTGCTTTATAGTGTATATGCCACAAAATGTTTTATCGATGGTAAATGATAACTGATTTACTTTTTTTTTATAATCAACTTAATACCCATTTATAGGTTTCGATAAAGATAAACCTTTTTTGCATCTTGAGAAATATCTATCCGATAAAAATAAGATTATGTGTGATGTGCTCGAAGGACCAGAGCCCAACACACGCCTGCTTAAAATTCCGGTACTGGATGAGGTATTGTCGAAGGAACTGCTTTGAAGTACGAAGAATTTAATTATCTTTAAAAAAAATTCTCTACTGATGGTATGGAAAAGCGTTTTTGTTTTTTGTTTTGATATAAGTACTTGAAAAAGTATTATTACTTTTGTTTCTGAGAATCCTCGAATAAAAATACATTTTAATTTTTGACTAAACATTGACTGTTTTTTTATTTGTTTTATATGTATATGTATATGATATACATACAGTTAAATATCATAAAGACAGTGCTACCATTTTTTCGAGCACAAAAAGCTAGATCTAGCAACATCGTGATTCTAGCTCATTAACTCAGGTTTTGTGTAAAATAAATATATACGTATAGTTATTTTGACTTTTTGCTCCAATTCATTTAATTTGGTAATTTCGTTAGACAATTCGCTGATTTTGCATTGCAATGTATCCAAAATGAAAACATCTCTAATAATCTACTAATCGGCTTTGGGGTCTTGACTATATATATTCGGCAAAAGATGTAGATAGCTAAATTATGCCCATTGAGAGAAACAAAACGTGTTGGGTTTTTAGTTTTTATAAGGTACAAACATCAACAGCTCAGTTACAACAACAATATCAAAGAGGATAAACATTAGTTACAACACTCAGTTCTCAGCAAATTTGTTAAGAATTTCATTCAAGATCGCGATATCTCGCACGGCTATCAACCCGTTTGAGTTGCGCTTCCAATCGGAGTCAGATTCTGATTTGTCAACGTAGTTTATTGGCACAGGTAGCTGCTGCTTGATGCTGGCCACGTAGTCGAGTACATCGCCTCCAAGTGCGCGCAGAATCGCTTGGGGACCACAGGTGTCCCAACGGAATGTGGAACCTTTGCTGAGCAGGTAGATGTCAGCCTCATTGGAGATCACTTTTAGCGCCTTGTGGCCAGCTCCCGCCGAAAAGGCCAGTTCATAGTTTAAATCCAGAAAATGCTGTAATATTTCGGCCTGCTCCGATGTGGAGAATATTCCAATTTTTCTATTAGCTCGGCGTTCGCTTGGATCTGACTTGCAGTTGTGGCACTTCAGAGTGGGCAAGCAGACTCCCCAATTCAAGGAGGAACTGTACTCGTGCTCCTTCAACTTATGACCAAATGGCTGAGAGACTATGCCGATTACAGGTACTCCGCTGTCCCGTTCATAGACTCCAATCAATACTGTAACACAGTCCAGGCCTGTGGAAGTGATGCCGGGGAAGTCAGTGAATATGGAGTCGCCGGAAATGTATTCGGCAGTGGCATCTGGAATAGAGTGATGATTAGCAAGACTGAGGAATGGCTGAAATATTTACCATACCAATAGGATCTATCCAAATGCCTAAATTACTATAGTCGAGTGCTTCAGGTAGTTCCGGAATATCTTTGAGGGTTGTATCATACTCGACGCTCCTATGCACCTCGGCCGCCAATGCATCGGCCGCTTTCCTATGTCCATCAAGCACCGCTTCTAATCCTGCAGCTGTTTCGGCTGCTGTGTCGCCCACGGCTATTGTTATTTCCTGGCCGAGTTTGTTGGTGAAATGTGTCGATTCCTCGCCAAGAATAGCTTCACGCATCTCTGGAAACAGTTTACCCACCTCATGCCTTATAGTTTCCTGGATTAGGACATCGGCCAGTGTCTTGAAATCATGCTCGAAACGTTGGTTGGCCTCAGCTCCAGTTTTCTCCTGGACGAGCAGCGCCAAGAGATCTTCATTGGAGCGACAAACGCGTGCAATATTGGCCGCTTTTTCTGCACAGTTGATTAAAACTCGAAGCAAGTTTATGTTCTCCGTCATTTCAATACGTATCTTAATTATTATTGCATACTTTTATCGTTTTTCCTTCGCTTTTAAGGTTTCATTTCAGATGCTGATGGCCAGCTATAATTGTACGCTATCGAGCATCGACTGCCACCACAGCGCAACTAAATATATCGATAGCATGCGATAGTTTTGGTAGTGCCAACTCGTTAGAAATTCGATTTGAATATTATTTTTGTCATAAAATAAATTGAAATACCTGAAAATAGTTGTATAAATTTAAAACATAATTTATAATTAAAATGCTATACATATTTTACGTAGTGTACTGTGAAATGCGGATGCAAAATGTTGAGTTTTGGTCATGGACTTTTCACATCTTAATTGAACCAATTTTAATTGGCAATTAATAATTACGCACTCACCGCCCCATTTAGCGAGTGCAGGCAAATTTATAAATCATGTTCGAGGCGTAATAAGCAGACTGAGTGCATCGGCTGCTGCTGCTGCTGATGATGATGCCGAGCTGCACAATTTGCACCCGATCTTATCGTCCAGCACCGCTAATGATTCGCATTAATGATGCTCTGTCTCGCTCGCGCACTCATCTCGCTATCATCTTATGAAATGGGATCATCAATCAGCTCTCCTGCCGCATCCCAGCGCCTGCATTGGCGCATTTGCATATAAATTGCTGCTAATGTCGCGCTATCAAAGTGACTGCATCAATGTGGCAACGACTACGCATTCTTGCAATGCCAGCTTCACTTGCCCCTTGCGCCTTGCCCCTTGCCACGCCCCGCCTGGACTGCAACAGAATTGAGTGCCCTACGGGCCAAGTTATTCGTGTATCGCTTGGCTTATGCTAATTTTCCCAGGCAGCAGTCCAGGCCAAGCAATTGATGTTTGGATAACGTTGACTTGATGACTTTGCATAATTTACGCCACGCAGCGACAGCAGCAGCAGCAACAGCAACAGCAGCCGAAGCAGCAGCAACAACAACAACATGGAATCTCTTTGAGCTAATTTTTCACTCAAACGCACGCGTTGCTTATAATGTGTTAATATTCATGCGGGTTGCACCAACAGCAGCAACAACAACAGCAACAATAGCTGCAACATATGTCGTTTTTCTTTTTTGCCAGCTTTTTACTCTTTGTGACATTTCAATTTCTTTCCCTCCTTCAACTTTTTGGCAAACGATTTTTCAAGCCTTGCTCATTTCATGCAGCTCAGCGTTGAAGTATTCGTCATCTCCACGGGTTTAAGTTATGTAATTATTAAGATAAGTTTGAGATGGTTGTTTCTTTTGTTTGGTTAAAATAATACACTTTTATATACTTTTTTACAGGTCCTACGTTGCATATGTAATGATCATATAAAATGCACAAGATTTGTATTTCAAATGCATCTTAATTGTATTCATTTAATAATGAATATCCTTTGAATTTATAAAAATCATTATAAATACGGACTCTATCTGAGCGATTTTTACATACATATAAAACACTTTATAAAAATAAATTGATATTTACTGTTACATTTTGTTTTGTTGCATACAAAAAAAAAAGCTTTTGTTTATGCATCAATTTTTATATATACAAGTATTTATAGTCTATCTAACTAGCAATTTGTAAACTTATATTACCATACAAAAAAACAACGAAAAATGCAAAGTGTTAGCTCTACTAAAAAAAATTAGAAATGAAAGAATTTAAGAAACATTCCAATAGACTTTGTGGAAGTTTTTATTTACATACTGAATAAAAATACATATACTATATGTCATTAGCGAATTCTTCTATTGGCATTCTAAAAAAACATTCCAACAAAGTTTTTTAAGTTTTGATTTGCATACTGAATAAAAATACAGACTGCGAATTAGCGAATTCTACTTCTATTAGCAACATTTTTCATGACAAAGTTAAAAAGCTCTCACGAAGAGTATAAACAAATATATGTTAATATGATGACGTTGCTGTAATTGCCGCAACAAGTTTGTCGCCTAAGTCTTTTGTTTTAGTTTGGATAGAATTCAAATATCGAAAGCGAATTTCAAACAAATATATTCATTAGGGCTGTGAGATATGCTACACATGGCTACACATGTTTGTGGCTGTGGCTTTGTTCGAATGCTTTGTTTACCCTTTGCCAGGTCTAACAGCCTTTTAATTAATCGCTTGAGTTAAACAAATTCTTAATGAGTCTTTAATTAATCGCCAAAAACGAAATATAAGCCAGTCGTCGCATCTCTCGTCGTGTATAAATATTTAAATTAGTTGTGACTTGATTTCTGTTATGGCCACAATGTTGTTCGTTTGCTGAGCTGCGACGGCTCCTCCCCTGAGGTGTTTGAAACGAGTTTGAATGCTTCTATAAGTTTGCCTGGCTTTTATCATTCATGTGTGGTTTTCGCCTTGATGTTAACTGGACTATAAAACAGATGCCACAACAAAATTGAAAATATTGATGAGTGCTTTTAGTATCTTAATGTTGATACTCTGATTGGGGGCGTTGCCAATTCAAGTGGACAGCGAACTAAGCCTCGTCTCCATTAATTAGCAAAGTAACCACGACATGCAAGCGCTTGGTGACAATAAAAACTCTTGTTTGCACAAGTTGGGGCTGCATGAAAGAGAGAGAGAGAGAGAGCGAGAGAGGAAGACAGAGAGCAGTTGGAGTCTGTTGCAAAATGTCTACCCATCGAACATAGAACTTGTCTTTACCAGTTTTCGATTGGTGCAATTGCCAACTGGCTGCAGATCTCTGCAGAGAACTCAGCACCCACTCCTCGCAGCTGTCCAGTTGCATTTACTGTGCATTTTGTGCCTGGACTAAGTATTGCAATTGAAAAAGAGTACTTTGATTCAATGAAATTTTAAATTCTGAAACTTTTCAAATTTTTGCACCCATTACATACTCTAGTTCGCCTCTGTTCCATAGATTTTAATGAGTGGGAACCACATGGGAGCCCATTTTGTAATGTTAAGAACTTAGTTTACCTTTAAGAGCATTAATTTATGCAATTTTTTATTTTTTATATTTTATCATTCATTTATTTTATAGTGAAAACCCTTAGCACTACAAAAATTCCAAACTTCTTTTTTAATATTATTTATGAAAAAAGTTTGCAATTTTTAACCTATAGTTGAATTTAAACCTAAATTTAGTAGACAAAGGTCATGCTTAAAAAATTTGACTAGCATCTATAGAAGCTTTTTAAAACGACTATATACAAACTTTTTATTAGTATATTTGTAAAATTTAATTGAATACATTTTAAAAAATCTATTGTTATCTCTTTAAGTAAGAATAACTACGATATTAGTATATGTGAAAATACAGTAATAATAAAAACATGAATATTTAGTTACAAATAAGTTGGTCTTTCAGTTTGGAAAATCTAAATATTAGATAATTTTAATAAATCTAAATAGATATACAGATTATAAGATTGTCTGAAAAAATTGTACAAAAAGAAAAGTCCTACTTTCCGTCCGCCTCTCTGTATTAAGACAACTAATTTCTCCACTGTTAATCGTAGCGATTTGGAGAATTATGTATACATCTTGGATATAAATTTCTAAATTGTTTTATATAGCTGAGTCTGTTGAGTCTAGAGATTTGGAAAATCTTGGACAAATGAAATTATGTTCAAGTCTGTTGACCTCCACTGTAAATCAACTTTAAATTGTATAATGACCGTATTACTTCAAATATCGACGATAATAAGATTCTCTTCAATTTAGAAAGATCTTATAGAATTTCTTGTTTTTTGTCATTAGTTTTCTATCTTTCTCATACCTTATTCATATTTTGAATTTCTCATTAAGACCAAGATAGGTCTATTAAAACTCCGAGCTATACATATTTTACAGTGAAACTTTAATATATTTATGTCTGTTGGTTTACATATTGTTCTTATACTTATATTGAATGATATCGAAATAGATTAATTATCTTTAACTATCGACATAATTGTAACACAAAATATTTACCCATCAGCTGCACTTGTTAGGCATCACTCAGTCACATTATATTTGACAGGCAGAGAATTGAAATTAGTTTATGCCGCCGAGTCTCGGTCGTATGCATTATCCTAACACTCGATCGCATATCGAGCGGAAGTACAATCGTGTGGGGATACAAATGTGATTCTCGGGCGAGTGCATATAAATTTTATGGATTTTACGCAACGTTTGCCATTTTGCCACTTTAACATTATTGTTATGATGATAAGCGAGCGAACGTTGCAGCGACCATGTCGAACGTGCTGGGCTAAGGCTGCCCGCGGAGCGAGAGCAAGATCAGGTCTCACCTCTGGCCAGAGCTGGCCATGGGAGTGGAGAGTGGGGTCTGGGTCTGAGTCTGGACCCTGGGGTCTAGTGTCTGTGTGTCTGCCAATGCAGAGGCATGCTTAATGGCCTGTGGATGGGATTGTGGCCAGAACGCATCCTGCCTCCTTTTTTGACCATTGACGTCGTTGTTCTGTTTGCTGATCTCGGCGCGATCAGCTTCATGACTCTGGCTTGTTTGGCTTTCCACCATATTTAAAACCATTTCATTTTCTGGGGGCCAGAGTGTGAATATAATTTAATATGTTTTTTTTTTTTTATATTCGTTTATTAACAATAAATTAAAACATAATCTGGGTGTTTAGGATATTAAGAATAGTACACGATGCTTGCGGGACGGCCGTAAAGCATTGCTTCGCAAGCATTTTGTACTATCCTAGCCTGTGACAACTCGTCTTCGTGCTCGCTCAATTCTGCGGAGCTCCATCATGACTGTGGCCGCGAAGGTGCTTATTAGATTCCAAGCCACCTCCGATTCCAGCATGGCACTGACTATATTGTCTGCTCTAATGGAGCGGCCCAGTGCCTCTTCCAGACCACGCCTCTCCTCTAGAAAGCGTCCGCACTCGAAAAGGACGTGTTTGGCGTCTTCCACCAAGCCTCGTCCACACCAGGGGCATTCATCGGTATCTTCGTGGCCAAAGCGCTTCAAGTAGCTCCGGAAGCATCCGTGTCCAGAGAGAATCTGCGTGAGATAAAAATTAATTTGCCCGTGTTTGCGGTTTACCCATTGCTCAAGCTCCGGGATGAGCGTGTGCGTCCACCGTCCTTTTGAAGAGCTATTCCATCTTCTTTGCCATCGTGCAATGCTATTCGCCCTGATAGCGTTGCGTCGTGCAGGCTCGTGTGTGTTCCGCTCCACGGCTTCGGCGACCAGGTCTTCCAGAGGCACCATGCCGGCTATGACGAGCGCTGCGTCATCGGAGACAGTCCTGAAGGCGCAGCAGACTCTGATTGCGCTCAGTCTGTAGGTGGCGCAAATGCCCCGGCTGTAGCTCGGAGTTGCCATCGCTCTTGACCATATTGGTGCAGCATAGAGGATGACGGACCTAATGACGCTCGTTAGAAGGAGACGTCGTTGTTGTTTTGGTCCCCGCGTATTAAGCATGATTCTTGAGAGAGCTCTACAAGAATCAGCTGCTTTTTTATGCACATATTCTAAGTGCTCGCGGAAAGTTAATCTTGTGTCTAACATGACGCCAAGATACTTTATCGCCCTCTTTGATGCGATGGAGACGCTGCCGATTTTGATATTGGCTGTTTCCACACTTTTGCGACTGCTGACTAGGACGACTTCCGTTTTGTGCGCCGCTAGCTCGAGTCCTGCTCTTGACAACCAGCTACTAATGCGATTGATACTTGCGCTGCACATATCCTCTGTATCTTTAAGCTCCTTGCCTATGGAGACGACTGCTACATCATCAGCAAAGCCAATGGTGTGCGCACCTGCTGGAAGTTCCAGCCGCAGTACGCCGTCGTACATAACATTCCATAGGAGAGGCCCCAGCACTGAACCTTGGGGAACTCCAGCTGACACTGTATGAGTTTGGGGACCCTCACTCGTGTTGTATACAAGTGTTCTTCCTCTGAAGTAGCTCTTAACAGTCTCTGTTAGATATTTAGGGATATTATATTGTGACAGCGCATCAAATATCATATCCCAACTAGCAGTGTTGAAGGCATTCTTGACATCTAGGGTCGCAATGATGCAGTACTGCTTTGTACCATGCTTCCATCTGGTGCCTTGGATGGCGGAAGTTGCCAGGCCAACAACTTTATCCAGCGCATCTATTGTTGACCGGGCCTTCCGGAAGCCAAATTGGTTTGGCGACAGGCCTCCAGCACTGGCGATAGCTGCCTCCAATCTAGAGCAGACCAATTTCTCAAACACCTTTCCCATGGTGTCTAAGAGGCAGATTGGTCTATAAGAGGATGGCTCCTCTGGTGGTTTGCCAGCCTTGGGTAGCAGAACCAGGTTCTGGATTTTCCAGGTAGCAGGGAACGTCTTCTGAATCAAGCATTCGCTGTATAACTCAGCAAACGCATTTGGGTGCAAGGCGAGGGCTAGCTTTAGCGCACGATTTGGGATCCCGTCCGGCCCTGGAGCTGATTTAGTTCTAAGACCTCTAAGAGCTACTAGGATTTCTTCGTCCGTAACTAAGACAAGGTCAGTGCACGTCATGTCCTGATTAACAGGTACAGGCTCCGGATCGTGAATGGAGCTTAATCTTTCTGGAAAGAGCGTTTCCACAATCGATTTAAGCTCTAAACGATCCGTAGGCTGTACCTGTTTACCTGCGTATAGTCTTTTAACTACCATCTTATATGCCCTGCCCCAAGGGTCATATTCGGCTGAGTCACACAACTCTAAGAAGCATTCTCTTTTACTTGCCCGAATGGCCTTCTTCAGCTGTCTTCTAACCGCCTGATAAGCTAGTCGTTTTTCTATGTACGTAGACCTACCGCGAGCCCGTTGGTAGCTTCTTCTCGCCTGAATGCATTTGTGTCGAATGTCACTTATTTGTGCATTCCACCAATACATAGGCGCTTGCTGTCGCGTAAACTGCTTGCGGCGTAGCATACTGCTATTGCAGGCACTTTGTATTTGGGCTACCATTTGGCATGCTCTGGCCTCAGCATTGCCAACTGTACCCAGTGTCTGAATGGCCTCTGAAAAAGCCGCGGGGTCGAAAGTATCCAGCTGAAATGATTCTCTCCACAAAGATGGCGCCCTGGCAGATGGCTCACCAATTGTGAACAGAAGTGCCGAATGATCGCTACCCGTATAGCTATCGCAATGGCTCCACGTTGCTTCCCGAAAAAGGGATGATGTGACAAAAGTTATGTCAATTACAGATCCGTATCCAGCCCGACTGAAGGTGAACTCGTGACCAGTGTTGAGCAGTGCAACATCCAGTGTCGCGAAGATCTCCAGTAGGATACGGCCTCTGGCATTTGTTGTGTGGCTACCCCATTCTAACGCCCATGCGTTGAAATCTCCTGCTATAATGGCCTTCCTGCCCCTAGCATCCTCTGCAAGCTCGTCAAGCACTGTTGTGAACTCGTTGAGCTGCATGCTGGGGGCCAGGTAGCAACTGTAGAGCCATAAGTTACCGTAACGAGCGCGTACAAACCCATTAAATGCCTTAACATTTGACAATACTGTCGTTGAGTTGCCACATGCCCACAGAGCCGCTTTGCCATTAGCATCTGTGGACCATGTCCTAGGGCAGCTGGTCTTACAGTGATGAGGCTCACTGAGAAAGGCTACGTCTATACATTTTTCCCTTATGGTCTGCTCTAGAAGATCTTGGGCAGCAATACAATGATTTATGTTAAGTTGCAGGAACTTTAACATTTCATTTTTTGTGCTGCTTCACGGTAGGAAGGGCACTTGAAGCTGCCTGCTGAGTGGTCCGTCAGCTTTTCGCCTTTCCGGATGCAAAGGCTGCATTTCGGAGGCTTAATGCATGCCTTTGCACTGTGACCCATCTCACCACACCTGAAACAGGCCCCCTTTAGGTCACAGTCACTACTGCAGTTGGCAGCAATATGCCCGTAATCGAGGCATTTGAAACAGCGTTTAGGCTGGTTCACGGCTCGGATACGGCATACTACCCATCCTATCCTAATTTTGGACAGCTCGAGCAGAGTTTTGGCTTTTCCAACTGGAAGAGCAACCGTAGCTCTTTGCTGTCCACCAAAAGCTGGCCGAAGCGATTTGATGGAGTCAATAGAGAGTGAGCTATCCTTCAGCTCCACCTTCATTGCCTCCAAAATCTCCTCTTTGCTCGCTAGCTCATCTAAGTCACGAATCTCAATGTGCGCCGATTCGGTAAGTGTTTTGACTACCGCTCGATCGCCCAAGGCCTTGCCTACAGCTTCGTGAAGTGCCTCTGCGCTATGCTCCGGCTTTCTACTCAACTGCAACAAAAGGTCCCCCTTAGCTGTCTTCCTGATTCCCTGCACGTCACCGCTCAGGTGCTTCATATAATTTATAATGTAATATGTGTATAATTTAATATGTGTTTATGTGTGTGTGTGTGTGTGTGTGTCTGTCTTTCTCTCTCTCTCTCTCTCTCTCTCTCTCTCTCTCTCGCTGTCTGCCTCTCGCTGTGTGTGTGCAATTTTCAATATTGCTGCCTGTCCCGCGCCCCACTTGGCCCACTCGCAGATATTATTTATTATGCTTGATTGGTTTTCAAGTGATCATAAAGTAAATGATCGTCGTTTTGGGTCGCAGACCTGGCCCCGGCCAGTCTGTGGCAATTGTGGCGCTGTCCGTTGCCATTGAGCTGGCTGCGCTGTGGCGTTAATATGTAGATTTCTGCATTGGAGGCGTTAGTTAAAGATTTACGCGCCGGCCAATGAATTGTGAATTGTGGCAGCTTTTCCATAGACCAGCCCGGGGTCCTGACCCTGTCCATGTGTGTACATGCATATATATTGCTGGAATGGAGATAGCTTCATTTGCCGCAGACACCTTGCATTCCAATGCCCATATCCTGCTCAACACCCACACGCAGCGCGCTTCTCTGATGGCCTCCAACAATTTGGCATTAACATTTAATTGACATTGATGATTGCGGCAACGGACAACTCTGAGAACGGCTGGCTGACTGGCTACCTATGCAGCTAGTATGTGCTCGGCATGGCAATGCGCTCGGCATGGCTAGAAATTATTAAAAATCATATCGGACCATTGTGACAGGCGAGCTGCGTATGTCAGGCATACTCATCTAGTCCTTGTCGTATACGTAAGTAGTTAGTTGCCAACGGAGTGACATGAAGAAGACATACAAATAAATTTGTGGCACTTGCAGACATCAGCAGAGGGTGGCTTGGGGCAGCCACTGCGAGAGAGAGAGAGAGAGAGAGAGAGAAAGAGAGCAGATGCCAGATGGGCAGTGAGCGCAGACAGGTCTTGCGTTTCTAGCGCCAATCTCTCAAAGTAACTCAAAGTAAATGCGGAGAGTCAACGCCAAGTCAAGTCTTTGGGCGCTACTTTCGATTCACATAAGCAACTCTATGTGTGTGTGTGTGTGTGTGCGTGCGTGTGTGTGTTTGCTCGTGGCTTGTTTATTTGTTGGAGTGTGTTTTGTTTTCGCTGCTTTAAATGAACGTTATTAAGAGATGCTTATCTCAGAGTGATTTATTCATTAAAAAGGCATTTATTAGTCAGAAACAAGCCAATGCCAATGCGTGCGTGTGTATGGGTATGGGTGTATGTGTGTGTGCGTGCTAGCTACACTCACCTGCACACACTCGCACACTCGACACCTCCACATGGCCGACACACATTTGAGCCGCTGCGGCTCGTTTGCTGTGCCCGCTCGTCGCCTCATTTGTGTGGCATTAAAATGCAAAAGCGTGTTTGTTCCTGGAAAAACTGCAAGCACATATGGCCGATAAGCAGGGCGTAGGCTCAAGGAAGGGGGAAGAGAAAAGAGGGAAGAGGGAGGGGGGCGAGTGTAGATGTGGCCAACTGCGATGCCGTGTGTGTCTTATTGACTCGCATATTTCCATAATTTGATGTCTGTGTGCGTTTTTAATCACTTAATTAGAGAGTTTTTTAATTGTCTTTAGTTGAAGTTATTGCAATTTATGCAAAAGGTGTTCGCCGTTCGTGGTTCGCAGTTTGCGTGACGGGCAGGAAATGTGTCTTGCGGGCCAAGTTCGTGTCTTAAGTCTTTTGTTGCGAGGTGCCTGAAAGTGCGTGCAGAGTAGCCGTACTTAACATTACCTATACTATTTATATTCCTATACAATCGTAGCTTGCTGATTGGGAGTACACATATTTAGACACTGATATCAATTTGAAAATTACATAAGCATCGACAATAGCCTAGGCTAACGATAGTCAGGCCCAATAAAATGGCAGAGAACTGAGGCACAGCGTCAAGGCACGAGACCATGCCATAAATATTTGTTAGTCCCTCTTGAGAGTCCCACTTGTTGCCTGCGAGACAGGTGAAGAGTAGTTGGAGCTGCAGTCGCCTGTTAATCACCTCCTCGCCTAGCTGGCCATGTATCATTGGGACCGACAATTGGCTTGGCCATGTTAGAGCCTGGTGGCTTCTTCGGTTTGGTGTCATAAGGAAGCGTCTAAATGATTCATAATTTATGCCTAGCTCTGTGGCTGTCCCTGCCATGGCCATGGCTATCGCAATTCCCGTTCCCATACACATTGCCAGAGTCATTCAGTTGGCCATTCAATGCTTTCGTTACTTAATTTTTTCAACTTAGCGTACTGGCTTGTGCCTGCCTGCTTGGCTGCCTGGCAGCTCTGCCTCACCCTGGCTTGTAATGCGTTATGGCTGCCACAATGCGTGGCCGTCATCGTCGTCGACGTTGTCGTTGTCGTCGTTTGTCTGGGACGTTGATAGTTGAAAAAATTACTTACAAATTACATGCGTAGCTTATGCCCCCGTGCCGCCTTCAGCTTGTTTGCTTAATGTGCTTTGTGGCGGGTTACGACTGGGCGCATGTCCAGCCGTCCGATGTCCGTCGTCGCTGCTGGTATTAGTATTATGTCCCGTGGCTGGGTCGTAAATTGCTTTTCCTAATTGAATTCTGAGCACTGTCACAACGAGTGACAGTCAAGTGGGTGTGGGCCCCTGCCTCTGCCGTGCAAGAATGGTTTTTAGATGCAGCAGCAACAGCTGTGAATGAATAATCATCATCAGTCGATTATAAAACAAAATATTTCTGCGAATTGTTCTCATTAGCTGAAAAGTCTTAATCATTTGAGTGCTTTTATCTCGCCCAGCAATTGCATCAGCAACAGTTTAATATAGTGCCAATTACGCCTGTTAAATAATGCAATTTTGCAATAACAATAATTATAATTGAGTTAACAAGCCGCAGCGAAGGGGGCGACCGTTGAAGGGCCTGCAAGCTACATAGCTGGCTTTTAGATTTTGCGGAATTTTTCGCATGGTTTAAAATGCAGCACGAAACCTGGCCATAAAGTGTAGTTGCGTTTAGCTTAACCAAGTCGACAATTTAAAAAGCCAATTTGCACATAATACGGGAAACGTGAGCGAAAATCTTAAACAGAATTGTCCAAGCAAGCAATTTCGACGCATGTGTGTGCGAATAGACGCTAATGCAAATGCAATGTGCTTGTTGCTGTGGCTTGATCAGCTTATTAAGAAAACATTAACTCGGCGTGACCCAAATATCGGCTGGCATACAAATTTGAGCATTCGCACGCTTCCCAACACTGGCGAAAGCATATGTGACAGCGATCTGGCAACACTTGCTCAGAAGTCGATACGCAATTAGACTTATGATACGCAAATTCACGTGCCCCACTTCAGTAAAATGGGTCGCAAAAAAACAAATGAGTCGAAACAAATAAAAGTTGGCGACTTTGTGTTCGCCAAGGTGCGAGGCTTTCGCGCCTGGCCGGCGCGTGTTCTGCAGGAGGATGGCAACATGTACCAGGTCTACTTCTACGGCACTTGTAACATTGCCAAAGTGAGTGGCAGTCAGCTCTTCGACTACCAGAAGAACAAGTTGCGCTTGGGCCAGCTGAAGCAGTCGCAATACGGCTTGTTTCGAGAGGCCATGGAGCACGCAGAGAAGTCAGTGGCGCATCCACGCGAAGATCACGACTACTTCAAGGCAAAGGCTCAGAGGGCCCGCATGAACGCAACATCTTCATATAAACCCAGGAAAAAGAAGGCGGCCAAAGTGATTGCACCCTTTATACATATAACCGGCGATTCGGATTAGAGCACCTGGCGTAATCAGTTTAAGTTTGCACAAAGTTTGTCTCTTCTAATGGAAATTAGTAAATAAATACATGTTCTACAGTTTATCTTTCTTTTCTTCTTCTTCTTTTTCGGTAATTGGTTGCAGCTTCGTGGCAATCCAGCGTCACGTGGCAATTAAGGATTTCGGGGCTGTTGTGTTTATCGCGTGGGCGTGTTTGCGCTCGTAATGGCTGCTGCGTGACGCAAACAAAGAGAATCTGTATATGTGTGTGTGTGTGTGCGTCTCACAGTTAATCAAAAACTGTCTGATACACGTTTCGATTGCCGCCCAAATGGCAACGCATTAAATTGTGCGCCATCAGCAAAAGCCCGAGTCACCCTGTGGGCAGGGGCGTCTGCCTGCGGAGCGGGCATAGTTTAGCTTAATGGCTATCGTAAAAAGTTCGCTGCCCATCAAACAGCCAGATCCTTCCCCATATATGTATGTTTGTATGTATGTATGTGCTGTGTACTGAGCCACCCTACTTTGGCTTTAATTGAAGGGGAGCAGTAGCTGCTGTGATCTTTGGCAAGGTTCGTTTAATATTAACGAATTATCAGAACCGCAACAAATTAATCGCTGCACAGTTGTTACATTGCCAGCATCTGCGGTATTTAGGTTAGCAAGGCGGATGCTGTGGCTTCAACTGCTGTTGCAGTTGACCACAAATCAGATTCACTAGCTCTGTAAAGAAATTTGGTAGATTTGGCAGCCAGGAGCAACAGTTTGACTTTATCACGAAATATTTTGTGGAGCTTTTGGTGCGTCCAACAGCTTGCATCATCTGGCTGCAAGTCTGCAGCATCCTTGACAGCTGTCCTGTGGAGTTGCGGTCGACTTGAATGCCTGGACAGATTTCTTAAGGAGCTAACTATTTACGCATAATTCGTTTCACTCTCCTTAGTTTTTGTGGATTTTCACTCACACGATCCCTTGGCCCACGTCCAGGGCAGTAAAATGTCAAATTAATGTTACGACATGTCCAACAACTTTTGATGGCATTTGACAATGTAGACTTGGAAATTCCTGCAGGTGACGCAGTGCCCCTGTAATTTGTTTGGCCGCACGTACGCTGGACATGATGGAGCATTGTCAGCTTGTGCCTGCCCAGCATAAACAAAAACAAAGCGCGCCAAGGGACCTGCAACTGTAGAAAACTGGATGGCAGGTGCTGACCACGACGAGGCGGACGTGGAGGAGGAGTGCGCTGCCAGGGGCTCCAGATCCAGAGCCACCAAAAGGTGTCAATGTGTGGGCATGTCGCACACGTGTGCCTGCCGGCCCGAGGCTATAAATTTATTTTGTTTATTCGTTGCAGCCATAAGGCGACCACCGAAAACAGAAAGAAACGGCTCAAACGGCCAAAAGCCTTTCGGCGGAAATTTGCTTAGGAAATCAAATTAAAATTTGCTAATTTATCAGGCGTTCTCAAATCGTGCCAACATGGACAGCTAATTGGCAGCACTAGGTGCGAGCCTATATGTATATGGATGTATGTATGCACATGTGTATGTATGTAAGTTTTATCGTATATTGGGGGACTCGACAAATGACAAACAATAGCATTTTAATTAAAATTCCTAAATGTCTGCAGACTTTAGATACATATTGCATTTTAATCAAATTTTGCCAGAATTAGACCACGGAGAATTCAGACTCTGGGGAAAGAAAATAAAAGTCAGATGGGTTCGAAATATGATTATATAGTGCAATGTACACTACACAGCATGGAAAACTTACTTAAAAATAAAAATAATGAATTTAAATAAATTGAAAATTAATTTATTAAAAAAATAAAAAAAGTGGTACAATATTAAATTCACGCGATAGTTTCTTATAATCGATTATTGTTAATCAACGATATGCAAATTAAAAAGCTTTGACATCACCATTTTATAACGTCTTATACAACACTTAATACATAGCTTTTAATGTGTTAATGCAAATTGGAAAATGTGCACCTTATTCTCAAAATATGATTCTATAGTGGAATTCACACTGTGCAACATGAAAACGATTACTTAATAATAAAAATATATTTTAATAAATTGCAATTACATTTATTAAACAAATAAATAAATGACACAAGGCAAATTTGCACTTAATTCTCAAAATATGATGTGTTCATAATATGTACAACATGAAAGAGCAAGCTTAAAAATAAAAATGCATTTAATAAAAAAAAAAGAATAATACAACACTTAAAATACATACATATATGTAATTTGAACATTTCTAATGTGTTGATTATATACTGATCGATAGTGGCGCAATTCGATCTATTCGATGTTTGTAACCCACACCGTCGATAGTATCGATTTTGAACTTATTACATTTTTTTGAGATTAAGATAGTTTTTTCATTTATTTTTAATGTCTTAAATTTTCTTTTAAATTTTACCTACCAGAATTTACAGAATAACAAAAATGTACACGGAAACAACGAGGTTCTTAAATTGATTAATATATATAATATATACATATGCTCTTGTACATGTGATTTTTCTATTAATCATGACTATCGAGTATCGACTCTCGACCATCGATAGTGCCATCGATAGCTTCCCAGCTCCAGTGTTAGTGTAAATCGAGCAAATTTTCATCTAGTTCTCTGTTTTGTCGTGCAGTGTAACCACTTTGATAGACACGCAGCATAGTAAACTACAACAAATTTGATAGGCCAATCAAGGACTTAATTTTGCGCCTTTTTGACGGCCATTGTTACGCTCTCGATGCACACATGTTATTATTAGCGGTTACACAAAGCCAACCCCTATTGGAAATGTAGTACATGGATCTACCCTCCCTTGAGCGTCGTCCATTGTTCATTTGTTACAATTCATAACTGTCATGTAATGTGTCAAAGACGCAATCGATTCCATGTCGGGCAACATTGCAGTCGCAATGCATAATCAAGTCATAAATTTCTTATGGTTTACGACGGAAGCTCTGTGGGTCAGCAGGTGAAAACGACACGATTCGATGTCATCATTCATAATTGGATGTTAGGTAAAGGCTTGCCATCAAAAATATGCCACACAAACGAGAAATAATGAATTCAATATGCAAAGCGTCTACGATTTTTATTTGCACTCGTGCGCACAGTGGGTGGCATCAACAATGGGACACAGTCTCTGTCCCATTCCCATTCCCATTTACTGGCTGTAAACATTAATTGATTTGTGCCAAAAGCCGAACAACTTTTTAGGCCGTTTGCCGCGCCCCCATCCCCTTGGCTAATTAAGTTATGCCCCAAATGGCAAATTAACATAAAACTTTGCAACATTAAAAATGATATTCACTTTATTATGCTCATATATTGACATTTGAGGTGCTCTTTTTTATGGTTACTTTGTGACAAAATTGATTAATGAACTCATTTATTTGTGTCGATAGCATATGGAGAATTTTTATGATACACTCAGAGAAATATGACGAATTATTAAATGAATCTTTGTGGCCTGAACTTTTTATTTTGCTCCAAAGTTTGCTCAATTTATGTTTTTATATTTCTGCTATTTTATATTTTATATTTTATATTTTGGGCTGACAGTGAAAGTGGTTTTTGGGAGTCATTAAATTTAGACCATAAATTTTTCAGTTTAGGCGGAGCTATTGTTTAACACTTAGGTATGGGCGGCATAATCGAAAACTTTTTATGATCGCACTTAAGACTCAACTCATAAAAGGGATTAAAAGCAATAAAATATATAATAATAATTTCTTCATTATGAGCAGAAACTCGAAACGAATTTCAGTTTTTTATAAAATAATAATAATATTTTGCTTGAATGTGCAGACCTCATAGTAACAATAGATTTTTTTCTTGCCTGTTAACGGTATTCACATGACTTCAGATCGTATCAGTTCAGAACAACCATAATGGGCAATACATGAATAGTTAACAGCAATCATGTGCGTGTTGAACACTCAATACTATGCTCGTATAAACAAATGCATATATTATAGTTGAGTGCTATAAAATGCGTTGAAATATCTCTAATAACTAACATAAAACAGGTCGTAAAATGGCAATCGAATTATGGCCTGAGGCATCCAAAATCAGCCGTCTTAGAAAGTGGACATAAAATTTGTGAATGTTAACAACATTCTTAACAAATTCATTTCGGCACGCATTCGGCATTTTGGGCTTGGGTTCGGGCTTGGGTTTGGGTTTGGGTTTGGGCAAGTCTTGACATGATAGATAGCTAGATGGATTTTCAAAGTTCAGTTGAGTCGAGTGAAACTGTTAACGTGACTGTCGCGTCTGCTCCACCAATTAATTGATAGACCCATACAAAATTTGTGAAAGCCATCGCCTTGGTGTCCACAATGAACGCCTTCTTTGCGCTTATAACTCTATTTATAATTTTGGACATTCAGCTTGTGTGTCTCTCGTGGTTTGGTGTCAGCTCTCTTTGTGTTTGTGCATGGTATGTATCTTGTTAATGGCCGTTTTTAAAATGCCATAAAATCGCTTTATAAGTCCATGATATTAATATGCACAACAATATTGGACATTATTATAATATATTGGGGAGTATCTAGCGCAGACAAAGGCAACCCAAATGAGCCGTAGACCGATCCAATCTTTGATTATGCTCAACACCAAACAACTATGCACACCCTGTGGCGCACATTAACCAACTTCAAAACAATGGCAAGGCCATTGAAGTAGCCTGCAGAGCGAGCAGCCCAAAAACATTTCAATTTGTACATTGTTATTCTTAGTCTCGTTCCAGTTGCTGGAATATTCTTGTATTTGGATATCAAATTGCTGGCATTTGTCAGGCCTTTCATAAATTAAGGGCTTGTTAGATAGCCAGAGCGTGTGTGGAGCATCTGGGAACAAGTGCTGCTGATAAAACAGCTCAAGATCGCACGTTATCAAAGCAACCCACTGGCTCATAACTAATTGTTGTCAGCTCCAATGTCCTGGGAAACTGATAAGATGTCATGAGGGCGCATATACCTTGGGGATTGTCTCACTTAATAAATACTTGTTTATTTATTACTACAAATTGCTGGGGACTTGTATTCGGTGATTTATAGCTTTGGTCTGAGAACTGCCATATCTATATGAGTTTGTGTTGCATTTTTATTTTTTGTATTTATAATTACAATAGTTGAATAACATTTACAATATTTTTCAATTTCTACATTGAATAATATATATTATATTTTTATAATTTCAATATAAATTTCAATGCTTAAATGCTTTATTATTTTAAATATTTTATAATTTAAATAATGAATAATATATATTACATTTTTTATTTTTCTTTCCAATTTTCAATATGAAATAAAAGTTATCAAAGTTTTTCATTTCAATATCGAATAATATTTATTATATTTTTTAGTTTCAATATTGAATAATATTTGCTATATTTTATAATATCAATATTAAACAATATATGTTATATTTTTAAATTTCAGTAATGAAAAAATATTTTTTATATTTTTAAATATCTACTATTTTATTAATATATTTATGTACAGCTTGATGTGTGCCGATAGTTCGTGACACGTAACAAATATTTTACTTTACTGTCAGCTCTAGCGATTTGATAAATCGACCTGTGTTTGTTAAGTTTGATAGACATTTGCTGTTATTTGCGAATATATGAGTCTGAAACAAATACATATACATACATATGTAACAGCTTTGGCAAGTTAGCTCATCAAAGAACAATGGAGGACTCTTGGAATATGACAGAAACCATGTTGTCAGATGTGCTCGTCTCCAATGTCTACAATCAGTTTTTCCAGCAGAATCAACCACTATTCAAGGATAAGGTGTGCTTCAGTCTTCTAATATAAAGTAATTCATATTGAAATTTAATCCCTAGATTGTGCTGGATGTGGGCTGTCGCAGTGGGCTACTGAGCCTCCTGGCCGTTGAGGCAGGCGCTGTGAAGGTCTTTGCTATTGGCAACATGCAAAGTGCCGAAAATATTTCGAAAGTTTTGTCACACGGAGTGCGATCTGAGGTTTTTGAGCCGCTCAACGGTTGCATAACTCAAGTCATATTGCCCGGCGGACTGCGAAAAGTGGATATAATAGTGTCCGAGTGGATGGGGTAGGACATTTTGATTTATAGATATCAATCATAGTTATTTATGTCAGTTTCTATTAAAAGTCATGCCCTATTTGCGGATTCCCTATTCTGCCAGGTGCTGTACGCACGTGATAAGTGGCTGGTGAATAATGGCCTAATCTTTCCCAGTGTGGCCAATCTATATATACAGGGCATATCACTAGATCGGGAACTATTCATTGAGAAAAACGAGCTGATGATGGACGACTATGTGGATCGGAAATCGTTGATGACAGAGAAGTGTCTACTCTTATCAGTGGACCTCTGTTCGATTCAAGATGACATTGAATTTCAAAAAGCCGAGATCAAGATGAGGGCAGTGAAAAATGGAAAGATATCTGGCTGTGTGCTCTTCTTTGACATATTCGCTGGAAACACCAAGGGTCAGCTGCAGAAGCTGTTCTCGATAGGGCCAGAGGCGCCCAGGACGTATATGATGCAAACAGTCCTATTTCTGAAGGACGACGCCCTCGTGGTTAAAGATCAGCAGCTTCTGTATGGACGACTGAGCGTGATACTTGGCTACTTTGCACCACGCGGCGTGGAGTTCTCCCTGGTCATATGGTCGGGCAAGTAAAACAAGTAAAACGTTGTACTTAATAAAGGGTAAATGCTGATGCGAATACTGAATCTGATGTGTGATGACCGATGCTTGATGACTGATGCCTGATGTCTGATGCTCGATGTATTCATGGCAATATTTGGGCGTTCTTTGGGCAGTTCGCATTAAAGGCCAACACGTCGAGCTGGGTGAAGTCTGGGTGAGCAGCGATGCTCCGCTCCACGATCGTTGCAAGATCAAAATTTATGGCCGTGCTGCATCAATTAGGGCGGTAGCCCGACGACTGCCAACTCAAAAGACAATGGGCATTGCGAGCTTCGCTTGCGATCTTGTTTTTTGCTGACCTGATCGGTGTTTAGCTTTGACGTTGCTACAACGATTTAAAATGATGTCGCGCATAATTCACTGATCAAGTACCAGATCGATTCAGTATTCAGCGATCAGCGATCAGCGTTCACGTTTTGCCAGACTTTGCGTCGTGCTAGGGCTCCAGTCTCTATCTGGGCTCGCTCTGTTCGCTCTGCCTGATCTGTGCCCTCGTTTACAGTTAAGTTCTTTTGTTCAAATCTCATAACTGATCGGCGATCGCACTTGGTTAACGCTCCATACAAGGCAGAGTACAATGGGATATCAGCTTGTCCTGCTCCAGCCTGGCCAGCACTGCGAACACAAATTCGTTTTTTAAATGATATCCCTTGGAGAATCGATCCACTCGCAGCTCGCATGCTTAAGTGACATTTTGCGGGACGTGGGTCTGTGATGGATTAGCATCATTTTGCCGTGAGGATAATGTGTCGTCTGCAATGATTTTGGTTGACATGTTTCTGTTTTTGTCTCTTCTCTTTTCTCTTTTTTTTTTTTTGTCAGTTGCTTGAGGGTATCGTGCGTATAACCAAGGCTGTTCTCGGAAATAATTATGCTGCTTTTGCGCAAAAGTAACAGCATTTTTGTACAAATTGCATAAAAATTTAAATTGGCCAGCAAAAGTTTTTGATTTTCGCGGCGAGCCCAGAAAATTGCTTAATAATGAAATGCCAATGGATTAAGCGCAATTTGTGCGGTATGCGGCATTCCGCATGGGGCATGCAGCGGGCTCACTGATCCGCGCCACTCACCGAATTCCACTCAAATGCTCCCTTTCCTTTTTCTTTTTCTTTTTGGTTAAACAATTGCCCCCCGATCAGCAGCTTGATTTTCTGAAATTTTACTTTATTTTACACCTACCCTGACTGGCATAAAATTCCCGTCTCATTCTAGCACAGGTGAGCTGTCGCCCTCTCTCTCTCTTACTGCTGCTTTTAGCTTTCAACCTTTCGCACGCTCGCCTTGCAGCGTTTTCATTAAATTCGCTTAATAGCGCAATATAATTTAAACAAGTAGTAACATAAAATAAAACTCACAGCAACGCATTGAAAGGCATAAAAAAGAGGCAAATGATGCCAGGGTAGAGTTGGCCTGCTCGGCTCTGAGTTGGCCTGGATCTGCGCCACAGTCCGGTTCCATGGCTGTGGCTTTGGCTGTGACTGTGGCTGTGGCTGTGACTGTGGCTGTGGCGCATGGGCGAGACGCCCGGCATGGGCCGCAAGTGCAATAAGTTCGCTTAACGAGGGTTTAATTTATGATTTGTTATGTTTCCGGTTCGTGTTCTTGTGGCCGATGCTAAAAATTATTGGCAATAAAACTAAGGTGTGGATTATAGTTGGCTGGTAGCTTAGCCAGTTGGCCACTGGGAATATCCAGTGATGGAGATGCTTTGTGACTGGCTAACGGCAAATATACATAGATAAAGAGCACATAGGAACTGATCAGATCAGATCAGATTAGATCCGATCAACTAGAACTAAGAGTTTAGCTGGCTCTTAAGAGCAGTTGCCTAATTTCACATACGCCACAGGTTTGTCTTTACCACTAATAATCGCTAATCCTTTCACGCTCACTGTGCATTTGCAGCAACACAGGCAGAGGCCGAGACTGAGACCGAGACCGAGACCGAGGCAGCCCAGTCAGCCCAGTCAGTCAGCCAGGCATGAAGAATGGCAACCGCATCGGGAGCGGGAGCGGGAATGGGTAACGAGGGACGTCGCATTGCGTTGAAAATCGATTTGTTTGGGTTGCGCCTGCGCAAACAACGCGGCCCCTGGATAAGAACGGATAAGAAAATAAGCAAAGACACCAAAAGGGACACAGGCGTTGGGCAGGGAGGGGACAGGCGCTGAGCCACGACGGCGAAATGGTTCAAGCCAACGCCAACGAGTATCTGCTGGAACATAAATTACGCGACTAACAAGCAGCGCCCCGTGCAGCCAACCAATGCCAACTTGGCCGAGAGCTAAAAAAGATACAAAGCTCAGGCTCAGCCAGAGTCGGAGTGGCTCGGATGAGCTCACTTGGGAACAGGCTGCTGCAATGGCCGTGCACTGAAGAGCTCAACTCTTCTCTGGTCAAAGTGAGTTGCAGAAAATTATAAATGAAAGCGGGTGTTGGACGCCGTTCACAGGCGAACAGCGCAACATCTCAGCATCCCAGCAGCATCCACGTCCACGATTAGGTGTAGCAATTTGGACGGGCTGCCTGTGATTGAGACCGAGGCAGTGTTCGAAACGAAGTTAAAAATCAAATTAGCGAATGTGTTGAAAATTAAAAACAAATTCACGGATAAATTGCATCTGCCAGATACGCAATTATTATGAGGGTAGACAGGGCCAGGCGCAGGGAGAGAGAAACGTGCACTGCCTCTGACTTATGGACTGTCCAGTCAGTCCAGCTCTGGCTGGACCGTGGCTGCTGTTCTGGTTCTGGACATTCGACTTGAGTGTAGCTTTAGCTGAGACTCTGACTTTGGCTCTGGCTGTGGCTGTGGCTTTGGCTTTGGCTGTGCGCTGTTTTTGCCCTCGAGGTGTTGCAATTTGACGTTTTTTACGCGCGTATTTATTCCATGAAATCCACATAAGCTTCACATAGGGATGCAGCAGCGGGCACAGCAGCAGTCGCAGCAGTCGCAGCAGCCGCACGCAGTGCAAATACTTGGCCCTAAATGGTTTTTGGCGAAAAACATGTCGAATTAACACGCTCAGATGCTGTTGCTTTTGCTTTTGCTGTGGAAGTGGACGTGGACGTGGATGTGGATGTGGATGTGAGGCAGCTGCGATCGGTCAGTAAATGTGGATTAACAGCAACATCAACCTTATGGGGCAGTCACATGCACAGCTAAGCGTTGTGTGTATTTAAATGCTTGGCAAATTAGCTGAAATTTCTTTTAGCTCAGCACAATTTGCATTTGATGTATGTATGTACATGTGTGTGTTTTTTCTCCTTTGACTGTGTGTGTGCTTGAAAGTGCAAAACATATAATTAGTGTTGAGTTTTTGTGGTAAGCGTAAGCCCCTACCGGACTAAAGGGGCTCAGCTGGCGCCGTCTGCGGCTGGCAAATAAATCGCGCTGCTGTTGAACTTTCAGTGCCTCCGGGTTGAGGTGGAGGTTGGTCAGAATGGTATGGCCAGAGCGAATGGCACTGCCAAGAGCTGACAGAGTTGGACTTGAGAGTCGATTGCGAGACACGCCCCTTGGTGTCCTGGGCAATTGCTGGCAAGCTCTCAAGGCGAAGCCACAGAGCGCAGAGTCCACTCAGTGGAGATCGAGGTCGCAGCTGAGAGCCGCCCGTCTGCCAGCGCCGTAAAAAGGGCGCAAATTTTATGAGCGCATCGTTTAACAAATGAATTTACAACCGTGCAACGCCCAAATGTCTGGCGTTCAAATTCAAATTCCTTGCGGAGCAGACATGGCCCCAAAACGAAACGAAACTTGGCACTGTCCGTGAGTTACGTGGCATACGGAGGCGTATGCACCATATTCGAGCATGAAATATGCCTGGCATTTGGCCAAATGATTTAAAACAAATAGCAGACAGCCATCCACATCCACATCCACATCCAAATCTCAAACCAGGTTCACATATACTTGTATGTCTGATATTCATATCTCAGCCATCGCTTCAGTCAAGCTGAATTAACGCTTTCATTAGCCCAGTTTGTGTTCCGTTGGCCACCCTTTTTGCTTTGCTTTTTTGCTGAAATGCATTTTAGCGTTCATAAATCGAAGTCATTGTCAATTACTAACTGGCAACTGGCAATTGCCAGCACGTTGCTTCACTCGTTAAATGCACTTTAATGAGCTACCCCCCCAAAAAAAAAAAAAGAAACGAAAATTAAATGGAATCGGAATTGCCTTTTCGACCAGCTTCTCGGTGCGTGCTCGCCAACGGGCTCGATCAGCTCTTTGGGTAATTGTAATTGCGGCGGCCTGTCAATAAGTTTTCATGGACTTCAATAAGCGAAAGCTTCGCCTGCTTGCAGTTATAATTCGTTTTTGAACCTAATTTGTGTAATGTATTTACCGACACGATCCCAAATGATCGCCACGTAAAACTGGTCATTTGGGGCCAGTCGTGAGCAAATGCAAAATACTCTACATAAGACAATGTACCATGTGTAAGAATTAATTCTCATAGATAGAGATCTATCCATTGGATCTCCCTACCAGATCCCTTCAGTAATACTTGATTTATTTTTATAAATATTGTAAATAATATACATTTTCTATATATAAAAGATAAACTATATGTTTTTATTAATTTTTGTAAATACAGTTGAATCCGGTTATAACGACTCGGCTTATAGAATTTGTACGGTTATTGCGATGAAAATTCAGGTTCCCACACTTATATGAGCAAACTTATATGCTTATAGCGTCTTCCGGGTATAACCACGGTCTCTTGAGCGGATTCTTCTGTATTGTAAATAATATACCTTTTAAGTTGATACAAATTCTTACGTGTTTCATATATTCTCATTCTGAACATTTGATCTTTCCCTTAAATGTAAAACTAGTTATACTTGTCACTAAAGGTTGCAAAATATTTAATAAAATAAACAAATTTATATATGTATATTTAAAAATAATAGTATTTCTTAGGTGTCTGAATAATCATTCTCCCTCATTCAGTTCATTCAGTTGGCTAATTAACATTTTAATTAATTGATTAATTTTTATTGAGTTGAAGTAGAAAATCTAATCATGTCAATCTCTTATGCATAACACTTGAACATACCTGAAAATGTATTTATCACTCAATTGCCTGCTAAAGTACTGCCACAAATTTCACACTTCTAGGCTAAACTATATTTAAATACCTCAAGGCACATCGAGGACCTATTGAATATGCTCAGCTGCTGTTGCTTCTGCCGTTGTTGAAAAACTTGTTAAGAGTCCTAAGGCTAGCGGCTGGCATGGCATTGGCACTTGGGCTCTCATTGTTTGCTTAATAAATGAGTGGCCATTGTCATTGGGTATAAATGTCAAAAGGTTGCTTTTGACACCCCAGCAATGGGACGAGCAGCGGTCAAGCGGCGACAAGCCGACAAAAACTGAAGTGTGCAGCACAATAAAATTGAACTAGGCTCTGCTCTCGATTGTCAGCTCACTTGGCCAGTTTTGCAAATGCAACAATGCAACCCCTCAACGGACACATACACAACGATCATTTAAGTGCCATTAAGGCAGTCAAGGCGAGGGAAAGAGTGAGGAATATATATATAGATATATAAAGGACTACAGATAGAGAGAGAGAGAGAGAGAGAGAGAGAGGGAGAGAGGGGGTGTTGTATGAACAACAGCTGGCAGCTTCTTGCCCATTCTGATACTCTTAGACGTAGTGCGGGCGCAGCTTGAGGCCGTCACTTGGCTGGCTAATGGAGCTAGGATGCCGCCCATAGCGCCTGATAGTCCCGATCTGCTGAAGATGTGTATCACTGTGTGTGTGTAGCTGAGATGATAAAGTTGTTGCGACGATCGTCGACAATCAGCGATCAGCGATCAACTATCGAGGATCGAGTGGGCCAATTTGTTTGCAACTCGTTTGACGTGTTTGTCAATTAAAATCAAATTCGATGCCATCTTAGAGCAAACGAGCCAAGCGACCAGCGATGGTCATGGCTTTATCGTTTATTGTTGTTGTAGTTGTTGTTGGTGTTGTTGTTGTTGGTGTAGTGCATCGGGTAAGATTTCCGATGCCCGTTTATGCCTATCATTAACCACTTAGGCGCGAGTGCAATAACATTTAATTAACCAATAAATTTGGTGCAATTTATCAAAAAATCCAAAACGCAGCCCAGACCAAAATCTTGTTTTTCCAAATTGCCTCTAATAACCGCAATCGATCGTTATTTTTTGTGGTTATTAATACGGAGGCCGCGGATTGCAACGGGAACCAGGACTCGACTCGACTAAGTCTGGCACTGCAAATGCGTGTCTGAGGCTGAGGCTGAGGCTGAGTCTGGCTCTGGCTCTGGCTCTGGCTCTGTGAAGATCGTGGCTCTGGCCAAGTCTGGCAACGGCTTCTCAGGTAGTTCACAAGTAACTGCAAATTGCTGCCGTCGATAAAACTCAAATTGGTGGCAGCAGCCGCGCAGCGTTCGCGACGCATCCGCGTTGCTGCCGCAAGACCACAATCGATCGCTGAATTTGCCTAATGGCGACGGCCACTCAACACAAACACTGAGCGCTTGCTGCTCTGCTGGTCTGCTGTCCAGAGTCTGTAGCTGGGCATGGGACGCATCTTGATCTTCAATCGGGCCTGGCTGATTGACAGAGAGACGATCTCTGCTGTCCAAGGCCTCTCTCTGTCTGTCTCTCTGTCTGCCACCGATCCTGCCCCAAGCTCCAACCTCCTGCCTCCTCCCTCCTGCCTCCCCTTCGTCTCTTCTATATCGTCGCGCTGTTTACGCGCGCATTTAGCATGTTGTAAAAGTCTGATGGCGTCCATTATAATCAATTGGCCGGGCTCGTAAAATTAAATGATCCCGCAGGAGAATTAAGCGCCAATTACGCGCAGCAAAGGAAAAAATATGTTGCCGTTGCCATTGGCGCAGCAAAGTCTCAAATTTGGGACGCGATCAGAGAGAAGAAGCAGAGCAAAAGGCAACAAAAATACGAAAAAAAAGCAACGAAAAAATATATATAAAAACGCTGGTCCGAGTTAATTGCAGCATTTAAGTTGTCTTATTGATCATAATAACTCCATAATGGCGGAACATGTGCGTACAATATAATAATCAGGCGGGCAGCGAGTGAAAATTGCAAACGGGAAATGCGTTTGGAGTGAATGCAAACGGGAGGAAAGTGGAGTTGGAGCTGGATGTGGAAGCTGCTGCAACAGGTAGACGGAAAGAGGAAGAAAGAAAGAGCGAAAGAGAGAGACGATCTCTAGGGCTGCGCTTAAAAGTGGAGCAGGCACTTGATCTGGATCTTGAAGTGCCGTTCGCTCTTCAGCCTCTGCTGCTGCTGCTGCTGCTGCTGCCTCAGCTTCTGCTGTTGTTGTAATAAGAGTGTGAAAGCAAACAAGCAGTAAAATTAAAGCGATGCGGCGCTGTCCTCGTCCCGTTGCCGCCCCAAGTGCAACAGTCTGAACAAAAACTGATCAACTTGTAATGGGAAATGTGCTCAAAAACTCAACTCAATCAGCTTAATGGCCTGACAACTTGTAACTTGGTAACTTGTTGCCGTTGCCAATGGGGAAATGAGCAACGGCGATCTGGCGGGGATTTGCTCGAAGACAGACACGACAGTTGTTTTCGGTCTGCCCGCCAGGTGCGTTCCGTTGCTGAAACATTGTAAGGAAATTGGTGCATTCGCTCTCAATGATATTGCAGATAGCGACGAGTGCGATCCAAATGCAAAGAAATCCACAGTTAAATTTAAGGGGATATGGCAATTATAAACTGCTCGTTATATTCCCTTTAATATAAGAATCGGTTTGAATATGTGAAAAGCGTTTTTTTTTTAAATTATATATATTTTTTAAAACTTAATTGAAGACTATACAAGATTTAAGGCAATTTAAATGAATAAAAGTAAATATTATATAGAAATATTAGGATTTTTAGGGACTTTTAGAAAACATATTCGTCAAGTCATTTGATAGTATATGACATATCATGACGTATCACTGTAAGAAATAAGCATCAACAATTTTTATAAGAAATATAAAGAGCAGCAGTTACAGTTGGAGCTGTGATAGCGAGAGTTGTTTGATAGCATCGCCTATGATCGTTCTTCATATAATCACACTTCCAATGCTAGCTCTCCGGATTAGCTGCGCATAATGCTCGAAATTATGAATTAATACTAATACACAACTGAACTTAATTTCGTCAACAAGCATTTGCGTTGAAGATCCCAAGTTGCACGCAGTTTGGATAGGACTGAATCCTTTTCATAGGACAATTATAAGTATATCACATAAATATATAATATAAATACATATGTAATATAAATATATAATATGACATAAAATATAATATGATATAAAATATAAGAATAATATGAAATATATAGGCATTGATCAATAAATAAATATACTTTTAATTTGTTCCGCCAATACAATTAAAAGTTGTACAACTTGGCTATACGTTGGAAACCATTTCTCTACCTAAAGGTTCAGTTCGTGAATATACCAATTTTCCATATTCCTGCAAAAGTTATATGCATAATTTCAGATCTATACTTCAAGGATGATTCTAAAATTAAATATTTTAATATAAGCCACTCGCTTTGGCAGGTTTAGCATTTGCAACAGGTTTCGCTTAAGGTTCTGTTTAAAGTAAAAAAATATAAAGGAGTTCTAGTCTCTTTCCATGTTGGCTCAAAACTGGTTTTTGCCCTACGTTAACTAAGTCAGCTGTGAAGTATGTTCAGCCTATCAACTATGGAACAAGTATATAAATTTATTAATTAATCAGACAGTTATACACAGAGAGACTCACGCAAGCCCCAAGTGACATGTTGTAAGGGCATCACACGAATGCCGCAACAGAATCGTATTACAATTGGATTACTCGTCGCCTCCCTCCGTATTTTTTTGGCAAACGGAAAAGCAAACATAATAAATTAAGTCATTTAACATAATTTCGCTACCAGAGCGAGGTCGATGCGACGATTGCAACAGCTGCTAAACGAGGGGACACAACACAACGCATGTGCCAAATGCAAACGCAGAGGCGATGGCGACGGCAATCCGAGGGAGCACACATGGCATGGCCCGGCATGACAATGGACAATGGAGCGTGTGGGTGCAATCAACATCTGAAGTGGGTAAGCGGCTGGGTAATTTACAGCGCTGCAGTTGCGCAGACGCAGTTGCAGTTGCAGTCGCTGTTGCAGTCGCAGTAAACGGCTCAAAAGAGTGTTCGATTTGTGTGTGCGTGTGTGTGAGTGAATAGCGCAACTAATTTTCAATGGAGGCCCAACAAAAGTGCAATAAACGATGTCCACTTAGGCGAACAATGGCGGCCAACAAAGGCTCAACAATGCGACAACTGTGGGCGTGGCACGCACGCTGCACAGCTCTATGCCCAATAAAGTTGACTCGCTTTAATTAATGGAAATGCAATGACTTCTTACCTTCTGTGCTATCCGTGTTTGGGATCTCTGTCAGTTCTCGACTCTCGACTCTCGACTCTCGGCCGTGCAGCTGCCATCGATGGTTAAGGGCCAAGGAGCAGTGGCCTGCATTGTCTGGCTGCCGCTTGACAAATTTATAACAAATATTCACGCGTGCTTTGGCAGGCGGCCCTTTGTCAACTGCTCCTGCTGCTGGTGGCTATATCTCAATTATTGCCTTTCCATTGCCACTTTTTTCCCGCTTTGATTTCACACGAAAAAAGTAACTAAAATTCTCGCAGGCTCATCCTCAGTGCTGGAGCTCTTTGTTTGGTTCGCTGGAAGCGAGCTGACGGCTTTGGTTTCGCACATTTTGTTTGGCGAGTCAACAAAAAACCAACTAAAGAAAAACACTCGCATAATAGCGAAACAATTAAAACAAATTTTCGAATTGAATGGCTCGGCATTGTCCTGCCAAATGATCCTGTTTGCCAGCCTGTTGGCTCTTATACTTATTGTTTCCCAGCTCGGGGTGCGATTTCTATGGAATTAAAGCGTCAAATGCGCCAGTCATAACAAGCCGCACTCACAAAAGTCAATAGGGTTCCCCTACCCCTCCCTCTGTCGCTCTTTCTCTCTGTTTCTCTCTACAGAGATAAAGTCGATTGGCAAAATTGATTTGCACGCCCTGGCCATGGCTGCGAAATGGCTAAATAAATGCTGCTAAAACTGCCGGACAGGGCGTTAATTTCATTTGGATTTGCATGCCAGACAGCTATATACATATACATAGAAACTGGTTCTCTTGCCCCCGAGCCCTCGAATGCCCCCGCCACCAACTATGTATAATGTTTCAGCGAAATCTCGCGATAAAATGCATAACAACTTCATTCACAGCGGGCGATGCCATAAAAGTGTTTTAAATCGTGTTAATAATTTTGTGCAGCGTTTGCCTGGCCAAACTCTGAATTGCGAAGAGTCCTGCTGTGACCGGCATGTCGTCCACACTCGCCCAGCCTCACCACCCGACCCCCATCTCCAGCTCCAGCTCCAGCTGCAGCTCCAACTTTAGCTCAACGGGCTGGGCAGTTGCATGTTTTGTATACAACGTATTTGCCATTTCATTTTTCTCTTTTTGTCTTAAAGCATTTTCAGTCGTTTATTGCACTTTTGGGAGTCAGCCTCCAGTCGAGTCCTGCAACTGGCTGCCCTGCGGCCATGGCGTGGTCTATTCACACCTGCAATCCAGGTATAAATTGCGCCTGCTGAAAAGTGTCTGCAGGCTGCTCGAGCTCCATCTCGTGATCAATGCAATTAATTATAATTTGTCGTCAATGAACAGCAAAAAAATAAGATACGAAATCGAACAGAAAAGCATAAAATTTCAGCAGCCAAATTTGACTTTGCGTGCCTCCAGTGGAAGGTCTTCAAATTATATATGCGAATGCACCATAGGCCATTTAAATATACTTAAGTCTGGACTTTTTTCGAAGCCAGCGCCTCCGTCTGGTCAGAGTGTGGAAATGTTGATGGTCAAATAATGATTGACATGGGAGCTACCAAATAAACTCTTTAGATATCCAATAAATTTATGTCAACACTGACTGTCTTGGATTGGGAGAGTTATAAATATGTTAAACTTAGACACTGAAGGTATTTAAATATTTTAACAAATCGTACAAATAATAAGACAGACAAAAATATAGTTTCTAATTTCATGTGAATAAAAATAATGTGCTAAAAATGTATTCAAATATTGTTATGTAATAAATTATATGAAAAATGTGACAGTCTTATGTCATTGAAATACAATAGAAGTCCTTGCAAATACGCGTTCCATCACTCAGTGTGTGACAGTACATATGAATACATTACAATATAGACCAATTATATTGTAATTTATTATTATGGAATGTTCTTCACATATAAACTATAATATATACTTCTATATATACTAAATATCAAGTCTCTTTCTATACATGATGAGGGCATCAACTGACAATTTATTCATAAATTCGTAAACTTAGAAAAATGTATATTCAGAATATTGGGGCTTCCCATAGCCACTAATATAATATCATATATTTATTGCTCAACTAGCAAAAACCGCACCCCCCGAAGAACTTCATTGGCTACGATATCGCCCCAGTGAAAAGATATGATATTAAAGAAAGGATTGCCAATTTTATACAGTATAAACTATTAAAAAGGTCATAAATTAAAAATACAGAATATGTAAAAATATATGACTACCTTTTGCCTGGACAATGACATTCAGGCGGTCAAGAAACGTTTGATTTTTGGCCCACTCATGGACAATAGATTTATTCAGCGTGTCGATAAATTTTCCATGGAGAATAATCCCGCTCATAGTACATATGATATGTATTATTTTGCCTTTTTATTGACATTGTAGAAAAAGTTCTTAGATATTTCTCCAACACATTTTCTTTTGCTGCTTTACATGTTGTTTTAGCGTCAGTTTACTTTCTGTTTAATGAGCCACTGGGTAGGGAAAGTATGCCACATCGTTAACCTTAAACATATCGTTTTACTCTCTATCTTTGCACAGCCAATTCGCATACTAATAATTCGTCTAATTTTTGGGCGGAACTGGCGTTTATCGTGCAGCCATAAAGTTGCAATAAGCAAATCTCTTCCTGTCCCGCTGCTGCTGCTGCTGCTGCTGCTGCTGCTGCTGCTTTCGCTGTTGCCGCTGTCTATGAATAATTTATATGCCCGTAATGTGATAATAAGCATGCGCTGATATCCTGCGGAAATTTTGCAGCCCAGAACCGAATTTCGGATCAGGCGGAGAGCGGTCCAAGTGGTCCAAGTGGACCAAGTGGACCAAGTGGAGCTGTGGCTAGGTTCAAATGTTAAGACGCTTTTCGTGTTGCAACTCAATTGCTCAATTATTAGGTGCAGACGAGGAGCGACATGGACGTGGCCGCGGACGTGGACATGGACGTGGATGTGGACGAGCAGGCGGGCGAGTAGCTCCCCAAAATTATACAGCTGCGTTGGGCGAGTGAAATAAAAGTCCATTACAAATGGAATCAACAACTCATTGCTCATCGACATTCGGTGCTGGCCAGGGCTGTGTGTTAGAGGTTCCCAAGCAACATTATTATCAGCCACATCTAACAGTTCGAGTGGCTGCCCAGCAGCAGCAGAGGAGACGAAGAGAAGGGAGCCGAGCATCGAGCGCACAGTACTCAATCCCCGGATAGCTTGTTCATCTGGCAGAGCCAGTACTTGGCGATAAGCAGCAATTTTCCTGAAGTGAACCCCATTAAAATATGATAAATTGCGTCTATTTTACGGAGTTGATTTTAACAAGACAATTTAACAAGCGTAATTTAATATTTGACAGAGCACAGCATAGAGATGGCATGCTGCTCTAGCCATCTCTGTCTCTCCCTCTCTAACCGCAACAACAAAATGGAAGCGACCATGAAAATGATGTAAAGTCGTTCTCGTTGTTATTGTTGATGTTGTTGTTGTTGTTGTTGTTGTTACCGACGAAAATGTATCTCACCCTGGGGAACACTTAAACGCCAACCGAAAAATTGCCTGAGTTGGACTTTAGGACTGAGACGAAGGCAGAGGCAGAGGCAGAGGCAGAGCAGGGGTAGGGCTGACGTAGAGGCAGAGGCAGAGGCAGAGGCGCTGACTTTAGCCGTTAATCTCAGCCAGCGCTGATGGTGGTGGTAGTATTGTTGGTGGTGTTGGCTGTGAACCACAAATATGCAGCAAACAGGGTGGATTTCCCAGCTAGGGCAAGCGCAGGTATGGATGGATCTGGCTGGCATTGTGGCGCATTGATGTTAAACATTCTAAATTAAGTGCCGCGCTGCCGATAAGGTAATTGGGGTGAAATGCGAGTGGAGTGGAGTGGAGTGGAGTGGAGTGGAGTGGAGTGGGGTGGTGTGGTGTGGGGTGAGTTACCAGCTTGTTGATGTGACGTGGAGGAGTGGGAGGGGGATGTTGTCGCCGGATCCGTGATTGTAGCCACAGACAAATGCTAATCACATTTATATGATGCTATATGAATCTATGATGATGTAGAGGTCGCAGGGACAGGCATAGTTAATTAAGTGATTTATGCGCTTATTGCATGAGTTCCCATTGTAAAGTTGATTAACTAAATTAAGCAATTATCACAAATCTTTTACGAACCGCAAACCGAACTGCATGAATAACTTATAGCCATCCATTCGACTACCAACTATATTTCTGCTGTCGTAGCGATCACAAATTGAATGTTTTTTCGACGTAGATAATTGCCGGCTGAAGCTGAGGCTGCAGCTTTGGGTAACTAATTAACCTGATCCACATAAGCCAGGTTGCCAGCGGATAGATCCATGGCCAGCTCGAGACGAACTCCAATATTAAATTTATGACTTGCCGGAGGGTATTCAACTAAATGGCCACAAATCAAAACAGTTTTTGACTAATGAATCAAGTTTATCTATAAATAAATATGCAAGGATGAGATCGTGCTCAGGGCAGAAATCCTATTGAATTCGCCAACAATTAACGCTAATTTAGGAATAAAATATATAATTAAATCAGCGAATTTTATTGCTCATTTGTATGGTATGTCGAGCGGAAATTTATATATATCTCCATATTATAAAGTTTAATAAATATTTTCTTTGAATTTATATGAATAAAACAATACCGCAAATCACGAAAAAGAAGTTGATATTGACTGGGTAGCTGGAAAACTGAAATACGAGCACATATATAATAATAATAATGATAATTATAATTACAATTTTTAAAATCAATTTTATATTTTTTAAATTTTAATTAAATAATAATAATTATAGTCATATAATAATATCAAAATAATTTTACATATTTTTAATAATAATAAGAATTAAGAATTGATTACAGATGAACTCATACTTATCTGATTTACTCACATAGAAAAATACTATTGGCAGAATTCTTACAGAATTACAGAAAATTCTACCTTAATCATTCAACTCTTTACTTCCTAGTCCCACAACAGAAACATAAATCAAGCGTGCTCAATATATAGTTTATATACATTTTCAAAACTATTGTTCAAACCTCCTCCAATTATCATACCTAGATTTTTTAATTCAAAATAAAACCATTTAATCAAAGTACAAGTCATATAAAAAAAAATCTCAGTAACAAATAATGAGTAATAAGTGAATATTAATTCGTATTATGACTCTATCCTAATCTCATGTCATGACTCTAACAGACCTCACATCGTGGCTCAATTACTTCGTATGAGCGAAGTACAGTCGCTTTCAAGTGGCTTGTTTCATTGGAAGTGAGTGCAAGTGGTGTGAGAGCGGCTCTCGAATTGTTAACAGATAAAAGTTCAGCGAACCGCAAAAACCCAGCCAATGAGCACACATTGTTTAATGGCCGCCATATCAGCGCAATTATTTTCAAATTGTCTCGTTTGTTTTCGAAATGCACAGCAATTACAATTACCCGCAAGATACTCAAACTCATCCACTTGGAGTTACGCATCAACACACACACCCATATAGGCCAGATGAGGCAGACGCACACACACGCACACACACACACATACGCACACACACACATATGGTCACAGGAAGTGCGCACTTAAGTAGACTTTGAATAGTTTCTAATTAACTGCGACAATCGGCGTAACGGGGTTGACTGATGAATTGAATGAATGCATAAGTCGATGCAGCCAGTCCACGAGGTTCTCAATCAATCGGAAAGGGGTTGCAACTTGCAATCAAACTGAGTTGAATGCCACACAATCAGAAGAGTATTTTCAGCTCACAACTGATGCTCGTTTCGAACTTGAACTTGTTTCAGATAAAGATGCCGCACATGCGTTCCATTAAGATGCAAATTACGCTGCGGATGGCAGCATTTAAAAGCCGTTTTCAATTTGGGTGGTTCGCTGGCATTTGGTTAATCCACCGCTTCGCACCGCACCGCACACGACGGCTGCCGTAGGCCGCGTCCAAGTTGAAATTCTTTAAAATGCCATTATCGGAGCTTAACGATTCGATACAACTCGAGCTGCAAACGAACTGTAAGGCTACTGTTCGGCCAATCACTTGAATTGGAATCTGCATTAGAATTGAAGTGGACTAAAATGCCGAGGTCCCATAAATTTAAGGTGTTAGAAATGGGAGCTCTGCCTCTTATGCCTTATGCCCCATGCCTTATGCCTTCTGCTTTGTGCTCTGTGCTTTGTGCTTTGTGCCAGCTCGAATAGTAGTTGGGGCTGCGGAACTGGCGGCCGTCATAAGCCGAGCGTTTGATTTATAGCGAAATTATAACGCATTAAGATCAAAATATATATAGAGAGTGTGGCAAAGCCGCTGCGGCCGGGTTACCAGTTGAGCCGAGCTGAAAAGCGAACCAACTAGTTTTTGACATTTTAATAAATCGCTCGGACACAACGAAGCGGAGCGGTGACAATGTCCAAAGCCGATAATATTATTAACTCTGTGAGTTAAATCGAACGTTTTGTATGTTTTGAAGCCGTTTATCAGACGCTTAAGTCTCGCAGCTTCCGACATTCCAACATGGACATGGCCACATATCATTTAAGTTATGGACAGAAACACACACAATTGAATCGACTTGTTTTTTTGTTATAATTGAAAAGCGACTTGCGATCGGGCGTCGAGCTATAATTTGACCCGGCTCCACCCAACGCCAGCCAGAGTAGTGCCTGCTTCGGCCGGGTCTCCGCTGATTTCGGTTAATTACATAAACGCACACAGTTAATGGTTAGCTAGGTGCTTCAGTGCGTCCGTAATGATACCTTCAGGCATCGTGCAATTATTAAATGAGCGCAAAACCGAGCACTTGCCATACATAAATTAATGGAGCACATTGACGCACCCGATTCGGCGACACAGTTCTCTAAGCTCTCCTCTTCGGGGTAGGTGAGTGAGCAGTGGAGTAGTGGAGCAGCTGTGGGGCAGGCTGTCTTCGCATGCGCTGGAATACTATGCGATACGAGTTGTTTGGGCACCGCCCCTCGTGTTATCTTAGCTGGGAAGTTGAGCTAATCAATGTGGATGCTGTGCTCAATGGCTCAGAGACTGCGCACTGCAGCCATATACATATACAGAGATACATTATATACTCGCTATATACCATTTAAAGCGTACGATGATTTCCATTTCCTCCTGCTAAACAATGTATAGCTGTTAGCTAATGAATTGTTAAGAGGTTGCTTTTGTCTTGCACACTCTAGAGAAATGGAATGGAAATGAAATTCAACCCGTTGCTGATTGCGTACGCTTCGCTTGGACCACAAAGCAGCCGACGCTCTGTCTTCTTTATGAGCCATAAAATTGTATTTTTAATTTGGCATAAAATTTAAATATCCTTCAGCATTGCGCAAAGGACACACATACAGTGCCACTTGAACAGCAGCAGCCTGTTTCTCATTTGAGGCTACCATGGCAAAGTACGCATAATTACGTAAGGATCGTCGGTCGGACTCGCTTCAGTTGCACGGAATTCTCCGAGCTACTTGTTTGGCTGGACACTTTCGATGGGAATTCAAGGGGCACTTGAGTGCTGAGGACCACACAGCGAATGAAGTGATAAACTAATTGCTGAGGCGGCGCATTCGAATAGGCATGGATGCCAGCTCGTAAAGTATTCAAATGCCACCAGCAGCTGGCAGCGCAACGGTGCCTCGCATTCTCATTGATTTTAATGGCACATTAAGCATACGCCTCGTTGCCATACAAATTTGCCCAGATTCGATCCGCTTAGAGCCGCCAGCGAGCCATGCGTTTACGACTATTTGTCGCAGTCTCATTTACATACATACACAGAGACACACTTTCGGCCGGGAAATACATTAAAAAATGTCCAATAAAGAAATAACGCCACAATAGAGAGAGAGAGAGAGATCCACAATGAGAAAAGAAAAAAAAAACACACACACACAATTTTTATTACAGCTTAAAGAATTGGACGAGTTTTTTGGGCCTCAGAACGCGTTTTAAAGTTGTCAACTGGGCGGAACCGAATTTGTTAATGATGCTCGAAATGAAAACGAAATGATCTGAAATTGTTATAAAACGCAATTTTATTGTTGCTTTTGCTTGGTTTTTATGGAACGCATTGAGAAATTTTCGATTAACTTCGTGTTGTGTTAGTTAATGCCTTGTTTTAGCTATTGCCATCGCGCTCAATCATTCCTGAAACATGATCTAAAACATTCGCTTCCCATTGTCGCGGCTCACAATGCACTCTTAATAGCACCAATTAATTCTGAAGGCCTTTTGTTTCATTTCTATATGCATACGAAGAGCTATTGTGCAGATTTGTCGCATAAATCAATATAATATTATTTATATACAGCTCTTAGCTAAACACTTTCGAACGCTGGGCGTGGGCGCCTTGGAGTCAGTTCATTGTATTTGTTTTTTATTTTTATGCGCTTCTCATAAATCATCATAATTATACGAGTTTTTCAACAGTTTCTAAAAGGTGTCTAGAATTTCAATGGGGTGTGGCAAACCCAACGGGAATACTCTTTCAAGAATATAAAAATATATTCTCCAGCAAATTTAGTATTGAATGAGGCGCGATAATTGTGCTGAACTTTAAGCTACAGCTATATATACATATATATTTTTTGATTTTTTTTGTTTTTTTTTTTTATATTCATATTCATAGTCATGCCTTCAATTATATGTATTCTATAATTTCCTGAATCCATGCCAACAACCTACTTAATGCCGCATGGCAGCCCCAATCCTCCAATCCTTGCGTCGAGTCGCAAATGCACAACGACAGCTAAACAAACATTAGTCACAAAATTGCTTGCCAACAGCGAAATGAACAATATCTATATGCCATAAATATCCCTGGTGTATATTGTCCACCCTGCGCTCCACACAATCTCTGGCAGCATCCTCTCCCCATCGGCGCATTTCGTATTCAGGACGGTCTGGGCTGCCGGGTCTGGGGCTGATGACGACCCGGCTGTTTACTTTCAAAACCGTTTGCCATGCGTAAATGACAAACGATTTTGCAAAATTATTATTGCCATTGTCATCGTCGTTCGGTTGGCTGGCTGCGTCTCTGACCCCAAAGATCCAAGCACTTTCTCAATTTCAGTGTGATGCGGCTGCTGCTGCTGCTGCTTTTGTTGTTGTTATTGTTGCTGTCGCACTTTACGCTGCTCAATTTAGCAAACAGTCAGTCGTTGACGTTATCCTTCCGCTGGCGCAGCAGCCAAAACCAATAAGCCACCAGCCACCAGCAGCAGCCACTATCATCCAGCTACATTTACCGCCATCCATGCCGCTAAATCCCACAGCAATTGCTGCAGGCAATGCGCACTAATCCACCCAGCCATTTACCACTTCACGCTCCAGCCCCACCTCTCTCTGTGGCTCAGCAGGCTGAGGGTTGGGCGCACCACGCACATCCGGGCACGCCCCCCCGCTCAGGCCGCCGCCCTCGTAGTGTATTTATTTTATAACATTGCCAATCAAGATGGCTGCGCAAACATAATCGCAATGGGGACACAGATATTGACACAGACAGCGACGCAGGACACACGCTGGCTGGGAAAGGACCCTTCAGCCCGGACTTTCGACCCAGCCCGGTCTGGCCCTGGCCCTGGCCCTAGCCCTGGCATGTGCTGCTTGTTTGCATTTCAGCAGCTTTGCGCCCAGCTCACCTCACCTCACTCCCAACTCAGCCAGAGGATCAATAACACTTTTGACTCAATTCCGGAACAGCCCTAGCCTAGGACTCTGACTCTCAGCCTTTTGTTGTTGTTTATTTGTTTTGCAAGCAATTTCAGCATTTTGTGTGCCCCATGGCCGTCTCTTACAATCAACGAGTGAATCTCTCGCTTTCTGTGTGTGTGTGTGTGTGTGTATGTGAGTGCTTTATCCCAGACCCATTCCATTCCATACCATCTCATGTATATTGCATGCTGTGTACATGTGTTGTGCTTATGTCCTTTTCAATTTGTTCAATGATTCGCAAGCAAATTGATTCCCATTCAATTTCGCGCCGTTTCGCCTGCGACAATTTCGATTTTTATTGGCTTTCTCTTCACGCCGATTTCGACCATTTTGTTCACTGTATGTGTGTGTATGCTTGTGTGTGTGTGTGTTTGTTCTCTGCGAAAATATAATAAAATTGTAAATTGGTTTTTGTTCATTTATAGCTAGTTGTTCTGTATCCTAGCCGATATTGTTATTGGTCAACGTTTGCGGGTTCTGGCAAATGCCAACAAGCCCGCTTCACTATGTCCTTTTGACGCCTATCGTCCTGCGTAAGCAAAACTGAGATTGGTTTGTGGATTAGGAGCCATGAAATAAATGATTGCCAACTCAATTCGAGTGTTTTTGTTTTTATCGCAATTATTAAATTTATGTAGCATATATGAGAAAAACAAAAGGCAAACATATTTATAGATATGTAAAGGTGAATTTAAAGTATATATTTTATAGAATAATAATATTTGAATATTGAAACGAGCTTTATATACTAGGATATCTTATTTTCTCTCTCTCAGATTTTATTCTCATAATTAATGTTTAATGCACTGTTGCTAAGGAGGAAGATGACTGGGATGGATTAGAATTAATAGAATGGATGGCACAGATGATGAGATTAATGTGATATAAAATTAGTTTTATAATCATTAATTTAAAAAAAAAAAAATGAAGACAACTAGAGAACAATACTTATCTAAAATACCATCAACTCGATGGGGGTACTTTATTCGCCAGTCCAGACAGCTATGCTATATAAATATAATAGATGGGATTGGCAATTCACTACACAATGTGGAAGATCTGGCAGAACATATAGTTTATGCACAGCTCACATATGTGCACTGTGTGTGATTTCCCTAAGATGACCTGAAAGCAAGGATTTTATTAACGGAAGAGAGTTCACATGATAAAATTTAATATATTTAATGCATAAAATGTGAAACGCGTTATGCAAAGAATGATCCGATGTTCACAAAGGTAAATTCACCGGACGAAAGAGTCTGGTTATTCTAAAAGGATTAATAGCATTAAGCTGAAGAGTAGTGTAGAGATAATGAAAGATGAAACTATGAAATTAGTAATGAAAATAATTAAATTAGTAAATCAGAGATGGTAAACGTGTTCTTATTATGGGCAAGTGGTCTACACAGTGTTCTTAAGTCTTCTTATGGCTGATTGGTTAATGTAAAAGAAAGAAATCTTGATCATATAGATTGGTATCAGAATAGTGTTTCATGTTTTGTTTAATGGAAGTGCTATGAATTAAGTTCGTGACATATTTCATAATATATACTATATAAATAAAACTAAATTAAATTGAGTAAAAAAAAGATTGCCCCAAAAGCTTTACTGGGATCTATGGCTTGTGGGCCAGTGGAGGATATAAGTTAAATGCAATTACTGAGCTCCCACTGCAATTGAAACTAATCACCAACTAATCACATCTACCAACTTTGTACATGCTCATAAACCACTCTCAACTAGCCACTTAATGGCAACTGCCCGGTCGATCTGTGCAGCTATATCGGAATCTGTATCTGTATTTGTATCTGTATCTGTGCGAGTGCGACGGAGCGAGTCCTCGGTCAGAAGCGTCCGCCGGCCAAGAATGTTTGTCACAATACATCAAATGGCAGCGGAATGACACAAAACATGAACGCGTCACTTTCCATCACTCCAAAGTGGCGGCCCGACGAAAGCTCCGACTGGCGAGTGCGAGAAATGCCAGCCAAGTGGTCGGCTAACAAGCCAGCTAAGAAAGCAACCAGCCAACCAACCAACCAACGAACCAACCAGCCAGACAGTGTGACGCAGCTTCATCCGCAGATAGCCCGAACCTCAGATTAACTGCGCGCATGCGCAACTATTTGTGCACATTTTAAATGGGCCGCGATGCGGTGCACAAAGCGTGGACCTGGGTACAATGCACCTTTGGAGTGTTTAGAGCGAGTCGGGCAACGGCGGGAGCAGACGAGGCTTGGTGACACTCAACAGACGTCGCTGGGTCTGGCCAGGCAGCAGCAACAGGAGCAGCAGCAGCAGCAGCAACAGTTGCTGCCTTAATCCGCCAAGCATTGTGGCACACAGAGCTTCAATGATGATCATGTGGATGATGATGATGATGACGATCGGGCGATTTTTTGTGGCTGCTGCGCCCTCAGATACAAAACATACACACAGTTTTTGTCGTCGCAGCAATCTCGTTTGACCAAAAACGACTAACGAGCTGGTGAGTTGGCCAAGAGGCAAAAGGCAAGCAAGCGCAAAGGTAAAGGCAGAAGCTGAGCGACTGCCACAGTTGATATTGTCGACTGGCTGGGCTCTCGGCCTGAATCTGAATCAGTTGGCATCATTAATCCTTTGCAGCCATGTGCAAAAGGTACACACATATATACACACACACACACAGTCTGGTGTTGGCAACGCCTTGTTTGCGATGCCGCCGCCGCGTAAGTTGTCATGTTTTTGTCGCTTTATGGACTTCTAATCGTTCAATTCTATCAAAAAGCTTACGCACTAACAAACACCCAAATCCAGTTGAGCATTTCAGGTCCATTTCAGTTTCGGTTTCAGCTACATTTACAGCTACAGCCACAGTCGCTGCCATAGCCACAGTCGCAGCCAGGTACCAGATTAAGATATTTAGATTGGGCTCACGACACTGGGACGGACCTGCTCGAGAGCAACTTTATTTAGCACCTTTGCCGGCCCACGGGTCCCCAGCGCTCGAGGTGACAATAAGCCGCAGTCTGTGCCAGAAATTGGGTACAATTTTCGCCTTTTTTGTGCACGAGTCTCGCTTGATAGAGCAGTCCAAGTCCGCGCCGGGCAGTCCAAGTCCCTGGTGCTCTGCTCCTTGTGGCATTTGATGTGCGAATTTGTTATTTAACTTGGGCAACACGCAATTGTCTTCGACGAGCGCTTCACACTCACTCACTCTGCCCGACGTGTGAGTTGTGCATAAATTTTGTGCAGACGCTCGGACGCTTCGGGCCTTAGATACACATTTCTATCTGATGCTCCACATTGATGCTGATTCGGCCCGGAATTGATTTCGATACCGATTCGGCTATTCGGCTATTTGGCTATTTGTTAAATTGTTTTCCAACTACCGTTTTGGGCTTCGAGTGGCTTTTGATTAGACTAGGCTGCTTTTAGTGGCATGTAATACAATACCCCAGGTGAAGGGTGCTTGGCTCATTTGCTCACCTGCTCATTTGCATTTTGCGTGGACTTTCAAAATGCGGAGATGGTCGGCTGGCCAGATCTATGCAGCTACACATATATGAGTTATTGTAATTAATGCCAAATTGGCCATAAAACACAACATTTGCATGTCAAACAGATCAGCGAATTTCGTAAGCCACGTTTTGTCATGTTTGCTGGGCGCATAAATTTCATTTGAATATTCGTTCGCTTTCGAGCGGAAGTTTTCGTTGTGCGCTCGACTGAAATAATTAAATATTAAATATGATTAAGTTTTTTTTTCTTTCATATATATATATATATATATTTATTTTGTGTTTTGTTTGTCTCTTTGTTGTTTGCGCTACGACCCACGCAGAGCCATAAACTATGGACTTATGGAGCTGGGCAATGCTAAACGGCATTCAAATATAAATAAATGTCAAATTGTGCACGCTTCGCCATAATCATATGGGGCCTCTGTCAGGGGCCCAGTCTCAGACATTGTCAGTCTCTTTCTCTCTCTCTCTGATTCTCCCTCTCTCTCTCTCTCTCTCTTTCTGAAGTCGAACTAAAAACTGCTAAATGCAAATTAAAGCTCATTAATCGCGCAGATATTTCGAACAGCGGGGCATTAATGTGATTCGCACTTGGCCAAGAACCAAAAGAAAGAAGGAAAGAAACACTGCGATTCCGATTCCCAACTCGTTTTGCATAGAAAGTGAGCTGGGATACAGATATTGTGTGGAGTTGTGAGTTAGGCAAGAGGCTTGTGGGGCATATCAGAGCGAGTGCTCGTAAAACATGCTATGATTACTTTATTAAGCCAAATGTTTCATAAACAATCGCCATGTCGTACATAAAAACCGAATCCGATACTCATGCGTCTGCGCGGGCGTTTCTCCGTCTCTGAGACCCAAATCCCGACTCAGCCTGAGCTGAGACTGAGACCAAGTCAAAGTCTCTCGGGCCCAGATGGTGACGAGCGGGGCGTAATCAAGCGCTGAGCGCTTTGCTTAGATAAGTCACTTAAGATAAATCGCTGCGTGTGCGTGTGTAGTCGTTTAGAAATTATGGGTTTCAGATATTGAAACTCAGATACAATATAATATACAATACACTGGCTGCCATATACAACGCTCAGTGTTTGTCTCTCTGTTTCTGTTTCTGTTTGTCTTGCTGTCTGTCCCTGTTTAAAAATTCAAATTTTTATCGCTCGTCGCGCCGAGAGTTTAACTAATTTTATTAAATTGAACATTTGTTAAATTTTGCTCAAATTTAAATTCGATTAGGAGATTATTTTGCATCGATAAAGCATTCGCAATTAAGTGGAAGTTTTACATAATTAATTTTGATATCGATTAAAGTTGGCCTAAGTCGATGGGAACTTTTGGTAACCTAATGACTGCAATCAGGGAAGTCAAATCGAAACATAATAAATAATAATATATGATATGATTTGGTTTGGGAATGGAGACATTATTCCGCTTTATGTCTGAGATATATGCTTGAAAGTTTCTGACTAACTTTGTATATAAAATGTTTTCAATTATTTTCCATTTCATTTCTTATATACTACAAATATCGATATACCTGACAGCACTCACGTATTGTCCATATTTTTTATATGATGATTGACGATCCGTTGCTTGGTTATCCAATTAGCACATTTTATGCGTTTCGGCCAAGTGGTTGTCTAATTATGGCTTGACCCACCACGCAGCGTTCGATTTTATGTCTTTTAACCATAAAATTAACCACTAACTGACAAATTATAGGCGATATTTGTTGTTTAGGTGTAATACAGACATCGTCAATCGTCTTCGTCATCGTCACTTCCTTTCTTATTGATAGGCACACGAAAATGTTTGGTGTTTGGCAGTTGTAGTTGTTGGTGTTACTGTCGCTGTTCCCTGTTGCCTGAACGTCTGCTTTATTTTATTATCGTGTTCCGCCATCTGCTGCCCCACCAGCCACAGCTACAGCGGCAGAAGAGTTGAATTCGCTACGCTCATTGTCGCCATTGTGGCCAACATGGTCGTGTCTAGCGACAAATTTAATGACTTACTTAACCTCATTGAGAGTTTCATAGGTAGGCTCACACATACACACACACACACACACACGCTCAGTCTTGGGCGACAGGGTCTCCGCCTTGTTGCTGCCACAACGACAACAGCAACGAGCAGCCTTTTCCCCCCATCGCTTTGCTGCCCGCTTCGACTCTGAGACTTGGCCCGGTAACTTAGCATTTTTTAATGACTTAATTTACGTTCGCAATAGGTTCCACCTTCCATGTTTATTGTTTTGACTAAGTACACACACACACACACACACTCACACTCACACATATACACTAAGACATGCACATGTTGCAGACGTTGCTGGGTTTATATGATGGCTTTATAGTTGGTCGTAGAGCGTGCGACGCCCTCGAAACTCAATTCGCGCCTTATCGTCCGCTCTCATCGTCGTCGTCGCTGCCTCAAATCTTGCCCGGTTTCCTCTTCAACGTGGGCTGCGAATTTGTGGCCAGCTGCTCTATAGGAATGGCCTCCATTTGTCTCAGTTCACTGCAGCAGGCGGTCCACATTCACATATCCACATATGACTGCAGAGCAGAGCGCACGATAGAGCTTCGTTTATTGTTAATTTAATTGGGCAATTCCATGAAGGTGTTGGTGGTTTTGTTTGCTTTGGCTACATAACTGCCAGCGTGCCAGGGGCAATTGGAAAATTTGTTTCGAGATACGAGGGCAATTGCATTAAGCTGAAAAGTGTTTTGAGAGATATCACAAATGTGACAGACCTTTCTATCTTCACATGATTAATTCTTTACTCTGTATTTGTTGATTGTGTCATGATCGCAAATAAGAAGTTTTAAATATAAAATAAATATATTCGACATTATAATAGAGATACAGAGGATTTAACTGATTTTTAAACACGAACGATATTTACTCAATCTAAAAATTATACTCATTGAAAATAGGAAACAGGTATAATGGATTTATTAAAATGTATGTAACAGGCAGAAGGAGGCCTGGTAGACGCCATAAAGTATATATATATTCCTGATCAGTTCTTCCGTGAGTCCGTCCATGCATCCGTTAGTTCATCTGCTCGTCTGTATGAAGCGCCAATAAGAGATAAAGTCTTGAAATTTTTGTTGTAGGTCCCTATGTAGGACGCGCAGAACAAACGTGTTTCATATAATTAAAAACTATTCGCATTTTTATGTTATCGATCAAATGTTTTTCAAATAATTGAATTTTACTACCACTTTTATGTTCTCCATTACGGACATTTTAGAAATTCAATTTTTAAATTATATATCGTACATCTACAGAGCTAGAGTCCCAGAATTTTGAATTCAATTCCATGTGTATCTTATATAATTTTGGCTTTAATTATACCTTGGATACCAGCTTCAAATTTCTTAAAGTATTTTAAATTTCAGTGCAGTTACAAATATAGCCAATATGTAAAGCAATTCTAGTAAATTGACACATATTCAATAGAATATTTAGACCATATGCTAAAAATTCATTGAAGTCCCTTTACCAGCCCAGTAGAGTATTCAAAAATAACTTTTGGTCAATTGCCAAAGCCACGTGGCAAGCAGCTCAAACCATATATCCTTCCAATTCGCTGGATTTACTAAAATCAATCCTAACTTACTAGACGTGATAACTTTTTTGTCAATTGCTGTTAATACAGTTCTATTTAGGAATAAATACACATTATCTATTATGCGCCGACCAATAACAAACGTTATCCCAAATATTTAATATGCGCATGTGCATTTTTATTGGGTAAGAATCTCAATAACATTTTGTTGTTTTGGTTCCGCAACAATGCGGCGTGGGCTGATTCGACTGGTGAATTACTCGGCGTATGAGTTATGTGGTGTGTTTGGCGACAGTCGAACAGCGTCACGGGTTGAACAAACGGCAAGAGTGCGACACTTGCTACTCGGTCTGTCGGCTGGCTTTGAAGTGAGCACAAATGTTACTCGCATAAGTATTGACAGCTAACACGGTGCTAAATTAGATGGCACTCTCTTATATGGAGCGGCTTCGAGTTGTTTGCAAATTAAGCAGTGACAACAACAACAACAACAACAACAATATCATCTTAAGGACTGGTCCCGTTGACATTTCAAGTTCAATGTCACATGTGTGTGCACGATGCGACGTCTAAGAAATTTTGTTAAACACGCTTATTAAATTCCACGCCCGTTGCCAGGTGCTGGCTGGGTCTTGGGCTGGGATGAGCTGGGAAATGTGGACTGGGCACTGGGAAAAAGCGTGTCGCAAGTCATGTTATGCGCATGTAAACCAATCTAAATACGAATCTCTCCACTCTCTGGGATGTGTTTGTATGGCTTTGTGTTTTATTGGGCCAGTCAAACAAACAAAATGCATTTAAAAGCTACAAAACTACATTTCAGATAGCCAGGCATTGGCCCAGGGCCTTGTGTACTGTGCACAACAAACATGACTTGACAACTCATCGAACATTGAACACGTTGTAATGTGATACTTAAATGCTTGATTGGCTCGTAAATATTTTCACTATGTGGCCAAGTCGGGAGATCCGATGCCCCGCAGCCCACGGACCGCGGCCCGCGACCCCATGGCCGATGGCCAAGCCAAGGCTGTCGATTCTGTTGTTAACAATCATTTCTACAAAGTATCGCTGGGCTCACACAGCCACCTTGCCACCTCTCCACCTCTCCACCTCACTGCCCTTGGTCAGCCCTGCTCGTGTGTTCTTTGGGCATTGGTTTTGGTTTTTTGCGCACCCTTGCGGCTGTTTGACAAAAGCGCCAAATCTTGCACTAAAAACACACCAAATACGACTTCAAAGCTATCGCTGCGATCGATCGGCATTGGCGCGTTGACAGTACAAGCCGAGCCGTGCGGGGTCTTAGGACAAGTTCCAGACACACAATTGTAATTGTTCTGCCCAGGCCAAGCCGAGTCAAGTCAACCCAAGCCAGGCCAAGCCAGGCCATCCCAAGCCAATCCAAGCAGTGCGGAGCTGGGCCACACAAACTTCTCTGGTGCTCGATCTCGTTCTCATTCTCGTTCTCGTTGTTGTCCTCGTCCTCGGCCACATCATAATGTTAATGTAAATGCATTTTAAATGGACTTGCGTACAACATTTTTTTGTTCTCTCCCAAGACCTGAAGTCTGTGCATTGTTGTTGTCGCGCTTTTGTGTGGACAGTTCGACAAGCTGCAACACGTTGCGGGCCTAGCGCAAAATCATAAAAAAGCAAAAGCCAAGCGAACACATACACTAACACTCACTAACACACACACGTACATATATGTATATATACTATATGGCCATATGCGATCGCATGTCTGGCGTAAAATGCGACTTTGTGGCATTGGCAGCGAACAAAACGTTTTTAGTGTCTTACAAATGAAATGTGACAGTTTCGACTTAAAAATAACAATAACAAAAAATAAAATAAGAAAAAATTAACATAATTTAATCAACACTAATTCGCGCTTTCAGTTTTTATACACATACATACATATGTATGTGTGTGTGTGTGTGTGTTTGTATTTTGTCAATCTGTGAGATTGACAGCTCGCAATGTATGATGTGGGCGCCCTTAAGGCAGCTAGTTAGAAGCCCTCTAGTAAATCCGATTGTCTCAGATTTTTTTGTGGCTTTGGCTTGGTTTAGGAGCTGAGCTGAGCTGTGCTGTCTGCCTCGGCGGATAACATTTCCGCTTGGCTAATTGTCAGCCTTAGTTTCGTAGCTGCCTTCTACTGGCCCGACTCATTAATATTCCACATACGTTCCCTCTAGTCTGTCTCAGTCTCAGGAAACAGGATGCTGCCTATCAATAACAATCTGGCTGGGCTGGAGCTGCACTTTATGAATGAAAGAAGCAAAGATCCAAGTGTCAAACATACCCCTAACATTTTGGAAACAAGTTCATTAAGGAATTTAGTTTCTGCTCGCCTTGTTGAGAGAGTTGATTTTAATCGATCTTTCTGCGTAAATAAAAACAGGGAAAAGTGTGAATGAAGTCAATTACGAGGCGCAGGAAAGTCATTTCAATGGAATAAGCCAAACAATAAAACCACAGACAGTGGCATGGCATGCTCAGAAGTAAAAGGGGGTTAGATGAAGAAGTTGATAAGAAAAATTATAAGACTTTTGTGTTTGAGAAAAATAAATATTCTAATTGAATTTGAAATTGAAAAGGAAAATTGTTTGGTTTGAGTTTTGCTTTGATTCATAAGAATAGTTAACAATTAATCAACATACTTGGACATACTTGTTTGCCCAGTTAAAGCTCTTAATGTGGCTAATTGAATTCATTTGATATTTTTTTACTATTATAGGAATTCGTCAGATACATGATTTTATTTATTTATTTTTATTAATTTTATTTTAATAAATTTTTTTCATTTTTTATAATAACGCACTATATTCTGACTACAAATTAGTATAGGTTTATTACTGAACCGTTTATATTTATTAATAACTATGGTTTTAGGGACAAAATATATTTATTATTTTTATTTATTTTTTAGATTTTTTTTTTTTTTACTTGTTAATTTTGTATGCTCAACAATTAACTTAAAGCACTTATGTATGTTTATATTTCGTTTAAATTTAAAGTGGTGTCTGTAAGTGACTAGAGTATTCATGTTATAGTATTGGACCTATAGGAGTACCCTATTATATTATTTAAGACCCCAGAATGAGCTTCAGCTGCTGAGTGACGTCTGTTACTCTGTTTGTCCCCTTTTCTCAAAATTTCCAGTGACGACACTGCGCTAACCTGCAACTATTTCTATGGGCAACAATGGTTAGCTTGGGGACATATATTTCGGTGGGTTCCCCCCATGTCACGTACGCACGAGATTCTGTTTAAATACAGCCACATGCTGGACATATTAAGCAGGCACGGGGCTCTTCTCAGCGCCAGCTCCGATTTGGTTAGCCCGTTAGCGAGGCACACGAGCGCACCAAATTGGTTTATGACTTCCTTCTAACCGAGTCGCATGATGGCCAGAGATAGGTGGTGCAGCGCTCCTAATGGTAAGCAACTGATTTAAGGCCTTATGCCTCCCTCCATCTGCTCGCTCCGAGCAGCCGCTGTCACTACTTAGAGCCAAGGCCAACATAAATATTGACCAGTTTGTTGCAGTGGTATAGCCTAGTCGAGCTGGGACAGCTGCGATAAGATCAATTATGTTAAGTCACTTGGCGTTAAAATTATGTTGACGCATGTTTCCAAAATGTTAAAACATTCGTATGTACATGTTTAAACGATCTCGGTCACATCTATTTCTTGGTCCATGTCCAGGGAGCAATTATGCAAATCTTTTGACAATCACTTAAAACTTTTAAGACGCATTAAGTATGCGAAATGTCCGGACGGAGCCAGAGTGGAATTGTATACAATACAAAGCTCCAATAGCGCCAACAGCGCGATCGGAACGCACCTCTAACCCAATTTATAACGACTTATCGACAGTAATAAAAACAAAATACACATCGAACTAAAATTTATACACATGTTGCGATCGATAACGCCAACGCCTCATTTGCATGCTGACTCAAAGGCGTGGCGGACCCCAGCGAGGGGTGACGGGACTGAGACCGAGAGATAGAGATAGAGAGAGAGAGAGACAAAGAGACAGAGAGAAGCAGAGAGAGAATTGAAATGATGGGACAAGCATGTAGCAGTCGTATGTGAAAGATAACCCGCGTGTTTATCAGCGACATTTGACATTGTCAAATCGCAGCTTAATTAAGCAATCGATCTTTGGCTGGCCAATCGATGCTTTTGCTAATTTGCACCGCGTCTAAAGCAGGGCCAACACAATGAGAGCCAGCTGGCATGTGGGAAAGTTGGCGTTGACAACAACTTTCAGCTGATAGTGAACTTTGCATATAGTTACCGGGAGACCGAACTTCAGCTTGGCTTTGTCTTAATGCAAAAGCCGTGGGGCCAACCGTTATGGGGCCTAATGAGTGGCATTTATCTCGACCGCATATCGAGAATGGTTTTGTGAAAGAAATTAAAAAATATGTCTGCGCTGAGCCCGCACTCTTGTCTTGTTTTTGGCGCTGTGAGTCAGGCACACACTGATTTTGGGCTGCGCATAAATCATGCCGACTCTGTGACACTATCACACTAATAAAATCGCATGCAAAAGCCGCCAAGTCGCCAACAACCGATCAACAGCAACAGCAACAACAACAACACAGAATAACAATCCCATATGAATTGAGAGACATTTACAAAAAAAATCACGCGGCTGAATGACAGCAACAAATGATGCCCGACGCTTTTGTGGACATAAATGTTTGACATTAATTGAAATTAATATTAATTTCATATTTATTGTAATGCCAGTTAATGGCCAATGTGGAGCTGTATTGCTGTGGGGGCGTCGCACGGGCGTCTCCCAGTTATGGTCATGCTTGATGAATTTGCATATTTTTCTAACCACGAGCCGCTGCATGCTGTGCCCAACTGGTCCTGGATGCCTCATGCCTCATGCCGCATGCCACTTGCCACTTGCCACTTGCCACTAGCCACTAGTGCATGTGGTCACAGTCCAGCTCAGCATGACGATTCGCATGAGTGTTCGAGCCAATAACTTAATTTGTAATCGCGGTGCATTAGAATTTAAGTAACGCGTAATTAATGTTGCAAGTCATGAATGGGGCGGGGGCAGCTGCAGGTGGGGGAAGGGTTCGATACGTATGTGAGTCTTATTTATTGGGATCTAAGTGATTTCCGATGAGATTCCGACCGGCTAGCAGCAAATACAGCGATTGAGGCATCAACTCACAGCAGGTGGCAGCAGCTCGCAGAGATATGCCCATATTATATACTTGAATATGTACAGAAAGAGAGAGAGAGAGAGAGAGAGATAATGTCGAGGTCGCGGTCGAGGTTCGAACTCCTGTTGTGTATGGCCTGGCGCATCAGGTGAGAAGCGCGCAGCATCGAGCTGGGTTTCACTTTCTTTACACACAAACACACATGAGCACAGCTTGGATATTTTGGGTGTGATATCATTAGCTCCCCTGAAGTCAGCTGGAAACCCGTTTCATTGCATGTGTCTACCTGCTTGAGTGCTCCCCGATCCCCGATGCCCGATGCCCGATGCCCGATGCCCCCACCTATTCTCAATCCCCGTGAATCGCTTTAATATTATATTTATATTATTAGCGTGAATAAAAATTGCTGCTGCCGATATTTGCGCATCATTAAAGCCATCAAATGAAGCCAATTAAAAGTAAATAAATAATACATTTTATGAAAGCAATCAAATCTCGGCAAGCCCGTCCCTTCCAGTGTACCCCTCTATCCCTCTCCGTATCTCTCTCTGTCTCTCTCTCTCTTTCGCTCTCTTTGAGTGGCCTTAGCTCTTTAGCTAAATTATGCGCAGCGAAAATTATAAAGCTTTGTTAAAACTTAATTAGGCGCTGGCGCGAAGACAACACGAAAATCTGTTGAACCGTTCGGGATCTGCGGATCGGCAATTGAGCTTCGTCTGTTTTATTTGTTGCTGTTCGAAGCGGTTCATTAATAAATTAACAGCACATAAAGAGCAGACAAAAGAACAAATTTATGGGGCATCAACCAGAAGAAGAGGAGCCAGAATCAGAAGATCTATGGTTAAGGCTCTGCAGTGAAATACATGCATACAGAGAACACAATACACTCAAAGGTCAGCATTGAAGGTGTTCCAAATGAATTTGGCAAGCGATTTAAAATCAATAAAATTCGACTAGCAATCGTCAATGCTGAATTTTTGTTTTCTTCAATATGCACAAATTATGCGAGATTAAAGAATATTTTAGAACATTTCGGCCAAGTTATTTAAATACACAAATTCATATTCATAAGATATCTATTTTTGCACTAATTATACCCTGAATATATTAAAAATGGGAAATCAGGGTATAATGATTTTGTGCAAATGTATGTAACAGGCAGAGGGACGCGTGGCAGACCCCACAAAGTATATATATATTCTTGATCAGGGCTGAGCTCAGCTGTGTCCGTCTGTCCGTATGTCGATCTCAGAAGATATAAGAGCTAGAGACTTGAATTTTTTTTCGAAGGTCTGTATATTTGACGCGAATATCGGAGTTGATTCCGAAAATCAATAACTATTCCCGTTTTTTGTTATCGATTATCGAAAACCAGTTCAAAAATTACAAAAATACATACATTTTAATATTATTATCACGGTCTACAAAAAAAGTTATTAAGCATTTACGTTCCTATAGGAAGCCCGCAGTGCAGCCCCTTCGTGCTTATATATGCGTGCGTATGTATGTGTGCAAGTACGAGTGCTCTAGTCGAGACTGCTCGACTTGGAGATCCCTGAGCTTTGCAAATAGCCGATGCTCCAATTATTCTACACTACTTTTACGCACACATACATGCGCATGCATCCACAAGCACAAGCTCTGCGATCTTATTTGTTGAATAAATCTGTTTGTAGTGGGACTATCTTCACCAAAATTTTAGAACGTGAAAATAACATTCAAATGTGTGTATTTGCCAAAGCACAAGTCTATAGTATTTAAAATACGAATCCAAATTCTATATACATAATTAACCCATAGAAAGTGAATTATGAGAATCGAATCGATTTCGGGAGTCACATCTTTGGATATAAATTTAATAAGGATGAAAATAAATTAAAAATTGTATATTTTAATGCTTAATTAACCCATAAAAAGTGAATTATGAGAATCGAATCCATTTTAGTTTGCGTCCCGTTTTTTGTTTGAATTTAGTAACTATATTTATACCCTTGTATGTAATAGGCAGAAGGAGGCGTGGCAGACCCCATAAAGTATATATATTCTTGATCATGGCAACGAGCTGAGTCGATTTAGCCCTGTCCGTCTGTCTGTCCGTATGTATGAACGAGTCGATCTCAGAAGATATAAGATATAAGTTTGTTTCCAAAAATCGTTATTTTGTTATCGTTATTTTGTTATTATTGAAATAGTAGTTCCTGGAAGGGTTCAGGGGATCTCGTAGTCGAGCAGTCTCGACAAGAGCTTTCTTACTTATTTATTTTTGGGTTACTTATTATTATTTATGTTTTTCTCATATTATTATTTTTTTCTTTCTCATATTTCATTTATCATTTTTTATGTATGAACTCTTATATATATAATATTATGTATAGTAATATCCATCTTAAATTACCACTTGCAAAAAAAGAGAAAAAAATCGTCACGAGTGACTATATAATATAATATTAATTTAAATTATATCGCCATAAATCAGAGTTAAATAGGCGTTATATGATCTAGTTCCGCATTGTTATAATCATGTACAAGCTGGTAGATTCCTGCCTCAACTTAGATATAAAAGCTATTGTTTAATGCAGTTTAAGCAAAGGTTGATTAACCAGCAAGCCATGCAGAGTCTAATATGCATATTTGTTTCCATATATACACTCAGCTGGGCGCGGCCATTAGTTTCCCAGGAGGATGTCTCCATTGACATGGACATCATAGACTTGAGCGCCTATGACAAAGCTATATATGGCATGCCGGATCCGAGAACAGGTGATAGGGTAGCCAACTATAGTGTTAACATCGGTGTTAATCCCGAGGAGCTGGGCAGCTACCTTGAGGGTGATATTCTAGTTCCACGATCTCGCATCTCTTTTCCAAATGGACTGCCTGATAAAGCCTTTTGGTGGCGTAATGCCAAGGTGCCCTATGTGATCGACGGCAAATTTAATACCCGGCAAATGTTCATCATCCAATATGCCATGGACGACTATCACAGACGCACCTGCATTCGATTTGTGCCACGTACAAAAGAGAAGGACTACATTGCCATTGGGAACATGAAAACGGGCTGCTGGTCTTCGATCGGTCGCAATGGCGGGAAGCAGGTTCTCAATCTACAGGATAATTGTCTGCTAAAATACGGCACAGTGCTGCACGAGATGATGCACGCGATTGGATTTCTCCATGAGCAAAGCCGCATGGAGCGTGATAGCTATGTGACGATTATCCACCAGAATATATTGCCTGGAAAATCAAAAAACTTTATTAAGTTAGATAAAACTCTGAGTTACGGAGTACCTTACGATTACGACAGCGTTATGCACTACTCAACTAAAGCCTTTTCACGGAATGACAAACCGACAATAGAGGCAAAGGTAAGTTGGACGCAGAGCAATATAGATTACTGATTATAAGTATATATATAATTTAGGTAAACATATGATCCTATTTAATATAACAATCTGTAACTTACAGGAAGAGAAGGACAACATTCGAATGGGTCAACGTATTGGATTTTCTAATGACGACGTAAAGAAAATAAATGCTATGTACAAATGCCAAAAATTAAATTCAACCGTTTTAAATTTATATCCAAACATGTCACTCCCGTATTGAAATTGATTCAATTCTCATAATTCATTTTCTATGGTTTAATTATACATATACGAGGTCTATTAAAAATGTGCTTATGTATACTCTGTGGTTATTTTCATTATTATACCCTGAACCCATTGAAAATGTTTTTGTGAAAATGTATGTAACAGGAAGAAGGAGGCGTGGCAGACCCCATAAAGTATATATATTCTTGATCAGGATGACGAGCTGAGTCGATCTTAAAAAAGATACGAGCGATGTGAATAGCTATTAAACAATTAATAATTTAAATAAATTATTAAATAATCAATAGTTGAACAAAATAATTAAAATATTATAACTTACTGAATTAAAATATATATAAGCAGGGTAAGCTTTGAAATAATTCGCAATTCGAATAAATTTTCAAAAAATATAAAATAAAATAAAATAAAATTTATATTGCGATAATAAATTGAGTAAAATGTATATAAGCAGATCATGAATACAATTCGATTTCAAGAATATTGACTTATATGACGCGGTCAAGAAAGGTTAGTTTAACTGATCTAACATTTTTCGAAATACTTCTAAGACAAAGATACTTAGTCCTTGGCTTGCCATTAATAATGCTGGCGATTCCACTTCTAGAAATGATTTAAAGAGCTTATGGCATATGTCAGAAGTGATTGGATCACTTACTAAGTTCATTTCGAAGCAGCTTTTTAAGCTTGCTAACAGTCGCGTTCTATCCGATGAGCAGTTCCCTGGCCACGGCTGCAATTACATATCACCAGAGCCAGTGCACCCACCCGCTGGGTTATTTAAGTGCCACATATCACATGAGCAACTTTTAAAATTATTTACATGCAGCAACACCACACCAAGCAGCACACGGTCAGGCGGACACACGAACAGCGCCTTCTGTCCAGCACCCGCTCGGAGCGCTCAGGTGGGGATGCTGTTGCCGTGTGTTGTCTGAAGAGCTGTGCAGATAATTAATTGATTAAAATGTTTTTGCATATTATGGCCCGTATCATATTTCACATAAATGAGCGCATTCAACACGCTAAAGTGCCAAAGATTGTCTGTAGCCGGACTCGCAGAGATTAGAGCGAGGTGTCCATCAGAGAAAGAGATAGAAAGCGATCAAGATCGAGAGAGAGAGAGAGAGAGAGAGGGAGAGATGCTGCGAGGCACTTGTTGCCACAACTTACCACCTAGGGTAACCGAATGCGCCATTGTGGTGCACACTCATCATGATGTTCCGGATGCTGATCATGATGATGATGCTGGTCGAAAGTCTACAGTTTGGTCTAGCCAAGCGCCGCATGGGGCAGAGGGGCGAGTGCAGCAGACTCCAAACACCGAACAGGGTGTTTATGGTGATTTAGTCAGTTATGTGGATCGTAAACATTTTTGATAGCTAAATTTAAATAAACGACAGATATTTGTTGCTGGCTGCTTTATGAGCGAGGTTACAGCTGGAGATGGAGCTGAAGCTGAAGACGGACCTTGCTTGAGTTTGAGTTTGTGTCGTAAGGCGAAGGCGCTTAGTCATGTAGAATGTTCGTCTCTCTCTCTCTTTCTCTTTCTCTTTCTCTCTCTCTCTCTCTCTCTCTTTCTCTGAGTGTGTGTGTGTGTATGTATGTTAGCCAAGTCGAGAATTTAAATTAATTTTATTGCATTGAAGGTTTTGTGTAGTTGGCGCGCGCGGCGAGAGAAAATATCAAATTACTGCGGTAATATATTTGAGATTAATGTCAGATCTCTGGGCCAACAGATTTTGTTACGTTTTACTTTTATTCAGTTGGTAAATTGGCTATAAAAGCGGTCCAACAATGTGGGCAAGCGCTCACAGATGAATGCGACGATAAACAAGTAAGGAAAACGAGGAAAACGATGATCACGAGGAAAAGCGAGCAAAGAAAGCGGTAAACTGCCAGCTCTCCATCAAGAAAAAGTCTTGTCGCTGCTCAGCCAAAACATAAACATAAACATACACAAAACAAATATTTAGTTTAAATTTGTTCGCTGACATGCGTTTCAGATGTCAGGCCAGCCATAATTGGCTCTCATTTTTGGCAATCAAACTGTGTTTATTTATTTGGGAAATTGCCCCGATCGGAGCATGTAAGTAGGCTGCTTACCTGCCGCCTGCCGCCTGTTCCCTGTTCCGTGTTCTCTGTTGCCCATAGAAATCGAGCCGAGAGAGTCAGCGGGATTTTCGCAGTGTGTGTATGTGTTGGGCTAAGCTGAATCCGGTTGCAGTTCAATCTGCCTCTCTCTAACAGGATTAGATCAGCCCGACTCTCGCTAAGCCCACAACATGCACTTGTGGCTTAACTTTGGCAATCCTGTTAGGCTGTCGCAGTTGTTGTGTAGCTGGACTTGAACTCGGACTGTGGCCTGCAGGCATTTCTTTCAATGAACCTAATCCTCGACTGCAGTTACTGTGATTTCAGCTTGTCATTGTTTGTAGTCGAGTTAGGTGCTGGGCAGCAGCGGCAGGAGCAGCCGAAAGGGTTGCCGGCACGCCCACGCATATTTGCATGCCTAGCGTTGACTTATGCCTTTTGTCACAAGCCCAAGCCACAAGTCAACTGTCGGCCTGTGCCCACTACGGCCAGGCTCAAAATTCATATTTAATAAGCACATAATGGCAATAATCATAATTTTACAGCGAACTTCGGAACGCAGCTATGTCAGCGGGATGCCCCTAAAGGGTTTCCTTGGCATGAGCTCTGACACAATGCGCAGAACCCGAAGCAGAGACAGCAACAGAAATAGCAGCAGAAACAGATACTGAGGCTGGGAGGCGTTGCGCACATTTAATTAATACGTTTGCTGGTTGCTTAGTTCTTGGCCCCGGAATTCGGAGCTGGCCCTGAGCCATGCACAAATCGCTCGCTGGCTTGCCAACGGTGGGCGTAACAACAGATGATTAGATTTTCTTAAAATTTCAACTAAAGGGTTCTGTGTGCTGTGCTGTGGTGTAGTGTGTCATTTGCCTGACTTATTGTTTCAATTTTGATCGCAGGCAAAGCTTCGTTTAGACCCGGCTTCGGTAACCCTGCGGCCGGGGGGTTTTTGTCTCAGTGAATTTCAACGGAAGCCAATGGCCAAACTAAGTGTTGCATTTGGGCTTGTGATGTTTACAAAATGAGTTTTAAGCGGGGTTTTCAGTGGGTATTGCCCAGTTCTGTCTTCTGTATTTTATATAAAACAAAAGACTTAGGCAACAAACTTGTTCGCAGAAGATTTTTAGTGCGCTTTAGTACGGATATTTAAGGAAAGTAAGTAAAATAAAATGTTATATACTTTTCTAGAAATCTATCTTGATTTTAACTGATATTACCTTATTACCTATATCGATTTCTTGTCTTTTCATTTCATTAGCTCTCAATTTTCCTGGTAATTAGATATAGCGAAATTTCATTGTTCCCACCAAAAACATTGGCCTGGATGGGTCTAACGGTTTCTGCTCGTAAAAAACCTAGAAAACAATTGAGTAAACAATACGCATCACCGCAACAATTGCCGCTCAAGTGCCCTGGGGCAAATCACGCAAAACCATAAGAGGAATAATAAGCCTTAACCTCAACCTCAACTCCAGGCCGGTCTGGGCCATTTGTTTAATTTCCAATTAAAAAGAGCAAACACACAGAGACCACTACGCACACTACACACACACACCTACGCCTACGCACAGCAGGTCAGGGTCCGAGTGCGAGTCCAACTCAGATCGCCTGGCATTATCATCATTGACATCACGACATGGCTGGTGTTGTTGGTGTTGTCGCTGCTGTTGCTGCTTGACAACTGTTTTACTGGCACAGGTAGGGCCCGAGGAGGCAAAAGGATCTCTGGCACTGCGTGTGCACAAACGTCTGACACTTGGCTGGCCAGTTGGATGGTCATTGTGCGTGGGCCCCGTTGAAATGAGTGCGATGATGATGATGATGAAGTGAGGTTTGTCGTTTCCCGGAAAATGCCACTTGTCAATAGGCCAATGCCCGTCCCATTGTAGCTGTTATCTAAATTACGCCAAACAAAACAGCAGTTGCCGTAACGAGCACAAAAACGAACACAAATCGAAGGGGCATCGCATTCGCCTGGGCCTAGCCAAGCCAAGCCAAGCCCTAGCTCTACCCCTCGCACTGAAATACTGAATGTTTTGGCTGTTTGGCTGTTTGGCTGTTTGGCCGTTCCACTGTCAGGGGTGGGCCCTGCTAATGTTTTAATTTGATTTTAAAATGATGTTAATCTAATATCCGTGGAAAATGTCAAAATAAAGCGAAAGGTGCAGCAACAATGCAGCCATCCCGCTCGCACTCGCGCTGCCTCCATCCCAGCGGCCGATTGATTAATTAAAAGTCTAAATATGGCTTCCATGCTGCTAATTGAAATGCACTTGCCGTGCTGCTCAATTTCAATGAATTTTCCAATTTATTACGAAATACGCTGTCAAAATTGTATTGGATCGCTGCTGCTGCTGAGGTTGCTGCTGCTGCTGCTACTCAGAGGCTCTTGATAATCTATGAGCATTATGTTGACAATATTTTCCTGTGAATTTCATGTATGTGGTTTCAATGCTCGTAACTTATATGCAAGTGCTGAACGCAGCAGAGGAATGTCATCATCATGCGTCCCAACATCAATGCTGGTTGGCTGCCACTCACGCATTGGGGCGTGAATACCACAAATTTATATTTAATTGTTTGATTGCCAGCCGTTGACTGTATAATTTCTCAATAATTTCCTTTGTCCACGCTGTTGTTGTTGCTGCTGCTTTGGTGTGGATAGAAATTATTGAAAATTGCTGTGACAAATGTTAGGCGCTGACTGCATTCATTAATTTCGGGGCATTAGGCGACAGTCCCCAACGGAGTGTGAATCGATGAGTGCGACTCCGGGATGCGTGTGGGTGCGCATTAGTTACCAAGTAGCCAGCTGTGTGACGAATTGGTTGTTGCTGTAAATAAGACGTCTCTAATATAGCTCGAGAAAGGCTTACAAATTAATATGCGGAGACATAATAGCCATATGAAGGATACAAATGACTTAAGCAACGAACTGGCGAGACACTCAAAAGAAGACATCAGCTAACTATAAAATATATATATATATATATATCTGTATTTATATTTAAGCTATTCATACTTTGATTCAGATTCTTTCTTGACATTTCCTTATACTTGGTATGCATTGCTGACCATATCCCATTTGATTTTATGAGCTCCACTTACGAAGCGACTCTATCATTAGCCGCAACTCAATTGATTTGCCAGCATTTTAATTATAGCTCAAGGCTGTATTTTACTCGAATATTGCTCATTTCATTTCAACTCAGCTGAACCACATTCACGTGCTATTCGCTGACGAAGCTCTATTAATAATTCGCCTGCTTATTAAGCTAAACTGTTTAATGGAAATAAACAAGGCAACATTTCCCGGTTCTCGCATTCAGCTTCAGCATCAGCCTCAGCCTCAGCTTCAGCTTTCAGTTGTCGTTCCGTCGCCCCCACCCGGAGCAACTATAATTTAAATAAGCTCGCATGGCAGAGTTGATGCACATTTGTTTACGATTCTAAAGCGTATAGCAATTTTCATAATGAATATTCTAATTGGTTTTTAATTATACAAAGAGCATTTCGTGTCTTGGCCCTGTGGCGATGCGAAATGGGTTAATTGCTGTTGGTAATTGCAATATTAGACGCCCCGCCCGAACGGGGCATATGGTGGCCACCAGTGCAGCGGTGCAACAGGCGGCGTCAAATGTAGGTGCATTAATGGCGAACCCACAATTAATATGGATAGCCCCAGCTACTCTATCCAATATTGCATTCGCTGCATGGGAATGACCACACGCAATAGACGCATTTGGCAAGGCTTGACAGGGACAGGGGCAGGGGCAGGGGCAGGGGCGGGGGCCTGAAGAGAAGGCACGCTCAGTCTATAATAATTCAATAACGGTATGCATAATTCAACTACGGCTACGACTGTAGCTCTGGCTGTGGCTGTGGCTTTTGCTGACGGTAATTGATTGTTTATTCAGCTTAATTCTGCCTAGGCAGGGGATTCTCCAATACCCTTTGAATAATGCATTGCGGACTGGTACCAACATATGAGCTGATCAAGCCGTCGACTGTTCGCCCAAAACAAACAATCAAACACCGCGTGGGCGCTCATAAAAAAAAAGCTGAAGAAGAACAAAATAGACAGGCATCAGGTCGCATCATAAAGTTGGCATATTTATGCGACTAATTTGAAATAAAACATAAAAAATATAAAACTCACCAAATAATATTAAGAGTCTCGATTCGGGAATTCGGGATGCCACAAAAGTGAGATGCATATCAACAATTAGAAGCCAGACCGAGGCGCCCCATCGTCACGAGAGATTCGAGAAATTTGACGCTTTTACGAGCGCTCCACACTCCGCAGACAGGCAGCATAATGTCTCTCTTTGATATACCAAATTAAAGCAATGGACAGTGGACTGCGGACAGTGAATTGTGGACATTTGAGTGCTGGAATCTGGTGATACGAGTACTTTGCATATGAATGAGATGGCGCGTCGTCATGTTAGCGCTGGCGCCGCAGAGAGCCAACCAGTTGGTCGCGGCTACAACATAATTGAGGCAATTAGAAAACATCAAAATATTGGGCCTGGCCACAGAAAATTGTTAAATAAATAAATGCTAACAAATTTTGATCTTAATTAAGCACTTGAGCGCTTAGCTGAATGTTTATGTAAAGTCTGGACAGACAACAGTAAACACACACACACACACACACACAAACAGATAGAGAGAAATAACAAATACATTCGAGACTGGCTGACTCTCAGACAAGGGCATAATGCAATTAAAGCCAACTCTCAAGCACTGAGCAATGACAAAGCGCTTTTCAATTCAGAGCTCTGAGTTTTTGTATGAGTCCAAAGGGAGCTGGAACGAACGCCCACATTATAATCATTCAATTAAAACGCTTAGGAATTATTATTATGACAAACAAATGTCGAGAGGTTCAAAATTGATGCCAATCTTTCGGGCTAACCGCAGGAAGTCGCCAACGGCCAACGGCCAACTGGCCACGGACAACGGGCGAAAGCCAAAAGGCGGCTCGAAATTACAAGCAATTGAAAGAATGCGATCCATATCGCTGGCCAACTGGCGGAAGTGAATTGAAAAGTTAACTGGCGTGGCGTCGCTCAGCGAAAGAATGGCCGCCAGTTCGTTGCCTAAGTCTTTCGTTTAGACAAATGCCTCAACATGGACTTTAAATTAATTACTTAATTTAACACAACACATGGTCCAGCGACACCTTCGATGACATCCCAAACGTTGACAACACCAACAACTGTGTTTCAGTCCACAACAGCACAAAGCACTAACATTGACAACTCGGCCAGCAGGCGAAACCTGTTGGAGATCGAAGCCAGCAACAGTCAGTCCTCCGGCCTGCTGGCTGGGCCGCAGCAGATGGGGGCATAACAGATTAGTTAGCATATCCCATATCAGGGTAATTATTGTTAAATGAGATAACGATCTTGTACTGCGTTGACATTTATTTATTTTCCTTAATTTCGCTGTATTAATCTTCCTGGAAACACACATTAAACACAACACAAACAATATGCAGCACGGCGAAAAGCACAGCAGAAATCAGACAGAAAACGAAGATGAAACACACACACACACACTCACACTCACACACACAAACACTAACACACACACATAGAGCCAGTTTGCTGTGGCACGTCCCGATCTGTTGAGTGTGTTCGTAATGATCATTAGCGGACCATGAAAATCAACAGCATCAATTTGACTTTATTGGCATTGCATTGGCAATGGAACGGGGCTTTCGCAGCGCTTGGCGAAACGTCTTTTGACAATTTGCATCAGGCAGGCAATCGATCAATGAGCCACGAGAGCTGGCTAATTAATATATAATATTATCGTTACTATCAGCAAGCTCATCGAAATCAAAATACTTGGCAATTAAACGAACATGTGAATAACATCAAACACATATTCGAGATACCTGTAACAAAACTCAATTAAAATCAAACAACAACAACAAGTTTGGGCAGCTGCCACAGAAATCAAAAGAGAGAAGAAAAAAAAAACAACATGAAATACCCCAACAACCAAAAAAGACGCAGCTAATTTAACCAAATTGGATTACTTAATAAGTTTATTGGATAAATAACTTGGCCACAACAACAACAATAGCGAGGCACACAAAAGCATAAAGTGAATGTTATGTTGTTGTTGCTGGCTATTGGGGCGCGCCACAAGCGCACAAACCTTTTGTGGCAGCACACAAAATAAGCCACGGGGCAAAGCAAGTTGTATATAAAAATTGTTGAGCTAATTTCTGAGAATTACCAAAACAACAAAATAAAGATGCCCTCTCCCTCTCTCTCCCTCACGCTCTGTCTTCCTCGCTCTCTCTCTCTCTCTCTCTTTATTCTTCTCTAATGTGTTTTTGTTCTACAGAAACATTTGAAATGATATCGTCAGGCAAACACGGAGCTGCAGATAAGCCCCAAATCAAGTGGGCGTCGTAATTTATTATTAATTATAATCAACTTTTTGATAGACAAACAGTCAGCACAGCAAAATACCAGGCAGCACCTCTATCAAGGCATCGCATGTGCGTGCCACTAGACAAACAACACGCCTCGGTCAATGGATATTTAGCCAGAGCCAAGCACTTCATTTGTGCTCTGTGCCTTATGCGTAAGTGCGATTTACATCAGAGTCTCTCATTCCCTCTCTCTCTCTCTCTCTCTCTCTCTCTCAGTCTCTTTGTATTAGTGCTCTGTAATTGACAGTAAGGGTTTGATTTGTTGTGCTTTTGACACTGATTTATGCATGAGCCTTATTTACATTGTTTACTTGGCTGGGGCTTCAGTTGTGCAACCAAATCATAGACCAGACGCCTTCTGACAGGCGGCCACAATTTAGTGCTGTTAACAGCTAGTAATTAGCAATTAGACTCGATTTGCCTATTAATTAGCCATATCAATGACTCGGCCAGCGGATATGCAATTCGCATTGCATATTCATGGGAATCGCTTCGAGTTGCTCGTTTATCGATCTGTCCCATAAATTGTGCGCTAATAAACATAAATTTTGATTTAGAAACCATTAGCACACCTCGAGTCAAAAAATGCCGCGTTGTCAATTCCAGCTAACCCGTTTTATACACATATATATGTGTATATAGTATAAATATTTGTGTGTCTGTAAGCAACACCTCCACCACACCCACCTGCACAACGCCCCATCGTACTCGTCTTTTTGATCTCAGTTGCGCTCAATTAAATTCTACAATAAAACACGATTTGCATTTCAAATTCTGCAATTAAAATGCTTATGAAATCTATAAAGAATCGCTAAATGCATTTTATGAACACCAGCACAGCCCAGTGAAAAGGCAACAACAACAACTAAGTAATGCTAAATGTCACACGTTAATTAATTACTAGCGCATAATTAAAAGTAGTCAGAGTGTAAATCTGTCTCTGGCTGCTGTTGCTCTGGCTGAACAGAGTTATGGACTTTATATATGACCTCTTCATATTTCTGTTGTTGTTGTTGTTGTTGTTGTCCGGCGCCTTTCTAAGTAAAAGCTGCTTTTTGAGCTGCTTTGCGAAAGTTTAAGGAAACTTTTTCTTAATTTTGTTAAGTGCCAATTTCGTCTGTGTGCCCCTCACTTTTACCTCGAATTGCTTGGGATCGTAGTTATATTGTTGAAGATTATGTAAATCTGTGTGTTTTGTGTAGATAAACCAGTTGATTGAAAACAATATGATTGAGTTGTTTAAACTGTGGGATTGGCTTAGCTTAAGTCAACTCTCTAAGCCAACGATGAACAATGCTTAAGTGGGCATATAATACATTATATTATGTAATGAAAAAATCGAATAATTTATGGTAATTACAAAACACCTTTGATTGATTTTCAAAAATTTTCCGCAGATATCGAATATCACAAACAATTTATAGATCCGCCGCCCAATTAAAAATCATTGGTTTTTGTTTTTTATATTTTTGTTCTTGCATAAGAATATTTTATATTTTATATATTTGTGTAATTTTTTTTTAGCATTTTTCTGTTGTTTTTTTTTAAATTTATTTTCTTAACAATTACAACTAAAGTAACTAAAAGTTTAAGATCTATCGTAAGCTGCAAAATGAATGCCCGATTTGTTCGCTTAGTGTTAAATATAAATACAATTATTAATATAGACCTAGTGATAAATAAATGCTAAATAGATTTACAGGAATTACAAAGTACGAGTGAAAAATGTGCAAGAAATTCGCTAATTAAAATTAATTTTTGTATCGCACGCATTTTTCGTTCTTCATCATATTTACACGCTTAAGCAATTAATTTAATTTGTACAATTGTTTCTCTCTCTCTCTCTCTCGCTTCATCTCTTTCTCTCTCTTTCTTCAACTCATTCAAAGTGATTCTTTAAAAGCTTTTTCGCTAATTCTTTTGTTTTTTTTTTTTGCATTATCTTTTGCTTTTTTCTTCTTTGAGCTCAACTCAACTCGTCACGAAGTTCGCCCGCCGCCGTTGATTTTGGCACTGTTTTGGGGGCGTGGCTTGCGGGCGCTCTTCGCAACATTCTTAATACTTTTGTGGGGAGTGCTATAGATGAGAGTTTCAGGTTGTCTATATACACTAAGCCTAGCGCTTTTCATTTTAAGAATATATCACAAATAATTAAATTTAAGATTTCACATACACACTCACACACACACTTGCACACACGCACAACGCTCAGCAATGTAGGCGGCGTTTTTTTAGTAAGGAACTCACGGATAGACAAGTTGGAGGGAGGAGTGGCCACCTAATGACTCGCATCTAGATCATGCTCATCATCGCTGCCACAATCGTCCATCTCCATGTCGATGAGCTCGTCGTCATCCTCGTCGCCGCTGCCGTTGTGCATGTTGCGCTCGGAGCCGGAGCCGCCGCCCTTCTCGTCCTCCTGCTGCATGCGCTTGTGCTTGGTGCGGCGATTCTGGAACCAGACCTTCACCTGTGTCTCCGACAGGTTGAGTGACTGCGCGAGTGCCTTGCGTTCGGCACCAACCACATACTGATTGCTCTCGAAGGCGTGCTCCAGCTTCAGCAGCTGCGACGGCGAGAAGGCCGTGCGAATGCGCTTTGGCTTGCGGAAAGGTTGCAGAAGGAAGTCTGGAAAGAGCAGATGAGAAACGAGTTGGTTAGTTTAAGCTCGGAAGGCAGAGGCTAGTCTCTTGTTACTTACTTCCAGGGAAACGGTGTGGAAAGATGCGTCCATGGCGACTGAGCAGCCACGGGTAGAGCGGATAGCTTTCGCGGGGCATGCCCGGATTGCCCATGAACGAAGCGTGTGGGGGCAGGCCAGCCGCTGCAGCGGCAGCTGCTGCAGGACCCAGCACATGGCCGGCCTGCAGAGCTGCGGCCATTTGGAACTGGGCGGCGGCAATCAGATGCGGATTGTGCTGAGGCGCCAGCTCCGGCGGCGTGTTGATGTACGGGGGCAGTGCCTTGATGTCGGGCATGCCCGGCTGACCTTGTGGCGGCGGTGGACCGCCGGGGCCCATCGGGAATGGACGCACTAAGCCCGCTGGCGGCATGCCTGGCAGCATGAGCGGATTGGGGCCCGGACCAGCTGAGCCAGGGCCGCCGTTCGAATGCATTACAGGTGTCTTGGGGTAGCTGGGTGGCTGCTGCTGCTGCTGTTGCTGCTGCTGAGGTGGCGTATTGTGCGGACTGCTGACCAGCAATGTGGGCGATGAGGAGGGCTGCGAAGATTGCGGCGACACGGACTTGGGCGGCGTGTGTGGTGGCTGAATGCGCTGCGCTGGGTTCTCGAGCTGCTCCGAGCCGGGCGGTGCTGGCGAGCGCTCGCGCTTTAGGGAAACAGCAACGGGCGTTGAGTGGACATCGCCCAGCGGGGAGAGGCGTGTCTGGAGTGGACTGAGGCTGTTAGCGACGGCGGCATTGTGATGCAAGCGCTGCAGCAGCTCTTGGATATCGTGGTGTGACTTTGGTGTGCCCTGCTGCTGCTGATGGAGCAGCAGATGCTGGTGCAGTGCGTGCTGTTGGGCTGGCGAGAGATGGGGATGCGGATGAGGATGCGCATGCGGATGTGGTGCCATGTGCGGCGGCAGCACGTGGGCGGCGTGATGTGTTGGCGGTGCCATCAGGTGGTGCGGCGGTGTGGGCGTGGCAGACAGCATTGTGAGTGCAGCGGGCGGAGTCTGGGGCGGCGAGCCGGGCCCATTGCGATCCGGCTGCGGACTGCCAGGCTGCTGTTCTTGGTTGCCTCCAGCGGCGGTCACCGTCGCATCGTTGCCAACAATCGAGTCGATGCTGAAGCCGATCTTCTGCTTGGGTGTGGGCAACATGACGGCTGAGGTGGGTACCGGCGGAATCATTTTAGTCATAAATACGCGCGTTGATTGTGCGGGCGAGGCGGCGATTAGTTCGGCTATGTTGGCGGCTTTTGTCTATCAAACTGTATCTCAGTTAATCCTTGCGTAAGCACTTGCCTTTGATATTATTTTTACACTTGGCGCACCATTTGAGCGCTTCACTATACACTAAATGGTTCCGTTAGCTTCGACAGATGCGGGCGACGGGCACGTAAACAACTTTCTATAGCGGGGGGAACAGAGAGTCAACAAATTATTTTGTATGTTTGAGTTTTGCGATCGACGCGCTCGTAACGTGTTTACTCGACGACGTTCACAGTCTGAATAATCGAGAGAAGCGCCGCAGCTACACCAAGTGTACGCAGTGGGAATTATACACACACGACACACGACATGACGAGCGCGCTCTCTCTCTCTCGCTCACTCTCTTTCTCTTTTTCTGCCCGTCTCTCGCTTTCCACAAAACACGTCAAACCGGTCTGCGCCCGCGCCTCACGGCAGCTCCTGCTGCTTGTGCTATTGCCATTGCTCGCGCAACGTGCCAGAGCGAGAGCGCATGAGCAGTTCAGCCAGACGCACGGACCAATGAGCGCTGCTCGTGTGCTTGCCATTGCACTCTCGCCTGCTTGTGGATTTTATCTGGCCACGCCATGCTGTCTCATTATCTGAACGGTTCAGCTGCACATGGAGAGGCGTACACAATTTAATTCGCTACGATGTATTTTTTGCAGAGCACGCACAATAACACTTATCGGCTTGCACATGCACGCAATTCGTCGGACTTTAAGTAAAAAAAAAAAACCAAAACGACATACTCCGATTTTGTCGTTTTGGTTTTTTTTTTTTTTCGTTAACGTCCGCGCCTTTGGCCTTGAGTGTGTTGCGTAGACGTCCGAAAATAAGTACTAAAATGTGAGTAGAAAATATAAACGATATTTTTAAACGTCCGCTAATTTATTTCCTGTTTCAAGCCAAATAAATACGGTTGAGTCCGGGCTTGAAAGGAACAAATAATAATTAATAATAAAATAAAATAAATAAAAATTTACACAAATTAACTTTTTATTTAAAAAAAATATATAAAAATATATATATATATATTTTTTAATTTTTATTTATTTTATTGTATATTATTTTATATATGTATATATAATATATATGTATGCAAAAACATAAAAGAATAATATGTTATTAATTTTATAAATTTAGGAGATAGCATAAAGGAATGCCCAAAAAGTACTGAAAAAGTTACTGAAGTAGGTCACACTTGGGCAAAATGGACAAAAAACCGCGCAAAAAGTACTGAAAAAATGCACTTTTACTCAAAATAGACAAAAAACCGCGCAAAAATGCACTACAGTAGGTCATATTACGCACCAAATGCACTAAAAAATGTCAAATTCCTCAACGCAATTCAACGACGCAATTGATCTGCTTAGCGAAAACCACCCCCGTATATGCAAAACGCATGCACATATATCAGTGAAGAGTCTGTGCCAGCCTAGCCTGTTTCAGGCTAGATCTAGCTTATTTGAATATGGAATAGCCTATAAAATTTATAGAAAATAACCTAAAGAAAAAAAAAAAATATTTTCGTAACATATTCTTCTTTCTTTTTTAATATAGATTGCTTTCCAGCATTTTCCCTTAAATTTTATCAAATTTTTGCAACTTTTATCCATAATCTAGCTTGTTTTTGAGCGCAGCAGCGGCAACACTGCTGCATTGTGCATGCAACGTTATGAGAAACAAAAAAAAAAGTAAACGACAACGTCCAACGTTATTAGAAAAAAATAAATAAATAAACGATAACGTCCAACGTTGTCGTTTACAAAAAAACGTCCGAAAATAGTACTTATTTTCGGACGTTTTACGCAAAACGTCCGAAAATAAGTACTATTTTCGGACGTTTTGAAATACTCAACGGATATGTGGGAGCTCTGATTTTTTGTGTTCGCATTTGTGTTTGTATTTTTGTTTGTGTTTGTGTATTTGTGTGCTTGTATATTTCTGCATATGGCTTCCGTTGATTTCTTCAGCCGGTGGTAGTTGTTGTTGTTGTTGTTCCTCTTTTTGTTAGCATTGTGGCTGTCGCTGTGTAATTTGGCTTACACTGTCATTCATAGTTTTTGTGGTTAGATTTCGATTTGCTTTTTACACAGCAAGCGAAAACTGTTCAAATATTTTAAATTGACCGTATACTTAGTAAAGCTAATAGTTTGTCCAATAGAAGTATTTTTATGCTTATGTTATATAGTATATTATAGCAAAATAAAATTAACATTTATTCAGCAAAAAAAAGCTTTTATTCCATTTTCATATATTGACTGAAAAGATTCAAAGAGTTTTGAAAATTCCAAACTAAATTTTACAAACATTATTTCTTTTACATTATTCTAATTCAGGATTATAAAAAACTGTCACCTTAAATATTATGTAATTGTCATTTATATAATTTATTAAACACAGCTGCGGTCATAAAAATAATAGTGGGACTAAGCACTTAATTTTAGACAAAAAATAAATAAATAATAATATTTAACAAATAAATGTATATGTAGATAAAATATATATAACAAAATGTTTGAACTAAATATAAGGATAAACATATATTGTAATTATTTTAGAGGATGGCACAAGGTTTATCACTAGTTTTATTTTTTTCAATGTGTAGTGCTCAGTTGCACTAGTATTTTTTATGACCTCAGCTGTAAATAATTAAGGTACAAATATAATTTATCAGAGTATGCATAGAAGTACTATAAGTCCGCATACTTTTGTGTACATATGTTATATACAATTTACAGATTCCTAATAATGGCAAACAAATTATTTACGTCGGTTTATAAAACACACATCATATACATACATATGTATATAAATGTACATATGTATGCATATGCATATGTATATGACTTTTTTGTAATTATTCTAATTAATTCATTAATGCAAACAGTTATTAATTCACATATGTAAGTATAAATAATATAAATACATTCATTGTAAATATATATCTCTATAAGTAATTATGCAATTTAATTTATGCATGTCAACGATAGATATTCATATATATATATATATATATATATATATATATATATATATATATATATATATATATATATATATATATATATATATATATATATATATATATATATATATATATATATATATATGCTATAAGTATATACATATATATCAATACAAATCAGATTTCATCTTCTAAATTTCTAATATATATCATGCATATCATGCCATATGCTGCTTAGGTTTTGATTTGCATGCTGCTCTGCTCTAACTTCGCTCGTCCACTGCGCATGCTGATTTGTCTATGAACTTTGCTCGAAATATTGTATATTGAACAGTGCCACAGGCGACTAGCACATGGGTTGTCGTGGACGAGTGGAGTGAATAGAATCGATTCAATTATAAATTCCGCACCACAAATGCACTTCAAAAAGTCGCCCTGTTACCAATAAATCAAACCAGGCGCACATTTTCTGCGACAGTTTTATATAGAGGGCATTACGCGTACAATTCAAATGTTAATTTTTATGCATATATTTAGTTGTTTTTTATTTTATTTTTTTTTTTTTGTATTTGTTTTTCGCTTTGGCACAAGACAAACTTTGTGCTACTTATTTGCGTGTGATCGCAATCCAAATCGAGCTGAAATCAGAGCACAAATTGTCGGGGCAGCTGCCTATTTTAAGACCAAGGCGCAAATATCAATTAGTAATCAGTAAATAATGCCAACAAATAGTTTTCACACTTTTTGCTTTACTCGGAAATAAAGTCGCGCCGATTGTTCAGCGGGGTTATCGATTTGGGAGCAGCGCACACAATTTATGGCTTTCGAAATTTTTTTGTTTGTTTTCAAAATTAGATTAAAATCTTATTTATAGCTAGCTAATAAAGTCAACTGCCTGCTACAGCCGATTGCATTCTCCGCCCAAGCAGCGCTATTAAAGCATAATTATGCTGATTAATGAGCCATGTGTACAAGGCATAACAATCAAGTGCCAAGATCAGGGAGCACATTTTAATTGCCGAAACGTGTGAATAAAATGCGATAGTGCGAAAATCCAATTGACTACCAAAGAAAAAAATATTTATATTCTTAAATTGTTAATTTTACAATTAAGCAAAAGTAACATCAAGTGGTTAGATTCACACGCCCACTGCGGGATACTAAAGGACAGTGAGTTGAAAAAATGGAATAGCAACAGAACAAGGACGAGTGCCTGTGTCTCACCGCAGGAACTGCGCAACAATTGTCCTGTTAATGAGCAAATAAAGATATCTGCATTACCAGCAGCAGCAGCAGCAACAGCAGCTTCATCTAAATAGATGTTCGCCTAACCAGCTGCCAGTCCCGAGCTCTAGCTCCCGCTGAGCAACCAATTGAGTCCAAATACACACAGTACTCGAACCTAAAATACCCAGCAAATTGATCAGAGTGCGTAGCCTAACTGAATTTTTAGTCTGTCTTTCAGAGTTCTACATAAATAGTTGCTAGAGTTGAGCCAGGATACGTACTGAATCTTTTTTTTTTGTAATACACAACACAAAAACCTGATGCAATTAGCTAAAATATTAATATTGTGCAGTGCACGGAATGATATCAAAACACCCTTAGATTGTAGGGTATCTGGTCATGCACAAAGTTCGCACAAGCGAAGCGCCTGTGAGTGCAGATTAAAACCATAAAAAATGCAAGACAAGGGCAAACAACAAGAGCTCAAACACACAAAAAAACGTATTTATTAAATGGAAATAAAACGAAGGCAATCCCGAGAGACAAACAGAGCGAGAGAGAGAACACAATGCCCAGCCCAGCAGAAAGGTGTCAAAATCAACAATTTTCGAGCTGCAAACAATTCCAAAGAAAACAAGGCGCACAGCATGATGCAATTTAGCCCCTCTCTATCTTCCTCTCTCTCTCTCTCTCACACACACTCTATGCCTCTTCTAGCTCCCTATTTTTGGTCTCTCGTGTAACAATTTTTCGGCTGAAATCATGGAATATATATGTATAGTATATATAGGTATGTACCATTTAGATATGAAAACAACAGTTTCACTTTTGCCTGAGATGAAAGACAATGAAAAACGTGGCAAATTTCCCTTTGTTTAATTTAGTGGCAAGAAATTGTTGAGAAACAAAAAATTGACTTTAATGATGATGAGTTGGCGATTAGAAGAACACTTCGAGTGCACCTCAGGAGTGCCACTAAATTCATTTGAATTGAGTTTGTAATTTTCGATGTTTTCTGTTTTCTATTTTCTATTTTCCATTTTCGTGTTGATGTTTTGTCTTTTTACGCTGAAAATGGCACAATTATATAGAAGACTCTAGTGCGTGTGTGTGCTGGCATTTAAATGTAATTAATTTACAGTCCTTTAGATTGGAATTGAAGGCAACGCAGGCGGCAGGTACATATACATTACATATCTACATATCTAAAACCATATTTAGATTCCTGGAATTTCAGCTCAGATCTATCAATTTCACAGTTCTCATAATAAGTTCGTTTTCCCAACGATCCGCTCATAATTTGAACGCTTGTAAATCCACGCGGCTCACAAAATTATGATGGATGATATTGTGGCTGCATTTTCACGCTTGAGCACCGTAGCAGGGGTAGGGGCAGGGGCAGGGCACAAACTGGAGTGCGGGCGGGGCAATAGAGTAGCCGAGAAAAACTCGAAACTGACAGCGCTTCCAATTCAAATGATGATAAGCATGAGAGAGGATCAGATCGAGGGCTCCTAGGGCGGGGGCGCGCGCGTTTGGAATGAGCTCATCAAGCAACTGGACAACAAACGTTCTTAGCCCTGTCGAATTCTGAGAAAAACCCATTACAAGGTAAATGCCAACGCCAAGGGGCAAGGATCAGCATATGCATTTGATATTTCGTGCACGCCACGTAGAACGAGGCCAATCAAGAACAGAACAAACGAAATGAAAAAGAAATACCAACAACGAGCACAATAACTACAAAGGCCATAAAATCATATTAAAACACAATTTTTGGTCAACAACTGAGCGGCCAAGAGGGGCCAAGCGACATAAAACATTTATATCTAATCCTTGACAATAATAAAAATCACAAAAACGACATGACAACGATAACGACAATAGAAAATGGGAAATGCTACGAGCTGTCAGCAGCGGCAAACATTGCTTTAAATTGTCAGAAAAGTGCTCAGCAGCGAGCAGCAACGAGGAAGGCCAAAAACCATAGCCAACAAAAAGATGTTGAGAATACAGTAGTCAGAGAAATGTCATAAAAATGTCTAGCGCTGGCTCCCACTTTTCACTTTTCCCTTTCTCCGTTACCCCTTACCCACTGCCCTTTCTCTTTCAGTACGTGTGTGCAAAACATTCTACACTATTCAAGAGCCAGGCATTTTTATGACACTTTCCGCAACGGGCGAGGACTCTCCAGCCCTAGCCCTAAAGCAATCCCTACTGCTATCCTTTCGGCCAGGCCAGCCAGCCGTACAACACACGCATACAAAGAGGAAAATCTTAGTTGCTGAAAATAAAATCAACGTAATTTTTATAGTTTTTCACCGCTATTTTTTAGTGGCCATTCCTACTCGTTACGAGCAGTTTTCTCTGCTCTGCTCTGCTCTGCTCTGCTCTGCTCTGCTCTGCTTACTCCCCTTTTTTGACACATTTCAACGTTATTTTTTCGGTCGACAGGCACTTTTGTTCGTGTGTCATTATCGTTTGCCTGCATCCGTTTAGAATCGACTTTATCTTCCAATCAAAATTTATGAACCGGCGGCTGAGGACAAACAAGTACGCTAGCGATCGAGTGCAGATAAACTCTCGATTAAAGTTACTAGAAAATTTTAAGTGGCTTTGGATTTTATATTATTTATCCATAATATATAATATATAATATATAATATATAATATATAATATATAATATATAATATATAATATATAATATATAATATATAATATATAATATATAATATATAATATATAATATATAATATATAATATATAATATATAATATATAATATATAATATATAATATATAATATATAAAATAATATATATATATATAAATTATAAATGATAACTCTCATTATTTCTATTACTATTAGGTGGGAACTATAACTTATCAAAGAGTCTTACTAAGATTTCGAGTAAATGCGTAAAATATAAAATCACGAATTCAATATAACAAGAAAATAACAACATAATAAATTTTGTATCCTTAAATTTAATATTCTTTGAGTTCTCTATAGAGAAAATAAGTGTAAATAATTTTAGTGTATATAAAATTTTTGTTAATAAAAGACAGATATTTTAGAAATTTTATTTAAAGTTTCGCTTGCCTTTATTTATTGAACGTGCGCACAGTGGGACTTGCTAGCATCTTAGCATCTAGACGATTCAGTTCCTGATAAAGATTTTTTTTAATTTATTGTAGGAACGAAAAGTTTTTCTGAAATAACTTTAAAATATATATAAATATTATATTTTAAAATACATAAATTTGACTTGGCGTTTGATTAGTGAGCCATTAAACTCACTAATGCCTTTGGATGCTATCATGATTTTAAATAACATTTTCAAGGTATGATAGAAACTACGCAGGTTGGTACTTCATTGAGTACATATGCAGTATATATTTATATTATTTACATTTTATAAATATTAAAATATTTATTTATTTATATACTGCCCTGTAAGTGCTGATACTATAACTTATAATATTTTCAGGCTTCCTCCGCTTAAGCCAAACATCTCTCATATGAATTGTAATTTGCATCTTAACCCCAAAAGTATCGCATGATATCTTGACTTTTTGACAGTCACCGACTGATGACTTTTGTCTTTAACTCCCCTCGCGTGGGGAGAACAACACTTAATAAATGATACGCCCACACTTGTCAGTCGCACTTTGCACCCCATTTGCCGTGTGCCCTCCCCTCGCCCTCCCCTCCCCTACGGCGTGCACAACAAGCATATCGAAACTAATGATGACACCCAATAAAAAATTCAAGCAAATGTGTAAATTTGTAAAAATGCACGAAAATGTAAATGTGTGTGAGTTCTGAAACGGTAACAATTCAGTGAGTAGATACAGAAAGAGAAAAAGCAATAGAAATGGATATGGAAATAGAAAAGGGAATATGGACACGGTTGAGCGCCTTGACGAGGGGCGGCCGAGGGTTGAGGACAAACGATATAAATTTGTTCATGTTAGTCGAAAATGTCGCTGGCAACAACAGCGCAGACATAAAAAAATTGAGTTTGCGAATGGGAATGGAATAGGGACTGGGATTGGAATTGGAATAGGGATGAGCTTGAGCAGGGATTGCGGGGCGCATTGCAGATGACTCAATTTACACACAACGAGCGCTGTAAATTGCGCCTCATTTTGTGCACAATTTTTCCTTTGGCATTTGCCAAATGTCAAATGGAAAATGAAAAGAAAGAAATGCGTTGTAATTTGTGCGCGCTCTCGCTCTAACCTTTTCGAACCTCATAAATGCGAAATTAGCGCACCAAGCAGCCGCCCCTGGCGCAGGACGCGCACAAGGACACAGCCAAATGGGCCGCCATTTTGTTGGCAGCGCCGCTCGGCGTCGTTAAACAAATGAATTGCCATAAGCGCTGCCTGATTGCGATGTCACTTTAGATGGGTTTTATAATAAGCTGCGGCTCCGGCCCGGTTCTCTGGCAGCTGCCTGCTGTGCTTGGCAAGCTTGCAAGCCACCCAACCCCTTTCGATGTCAGCAATGACAACAGTTTGCACACTTTATGAGGCGCATCATTATGAGGCTGGCATGGCATGGCAGTCGAGCATCCTGCGTTGCGACTGCCATTATTATACGCCATTTAAATAATTCTTGCTTTCATGCTGTGCCGCTGTCGCTTGGCACTCGCCGTCTGCCACGTTTTGCAACCCCCTTCTGCCACTTAGCAGCAAATGCTACCCCTGCCAGCTGAGGGAGATTCACCCCAAAACTGCGTAGTCTGTGCCATTTTTCTCAGGCACATAATCAGCGCACATCATCAGCATTTGATTGCGACAAATAATGCCGCTACTTTGTGTTGCACGCTGCACGTTGCACGAACTATTCCAAAATGGCGATCGACGCGCGGAATGAGTTAAAAGCCCGCGCGCGTGTTAAATTAAAAGGATTTGTGTGTTGATTGAGAGCCTTGTGCTGGCAAGCGGGCTGGGAATCATCAGAGGGGAATCATTTTCCAAAATGAATTTCGGTTACATTTAATTGAATGCCAGCTGTTGTGTGACAGGTCTGAAGTATTTACTCCATCACAGTCTAATCCCCAACAACTGCAAGGAAGTATATTGGCTAAGATATCCTGAGCTACCTATTGCTGCAGACGGTAGCCGTCGTTCAGCCAATGCTCAGCCGATCTAACAATGAGATAATGAAACATATATGAGCTTCATAGCCCAAAACAAGCCGACAGTAGCTGCAGCAACTATAGATGCAACTGGATCTGGGCCGTTGGCCACACAATGGACGGCCACTTGAGTTGTGAACATGGATTTGGTCTCGAGGTGGAAAACAATGACCGCTGGAAGGTGCTCAAAGTTAGCATCAAGCAGCTGATGCCGATGCTGATCGCTGGCGATCTTTGGCGATCTCAACATTTTGATCTTGCTACAAAAGTCAGCGGCAGGCAAAAGGCAACAGGCGGGTGTTCCTAGTCAAATGAAAAGAAAGGAACGAAACCATTCTCTGCATAGCTCTGAAGCGGAAAGAGCCAAAAAGTTAAGCCACAAACATACAAGAGGATCAAAACGGATTTAAATACAAAGTGGGAAATAATGAAGTGCCGCGCACATCACAGAGGGGAAACATCGGCTTCATGTGGAATATTTTCAGGGTGGATAGAGCAGACGAGTTGCCTTTTGGCTTATTAAAGTTATAATTAAAGTATGTGTGCTCAGCGCTGACTGACAGACTGACGGACGGACTGACTGCCTGGCTTGTTTATGTATCTAACAACCCTGATCTGTTGAGGATCGGAGCAAGTTCCAGTTGCTTAAATAGAACATTGTTCTCTGAATTCAATTAAAGAATTTCTTTTATATATAATTTGTATTCAGATTTTAATAGATTCACACTTTGCAAGCATTAAATTATAATAAAATGTATATCCACAGTAGCGTGGTGGACTAAAAGTTTAAAGGGGAATCCAAACAGAAAAAAAAACACAAATCAAACAAAAATATGATTCATTTAATACTCAACACCCTATCATAAATTTTCTCATTTATAATAATTTGTATTCATATTTTATTAGATTAACTTTTTTAAATAAAAACAATACAGATTGGAAACTAGCGAAAACTTGCTTAAACTATCAGAGAATCAAATATAATTCATTTAAACCTCCGTTTAAAAAACTGCCTTCGCCGCTGGTTTTATATCCTTACTATTTATATATAATTTGTATTCACATTTTAAGTGATTGCGTTTTGAAATGAAATCCAAACAATATTGAAAACTAGGGAAAACTTTCACAATTTATCAGAAAATACCACGAATCCAACACAAATGTATTTTATTTAAAAGTCAACCCCCCTTTCAAAAATTGCCTACGCCATTGTTGTTCTACCCTTTCTCGTGAGAGACCTCCCAGCACATGGCATGTCATTTAAATTCATTAGGATTACGAGACAAAAAAGTCAAAAATATGCCAACATGTCAACAAGCAGAAAAAGGTAAACTGAAGCACCCTTCAGACTCGGCGATAAGTCTCAAGCAATAGCCATAAGGAAAAATGATAATAATATAATTCATATGAGACCATTATGAAATTATTGTGTAAGACAAAGAAAGAGAGAGAGACAGAGATATTGTGAGAACGAGAGAGAGTGTGACTTCATCTAAATTCTCAACTGCCTCACATACTTGACTTAATTTAAGCCAATTTGGTGCCCATTGAACGAGCGGATTACATTGGTCGAGGATGCGAGTGCATCTTTGAGCCTTAATTGTTTTGGGAAAACACACACACACAGAGAGAGAGAGAGAGAGAGAGAGAGAGAGAGAGAGAGAGAGAGAGAGAGAGAGAGAGAGAGAGAGAGAATCACATGTGAGGCTTAACTTTGCGCAAAGTGGAACACCCGCATGCAGCTGACTTCTGCTGCACTAGAACCACTTGAACCATGTAATCGTAATCCTCAAGTGCTCGGTAGCCGCACAGTAGCCAGGAGTCGGCATATTAGAAGGCCACCAAATTTGCGCTGGCTATTATGTAATTTGCCCTGTCGAGTCGGCATTTGCTCTGTGAAGCCGCCAGCTCAAGCTGTGCTTCGATTTGTGCCACTTTCCCGGGGCGGCCGTTTGATGTGGCCACCGCACCCCTGGAATTGCCCATCAATGCAAATGCAATGGGTGCCATAATGATGTCTCTCACTTGTTGCCCGCAATAAACGGAATTCAATCATTTTTATAATTTATGAAAATATTTTTTATTAAAGCTAATTGGCCCGACAAAGCGCAGACATGACAACACCCAAAGTCGGCCCGTGCCGCAGGCCCCCAAAAAATTCCAGTCGCAATTGGGCATTAAAATGCCTCAGCATAGTAGTTGCAGCTGCTTGGCTTGGCTCTGGCTTGATATGAGTTACAGTGGGCGGGGCGGGGGAGGCCAGCACAGTTCCATTGCATTCATTTCGATTGGTGTCAATGCACGGTGCGGCATTCGTAATGTGCACAGATTTGTATACAAAGTTTGAGAGCCCGCGGCGGCTTTGTTTTTAATCAGCTGCCACTTGCCACAGACCGCACACATGAGTTGGACTCCAAGTCCAAACGAGCCGAACCGAACCGAACCGAGCTGAGCTGAACTGAACTGAACTGAACTGAGTCGAGTTGATTCGAATGCCTAATTAAAATTGATTTGATTTCTCTGACACTTTTCTGTGAGGCTGGCTGGCAAATCAAAGCGGCATTGTTCGACACGCCAGTCAGTCAGTCAGTGAGTGAGTCAGTCCGTCCATCCGTCCGTCAGTCCGTCTGGCAGTCAGTCAATCGTTTCAATTTCACATTTGATTGATATTTTTGTTGAAACCAATACAGAGAATGCTGCAGAACGCTAATTAAGCCAGCCGGCGCTAAGCTCATAATTATACAAAAGCCACAAAAATAGACACTGCCTTGGACTCCAGCTGGAGCGGTTGGCCGAGATTGAGACTGGAGCTGGGTCTGAAGCTAAGGCTGGGACCAAGCATTTGGTTGTCATCTTGGCCATATATCTTGTTATGGCCACGGCGCATGCGCGTCTCGTCAATTAGTTTGGCTGTCAAAAAGATGATGAACTCGTTGCTTGATGAGGGTCTCGTCTCAGCTCGTCTCTGCCCTACGATCCTCATCCATGTCCACGTCCACTTCCACTGCTGTCCACTGACTTATCACAGTTTCAAGCGAAATTACGACGCGCCGCGATTATTTTCTGCTTTTGTTTTTGTTTTTTTCTTGTCTCGTTTTTTAATAGTTTTGGCAGTTTGGCGCGTAGTTTTGAAAATGCCTGAAATATGAGTAACGCCGTGTTTTGAGAGTTTCCACTCAGTTACAGAGAGTCAACGCGTGCGGAATGCGTGTACAGATAGCATCGATATAGGCGTGTTTATAGGCCAGTCAAAGTCGGAGTCAGAGTCAAATTTGTAGTGCGTGTGGTCGCACTGGCGTCATGTCGTTGACATTTGCGACAAATGCCCTGACGCATGTCAAGTGCTTGTCTATGGCACTTCAACCGCAAACCGGTGGCTGACTGCGTGTGGTCCATCGACATCTCCATTTCCATCTGGCCGCATCTTTTTTTCGGGGGTGGTCCAGCCTATTTGCACACGCTTGTTACCGCAAGATCTTTGAGTCAGCCACTTGGCAATTGGAGCCGCTTGTGACTCAGTGTGACAATCTTCAGGCCTGGTCTAGTTGGCAGCTAGTTTGTTTTTGTGTTTTAATCAGCTAATTAAGGTCAGCGCATAATTTTAATTGTTTTTCATAATTTGGAACGTCGGCGCTACACAAAGGCTTCGTCTCATGCGATTATCTCTCTCCTCTGCCTCTGTTGGGCTGCTGTGGTACAGCGAGGCTGATAAGTCGACGAGTCTTTTGCATAATTGGCGGCTATTTTGCTTTTTAGTCTGTTGTTTATTTTGTAATGGAATTGTATTTAATTGCCCGAGCTTTCAACAAATTCAAATAAAAGTGCGCATTAAGCAGACGAGCCCAAAGGTCAGCCCCAAGTGGAAAGGTCACATGCTGTACAGCAACGAGCTGAGTTTATGATTTGTGATTTGTTCAAAAAAAATCTTCAATTTGATTTGTGTTTAATTATGGAATTTCTTCAGCTCGCTGTGGGAAAATGGAAATGCAGCCACGTCTCCTGGCTTTGATTAATTTGAATTATTTTTGGAACGCAGTGAAATGCGAGCGCCTCGTGATCGTGCTCCACAATGCCGTTGCACCACCGAACCACCACGTTACTCTTGTTGCTGTTGTTGTTGTTTCGCTATGCCAGGTCGAATTTATTTATTTGTTTGTTTTCGTTAATTTCTGTACAAAATCTAATTAATTACAATTTTTATTGCCACGACTTGAGGCTTGGTCCGCACTCACGACTGAGCACGAGCATATTTTGTTTGGGCTCATATTTGTAATGTGATTTATATGGGAACAATGTGAAGATCTTTGAGAAATTTGTGTGCATGTTGAAAGTGCCATAAAATGTTTGAGCTATTCGAAATGTTCGATGAAATGTGAAAGGCTATTTCTCAATTTCATTTTATGATCTGAGAGAATTCTGCTCTAGCATTTTGAACTAGAGCATTTCAAATTGTAAAATATTGAAGTCGGACTGCTGCTTACAGAAATAATTATAAATTCTATATGTAATTGATATAAAAATGTTTAGTTTATTTCAACATTGTTAGAGTCTGAATTTAATATTTTTGTTTTAGGCATAGGTTTATAAAGGTTTTTTAAAATTACAGCAAATTTCAGTTATATATGCCTTCAAATTGATATAAATTTCATATTTTAGGAAATTTAAGTTCATATTTAAATAATTTAATTACAGCTATTTTGTAACTATTTTTAAAATCAAGTTCAGTTTTATATACAATGAATAATTTTTAAATTATGAAAATATAAAATTTGATATGCAGATATTTTTCATGAATTTAATTTACAAAATTCATAAAAAACAAATTTTATTTCAATCCGACTATGTCGATCTAGAACATTTGAAGTGGTGCTATAGCTTAAAAAGTAATTTAAAATCCTTTATGTGTGTGAAATAAATATGATTGGTTTATTTTAATATCTGAAGATATTTAACTTCATTTTTATTTATTTTTCTTTTTACTTAAAAAATATCAAAGCCAATCTCAATATTATCTGCAATCAAATTGTTATAAGCCATAAAACTATTAGATTTTATTTTGTGACTTAGCGAAAACTCTGATTATACAAGAAACATCCAGGCGTTTTTCTAGAAATTTGTTTTACAAAATCCATCATAATTGCAAAGAAGAAAACAGCAAGAAATGTATCACACTTGATATGTTTAATGGTCTAATTAGCTAAAGGCTTTTGCAACAACTGCACCGGAAGTAACAGTTAAACGTTGTTAAGTGCAGCTTAATTGCCATGGACAACAATTAAATGGTGTTCGCTCTCTCTTAATTGTGGGGCAAAGGCAACGCACTGACAATTCAACTTGAACCGCCGACCCAATGGGCTTGCACGACATCGCTTGCAGCATGAACAACGGCTTTCGGCTGGCATTCGGGCAATTTGCAGCGAAAATGTTTAAAAGTAAACAAAAGTGCAAAACACATGCAATGCCAGCTAATTAAGCTGGACGGAGCCGGGCCACTGCATTTGAACTAAATAAACGGCAGCCAACAGCAGCCAGGTCGGACCGGGCTTGGACTATAGCTGGCTGTAGCCGCGCCTCTTCACGGTAGCCCCTAACGGAAGCCATACTTCAGCGCTGGCAGCCAGAGATCTGACAACTCGCATCTAAGAGATGCGCGACGAGGAACGAGGAACGAGAAACGAGCGAGCCACAAACAAGCCCCAACAAATGGCAGTAGCCAACGCTGGAGCCAAGCTGGGGCCAAGCTGGGGCTCCCTCTCAGGAAGTGGGCTGTCGGCGAGGAAGCTCATTCGGCGGCGTCGCTGATACGCCCCGTGAGCCGTTTGCATATTGAAAGCAATAAAAATTAATTTTCACATGCTAACAGCGCAATCAAAGCAAAGTTGACAAGCGTTTACAAAGGCGGCTCATCTGGGACGCGTTTATCACCGAAATATTTCATCTCCGGGATAAGCATCAGTGGACTGGACAGCGCGAGTGGACCCATTTGCGACCCAAAAACTGCACTGGAAAGGTGTGAGGCGTTCGCTCAAGCCGTTTGTCATCGCATTTCCGCCGAAGCTCTCATCTCTTCCTCCCATTCCCATTCCCATTCCATTCTCATTCTCACTCTATATCTGACCAACTGTCATATCTCTGGGCATGCGCGACAGTTGCTAATTAGTCGCATGAATGGAATTGAAGCTCTGCTCACGGCTCACACCTTCGCGGCTGCTGGACATGCGGATTCGGATTCGGATATGTTTTTGTTTTGCTTTTTTGTGGCAGCGGCTGCTTTTGTCTGGGGTCGTGCGAAATTGTAATGGTTCGCATTTCGCTTTGCAGCTCTTCAGAGATGACTATCGGTTTAGTTTTTATGATTGCCCTTTGCTCGAAAAAGGGGTTTTTCGCTTAAATTTAATGTGCTCTCTTGGGGACTGTGAATCAGTGCACCAGTTATGGAAAGTTGTGCTTGCAAATGGGCCAAGGTGTGACTATGCCAGTTGACGAAACTAGGCAAAGAAAGCCCCAAACGCAATGAGTCAAATGCTAAGATTGTCGCCAATTTCTAGTTGTATCTGAGTCTGAGTCACGGGTTTCCACTCTGTGCAGATTCAACAAATGTTTCGCTTCCGTGTGGCACAAGGCATTTGCATGTTTATTGCACCCAATTAAAAATCTATTTAATGCCGCTTACGCACATTTGCCCAGCAGCGATATTTCTCGTTCCATATGCACTTGCGAAATGCGCTTTTAATTGCTGGCCATAAATCAAATGCCAGCCAAACAGTGCAAATGTAATGCAATTATCATTTTTAAATGCAAGCGCCAATTGATACTCTAAACAAATACCACATCGAATGCGAATTCACACACACAGAAGCACACGCACACCCTCACACACACACACATACACACTCAGACACTCAATCAAGCGGGATGCATAAATCAGCGAACATTCCGGAATCCGTTCGGCAGCTCGGCAGCTGCTCGCCAGCTCGTAAAAAATGCAATTGCCAATGATGTTGGCGGCCATTTTGTAAAGCTCTGGGCATTATTAATTGGCTCTGTTTGCATTTCGGCATTTTATTCAAATATTTATGACCAGATTCAGCTTCAACCACGGACTCTCCGAGCAACGCCATTTAAATGACACGCATTCAATTACCAGCGAGTGACTCACAAGTTCACAAACTAACAGGCCCCATGAATGTCCAGGGCGAGCTGTGGGCGGGGCTGCCTCTGTTGCTGTTGCTGTGGAATGCAAGCAGCTTCAATCACACTGGGCCCTGTTATATTTATCGCCTTAAACGAGCATAAATTGTGTCTTAAAAGTTTCCTAGAATTGTAAGTCAGTGGAACGAACTGAAATGCGCAGTGCGTGGGTGCAGGGGCAAGAGATCGGAGCACTCGATCTGCTGGTCGGCGCACTACACTGAGAGAAATTGTTCGCTGATATGTGCCAGAAAATGCTAGAAAAGCATGAAAAAATATTTTCTTACAAATAAATGGTTGGACACTGTTTATTTTTGTATTTTAAATAATTTTGTATACATGTATATTAGAAAATGTCTCATGTAATGGGCTTTGATTTGTTTATAATTTATGAATTAATTGTAACAAATTCAATATTACTGCTTATAGTTAATACATATATAATCATTATCTTAGTTTCTTGCTGATTCTTACTAATATACAAACTTATCAGTAAATAGAAATTCTATAAAACTCAAAACTTTTTAAATAGAAATCATATCTATTCTAAATAGGAAATATTTAATTTTATAATTCTGAAGCTTAATATCGGAATAGTCCTTATTTTTGATTGCATTACATATTTGTCTTTCTCTCTATGTCTTTCTCTCTCTTTCTTTAATTTTCTTTATCTCATTCTCTCTTTCTTTTTATGAGTTTTTCTCTCTCACTCTTTCCTTTTATATCTCTTACGCTCTGTTTATTTTTATCGGTTCTCTATAATGCCTGTCTCTCTCTCCCCCCCATCTTTCTCTCTCTCTCTTTGCCACTCTTATCATTTTTCTCCCTTTCCTTTTCTCCATTTCCTTCTCTCTTCTTTTGCCTCAATTTCAATTTTTTTTTATTTCTCTAATATATATATTATTTATGTATATTATATCTTTCTTTATTCCTTCAATCTTCACCATGACTTTCTTACCTACTCCCCGTCAATTTCTCTCAGTGCACGTTAACCAAAATTATCGATGATCAATACCAGTGGCGTTTAATTAAAATTGTACAAGTGCCAGTGTCAAGTCAATCGTTGTCATTCACCCAGCTCATGCCCGGTCTCTCCCATCACCCATACCCTAGCCCCACCCCCCTCTACAGCTACCTCCGGCTCTACGGCCCATGTCAGTGTCTCCGAAACACGTTAACAGCCCAAACGTGACAACAGCAACAACGGCGATGAGGAGTAGAAGCCCACAGTTGATTCAGTTGAACAGTTGAAACTGTTGAGACACTCGAGCAGTTGCATTGAATCCTCCTCAGGTTTTCTGGCCCTGGCCGTGTGATACCTAAATGCCTCGCCGTGTTGGCGTTGGCTCAATTGTCAATTCATAAACGACTTTGAAGTTTTCTTCGATTTTTGATTTATGCCCATGAATCTACAGCAAATGTCACAGCGCAGTGCTCATAGGGAAGAGGGGATGGGAGAGTGGTGAGTAGTGAGTGGGGCAGAGTGGTTTTCGGGCAGCAATGGCCGCTCAAATTGAATGTTAATATATGCAGTTAATAAGTTATTTCTGATATTATATGGTAGCCAACGGGCTGTCAAAACTCACACAAGCAACTGTCAGCGCTGGTAATTGCTTAGCGGCCCACGCGATGCGGCTGGCCTGGCATATTAATGGGCAGCCAGTGCACCCAGTGCTGGGAGGGAGGGCCGCTGACTGGGAGTGGGGGGCTAGCGGGTGCTCTCGGAGACAAAGTGACGCGCCGGCCATGTTTAGTGTGTGGTTGACAAGCTAATTTGTTGGATAATTGTGCGATTTTTGACAGCCACAATGAGCTCTGACAGTGACAACTGGCAGCGGCAGCGTTGCCAGATCGCCAGCGACAACCTTCTGCCATGTACATGTGGCAGCACCAGCAACAAAGTCAACAATTCGAGCCCGCTGGCCAATTTACTTCAAGTGCAAATTACGGCCAGACAGCCAAACAGCCGAACGGCCAAATGAATGGCTTGCAGTAAGAGCCGGGCCAAGACAGATTGACATTAAACAAGTTGTAATTCGATACTTAATTGACGCCTGACTCGTAAATTTGCAATTGCCCAGGCCCAGGCTCAGGCCCAAGCCCTGGCTCAAGCCCTAACCCATGCCCATGCTCCATGATACATAAGAGTTGGGCAAACAGCGACCGGCCAATTCCAATTAAAGAAGGCCCAAGGGGCCGTCGCAATCGGCTGTCGCATTGAGGTACACATGTAATGCAAAAAGTGAGAATATTGCCCACACACACAGCAAACGGCTGATAGTGAGGCATGACCATTGGAGGGGGTCAGCGATGAGCTCGCTGAACAAGTCAAGTCAAGTGTCCAGTCGCAATCAGTGTGGGGTCACTTGACCCCATGTGTGTGAGGCTGTACTAGATGGCCCAGTTTTTATTTGCTTTTGGGCCATTTGTTTTAAAACACAGCCCATGACACTGTCAGTGGGCTCAACCCACCCGTCAACCCACCTAGGCGAACGACTTATTGCACTTTTGCAATAAATTTTGGCCAAAAACTGTAACTGTAACTGTAACTGTAACTGGCGCTCAGCTCTGCTCCAGCTGAAGTACAAATCGTCTTAACTATAACTAAAAGGAGAAACATTTCTAAACTCCGCAGGGTTTTATGGCCCGCCACAACATTAACACTGCCCAAGCACTCCCTCGGGCCTTCGGGCCCGCAGACGGGGCTTTCTATTGAGAAAGTGTAACTTTTACCCAATGCCTGTGTCGATTTTAAAGCCATAAAAAATGTTTTATGTTTCTGGCGCACATATTTCTGTGCGTCGCTGAGGCGAAAATTGCTCTATTCCTTAACGCCGGCCATGGATGGAATGGGGTGTCATCCGTGGAGTGGGGTTCTACCTACATAGTATACAAATATATCTATATGTATATACATATATATACATTGTGGCATTTCCATCCGGGCGACATCGCCGTTATTGCAGCAATTTATTTTATTGCAAATTTTATAGGCTTTGAAATTTGATTGGGCTTTCGGCGCCTGCCCCGATTGGCAATCGTTTGGTAGCAATCGAGCAAAATATCGAATTACAAATGACTTTGATTTTTATGCTCCCTCAAGCGGTTGGCATTCACCCAACTACTACTGGGCAATTCTATGGAATGTAAACGATTTCCAACGGGAAAAACGAAACCAAAGCTCAGCTCACTTTGAAATTATTTAAACAATGCGAACACTAACTATTTACGGCCACTCAAAATAAACATTACCTTGGTTTATGTGCTCACCAAGTTGATATCATTTGGTGGGTATTACAAGTCGCACTATTTGGATTTGTTATATCAGAGTTTAAACATAATTCAGAGGGCATTAAAAACATCTGTGTGGGCACTGGAATTAGGGCTATATATTTGATCCAGTTTATAATTTTCTGTAATTTCATAAGGCACTAGCTGGATTAATGGTATACACCATTTATAAAGCTGACATGAAAACACAGATAATTTATTTGATATAAAAACTTTCTTCAAAAATTAATTTTTCTAAAAGCTCAACATTTTTTTTACGTAGAATAAATATGAAATGTTGTAGCATTAATATTATGACTAGGCATTCGAATTAGAGCTATATTTCTTAGCACTTTTACAGCTTTCTATAATTCATTAAAGTACTAGCCGTATTAAACGTATATACTACTTAGAAAGCTGATATGTAAGCACAGATAATTTATTTGTTATATGAAGTATAATGATTAGACATCATATTAATCATATAGCTTATTAAAAATTATTAATTATTACATTATTAAATATTTTAAGAAAAACTATGTTTTTGTTACATAGCATAAATATTTAATGGTATGAATTAGAGCTTTATTTTGTACGACGCTTGTAGCATTTAGAAATAGTATAAGGCACCATTCGAACTAAAGGTAGAGTCTATTTATAAGTTGATATGATAATGTTTTTTTTTAAAGTATTATAATACAAATAATATATATTGATAATATATAAAATAACAATATTAATTAATTATTTTACAAAATATCTTTTGGATAATATATGAAAATAACAATATTAGTTATTGACTTTTATTCATTTTATTTACAAAGATATAATTATTTTATTAATATAAAAAAAATTATATAAGATTTATTAATATATCAAATAATATTATTCATTTTATTTATTTTTGATTTGCACATAATTAACTAATATTATAACTCTAAAACTCTAACAAGACATAAACCTACCCCCTGCTGTTAGTTTTATATCTGACTCATATCATTTTTTATAAATTGTGGTATCACATTTACTTGTTATATAATTCTTCGCTTGACTTACAGAATATATGAAATTATTCTAAAATTTAATAACATTATTTTATATTTATCAAATATCTCGTTTTATTTCGCATTTCCTTCTCGACAGTTAGGAAATTTTATAGTTGAGGCAACAGGTTGCTAACGGTACAATTCAGGCATGAACTTTATGGTTTCCAAAGTTCCAGTATCACTGCCAATTACCTCAAAGAAAGAAAAAACTATCCAAACCAGAAATAGTAAAGAAGCGATTCCTGTCAGAAGTCACGAAATCCAAGCCAAGCTCCACACAATTGGAAATAATTAAAATATTTTTTGGAGAGCGGCGTGTAGAATATATAATTTCAATTTTGTTTACATTCCGTCAACTGTTTCTTTTGTTTTTGGGCAATCGCAGCACGGGGCAAACAATTACTTTATGAGCCCTGCAAATATGGCGTCGATCATAATTAGGAAGGCAACTCTTTTTTTGGCCAGAACGAAAGTGACAGCGGTACTTCCGTTGATGGGGCATAGACCAAATGGAAAAATTAAATAATGAAGAAGAAAAAGGTGCTCAAATGGCCGTGGGTCACAACGCTCTCGGAGAAGGTATCGCTGCCAAAGTAGAACATGACAAACGGCAACGACAAATCGATAGGAAGCTCACACAATTGTCGAGAGCGGCGCAGGGGCAATGTAATTGCGACACCTTCGCCCATCCTAGGCCGCGGCACTTACAATGCCTCCGTCCGGGTAGCGCTAATGGCCGGAAAGTCGCCAACAATAAACGCTCAACACGTGGGCGCTGATAAGGCTCGGTCTTTGTCTCCGGCTAGGTCTGGGGGCGGATGTGAGCGATTTGGAGCCAGCTTTTGACGCTTTCTGATTGCAGATGCCAAATTGCAGGCAACGAGGCAACATTTAATGTCTTAATTAACTGGCAGGAGTCTGGCCTGAAGTTGACTTCAATTGGATATGATTGCACTGGATTGGATTGGGTTGGATTGGACTGGCTTGGGTTGGCTTGGCCTGGGTTTGGCTGTGTATTTGTTTGAGGGAATCGCTCGCTCTATGCTTATCTATAAATGGTAATCAGTAATTAAGTCTGCGGCTAACTCGACGCACGCGCTTCAGACTTAAGCTGAAGTTGGATTAGAGGTGGAGTTCGGTTCGGATTGGGAGCAGCGACATGTGGCCCGTTCGACTCAGCCAGCATTAATGTTATCATGTGTTGATTTACATGCGTATTGTTGTTGTAATTTGATTCGCCTGTCGCCCTGCTGATGTAATGGGTGTGTTACGGGGCTTACAGCTTAAGCCCAATCGAGCGATTGAATGCCCACGATATGCAGCAATTTAAATAAATGGAAGAGACTGGCGATGAGATTGAGGAGCTGCGATAAACGAGATTAACCCAAAACTGCGCTGGTCAGAGACCCGAGAGAACTGAGCTCCAAGTAACACAGCGAGAAGCCAATTAAGTGCAGCTACTCCAGCAGCATTAGAAAAGTTGAGAGTGTTTGACTTAATATAGTAACTAAATATTTAATATCAGGTATCTTATGATTAAGTAGAATATTAAGTGTAACATAAACACATTGAAAAATTTAATAAAGACGAGTTTTTATGACTAAGGTGATTTGATAGAGCTACAGATGTGCTCCTAACCTCAGTAGAGAATGTACTATCCTTGCATTGTTTAATCAAAAAGAAGCAAGTCTAGCTCATCTATGGGCTCTGTGAAAAATTTTAAATAAATTGAATAAAAATGAATATAAAGTGCTTAAAATTTTGCGTAAATGTATAAATATTTTATTTTGATAACAAAAATGTTATACTATTAATCAGCAAGAATATGCGGTTTTATAAAGATATAAGCTAAAGATGTACACTTAATTTTTTATGGAATGTCTATCTATCCACTAAGCTTTCAATAAAAAAAAAAGCAATTTCAGCTCATCTATAAATTATGTGTATTATGAATTATGAATTTCGAGCAATTCTAACTAAACGAATTTCATATTATAAGTATGTATATAATTTATTTGATTTAATTTAAGATACAATAATTTAACGACAAATCTATTTTTTGTTTGGCAATTTTTCGGACAAATAACAAAGATTATGTGAAAGCTTTCAATCTAAAGCAATTCTAATTAAACTTAACCCTAGTATAATTATGATTACATTTTATTTGATTTTATTTAAGATAAAAGATTTATGCCCAACCGTTTACTAGTATCTCTCTTAATTTTTTTTTTTTTGGTAATTATTCAGTACACTAACAAAGTTGATTGCATAACTCTTAACTGGCGTTAAACGAAACGCGAAGCAAAACGGTTTTCTTGCAATTTGGCATTATTTTTGGCTTTTGCTGGCGACTAAACAACAACAAAACTTAAATTTTTTCGACTTGGAAATTGCAACATTTAACAATAAATCGGAGCCGGCAGCGATAACAATGGCCCAGCAAAAGGGACGGCTGCAAAATAAACGCTCGAAATTACAACAACAACCACAACAATAGCAGAGACGTAACAAAGGCAGCGGAGGGTCAAAGCAACAGGAAAAACAAAACAACAATAAAAGCCAAGCGTAAAATTAAAGCGCAAAATGCAAATAAACGAAACCTAATAAAAGCAATTTGCAAAATTAAGTAAAACGTTTGCGCGCCCTCTCCCCAGACCAGGGCGGCGGGGAATGTCTAAACAAGCAAAGCTGTGCTAATTTTTTGTAAATAAAACTACCGATCTAGCGATCCACACAGCCACAGCCACAACCACAGCCGAGGCCGAGGCCTGGCAATCGGAAAATCAACTGTGAAAAGCCAGCCACAAAATGCTAAACAACAAACTGTGCCAAATTGCTGGCAAGTCGTGAGGCGCAAGGCGCAAAACAACAGTTGCAATTCAAACGGAATGCAAATTCAGCCAGTCCCAGTGGTAATTACGAGCTACAGCCAAACAGCCAAGCCAAGCAGCTAGCACCACCACCAGATCCATCAGACCCAAAAAAAAATAGAAAAAGCAAAAAAGAAAACAAAGTATTAGAATCTCTCTCAAGAGTTGGAAGTGCTCAGCATCAAGCCGCTTGCTGGCTGCTTATTAAATTTGTGTAAGCTGCACACACACACAGACAACACACACACACATGGCACACACGCTTGTTGCAGCAATTGTATGTTGTGTCTGCCTGCAAGTCACGCGTTGAGCCGCTGTCTACCCCCTCAACTGCACCGGCCTCCTCGCTCGCCTCGCCCTCCTCGCCCTTGTCGCCTGCCTCCTCCTCCCGGTGGGTCATCAGCTGCTGTGCTGATTATTTGCTTAAATTGCTGCTAATAACATGACGTGGTGGCATTCAAAGAGAGATCGCCCCCCAGTGGCTGGACGCCCCATTTGCATGCACATGCACATGCACCGATCCCAGAGAGTCGACGTCTGTCCATCATTTGTTAATTTGCTCATGTTTACGAATGGAGCTGGCTGGGGGTCTGGGGGCACATCAGAGACGTTGTTGCCACCGTTTGCCAGAATGCGCATGCGAATGCGAATGCGAATGCGACTTTGACTGCGATTCTGTGGCCCGTTTTCGTATGGGTTTCTCAGGCCAAATTGCTGCAAAATTAGTTGGCTTGTCTATTACACATTGAGATTGCAACTGCAATTGCAGAGATGCTGCGGCTGCTGCCCGAGATGTTGCATGCCTTAGCCCCATTGTGGCAAATGTAAATGGCAAATGGTTCGGTTAGTTGCTCATAACTGCAGGGTATATGGCATATAGAAAACGGATCCACTTGCCGCACCTGCAATTATGGCAACAATTACACATCCAATCATCCAATTGCTGCTGCACCTGATCTATAATTTTCCAATGGCCAGTGAGTTACTTTTCACAGCTCGCGGCATTGTTTATTGAATTTCGAATACACACCAAATGTATGTGTCTCTGTGTGTGCCTGTGTGTATGTGTGTGTGTGCATACGGAAATTTGCAAGAAACTCAAGTTAATGAAAGAATAATAAGCCCGTGTGACACTGACACGGCGTGTGGCCAAAATATCAAAGTCAACTGTTGAGCCTGAGGCCAGAGAGCTGCCATCGCACGACGCATCTCACATCTCACATGAAGCAACATGCGAAGTCAATGAGGTATCACAAATAAATAATAGATTCAATGGAATTTCACAATGACACCGACAGCTAACAAAACATTTGGCATTTCGCATTGCGAATGGAATGCATTTGTAAAACGAAGAAAACCCACTCAGATTACACAGAGCAAAAACAACAACTGAACGTCAGTTGCTGACCTACTGAATGAGTAAAATATAATTGAGAAAAATGTTTTAATTTAGGGAGTGGGCGACTAGGAAATAGCCTGTTCATAGTGCGACAAAATCATATTTGCTTCTTTCTATAAACATATTCAAACACTGAAACCTTGTAGTCTGGACTTTTTCTTAAAGTATACATGTATAAAATATTTTCTTTCATCTAATATAACAAACTATTTACATGAAAATGAATATAAGAAATAAACTTGATTGATCTGCGCGTACAGCAGAAGGGTGTAAAAGTATGAAATATAAATAAAAATGTAGGCTAATGTGGTAAATTGTGGAATAATAAATATATACTGTTTCAAGCAAATATTTTATTTGTATACCCTGAACCCATACAAAATGGAAAACAGGGTATAATCCTTTTGTTATATGTATGTAACAGACAGAAGGAGACGTGGATGACCCCATAATGTATATATATTATTGATCAGGGAGACGAGCTGTCCGTCTGTCTGTATGCTTGAACGCGTCGATTTCTGAAACTATAGGAGCAAGAGACTTTCCAAAATAAATTTATTTATTATAGTAAATTTAATTTTCTAATTTTTAATCAAACTAAACCTCAAATCATAAAAATACATTTTATTTATATGAATTATATTTATTATATTTTTCTTTCAGAATATAAATGCCCAACAAAAAAGTACTAAGTACATTGCACAATCAAATAAAATGTGGGCAATATAAATATGTGTATTTTATATTCATATTATATATATTTAAAAAAAAAAAAAAAAAATTGTTATTCAATTTCAATAATATATATTATGTATATTATTTTATAAACCACGGATTTCATATCTCTACCTGCTCCAGCTTCTCAACTGTATTAGTAACACATTCCGATAGGGATTATCGCGGCTCATTGTCATAGACCTGGACAAGTTGTTCATCTGGAGCGAAACTCATAAAAATGTTCAACTCGACCGCTTGGCGGCTGTCAGCTTTGGGGCAGACGCTGGCGTGCTGGCTGGCGTCTCCAGTTAAGCACAACTAATGGGGGACAAGCCCAGAAAAGTGTCAGGCAACACCCACTATAAACCCCAACTGGGGGCAGTCGCCCCAAAAAATATATTCAAATTAAGGAAAACATTTTGTAAATGTCGAAGTCACCGCAAGAGGCAGTCGAGCAAATGCACAGAGTTATACATTAAGAATTAATTAATTGCCAGCCAAAAAGAGATGAACAACAACAACTCAGAACGTGTAAATGTATCTGCAGCTGTAGTTGGGGCATCCGTGAGATACATGCGCTTTAATAAATCAAAAGAAAACTTTGTGTTTTCTTGGATTCGATGCTGGCGCCACGCAGCTTAACAATAGCTATAGATACAGATACAGATACACAGATACAGATACTTAGACACAGATACAGATACAGATTCATATGCCCAATGCCCAACTGACACTTTCTTCAGCCTGGACAGCTTTAACCGTTACATAGCTGTCGCTGGCCTAATCTCCAGATCGTTGTTTGCTGATCAGCATGGCGCTAGCTGAGATTATGATGAGCTCACGACTCTCGCTGGCCGATCAGCGGAGGCTGCTGCATTCGTGCGCTACTCGAGTGCAACTAATTGCCGCACGTTCGCACCCAATTAGCGGCAAAGAGTTGAGACGAGGCTGCGACTAAGTGCAGCTATCAACACTTGCAGCTGCATCTCTTGGGGCTGCTTAAATGTATCTGTGAGATGCCTGGCATACCACGAATTATGATTAACATACGAGCATTTGATCTGAATATTAATTGATCTACACGCGTCAAAATATTGAGCAAACCACAAAACACCAAAAAAGAATACCAAAACAGACCCAATCGGTGGCCTTTAAGTGGGGGGTGTTGACAAATGTCTTTTGTGTCGCGAGCACAGATACAACTGCAGTCGGGCCAGGCGACAGATCGTCGCCCTTCACTTTCCAAATAGACGCACAGTGGCACCAAAGTGGAACTAAAATTTGAATCTAAAGTAATTTTACATTTCATATAGATAACTATCTAAACAACTTTTATGAAATCCATTTATAAATCATATTTGGAAAATATTTACATTCACTCATTAATCATAAACTCACAACCACTGTGCGGCGTCAGCGTCAACGGCAGCAGCTGTTTGTAATTTTCACGCTGACTCAAAAAAGAAAGGAGAGAAGAAAACATTTTTCACTTTGTCTTTTGTGTGGCGGGGGCGTAACCCAAGACAAGCACCAGGGCAAGGATGTGGATGTGGATGTGGATGCGGGGGCTGGTATTTGTATCTATCAACGCCGTCAGAGTGCAATTGCAACGGCGTGGCTGCCGCACATTTGTGGCAGACACAATTATGACTCGAGTTCGAGTTCAAATCGAATCGATTCTCAATGCATTTGCCCGCAATGATGAGTGAATATGAATGAATATATTAATGAGCGGCGATTTGTCTGCGCGCTAACAACACCCAGATGGATCCACATTCCTTGCCACCCACTTTCTGTCCATTTACGCAATGGTAAATGGAAGTTCCAGCATAATGTGTAAAATCTGTTCTGATATTTTATTAGCTCAGTCTGCGATCGTTTAAGTAATTGAAAGCAGATTTCAATTAAACATAAATAGAAATCTAATTGAAAACTTTAATTTTATTTAATTGAGTAGCAAATAGATAAGATCATATCGGACAAGATGTTAGATGCTTAACGGGAACTAGGTGGAGAATTCCAAATTTATATATAAATTTAATAATTCAGCACTAAAGCAGATACAGTTAAAAGCAACTTGTTTTATTTCTATAATAGAGCTATATTTATTCAAACTTATCTTTCAAACTAACCATGTTCTTCACTCCAACTACTCATCCAATAAATTCTCTCTCACAATCAAAAAGAAAAATTGTATTTTATATTCTCAAACATAAACTCTTGTATTTATTTATTTACTCGTATATTGCTAATAAAGTCAGAGCAATATTTGCATGGACTGCCCCCAGTAAGTGCAACAAAATATTTTGGATCGAGCAAACAGAATCCAGATCAATTCGCTGATGCCAGATCAATGCAAAGTTAGTCCAGCTGCTGGCAGATTGGGATTGAGCTTCAGTTGATCAGCGCATGTTTAGTGCGGCAAATCCGAAACTTAACTTGGAATTTGTGCGCCTGAAAGCCATTTGGAAATCCAAGATCAACGCAGGACTAACGCTCGCTAGCTGGCTGGCTGGCATGTGAAAGGATCATACAGGATCTGCGGATCAGTTAAATCACCGGATAGCGCATTTAATCCAATTAACAAACCTGCAAGCGAACCTGCGGCCTTACCTAAATTGTGGGCGGTTGAATAGCTTAGCAGAGCAGCGGGTACGCTAGCGACTGCAAGAGGCAATGCCAGGTAGTCGGCGATGGATCTACGAGCACTCGGGTTCCTGAACGGGCGCCGAAGACGAAGGCGAGCGGGCGCTGATCTTGGATAAGTTGATTAATTAAAATTTCACTCAGCTTTCAAACGAAGCTCATTATTTAATGAGTTTTTTGACAAACCCCTGGGTGTGGCAAGTGGCGACGGTCTGACAGCCAGTGGGTAGCATATAGAGCTGGCTGGAACTACATTCAGATTCAGATTCAGGTTCAGATTCGGATTCGTATTCGGATTCGAGGCGCGACATTTGCCGCAAATTAGCGCAATTCGCTTCAAGCGTGGGATGCACGCCAAATATTTTATTAGCTCATTATGCAAAGCGAATTGGCATTAAAAGCAAACAAATCTGAAAGGGGCGTGGCGGCACCAAAGGGGAACGAGGTGACGAGGTTGTCAATTTAAAAATGTGAAAAGATCCAAAGCGTTAAATGAACAAGTTAAAGAGCCATAAATGACGAGCCTGTCTTTTTTTTGCTAGTTCGTAAAAGGGCACAGAAAGAGAAAAGAGAAAGCAGCAGAAGTGAAGAGAGATGTAATGAGAGGTATATGAGAGAATGAGTATTGAAATCTTAAGAATCTTAAAATTAAAAAAAAAAAATCTACAATTCTATTATCATTTATCTATTATCATCTATACCTATTATTATTCTATGAAGAAATAGTATTGAAATCTTAAGATTCTCATAAAATCTCTAAATCTTAAGATAATAATGCTACTAGTATTCGATACATCTCATATTATTATATAGAAATGTTACTGAGAAAAGAGTATTGAAATCATGAAAATCTTAAATTTCTTTTTGCTCTATTCTATTCTATTCTATTCTATTCAAAATAGAGCCCTGGATACTTTAGATAACTGAGAGAATAGGTATTAAAATTTTAGGAATCTTGAATACTTGAAAAAAAATTTACTAACTCCACTATCATTCTATTATCATTAATCTATTATCAATTATAAATATTATTATTCTACCAGCTTGGGCTTCTCTGCGAGCTTACATTTCAATTAGTTATTGGAGTCGGCATCGCATATACCATACCTTCATCCATCCATACCACCGTATATACCATATTTCACCATACCCACTCTATGTCAATGCTTTTCTATTCAAAATATAGCCATGGGTACTCTACTTCAGGTAGAGGTGTTGCTCGATTGGACACGCTTATCGGCGGAAAACCGCATTGAAATTACGCCAGGACCTGCCCAAGTTCCATAATTGCGGTAATGCCGATAATCTGTTCTTGTATGCTCGCAGAGCTGCCGCTGCCGTGTCCCTTCGGTAGCTGAGGGCTGCGCCCATTGCTTACGCGCGCTTAATCCCATGGACCGCCTACTCATAAAATCGAGTCAGCATCTAATTGTTTGAGGAAAGGAAAGGATTGATGAGCCGCGAGCGCTGGCCATCGATAATTGGATTAAATACGCGTCCCGCGACAATCTCTGGTGATCCTAGCGTTAGTCCAGCGCTGATCTCGGATTTCCACTGGCTTTGAGGCGCACAAATTCCAAGTTAAGTTTCGGATTTGCTGCGCTAAACACACGCTCGTAGCTAAAACCTAACTGAAGAAGCTGCCATTGCTGCTGACTGCCAGATCTGATCTCGAACTAAGCGCTCAATTGGCTGCACGGCAAATCCAAAATATTTATTTGCATTTAATTAAGTCGCAAGCTTAGCGACGGCAATCGGAAGTTCGACGGGTCACGCGGCTCTCAAATCCGCTCCATTAAAATTCAATTAAATTTCTGCTGCCGCCAAAAGCAAACAATGAGCGAAAAAAAAATATATGGGAACCCTTTTTGGTACAGAGTTTTAATTAAATCTCTGCCACGCCGTGTGGCAGTATCACCAAAAATGCTCAATTATTAAAACAAATAATGCCAATTAGTTGTGTCAACAGTGAGAGCCGCAGCCCTGACAATCGCAGCAGTTGCTCCCAATTATGATGCGCTAAAGAGCCGCACAGACGGACATCAGTACCAGCAGCAGCAATAGCAGCAACAAAGGCTGCTGCTTTAATTGACACTCAGATGCCGCCGCCATCATCGCCATTAACGGCCCCTAGACTTGCCCCCGCTGCTCATGGTTCATGGCCCAGCCCAGCCTCCGGTCCGGGCGGGCAGAAGAGCACAGAAATCAGAGATGAGACAGTCGCTGGCTCCTCATTTGTGCGTCTAATGAAAACGCTAACGAGGCACAGATACATATACATAAAATAAATACATACACACACACACTCATACACTCACACATACATAGAGTGGGGTAGTGCACACATTAGCACAAAACTCTTAGGCAACGCAATCAATTCGCTTCTGATTTCAAATTTATGTACCTCATCCGCAAAGGAAGCAGCGGAGGGGGATACTAAAGCTATGGCTCTAACTGTAACTAGACAGTGACAGCGATATCCAACCAGATACCACCACTCACACACACACACACACACAAGTACACAAGCACGCAGGCATACATAAGGGGTCTCCATTTTCTCTCACTCTCTGGCAAAGCCGTGCAAAGTACTCCTGATAATGAGCTCCATCTCGTTGGCAATTATTAAATGAATTGGATTTATATGTTGCCAGCAGCCGCAACAGGAACAGCAAAAACAACAATAATAGCAACAACAACAACTGTAATTCTCACTTGCTCGCTTTGCTGCATAGCCGCCCCTTTAGATAGCTACGCTCTCTGTCAGTCTCGCTTGCTCGCTCGCACTCACTCGCTCACTCATACAAGCCGTCAGCCAATGGGAAACGTTTATTGCTTGCTCGTTATCTGCGCTGTGAGTGTGGAACGTGGAAGTCTTGGCCTGTGGAACGCATTCAGCATACATTGCAGTGCTGGCTAGGGAGAAAACTTTATATACATATATACGTACATTTGCACTCATTTAGTTTAGTATATAAGTGCTGTTACTTTGCCTTTCATTATGTATTCAAATTGTCTACATAAATTTGTTAATTTTGAAACAAATTGCCTTTAATTACTTGCAAAATAGACGGGATTTTGGTGTGTGTGTGTTTTTTGTCATGTGTATTTATAATCAGGGCGCTGCAGGCGATGGGCGTGCCAGCAACGATATCAAATAATCGCATGCAAACAATAAACAAAGCTAATCATTGCATTTGGCCGCTGCTTTGGTCATATTTCAATTACAGCAAAAAGCCAAGGAACACGCCCCTGCCCATTGGCAGTGCGAACAACAACAACAACAACAACATCGTTGACCTTTGCTGAGAGCGCCAAAACAGCAATGGCGTCGAAGATGCAGAAGAAGAAGACGGAGAAGAAGAAGATGGAGCCTGCAACTCATTGTCTGACTAATTAAATGATTTATCCCGAAACGTGAGGCAGCCAACACTTTGCAGCAGACAACAGCAACAACAACAGCAACAATCACAACAACAACAATCCGCATCCAGCTGCAACAAAAACCAATTACAATTACCGCACCCAAAGGTGCCACAAAAACATATACTCATACACATACACATACACAGTCACACTCACACACACACGCAGAGACTGCTGCATAAATGCAGTTACTGCAAGGAGCCAAGCAAAGGAACAGAGAACAAGAACCAGATCAGGAGAACGAGAGATGCGACGACAGCAGCAGCCGCAGCAGCCGCCGCCTGGTCCAGGAAACTTTATCTAGATGCATACAAATCCAACACAAAGCGCACGCCAATTTATTTGCCAGCCTCGGACGGCTGTCGAGCGTCCGAATTGGGCAGAGGCGGTGGACGAAGCTAGGCGGTGGGCGGGTTGGACTCGGCTCATATATAGATTTACCTATGGCAATGCCAATGATGACGATGTCGAAGTTGGCGCTGCATGTTTTATGCCTCTGCTGCAGCTTTAACGAGGTGTTTATTTTCACAACTCTCAGGGCCAAGCTATCTGTGGTTGTGTGTGTGTGAGTGCGAGAGCAAATCCCTGAGTATGTATGTGTCTGGGTCTGTATTCGATTGCAGTTGCTCTTTATTGAAGGTGCAGAAAACGAGGGTCCGCCCATTTTCATGTTGGGCTCTTGGGCCGCCAACATGATGAAGATTCGATGCCTGATGACGATGCAGTTCGTGCAACACTTGGTGCAGCCAGGGACAGGGAGTGGGTCCAGCTGAGAGGAACCACTTTGACGGCAGGGCGTCTATGGAAATAAGCAATGATGTTGACGCCGTCGCAGAAAGGTGACTACAGTGGTTCGCAGAAACTATGAATAGGAGATACTCAAATAATATGAAATATACTTATGAAATGCATATATAGTTATATATATATATAATATACATGTAAAATTTATATATGGTTAACATAAATATATAAAATAAATAAGAATGTATTAATTTAAAAATTTTAATATTCAATTTTTTTAAATATTCTTTTAATGATTTCCTGTACAGAAAAGTAAAGTCTTTTATTAGTCATGATCTTCAGCTTTCTGATTATATAATCAAAAATTAAATTAATCTAATTAATCATGTTCTTTAAATGTTTAAAACTACAGCAAATTTATGTTTATATAATTAAATACCATTTTTATATATTTAATAAATACATATATTTTTATATTTTTATATATAAGTATAGGAAATTTGTTTATTTCATATGCTATAATTTTTTCCATACGTTATGCGTTGTATTTATATAAATATTAGCGCTATGCTGAGACATTTTAATATATATATGAATTAATAATTTATGCCAATGTGATGATTCCGTTTACTGTCGTCCCCATTTAAATATATTTAATACAAAACATTATTTCATGTCAAATTAGAATCCCAACAATATTCATTTAAAAACCAACTCGCTGAAATTCACAATTTTTCATCCATACAACAACCACTGTGCCAATAAACGCTGACTGCCCACTTTCGAACTACGCCCCGGCTTAGCAGCAGAGTTCTCTCTGCCAGCAGCTAGTTGGGCACTAAAACCACAAACGCTTTAATGATGCTGTTTTGTTTAGCGCAAATTGTTTGTTTCGCTGTCATAAACTGGTGCGAAAAATGGCCAAGCGCTGCCCCGCGGTGAGAGCCAAGCCCAGAGCGAGAGCGCGAGCACAAGAGTCAGAGTCAGAGTCAGAGTCAGAGTGAGAGCGCGAGCGAGAGTGAGAGAGCGCCAGATGTGGACCAGACTGACGAGTGGTCACAACACAGCGACACTCACACTCACACACACACACACATGCACACTAAAAGTGCTGGGAGCTGGTTTGAACACTTCATTTATCTGCGCTGCTTTGGCGCATGCGCCACGCGCATTGGGGGCGAGCGAGACGACAACAGGGCGCAGCAAATCCGCAGCTCCGCTGGAATGCCAGCCCGGAAAAAATGAAGCGACAGCCAGTTTGATTTCGTGATTTTGCGGCAGACATTCGCCACGCGACCCAACGCATTGAGAAGCGAATTTCACGAGACTCCAAAATTTCCGACGCCCCCGCAACAAAGCCCAGTCCACAGTCCACAGTCCCAGTTCCCAGTCCCCAGCCAGGCGGAGATTCGAGAGCGGGCAGCGTCGCATATATAGCTCGCTCTGCCGGCAATTAGACGCCTTTAGCTGCTCTCGCATAATGCTAATGGCGTTGACAGTGCTCATCAACGCGACGACCGCAATCAATGGACGTTGTCAACGCCGTTGCCGTAGCCACCGCTGTCAATTCGCCAGTGAAGCGCGACGGCCACGCTTCAACAGCAGCAGCAGCAGCAGTAACAGCAGCGCCGGTGCCAGCGTGCTCCAGTATATCAATGTCAACGACGGATGCCAATCGCTGATGCATTAAACCAAACTCTTGATCTATTTATGTGCTTACGTGTCCACTAGTGTATGTGTGTGTGTGTGTCTTTGTATGTGTGTGTGTGCCATACTCGAGCACCGGCCACCGACCACCGACTGACCCATCTGTTGTGCCCATTTTTTGACCCTCGTGCGGTGTTTTCCATTATCCAGCTATCGAACCTCTGAACATCGTCGCGCCAAATGGTCACGTGCGGTCGTCAAACGTTCAACATGCTGCCGATGGCGCCGACGAATCCTTTTGTGGTGTCCGTTAGCTCCACAACAGCTCCGTCCGCCTCAGCATCGTCCTCAGCTCCCGGTGTCAATTGCTCTTCCAGCGCCAACAGCAGCAGCAGCAAGCCAAAGCTGGCCTTCAGCATTGACTCCATAGTCGGCGCTGAATCCTCAACGCCATCGAAGACTCCAACTCATCCGCAGCGTATGACTGTTATTGCCTCGCCACGAGGCGACAGCCCAGTGGTGGCAACCACTTCGCCCTCTATTGAGCGGCGTACACCACGTGGCTTCATTTATTGCCGGCGACGGGCATCCTTGGATGAACGTTCACGAAGTCCGCCCACGCCGGCCAGCCGCTCCCCATCTCCACCTGGAGCTGCGCCTGTTGTTCCACCCACTGCTCCCATTACGCTGCCCGGACTTATCCGTCCGCTTCCGCTGCCGGCTCCCGCAAATTTAGCTCTACTTGGTGCTCCACGCTCTACGGATAGCGCTTCTCCCTCGGGCACGGGGCCCGGCATTCCATCACCAGTTCGACCCACGGCTGCACCGCCTCCACCTTTTCTCGCCGCCCAGTTTCAAATGGCCGCCGCCTTGGCGCACCATCATCATCAGCAGCAGCAGCAGCAGCAACAGCAGCAGCAACAACATCCTCAGCATCCGCCTGTGCCAACGGGGCCGCATCATGGTCCACCACCACCACCGCATCTGATTCCCGGTCATCCGCTGGGCATATTTCCAGGCGGCCCCCATCCAGGACATCCACCACCTCATCATCCCTTTGTGGCCGCTCCTCATCTAATACGCGACAGCTATCCGCTGTATCCTTGGCTGCTCAGCCGACATGGACGCATATTTCCACGTTTCCCAGGCAGTAAGTATTCTAACCAAAAACTGGGATAACTTAATAAACCAGCTCTCGATAGGATACCGGCTATATATATACAATTATAATGCCTTTTTTGTCAGACAAATTTATTTTATATATACCTAGTGATATTTAACATTATTATTTTATTCACATCATTTTACTATATAAAAATATTTTTAAGCTTACCTGAAACTAGTCGGGCGCTATGGACCACAATACTCGTTCACTGTCCAAAAGCAAATCTTTTCTAAAGGATTCAGAAAGCATTTTTCTGTAGATTAGCTGTCCCCTTCTTAAGCTTTAATTTCAAAACTTTCAGATATATGTTTTTTCCGAGCAAATATGAATAAATAGCTTTTGCTAAATCAATACAGGAGGTAAACAGTAATTTAGTTTTTAAATTTTGAGATTCTAACTGTAAAACATAAACTATTTATATGTTTGTACAAAGCAACACATAGTTTCTGTATATGATCAAGACTCACGTTCCAATTTGAATCCACTAAATCTGTAGAAGATACATACAAACATTCTTACATACGTAAATAAATCCACCTCATATTTTCGATCTTGTGCAACACTAGTATTCTTGACAAATTTTAACTCTCTAGCAATGTAATAGTTTTTCTAAAATACCAGATACTATATCCAATTTGCCCCACCCCCAGCAGTCGTATAGAGAATATCTTAACACTTTATAAGACGAAGGTATTAATGAGTAGGTGTATATTCAAAATTTTAAGTCTCTAATTTGAGTATAGTCGACTTGGTTTCCATTCATACGGAGAGACGGACCGGCAGCCGTTCAGTAAAACGAATATTGCAAAACTTTAGCCACTTAAGACATGTCTTAAATTTAATCTCACACAAATATTTCCACTAAACAAAAATATTTAGCTCATAGTTTGGACTGATCCAAAGTTTAGAACACGCTTTTAGGTTCGTCTAACTCAAAACTTATTTAATTGATGTAAAATATGATTCTATTCAAGTTTTCAAGTTTCAAATTTCAGACTGATGTCAGTATAAATTGCTTGAGTACAAAACCAGTTTGCATCTTTGTCTCATCTGTGAAACTATAAAAAATAAACACACATAACAATAGAGCAATTTAACACATCCAAATTGACAATGAATATTTAAGATATATTAATTATATTTAAGCTCATGTTTAATAGATTGCATATTGGTTTTAAACCATGTCCGCTTTGTTGTCCGTCCGCTTATCCAAGTCGCCGCTATTGAAGCTAAATATATAATAATACTTCCGGTATATCAGAAACCCTATTATTTTACTAATGTATACTCGCGTTGACAAACAAAATATGTCGAGTATATCTACGTTAATTGGTTAAATTACCAGAACGATATTCAACTGAATATATATTGTGAATGAGTATTATGTAGTCGATAGCTCCCGACAGCTACGTTCTTGCTTATATAATAGTTATCCCCTAAAAATAGTAAATTAAAATCAAATCAAATCAATTCATATCAAAGTAAAAATGATGATTTCTAAAATTAATATAAGTTCTACATCAAAATAAATCTCTTGAATGTGTTCATCAGTCAATCAACTTATAGAAACTCAAAATAAGTGCCTTAAGTATTAAGCTCTCCAATGATTGGCCAGCTTTTGATATTTCTCTTTTTATTATAATAAAATAATCAACAAACCACAAGAAAACCTCATTTAGGCAATTAGAAATATTTCTAAAGTTTACATTATAATTTGAATCAGGTTCGACCTTCTAATACAATGTAAGCTTTCGAAGGGATCTAGGCCCAAGGCATACTTCGAGAAAAGAGAATTAGTTGAGAACCACTAAATGGTTATTCGGTTCATGCCACGCAATAACTCACTTATAAGCAGCAACTGTTGTTGTTGTTGTTGTTGCTGCTGCACCTTATAATTAAAGTTAAATAAGTAAATTGCAAGCATTTATTACAAGTTAATTAGACGTCTATCAGCCTCATCATCATCATCATTGTAATCGTCATCATCATCAGCAGCAGCAACAGCAGCAGCAGAAGGCAATGACCATTTTGAGTCGTCAAAGCGAGGGAGTGGAGAGCCGGGGGGCATAGGGTGGGCAAGGGGCTGGGCACAGACCAAACCAAACCGAACCGAACCCATTTTCATAAGTATTTTCAAACAAATTACATTTTAATTAAATTGTTTAAACAACATTACACACATCGTTAGGTCAAGCAGCGTACCTAAATACCCAGCCAAGTGTGTGTGTGTGTGTGTGTATTGGGTGTGTGCCAGTGTGTGTGTGTATTTGTGGACTCAAAATTACCAATTAATGGCGCTTGAAAGCGACGGCGCCACTCGCTGAGTAGAGCCCCTACGGTGTATGTGTAACACATAGGCACACACATACACACACACACACACACACACACACACACACATACCTGCACACGGCAAAAAAGTGCAACGAGTAAAATGTTAATGCGTTTTTAATTGAGGTTTTGGGGCATCCAAGCAAACGAACCCATCGCCAGACCAATTTCAATTCCCAGTTACGAGTTACCCGTTCCCAGTTCCCAGTTCCCGGGACTGTCGTGTCCCTCACCAAGCTCATCTACGCGCGTCTTCTCGCCCGTCCGCCCCTTCACGAGCACATGCAGAGTGATCCCAACCGCATGCGCCTCACAACATTGTCATTTATTATTATTTAACCTTTTTATGCTACATTTTTGTTGTATTTTTGTATTTACGTCTGTTTTCAGTTCTCTCTGTCTCTGTTGCGCTCTACTCTCATAATTACAATTTGAATTTTCATGCTGCGCCATTTCTCACATGGGCTTAAGAATTATTTCGTGTTTTTGTGTGTGTGTTTTTCTTACGTAGTATATTTGGGTTACATTATTTTCGGCACACTCACACACCTTTCACCTGCTTTCAACGGACCTCGTTACGCCTTAATTATGTTGTATGATGTTCCATTATAAAAAAGCAGGCGGAGTTTACTCTCCAAGTACAGTGTTGTTGTTTTTGTTCTCGACTGTTTGTTGTTGTTGGTTTTTCTGTATCGTTAGTTAAGTGCTGTAATTTTCGCTTGATTTATGAACGTGAAAATGGAAATGTCAATGTTTCGCATAACGATTTCATTAATTGTAAGTGCTTCGTTCAGTGTAACTCGTGCGCGTCATTTTGCGGCAGGGTATAAAAAGGTATATAACGCCAAAGATCAAGAAGATAATTATGATGACAGCTTAATTATAGATGCTCCCAACAGGTTGCAGCAACAAACAAGCCTTCGTCTCAAAAATACGACCATGATATGAATATATGATATTACAATATTTTATTAAATTCATAAATATACTTACTATATTATAGTTACTATGCCATGATATATAACATTATAATATTTTATTGAATTTATAAATACTTAGTATATATGATAGTTAAGTAAAATTTCCATCATTTGTAACAATTATTCAGAATTATGTAAGAATTCACTGTATATGTTTTAATCAAGAATCAACAAACACTGAAATAGATAACCAACTAGATCAATTCATTCGAATATATATCAGGAAAGAAAAACTTTATAACTCAACACCCCAATAGCATATCAAGTCAACAATCAATCTTCCATTGATAACACGTTTCGCTTTATAGCCCTCTAGAAAAGATCAGCTCTTATCGATAACTGACAGAATATTTGATTTCGATTTCAACTCTGATTTCATCTGCAAATGTCAATGTACTGCGAGGGTAATTGCAATTCTAGCAGCGAATGCCAATAAATTAATGAAAAAATCATGAGAGCATAAAACTAAAGCCGAAACTCATAAAAAACAGCAGGCAACAACAACAACAAAAACTGCAATTGTATATAAAGTGATAAATAATAAGATGGACAAAAACCACGCACAGTGAACGATCGATCAGAGTGCGAAGGGAGCTGAAAATGCGCACTAAGGCAACACTTTAATCATAAAAAACTACGTATATGTGTGCATAAGTGACAGCTGACAAGGGTGTGAGCAACAACAGCAACAACAGCAACATCAGCAACAACAACAGCAACTGAAAAGCGGACACATCAATTAATTGTCAATTGCGCGTATTTTCGCACGGCGGTTTCTTTGTGCTTGGCCCTATAAAAAAAGAAAACGGAAAACAGAAAATATCCACATCCAAAATATGAAATACTCTTGCGCAATTATGTGAAGTTTATTTTTTATTTTTTATTTTATTTGTGATATTTTTATTATTATTATTATTATTATTATTATTAATAATAATAATATTATTATTATTTATTATTATTGTTATTATTGTTATTATTATTATTATTATTATTATTATTATTATTATTATTATTATTATTATTATTATTATTATTATTTTTTTTTTTTTTTTTTTTGTTATTATTTGGTATTGGGATATAATTATCTTTTTTACGTTTACTACTTTAAATATAAATAAAAAAATGAAATTTATTTAAATATTTTTCAATGCAATTCATTTAAACTTATTAAGTTTATACCACTTTTTTTATTCAACATATTCAATAAATTTTATAAATTTGAATAAAGATATTAAATAAATTTCACTAATTAATTTAGACATTTGAATGTCATGAATTAATTTGAACATTAAATAAGTTTTGTTGTGCAGTAATCTTAAACTATTATCTTCAATCATAATTATATATTTTTTTTATAAATATTTATAAATAATTTATTTATTGTAAAACAAAGTAATGAGATAAGCGAATATGCAGAGGAATATAGTAACTAGTAAATACTTGTATGCATATTAGCAATATGACATACTTCATATATCAGTAACATAATAGCTATAAGAATAACACTAAATTGTTTGCTATTTTGACAAACTATTAAACCCTATAAAGAAATTCTTCATTACAATCAAATAAAGTTAATATATAAACTTATTATATTATAAAACTTCTCTAATATATTTTATCCAAACTAAAGAAACTATAACGATATAGATAAATGACATAAGCTTCTGTTTTATATCCAAAATGTATCTATAAGTCATATAGTAATCCGATCTAAGGACATACTTCATATATGAGTAAAATATTTACTATATGACGAATCTCATTTCATACAGTTCAATAATATAAAGACATTCTACATTTTAATCATATATAGTTTATATAGAAACTGAAGAAATTAAAGACAGCCAAATGGCATTGCCTTATGTTTTCTATTAGAAAAAGATCTACCTTTTCTAAACACAAATATTTGCTATCGCACATTTCATGACCAATCTCTCATACCCATTGTAAGGGTATTAAAACGAAACATAACAAAGCGGGCAAGTCAACGAGCAACCCGCGCAGTTCATTCAAAGAAACATTGCGTCCAGATCGATGACTGGGGACAGTCTATGAAAAAATAATTAAGTAGCCATTGTGCGGCGCACACTATCAATTATAGTCTATGGGGCAGTTGTTGTCGTTGCCATTGCAGTGGCCTGTGGCAGTTGCAGTTGCAGTTTGAGTTTGAGTTGATGCTGCTGCGGCATCTTGTAGCCGGCGTTGTTAGCTGTCAAATGTAACAAATGTCAGGCAATCGGCACAGCATAAAAAACTGGATCATGGCTGTGGCAATTGTTTGTCAAGTTCGGGGCACACGCAGCGCAGCGCCTGCATCTGTCAGTGCCAAGATAGACGCAGCACTGCGCGGTTGCATTTATGAAGTGTCAAATTGACAAGTTCCAGCGAGCTGTGCGCTGTTGTTTGTTGTTTTCCGTTTAGCTAGGCGTTCGACACTAACAAGATACAAAACACAATGCGACACAATCGCCTGAGAAAGGGCGCATCTGATGTTTCTCTCTCTACCCAGTTCTGAGCCCTTCTTCCATTTGTTTTTGTTTGCTTTGGGCTGGGCTAAGCTGCTGCTGCTGCTACTGCTACTGCTACTGCTGCATGAGCTAAATATCCTGTTCGTTATCCTTTTGCAGCAGCCACAATTCAATTTGCAATGTCAATATTGATTTTGTAATGGGCACAGCTTGTCGCAAGCTAAAAGCAGTTTCCTGCAGGTGCTGCTGGCTCATCTCTTGCTGCCTACTTAATCATTATAATTATGGCATAGATGAATGCTGCTGCTGGCTGCTGCCTCAGTTGGTAGTTGGTAATAGCTGGAAATCTCAGCAGCAGATCGCACAGTAGCGAGCTCATATCCCGAACCATATCAATATTCAAATTGTGGCTCAATTGAAAATTTGCTAACTTCACGCAGCGTCACGTGAGATGAGAGAGTCGCAACAAGCGGAGCACGGAGCCAGCCACTGGCTGCATTGCGAGCCATTCCAGAAATCGTGATAAACGTCAAAATATCACGTTGTGCAAGGGCCTTGCCCGCGCTGAAACAATGGGCCACAGCGAGTAGCGAGCAGCGAAGGAGGCGTCGTTGGCGGCTTTTGTCGACATTTAGGCGCGCTAAAGTGTTCAACTTGGCGTTCAACTTGGTCGAGGACAGCACCCGGCCGAGGCACACACATCCAGATCCCAGGCACAGTGAGCCAGAGCTGCGTCTGCGTTTGTGGCTCACTGCGGCGGCTTCTGCGCAATTGTTTCGCTTATCAGCGATGTCGAGACATGGCAGACACAGCACAGCGCCAACGCCGACAGCCGAAGCGGCGGCTCTGGGATGCGGCACGATCCACACGGCCTTTGTTTTGTTTGTGCTTAGGCCCATGTCTGGAAATTTGTTTATTGTTTTGTAATGAGTTTACCAGGCCTGAATACTGCGGCATCTTTCAGCGGCGGCAACAGCGACGGCGGCATTCGCGGAAATCATAACCAGCAAATTGAGGGCCATGTCGCCTAATTGGCAGAACCAACAGCAGCACCGCCAACATATGCCTGGGCGGTCGGGCGGTCGGGCGGTCCGACGGGCTAACGGAATGGCTGACGGACTGGCTACACGTAATTACCAAATTATAGCGCCAAATATGTGCCGGTCACGCTGTGCGAGCCATTTCCCACTGGCGGCCATATTTGAATGCTTTTCAACACTTGCGATGACAACACTGAAAAGCAAAAAACAAAAAAAAAACAAGCAGCCACTCGCCCCGTCATGCATGGAAAATTTTTTATCAGTGGTGGCTCTGGCTCCACCTCAGCATGAAAGCCATTTAAAAGTCAAGTGGAACCTGGAACTTGGAACTCGGAAAATGGCAAACACAATTCGAAATGGTGACTGAAACGTGGCTACTTTAGTTGTTGTCATTAACTAGTTTAATTGGCAGCACATTTTACGCTCTGTTTGAACATGTAGTTCCCATTATTAAAGGGCTATTCTCCATATTCTGGGCATATCGCTGCGGCTTTCACCTTATTAGCAGATACTTTGTTAGGCACACCTGTGTGTCATGGTCTAATATTTTGCATTATGTTAGTCATTTTCAATCATAAATAGCATTTGACTTTTCAAATTTGATCGTTTATAATAATTGCAATAGTTCCAGTTCATGTTTTTAATATGACAAGGCTGGAACTTCATTATCAACATACTTATTAGAAGATGAAGAAAAACCTCAGCTTGACTTTTCGTTTTGGTTCGCTTTCTAATTCTAAACTAGAATTTAATTATTTTTTTATTTTATTATATATAACATTTTATTTTAATTTATTATATATTATATATAAAAATATAAAAATATTTCTTCTTTTTTGTAATTAATTTTTTATTACTTTATTGACTTGAGTTTCATTCTACAACGAACTTAAAACACAGTTTTTAGCAATCGTTATTGCAGAAATAGAGCTTAAAATGGAAAATTTCGGATACATACATTTTGATTGAAGTAGTTAAAATGGAAAATGAATTATAAAAAGCGTTGTGAAAGTGTGGAAGATGGAAAATTATTAGATGACAATTTTGGATACATTAATTTTGATTGAATTTGTTATAATGTGTGTTTTGTAAATCAGCTAAAGTTTTCATAAATTACTCTTTCCATAAGAGAATATATTAGATATTCTCTAAGATTTAAATTGGTCTAACTATGAACGAAAACTATAATTAGCAAAAGAGGTGATTGAAGTGGAGTGGGTATGAACTGAAACTGTGGACCTATGATTAGAGAGAATGTCTGCATATATGCTATACTATATGCTAGACTATAGTAGAATTAGATGAGGGAGGAATAGTTGAAGATGTCTTGACATAGGTGTAAAGGAGTTATTACAGGCTTTACAATTTTTAAACACGGATCAGCTACACCAATTAAATGAGTAAGATTCTCCACATAATACAAAATTGCCAGGCGTATCCTTAGGTTTAACACAAGTTGACGTGAAGAGGCTCAAACCACATTTTACGAAACGGGTTATGCTTTGACAATAAGATTTTGTGTGTCGGAAACTTGGGCAATCAGGATATTAAATAATCCAGGCAGATGAATTAAGTGGATCGATTTTTATAACTCTAGGAAAAGTAAATTTAAAGGCATTTTGGTAAGGTTGTTCAGCAGTATTTAAGTGAATGTCCGAAAAATACGTAAATAATTTAAATAAATTCAAAATGTATCCTTAGTAATTCAGCAATGAATCTATTAATTGATCACATCGTAGCGATATACTTAAGTATTATATCTGATTTATTTGTATCTGAACAACCCTTACAGACTTCCTGCTTCAACCATTTCGCAAGCCAAAGCGGGTGCGCACCGCCTTCTCGCCCACGCAATTGCTTAAGCTGGAGCACGCCTTTGAGGGCAATCATTATGTGGTGGGCGCGGAGCGCAAGCAGCTGGCCCAGGGACTCAGCCTAACGGAGACGCAGGTAAGCAGAGGCAGGCCAACTTCCAGCCCATAAGAGGCCATGCAACCCTTTCGATGGCCGCGCTTAATGCGCATCAAATTCAATAAATGCCTTGCCCAATTGGCCAAGCTCAGCCCCTGCTGGAGCGGAGCAACCCCTGGCCGAGCGTTAAGTGATTGCATGTCAGCTGGTAGTTAACCCGCCAAGTGCCGGGAGTTACCAAGTTATTAGCGCTAAGAGGGAGCACTGGCGGGTGGGCGGAGAGACAGTCCTTTGGGCATAGCTGGGCATTGCTGGGCGGCAGGCGCAGGCAGGCAGACAAATAGAATTAAAAGACTCGTTAAATTTATTTACGAGCTGCCGCCCCGTCGCAAAGGGTTGAGTGGCCCAATCCCTGCACTGCACTTATGTAAGTGAGCCAGACTCAATTGAAGTTTATGTGTTTCTCGCCCGGACAGGTCAAAGTATGGTTCCAGAACCGCCGCACCAAGCACAAGCGCATGCAACAAGAGGGCGGCGACAGCAGCGATGCTAAGAGCAACAAGGGCAGCTCCTCGGGCGGCGGCGGTGGCGCCGGCTGCGATGGTGACGAGGATGCCAAGCACGATGGCTCCCAGCATAGCTCCACTGATGTGGAGGATGATGAGGACATTGAAGAGGACGACGAGGATGAGGTGATTGACATGGACGACTATGGCAGCGAGCTGGATGCTGAGGAGCATCAGCGCCTGCGCGAACAGTTCCAGCAGCAGCTAGCCCAGCACCAGCAACAGTTGCTGCAGCAGCAGAACGAGGCAGGCGTCCTAACGCCGCAGCAGCAGCAACAATTGCTGCACCATCATCAGCAACACTTGCAGCAACAACAGCAGCAGCAGCAACAACAACAGCAACAATTCATGCAGCAGCAACAAATGTATTTGCTTGAAAAGGAGCGGGAGCGGCAAAGAGATCGAGAACGGGAACGATCTCGGGAGCGAGAGCATGAAAAGCAGTAATGCCCATTGAAATTCGGAGTTGCTTTTGATTGGCCTACAGTGTCAGCTACTTTGTGTTCCTTTGATTTGTAAATTACTTAAGTTAAAGTGTATAAATTAATTTAATATACATACATATATATAAACATATATTATTTACCGAAGATGTGACTTTAGATTGAGTCTGAATCGAGTTATAAATTTGTTGCAGCTTTTAATTTGAACTGAAAAACCAACAATAGTTTTGCCACTCAATGGTTTCGCTTATCGAAAATTGCAGCCATCGATACTTTTGATGACTCCATCGATCCAGTTCAAGTAAATTAAATCATGACTTTATGACATCTGAAATTTTACGTTTACCTTAGTAAAGAATCTCTCCGATTCAACGGAGCATGATGGGATGTACAAATATATGTTTGCTCAATGGGCGGGTCAATTAAATTTATTTATATTAATATCTAAGAAATTTAGACAATAAGACATACTATATATTCATTATACTCGTGGAACAATTTACTTTTTGTTTCTGCTATCCGCTACGTGAGACGATATATCGACATCGAACGAATGAATGTCCATCGATAGTGCAATCGCTGCTTTTACCTGCTCTAAATTAAGCAGTTTGTTTAAATTATTTCCTATTCAATTTAGAAGAACACTACTAAAACATAATTGCAATTGCAATGGAAAACTACTTTAAACCAACAAGGCTTAGAATAAACATAACAAGCAGAAGTTTGGTTACAACTAGGAATAATTATTTTTTAAAAGAAACCAACTCTATCCGGTTAGTAAAAATAAAGCAAAGTAAGCAATTTACTGGTAGTTGGCAGCTTGGCACCCTTTCTCTATTCAATAATCCGCAAACGTTAACGAGACCATAATAAATATCGATCAGCTGCCAACGAGCAAGCAGTCAACATTTCGATGACTTTCAAAATGCTAACAAGCGCCCTTATTGAGTTGTTGATGGTTGATGGTTGATGTGGTGCATACCCCTTTGTCGAGCCATTTGGGAAGGCTGTATAGCAAACGTTGACAGTAAAAATGCAATCAACAATTACGTATTTCGAATTACGAATTACGGTCTCATAAAGCGGCCAAAAAATAAACGTCAGCCGGTGATAGAACGACGAATTGATTGGATGCCCAGCAGACATCCATGCCGGAGCAATACATGCGAAATTGATATTAAAATGCAAACGATTGACTATCAAAATTATTTACTACTATATGTATATAAATAAGGATTGAGTGCCCCGGGGGCGCCGGCTGGCTGCCGCAATATGCATATGGAGCAGGCAGCTAATGGCCCAGCAATTTGGCGTCATTTAAACTGCAACGTGAAATAAACCAAAGAATTAAACTGACAAAAACCGGTGAAACGGCAGACAGACAGACGGGCGAAGCGAGATAGCGATAGTGGTGAGCGAGTGAGCAAGAAAGAATTGTGAAAATGCCAGCGACTCGTGCCCGGCAGCTAACCCAAAGTACAATAAAAATAAATTTCATTTTTAGTTTTTGGTATGGCAATTGGTATAAGCGAGAGAGCCTCCACTGAATCGCCCCCGATCCGGATCCAAGACCAGACCTGTGTGCTGAACCAGACGAAAGTTCAAGGTAATTGCCGTTGTCAAAGCAGCGCAACGAAAAGTGGGCGTGCTCCGTGGAAACTTGGCCAACAATTTATGGGCCACTTGAGTACAAGCAAAGGGTGTTGAGGTTGCACGCGAGCAAGCACTAGGAACTGGGTGGCAAACAGGTACTCGAAGCAGTCTGTGGGGATCGACTGCAAAAAAAGTATTCTCGTATTTTGCATAAACGATGTGAGAATTACTTAATTGCTATTAGACTGTGTGTGTGTATGTGTGTGTCTGTATGGGAGAGGCGTTTCCCAATAGCTCCATGTGTGCACGTGTGTGTGGGTACATTGCGAAATTTATGGGCATTTAGGCAAAACACCCAACAGAAGCCAGAACAGACAATGAAGTTGTCTACTGCAAGTGGCATGACCAACAGCGTGGAGCAGGTGAGTCTAGGTGGTTTCACCGAGCGGAAGGGTTTACTATTATTACAATATATGCATATACATACATATACATACACGCCAACGACGCTGTCGCTGCTACGCTATTCTATTTACATCCATCTACATACCGAACAATCAACATTTGACAGAAACTCAGCTGACTGACGCAGTTCCAGTTCAAGCAAGCAAAGTAATGTCAATGCTGTAAAAGTGAATTAGATTTTATTTTGAAATATAGCTCAAGGAAAATGTTGTTATTACTGACATCACAGAGAGCAAACACATATTTTTAGAGATCTCATTTTATATTTGCTTAAAAACATGTTTAGTCATGAGCTCAAATCTTATCAATATGAGCTGATTACATAAACAAAAATTTGATAAAGCATAGTCTATATGCTCATAAAAGGATCTCTATTGTGCCTGACTCTCAAAGTCCTTTAATTTTGAATGTTTTAAACCATAGACTTTAAGATCTTACAGCAGACCAAAACAACGGCTTTGTCACTCAAATCTATCAAGTCTCTTTTTCACGACTAGATCTTTTTATTTATTGTGCTCAAGCTAGGCAAGAGCTTTAAATACATGTATTACAACGTTGACGGGGAAAAAAGCGTGTGATGTGTTATAATTCATGTAGTAATTCAAGTGTAACAATAATGACTGTCTAGGTTTAGTCTAATTTCTATAATTTCTCAAGCTATTGCTGCTATAAGCTCAAGCTATAACTGTGTATATTTTTGCAATTCATAATATTTTATTTATTGCATAACTAAACTTTGAAGATCTAAGGAGGAACCTAAAGTTTCATTTTAAAGTGTCTAAAGCATAGCATAATATGACCTGTTTTTGTTCCATATTTATATTTATATTTTATTGGCAGATAAATCATCCGATTCGGTAATAAAATTTAGAACCAACAATCAGAAATTTCATTTTTTTTTTTTTTTTTAATTTAAGGAGGTTTATAAGCCTTATCAAGTTGATATTAAATCTTTGATACAAATATGAAGTATTATGCCAAGTGCATAAATTTTCCAAATATTTAGATCTATTAACTTAGAACTATTAATTTAATTTTGGTTTCTGGTATATTTTCTAACTACAAAAGAGTATACAATACGTAACTTCTTCTGAAAACAAGTTAAGGCAAAGAAACTGAAATGTTTGGCTAGAAATGTTTGTAAAGCCGACAAAGTATTTCGTTTGATTTTGGCGTGTCTACAGCGACGGCGACGACTTTGAAAACAAATTTGCGCAAATGAAAATGAGAGAGAGAGGGGCATGGTAAGGAGCGGAAAGTGGCTATCAGCCAAGTCAACAGCCGCACCGTCAACTACGCTGAGCCGGCTCAGCGCCCAAGCAGGCAAGCACTTGGAGCATATTAAGGGCGTCATTAGTGCTGCAGGCAGCACAAATTTGACAACAGCAGCTCAAGTGGGAATGACTATGGCAATGGGCATGGGCATGGGCATTGAGGGGGACGGACTGATGGCCTGACACATGCTGCAGTGCAGCGGACGTGCCGGCGACAGCGTAGGCGGCCCGGTAGTTGACTTCTCGTTGTTATTTTTTTGCCGCTTGCTGTTTTGTTGTTGTTGACTTTTGCTATTTAGCAGCCATTTGTATGGCAGGAGGCGGTAGCTAATGCGGAGGCAGCCAAATGCAAACGGAATTGCAGTTTAAACTTCATTTGGCACATTTTACGAGGCAGCCCGCAACGTGGGCGGTCGATTGGCGCTGCCGCCGATTAATAAAGAAGCCGAGGTGTAAGTACACCTTTGAGTATGAGTGTGAGTGCAAATACGTTCAATACCAATTCTCCTGACACAATTCGCAAAGGAGACTCCGTTTAGGCCATAAATCAGCAGACAGACACGGTCGAAGACTCTTAGACTCTTGGCACCTATGAGCCAACGGGCAAGTTGCATTTTTGTGGCGCCTCTTGGCGGCACATAAATTCAATTGAAATGAGCAGAGCGCCGCCAAGTCGCCAGCTCTAACTACTTTTAGGCCCAGCCCAAGCCAAGCCGAGCCGGGCCGGGCCAGGCCCAAAATGCCCAACAAATGCGTTGAGCGTTGGTCCAGGCGTCAATTGGCAAATTGGATTCCATGACAGCCAGGAGGAAAAGTTAATTTGCAGCAGCCATAAATAACACGCAGATCAACCTGTGGCCAAATGAAGTGTGCGCCCGGAGAAAGCTTGACGGCCATATGAAATGCGATCACCGTGATACAGCAGCCATTTTTATACTCATTCACGGAGCATAGAGAGTATCCATATGTAGCTTTAAGCATTAATCTGTCTAGATTTGGAAATTGGAATACACACTGAACGCACAATATGGGTATATCCACATACTGTCCACATCAAGGGTAATCCTATATTTATTTAATTTTATATTACGATTTTTTTTATTCTGATCGACGATATGTACTTGTAGTAGAGTTTGATACTTTATTATTATTAAATAATGAAATAGTTTGTAAGAGACTGTTCAAATTTATCTTAGAAATTTTATTACAGTAAATTTGTTAAATGTTTGTTTTCTAAAAATTTTCAAACAGCTCTCAAGCATATAAATTGTTGCTTAACGCGGTTTGACTTAATTTTCAAAGCTACTTAGTAAACCTTCAAAGTATTTATTTACGAAATACATTCGTATATGTTACAAGCTCAATTTTGAGTGAGCTTTGATCTTTTTTTTTCCAAAAAAAACTACCACTTTCAAGACCTTAAAGATTTCATTCCATAAACAAAATATTTTTGTGTTAGCCAACATAGACAACACAATAGAGGGCTTAATAAAATGGGGGGCTGTTCAAGCTTTCTCTCTATCGTTCAATAAAATAAATATTTTAAAAACGTTTGTACTTGACTTAAATTGCTTTGAATTTCATATTTAATAATATTATTAATTAATATTGTACTAGCAAATGGAATGTACTATTATGCTTTAAAAATTAAATAACAATTGTACTACACCATTAATACCAAAAATAAATCTTCCTCACAATCGTTCACTATATCAATATTTAAATTAATTACTTATTTAGTCATTTGCAATGACAATTAATGGTTTAATGTGCCTTTAGAGCTTTTACCCACTAGATTTGTATCGCTTCTATAGTTTTATCATTAACAATGCCATATTTTTCTACTATATGAATAGTTTAATTCATTACTTATTTACTAAGCTGCATCAATTGCATTGTGCTTGAATGCTAGCTATTATTGTGTGCTGTTATTAATGAATTGTTGGGCTGACATCGTTACAAATTATAATTATATATAGTTTATGGGCATTTTAAGCAAATAGAATTTAGCAGCTCGTGTGGAAAGTTTTTGTGGCGCGTGCATTTCTCGACATCTAATGGAAATGCACATTAATTAGAGGGCACAATTTGAGCACGCCAAGCCGAGAGCACAGACGAATTCAATTTAATAGCTTTCGGCTTTATTTGAAAACTCATTTTCTGAAAATTAATGAGCGCCCATTTGGCGTTCATCCAGCCACGCCCCCAATGCGCACGCAAGGCGCTGCGCGGCTATGATGAGTGACTGGCCAGCGCTGAGCTTTTGTGGAATCAGCCTTAGTTATATATATTTATAAATTAATGACACAAGACAAATGGCAAACGATTTATATTAAAAGGCGCCCGCAAGAAATTGGGCGCCGACCTCTTCAAATTAGTTTTGGTTTAAGTATTTCTTTTATTTATCTCTTGAGTCTTTTCGGTTTTTGTCTGTCCGGGGTGGTCTGGGTCTGCGAGAGGCCAATAGGGCATAAGCCAAAGCCAATGCGAGCCGATGATCCCGAACGGGTGTGCAGCTCATGACTTTGACGAATACCTAATGTGCTGCCCCCCTCCTTGAATTAATGTAGTTCAAGGAGTGGCACCTAATGCAGCATTTCATATTTCGTTCACTTATAAATAATAATTAAAGCAAAATTGAAATTTCCTTTACCTTGGCCCTTGAGTAATGATGATGATGATTAGCCGCTGTTAACGGGCACTTTAGAAATGTGTATCACGTTAATATCATGTGGAGTTGAGCTGGTCTGAAACACTTAACCAAGTTATAAATTGCATAAAGTACAATTGATCGATTAAGCTTATCGAAAATTTTTTTTTAAACTATGTTTTAGGAAAAATGCACGTTATATTTGAAACTATTCCTAATTTAATTATAATATGTATCGATATTAATTATATTTTTAATTAAATTTGAAGCTTAATGGAATTGATAGTGCTTAAAATTGTCAGGAGCATTAACTGTTCGCAGCAATCGATCTGTTGTTTCAAGCATTGTAGCTTCCTTTTCATAATTCGATCAATTTAAAAATTTTACTGCGTCATTATTCCTTGAAAATGTAATTTGTTAAAGTGTGTAGCTTCAACAGATAGTATTGTATATTTTCAGAGTATAATGATATAATGCCATAAAACCCATATACACTGTTTGCTTCATAAAATTTGGTTATCTACGATCCTTTCCCTGCGAGCTATGCTTTAAAAGTAGACTCACAAAATAGACTGATATCAAGAGAAATGAACAGATATTGAACTAAACTAAATGGAATATATTCCAAATACACTTGAGCTATGAGTATGCACTTGAATTCGATTTGATGTTGAAGTTGTAAGAGCGGGAATGCCCCTCTCCCTATGCTTGCCCACCACTTGCTCTCCCTCTGCTTGCTGTCTATGCTCTCACTCTCTTTTCGCTGGGCTTCCTATGTTAGCTCGCCTTGTGCTTGCTCTCCCTATGTTCATTTACTGCGCTCACTTACTAAATAAATAATAAAGACATTCTTAAATTGAAACTCAAGCCGATCGGACGTTGTTGTCATATTTATGAATCCTTATAACAGAGGAAGAAAGCCGCAAGTGGCATATTCAAGCATGGTTACTGGAAAATAAAGCATTGATATTCTGCGCCAGGATTTTCATACGCAGAAAGAGTGACTCAGAAGACTCGACTGGACATCATAAGTATTTTGACAAAATAAAATGCTTCTATTTTTCTATTAGTATACCTTTTAAGTGTTCTATGAAGAGTTAATAAATATTTCGTTTTTAAAATTTGCAAATAAATATATGTTCATAGAAATCTATAAACATATTAATTATTAGTAAATTCAGAGTAAGACTTAAATACTTTGACAAAAACTTTGTAAACATGTTTTTTTTTTTGAGCACATGATAAGCAAACAAATTTTATAATTGAATTTTATAATTGATATTAAAGGCTAAAAAAAATAAAGATTTAGTAAAAATTAAAAAAAAAAACCTTGGGTAAATTTGCTGATTTGAGCTAAGAAATCCGATTTTCAATGGTAGCAATGCTAGCATGCCAATAAAGCACTGAAAATAAATTTAAGATGACTTGTCAACCTGCTCAAAAGTCTTATCAATCCTTTCAATTAATACTAATACCTATTAAATATATATTTTATAGCATTTCATATCCACTTTCCCCCATGAGACCCAACGCAGTGAACAATCTGCCAGCATTCGCCGCTCAAGTTGCAAGGGTCAAGTTCGATATCGTCGAACAACCTGTACGATCAATTAGCCAATTAACCTTTGACCCCGATTGCACACAAGGTATCCAGTCGGGCTATATCAAAATCAATAAGCTTTGTGATGTGGGCGCCGACACGCCCCCACGAAATGCGGCAAGCTCTTATTAAAAGCCAGGGCGCTTTGTCGCCGTCAACTGCCGGTCGTCGGCTAAACAGTGGAGAGGCGTTCGCAAAAGGCACGTGGGCGTGGCGCAGCTAGAATCGCAAAACTTTAACTCCCAACATGGCCAATAAATCGAGGCAAGAGTTGTTAAACGACGTCGCGTTGGGCAACTACTTTAAAATAATTAGTGGGTGCAGCCAACAGCCAACTGAAGTCGGAGTCGAAGTCGAAGTCGAGTCGGCGAAGTTGCGGCTGACAATCGACCAAATTATGGGGTCGCATTCCCCATAAGCCAAGAAATGAGCTAGACGAGGTAGATGGGCAATGAATGCACCTGACAGTTGCAATCAGAAGTAAATGCCATGGCTCAAATCACAATAGCAGCTGCCACAATAGATCGCTCATTAACACATTTCGGCTTGGCTTTTGTTTTCGATAGCCTATTCTGCGTAGTCGAAAGGCTGAGGTGTGAGTTTTGATTGTTTTTCCATCGATTTTGGTTTATGGCTTGTAGTTCCAGCAAATGGCCTGCTTGGCTCATCAACAGCCTGCAAATGCTGGGCAAATAAACTTAAGTTAATTAACTGCTGGCTACATTAATTTATACAGCATGATTAATTACAGTGAAAAACGAACTGGTCTTGGAACGCAGACTGGCCCGTTGTCCGTTGGCCGTTGGCCGTTGGCCATTGGCCAGTCGTCGTCATGTCGGCCAGCGCGCTGTCAGCCCAGCCGGCTACCGCGCGGACAGCAGGCCAAGCCAAGCCATGCCCGGCCAGTCTCTGGTGTCTTTGGTGGTGCAATTTGCACGCATTTTGAGTGGCCGCAGCTGCTGCAACCAGTTTAAGCCCCATTGGTCATTTGCAGCGCCAGCCATTAAAATGACATAGAGCCAGAGACGGAACACGCACCTCGCGGATTCTGGGAGCTACGCTGCCAACTGTTCCACCAAGTGCCTAGACACGGCATATTCATGCATTCGCACTCGCATTAGCCACAGCCACACAATTATTAACCTAAACACATTGCCAAAACCCCGACTTGACCTGAGTCTAGAGGCTGCCTCTCCCATCTGCATCTGCATCAGCAACTGAGTGCGCATGTGTTGAGGTGCAGCAGCACAGTCACAACGATTAAATTCAAATTAGCACAAAACACACACAAAATATCATTAGTCAGTCACTCAAACTTTATGTTTAATAAACTCTTCTTTTTAAGCATACTTTATGAAGTTTCTTATAGCTAGCTATTCAAAGTTTAAAATTTCAGTGCTAAATATGGCAAAGAATTTGTCAATTTGTCAGAGAAATCCTTGTCAACTAAAATAAAGAAATAAATTAATCTGAATTATTAAAAAAATGTATTAATCATATTTATTAATTTTGTATTGTTACCTAAAGTGTTTCATTTATATATAATGTATATATATTTGTTTACATTTGTATTTGATTCCGTAATGCTCGATTCAGTTACAATTTTCAGTTATAACTAAACATTTAATACAGTTGATTAGATACATTTATAAATAGATATCTAAATAATTAAAAATTAAAATAACTTGTTTAATGATATTCATATTTATATTAATCTAGTTACTTCAGTATAAGTTTTTCAATTATATAAAGATATTAATTTATATATAAATATAAATAATAAATAGATGTGTGTAGAAAGCGAAATTTATTAAAATAAATATTTATAGTTATCGATTTTTTGAAACAAACTCGATATGCGCGTGCAATATACGAACCTACAAAAAAAAAATTCAAGTCTCTAGCTCTTATATCTTCTGAGATCGACGCGTTCATATATACGGACGAACGGACGGACGGACAGACCGGCAGGGCTAAATCAACTCAGCTCGTCGCCCTGATCAAGAATATATATACCTTATGGGGTCTGCCACGCCTCCTTCTGCCTGTTACATGGATTTTAACAAAACCATTATACCCTGATTTCCCATTTTCAATGGGTTCAGGGTATAAAAATGAATTCAGTGTCAATTTGATTTGTAAATCTATGTATATGTAAAGGAAGCTTGGTTGACCCCATAAGCATATGTTCGTGGTCAGGGCAACGAGCTGAATCGATATAGTCATGTGCGTCTGCCCGCCTGTCAGTCCGTAGTCCATAATTCATAACTACAAAAGACTTGACACAGTACAATGTTATATATTGCAATTTGAATACCACAAAAGTTAGATATTTCACATTTATTGTCCGGTTTCTTGTAATGAATACACAAATTACAAATAATTGGACTTTGAGTACGTCCCTCACGCATTTCAAACACACACATCTGAATATCTTTATCGAGATCTTCCATTTTCATTCCATCACAAAAAGTTATTCAACAATTAATTGCCAAAAAAAAGCACAAAATGCAGCTTGAGCGGAGCACGTGCTTATGTTTGTATGTAATTGTTTTTGTCCATGTATGGCTAGTCACATATATATATATATGGAAAGCAAAAATTGTTTTTAATAGCAGATCTGCGTGGGGTTCAGCGTATTCTTTCTTCTTCTTCTTCTTCTTTCTTGATTTTTTATATAAGTTCTTAAATAAATTATGCAAAACTAAACTATTTGACATGTAGTTTTGACTTTCTTCATTTACCTTTTTTTTTTAAAAAAAAAAAAGGCAAATCCGTGCAAAATAGCATAATTTAACTATATCTGTACCAATTACAAATTATTTGTGTTTTATTTTAATTTATATATATAAGTTTTAGGATTAGATGGCTTTGATCAACAATCAAATCAAATGCACAAAACTCATAATAATTTGTAAATAAAGAGACGGTTCTGTGCAGCCTTCATTTCAGCAGCTGATATCAAATTGAAACCAGTTTAAGCCCTGTTTCGCAGCGTGAATGTAAATAATTTAATATAAAGCAGCTATGTAAATAAACATATCAGGTCATTTATATGCCGTAAATATGAATTTAAGAAGATTATTTTAAAGTCTCAATCTAAATATAGATATAAGATCATAGTTCCTATATACATTATAAAGCTGGAATCTGCAGCTGTCACATTTGGCTCGTCCCATATGATCAACTTAAGCTCAGAAAATGAGATCACAAGCACAAGCCCAATGACGGGCTGTTTATCTGGACAGGAAATACGCGAAAAGCAATCACATCGCATGGCCAGGTCAGTCCCTTTTAACTGCTTGCAAATTTATGTCTCAGCTTAAGAAAACACTAAATGAGTGCCATGCATTTTTTTATCGCACGCAGCAGCAAGAGCAACATCGTCCAGGGTCCAACAACTAATTAGACATGTTAAAGAACTTGTTCAAGTTGTTGTTGTTGTGATTGTTGTTGGCTTTGTGGAACTGTGAACTGTGCTGGGCATTAAAATGGTAACACCCGACCCGAAAAGCCGGCAAGCAGCGAACACATTTAAAAATGCTCAAGTTAATTAATTGCGCAACGAATGCATGCCAACGAAGCAGGCAGGGAATAGCACACATCGGACGAGCCAGCTCCAAAGCCAATGACTTGATTTTTGCAGCACGATAGGAGGCCAAGGAGGGACTGTGTCTGTGTCTGTATCTGTGTCTGTGTCTGTGGCCCGGTCAGTGGATGCGTGCGTTTCGCTTTCATTAAACAAATATCCAAACACTTTTGCCGCTGATGCGATGACACTGATTAGCATTATCCCAGCCACTCGCTCGACTGGGGCTGAAGCTTGTGCCCAGGACGTTAACTTCATTGGGAGCGGCGACAAAAAGTCTGGCCAGACTCAACTTGCTTGGCACACATATTGTCTTAATACAGAAAACAAACCGTTTACTGCCGGATAATTGGCGAAAGTTAACAATTGAAATTTGAAATTAACAGCCGCTTAACGAGTTGGCATCATTCGCTCCTGGGACTGTGAGAGCTGTGGGCACAACTTCATTAGGAGCGACACGCCCACTGCATAAGAACAACAGCACAACAACAATCAACGAGCTATGATTAATTGATGGAAGAAAACATTCGACGGCACAATCAAATTAAGCCAGCATATAAATGTGAGCCAATTATTAAAACTTAATTTTGATGTAGACACCAGACGATTCCCAATTTCACAGCCTCCTCAGCGGCACCAAACTAATGAGCCACATGCACTTGGCTGCCAAAACGAATGTTGTTGCTATTGTTGTTGTTGTTGTTGCTGTTGCTGCCTGTGAGCTGTACAACTAATCAAGCTGTTCGGGCTGCCAACTTTGATGCATTTCCCAAATTGATGCCCCAGATTGATGGGCATGCGGCGCTGGACACTGACTCTGACTATGCGTCTCTCTGACATATGCAAAACATTTTGTTCGACGCACACTGAACAAGCTAAGCAAACAAATGAGCTGGAAATGCAGACAAATGACTAACAAGCAAGTAAAAGCAGTTGGAAATAAACGACACAAATCTGAGCTGCAGCAAGATTTTTGTTGATATTTATTTACAATAAATTAAATATACATTTATGTGTGTCCCAATAAGTTTTACAATTCGAATTCACACTTTATTGCCTTTTCTGCTATAAGTTAAAATTTAAGGTGATATCACCTGCAGTTTAAAAATGAACAGGGAATATGTACATTTTTAAAGAGACGAAAAACATTTAAAAATTATTTAAAATTTAAGTCGAAAATTGTATATACTTAATTGAAATAAAATTATATATACTCAAGACTAGATAGTGAACGTTATATTAGAAATATAATGTAGAGATTGTTGAAAAGAGACATCTGCTTCTGAACTATCTTTTCATCGATCTAACCTGTCGACTACTAATTCAATATTTGCTTTTCAATGTAGATCAATTGTGGAATGATACCAGGAAAGATTGTATATCATTACTTTGATGTGATAAATTTTTATTAAAGTGGCATTTTGTATAGCTCGGCCAGATACGAGCACCATAGTAATATACAATAGTCTACACCATAGCCTAATTAGAAACATTTTCTAATATTAAATAGTAGATTCGTATTTATTAATGGATATAGATTTTTAATTATAGTATTTATTTTCTTATTTGTAAAGCTGATATGCTCTTTGAAAATCCGTTTTTAATCCAGCATTAACCCTAAGTATCTCACTTTTGTTTTCCTATTCGAATTCTGTATGATTTAACTGAATGAATCTAACAATTTACTTGTATATTTCATAACTGCGGCTAATGGTCAAGTGCATTAGAACTTAACTAAATAAATAATTTATTTTAAAATATTTACATAAGCTTTTCTTTATTTCCATTTATAGCACAAAAGGCAACAAAATGCTTGCCCAAACATAAATGCCCCAACACTCAATAGTTCGGGTAGCGCAACACGAAAATAAAATAAAGATATTCAAACATATTTCAATTTTGTTGTTAGCCGAACTCGCATTGAACTGCGCTAAATTAACCGCAGGCATTCATTTTGGGTTTCGTGTCCGAATCGGAGGAGTTGGAGTTGGAGTTGAGGTTCTATAGCGGAGGCATTTTGATGAGTATTGATGAGTTTTAATAAATTGCTGATGAGTTTTCGAGCGCGCTTGGTTTCCCAAGCACAACGTGTACATGCCGCAGCCGTAGATACGGCAAGAGATACAGATACAGATACAGATACAAATACATCTGCTCAATTCTCCTTCTACTTGTTTTGGATATCTGTAACGACTGTGGGCACATAACAAGCCTCAACGCCTTACAACATTTGAGTGATGCGTTTTTGAAAGTGGCGTCGAATTTCTCAACCGTGAAGCGCCATGCAGAGCAGCGGTAATTGAGACGCTGATGCTGATGTTGATGCTGATGCTGATGCTGATGCCAAAGCTGTTATCCCAGCCTCGCAGAGTGCGCTGCTTGGAGCGTGGTGCGTGGTGCGTGGTGCAGCCGTGTAGCCGTTTAATTGCCGCCATTATTAAACTCATTTATCGTGTTTTAATTTTAACGTTGAGCTTCACCAAGAGCAAGAGCAAGAGCAGCAACAGCAGCAGCAGCTACAGCAACAGCATCAGCATCAGCATCAGGTGTCTGATGGCGACGGGGCTTCAGTTTGTTTTCCATGGGCTCCGCTTAGTTCTCTGCTCATGCAGATGCTTTGGTATAATTAGCGTGGCCGACGGCAGCGCCGACTGCAGCTGCCATGATTTGGCGCTGATGCAGCAATTTACAAGAAAATTATGTTGTTTGCTTAATTAATAAAAGTAGTTTTTAATAGAAAGCCATTAGGCAAGCAGCCAACCAGTCAGCCAGCCAGCCAGCCAGCCAGCCAGCCAGCCAGCCAGCCAGCCAGTCAGCCAGGCAAGCAGCAGCAAACGAAAGACTCAGGCAACAAACATGCTGCTTGATTGATGAAAATGCGAGACAATCTTAACCAGAAATCACACTTAAATTATAAGCAAACTTAGCAAAAGTGTCGACTTTTGCTCACCTGTCCAAATTTGACTCTCTCTCATTGGACTCTTCGCAGTAGCTGCCTCTGCAGCAGCTCCTTTTGTTCCGCTTAACGAAATCCCATGCATGCGACTTGTCCGCATGTTGCTTATGCGCACTGCCCTCGCTGCTTAGCGCTGTTTCACGCCTCTTATTTATGTGAAGCCTTTGAAGCAAATGGCTGCAGTTCCCATGACAACACTTACCGGAGTGCAGCCTGCGTTTACACAACGCGCGCCTACGCGTACCTCGGGGCCATTTGCCTGCCAACTCATCATTTGGCAACGGTCTTTCGGTATTTGTGTGGTGTGGTGTTGGCAAGCTATATACATAGATAGCTAGCTAGCTGGCTAACTAAAAAGTCGTAATTAATGGTCGTATGTCACACTTTCGAGTTCATCGGTGTCAGGCAAACTTGAATTGCCTTCGTCTGGTTTTCACTGTAAGCGGATGACGTCCGCCAAACTGTCGCATAAAATAATATAATTAACATAATCATAATCAACAAAGTATAAACGTTAAATTGAGGCTAATTACTTTATAACCGACACTCAACTGCGAAACATCGTCCATGGCGATGACGACGACGTCGAATTACACAAAAAACATGCTCACTTGTGGCAAACCCGTTTCAATTATGGGGAATCGAGTGATCTAGCGAGTGCTCAACATAGCTACAACCTCAGCCCCGGCCACGGCCCCAGCCTAGCCCCAGCCCCAGCCCCAGTCACTGCTCCAACTCCAGCTTCAGTCCGTAACTTCGGCCTCCAGGTCTCTAGTGCGCGTCAAGCAACTAGCCGCTAACCGGATGGGCCAGAAGTGTGCGACAGTTTCACATACGAAAGAGATTTGATTTCATTTTCGTCCAAATGGAGCTATGACCACGTTTTTAATGTCTGATTGTATAAACTGCAACTGTGTGATTATAATCCATTACAAAAAAACACACAGCACGAAGTGCATACACTGCCATAAATGGGGTATACATAAGTTTCGAATTGCTCAAATAAGTGTACAGGTATTTTAAGATATACTCACAATTCTGAACTGGTTTGCGGAGCTGGTGATTATAAGTTATATATTAAATTGTTTTGAAATTCATGAGTATTTATATTTAATAACAAGCTATTAAATAATATTAAATATAAATAGCAGATAATTAGATATATACAAATATATGATATATAACAAGTTTATATTTATAAATATGTTTCATACGTCTTCAGATGAAGTTTGATTATAAAGTGTTCATTATAAAGTAAAGTTTAGGAAAACTTACATAAAAGTATTTTTTATAAATTACAATATCACAGAGCATATATTTGTATTTACCTAATTGAAAAATTGTATTTATAAATTTAATAAAAACAGATCATATATATATATTTAGATCATTTCATATATATTTGTGTCTCTAATTCAGATTTTAAATTGAAACTTTAAAAAAAAAAAATTTATTTTTAATATTTTTTGAAAAATTTTACTTTTTTTATTTTTTACTTATTAAGATATTATTATATTATTACTATATATTATTACTTATAAATATTTACCGAGTTGAAATTTTGCACAGTGGAATTCAGCAAAGTTAAGTAGCCAAGGAAATGTTAGTTAGCGAGTGCAGCTATTTACTGAGCAGAGCTCCTCGCACAAGTGATATATGGCGGCTGGTTGGCAAAGATGAAAAGAAGCCAAGTTAACTGTTTTAAATTTTTATGACAAGCTCATGAAATCGTGTGCAATTGTAAATGCGCCATATAATTTACAGATAATTATTATAATTACAGGTTATTTCTCAGTTAACATATGAGTACTAGTATTTTGTTGTTGTTCTTGTTGTTGCCACTGCGTATGGCTGTTGTAGCTGTAGTTGTAGTTGTCGTTGTTGTTGGTCGAATAGCCAAGAGGCGTCTAACAAGTTTTATTTACTCAGCCAGTAGTTGTGGTTGCTGTTACCGTTGCTGTTGTTGTTGTTGTTGTTGTTGTTGTTGTTGTTGTTGCATATGTATAGCTAGCAAACGATTAGCCGAGACTTCAGCTTCGAAATTATTAAAATAAAAATTTTTACGCTTTAATTAGGTTTTTTAATAAGGCATTAAGCCGAGCGCTTTAAGATCGTTGCGCATTGCTTAATGCGATGTTGTTCAATTAGCTAAATGCCAGATCAAGTAAAAGTGTGCCAAATGACCTGAAAAATCAAAAGACTTAGGAAACGAACTTTTTGTGTGAAACTCATATTTAGTTAAAAATTGTATATGAAATGCAAATTGTTATTTCGAAAACAATATTGAACTGCAATATAAGCACAATCTTATGCATTGTCATTTGGTAGCTGTAATAAATTTGAACTGTAGCTTTTGGTTTAATTAAAATGATTTTAATCGCACGACCACTTGGAGTACGTGAGTCATTTAGTTACTTCACTCATAACTCGAGGACCAATTTTGCGTTATGGTCGCTGACTGGGAAAAGCAACAAAAGCTGAAATATGTTTGCACTGCTCATAAATAAATTTGTTGGGCAGTCAAAAATGAAGAAAGAAAAAAAATCCAAACCAAAGCATTCACAATCTATGGATGTTCCAGGGCCGGGCGCGATAAAAATCGCTGGCAATTTGTTAAATTTAACGATTTTCAGCATAACCAAAACAACAACGAAACAACGGCGAAAACTGTGCCGAAAGTTGAGCAGCCCAAAACCGCCAGCCGCCTCCTCCTGGCTTCGACTGTTTTATGACCAAATAAATAATTAAAATGATGCGTGGTGTTAAGTGCCGCCACGTCTCCAAGCTCCATGCTCCACGCTCCAAGCTCCGAGCTGGACAGCTGGACAACAGTGCTAATGGCGAGCCACACGCAGCGCGTTCATTTCTTTTGAAAATTTGTCATAAATTTATAGCTTTCGCGCGGGTTCACTGTACCCCACCGGCCTGGGCACAGGGCACGTACGCACTCTGACACTGTCCAGGTCCGCGCTTAATTGCTTGTCATGTGGCACACATTTCCAGCGCAAATTGGCCGTCAGATAGGCATGATCTCAGTTTTACAGCACAGACCACACAGCGCTCCACATCCCATTCTATGGCCGGCAAATTTGTTGCCAAATTTCAAACTAACTAAGCCTACAGCCAACCGCGCTCTAGGCCCAACGGCCTGCGGCGGTACGCCCTTTAACTCGGAGCCGGTTCTTAGACGGAGCGACGACAATTAAAGAGAATCGGGTCGGATTTTTAATGAACTAACTGCGGAACATTAAACTAATATGCTTTATGGCTGCTCGCTCGAGTTGTCCACCGAATGTCACTTGTTGCAGCTTCTTGTCTTTGGGATCTGTGAATCTGAAGTCGACATGTTTTTTACGATTATGTGCTCGTTAAAGCGCAGCCCGATGTCGGCCTTATCGCTTTGCATCGCCAGAGCACATAAAAGAAAAACATAATCAAAACTGATCTACGGCTCACTTTATCCTGCGACCAAGTGGCAATAGCAAGTGGCACGTCTAGGAAGTCGCTTGATGTGGTTTCCGAGTAAATTCTGTCAAGATGGTTATTCTTTTTCATATGAGCATCGACATTAAAGTGCGGCTGGGTGATTTTGTTGAGAAAATTGTTGTGGACACAAAAGACGTGTGAATGAGTTTTTAACTGGTGTAGGAAGTATGCGATTGATGTGGGCATATTCCCAATTATAGATGAGTATCAAGCTTAGCTTGCCTTGTGCTTATTTATTCATATTTTGAACATAACTTAGAGGGCGGCCAAAATTCTTAAAAGCAAGCCGTTAATATTGTCAAATATCGGTGTAAGCTGGTTGGCCACCTCGGTGGCTATTGCATCAAGCTTAAGAAGCCTCAGCACTCCCTGAAGAGTAGACAATGCAGATTGCTCCAGGCAAACAATCGGATCCACCAGCAGGCCTCCCACATCGCCAACCAGCCCTAGCACATTACCAACAGCATTCACCGCAGCTGAGCCATTCAGCAACTGCGCCAAAAGCTAGCAGAATATCTAAGCATTAGCTCCAACAGGATTCAAAATTGCCTTATACTTACCACAAACAAAATACTATACTTGACAATTGTAATCATTTCAAAGAAAGAAACTATCTATTTGGCTGCTCACTTATCCTATTTATAGTGCATTTACCAGACCTTTTTTTGAATATTACAGTTTCTATTAAGGCTTGTCACGTTATCGTGCACAAAACACAATTTATTTAAGCCGGCAAAATATATGACTTTCTCGCTTATCTAGAACCAATTTAACACTCTCCGATATCAGAGCCGAGCAGCAAGTTTTATGGCTCTATTAGCAGACGAAAGGCCACCAAAGCTCATAAAGTTCGCTGCCTGCGACTCGAACTGATCCCTACATATAGAGTCATCTCATTTTGTTGCTGTGCCGACGTTCAGCAATTTTTCGCATACACATAAATAATATTTTATTGGCAATTTAGTTGGGAAATTAATGTGCATACAGTTGGCAACTTTGGTAATTTATGCAAATAAAACGATCGTAAATTTGGCATTAAAACGCTTATTAAATGATCGTTTATTAGCCAAGGCCCAAGCCCCCAACCACGCACACACACACACACACATCTAACCAGAGGATTAGCTTGCAGCAGGCCCCTAGCCCCTTGCCCCTAGCCCTTGCCTTGTCTTGTCGTGGCATGCAACAAGGTTGCGATTTGTAGCATTCGCATAAATTAAGTGATTAACCGAATTGTTCTTAAATGCTGGCAGCTACTTACACGAGAGAGGGAGGAAGAGAGGGAGGAAGAGACAGTGATAGAGAAGGCAAGAGAGACGATACGACGCATTGATATATGTACATTTGTTCCTATGTGTGCAAAAAGTGTCTATAACTTCTGGGAAAAGTGGCCGCAGCAGCAGCGGCTGGGTCGCATATTGTATAATGTATTAGCTGGCGCATTGTGTGTTAATTTGACAACAACATCGGGCTGACATTCCTTGGGAACGGCAGCAACAACACTTTGCCGCCGTGGCGACAAACGAGCCTTGTTCCTGTCAAAAGTCAGAAATATAACCATATAAAATCAGTCGGCATGACCATTGAGTCGCTCGCTGAACGCTGCTGTCTCAGCATCTCCCTCAGTGTCTGCTTCAGCCATGGACATGGCCATCATCAGCATCATCACCAGCATCATCATCATCATCATCATCATCATCATCAGCATCATCAGCATCATCTTCATCCTGGACTACAGCGCAACAGGATTAGCAAAATTAATGCGGCAAACGCTTTAAAATATCTTCTCTATCTCTCTCATTCCCTCTTCCTCTCTCTCTCTCTCTCACACGCTCGTTACTCAATGAAGCTGCGATTCAAGCTGTCAGCGTTTTGAGTCCTCAACTTATCAGTCCGTAAGAATCAAACAATTTCGCTTCTTTTATAATACATTTAGTATTTTGAGCGCGTTGATGCCGAGCAGAATTTCAAAAGAATGTTAATAGAGCTTAAAAGGATCAGCATTTTGTTTGTGTCTTTGACCATGCTTGAACATTTTTTTTTTTATATAGAGTCTGCACCATTAAACATCATCACCATACTGAGATTATAGTAAATAATAATAGTATAACTTTAACTTAAAATAATCAATAAACGAATGTGCAAAATTCCAATTTTTTTCCTATAGAACATTCATAAATATTACCATTCATTGAATATTTCCGTTTTTTCTGAAGAGCTAAATAAATGATTTATGCAGAAAACACAATATATAACTATTGATAGTGGGCTGAGCTTAGCCTGTAACTTTCCTAAATCACCTTCTATGCTTAGCCAAGAGAAAATTTCTCATTCATAATCTATCGGTGGTATTGTATTCGAAAAAGTATTCATTCAATAAAGTTGTTTGGGTCATCTCTTCAGTTCGCCCCTGATTGAGATAAAGATGAAGATGACTTAATAATTGAAATTTATCAAAATATGTTAAGAAAAACGTCTTAAAATCTTAAATGCCACATTAATTACAACTTAGTAACAGAGAGAGGAAGAGAGACACAATCGAAAGAGACATTTAAAAAGTGCTTGACAAATGATCGAGCAATTTATAACTATTTACGAAAGCAACAAAGAGAGAGGATTTCGCTGTCTCTGCCCACAACACAAATATATCATAGTCCATAGACAATGCAATCGAAGAGGGGCCCAACGGATTGTGGACTGGACTGGAGAGCGGGGCCATTCAATGTCACAACTGAGGCCAATAAATTTCAACAATTTACAACGGGCAATTCATAAATTTATTAATGAATTAAGTTATAAGATAATTTACAGTTGATGCTGATCGAAACGCAATCTGCCGAACAAAATGATCATCACTGCTGATCGCCGCAATATATCAACAGTGGACGTGGCCCAAGACGCAACCTAATCGAATTGTAGCGAAAGCAGAAGCAGAAGCAGCAACAGCAAAGGCAAAAGGCAAAGGGAAACGGCAACAACTACAGTGAATTCTCGGAATTGGACCGGGCAAATGGGCAAAAGGCTGCAAAAATTTAAATGAAGCTGTGGCCGAGCATCCAAAGCGATTCGAGAGACAGGGAACAAGGCACAGGGAACAGGGAGCAGGCAAGGGCTCTGGTATGTGGCGACTGGCTGCAGTTTGTCTGCCTGGCTTATTGCTGCGCATTTCTATGCAAAAGTCGAGGGCGAGCTGGCCATGATTAGCCGGGCAGCCGCGGTTCCATAATCGTTATCAGCGGCACCATCATCGACAACAGACAACAAGCTGCATTTGTATTTCTTGTTCGTTTTTTCATTGGTTTTGGTTTTGTTGCTTATAAATTGGAATTTAAAATTAATTAAGTTGTCGTTTTGCGCTTTTATCCAATTTATAACTAATATGACACCGATTATACGAAATATGTTCGCTAATTAACGAACAAACACCACAGCCAGCCGCCTGCCATCCCCCTGGCCCAGCCCCTGACACTCGCCGGTCATCTAACTTGGCCAGAACCAAGGCAGACAGGCAGGCAGCAGCAGCAACAGCATCTGCATCTGCATCTACTCTGTCCACCGTTGGCCTGGCCTGGCCTGACTGCCTACTCTGCCCCGATCTTTGGATCGTGTCCGCGTGCTCGTAATCTGCTCGCTGAAGACGCGTTGTAAATTGTCTGACAAAGCTTATTTTATTAATTTAAGCCATAAGCGTTGGCCTCGTGTTGCCGTTGTTGTTGTTGTTGTTGTTGCTGCTGCTGCTGCTGCAGCTTTGACTTGTTTGTTTGAAGCACCTTTTGCATACACGGCCAAGTATCGCCAAGCAGCGCCAATTTATTGCGCATCGTAAAAAGCCGTTTGCGTTTTAATAAGCCATGCCAAACACGCGGCGGTTGTTCGGTTCCGTTCCATTCCTCGGCTCGCTGGTTGTTAGCAGAAGGCGTCGATGTTGACGACGTTTTGGTCATTTGACTTCAGCCAACGTCCAGCGCACTGGCCCAATGCGAAGGTAAGAAGCAAAAAGCGCAGCTAAACTCTCTCACTGCATTCCTGTCCATAACGAATTGGAGTGTCTTTGGGGTAATCGAGTGTGAATGTATGTGTGTGTGTGTGTGTATGTGTGTATATGGCTGTCTGTCGAGCAATTGGGCAATTGAGCGACATTGGTTTATGTTGGTAAGGGGACTTATAACGGCATTTAATGAACAGCATTATGGGTAAGCCAGAGTCGGCCAATAAACATAATAATGTTATAGCTAAGCTAAGACGGCGGCTATATAATTGAGTTATGACACATGTTGGGTTGTCAATCACTGTCGATAATGAAAATGCTTTGGAATGTTTAGTTTTAAATTAAATAAACAACCTCAGTTATTGTGTCAATTTAGAATTTAAGATATAATAAAAAATGTGGGACGTCAAGAATTTAAGTTTTTTTTTATCAATTTATAGTTGAGATACATGTATAAAATATGGGTATGTACATATATAGAACCAATACTAGATGGCTGATGATACTGCAAATATTGTTGACCAATTACAATTCCTTTTTCCTTTTTACTTTAAGCATTAGATTCTACTTACCTTCGTATTTACTCAGCTGCCTTACGTTTAGGTTCAATCAAAATAAAGGACCTCAACAACAAGGGCCTGGAGCGCACAGCGGAACTGGTCGCTTCTCATATAAAGTTCCACTTTACATTTTTTTTTCCTTACTCTCCGCTTTCTCAAATATATTTATACATATATATTTTATAAGCATAAGCAATGTACAAAATTGTATTGTAGTTCACCAAGATGTCATATGTCTTTTCTTCTGAGAGAAGAGTAGTATAAAATTGTAAAATGGTTTAACAATCTAAATATATTTTTTTTTTTTTTGTCAGACGAGTATTAAGGCGTTGCTGTGCATAAAGAACATACACACACACTAACAGTGCTTTTTTTATATACATGTATCGTATATAAGTATGCTTTGGTTTAATTAGTGGTTACAAACACCTGTCTCTCTCCCTTTTGAATCATTCTATATCCCCTTTCTCTGCCTCTATCTCTGTCTCTATTCTTGCCTCTCTCTCTCTTCTTCTACACTCTCTTCTTCTACACTCTCTTCTTCTCTCTCTCTCTCTCTCTCTGTCTTTCTCTTTCTCTCTCTCTCTCTCTCTCTCTCTCTCTCTCTCTCTCTCTCTCTCTCTTGTCTGTCTCTCTCTCTCACCCAATTTGTCATACTCTCAATTTCCTGATCTGGTTCGCTTTCGATTTCTCTGTGCAGAGAAAATACAAACGAGCTTCATATTTTGCTTACTCTGTACCTCTCTCATTTTCTCCCTATTTCTCGCTGACTATGTATATCTCTTACTATATCAATTTATATACATGTATCTATATGTATATATACTTCACTCTCATTTTTATAAATTAATATATATTAGATTTGCCATTGATAAGTTTTATTATATATGTATAAGCAAATATTTTGGACTTTAAAACAAATTAGAAAATTCGATACAAAATTTAAGACTTATTCAGAATGCACCTTAAAGCCAACTATGCTGCAGTACAAGCGCTGCCCCAATACTTAGCATTAAAATAAATATGTCAAAATTAAGTAAGCAGCCACAAATTCACACACCACCACTACACAACAACAACTACCAACACCACCAACCACCATCCATTGCACCACCACAAATCGACAACAACAAGCTTGCGATAAGCCGGCCACAATGGACGAACCACAAACAAATATAGCAGAGGGAGAAGAGAACACGAAACTCTTCCTTTGGCCATATGTATGTTGTTGGCCATAAAAAAAAGGCGTTGAAATCAGTAAAAATAGCCGTGGCTAAGAAATACTGCTGCCGGGTCTGGCGGTCTGTGCAAACAAGGCCTGGCCATCTAGATGGGGCCATTGGCCAGTGGCCAGTGGCCATTGGCTGGGCTAACAGAGCTAACAGGCGCGTAGAGTTTGTAAGGACGAGATGGGCGCAAAAATCGTTTACAAATAAATCAGAAAGCGATAAATAAGGATTTTGTCTCGTAATAACTCAGCGGGAGCCATTTAACATGCAATCATAACGAATCGATGCTGAACGCTTTACCGAATGCCAAGACTCAGGACCCAGGGACATGCAGCAAGGAGCACGGGCCAGAGGAACGCGGCCAGCAACACGCTTTCACACCAGGCAGCCAAGTTGGCAAGTGTGTGTCGAATTGTTGTTGACTTGTTGCAGTTGTCGCTGCTTCTGCTAACTGCAAGCTGCTGTTGGTTGTTGTTGGTTGTTGTTGTGGTTGTTGTTAATGTAGTTCTCGCGCCTTGGGCATCGAAATAAAGTTGCAAACAGGAACGCGAAAACTTGTGGCCAGGTTATCGCCTGAGCCTTTAGCACAATGACAGGGGCGTTCTTGGTTTTTATGAGCAAGGTTTTTATTTTATGCCTGCCCCTATCACAAAACATACCCAAAACATGCACTTGGCTGCACTTCATAATTTTACCAACGACATCGACGATTCGCATAACCCCTTACTACTTAAGTCATATCCCTTGTGGCTTAGACCCTGCCTGCTTCTTCCGATGCTTCCGACTCAGCTGTGCATGTTGCACCCACTTCAGCCTGCAACAACAACAGCAACAAGCTCGCCTAATTATGTTGTAAAACAATCTGGTTGCATTTGGTCAGCAAGTCCTGTGCCCGGTCTAATAACTCTCTGGTCGAGGGAAGTGATTAAAATTACAAAAGTCCGCGCTGACGCTATGCCCACAATGGCTGCGAGGCACGCAGACACGCAGCCGAGGCGTCTACACGATTCTCTATGACTAATTGCCAGAAGTGTGTCACAGGAAAACGGCCCACTAACGACCCGGTCCGGGTCTGCACACACCGGACAGGTGAGCTGGCAGGCCGACTCAGCTTATGGGGTCAGGCACGCATACGTGAACGTAAAGGACTTATCTCGATGCAATTGCAACTGCAGTTAACCCGGCTAACAAGAAATTAAATTCCATTACGCGCGCGTAAGTCAATTTGCCCAGCACAGGCAATGCGGTTAGGCTTAAGTTAACCAAAGCACCACAGTGGGCACATTGCAAATGCATGAGGCGTTAGAGATTGCAGCAGGTACATATTTTGTATCCCGACACATCGGATGAACTCAACCTGATCTGAACTTGAATGTACTACAAATATGACTCGCTTTACAGATTTCTAAAATATAGAAAGGATGAGAGATCTACTCGAAAGTGCCCAGTTAGGAAATACCCTGTTTAAAAAATTTGTTGTATATATACATATACACATGTCAAGTCGGGCAGTCAACGGAAATATGACAGACGGATGGACGGACAGTCAGATAAATGGTTAAACTGGCGGACAGATGGTCGAACAGACTGAATAGTCGAATAGTCAACGAACGGATGAACAGCCAGACGGGCAGATAAACGTACAAACAGAATAGATAGACAGATGAACGGAGAAACGGACAGTTGGACAGCTGGACAGAGAAAAAGGATACGCAGACGGAGTGCTGGACGGACGGATAGGCAAAGTTGGCTAGGCCAACAAGGTAGTTAATCTTGAAAACAAAATTGAAGATATATTTACAATATGATTCAATTGGGTTTTTTGGAATCTAATTTCGTTCATTTCTTATATATAAATATACTAAAATATACCAGGCACAGACATTTTATGATAATTCATTTGCGCACTTCTTTTCATGTTGAACCACTGTGCAGTCGGTGTAGACGCACAGAGCTAATGAAGAGGTGGTAATTTATGTGGCTATATTCACCTGTTCCTAGACACGTTTTAATAAGCCAGTGACTGAGCCATGAATGGGAACGAGCTGGCCAAATGGAGACGTAGACATGGGCTAACCTGGCAGGTCTTATACGTGGGTCTAACAGCCTCTAGCTGAACGTTGACTGCTTACCAGAGCCTCGGCCAAGTGCAGGATTAATTAATTGCTTGCCGCTGCTGTTGCTGCTGTTGCTGCTGCTGCTGCTGCTGCTGCTGCAACGGCTGCTGATCATGTCTGCGGCACACATGACGTATACGTGACATTTGAGAAATGTTCAGTCGCTTAATGTGCGACATTTTGTTTGTTTTTGCCAACTGCCAACGACTTTTGGCTGCCTGCAGTGGCTGCTACATCAGTTCTTACCACAATTTTTCCTGCTGCTTTGCATATTGCGCATTCGGCTTATAATGATGAGCAGCATCGCTCCATTGAGCCAGACGACAGCGTTGTCAAATGACTTGCGTAAATTTATCGTAAATGCCATCAACGGTAGCTTCACAGTCAGAGTCAGCTCGCCTCGCCACGTTTGGGCCAACTTAAAAGTCAGTTCGTTGGCCAAGTCATTCGGCGAGTCAGTTAGTCAGCCACTGCCAGGCTAGGCTAATCCTCGTTAATCCTTTCCACTGCTCGGCTCCCTAGCCGCACATAAATTTACCTCCCCTTGCCGAAGTTGAGGTTGTTGCTATTGTTGTTGTTGGTCACAATGTCATCCCCGCCTCCGCATCAAACATGTGATATGCTAATGAAATGCAGCGCAGTGCGAAGCCTCTTTTGGGCTCCGGGCATGCGCCATTCTGCACCGCAATTTGCATTGAAGCCCAGCCAATGTGTGGTTAAACAGGAGAACTGGACCTCAGCCAGTTGTGTGCCGTTGTTCCATATGCTTCAGCATCTGCATTGCTTGACATATTTAATTGGAAGTCAATTGCTTGGCAGGGAGGGATTAGATTTGTTCAAAATGTGATATTCATGGGATCAATACAGATTATATTATAAAATGATCATAGCCCATCAAAGTTTTTAATTATATTTAATGACCACCACTTTATAAATTTAAGTTATATTTTACAAAAAACTTTAAAATCGCTTTTTGACAATTATTGACGGAAATATAGAGTGGTGTGTGAGTTTTTAATTATAGGATAGAAATTTTGGATACAGACATTTTGATTGAATTTGATATAATAAACATATTTTGCAAGTTAAATAAAAAATGATTTCCCATTTTCAATGGGCTCAGGGTAAAAAAAGAGTTTTCATAAAAGACTATTGCGATGTAAAAATATCTAAAATTTTAGATTTCATGTAGTCTAACAAAGGACACAAATTGTAGTTATCAAATTTTGAATTTATGTATTGAGATCAATTGAATAATGCATAAAAAATAAAGCTGTTATACAGACAGACAGTATATCGGTCACTGCACCCATCTGTAAACAATATAATACTATCGTTTTGTACTCGCTTACATTACTAACATTTAGGTGCAAATACCTTTACCCAAAATCGGGCGGTTTAGAAGCGATCGGGGTATTACCAAATCAATCATTTAGATTTTAGATTTATATCACTATTACTTATCTCTCTATGTCTATTTCCCTATCAGTTGGAAACAATCTATCACAGCTGTACACAATTAAACGAACAACTACCTGTTAAACTGACCATAATTAGAGCTAATATATAATCTATATCTGGAAATATAATACCAATAATAATAATATAAATAATTGGTAAATAAATGTTGATCTTTTTACAATCATGTAGCTTACAAAAGAAGCGAACTACATAGTTCGTAGTCTTTGCGGTACTTCCACAATTACCCTAACAAACAATCCAAACTCTGCGCCTAGCTGCTCGCTTAACAAAGCGGCGGCAAACGGCGCTCCAGTTGAACACACTTCGGTGACATTCAATGGGGCCGGAGCTTGTAGTTTGTGTCTCATTGTCATGCCCGGCTTATTGATTGGAATACAATGGATCCTTAAAGTGTGCTTACAAGCGCCGTAACTCAAACAAATTGCAGCCGCCTGCAAACGCCTGACTGAGTCGGAGACGACAACCAAGAAGAGGAGGAGGACGACGACGACGACGATGATGAGGAAGACGACGGGTAACGACACTGATCAACAGGCGCGGCAATGTGGATGCACCAGAGGCAGAGAGCAGTTGGGGCAACTAGGGCCCGGTTTTGGGCCAATGCGTTTTACATGATGGCTACACGACAAGACAGGAGCGGCAAACCGGCCAACGGGCCGGCCAATCGGCCAGCCAGCCAGCCAGGCAGCCAGCTTAACAAGAACAAGATAAGTCCGCGCCTCAATATTGTTGTTGTTCCTTGGCTTTGGTTGCTTTAAGTTATTCCAAGCTCGCCATGCACACACGGACCAGAGGCGCTACTGACGCGCTTATGTTAAATTTACCAAACAAGCGATTTGTATGCAATTTCGCGATCGTCGAGGAGAAGTCTGGAGCGCAGGCAGGCGAACAAACAGTCAGGCAGGCAGCAGAGAGCAGCAGCAACAACGTGCTGCTGAAATCCAAATCCCAGCGAGACATCATGACGTCGTGGATTTGGCGAGGGCTGCAAGGCAGCTATTGCTATTGTCTTAGCCACACAGCGTCGGTCGCGCTGTCTGCCGCACTGTCTGCATATGCGCCTGCTGATCCGCTGGCTGCCTCGTCACCAGAGTCGCGACGCTGCTCGTTGCCGTCGCAATGTCTAGTTTATTGGCGTGATTTTTTATTTGCATTCGAAATGTTTGCTTGCCAGTACAAGTTGTTGTTGTTGTTGTTGTTGTTGTTGTTGTTGTTGTTGCTGCTGCTGCTGCTGATGCACGTGATGTATGCGACGCGGCCGCACGGCCTGTGTCCGTTTTGCTCGGCCGCCACACAATTGCCATAAGTTTTGTGGCCGGCCCGCAATTATTTGCGGAATTCCTTTTGGAATATATATTGACTCTGACTCCCAGTACGGACTGGAGACTTGTGGAAGCTATACGTGCCTGTGTGCATGTCCGCATGGCAGCGCCTCGGACTAGCTTTGACAGCCCATACAAAGAAGCCTAACCCAATGCCAGCTCGTTGTCGTGGGCTGGGCACTTGCGGTCTCGCTTCGTCCGCCGCTCGGCTCGCTTTATTCCCCTGTTAATTTGTCATGAAATTTCGTTTTTTAGCGCATTCCTTAAATGCGTGCAATTTGTGAAATGCTTTCCAAGGCGTGAGAAGTGGCTGCCGGAAGTAAAATTGAGTGGGACTTCTGGAAATTGATTGATCAGCTCTGATTCTCAGAATATTGGTTTTGATTGGCAACGCAATCATACCTTAACATGAATATTGTTCTGAGAACATTAATAACTATTGATATTCGTTTGTGAATAATCATCATGTGTGTGTGAACTGATTCAGTAATTAGCTGAATGATACTTATACAGAGAGAAAGAGCAGAGGAATAGAAATTTGTATCTCTCAGGGCAGGCAGCTTACAGAAATTGGATTTCTAGGTGATATAAAAAGGCTGATTATACCTTTAAAACAAAATATTAATATTAAAGAAGAGACAAATGATCACAGTAAAAATCAAGCCAGATCCTCGCCCTCGAGTTGGAGTTGAGAGAGCGTGAATGTCGTTCGCCCTATGATAGCTCTTCCTCTGATCTCTCACCCTTTGATCGGTCGACCTATCATCGCTCTGCCTATGATGGCTCTTCTATACTCGCTCTCCGGGTCCGCTATCTTCGTTTAATGCTCATGATTATGAAATTGAACCAGTACAAATTGATCCTAATTGTGTGAACTAGCGTTTGCGTTGAAACCCCTAAGTTATATTATACTCTCGACCCAGCCTGAACTGCACTGTGAAACAAATGTGAATACCATTGACTTTAACAAAAAATACTCCATTCGATTCTTATTCAATATGCTTTAAATAGTGAAAAAAGACCTTTTATTTATTTATTATTATTATTTTTTTTTAATATTAGATTTGTTTATGCATTGTATATCAATTGTGCATTAATATTATTAGTATTATCCTTCAGTATTGAATATTTTTGCAATATTGTAGTTTATTAAGATAATAATAATAAAACGAATAATTTAAATAAAAATTATGTAAAATAAATTTTGTATAAACCGAGGTTTATGCGATATATTTGTGACTTGAATAACAATGTAAGTGTTACTTCTCTCATCACAGTTTAATTCCTCCCTAGCGATTGTCTTAATAATGTCTAAATTTACATCATAACAATCAGGGTATCATGCAAATTTGCTCTAAGTATATAAGCCCTATTAAAAATGTACATATAGTCATCAGGGATCATTATAAATAATTACACAGATATCATTCAGTCCACCCACTCGCATCAACACCCATAGCCAATGCAATCTTTCAGCTGCGGCAAGCCCGCTGCTTGGCAAGCAATGCAGACAAGCCAAGTTGAGTTAGAAGAGGCGCCTCCGTTTCCACTAACCTGTCGGCCTGCAAGTCAATTGTGCAACTGCCCCAAGTGTCAAATTAGACAAAGAGCTGGCGCAGACTCAATACAAACTTGCAACTGCCAACATGCAACTGGCGACTGGCAATTGGCAATTGGCAAATGAAATGCTCACTGCCAGCTTGTTGCAGCTCGCACACTAGCTGCCGGCCAGTTCAGAACTGGCGTCTAATTTTCCACGAATCGAATTCAGGTAAGGGGTGGCATTTCTAATACTTATCAGCCATGGTTTAAAGAGGGTATAATAGACTTGAGTCTAGAGGTCTAAAAGCTAGAAGAAGGAAAATTCGGTTTAATTAGAGTATATGTATTCAGTTTATACGGAGAGTATAATATGAATCGATCTACTGATCTCTGTCTGCCTAAGTCATTCAATTGTTATGATAATGGAGAATGACAGTTTACTCTTAGCTCTTATAATAAAAGCTAATTACTTGCCATGTCAGCTCGCTGCAAATTTAGAGGATATCTTCAAGTTAATCATGCCCGTCTAGAGCACTTCTACTTGCCTTGATTTGCATTTGCATTTGCATGTGGGTGGTCAGCAAATTGCCAGAACGTGAGCACAATTTTAAAATTAACGGCAAGTGGTTAGAACAGCAGCAGCAGCAGCAGCAACGGGCAGACAGACAGACAGACGGACGGACAAACGGACGGACGGAGAGTCAAACAGACGGACAGCGCATTCCAGCCGCAAAACTGTTGCAATTAATTGCATAAAAGTTTTAAAACCGTCAGCATTTCCCAACTCCTCTTGCACCCAATAGAACAATGGCGTCTTGTGCAAACTATGCAACAAGAACAACAACAACAACAACAACAGATAGAAGTAACAACAACAAGAACGTGGCCATAATCGGAGCCACATCGTCGTCATGGTCGTGCCTTTCAGTTTGAAACGTGATCGATAGACTCTGACTACTAGCCTGAGCCATGCAACGGCAACAACAACAACAACAACAAGAACAACAACAACTACAAATTGGACTCTTTTAGCCGTAGACGTAGACGCAACCAAATGTTTTGGCCTTAGTCAAATTATGTTCTTTGGCTCGTTTGATAATGAAACTGCAAATTGAAGCTACAACAATGTTGCTGTTGTTGTTATTCTTGTTGCTATTGTTGTTGCTACATCTCAAACTGTTTGCTCACACCGTCTGAGGCAGCGATTTTGAGCATCTGAGAGCAACGCTAATGATTACGTGTTATCGTGTTGTAATTTTGCATAAACCTCTAATGACGACTCGGCTGGGCTGCAAGCGGATCCAAGTAACCATCCATCCTCCTATCCATCCACCCATCCATCCATCCATCTACAGATCGATTCAGTGCTTCGGGTTATATGGTTTAGATCATGGCAGCGGACACTAACTAGGCTCATCATGGAGCGTTAACAAGCTCATTTTTTTAAACCTGACGTGCTGAGTGCACAGGCGGACAGCGGAATCAGGGAACCAAGTTTTAACTTGGCCAATTTCGTAGCACTTACCCCGATCATAAATCGTTAATAGTTAATAATGGCATTTATTGTGCTATGCACCAAACACTCGAGTTAATACATAAACACTAAAGCATATTTATGTAACAAAAGTGAGCAATATTGTAATCTAATTTAAATGTATTTTGATTTCACCAATTTTTTAAATAAACCTAATTATAAATTTTGGTAAGTATATTTATTTTTCAAATTAAAATGACCGAAGGAACATTTAGATTTTGATATTCGTTTACATTGACAAATTTATCCCATTGTAACATACATATTTTAAATATTCATTACTACAAATAAGATAAAAACAAGTAAGAAAACTCTAGTCGAGACTGCTCGACTACGAGATCCCCTGAACCCTTAGGGAAATTGATAATTTGTTTCTTCTCTGCTTACACAAGAAATGAAACATGCACACACACATACACACATACGCACGCACGTATAAGCAGGCAAGGGCTGCAGTGTGGACTTACTATGGGAACTTATTTGCTTAATAACTTTTTTTGTAGACGAGCAATCTTCATAAAACTTTCAGACCGTGATAATAACATTATAATGTGTGTATGTGCCCAAGCACAAGTCTCTAGTATTTGAAATACGTTTTTTGCAAATTTGTAGGGAAGGGGGTGGTTTTGAGGGGTAAAGGGTGAAATATAACAAAAATTCTATAAAATATAAATGAATGTAAGTTTAAAATTTGAAGACTCTAGCTTTAAGGGTATAGGAGATATAATTTTATAACTTATTTTCGATAAGGTTTTTTATCGATAACAAACAAACGGAAGCAGTTATCGATTTTTGGACATAAGCTTGATGCGCGTGCAATACACGGACCTACAGTTTCAAATTTCAAGTCTCTAGCTCTTATATCTTATATATTATATCTGAGATCGAAGCGTTCAAACATACGGACAGACAGACAGACGGACAGGGCTCAATAGACTTAAATTGTGGCTCTGATCAAGAATATACATACTTTATGGGGTCACCCTTCTGCCTGTTAAATACTTTTAACAAAACCATTATACCCTGATTTCCCATTTTTAATGGGTTCACGGTATAAAAAAAACTTTATTTACCTCTCTTGGCTCATCTAAGTTTTCTCTCTCTCTCTCTCTCTCTCTCTCTCTCTCTCTCTCTCTCTCTCTCTCTCATACTCTCATCCTTTCGTTCTACATCTATCTCAGTTTGTTTCTCTCTCCTTATCTATATATCCTCTTTCTCTCTCTCGCTCCATCTATCAATTATTTTCTCTATCTCTTCCCTTATCCCAGTCTCTTTCTCGCTCTGCCTTTCTCTGTCTGTTCCTCTCTCCGTCAATCTCTCTGTCTCCTCCTCTATCACTCTGTCGATCTTTCTATCTCTCACTGTCCCTGTCTTTCTCTCCCTCTTTTTATCTTTAACCCTTTCCACTCCTTCATTCGTTCGCCCTCACAATGTCTATTCATTTTTCTTTCCCTTATTTTGTATATTGCTCTTTCTCATTCTAATTCCCTCTGTTCCTTTCTTTACTTATCAGAAACATACTCTCCACATTTACGTTGCTGTCTTTCTCTCTATCTCTGCCTTTCCTTGTACTGTTACTTTTACACACTCTCATCATCTCTCTTTTCATCCCACCCACGCTCACTTCTTTTCTTTTAGGTGTGTTAAGGTTGAGTTTAGAGTAAAAGATATGTTTTATCTAGATCGACCCATATAATAACAGTGGCTTTTTCAAACACCCTCGCCTTTACGCTCATCTTAAACTCTTTTTTCTCAATTCATAAGCAAGTAATTTTGGTCAAGATAAATACTTATGGGTAAACTACCCAAATGAGAGACCTCCACAGAAACTTGATACTCCTGAGCATAGGTATACACTATATACATATGCACCTCAATTTTCCAACAACATTTCCAATATCTTCAAACTTTGCTTTTGGTCATTATCAACACATTGTCATAATGTGCATCAAATGATCACAGTGACAATATCAACAGAGATCATTGAATTTCTTTTCTGTCAGCCAATCAACACCTACAACAAAATAGATATCGCCTAACTCGATGCATGATAAAGTATTTCGCCACATTGTCCAAACGAGCTTGAACACGGTTATCCACAATGATTGAACTAAATTTTCATTAACCGGTGCCCGTAGACAAAACGTTTTCCTGCTAAAAACCTACTCCAAACGAACTCGAAAGCATATTAAATTGAATTTTTATGTTCTCACAAAACATGAAAATTCATGATGCCGGACACTGGGAACAGATCAGACCATAAAACTGAAGCACTGGCCATGGCCCCGTCCATTGGTGCTGATGGTGGTGCAGTTGCTGCTGCCGCTGAGTGTGTGGGTTAATAAATGGGCCCCCGAACCCGCAAAATGCAATGGTCAATGGTCGGAGACGAGAAGCGTTGCTAAATTATGGTTATTTAAATAAACAGCACACGATTTGATTTGGCTGAGCAAAAGTGTTGCCGTGGCCGCGAAATGCGAGCGCCTCCCAAATTGGACATGGGATCAAGCAACTGTGGACGAGCCGGAGACGTCTGGAAATTATGTTGTAGCTGCACTGATCGTGCCCTCGCTCGCTCGCACGCACAGGCGATAGATTCGTCTTGGGGGTTGTGCCATCAGGCCATGATTGAGTAACGCCCATGACTGGCACTGGGCCATCTAATTATGAGTCCAGCTGGTGAGCGTTGATTGCAGCAGCGGCAGCAGCAGAGGCAGGGACTCGAGTCCAAGCATCATTAGCTGATGAGCAGCGTAGCCTCCTGATGGCCTCTCTGATAAGCAAACATATAAAATGCAATGTGCGTTTGCCATACGGCATGACCTTTGCCCCCCGCCAGCTTTTGGCCCCCAGATCGGGCGTTGCGGCGTTTTGTTTATTTTGAAGCTATAATTTAAGCGAGTAATTGCACGCTGGCGGCCAGAATTTGTAACTAAACTGCAAATTAGCAGCCAATTCTCCAGCCGATTAATAACCATAATTATTGGCTCAAACGCTGACGAGCGAACGTCGCAGCAAGAAAGAAGACGAAGTTGCTGCTGCTCTGGCGAGGATCTTGATGAGGAGGTACTCGGCTAAGCCTTGCCGACTCTGTGCAAATTGCGCCAACTCTTCGACTGAGCTGCTCAATTGCCAATTCGTGATATAGATACTGAGGGAGAGACGCGACGAGTATGAAGAAAGAGGCCAGCCTGGCGCAGCGCAGCAGCAATTTAAATTGTGAGCGCGTCTGGCTTAATTACATAAAACTTGTATATATCCAATGCACCAGCTACGACTCTGGATATGGCCGACGGCGCTCTCGTCCGAGTCCGGGACTGCTTGATAGGCATGTGTCTAATGAAGAGGCCTAATTAATGTGCGTTGCGTTCGTTTCTTTTGGGGCAGTCGAAAATGTGAAATTGCCAAATGTGTTGAAATGCAATGAGCGCAAAGGATTTGTCTTACAGACAACGATGCCAGCCAGCTTCATTTAAGCCCATGACAAATTAATAAACGTCGATGCCCCATTAAATTGTCTCCCTTAATGCATGCAATAAATTGCATCTTCATGTTGGCAGAACAAATATAGATATCGTTTTTCCAGACCAGGGCAATTATATTATTAATAACACGAAAGTCAGAGGAAAGAAGAAAAATCACTGGGAAATACCAATAGTAATAGCTATTGGGGCTAATCCACGAAGACTTAACATCGAGCGTAATTGGATTTTAATTAATTAATTGCAGTAATATATTTCATCCATTGAGCTAATAATAGTGTCTTCAGCTGCTTTGAATTAAAATTACTATCCATATAAACGAAAATAGTTGCTAGATTAATTACATTTATCAGTTGCACAGCATCATTTCGCATTCGAACAATTCTTGTAAAGCAATCTTTAAATATTCATAACAGTGGTCATAACGGCCAAATTGATATTTCGATAACTTATCGTTTCTAACAGGAGCTTAACATTGCGTCAACGACTCACTTTTGCAGTAACAGCCTGGCTCATTGCTTTGCCATTGTTTTTGACATTGCCCCATAAAAATAGACAAATGACTACCATTTAAATTTTATTTTATATTAAAAACATTTATGTATATAAATAAAATTCAATTAGATAACAGCTGCCAGTATAATATGTTTGTGTTATGCTTGCCGTTGTAAAACAGCTACATGAAAAATGTTAAGCGTTATCAGAACTGTAAACGCTTTTGTTTAGAAATTATTACAGTACAACAGAAATTAAAAGTTTACAGATATATGAAAAAGGCACAAGTGTTTTGTTTAGTTTTGAGAATTAACATTGAATGTTAGAAGTGGACAACTACAAACAAAGAACTAAACGGCAATAGGCACTTTGACTTTACACGTTTTGGTGTAGATTTGTGTGCTGGAAAAGCTGAGCTGGGCAATCGAATGCTGCAGCTATTCCACTAGACACTCTTCTTCATGGTCATCTCGTGGGCGGTGCGCAGGCGTCGTCGCAGCTCGTTGGGGAACCGTTCGTAGCATTTCTTGCACACTGGCTTCTCATCGTACTCGTAGAATTTCGATTTTTGCGTCATTTTCGTATCGCACACGGAGCAGGCAAAGTGATGAACGCACCATGCCTTATTCAATGCGGTGAAAACTAAAATGAAAATACAATAATTTGTATTCACAGTAAATATGTAAGACAATAAGCTCTAGCTAACCATCTCCACCAATGACTTGATTGCAAACAAAGCACAAATTGCCAAAGAGCTGATGGTAGTGCGTCTCGCAGTATGCCAGGCCACGCTTCTCGTAGTGACGATGACCCAGGAAGGGTTTCTCGCACTTGGCACACACGAAATGCTCGACGTGCCAGTGCTTGCCCAGCGCTGTGACCACACGCTCCTCAATGGGTCGACGACAGGCGCCACAAATGGGAATGCCCATCTTGTCGTGACAGCGAAGACAATACAGTTCGTTCTAATGAGAAAGAGATAATTAAAATTAAACTAAATACACAATCAAATGAAAATCGGTGAGGTATATCCACCATATCGTTTGCGACCAGGCCAGGCCGACTTTTGACCTCGCGCGCTGTGGCATCCAATTCTGTGCCGCAGGCCGAGCAGTTGAAGTGATAGCCATGATACACTTCGCCACGGAAACGCAACGGCTCCTCGTCAATCAGGCCGCTGCAAATATTTAGATATTTAGATAAATATTTTATTAGTTTGCAATTTAAAGTACTTGAAACCACGCCCACTTACTGACACTTCTGGCACACATAGCGACCCGTTATCTCTGCCTTCACCTTGGCATTGCACTCATGGCAAAGCGCTCGATTTTGGTTGCGAATGAAGCCACTGTCGGCCAGCTCTTTGGCGCACAGCTGACAGCGGAAGCACTGCGGATGCCAACTAGCGGACATGGCTTTAATGACGCGTCCAATTACGAACTCGCCGCACTTGTTGCAACATGGTGCGAATAGCACATGGAAATCCCGTTCACAGTACTTGCGTCCCTCGAACTCGTAAAAAATGCCATCCTGAAACGGACGGAAGCACTGAGCGCAGCTGTGGGGGAAAATAAGGACATATAATAATACAATTTTCATTCACTATATAGTATGCTCACTGTTTGCACTTACACAAAACACTGCGTATGCCACAGCTCGCCGTTGGAATTGACAATTTTCTCGGTGGGCTCGAAGCCGTCAGCGCATCTCGTGCAATGCATTGCACCCAGCGACATACTGATGGCCTGGACTCTGGAAGCGCACAAGGGTATATAGTTTTTAAGATTAGTGTAGATCATATTACGAAATATAAGTGATTAGCAAACAGTTACACTTCAGCTTTAGAGTACATCATGATGAAGGCTTTAGCTCACGACTGTAGAATGGCGCATGGAAATGTCAACTGGAAAACGGAGACGCGTTTGGGGAACGACAAGTTTGCGTGGCTGGCTTATCAAGCAAGCGAGCCAGCATGTTGACGCGGGTGAATCATATTTCTGACGAATGTACAAAAAAGCTTTGTATTCCTTATGGATTGAATTGGGCAATGTAGTCATAAGTAGCTTCGGCTTCAGTGCACTGCGAGTGTCGACAGTTGAAAAGCAATCGTTAAACAGTGCAGTTGTGCGGAGGGTCAGCGAATGTAGGAGTTAGATTAGCAATATATATATGTGTATAATTTAAATCAGTGTTGCAATTTTGGCCTATTCAAGGCTAGCATTTCTAATATCACTTGATTTATTTTTAATGATTTATCGAATTTGTTTTGTATGAAAATTGAAATTAAAATTACCGAATTATCTATGGAATTTACAAAATTAAATGAAATCGACCAACAATAAAAAATCCACAAATGTTAAAATCATATTTTTCGCTTTACTCGCTTGCCTTTCCTGCTAGATCTAGCTTTTTGTGCTCTCGTATAAATGGCTTTGAATTGAGCGCCACAGCGAAAGACGCCAAAATACACACACACTCACACATATGCCAATAGGTAAACAATATACACAACTGTGCGGCGGCAGCTATAAATAAATTTGAATGTTGCCATGACGTCATCGATGGAGTAAACATCTGGCGCTTTAACACCAAGAAAAATGCAACTTATGCGGGCAGCTAATACCCAGCACATGTCTCAGAGATACCAAAAAGGCATAATGATATGCATAATTGCACTTAGAGTGAGTTTTAAGTGATGTATGTGCTTTTTTAATCAATTAACATTTTGCAGCACCTTGACTAAAAATTAATGAACGAAGCGAAGCGAATATTTGGGTCAATTTTAGCACTAGGCGGACGACACATGGGCGTTATGATGATGATGACGATGATGTAATATCGTTAATATTCAATTCGGCATGTTCTGCTTTTTTCGCTTACTGAACGGGCGGCATTTCGGGTAATTGGCTTTCACTTGTTGCACTTGCTGCAGCTCGCCTCAGTCAATTTCTACGTACACGCTCGACGTTTTTAGCTTCACTGAAAACGGCAAACAAAATATAAAAGTATCTGTTCGATAGATCAGTGCTGATTGTTCAGCGATTTTCAGGCTGAGTCCGGTTTCTTAACTATATATGAATTTCTCTCAATTTAGCTAAACTGGCCAACACTGCTCATATTTGTGTTTGTGGCTAGCAGCAGCAACAACAACAACAGAGGTCTTGCCAAATTGGGCGTACATCTGAAACTCTTATTTTATTATTTGTACAATGGATTCGTGCACGCTGTCGATCTCTATGACCAATGATAAACTCTATTTACCTATAAGAACACTTTGACACAAATTATTTAAAGCAATATCAGCTTTTTCATTAAAATTCTCACTCAATTAGAAATAGTTCGTAGAGTTGTATGAAATCGTTCGGTTTATGTTCAATCGAACGATTCATTGAGCGAACCAAAGTAATTCATGCTGTTCAACTAGTTCGGTGCAAATAACATTTTCTGTTATTCATGTCGACTGTTAAGTTAACATTTTGTTGCTGATCTCTTTTACAGAGCCTTCTACTTTCTAAAAAGAAAACCTTATTTAAATAAACATTAGGAAATCTAACTTAGTAAATGTGAAGGCATTCGTGCTGCTGCAATAATAATCATAAGAATAAATGCCTATGATATATGATTTTTATATTAGCTTTGATCTTTTCAAGAAAAGTTGAGGTATATATGATATGATGAAGTAAATAAATATTGCATTTTTATATTCAGATTTGTTTTAAATTGAAAGATCTTCCAGCTATGCGAACACAGTATAATTTGTATATGCCCTCACTATAGTTTTTGTTAGTTATATTGTATATACTCTAGTTTTCTGCTTTGTATACATTTAATTGCGCTCTGCATAGCATATAAATAAAACTTTTTTCAGTACATAATATTTTTGTTAAATGTATTTTAATGTATTACGCATGTGTGGGTGTATGTATCGCATTTGTAACTGTATCTGCATTTATTCTAACATAATCCAAACTAGCATTTATGGATCCTTATATGATTTTGGAGAGTACTCTTTTGCCGGAACTGTTTGGGGCAGTAGGAACAGTTGTACGGTTTCTCTCCGGTATGGATCTTCATGTGATTGTTGAGCGTGGCCACTTGCCGGAAACTTGCATCACAGATCTTGCATTTGTATGGTTTCTCGCCCGTGTGCGTTTTGATGTGGTTCACCAGGGTACTCTGCTGGGAGAAGAAGCGCCTGCAGACGCTGCAGCCAAACGGGCGATCGGGATTGTCGCTTCTTAACATATTAATGGTGCCCACGTTTAAGCGAGGCGTCTGTTCGGTCTGGCTAGGTTCCGTTTTTGGATTTATTGGCGCTGTCCCCGTGTTGCCCGCCGACGCAGCGGACGCCGCTGCTGCCGCTGCATTGCTGGCTACCAAGGAGCTTACTGTTGTGCTGCCCTCCAGGAAATGCAGCAGAGGATGGTGGTCCAGCTGCAGGAAGTTGGGCGTTGTGCTGTGCAGGTTGTTTTGCAGCAAGCCATTTGTCAGCTGCTGTGCACCGTGTCCAAGATGCGCTGGCATTGCAGCGTGTTCCACTCGGGCTGGCTGGCTGACGAGATTCGTGTGCGTCCTTATGTGGTTGATGAGCGTGCCCTGCTGCCTGAACTGCATGTGGCAGTAGGTGCACGTGTACGGCTTGTCGCCGGTATGTATTTTTTTGTAATTGGCCAGCTTCGTTAGCTGGCTTAAACACGCCTAATATAAACTTATATCAATATATTTAACACCCTAGTTTCTCAAGTCGAAGTTAGCAGAGCAGCAGCTGTAATCGAATAACATCGATAAGCTGTGGATATTGTGGATCTTAATTTGAGTTGAGTACTTCGATACTCAGTATATCGGAAAATCTCTAAAAAATATATTTTAAAAACTGGTTTAAGTGTGGTAGGTGCTCTTACAAACAAAACATATTTATTTTTTTTATGAAATCCAAATTTTAGCGGGACTAAAATAGATTAAATACTTAAGTTGTTCGCCATAAAACCACTATATATCGACCTAGTTGCTTGCTGAATTTCAGCTAAGTTGGCAGCACAGTATAAGTTGATTAATTGAAATAATCGATAACTAATATCGTACATGAATTTACGCGCATAATTTTAAGTTTGAATTGAAGCAAATTATTTTATTCTACTTTAAAAAACAATCATTTATACAAAATTACTTTATTCTATATTCTACATAATAATGTTTAAACAAAATAGTTAGGTTCTCGAATTCATTATTATGTAGAAACATTTTCAACTATAATTGATTATATGCAATTTGTTCAGTCTTACAATCAATATTTACAATGATCTGTTCTGAATACTAACTAATAAAATTGATGTCATATCTGTTAATTGCACTTCCGCCTAGCAAAGTGTGAGGCAATTTCTGCTTTGCAGTTTCCGCATTGCAATTATTATTGCATTTTGTACAAATAAACAAGCATGAATTTAATCAAATGTAAGTATGTACATATTAATATAGTAACTCTTTGAATTTTATGAAGCTTATCATTTTATAAGAGTACCTTTATCATAGTGCTATTAACAACCTGGCGTGATTCGATCAACGACTTTTGTTTGTCACTACATAATGAAAGCAAACAAAGCGCCGCCGAGGTCATCTGAAAAAAATAAAAAGACGAAATCGTAAACAACACTGAAAGGTGGCGCCTTACAATGTTGCCTGTGTTCTACCCGACAAATGGCACGTAGCAACAGCTGGGACGCTATAATTAAATTACAAATGTTTCTTATGCTCATGTTTACTAGACTATTCTGGGAACGGTGTGTGTTATAGAGCCAGAGCTTAATATGGCTAAACTTCGACAATCGATCTGCTGTAACAGAACCCACAGATTGTCTCAAATTGTCGACTGCAAGCGGAAACAGTGGGTGTCTAAATATAACTTCAATTATGCTATTTGTTATTGCAGCTGGCGCAAAAACCGGCAAACCAGACAAACAACAACAACAACCGCCCCCTGTTGGCGAGTTTGAGCATATGCATTAACATACCGACACATGTACAGAATATGTGTATGTGGCTATATACTGCAACTCGTATAACCAGTTGCTTCCAAACTGGTGTGCCGCAATTGACCAGTTGCTCGTCAACTGTTATGCAGCCATTAATCTTTTTCTTAAAGTTTTCACGAAAAAATTCAAAAAATGTGCATTGACGAATAACCAAGTAAAGCGTAATCGTAAAAATTTGGTACTTTTTGCTGCTTATCGCTGTTTTATTTTTATTTGTTTATATATGTATGTATGTATATATGTATATATTTAAGAACTTTTATTTTGCTGCGGTTGGGATTTTTCAGGTTTCTTATCATGGAATTCCGAAAATTATTGTGCTTCAAAGCTAATTTATTTCAAGGCACGTGAATCGCATAATATATACTTGGGATCTTATTTAACGAGTATTCATGTACTATATTTGTCATGTTTTACACTTTGAGATCTAAATGCATTTAGCCTTAATTGATAGCATTTATCTATTCTTCACAGCCATCAAAGATTGTATGAATGCCTAGCGGCCAAAGTCTGGCTGAATGAATATGAATTGAATTTGGTTTATGTGGGTGCAAAAGTGAGAGTTAGCCCCACGAACAAATATGCAAGCAGCTTGCCAAACCGTCGAACGACGGACGCCGAAGCTGAAACAAATGAAAACAACTTTGACGTTAGCGACGGTGGCAAAGCTCGACCTACGCGTGCAACCTTAGTGGGGGTAACCGGGGCTCCAAAGTGGAGCGCAGTGGTTGGCTTGCCAAACCAAGTATTATGCACACACATACACACAGTTGCAATTTGTGACGATACAATGCTGAGTAAGGTTGTCGGCGAGCTGCTTTACACAGCCAACGGTCGTGGTCTATGGCAAAGCCAAAGGCGAATATCAATTCGCTTGGCAACAGCGAATCAACAAAGGCGAATTTTACTTATGCATTGGTGTGACGACGGCAAATGTGTGCATACTACTACCAATGACCTGTTGGGCGCGACAGTCACACCAATAGTTTGCCAACCACCTCAGCGGCAACTGAGCAAACTTATCGGACTAACCCTGCTTTGATAGTTATATATGCATGTGTGTGTGTGCACTTTCACACATACAAATACATGTTTGTCTATTTGTACACTTGAGGAAAAATAGAAATAGCGAATTAGCAAAACAACAGATAAGATGTAGCAAAACAAAAAGCGCAAGACTAACACACACACACACAAATGACTGTGCATACATACCAATATTACTTCTACAAGTGCATGGCAACATCTGTTCACACAAACACGTATGCATCAATGTGTTTGTATATATTTAAAAATAAAACTATTTAACCTTAGCGATGTCGTTGCCATAGTGACGTTCATTCTACGTGGACAGTAAAAGAAACAAAAACAAAATAGCAAACATTTTGCAATGCATTTTTAATGCCTAACGACAAAAAACCCAACTAAAACAAAAACAGCAATTATCTGAATGATGGCGAATAGCAAATGCACTTACTAATGTTCAGTTAAGCGCTCCATTAGCGATGCATCATATGCTGTGATATATTAAAGGTCTCCAATAGCGATAGATCATTATATGTATATTTCAGATCTCCATTAGTGATTTATCATAAAACGAATGTGTTTGTAGGCAAAGAAATAGTTTAGTCAACTTAAATTGTTTGCCAGATCAGGAATATATACATAACTTTTATGAGAGTACTTAGTGGTATGGGCGACGAGTAATTTACTAATTTACCTAATTTGTTATTGCTCTTGTTGTTGTCAATGCCGAGTGCAGCTAAAACCCAACGGACAGCAAACCACGACAACAACAACAACAACTTTGAGGTTTATTATATAATATTTAATTGCAATAATCGAGAAAGAAAAAAACTATAAACTGACTTAAACAAGAGGCGAGCAGTTCATAGCTGTTCGCACTCTCTCTAATAATAATAAATATTTCCTGGAAATGTTGATATTTCTATCCACTCAATAATATAGTTTATGCTGAATCTATATTACGCCATTCAATTATAAACGATTTGTATGTATTTATGATTAGGATAGATGATCGAACTGGTTGGATTGACAAGTTTGAAGGTGAATCGTAGGGCAAGTTCTAAAAGCCATTATTACAGTTTATTTATTACATATATATAATCATGATTAGCTGGAGTCGACAATCAAAGGCAGGCAGGTATAATATATAAATAAATAAACAATTTGTATTCGGTTAAACAATTTCATTTAATTTGACATATTCCTTATTTTATATATATTATATAAGTTATATAAGTTTCAATTTCGTTTCAATTAAGATGCAAAACTTAGCACATTTTGTGGAACCAATAAATAACAAAGCGCGACAATACAAAATAGAATACAATAATATTTAACATTTTTTATTGCAGCTGCTTATTTATTCTCTCTCCCTTGGTATATACAAAATAATATTATTAGACAAATATGTATGTACAATTCGTAAAACTATTCAAGTCTTTCATACAAATTTGGTTAGGCTAAAAGTGCGGTACTACTTAAGATCTTTATCTTTAGATAGTTCAAATTACATATTATGAGCTTGATAAACAAAAGGCAACTTTTATTTCCCCTAGAATCTAGACTTTAGCCAATTGAATCGATTCATTTTTGTATATATTATATATAAGTATATATAAATATATATGTGTGTATTTCCTATGAAGGCACATAAACAAAGAGGAAAATAAACAACAATCGACGCGAACGCCCCAATCTAATAACATATATGTATGTAAGTGTTTGGATGTTTGTATATTTGTGAATCGTTGCACTGAGAACGTGAAACGTGATGAGCTCCCTACTTGATTACTATACAAAACTGAAGCTCATTTAACTAGCCTATAAGTAAAAATTTCTTGTTTTCTTCTTCTGCTATATGTATATGCAATGGAGACATGAAGATAATGATAATATCATAATAACCTAGTCAGTATATAAACAATTTAAAGAACGAACAAAGTACAGCTTATGTTGCGGTAACAAAAATAGTAGCAGTAGTAGTACTGTCGAACAAAAAAACTTAGCGATAAACTCAATATTTTGAAAACAATTTGAAAAAAATTTTAAGCTTAATCTATATTGTTATTATTTTGAATGTTGATATTAAATTACTGAGTCTTCACTTTTTTCCAACATTTAGAGTTCATTGGCACTACTATTTTTGTTTACCGCAACTGAAACTAGTCTGAGCTACTATTGAAACGGCCCTCGTTCAAGCTATCTCACTCTCTTTTCCTTCTGCCTTTTTTGATCTCTCTTCAGTTGCTCATCTGAAGGCCGCCGCTGCTGCGACTGCCCGTTGACGAGGAGCCGCTCAGTCCGAACTGCGAGACTAGCTTATCGTAATCATCTAGCGACGTCTCAAACTGCTCCAGTTGGCGCGACAAGTCATCCATGCTGCCATTGGTTGCATTGCTGGACAGAGCAGCTGTTGCACAACTTGTTGCATTGGGCGCTTGGAGTTCGCTCAGCCCGCGCAAGGGCGGCGCATTATAGCATTCCCGATAGAATTTGGCCAGATCATTCACATGCGAGGTGGGCGAGGCGAACGGAAAATGCAGCTCCTTTAGCAGACTGTCATCATCCGGTGGCTGCTGCAGCTGCTGTGATGCGGATGCAGATTCCTGTTCCTGCAACGAATGGTGGCGCAATGTGGCACTGCTGGCGGGGATTAGTAGACTCTTGATGGGTGATGCTGCACCAGGTGCTTTAGGTGCAGCAATTGTTGCTGATTTCTCAAAACTCTTAAATGCTGTCAAGTTGTTGTTCTGATTGTTGTTACAGCTGCTGCCATTAATGCTGTTATTGTTGTTGTTGTTGCTGTTATTATTGTTGTTGTTGTGAACTGGCGATTCACACTTGCGATTCAGAGATTCGATGGAGCCACTGCCATTGCTCTCATGCCGTGTGCGCAGCATCCATTCAAAGGGTGGCGTTTCCGGCAGCACGAAATCAGTCTCTGTAAATTGACGCAGCTTGCCCAGATCCGTAAATGCGCCCGGACGCAACGGTTTCTCAATGTCTATGAAACGTTTATCGGGCGCCGCTCCAGTGCCGCCCGCACCACCCACACCGCCCGCTGCCAACTTCAGCATCGACATCTGCTGTACGGGCGAGCTGGCATCGGAAGCTGGCCGGAAGTGATCCGACTTCAGCATGATGGTACTGTGCTGTTGCGCCTGGTGAGCCGTTGCTGCCGTCTGGTGGCCCGCCGTGGGTGAAATGGTGAGCTTGGTGCGATAGGCCACTGACATGATGACCGAACCCAGAATCGTATTCAGCTGCCCAATCTTCACCAGCTTGTGGCGCTCGCCCAGCGTGTGCACCTGCGGCCGATCCACATAGACACGATAGTAGATGCCGTATGAGTCCGGGCACTGACGTCGCGACAACTTATAGGCGGGCGTCGTGCGTGTGAGCGAGATAAGCGACTTGAGCATAATGCTCATTCGATTGTAGATGACGTGCAGCTGATGGGAGGAGGCCTTCAGTGTTTGGCTGTCATTGATGGCGTTTATGTTGGAGCCATCGCTCTTGCAATCCTCTCCAGCGGCCGCCTTGTTACTGTCCACTGGCAGCAAGTCCAGGGACCACACCTCCAGATTCATTTTGTCGCCCTCGCTGGTCCTAAGCGAAATCTCAACGCACAGCGGCAGACGCTGCAGGATGCTTTCGCCTTGCTTCAAAGACAGCGCGCGTTTCGTCTCGTCCAGCACATCGGGATGATCCTGGACAACAATGTTGAACCAATCGTTTCCACCCAGCGGATTGCATTGCGTTTGTATCTTCTCGCCCAGGCGAGATTGCACCACAACTTGGGCTGTCTTAAACGCCAGGAATTTAATATATTTTTCTAGTTCTTTTTCGGCTGCGTTTAAACGTTGCGCAGACATTTTCTCGTTTTATTTTTCTTATATTTTATTTAGTTTTCAGTTTGATGTACTTGCAACAGCGTACAAAGTTCGTTTTTGTTTTGCTTCTCACACTGCTTCCGCGTATTGTCTGCCTATGCCAATTCGCAGTATTCTCTGGAATTTTTCTTATTCTTTTGACTTTATGTTTTGACACTACAATTACCGATTAGCATATGCGTAGACATTTTTAAAAACACTAACTTATTTGCCTGAAGCGTTTGTTGTTTATTGTAACATTTATTTAATTGAATTCTTCGATATGAAAGACAAACAAAGATCACTCCCACTTTTTTCGTTACTGTCCGCCATTGAACTAAAGCAAATGCGACTGCGACGTACTGGTGCTGCCATACTCTATGCTGTGTGGGTCTGACTCAGGGCTGCCAAGCCGTCGAAAAAGGCATTTACATGAAAAGCGAAACAGTGACTTGTGAATATTCACATTCGCTGTGACACAAATGAATGACAGATCACAGTGCCGAATTACAGACTTTTGTATTTTATAAATGTTCGTCTTAAAATTATATATACTCAAGTTAATTTTTGCTTGACATAATATTTAAGTTTGCCCAATAAATAAACTGTTTTTTTTTTTTTTATCAATGGTTAAACACATTTTAAAATTAATTACATATTTGTATTATATTCATTTTAATTCACTAATGACTCAAAAATGTGGTCTAAAACTGTGAGTTCGAAATATGTTTTTCGGTAAGCTGTGATTAGCGTACCAGCCTTAAATATCTTTTTGGTTCAAAGAAATATGGCAGCCCTCAGCAATGTATGAGACACGTCACGTACGCAATGTGGGCGGGTTGGGTGTCTGCATTTGAAATACCAACTAAGGATTTTGCTATAATTAAATATTTTCATACATATATTTTTATTTTGTATAGCACCACTATCTAAAATTTGTAATAACCTTGCACCAATGAGCGATGGCAAATATTTGGGTTCAATTACAATGATGCTAGAAGTCTTATTGTTTTTGCACATTGAAATACTTTCGATCTGATTCCGTGAGCACTTGCTTGGGCAAATATTTCAAAACCTCAGTCGGCACAGAGCTCAGCATCTGCAGGCGCTCCTCCTCAATGCGCGCCTGTCGCTCGGCGTCCGACTTGGCTTTCAAATTGAAAAATTGAATATTTTCCGCAGCTGCTTCGGCACGCTTGCGATTATTCTCCTCAATCATGGACAGGAGCAGAGCACCATGCTCCTTCCGCTGTTGACGTGTCTGCATTTCGTTATCGCCACCCGCGTGGATGTCGATGCTGGTGAATTCTTTGTCAAGAGCTTGTTCCTTCTTCTTGCGTATGGCTTCTAAATTGCGCTCATGGGCTTCAACACGATAACGTTCCAGTTCTTGGCGAGCACGCTGGCGCTCGACTTGCTCCTGCTGGAGCTGCTGCCGGTAGCGTTCATCGTCCTTCGCTTTGTACTCTGCCTGCAGCAGATCCAGCAGAACATTGTCGCGTTGCCGTTTTCGGTTCTGCAATGGAAGAGGTAAAAAGGATACTTTGAAACCTCTCAGGATATTTCAAAAGATTCCATTAGACTTACCTCAACTTCAAGCACCTGCTGACCAATTCGCGAACTAATTTCCTGTTGCTTGCGTATCGCTTCTCGCCTGGCCTGCTCCATTTTCTCTCTGTGCTTAGCTTCCTCCAGTTGTATCTCGAGTAGTTTTGAGGTATCCTCGTTCAGCTTTGCCTTTTGCAACTCGTCGTATTCTCGCTTCTCCTCTATAAACTGAATGATGTCGTCTCGCTTCTTGATCTTCAGGCGCTGCAGCTCCAGCTCGTACTCTCTGTCTTCTTCCTCGATTTGTTGCTGCATGGCCATGCGCAGCTCCCGCTCCGCCAGCGTCTGCACATATTGGCTCTGCCGATATTTGTGCCGCTCTTCAACTTGGGATATTAGTGTCTTGCGCAGCTCCTCCTGCTGCTCCTTTTTGCGTAACTCTTTCTCCAGCTCCATGGCCAACTGCTGTTGCCTTTCAGCCTCCGCGCGCTTCAAGCCCTGCAGTTTAACATGATTTGCCATTTGTCGACTTCTATTTATTTCCTTCATATGCTCATCGAGATCCTTGGTGATCGCTGCCAATCGCAGCTGCTCCGCCAATTGCCGGAGTTCCTCGCAGTCATTGCGCAGCTGTTGACGCCGCTTGCGATCGATGAACTCCTGACGCTTCAGTTGCTTCAGCTCATCGGTCATCACGAGGTCGGCGTTAACGATCTGACGGCGCTGTCGATTTTCCATAGTTAGCAGTTTTTTTATTTGATCGTTTTCGATCAAAGTCTTGCAGAAATGTTTTTCGCTCTTATAGAGCTTCTCTTCGTCAATGGGCACGAATCTTTTGTACCCCCCTGTGATAAAAACTGCGGGTTGTGCATCCCTTGGAGCCGCCCATATCGCACTCATTGTTGCCATGGTAGCAAAAGGATATATAAACAAATTAAATAAAAGTTATAAACTACAACAAAATAGAACAAATTGAAATAATAAGTGTATGTAATAAAATAACGTAAATATTTCCTAGATTCATGTAATCATATTTATTGTATTATGATATTCTTATTTATATCGATATTTGTATATCGATAGGTCGAAAAAGGATTTTTCAATCAGCAACGCATCAATTGTAGCACTAACCATACAACACATAGACGGGACATCTAGAAGAAACTTTTTTGCTCACTTTTTTTTGAGCCGGAGGACCCACACAACTTCGAATTCGCTTGTGCGCCTTACTTTTACGTGCGTTGTTCGAAAATATTCGAAAGCATAATCATTCCGCTTCAAGCGCTCGGCCGAAATGGTCGTCTTCGGAACAAAGCAATGCTATGATACATTTTTTCTTTGCTCTCTCTCTCTCTCTGCTCTCTTCTCTCTCAAATATATATATATATGTAGGCACAAGCAGCAGCTCACAAAAATTGAAATTTGTTCGCTGAAGATCCCATTTCTTCCCTTCTGAGCGAAGAGTATACCGAACTATTGAAAGCGTTCGCTATACGCATGCAAAATGTTTACGTTTTCATTATTATTTGTGGGAAGGGTATGAAAGCGTTGATGTGCATAAAGATTATGTTTTCGCGACGAGCGTGCACACACACACTTACAGTCCCTTGATATACGTATGAGCATTTATGTGCATGTGTGCGGAAATCTAGCTGCCTGTAGAAATTGTGAAGACCCACGTAGCAGTTGGTCGATCTTGTGGACTGCACACACATACACACACAGTTGAATGTGTGTGCGTATGGGCTGCGATGCTTACAATTGTCGAATATCACTTGTAAAAGCATTTGTGTGCCTGTATGAGAAATTTTAGCTGCCTGTGGAAATTGTGTAGCGCACGCATGGGATATGAACATTGGCGTGTGCCTACCTCAACTTTGAATTGCGTGAACGATTTTGGTTTACAATTGCAGAAGGATAGTTCAATTATAGTTTATTACCTGATTTTTCAATAATCTTGGGTTTGCCAACTGAATGAATTTAAAAAATATTTAGTACCTGTTTAAACCCAACGGGCAAAAATGGGATATGCTTTTCTAACCCATGCACCTTTGCATACATATGCAGGTCAAATTGACCTTTTTAAAAAGATGCATCCGTTAAAAAGGTCAAATTGAGGTAGGCACACGCCAATGTTCATATCCCATGCGTGCGCTACACAATTTCCACAGGCAGCTAAAATTTCTCATACAGGCACACAAATGCTTTTACAAGTGATATTCGACAATTGTAAGCATCGCAGCCCATACGCACACACATTCAACTGTGTGTGTATGTGTGTGCAGTCCACAAGATCGACCAACTGCTACGTGGGTCTTCACAATTTCTACAGGCAGCTAGATTTCCGCACACATGCACATAAATGCTCATACGTATATCAAGGGACTGTAAGTGTGTGTGTGCACGCTCGTCGCGAAAACATAATCTTTATGCACATCAACGCTTTCATACCCTTCCCACAAATAATAATGAAAACGTAAACATTTTGCATGCGTATAGCGAACGCTTTCAATAGTTCGGTATACTCTTCGCTCAGAAGGGAAGAAATGGGATCTTCAGCGAACAAATTTCAATTTTTGTGAGCTGCTGCTTGTGCCTACATATATATATATATTTGAGAGAGAAGAGAGCAGAGAGAGAGAGAGAGCAAAGAAAAAATGTATCATAGCATTGCTTTGTTCCGAAGACGACCATTTCGGCCGAGCGCTTGAAGCGGAATGATTATGCTTTCGAATATTTTCGAACAACGCACGTAAAAGTAAGGCGCACAAGCGAATTCGAAGTTGTGTGGGTCCTCCGGCTCAAAAAAAAGTGAGCAAAAAAGTTTCTTCTAGATGTCCCGTCTATGTGTTGTATGGTTAGTGATTGTAGCAAGATCGTAAAATCACTAACCATACAACACATAGACCGGACAAGTCATATAAAATTTTTCAACGAAGAAAAAGTATGCATTAGGGCCTAGTGCCTCGTGCCTGAGCCGAAGCAGTCTGTTTAGGCTCGAGCAGCGAAAATATAACACGACAAATTCAGTGCGCTGCCAGCGCTCTAACGAAATGGTCTCATTCTCATAAGAAGCACAGCTATGCGCTATTTTTTTCTTACTCTCTCTCTCACTCTCCTCTATGCTCTCTCTCTCTCCATGGCCTCTCAAATAGCAGCAGCGCACAAAAATTGAATTTTGTTCGCGACGATCCTATTTATTTCCTTCTGAGTGAAGAGTATACCGAACTCTTCACAGCGTTTGCCATGCTCGTGCAAAATGTTAGCGTTTTCATGATTATTCCTGCGAAGGGTCTGTCTACAGGTATCGAAAAAAGAGAACTATTAATTATTATGACTTTATACACATTTTAACTAAAAAAGTTATAGATGTACACTAACTAATAAGTTTATTTAATGCGTCAAACTATTCTCTTTATTGCCAAAATGACTGATGCGGTCATAAGGGCTCATTTCATAGTCACTCTACAATTCAAACCATACAAAATTGACAAACTACTGGATCGCGGGCACTAGACAGTTCTGATCATCGCATCCCATACACACACACATGCAAATGTGTATGTGCAGTTCACAAGACCGACAAGCGGACTTTACAATTTCTTCAGGCAGCAAGAGTAGAGTTTCGCACACAGGCAACAAAAACCTCATACATGTAGCAATGGTCTGTAAGTGTGTGCATGCATACCCATCGCGAAGACATATTCATTGAGCGCACCAACGCTTTCATACCCTTCGCAGGAATAATCATGAAAACGCTAACATTTTGCACGAGCATGGCAAACGCTGTGAAGAGTTCGGTATACTCTTCACTCAGAAGGAAATAAATAGGATCGTCGCGAACAAAATTCAATTTTTGTGCGCTGCTGCTATTTGAGAGGCCATAGAGAGAGAGCATAGAGGAGAGTGAGAGAGAGAGTAAGAAAAAAATAGCGCATAGCTGTGCTTCTTATGAGAATGTGACCATTTCGTTAGAGCGCTGGCAGCGCACTGAATTTGTCGTGTTATATTTTCGCTGCTCGACCCTAAACAGACTGCTTCGGCTCAGGCACGAGGTACTAGGCCCTCATGCATACTTTTTCTTCGTTGAAAAATTTTATATGACTTGTCCGGTCTATGTGTTGTATGGTTAGTGGTAAAATGTAATGATCAACTGTTTTAAAAGAATATCACATTGTTTGTCAATATATAAAGATTTTTAATATATATGTATATTCAGAATCAACATGAATGTGCAATTCGCAACTGTTTTATTTAGAATAGGCAATTGGGAAATACTTCTTATCGTGCTCTACAATGTCTTCTAGTACATCATCAATGTCAGTGGTGGGATAACGCTCAACCCACGATTGTATGTAGCCCTCGTGTGTGGGTTCATAGGTCTTCAACTCCACTTTGCCTCCGTTTACAACCGTATTAGCCTGCACCAGAATAATGCGCGGCTTCTTGTGGGCCAGGCATATGTCACGCCACTTGGCCCAAGGATAAGGTCCACTTTCGTTCACCTCTGAATAGTGTTCGTACATTTTGGAAGCGGCTTCGATATCAGCCGTGGACTTGTACACCTGCAGCTTGGTCAAAAATTCACCCAGCGCTTTTTTGCCAACCGTTTGGATTTTTGTGCGGTCCAATGTGAGCAGCAGATTTTTCCCATTCTCAGTCTCTTTGATGTTGACAAATCCTTCACCAGCTTCGAGTAGCACTTTCATGATTACAAAACGCGCACGGGAGTGCGCTTGAAGCCACAGCTTTGATTTGGGATTGTACATTTCCAAGGCAACGCCCATGCCGTTCCAAATGAGACTCAGCCAGTTGATATAAATGATGTCGTCCTGCTCCGCCGCATCTTTGAAACCAAATATCTCCAGTATATCCCGCTGCAGAGATAAGTAGAGGCCCACTGCTTCGGCACGACATTCTTCATAGGATGAGCCAATTGCCCCGAACTTTGTATCGTATGTCTCGCCAGGCTTATACCAACTGGTAATGGGCTTGCCAGTTACGAGGCTCTTCACTGATTTTTCGTCGAAGTTGTAAGCACCATTTTCATCAATGCGGAAGAGTTTGCCACTGCCATGACCCAGCAGCTCATGCAATCCCACCTGCACCTCAAACGCCTTCACTTTGTACTCCTTCATTAGGGCCTGATCCTCGTCGGAAAGAAAAGGAATGGCGTCTTTGCGATTTATATTAGCCAGCACATTTCCCAGCGAAACGTTCTTGAAGCCCTCATCCTGACGAATTTCGTCATCTGTTAGATATTAGAATACATATAACTAATATTATCTGATTGCTATCAATATTTCTTTACTTACAGTTGGGTATATTGATGCCAGCGGGAACCCCGCTTCCAGCAAAGGTCAGCACATCGAGAGACGTGAAATCAGGCTTCAAATACGAATCCTTTTCATAGGGCTCCGTCCAGGGCAAATATTCTAGAAGCTTCTCGGCACGATTGACTAGCTCGGCAAATTTAGCTGAGCTTTCCTTGTTGACCATGGCCACAAAGCCCTCGAATTCGGCACGGCCGCCAGCTGGATCACGATATGTTTCAATGAAGCCAATGTACGTTTCAATAACAGGTCCCTTATCCTTGATCCACCATCTGGACCCGTTTTTGTGCTCGGCTAAGGAGCCCTCCTCGAAGCACTTAATATAATGCTCAATCATCTTCTCCTCATTAATGTTGGCAGCATATTTTTTCGCTTGACGCAAATTTTCGTTTACGCGTTGCAGCAGTGGCTGATAGTCGCCTCGCGTAACCCGAAACTGGTTGCCTTTAAATTCCTCCAGCGCCAAGGTAATCCCTTCCTTACTGGAGTTCGCCACTGAACCGAGCTTAACGTCATAGAATGTTTTTCCATTTTCAGTGACCTTGAATGTTCGACACATATACGGCTCAATACGTTTCGTTGTCAGCCAATCGTTGACGATTTCCGAATCCTCCTTGGTGCAGTTGTCCGACCAGTATGTGGTTACACCACTTGGTGCAAAGCCCAGCACTTCATTGCGTGCATCCAGTGCATAAATTAAGTTTTTCACCTTTTCAAAAGTCTTGGTTACACGCGGCTCATTAGCATACGCAGCCGACGAGCGCACAATTGCCTCAAACTTGTCCTCCGGCAAATTGGGCACGATCTTGCTGTCACCCATGCCCTTGTAGTTGCCTGCATTTGCGAACACGCCACAAGCGTAAACAAGGAATGCCTACAATGATAATATAATATATATATATATATATATATTAAAATGTAGATTTACAGAAGAAAGATAATAACTTAATATACTTTTTAAACCTTTATAGCCTTAACAGTTAACAGCTTTAATTAGGTCTTAACACATGATAACAATCTTATCAAACTCTTATTTTCTATACTTACTGTAAAATCATCTTCTGTGGCGCCCGCTTTCAATGCTTTGATTTTGAGATCCGCAGGTTTTTCGGCAACAAAAATACGATGTAGCAGCGAGAAGATGAGCGGAGCCTCCGGGCTAGACTGGATGAGGGCGACAAGGCCGCCGTCCCACGATGCCTTGCTAAAATAGTGGGCATACAGCTTTTCCTTTTCAGTTAAATTCTCAAATGCATTTTTACAATCCAAATCGGCTATGGGCTGTGTATTGGGCAGCACGAAATGTGAAGTTTTACTGGCCATAGCGCTTAATTCTGGCAGATTAGCACGTGTGCTGCAACAAAGAGAGAAATCAGATATGCATTTAGATAAGATGATGATCGCATAACCATGGAATACCTGTAATTAATGGCTGCGAGCCCAACTGGCGTACTTGCTTTACCGGAATTTAAAAGGCGCTTTGACTGTTTTTGGAAACGCAGCGCTAACATGTAATTGCTGACTGTTCGGAATTTTAATTGGCAAGCCTGTCCTAGTTGACGGAATCTATGAATTTTCTGAACTAGCAACATGACGGAGAATTTTGACTGTTATACGAATTTCAACAAAATTTGTTCATATTAATACCAAACAACCAATCAACTTTCTGATCCACAACTGCAAAATGTAAAACGCTTTAATTTTGAAATTATATCAAACAATGAAAAACATAAACATAGAAATGATAAACGCGTTGAGGCTGTTTTATACATACATACATATAAATATACATATAAGTATGTGTGAATGTACATACGCATGCTGCCCTCTTAATGATATGAAACCGTTTGCTTGTAAGGTGTAGCTCGCAAAGCAAAACAAAAAATTAGCAGGCCCAAGTTAGTAATAAACGTAAAATGTTATATTGTTTGTTACATACCTTACAAGTTATAAAATCAACTAAAGAACTGAAAATGCCGACAAAGTGCAAGTTGTCACTAGCGATGACCGATAGTTGCGATTCAACGATATTTCTGATAGCTTTGCCAATTGGTCAATGTTATTTTGAGCAAGAGAAGCGTTAACATAAACTGTTACATGTTTAACAGTGATCCACAATAATGAAATAAAATCGTACATTTGTAAAAAAGCTAAATTAACACATTTTTAATTTCAAATAATATGGACTGAAATAAAAAGTATAATATTTAATAAAGATATATTGGTATCAGCTGTTCAGGACTGTTGTTGAGCTTACGATTATAACGGTTTTACTTAAATATACATAAATCAGTATTTTACCGTTTGCGGTCACACTATCTGAATTTTTTAAAATATGTAGATCAAATATTTAAAAATTAAATTAAAAATCTCTAAATTCTGTATCTGTATGTGCAAGTGTAGGCGTGGTGAGTAGATTCAAGTTGGCAAATAAGAAAAAAAATGCACACTTGGCAATGGTTTACCATCTCACCTCCCCATACAGCTGTTCAAATCATATGTTTCTTATCACCTTCAGGTTGACCCCAGTAGAGATAGAAAAGTTTTTCCGCAGGCGTTAGAACAATGGAGCTAACTGGCTGGGTAAAAAACTACGAATGGGGCAAAAATGGCATACATTCGGCCGTTGCGCAGCTGGCAATGGCTAACGATCCGGATTTTGTCCTGAAAGATGATGAGCCCTACGCGGAAATGTGGATGGGAACCCATTTTTGCGGTGTTTCCATTGTTAAGGAGACAGGAGAAACTCTGGACCGTGTGCTGAAGATGGAACTGCCGTATCTGTTCAAGGTCTTGAGCATTAAAAAAGCACTGAGTATACAAGTGCATCCAAATAAATGCGAAGCCGAGCGTCTGCACCAGGAGCGACCGACTATCTATAAGGATAGTAACCACAAACCGGAAATGTGCATTGCCCTGACACCATTTCTAGCATTGGTTGGATTTCAGCCGATCGATGATATCATTGATAAAATTGACGAGTTCCAACCACTATCCAAGCTCATCGGCAAGGATGCAGTCCATGAGCTGCATCAAAAACGAGATACGGAAAGCCTAAAGGCATGCTATGAGATCCTAATGAGATCCGATGACGCTAAGATTGCTGCGTGTCTCAAAGAGATAGCCAAAAACTACAAGAATGGCAAGTCGGATAAGTCAGTCATGGCATTTCAATATAATCAAATTTTCTTTTTATGCAGAGCTAGAGAGCAACGAATTGTTGAGTATATTTACCAAGATCAATGCAGACTTTCCTGGTGACGTCGGTGTGCTATCTCTATTCTTTCTAAATCTGATACACTTGAAGCCCGGCCAGGGCATATACTTGGGCGCCAACGAGATTCACGCGTATCTGGAAGGCGATTGTGTGGAGTGCATGGCCTGCTCCGATAATGTCATTCGTGCGGGACTCACGCCCAAATACAAAGATGTGGAGCAGCTGATTGCCTCTGTGATATATGAGGGCAAGTCGGCGAGATGCAAGTTGTTTATGCCATATCGAATCGATGATTTCGTAGAGGTGTTCGCGCCACCTGTCAACGACTTTGCTGTCATCCATGTGGCCATAAAGCACACCGTGGACACGTACAAACTGGAGATTCAAGAATACGGCTCCATCATGTTGACCTTGACAGGGGTGCGCACTCTTAGGCTAGAGACGAATGATGGTCCCAAAGAGATAACCGTATCACGCGGCAGCATTGTCTACATTCCAGTCGACGCAGCTCCCACAATTGAATTCCTGCATGCGGAGGACTGCGGCGATGACTTTTGCGCTTACATTGCCACATATAATTATTTTCGACTCGCTTAAAGATTGTAAATTTGTGGTGTGATTTTTGAAATTTGAAATAAACCAAACACGTTACATTTTTAAATTGTTGCAATTTATAACAGCTACGATTAGAAACTTAAGTGGCAATAATAATTTCTTAAAGCGGGATTAAATCTAATCAATATAATCAATATATATCATTGCTCAACACAAATACATTAAACATTTCCATATGTGCAAACAATTGCAGAATATTGCAAAACAAACCAATTTGCTCCGACTTAATCTAATAACTGGGTTGACATACATGATATATATATATATAGGTATATAAATATTTGTGTGTGTATATATATTATAAATAGATAGGGGGTACATCAATATACATAGTTTTTTGTATTGTATTTTGTATAGTATTAACAAAGTGGCGTACACAAAGAATGCACATAAATTGGCTACGAATATGACACTACTCTTAAATATTTAATAATTCTCAACCAGGCGTTCGCGTTCCGTTCCGTTAACTCCTTCAATAAATGCCTCATCACCGCGGGTCGCACAAATTGTAAATATATATTTTTTTTGTCATAAAGTTGTCTAGTTTGATTCGGAAAATGCCTCAAAAAGATTGTACCAAAAAAATATAAATACATTTATACGAAAATCTCATTATAAAATTTGTGTGCTTCACTTTTGATTGCGTGTAAACGCGTGCTTATTAGACATAGGTATACAAATAGATATATAATATAGATATATATTTATATGAATATATATTATTGTATAGATGGGTTAGTCGCGTTAGTTGATATTTTCCATGTTGTATACGTATATATATAAGTTTAGATATCGAAGCAGCAACAAATAAATCAACTAAAATTGTTGCTGCTGCTTCTATATTTGTGCCCACAACATTTGTTTCTTGTTGCTGTTTGTGAAAGTATCTGTGAGATAGTAAGTTGTTGTACCACGTATGTGCAGAATGGAGGAGGAGGAGAAGCAGCTTCTGATTAGGTTTATCATATATCATTATCGTTTCGAGTGCTGAGAATTTGGTTGTTTAACTCTTGAGCAGATTGTTTGCGCGCTTATTAACAACGTCCATGCGAATGTTGTTCGCATCACCTTTGGCATTGATGCGATCGACTTGCTTGTTCTGGTTCTCCAACTCTGATCCCATGTCCAAGGCCATGTTGCGCAAATTGCCAAGCATTGAGTTGACTTGTCCCAGATTCTCATCCATTTCATCTTCGCGTGCATCGTTGGTTATGCGCGCTATGTACCCGGATTGGGGTGGTGCTCCCATGCCACCACGTTCCCGCTCGTCAATGACACGCTGTGGCTGACTGGCCACAACCTTGCCATCGTCGTTGGCTTTCCAGGCACTGTCGCTGTCGTCCTTGATGTTGACTTTCTTCCACGGCAGCACACAGATGCCGCAGCATTTCTCCATGCCGCTGAGATTCTTTTCGGCCTCTCGCATGTCAGCATTGATGCGATCCATGCCCTCCTCGATACGATCTAGCTGCTCGCCCTGATCATCTAGGGCGACCAGAGTGCGTATGCCCGCCTCTTTGGATTCATCCATCAAGCTGAGCATGCGACGAGTGCTTTCCAACGATTCGTCGGCCACTTGGGCAGACTTGAGCTGCAGCTCCTGCAACTCCGTGCGCGGTTCATTTTCTCCTACTGCAGCCATTACGTCAAACTGATGACTTAGCAAGTGGTTGCGATTTTTTCTCCTTTTAGGTTGGCGAAATTTTTGAAGTGAGTCACTATTAGTGCTGACGCCACAACAACAAATTTATAGGAATTATCGTTATATCAAGCTCGTTTCTCTACAACAGGAACTGGAACTTAAATTTCACTAATAATGATCGAAAGTATATTTTAATTTGTACAATATTTTGGCAAGTCTTTTTATGCAAATACAAGAACCAATTGTGTATATACAAGATTTATCGACAATTTACATATACACGAGACCGATAACCGATAAGCCAGGGCTGTTAAAAATATACAATCAAAGTAAGCCACGAGAATTCTAAATTTCAACAAATTTTAGAAGAAATAATCAGTATAATATTAAATGAGCACAACATATAATTGGAGTAGAAAAAATAATTGGATATACAAAAAAAAAAATCTTTTTAATACCCACTGCGAAGCTGAAATTAATTTTTAACGCCGTTCACAACTGGTTGGCGCGTTTAGTGTTGGGTAATACATTTGAAATATTAACGAATAGTTGTTGGTACAGCCAAGGCCAAGCGTCAGTGATCTTCAGCGCGATTTTTTCTAATTTAATATAAATTAAGGTTTTTTCGTTCCTTTCCTGTGCGCCACTCAAACCCAAAATTAAGTGAATATTTCTTGCTAGTCGTACAACTATGGAGAATTCGCGTCGTTCAGTTGCTTCCGGCGAAGAAAGCATTAGCATGTATTTGTCCTTTGACGGCGAGGCCGATGACACGCTGGCCAGCAAATGGCAATCGGCGATGGCCTCGCAAACTAGTCACTGCTTTGAACAGCAAAACATGGACCAGGAGCTGAAGCACGACGAGACATTGGAGGAAAAGAAAAACGATGTGAAATCAATACTTGACACTCTAATGAAGAACGACATTTCCAAGGATCAGGGCTCACCTTTGCGCCCCTTTGACAAAAGTATTCTAAGCAAACACAATGCACTTTGCTCGACTCCTTCAAAAAATATGACCATACCCGGCATGCGCCCAAATTCGTCTGTAGTGGACGCTGATAAGGAAAATGCACAGCCAGACGAACAGAATTCCACATTGTCGTCTACCATAGACGCCACGGCTTCCACAGTGAAGACCAATACGATGTTCAGCGAGGCAAATGTAACACTTGACGATATTTCTGTAAAGGAAATCAACAATAAGAGTAGTGTTTACCCTTTGAGCGCCAATGTTGTGCTAGAGAACATTACGGAAGGTAAATTACAAAATGATATTTGTGTTTAATTAGCCGCGAAATATATGTCTCTTTTGATCGCTCAGTTTCGAATGAGGAGCCGTCCATAACCGTGCCGTCTGCTTCTCCATTGGCTGCAGTTGATCGCCCAGCTTTATATGCTTCTCCATTGCTTAAAGTCGATCGCCCTGTTTTGAATGTGGATCCGTCTATAAGCGTGTCGTCTACTGTTTCTCCATTGGCTGCTTCTCAATTCATTACAGTTGATCGCCCAGTTTCGAATGAGGTGCCATCCATAACCGTGAAGTCTACTGCTTCATTGGTTGCAGCTGTCCCGTCTACTGCTCAATTGATGACAGTTGAACAGGACATTAAAGCTAAAGAAGCTTCTGTGGTCACCGACATGGTGAATGAAGTGTCTGAGTTGATTGTTAAAGCTCTCAAGCTGACCGAGTGCTCAAGTAAGCCAGACAAATCAACAAAATTGCCAGCAGTTGCTATGCCACGTCCGCGTCGCTCTTTCCTGCCCACATCTAGTGGCACCACATTCAAGCAGCGGATGTCGATTGTTGTGAAAACTACATTGAATAGCCCAGCACGTAAGTTAGCTGCTGGAAATTCTGTTGCTCGCCGCAGCTGCTTGCCCGCTACTAGGACTGCCCCTATAGGGAATAGTGGCTACCGCAAATCTTTTTTGCCACGATTCTCTACTGAAAGCACCTCTTCTAGCGATGCAATCGTTTTAAGGCCAACAAAACCGCCTGTGGGTGTGGTTACTGCAACAGCTCGACCAATGCAGCAATTTAAATGCCGTTTGTGCACTGCCAGCTTCCATGACAAAAACTCGCTAGATATGCACATGGATACGCACTTGAAGAGTTCATCAGCCGTACGAAACAAGAATTCATTTTTCTGCAAGTATTGTGACAAGAAATTCGTCCTGGAACGCGCTCTACACATACACCTGATGCAGAATTGTGACAAAATACCGCCCGGCGAGAAGCGGAAGCTCGCCTTCACAGAGTTGAATCATGTCAAAAAGGCCAAGCTGCCTAAGTTGGCACTCAGCTCGTCAGCTGTGAGCAGCGACAGCTCCAAGCCCCGTACGAGCATAATGCAACAGCTAGAGAAACAGCCGTCCATGGGTAAGTTGAAGCCGCGGCCGGGAAGAAAATCCTTTGTTACATTCTCTGCGTTTGTAGCCACCACCAATAGCTGTGGAACTGCAGAGCCAGTAGCCAAAGATCTTCAAATGGCGCCACCATCGGTCAAGAAGGCGCCCAAGAGTGTGGCCCATGCTGGCGTCTATCGTACGCCCACGAAATCCGTACCCTGTCACATCTGCAAGCAGTCATTCAAGAGCATACTCGACTACACCAACCACTGCCTGACAGTCCACTCCAAGAACAAGAAGCCGGCCACAGCTAATGCACTGAGTGCTCTTAATGAAGATTAAATCAAATTCCTTAGATTAAGTTGTGTTTACTTTATAGTTAATATCAAATATGCGATTAAATGATTCAAACGCTCTCCAATCACTTGGATTTTTTCTCAGGTGGCGGCTTCATGTCTATGCTTTCCGTTGCCACATCCAATGGCCCAATGATATGATTCTCTGCTGAATTCGCGCCCATACTGCCATCGGCACCCGAAGCCACCTGCAGGGGCTGCTGCAAATTCTGTAGCATTGGCGGTATGGGTGGCGGGAACTTGCGCAATAATTCGGCCAGCAACATATCCACACGTTGCTTTTGGAAGAGAGTGCCACTGTTGTCGTCCTTGGCTGCGGTGGAATCCTTTTTGTCAGTTTTAGACTTTTCCGACACTAAAAGCAATTGATGACAAACTATGTTTTTTTTACAAATTGGAATATTCATATTACTTACAAGCTTTGTTGGACGAAAAGTCCCAATAGTAGCCCTTGTTAGGATGATAGCGCGCATAGCTGCTGGCTTCCTCGAATGCAGACTGCAGATTGACAACTGTGTTGAGCTGCAGGTACATCATTGTTATTTAATTATATAGTAAAAGAAGAGCAGGCATTATACTCACGATACGCGCATTTATAACATTTGCCAAATCGGGTGCTTTGTACACGGTGCCTCCAATTATATAGTAATCGGCAATTGGTGTCGCCTCTGAGGGATTGTGCCGCTGCTGTTTGCGGATGACATAGAGAATGGGTTCAGCGACGTGAAGCAAAATATACTCCATGCCAAGCATATTACTGCAAATATATATGGAGTTTAGAAGAAACCTAATCTTTAATTAACTGTGTTAAGTTCCTACTGCAAGTGCTCGACTCCCAAACGTTGCATTCTTATCGTTTCGTTGTTGCACATGTGGTCGTAGAAGGGATTACTCTTTCGACAAAAGTAGTCCATAACGGTCTGTGGACTTAGTGTGGCCATCATTTGGGTATCATGCCAGGATAGACGTAAGGGGTTTTCAGGTGCCTGTGCCATTTGTCGGTTTGCCATTTCACCGGCTGCTGCACGTGAATCTATTGGGTCTGAGTGAAACGTTTATTTCATTGACGTCGGCGTCGGCCGATGACAGAACACAATTACAGATCAATCAGTGGGTCAGTGTCAATGGCTTGCTGCTATTTACTAGCGCGAGCGTCTTTCCTCTTTCTCAGTTTGTTTACAAATTATTTATAGACCGTACGCTGCCAATTTTATAATGTTGCACATTGTCGATATGTCTTTATTTGATTTATTTGTTGTGTAATAAATATTTCAGTGTCGCGAACAGAAAAATTCAACAGCTGCTCCTTGGCAAGTATAACGGCACTAGGTCGCTGTAAGTTCACTATTAAACTGTTAATTGCAATATATGAATCTTATCATTTGTTTGTAAAGTGTCTGCCGTAAAGCGCAAGTAGTTCACTTTTTTGTTATTTATATTTTGTTGTTTATTACTTCCGATGTATTTATAAATTCTCGATAATTTGTGGTGGCCAGCCGATTCATTTTGACAGAAAGTTGGCAGTTCGCTACATTTATCAACAAGGTGGCAACATACCATCGCTCCACACATATGAAAACATTAAACAAAATGTTTAAAAATAAAACAAACCGTAACGGCTGCAGTTTAAATTAAACTTATATTTGAATTAAAGCATAGAGGCAGGGCTAACACATACATATCAAACCAATTCTTTTGTACGAAGTCAACCAAGCGTATATGTCGGTGCCGTCAACGTCGTCGCTGCCGCCACAAATACAAATACACAAACAACAAAATTATCATCAACATCAATTGTATATTAAACATTTTGCTTGGCCTGCGGAACTTGGCCCATTTTTCGGATCGCCAGAATTGGAAACTATATCAGTGCGCTTTGTACACTTCGTCGTGGCGCTCGTGAAGAACAACAACGCAAAGAGCAAAGAGTGCTCGCAATGGTAAACAGAAAAAAAATCAATAATTACGCATTTTTCAACAATTATATTGAGTTTATGAGTGTGTGTCTGTGAGGTGCTTTTTTTCTACGAGCACATACAACCAATTTTATTACTGCCATTTGTATATATGTATGTTCATATGTGTGTATGTATGTATGTATATATATGTGCGCTGGTAGTCATATGCCAAATTATAACCAATTTATTTCAAATAATGTGCTTAATATGTTTATTTATCATGTTATTTGCCGATTTTGCTAGCCAAGATCGTGCAAGTGTCGTTAACGTTTAGAAATACATTTTTTTATGGATCACCTTGATTTTCGCGGACAAAATTATAAGCACACACATGCGTATGTATTGTATAGTAATGTACAAATGTATGTGTGTGTGCTTTCCATGACTCAACGCCCACATAGTCGCGGACACTAAAACTAAATATATACATAAATACACAAGTAAAATAATTTATTTGTTTAAAGTTAGCTAAAGATCTTTTTAGTTTATCTCAAAGCCTTGCTACACTTGGATTCAAGTTCAAAACTTGATAAATGCCACTTCCAATATAAATTTTGAAACGTGCCCTCTTTATGAATTTAAAAGATAAGAGGATCGTCTTTTACACAGAAATCTTAAGAAAATATCCGGTTTTATTTATATTTAAAAAAAAAGAATTGATAGCAATAATGTTTAGAATAGAATTAATTTTAGTTCAAGGACTTTTCTTACAGGCAAAAAAACTGTGTATTGTTAAATTTTGAAAATCTATGAAATTGCAATCTATTAAGTGAGAATGCTATAAAAAAAAAACACTGTTGGTAAATTTAGTCACATGTAATTTCATACGCTATATGCAGCGTAGTACTCACCATAGTATCCAAAATAATTGTCTAAACTGTAAAAATTTTAATGTTGTTTGCTTCATAGCCATTTTGTTATAAATACACATATAATAAAATTGTTCATGTGTAAATAAATCAGAAGTATTTTAACAAGTTTTAGTTCAGTTTCATCTCGATTGGAAACGAATAGAATTTTGTTTGTTCTCTTTTAGATTTTGTCACACTTTGGTAGCCTGATGCTGGCACAACAACAGTCGGCCCAATTAGTTTATCAGTTAAGGCGATATGCGTTATATTAAACGGGAGCCGTACTATGAGGTAGCTGGACCACTCATAGCAACAAAAAATATAAATCTTTAATGAACATATCTATTGGCCTGTTTCTAATGAATTTGATTTCTTTACAGGGACTTCCACCGTTCAATGTTTCTGGCAGTCCATTCAATGTGGTGCCCATTCACAACGCTCCCGAGCTAATGAAGGACACATGCGCGCTCATTAACTCCGAATGGCCGCGCTCCGAGACTGCGCGCATGCGCTCTCTACAGGCCTCTTGTGATACGCTGCCTTGCAGCCTGGTCCTGACCACGGAGGGCATGTGCCGTGTGATAGCGCACCTAAAGCTCAGTCCCATTACATCCAAAAAGAAGGCTTGCTTTGTTGAGTCTGTTGTTGTAGACAAAACGTATCGCGGCCAGGGCTTTGGAAAGTTGATAATGAAGTTTGCCGAGGACTATTGCCGTGTGGTACTCGACCTAAATACAATTTACCTGTCGACCATTGATCAGGATGGTTTCTACGAACGCATTGGCTATGAGTACTGTGCGCCAGTTTCTATGTATGGACCGCGCCACTGCGAGCTGCCAAGCTTACAAAATCTTAACAAGAAATACATGAAGAAGGTCTTATAGACGTCAGCACCAGTAGTAGTAGTAGTATTGGCTTAACCAAGCTGCGAACGCTTCCAACTTGACCGGAGCGTGTCAGTTAAACTAGTCAAATTGGGCAAACGCTATTGGCTTAGTCCTACAAATATATAGTATAAATATATATAAATACTGCCGACAGCGGCAGAGCCGTCGAAGCTTTTAGGCGTTTGCTTCAGATTCCATTACGATTACAAAAGAAAAACGAAAACATTCATATTACGCTCGTGTTGATTTTTAAATATTACTTTCCGCATGTATTTTTTGTTACCTTTATCGGACGATGCTTTAATACACACACAAAATCATTGGCGTGTTATAAAATATATTGCTCATAATATATTGATTTTAATTTAGTTATGTATTACTATTAATTTATGATTTATGTTCTTATGATTTGTTGTGGTGTTATTTGCTTGAATGCTAACTAGACATTATCTACCTACATATGATAGCTCAATTATCTTCCAAATAACCGTAGTATAGATATACATATCGAGATTGGAAACGTACCGTTAAGCAACAAATGTATGGCAATAAATTATATTAAAGTTGTAGACATTTTAAGCGCATTGTGTTTGTGTGTGATTAATCGAGGAATGCACAGAAGACGAAACGGAAGCATCCATCTGCAATGTGTCGTAAGAAATCTATGACAAGTTCAAGTTCATGGTGCTGCGACCAGCCAAAAATTGATGTGTGCCCGCCCGGTAATGTTATTTTTGTTACAGCTGCATCAGAAATAGGCACAGTCGGTCGCCCAACGCGAGAGAGAGCCGAGAGCTTATTTACGATATTTCATTTACACGAAAATAAAGAGAGAGAGCAAGTGTGATGATGTGTGGGTGCGTACAGTGAGCTGTCGATAGAGGGAAGCACATCAACTGATATAATCTTAAATTGAAATTTTTTACGATAACTAAGTGGAGCTTATGCAATTTTAAAAACATGCTAGTTACCATCAAGTACTTAACTTCATATGAAACATATTCACTATATCAATAGTGTCCTGTACTTGGATGCATTTAAGTAGTTTTCTCTCATATTATTCTCGTTCATCTGCTTAATGAATATTGGCATTGGGCCTGAAAGCGGAAACAGCGAGCAGGTTGATCTGTGGCCTCATATACATATATATGTACATAGCTCTTGTTAGGTCGTCTAAGATTTCTGCAGGTGCACATTTTCGAAATACCTGCATGACGTGCTATACGACAGCTGCTAATGGCTTGAAATTTCAGGTGTCTGACCGAACATGTGCCGGATTGCCAAATGATATCGCACGTAATTGCAATTTAAATTTATTTATTTATCTTTTTTTCTTTTAATGGAAAGTTTACAGTGCCCATACATAATATACACACACGCACACCCATACATGTAGATAAGTATGAATATATAAAATATTATTGATAGTTTGCCTTTGTAAGGCTTTAATAGCATTGCTAATTGTACGTTTATAAGGAAGCAACTACAAGTTGATTCCCATTTATATGCGAAAGGGATACTATATTGCTGATGTCATGCTGATCATCGATTTGAACGTATCAGTTAAGCGCTCTTAGCGCTTTTGGCAATGCCGCACACTTTGCCATAATGTTCAGGCTGATCCAAAGAATCTACAATGAATTTGCCCAGGTCTTCCTTAGATACCAAGCGTCCGGGTGCTTCATCATGCACCACGGTGTAGCCACTGGCCGGCTCATCGGCGATATGTGGCGGTAGTATAGCCACATAGTCCAATCCGGATGCCTTTGTCAAGTCCAGCATGCGCTGGTGCTCCTCATTAAGCTTGTGGAATACGGCAGGTACCTCGGTAAGAGGTCGTAAAAGGAACGAGGACATTACAATGGAAAACTTCTTGAGATTTGCATCCTTCATGGCCTTTATAACATTCTCAGTGCCGCGAGAGAGCTCCGTCGTGGCCTCCAGTTTGTTGCGTGTGCCCAGTATAACGCAAACGCCTTCCACTCCGCCATCGCCCTCAATCAGACGTTTGACGTCGTCAAGATTAGTTACATCGCCCTGAACTAATTGAACTTTGCCTTTGAAACGCTCCGGCACGGTGGGTTCTGTGCGGTACAGTAAACGCACCTTCAGACCTGAAAAGTAGTTCGGTTAATTTACTTGATTTAAATTGCAAAGGTCAGTGCAGATTACCCTTTTGTAATGCATAATCCACTACGCATTGACCGGTCATACCGGTTCCACCAATAACTGCAATGCGTTGCATAATGCTCTTATTTCTTCTTTATGTTGGACCAAAATGAAAGCCACAGTCTATATAGTGAACACTTTTCAGTTATTAAATCAAGAAATTGCAGTATCACAATAGTCAGTTCCTGACTTATCGTATAGCAATCAGAATCAAAAGTGATTGCTGTTTTTGCGCTGCCCACCTAAGTTGTCCAGCTGATTATGCCTTACACACACACACAGATGCACGCGTAGTTGTGTGCAGTGCTCGTAAGCGCCGTCAGCTTTATAAAAAGTAATCAACAAGATATGTTATCTACTCCCCTCCACAAATACTTTTATTTACAAAAATTCACTATAAAATGTTAATTGTCATTAAGACATTTCAAATTGAATAGGGTTATCTAGTGCCCGAAAAGCAACTTTAAATGTTGGGCGGGTTTTAAATAATATAAAATCACTGCGCAAAATACAAACATATTGATAATGCGTCGTAGATAGATAGAGAGTGGCATAAGGTAGATAATGTTAATTGATAAAATATACAATATTTAAAATATGTAACTTGAAAGTTACGTTGTTAGGGTAGCCAGACTATTTAAAAACACGACTTAATTCTAATAAGGTGGTCAGCTTGGCCACCGCGTCAAGCGTTGCCCCATGAATTTCAAAAGTTACGCGCGTAATTTTTACGCTTGCGACTCCTCCGTATTCGCTGCTGAATAAGGATTATCTGCTGGATTTTTTACACGCCTCAGTGTAATGCCTAATTTGAGCTCGCTCAAGAAATCCGTTGTTGCTGGTTTCTTTTCAGCACGTGGCTTGATGCCACTTATTGTCGCTGCTTTCTGATCGACTTTCTGTAAAATTTGGTCATACGTTAAATTTTTGAAAAAGAAATTAAATGGATAATCACGTACCTTTAAAGTTACGCCTTGTCGTATGCTTTCCAAGAAAGCATCTTTATTATCTGCCGGGGCTGCCGCCACCTTTGGTTGTTCAGACTTTTTAATTGTCAACGGCTGGGCAGCTGCAAACGCTGGGGGCGGTGGGGGTGGCATTGGTGCACCCATTCCTGATGCAGGCGGAGGAGGCGGTGGTGGCGGCGCTCCCGATGCTGGAGGTGGTGGTGGTGGCGGAGGCGGTGGTGCATTCGCTTGTGTTGAATTCTTTGTTTTTTGGGACATCTGTACAGGCGGTGGAGTCGGCTGTTTAACAGGTGAATACTCCATTGGAGCTCTGTTCCAACTGGGCTGCACAGGTGTGGCCTTAATAGGCGACGGAGTTGACTGCTTGACCGGTGCATACTCCACTGGAGCTCGGTTCCAACTGGGCTGCACAGGTGTAGCCTTGATAGGCGCTGGCGGTGGCTGTTTGATCGGTGCATACTCCACTGGGGTTCTATTCCCACTGGGCACAATCGTTGGCTTGGGCGGCGCCGGCGGGGCCACTCGCATTGTGCCCGTCTTGCGTTGAGTTTGAGGCGCAATCGTAGCATACGTTTCATTCTGTGGCTTTGGCTTCGGTGTGGGACGGACTTCTATAGCTGCTGGGTAGACGTGAGTATTGGCCGCAGTCACTGCCGAGGGCGGAGGCGGTATTTTGGGTCTGTTTGGTTGCGTTGACTGCAGCTGAACTGGTACAACTGTACCCACATCCTGTTGCCTGCTCTGGTTGAGCTGTGCTGGAGCCAAATCCATGTCAGATATGTCCTTAAAACGAGATGTAAGCGTTGCATAGTTGGAATAGGCAGAGGACGAAGGTGCCTGCCTAATAGTAGCTGGTGTAGGTGGCGCAGGTGGCGCTGGTGGTGGAACTGGACGTGGTGCGATCTCATTATCTGTGGATATGGTGGCATAAACAAGTTTTGGCATTTTTGTCTCCTGCCCTTGCGTTTGCTGCTTGTTGGGCTGGAAAACAGAACTCGATTGGTATTTCTATATTATTCGTATATAATCTGAGTGGTGTCCATACCATCCATGTGAAGTTGGAGTGCACAATATTTTTAATCAGCTCCTGTCGTCGCATGCCGGCTACTTCCTCCTCGGTAATGCCTCGCTCCATCATGTACTTCTTCAGCACGTTGTCATTGGCGCCCGCATTCAAATCGAAGGCATTCCGCGTGCGATCGCGAGTAACGTCGCCAGATACATGCTGGAAGCCGACGGGCCCGCTGATCTCATACTTGGAGCCCTTGTTGCTGACCACTACGCTGGTGGCAAAGCTGGGGCCTGGCACGGCGCCTGGGGCACCTGTGAAGCTGCCCAAGCTATTTGACGAGGATGATTTGCTCATGCTGAGGCTGACACCGTCTCCAAACAAACGGCGGTCGCTGCCTGGCGATGCTTTGATTGCGGGTGGTGGAAGAACGGCTGGAGGAGGCTGGTCGAAGACGTTGCTGCTCACCTGCATGCAGGGCGGCTATAAGAAGAAGAGAAAACCAGCTGCAATTTAACAATGATAATGATAATGATGAGGATGGCTGGGATGAATTCAGCTGCTGTTTTATTTGTGGCTTCTATTGGAAATTACCACCCAGTAACCGGGGCCTTTATGGCTGCGAACTATGTCATAGACGTAGGCGCGTCGCTGCATTGCCGGCATCTGCTCAACCTCGTCGGACAGGTGGGCCTTGCGCATATATAACTGTAGCATCTCATCGGTGCCGAGACCTCGCACATCGAACGTCTTGCGAAAGTCGATGGGCTCGCCCTCCAGCTGCCGAAACTCCACCGGCTCGGAGATGTAGGCGTACATCGCCGTATCCACATCCATGCTCTTAGCACCCTGAACACCCTGAAATGCGATACGTGTACGGGCACTGCATTAATGGCGCTGCTAGTAAAGAGCTACGACTGCCAACCGCTGGGCTATGCCAGACTACCCATACGTATCCGTATCCACGGTGGCGCATTATCTTCTAGCAATTCGCCGATAAGAAATGTTAGCGCAGCTCGTTTTATTATAACTTTTTTTTTTATCAAATTACGGATTTTTGTCGTTGCTTTGCTGGTGAATCATAGAGCCAAAGACACGGGCAAAAAACAACGACAAAGACACGCATATGAGACAGCCCACTGACACGGGCACCATCTCTGGTTTATGGTCTATGCATATATCATCTCACTTCTCATTCATTTACCGTTCTCAAATCTTGTAAGACAGGGCGGACCCTTTTCTGCAGTCGACCGACCAATTGGCGTATAGAACTGAATGCCGTAGGTGTTTACCGTGCCGTCCGGCCCAAACTAAGGTATCGCACTGATTAGCAGAGGTGGTATGTCATCGCATTTACTCATTCACTCATTTCGCGAAGCTTGTTATCTGAAAAGGCAGACACTGATAACTGCCACCCAGTAATCGCCTTCACCTGGAGCGCTGTTTGGCATCGACAGCTTGAGCCTAAAAGAAAACATAAACAATGAATATAGTATATATGTACATACATATATGCATATCATTTATATATACAATAATTATATATATATATATATATATATATATATATATATATATATATATATATATATATATACAATAATTATATATATATATATATATATATATATATATATATATATATATATACAATAATTATATATATATATATATATATATATATATATATATATATATATATATATATATATATATAAATAAATTTATCATAGTATTTTATATAAAAACATATCTATCAGGGCATTAGATAAGTTTATATAGTATATCATTTTATTTTATAGTATAAAGTTAATCGGGACTATAAAATGACTAACTGCGCACAGTACTTCAGTTTTCGTTGTACATTGATATTTTGAAACTGAAGTATAAATAGAAATTGTTATAATAGCATTTATAAACATGTATATTGGACCAAATATTGCTTAAGTTAATAACCTGTGAAAAACCTTCCTTATGAACTTAAGCACTGAAAATCATTTGTGAATTGATAAAAAAGAAATAAAAAAAAAGAATTATTTAATATTAATTATATAACTTCATCGGCAAAGAATAATTTAAACATATTTATATATTGGACTAGTAGAATTTAAATTAGAAATAAACCTATTAAAAAATATTTAAATATAAAAAAAATAAAAATAAATTTTAGTTAATATAGTAATATAAATATAATTATGTAAATATATATATAGTTGAATTTAAAATATATATTTAAAAAAAAATATTCAATTAAAAATAATTTAAAACTATTAAAAATATTATATATTATTATAATTATTAAAACAATATTCATTGTATATCTCCTTTATCTAAGCAATACCTTATATATATTTATTTATCATTATAGTTTAATATAAAACACATATCTAAAATTAGAAATAAAAAGAAAAATATCTAAATATAAACAATAATGTCAATATTATCACTCAGCTAGTGACAGGAATATCCGGAAGATAAGAATAATAAGTTTGGAATTTAACAAAGAGCGACTGAATCATGAAAAAGCCCCGTTAACTATGTCATAATTATTTAAAAGATTTTTTACATATCTAGACCTAAGTTCTTTTATTTACTTTTTTAATGGTTTCTTTTACTTAAAGTATAGCATTCCATGAGGTTATTTCTTCATTGCAGCTGTCAAAAGGCTAAATGATTTATTGGCAGAACTATTTAATGTTTTGTATGTATATTATTTGTATACTCTGAACCCATTGAAGGTGGGAATTACGGCAGCAATTTTATTCATTTTATTAAAATGTATGTAAAAAACAAAAGTGGGCCTAGCCAAGCCTATAAACTGTGTTCTTTATCAAAATGATCAGATAAATGCGTTAATTTCGAAACCTATAACATCTAGAGCCTTAAACAGGCAGTTAATCTAATCTATTTTTCTTCTGATAATGAAACTATTATTATTTGCACCTTTACTCTTTGGTCTCACAATTAAGACTAAAGACTTCAATTTGAAGTTTTCTTTTGTGACATGTTTTCAAAATCATAACGTAAATTACAACCCATGTTGTCAATCTGACACACTCAGCAAGGCAACCCTTTTTCCACTTCCACTGACAAATTTGTTAATAAGGAGCAGAGCACTTTGCCACATAACTCATTTGCAATCGAGCTGGTAGACAAAAATCATTACAATTCATTAAACTTAAAGATTAAAAAAAATAAAAATAAACATAAAAGAGAAAATGGATCCGAATTTAGTTTTATACGGGGATGGTGAGTTCTTAATGGCTGAATTTGAGTTCGATGGCGACTTGGTTGTGAATAGCAATGAACTGCAGCCGGGTGCTACTGTGCTGGTGTCCAATGAGACAGATGGCATTGTTAGCCATGAAGATCTGGCCAAGTTCTTTGACATACAATCCAGCATTCCTATACCCACGGACGAGGCTGTGGAGCGCACATTAGCTGATCCAGCTTTGAAGCAGATCCTGCAAGAGGCCGATGGCAAGGTGGACTTTGATCCCGAGGCCGAAGAAGAAAAGCTACGAGAGTTCCTGTCGGGAGTGAACAAGACGGTCCCGGAGAAAAGCGGCGCTCCAGCTGAGGCTGTGATGCAAAAGCTGCCGCAGTCATCGGTGTCTCTGCCACGACCTGTAGCACCGCAGTCAACTGCCTTTCGTTTCATCAAGTGCTCAAATTGCAATGGCCTCTTTGACACGCCCTCATTTCAGCATCACAGCTGTGAGTACGAGTCAGAGCAGAAGCCATCATCCGTTATTCGAGCGACAGCACTGCAGGAGAAGAAGGTATCCACGCCACCCAGAAAGACGCCAAGCGAACGCATTATCGTTGAGAACCAGGTGCGCATTCGTCGCTATATGAAAGACGAGCTCAAGTACGACCTAGAGACGGGCTTCGATAGCTCCAAGTCGAAGAAGAGCACCACCAAGGGTCCCAACGAGTGCAGCATCTGCGAGCGCAAATTTGTGCACACCTCCGGCTTGGTTCGCCACATGGAGAAACATGCTCTTGACCTGATTCCCACACAGACCAACATCCAGCAACAGCACGTGGCTCCCTCGACTCTGGGGTTGCTGGTGGTGCTCAAGTGCAACAACTGTGGCCGCATTTTCTATGACGTCAAACTGGCGCTGGAGCACATCTTTGTGCATCAGTCGCAGATGGAGATAGCTGAAGCCGAGCCTCTGGTTGAGGATGAGGATGTACTGAAGAGACAGCTTCAGCAGCTAATGCTGGAGGGCGAAAGTCTGCTCTCTAATGCCGCCGAGCTGAGCAGGATGTCGCTCAAGAGCGAGGACGAATACTTCACCTCGCTCGTCCTCGGCAATGTGCTACAGTGTGAGTTCTGCGACTTCATCTTTGCGGATGTGTCCTTCCTGCTGGTGCACTCGGCCACCCATGTGCCGGAGCGCCGCTTTGAGTGCACCGCCTGTGATCTGCGCATGACCACCGCCAAGGAGGCCAGTGTCCATTACCAGACAGACTGTGTCTATATGCGCGAGGGACTTAAGCAGCTGCAGGCGCAGCCGAATCGCTTTTTTGTGTGCAACGTGTGCGAGCTGAAGTTCGCCAATGTGGAGCTGCTCCAGGAGCATCGGTAAGTGCGCTTTGAATCTGACCACCATTTGCATCTGCATCTGCATCTTCTGCCTTCCGTGCAGTTATAGTTGCTATCACTACTTTCCTCGGCTCAGCGAGAGCGGCAAGCGTCTGGTGTTGCCATGCGAGTTCTGTGCCACAAACTTCGAGTACGCGCACGAGATCCAGCCGCACTACGAGGAGAAGCATCTGAATAAGAAAAAGCGTGAGAAGGAGCTGCGCAATAGCGGAAACGCAAACACCATGGGCCGTTTGCGGCAATATCTGTGCGACATTTGTGGCAAGTCCTATACGCAGTCCAGTCATTTGTGGCAGCACCTGCGTTTCCATCAAGGTGAGTGGCAATTGCCAGCAGTTGCCAGCGACTTGCATGTAGGTAATCTTGTTCAATTGACCGCCAGGTGTGAAGCCCTTCGTGTGCCAGGAGGAGAACTGTGGCCGCAAGTTCACCATACGCCCAGATCTCAATGATCACATACGCAAATGCCACACGGGCGAGCGGCCCTATCACTGCCTGGTGTGTGGCAAGCGCTTTCTTACCGGCTCGGTCTTCTATCAGCATCGGCTCATACATCGGGGTGAGCGGCGGTACGAGTGCGAGGAGTGCGGCAAGCGCTTCTATCGCGCTGATGCATTGAAGAACCATCAGCGTATTCACACCGGCGAGAAGCCCTATGATTGTCCATTCTGCACCAAGACATTCCGCCAGCGTGGCGACCGGGACAAGCATGTGCGGGCCCGTCACTCGCACTTGGACGCCAATGCACGGCTGATGATGCAAATGCAAAAGTTCGAATTGGAGACGGCAGCTGCATTGAAAGCTAAGCAAATGCAGGAGGGCGGACTTGAATTTGTGGTTGATTCCGTGGCAGACGCGGCTATGCATTCGCCAACGTCGCCCATGGCGCATGACCAACAGTTTGATATGGTTGAATTGGACCCCAGCGATTTTGGCGAGGGCTCCGAGTATGTGCAAAGTATTCCAATGCCTCTTAATAATGAGGAGCAAGAGCTGATGTCGTTCGTAGACCTGGATGGAACAGAACCAATCGAGCAACAGACTTTTCAGTTAGAAAACAACGAAAATGTCAAAGTTGTTGTGGTTGAAAATAATACTTCGCAGCCGTTTTATTTCTAACATATTGTACATTCATATGTTATGTACTCCTTATAAATATAGTCAAATATATTTTACCTGTTAATGTTAAAAGCTGTTTCATTTTATTTTAAATTGCTGCAAATATAATAGACAACCGCGCGTTTGTAAGACAAGTAGGTTTTAAATTTGAATTTGATTTTCGTACAATAAAACATCTGGCAATATTACAGTGTTGAGTAACTAACCACTGCAATAGGTGGCAACGTGTGCCAGTTTGACAGTTCAAGTGTCTAGTAGCCATTTTTGCCGTCCTCTTTCTTTTCGATTTTTCCATCGCATACGCCAACATGGGTTTCGCTACTCTCTGGTACTCGCATCCTCGTAAATACGGTCAAGGCTCCCGTTGCTGGTAAGTTAAATGTAGCCCGTAAAATTGTGCATCTATAGCTGTATAATTTGCATGTATGTCTATTGTTTAAAGCCGTATTTTGTTGCATAGTTGATTTGCTTTGATTTTTTGAGGTTAAGCACGCCTTAGTTTCGCATGGCGCATACCGCCCGTATATTTATGTTTGTGTATGTGTATGTGTTTGATATGTATTTATTGAAATTGTTTGCTTAAATATCATTTTGCCCCCGGTTGAGTACGGAAATATGCGAAGACTTCTTTAACAATTTCCTTAATAAAGGGTGGCCAAAGCAAATGTTGCAGGTGGCCCTTGTCATTTTCAATTGGAATGGCCCGGCCAGCTGCAGCAACAGCTATGCAACTTAATCAGTTTGTTTAACAGTAGTTATTGCGAATTCATAGCCAAAACAAACAGTTAATATGTGTATGTATATATTTAATATTTCAGCCGTGCCTGTTCAAACCGACATGGCCTGATCCGCAAATACGGCTTGAACATTTGCCGTCAGTGCTTCAGGGAGTACGCCAATGACATTGGCTTCAAGAAGGTAAGCTAAAAATTTTAATATTCCAACTTGTGTTACGTATGCTTATTCTTGTTCTATTCATTCTTTTCAGCTGGATTAAATATCCGCTTCATTTTTTGGCGTTTATTACGTCAATTATTTAAGCATATTAATATTAGTAGTCGCTCTCGAGGGACTACGTCTATTAATATGCTGGTAACATCAGCAACAAAGCAACAAATAAATAATCATTTGGAGATTTAAACGAAGCCGAGGGCAGTCGCATCTGAATTCAACAAACCACAGGAACATGCAAAAGTATGGTTACAACAACCTGAATGGAGATAAATCTCAAATCAGCATCTACCGATGCAACCGAGTTCACAAACTCTCAGCGTTAACTAACGCCGCATGAAAATCTATAAATCCCTGACCTAGCAGTTGTTACCTTCAGCGAAGGTTCTTTGTTTAAATCTCCCTTTGATTAAATACATAACAAGTCATGTAAAATATTTGTTTGTTTACCTTTGCATCCTTATTGTATATCCATTTCACTGAAAATGCCGGAAGCAACTAAACGAGCGCAATGTCTGTTTTCTTCAGTTACTTCCTCATTTCTATAATATTGGGTTAGTGGTGTCCAGTGGGCTGCATTCGAGCTGCGCTTGTGTTGAGTAGCATCAGCACCTGAGAAAATAAGCAACAAACAGAAACCAGTTTGTTTAGTGGCTCACTGGCCAAAAGAGCGAATTGACTCTCTCTTAGCTGCCTACGCAGCTTGGGCCTCAGCTGTTGCTGTTGCTGGCGCTTTGGTTTGTTGTTTATCTGCGGTTGAAACTTAAAATTTTGCACATTCGCCCGCTGAGTTTGTTTCGGCCATTTGAACTCACAACAACGCGTCGCGAGTGCATTTTCAACCCAAAGTATAAGTTTTTGAGCGTGGATAATATCAAGTAAATGCCATGTACGCGACGATTAATATTTTAACGAAAAAATAAAAGATATAAGTAGCAAATAAAAATCAATTTCTATTGATGTGCCTAAAACTTGTTGACCTGGTTACGTTTTAATTAAATGAGAAATGGAATTGCCTGTATTTTTGTTGCTATTGCTGCCACTTCTGAGCAGCTTTTGCTTTGTGTCCACGATCAATGATGCAACAACAGCCACAGCAGCGGCAGCGACGAGGCATCGCAAAAATGCAACAACGACACGAGCTGAAGTGGAGGCCTTTAGCCAAGGCAGTAGCCGTGCTAGCGGTTCCCGCGGCCCCAAATCTCGTACTGTTGCACAATACAAGCTGCCGCTTGATGCTACACAGATGACACCGGACGGAAGAAATACCACGGCCAAAGCACAGCCAATGCGCAGGCGCACCCAGGTGGTTATGCGGCGCAGGCCTTCCACAACATCTACAACAACAACAACGACGACGACAACAACAACTACAACAAGTGAGTTAAGTTTCGACCGGAGCTGCATTAAATGGACTTTAGCATATGTCCATATGACCGCTGCAAAGGCAAGCAAGTCTTGTCGGTGGCACTGACCTAGCTTTCGATTTTTAAGATTGGTAAAGACAACTAACAGCAGCAGGCCGTCTGAGAAGCTGTCTGACTATGAAAAGAAAACAACCAACCACATTCGATAATTATGCGGCTGATAACTGGAGCAGTCGCTGCAGCGCTCAACTTTCAAATTCAAATTGTTGACTTTTTTTAGTAGTCGTGAGCGACCTTGATGAACGGGACAAGCGAGACGTATGCGATTGTAATGCTGAATGCTGTGTGTACTCATTCAAGGCTTAAGGTATTGACTTGCATTTTGCATAGGTACTGAATGAGACATTTATCAAGGATATTGATTATAGCCACCTAATGTCTGCATCATTTTGAACGAAAACCGCGCAAATTTGAATATGTGAGCCTTGAACTTGGGCCTTAATTAGCACGTTTGATGATAAACGAATTTTGTGTGCTTTTTTTTGTGTATTTCATTCGGCATTGAAGTTTAGAGATGACACTTATGGAGCTAACAGATCAAATTGGGTCACTCGATTATTCTCTATTGTCTATTGTGAGACATCTTAATTCAAAACTTTTGCAATTTCAATTGCAATTAAAACACGTTTTTTTCGGCTCCCAGAGTCGTTAAAACTTATTTCTTGACGTGTTATTTTTGGCATAGCAATATCCATATACGTAATATAATATAACTTGAGATTAACTTTAAAAGAAAGAGAGGGAAAGAGAGACAAAATTCGAAATATGGCTGCTCATTGTTAATATAAAATTGTTAATGATGAATATTCACATATTGTAAATGTGCGACTTTGATTGCTATTTAATTGATATTGTTTAATTTATTTTATCTGTTTATAATGGCTGACACCGTTTAGGCACAAATTTAAAACAAGTAAAAGCTTTTAGAATTGTGTAAAAACTAAATAGGTTTACAAATTCAAATGTTAAAGCTAAAAAGATTATATTAAGTCTAAATAATGCTAATTGCCTTTAATTACACCTTCGCCTATGAAAAATATCCACAGCATACACACAAAAATATATTCTAATTGTCTAGTCAACAATAATGTTTAGTCGCAACACTGAATACCGTGTGATAATCATTCCAGCCTTTGTAAAACTAGGCCAGTAAGAAGCGTTCACACAGTGAATGGGCATTTGTAATTGGTAACAGAGCAGGTAGGGGGAGGGGTGCGGACTGTGTACTGTGGACTATGTGCTGCTTTGCGCTCCAGCGCCAACGGCAATATGTTGCCTGCAGGCATACAGAGATTCACTTTCAATAGCATTAACAAAAGCACTTGTTTTACGACTGGGTTTACTGGGTGACGGGAACTGCGCTTTGGTTGTCTTGCAATACTTGTTATTTGGAGCAGAACTAGTAATGACCATTGTTGACTAATCCATTTATCATATGTTCAGCGCCCCGTCCAACTTTGGCGAATGGATTCAATTTCTTCAATCCCAGATTTTGGAGCTTTGGTCAGCAAAGCCTTGTGCCAGTGAGTGCGCCCACAAAGCAACCCCATCCGCCCAAGAAGTTCACGCACTCAGCAGCAGCTGGTTCCAAGGAGGAGAAGTCCACTTATCGCAAGCCACTGAAGACCACACCAAAGCCAAGACGCAAGCCGAATACCACAATTGCAACAACAACCACCACTGAGGGACCCTTCCGCATAGCATTGCCAACGCTTAACTTTCCCAGCACCGCCGCCGGAGCAAGCGATAAGGAGAAGGATAAGCGGGCTGCCGCTGATCTGCGACAGCGTTACAATTGTCCGCGAGAGAACGAGGTGCGCTTCCAGCTGTTCCCAAAAATCTGCAAGTCCGACAAGGACTGTTCGGTCTGGCAACGGGATGAGATCTGCTGCGACATCTTTGGTTCCAACAGCTGCGTCGCGGGCATTGCCAAACCACTCGAGGAAACGGCGCACGCACGTAAGTTGAAACTATCTTGAAATCTAAGATGGTGTTAACTGTTTTTCTTCCGCAGCCATATTGGGCCTAATACCACGCCGGTGTCCGACGCGTCCGCTGGCTGAGCTCTGGTGGGACGTGCAGGAGTGTCACACGGACATGGACTGCTGGCCGCGTGTCTGCTGCCCCGATGGTCGCAGGCGCTACTGCCGCACATCCCAGCCGGAACTGGAGACTGTGCCGGTGCCAGTGAAGCGCTCATTTGATTATCGTAAGTTTATTGACATCGACTGAATCCAGTTAATCCAGTTAAAGGCTGATAACTTTATCTTCCTTATTCACAGTCACGGAGTACTTGGAGTGCACCGCACCGCCGCCGACAATTTTTGATCTGCATCCAAAAGCTTGCACCTCCACGCTGGATTGCTTTCCCAATGTGTGCTGCCAGGAGGCGGGCTTGCGACACTGTCGTCCGCCCAAGAAGTCGGTGCTCACACTGATGGCCAATTTCTTGAACGTGGACTTTGTGAAGCGCTTAACACAGAATATTGTTATCAAGTAGTTAGAATTCAGTTAACATGCACACAAACACATACACATGAACATTCATCTGCACTCATGTACATACATACATGCATACACACACACACACACATCCACCAATACATGCATTCGAATAGAATCCATCGTTTATACGACGATTTATCGTAAAGTTGTTCAAGCTTTTTAATAGCGTTAAATTAGTATTTCGCTGTAATTGTTTATTGAATACAAATATATACAAACTGTTTTTTATGTAAATTATTTTCAATAAAGTGTTAAGCCACACACATGTATTATTATTTATGAAGCGAGTTTCCCTTTTCATCTATTTTCACGTTTTCACGTGTAAACGATTCAATCTACCTGTAGATACATATGTACTTTTATTTACTTGATTTCGAAATCGTTATTGTTATTCTTGGACTGATAACTGTTATGTGTACAAACGCTCGTAGATAGGGTTGCTCAAACAGTGAGACCTACTTACACTGTACTTTTGGTCTTAGATAATAAAGGTTATTTATCAACGCTTCCACGTTGAGTTTTTTCTTCATTTCTTTTCTTTTGTTTTTTTTCTCCCTCTTTTTTTATGGCCAAACTACGTCTCAGCAATTGGCAGTAGAGTGGCTGAGCCAAAATTGATGTTGAAAGTTTTTTCATTTATTTATTTTTTGTATTTACGAAAAGGTTAAACGGTGTCTGGTTACCTCTTGGCCTGTGGCACTCACAAACAGTTTTATGATTGTTTCAATAGAATCAGCGAAGGTTTCGTTCTTACCTTGGCACAACGTAGCCACTCGAAATATTGTATGACAAATACTCGTATGAACCCGAGAAAAAAAAACCTGGTGTCTACATGAAACTGAATGTATGCACATGCTTGTTAAGTACCTCGATTAAGAAATGAAGTTTAAAGTTTGCATTCGCATTGCAAATGCTTAATTGGATTTTAGCTCCCAACACGCTGAATCACTTTCAAATTGAATTCACTTAAATTCAGACTGCTTAAGTACAGGTCAGATAAAGTTATTTAAAAAAAAATTCAATTAGTGACATTAGACATTAAATTTGATATAAACATTAAATTTGAATTAAAACCTAAGCTAAATTCAGTTATTTCGTAAAAAATCTTCAATTGACAAGAGTGGAAATAGTAGCAGAATTTTAGGTAATAAGATCAAAGAATCAAGATAGACATTCAATTTGTTATGAAATATTTATTGAAACATTAGCTAAATCTGCAATTAATGTAAAATGTAGCGGAGTCTTATAAGAAAACAAAAAAAGCAAAAAATTATCTAGACATTAAATTCATTATAAAATATTTATTGAAGCCCTTACTAAGTTCAGTTAGTTCAAGAAAAATTTTAATTGATATCCATGGGAAATGCAGCAGCAACTTAACGCCAAAGAGATCAACGAATCAAGCTAGTCATTAAATTCAACTCAGTTATTTCGAGAAAGATCTTCAATTAATATAAATGGAAAACGCAGAAGAATCTTATTGTAGAAAAGAGCAAAGAATCAAGGTACACATTAAGTTTATTTTGTAGTATTTATTAAAACCTTAGTTAAATAAAATATGATTTAATTTAATTTATTTAAAAGCCTTAGCTATTTTCAGTTATTTCCAGAAAAATCCTCAATTAATATGAATATAACACACAGTAGAATTTTATAGGCAAAAAGAGCAAAGAATCAAGGTAGACAATAAATTTATTATTTTAATATTTATTTAAACCTTAGCTATAATATGTTTTTAATTTTTCACATTAACCTTTTTAGAAACCTTAGCTAAATTGAGTTATTTCGAGAAAAATCTTCAATTAATATGAATGGAAAATACAGCTATGTAATTCTCTTAGGCAAAAAGAGTGAAGAATCAAGCTAAACATTACGAATTACATACATACATATGTATTTATTGAAACTTTAGCTAAAAACTGTTTTTTATTTTTCATATTTAATTTAATTAACACCTGTTATAACAATGTACTCTATACATATGTATGTATATACACATACATACATATCTACACATATGCATATGCATATGCATGCATTGGTATGTCTGCGTAAAGTACAGTTATTCTTCACTAACTAGAAGCAATTGCAACGCCAGCAGCAGCAGGCGAGTCTCGAATTTCCCACTAAGTGGCGAAATAAATTCGAAAAGAAAACGAAAAACTTGCCCCTCCTAGAAAAAAAGCAATTGAATGATTACACAACAATTGACATTTAGTGGAAACGACGCAGTAAAAAACTTTAATTTCAATTTGGTTTATTGCACATTATTCAATTTGTTGTTGCTGAATGAGCTTTTCTTCACATGTTTGTATGGATGTATGTGTGCGTATGTGTGTAGCTGTCTTTGCAAGAGCAACTAGCAGTAACAGATCGAATCTAATTATAATTTATTATATACTAATGCTGACACGTTCACTTGGAGCAGCCGCACTTGCTTTTGTTGTCGCCGCCGCCGCATTTGCAGTCGCTGCCGCAGTTGCAGGAACCCTTGTTGGTCTGAGAGGCGCATTTGCAACCTGAAAAAACAATAAACAATAAACATTATTGAGTTAAAGTAACAACGATCGGCATTTGTTTATTATTAATTTTTATATTTCTTTTTATGATGTCCTTCGGCTGACTTACCGCTTCCGCATGGGCAAGGCATTTTGTATGTTTTTTTTTTGTAAGACTGTCACTTGAAAGCACAAGAAATAATATTTAGTTTTTCACTTGACTGATGAGTCACTTTCACTTTTGCTGCAGAACACAACTGATGCCCAATCCACGGATGCTACCCGATTTTATACACTTTCGAAACGAGGCTTTCCACACGGCGGTCGAACGCTTTAATTCCAGTTTTGCACACGCCAACGGGCCGGCCGGCCGGCTGAACATGTTCGAGCCGTGTGCAACTTATGTTTTCCGTTTGAAAGCCCTAGCTCAACTGGCGCGGTGCGCGTCTCGGCTAAAGCTTTTATTCGGTGCCTGAACCATAGCCCGCCAAGCTCAGTGGACAACGTTGCACTGCGCATGCGTTTCCATGTGGAAAGACTCATGTGGTGGATAATGGGCGGTACTGTGACTCTTATCGTGCACCGTACACCGTACACCGTACACATTCCAAATGTGTCTGTCTGTCTGCCTGTCCATTCATCATCGGCTTCGGCTGTGACTGTGTCGCTGTGCCCTGCGAATGCGCGAAGAGTCAGTGTATTTCCGATTTCTGAGTGCGGCTGCAACAGCAGCTAGCAGGCAAAAGTCGCGCGACATTTTAGCAACGAATTCAAGTGCAACGCAATGCAAGAACTGAATGTAAATAATACGCATTTTATTCAAGTTATCCTTGCTGATAGATACGCCAGCAAGCACGAAGAGGCAGGCAACAAATTTGCTGTATTTTCATTTTTATTAATATTTGTTCGATATGTGTGTGTGGGTGTGTATTTGTGTGCGTGTGTGTTGGTGTATGTTGTGTGTGTGCGTATGCGTGTGCGTGTGCTAAAGGTGAAAATGCAACACACATAAAATCAATAAATCCAAGCCAAAATAAAATAACTAAAAATCAACGACTAACAAAATATTTGTGCGTGCCATGTGTGTGTGTGTGAGTGTGCGGGTGTTTGTATGATTGTGTGTGTGTGTGTGTGTTAGGGCGTGAGAAAGAAAACAAAAGAGCAAAACAGTGAGAGGACAATAACCAATGCGCTGCCAACTAAGGTGGCAGCACAGGACACTCTGTGTGTGCGGAAGTGAACAATTTAAAGTTTGTGGTCACCAGAGCAAATAACAGAAATACATACAGACATGCATACACCCACGCAGGCTGTGTGTGTGTGTGCAGAGGAAGGCTCTATAAACGATTATTTTGCTCACCCACGCATTTAACTGTTTTTGTTATTTCTGCTGTTGTTGTAATCGCCTGCACTTCAAAGCTTCTATTTATACACTAAACTATGTGTGTGTGTGTGGGCGTATGTGCGTGTGTGTGTGTGCCAAGCTGCCCATAATGCGGTCGACCTGATACCTGAGCCCAATCACAATCACAATCACAATATCACCCGCTCCTCTCATGCTCAAGCCGCCCACGCTGAAATAATAGTATGTAATCATAATAATAATAATACCGATGATGATGATGATGATGATGATGATATTGCGAATGACGTTGGCAATAGCTGGCAAAAGGTTAACGCCGCACAGATCTCACTGTGCTTGCGTTAATTTTAACAAATTGTATTTATACCGAGAGAAAAAAATCAATAGCCTACCTTAACATAAACCCGACTGGCACATGGATAAAATTAGACGCATTCTCACGCACATATTCTATACATAATTTTAATGTGGAGTAGAGGGCTGAGGAAGGGGGAAGGGAGGGTTGGCAACCAAAAAAATGCAGACGCAACCCGAGCGTGTCGTTCAACTGACCAATTGATTTGCTGCTCTTAATCGTTGCAGAACACACAGATCCAGAGTATGGCGCTCAAGTAAAGCACAGACGTAGTGGTCGACAAACCTAGCAACACAGCGAGCCTCCACTTTTGAGAAACACTAAACAACCGTAGAGGTCCGCCCAAAACACTGTCAGGATGACAGAGCAAAAGAATCAAGTGACGCGCGCAGCGCCGGAGCAGAGCAACGACTACCGTGTGGTGGTCTTTGGTGCTGGTGGCGTTGGCAAGAGCTCTCTGGTGCTGCGTTTCATCAAGGGCACCTTTCGCGAGAGCTATATACCCACCATAGAGGACACCTACAGGCAGGTGGGTAACAAATATAAACACACATATCCAAGCTGGATTTCAAATCGCGGCTCTTGCAGGTCATCAGCTGCAATAAGAATATTTGCACACTACAAATCACGGACACGACAGGATCACATCAGTTTCCGGCTATGCAGCGATTGTCCATTTCCAAGGGCCACGCATTCATCTTGGTCTACTCCGTGTGCTCCAAGCAGAGTCTAGAGGAGCTGCGACCCATCTGGGAGCTCATCAAAGAGCTGAAGGTAAGCAGTATAGAAATTGATAGTTTGAGAAGTAGAAGAATAACTCGAATGATTTGCAGGGCGATGTCAACTCCATTCCCGTAATGCTGGTGGGCAACAAGTGCGACGAGAGCACCGAGCTGCGCGAAGTGTCGCAGATTGAGGGGCAGGCGCAGGCGACCACTTGGGGCATATCCTTCATGGAGACATCGGCCAAAACCAATCACAATGTCACCGAGCTATTCCAGGAGCTACTCAACATGGAAAAGACGCGCACCGTCTCGCTGCAGCTGGACACGAAGAAGCAAAAGAAACAAAAAAAGGAAAAGAAATGCAAGGAGACCAATGGAGCGATACCAGAGAACGGAGAGGCCAGCGCCAGTGCCGGCGCCGGAGGCAGTGGCGCCGGAATGAAGGAGAAGTGCGGCGTTATGTAACCAGTTTGGCAAGCAAAATTAGTGACAGACAAATACTCGCATTGGGACAGTGGCAGGATTTGAGAACTCATCCCTCACACACACACACACACACACACACGAACAATGATTAAACATAAGCATATACATATATACCATATATATATATATATCACACTGGGACTGATGTTATCAGAGCATAGCCTGCATAGATGGGAAATATATTATTAATTATAGATGGAATGAAGAAAACCAAAAACGAAAACTATAAGACAGCATTACGAGTATATTTTGCATACATAGATTTTAGCCTTCTCTGGTCTCTAGCAGAATATAGAAGGCAGTCACACTCGCACCGACACCCTCACATTTACACCCCCTCGCACACCACACACACACACACACACACACAGACACACACACACACACAAATCATAGATACAAATTAATTTCATTTGGATTCGGAAAATGGCATCTGAAACGTAACGGCATACATATCAAATACATAAGCATACTACATACATAACATGACATGACATACTCGCACTTACACAATAGATGTGTACATTATACATATATATCATAATCCTATATATATATATAAATGCACATATATGAATAGATATGTGTAACCCAAAGAAAAAGCCAAAGTACCTACTTAAAAGACATACAACTTTTAACTACTTACTACCAAAGATGATAAGCCAATTACCAGGTGTATCTCATCACATCACAACAGATCATCATTCTCACGAACAAGAAGAAGAAGACAACGGCCGACAGAAATACTATATATAGTGACAATTCTGGAGCATTTGTGGCACTCGAATTGAGTGGATCCATTCCATTCGATTGCTGCAGACGCGCTTATCTGACTATCAATCAATTGCTGTATAACTACTATTTACCACCAAAACAAAAACGAAAACGTTAAACAAATGGAATAATTACCTATAACTAACATCACTTATAATGTATAAATAATACTCACACACTCTATTCACATGATCCCCACTAGATGATCCCGAGAAAGTATGCATACGAATCGTGTGTGTTAGTTTCCTTCCTTTTATAATTGATTTCACTTATGGTACTTATAGATTGTAGGCAGACATATTGATTTAAGGACAGACGAATGGATGAAAAGTGTATTCATTTACAATTATTTGCTGAAGTTTATTAACAATGCAAAAACAACTTAGATTTAATCGATGATTAGGCCCTGCCTGACGATCCGATCGCAGTCCGGGATCCGGGGATCGTCATGCCAGGCAATAAGCACAATTTTTGCCGCTCATTCAGAAATTGTAGATTTAGTGCTAGATATGGGGATTACGATCCTCGTTTACATCGAAGTACATGTGTTGCGAAATGGTATATGAGTTGCCTGTTTTTTAAAAACGAGCACAGTTTACAAATTGTGGTATTTGCTTAATTATTATAATAGTTGGGTTGGCTTAGGATTTAAAGTCTATTAGCAGGTTAATGGTTAGATATGATAGTTTCGCGTCGTTTTACTGTTGATTGATATTACGAGAGGGAAGGCATTAATTAGTTTTTTCCAATTTATATTACGTATAACCCATTCAGCTAATTAAAAGTAATTAATTTTAATTGCTGTCTTGCCAAATGAGGGGCGAACATGATAGAGAAGGGAGGAAGGAGGACGAGTAATTATATTAATTATGACTTAGCTCATTTCTTATGCACAATGCCACTTGCTCGTTATTTAGATATGATTTAGGTGCATAGTGGAGGAGTTATTCGAAAATCCAATCATAGACACAAGCATATATACAAAAAAAAAAAAAAAAAACAAATATATAACATAGTGCATACTTATTTACTAAATATTGTTGAATTTGTCTAGTGAAATTATTAATCAAGATTTTGATAGCGGACCAATTTGCGTATAAGATTTCAGAAATCAATTAGATAAATTCTCTCAGTTCGCCACCGCAAACAAATGCATACATAAGTATTTATTATATATATAATTATAATGACAGACTTCGTTGAATCTTATGTACGATTAGCATTATCCTGCGTGCTTTAGGTTTTCCGCTTAGTTTCCCTAGGTTTAGTTAGGTTTGTTGGGCTCTTGACAGCGAAACTGGTTATGGCTTAAAAGGGCGTGCCATGTAGTCGAATACACTGTAATAAATAAATAAATAATACAAATCAGAAATCGGATACTTTGTTGCATAATAAAATTAAGCGAATGTTATTTAAATGTAATTCAGCATTGATATGTACGTATATGTAATTCAAAAGTATAATTTAAAATACAACGAATGAATATATTTACACCGAATTAATTATAATTTTTTATGAATATATATTTATATATATTGACATATATATATATAATTATTATACACACAACATTAAGTTGTATATTGAACTAGTTTATTCATGATGAATTTTTGATTATTGCTTACATTTCAAATATGCAGCAAACACCCACACACTCACGCACCAGCACACACCCACACCCACACAGACATACACCTACGCACTCAATGCTAATAAGATGTTGTAAATATGAACATAAATTCAGCAATTGGCATTATTGGTATATAAACATATGAACAATTTGGCCGCTAGCCTAATATAAACATGTAATAGACACTTTTGGGCGGCCTATTAATGTCACCTAATGAAATCTTATTGTTGGAGATTTAACTTATAATAATTATCGTGCAAACATGAAATAATTACACGCAGAATAATTTAAATAAAGAATAATTTAACTATGACAAAATTTCTTTTGGTAACCTAGTTCCCTTTAAGAAGTTATTAATTGGTAATCTAAAAATATTACACCTCATTAGGTGCTGCATAAGCATTTCAAAAAAAACTGTTAGTAATAGCTGCGAATTATTGATAAGAACACTAACATTGTTACACACATAAAACAAACTTTTCTACGCATTAAATTTGTCCACTCAACTTCGTATTTGCTCGACTGCTGTACTTGCTCGATCAAGTAAAATATGAAACGAAGTGGTCGATTCGCATAAGAAGTCCTGTTGCGCACTTTTTCTTTACGCTCCGCTATCTTGCCCTTTTTCACATATATGAGCATCTGTTTATTGCATACTCGTGTTGTATGGTAGGATACAATCAAGGGAAGATCCAGCTTGCGATCAAGACCTAGCTTCATGATTCAGCTACAACAATTTCGTTTATACAGAGTTGCTGTTGCCTTGCCACAGATTTACCATATTCAAGTCCCACCCACATATTTCAACTTACGATATAATTGTAGATCAACATTACGATGAGCGCGATCGTGAGGATTAGTGCGAGTGCAGCAATACAGTTACCTGGAAACGGCAGTTCAGCTGGGGGCAAAACAAATAAAAGTACAAATTTTCTCAAGTCAAAAGATTTAGAAACTTACTAAGCAAGCTCGCAAGGCTGCGTGTAATTGTTTGCAAAAAGATTTGAATGGGCTTGACCAGCATATCACTCGCAAACAATATCAAAACGTGAGCTGGATGACATTGACCCCAACGAAGTTTGTTTGACTTTCTGCAATGACCGTAAATGGAATGTTTACATTTGAGGTTCTTTAAGACATATTACTAACATAATCTTTTCTCTTTCTAGCTTTTCTTTCGACTCCATAAATAGTTTGCCAAAACCGCTTCTATTAGCATAATCCGTTTCCTTTTGAACGCTGTCGTATAATTCAAGCATAAAATCAACTTTCAATTTCTACAAGAAACAATAAGAAATAAATTTTAATTTTTTGGGATCTTCGATTACTATTCGCACTTACCCTATTGCACTCGAAATAAATGGCAAAGTAACCATACAAGAGAAGACCGACAATAGTTATGTATTTTATAGAAAATCCGAATCGTTTGTGCAGAAACCACCCGCCAGCAGTGGCCAGCAGCACCTTCAATATGAATAACACCTGGCAAGAGACGAGCTTTCGTTAATCGGACTTGCATATATAGGAAATATGTTTTAACCTCGGGTATTTCAAGTAGCAGCAAAGGATCCTTGACAATATTCACAATGAGAGAACGCACACCTTGCGGCTGATACAAATAAAGGTCGTCCGCATGTTCTGACGACAACGGAAAATCGACGGCCTTACGAAGTATTTTCGTAAGTAAAATATCGAGATCACGCACATCTTGGACCGTGGCAAGTTCATCGAGATCAGAATCGTACAGCGAAAAGAGGAGAGCACGCTTAGAAAGCTTTGTCGCTTGGCCGTGCTGAAAAAGATAAGATTTATAATTTGTCGATTGTTAATGAATAGGCGACCTATGTACATATGTATGTATAAACTTACCATTAGTGCATCACGCCTAAATAAGTTATGAACAAACTTTTTAAAATATATTAATGCCAATTAATCATCTTTTGTTGCCACGGATGTCTCTTCAGATAACAAACTCTGGCTTTGACTGGAGCCTTTAGCAGGATTACTTGATTTTGCTGGTGCAACTGCACCCCATGCATGTGGCTCAACCCAGTCATCCCGATAACAGCACCCACTATGGAGCATTAGTAATATACAAATGACTATTGCATTTGATTGCATTGTGCTCCTTTAATCCCACTACAATACTTCAGATCATGATGAAATGAAATCTTTACTGTCGCAAAATATGCCGATCAATGAGCAAACAATTTACAATTTGTTATCGACGAGCAATGAGTATCGATAACTTATCGTTTAGTGCAGATGAGCATAGATTATAATTCTTTTTTTTTTTTAATTGAGAAAAATATATATTTATATTTGTACATATATGTATATAAAAATCTGCATATAATGAAATTTGTGTATATTTCAGTAATCAATTAAATAAATTTTATGTTAGACACAATAAACAATGCATCCACACATAAGTATATATTAGATGTTATTCTAATGTAAGTCTAATTAAATTTTTTGATTATCACTATCTTGTTTGCTCCGATTAGATTCCCTAGATTTAGTTAGGAATATTCGATTTTGTACAGCGAAACTGGTTTTGAAATATTGGATAAGCTGTGTATTTCAGTACAATATAATAAATAATTCAATACATAAAATATATTGTTCTGTTGCATAAGGGAAAAATATTTAAATGCTATACAGCATCAATATATGTACGTATATGTAATTTATAATATAATGTATGGATATCTTTACACCAAATTATAATTACTTTTATGAATTTACATATAATTATTTTATGTAATTATAATATAATATATGTATATGTATATGTAATTTATAATATAATGTATGAATATATTTACTTCAAATTATAATTATTTTTATGAATTTACATATAATTATTCTACACACAAAATTCAAGTTGGATATTTAGCTATTTTATTCACAATGAATTTTTGATTTGCAGCAAATACACTCAATGCCAAAAAGATTTTTTAAATTTTAACAATCTCAGCCACTTTTAGTATAAACATATATACATTTATTTTTAAATTTCCGATAGCATATAAAAACATATTTATTATATTATAGACCTATAAAGGACAATTGATAAAAACTTATTGCTAGGGATTCAACTTATAATTATAAAAGTGCAAAACAATAAATATTAACACTTGAAATAATTTGGCTATAAGAAATATCATTGGTATCTGAATGATGTTAAAAAGTATGCCAATTAGATTGTAAAAATAAAACATTACACATAATACAGCATTTCATAAAAATGATAAAAATAGCTACGTGCTAACATTATCACCGTCCGAGTTATCATCTACAACTGTGAAACCAGCTTCATGAGCGATATCTTTTGAGGTATTGCTATTATTGGAACTCGGCCCTGAACTCTGTTTGCTTTCAGATTGTGTTTTCTCAGGCGTCTGTGGTGGTGGTGCTTCCAGTGGTTCCAGTAACTCTTGTACACCCGACGCTGGCAGTTGTTGTATGGATTGTGGTATGTTTGTCGTGGTTATGGCATTTAGTAACATTTTTAGGTTTTCGCCCGATATACGGTCTCCAACCATTTCGTTTCCCATGACTTGCGGTTGCGCTTGTGCAGAGGTTGTTGCGGATTTTCCATGAAAAACTCCGACCCACATCTTTGGACTTACGACGTATTTGAAGATTAACTTGAGGATGTATCCAATCATACAGACTAATGCGAATGGAGCTATTAAGTTGAATGGAAGTGATAATCCAGCTGAGGACAGAGCACACAATTATAAATATTGTTCTTAGGTCTTTTTAGATTTGAAACTTACAATTTAAGCTCGAAATAGTGTGAATGGTTTTTTCCAAGATCATTTCAATTTGTTTGAGAAAGATGTCACTGGTATAAATGATGAACACATGGTCTGGTCGACAATAAGGCATACGTATTTTGCTTGACTTTCTAAAATGTACAAAAAAATAATAAAAATAAAAAAATTAGTGGTTGACGAATAGTTTTTGAGTAATCAGGTAATGGGTAATACTAACAAAATTTGTTGTCTTTGTTGTTCTTCTTTTGATTTTCTAAATAAAGAGCCCAATATGCTAGAAAACCAGTTTGTGTTTTCGTTATCAATGGACTCTTGATGACTGTCAATTACTTCAATGATATCATCAACCTCCAGTTTCTAAATGAAAAGAATTAGGAATATACAAAATTTTATCTACATATACGACATTTTATACGACATACCCTGTTGCACTCTAAATAAGTAACAAAGTAGCCATATAGGAAGATTCCGCCTATAATTATGGCTATTGCAGAATATCTGAATCGCTTATGCACAATCCACCCGGTAGCAATGATCAGCAGAACAGTTAACATGAAACGCACCTGGGAAAAACGTACTTGAATGTGTGTGCTTATATTCCTTTAATAGTAGCATTTCTAACCTCGGATATTTGAAGTAGCTTTACAAGATCCTTGAAAATATCCGTAATAAGCGCAAGCACTCCCATTTCCTTGTGCGTATAGTAATAATCGTCGTCCGCCTGATCCGACGACAAAGGAACGTCGCTTGCCTTATCTAGTATTTTGCTAAGTAAAATATCCAGATCTCGAACATCTTGGACCGTCTCAAGTTCGACAACTTCTGAAGCTTGTAATGTAAACAGAAGCGATCGTTTGAAAACGTTCGACGTTCTACCGAGCTAAAAATGAGCATTGACATGACGTCATTAGTACAAATTTCATACTGATTACACAGCCTACTTACCATTAGATACTTTCTACTAAATAGAGTGTTAACAAACTTTTTAAAGTATATTAACGCTAACTGATCTTCAATTGCTGCCACTGATTTTACTTCAGGCGGCAAAGCCTGGCATTGGCAGGCATCTTCACCTGGAGTATTGATGTGCCTTGTTGTCAATCCTGCCCACGCGTGTGGCTCAACCCAGTTATCCTGGTAACAGCACACATTGTGGAACAGCAGTAATATACAACTCATTATTGCATTTGACTGCATTGTGTTCTCTTTAAGATTGATTCACAAAAATAAATAAAAGATCGCAATTGCGCGGTTGCTGCTAGTGTTATAAAGTTCCAGCTTAGCTGTAGGACAGTACGCTGGTCAGTAAGCAAGGCAAATATTTTTGTTAGCCGCTTTGCTGGCTCGGTAGTTCATGAGTAGCAATGGGTCTCCTTCAGTATCTAAATGTTGCTGAAAATTGTATAATTAAAATACGTTTATTTATAGCTAATAAATAAAACAAGAATATCAATACAAAAGTTGATCAATTCATATGCTGGTAAATTAATTTCAAAGCAGCTGCATACCTATTTTACGTAGGCCTTGCCAGACTGTTTTGACATGAAATATAAACATTGGAAAAGTGCTGCCAGACTTATCACAAAAAATGACTCACGGACAGTGTTAAGTCTAATAGTTTAAACAATATAATAATATTAAGCATACCGTTATAAAAAGAGCGAAATGGGTTTATTTGGCAAAACTCCCAGCAAAGACCCCAAAGAGCAGGTTAGATATCAGGCCGCAGTGGTCCATTTTATATTGCGCATTAACAAGGCCATTAGGTTGCCATGAAATGATGTCATGTTCCAATTGTTTTGACTCTCATTTTCCACATCTGCTCGTACGCTCGATATCTATAGGTGCAAGAATGGACGCACAAGCTACGAAAGGAGGGCAATCAGCTCGATAGGCAGATAAGGAGTATACAGCGCGAAGAAGAAAAGGTGAAACGGTCTCTTAAACAGGCAGCTCAAAAAAGTGACCGCGATACCTGCATCATTCTCGCCAAAGAGATAGTGAATGCACGAAAGGCTATAAATCGTATATACACATCTAAGGCGCATCTCAGCTCCATACAGATGCAAATGAAAAATCAATTGTGTAAGTAAATTTGGATTTTTGTAGTAATTACTGCCACTATTTCTTCTCCTATAGCTACGTTGCGGGTGGCTGGCTCATTACAGAAATCCACAGAAGTCATGCAGGCCATGCAGAGTCTTGTTCGATATCCGGAGCTGGCGGGCATAATGCGCGACATGTCAAAGGAAATGATGAAGGCCGGCATAATCGAGGAGATGTTGGATGAGACCATGGATTCGCTGGAAGAGTCTGAGGAGTTGGAAGAGGAGGCAGCAAAGGAGGTCGACAAGGTACTTTGGGAAATTACGGACGGCAAACTGGGTGAGGCTCCACTACCGCCAGAAGCAACGCCAGCGGACAAAACACCAGCAGCTGCCTCCCGAGTTGCAGTCGAGGAGGAAGACGACGACGGCGAAGAGCTTGAGGAAATGCAGAGTCGCCTGGCGTCGTTGCGCTCATAAACAAGATGCCGAACAGGAGCAGTATGCATATAGCAAAGTTTAGATTCGAATTTTGAAAATATAGCTTGTGATTATTATTTTTATCATAGCACCTTGCACGCCACCCAAATCCAAAATCCAAAATATTGATGCGTACCCTGCGTATAGTATAGAAACCAAAATAACAGTGAAATTCTATAAACAGTTTTTTTAAGCTTAAGTGTACAATATTTTGGTTCATATTATGTTGAACTGCATGTGTTAAAATTGTAAACTTTTAAACATATATAATTTATTATTAATCTGTATTAAATGTAACTTAAGCATATATTCGAATTTTAGGCAGTTCTACGTCGTACTCTGCACAGAGAGTAATTTAATAATCGCATATGGGATATATGCATATGATATATGATGGCACATGTCATATAGTATTTTGACCATGTTTCTGACAACATTCGACTTAGATATTATTAGAGCATAACCTTAGGCTGAGGCCTAAATAATATTTCTCGAAATAAACATGAAAATATCTATATACTGTAAATGATATATCAGAGGACCTTTTTCTAATTTAAAGAATTGGATATTATTTGTCATGGTCTTTGCCACGCGTTCCGCTCATCTTTAATATCAACTAAATTAAAGCTATTGAAATATTTTTATGGCTCCAGCGTAGATTGTATCCAGTCTACATAAGCTCCAACTCGACTGTAGACGCCTGGCCAGCCGTTTAGGCCGCACGGCGTGGGTCCAAATGAAACAATGCCCGCCAGAAAATAGTAGGTGTTTACCTTGTTCGTGTCGAGGCCTATGAGGGGTCCACCAGAGTCACCACGACACGAGTCGACGCCCTCCATGCCGCCAGCGCACATTTGTGTATTCTCCAGAACAATGTTCTGGCGAGTGTAGACGGACTGGCACTCCGACAGAGTGAAGCCGTCCACGGCGGCCTTCAGCTTCAGATTGCTGGCCGACTTCTCCTCCGTCTTGCCCCAGCCAGCCACATCCATGGAAATACCATCGAAGGTGGCCGAACGTAGATTCGTGTTCAATGGCAAACAAATGGGACGCACAAAGTCGGTGTACTCGATCTGTCGCGCCAAGCGCAGCAGAGCAATGTCATTGAGTTGGTTCCTGGAGCCGGGATCGTACATTGGATGCGGTATGGTGCGCTCCACTGGCACATCCAAATGCGGTGGCGCACAATCCTTCATGCCACGCACATCGACTTCGCAATCCGGATCCGTTTCGGTGTCCCACTCGCCCAGACGCACGCCCGTCAGACGCCAGTCGGTAGGCAGGGATTTCCCATTGACGCAATGCGATGCAGTTACCACGTAGCGATTGCTGATCAGTGAACCGCCGCAATGGTGACCATTGTTGCCACTGCCTGAGGGAACGAAGGCATTTAGCTGGTGAGCTCATAGTGTCACGGCTTAGTTACCTTTGGTGTATTCGATCAGCGCCATCCAGGGGAATTCGTCGATCTTCGTTTTAACGCCGCCATAAATGCGATTTGATAATATATTTCCGCACTGACCCGGCAAAGGCAAGAGGTTTGTGTTTGTATTGTTGGTGACGGGTCGCACTGTCGTCACCGGTGTGGTGTCACGGTAACGATCCGGACAGCAAATCTGCAAGTCATGCAATTGACTACGGCGTAATTTCAGAAGTGTGAATAATGCTGACTTACCAAAACTTTTTGGTTAAAATAGCCACACTGGCTACGACTTAGATATAGTTTATCCGCGTCCAGCAGGGGTGTTGATGTCAGTATTCCATACAAATACTTGCAATCCTCCAGATGAATGCACAAAGCACGCTCCCGGTTCGGCGTGATGCAGCGTCCATAGTTCGGCACTTGGTTAGCCTCATTGGGAAAGTAAAATTCTGCGAACAAGCCACAATAATATATTAAGAATCGGACAACTGTATAATCAATTTCTATATACATGTATTGAGCATTTGAATTAATAATTTCTATTTACGTTTAGTTCAAAATAAAACTGGTTTCTGAATAGCTCATCTACCGAGAGAGCTGTGAAGGCCCCCATATATGTATAGTCGTATTAACATACCGACAAACATGCAGATATTTGTCTGTGTAATTATTCTTTTTTTTTTTCTTTTCTTTTTTTCTTTAATGATTCGACAAACTTTTCACTACCTTTGCCTATGGAGTTACTTACGCGCATTTGCCGAACTCACTGCAAGTCCCAAAGTGAAGATGATCGAAAATGTTTTCAACATGTTTTGCTTTCTTATGTAACACAAGTTTTCGGTTAAAACGTCGTCAGTTATTCGCAATGTATTTTTTTATTTTTATATCTTTTAATGTCCTATCCAAGTAAATGCCGCAATTCAGTAAAATATGATGACCAAAACGGAATCTCCGTTGAACTTCCGTCGGCAGCCGCTCGCAACGATTGTAGACACCAGAGCAAGGCTTCGCGCACAACTGAGACGCTGCGAAGCGGCGAGCGCAGCTTAACATTGGAGAACTTTGGCTGAGCTTTGGCTTGAGCTTTTTGTTTTGTTCTCCGTTTTCTTAACTTGGCAAGCTATTTACTATACCCATTGAAAATCATACAAAAGGGTATAATGGTTTTTGTGAATATGTATGTAATAGGAAGAAGGAGGCGTTGTAGACCTCATAAAGCATATTCTTGATCAGGACGACGAGCTGAGTCGTTCTAGCCATGTCCGTCTGTCTGTTCGAGATCGAGTTTATTTCTGAAAACCGATAACTTTTTCAGAATTGATGTTATCGCTTAAAAACATTTTCAAGTTAGTTATTAAATTATATATTACACATTCTTAAAGCTAGAGTCTTTGCAATTAGTTTAATAATATTAAAAATAATTTGATTTTTTTCATATTTTGGATACCGGCTCGAAATCAAATCGATAATTTAATTATGAATTTTAAGCATTGCTTAAGCATGACTTGTAGAGCCAGACACTTTAGATTTACTGGAGTTTGTTTAATTTTCAAATTTTGGATACTTGCAAAGTAGTTCCACCAAATTTATTAAAAAAAAAAAATTGTATTTAAAATACTAAAGGCTTGTGCATTGGCAATTATACACAAATAAATGTAGTAATTAAGTTCTAAAAATTTGATGAAGAATATCTATGTACATATTTACAAGAAAACTCAAAAAAAATCAAAATTCCCAAGGTGTAGCCCACGCGCATCCGCTTTGTCAACTGGGCAATATGCATAAGTTGTTTTTATTGTATATGTATATACATATATAAATAAAAATTTTAAATAGGGAATAATTGAAGTATCAGCTCTTCGCAGAGTTCAGGGTATCTGATAGTTAAGCAATCGCGACAACAGCACTCTTGTTTTTATTTCTCTTTATCTATTTATTTATAGTATTTATTGCATAGGAATAATACACAACGGTGTAAACTCTACATGTGTGAGTGTGAAGAGTTTCGGCTTTGGCGTTGAAAAAAAAAAAAACTTTGGAAAGTTATTCGCGCAAATCTTCCGTTCATGTATTTAGCATATTGATGCTGTCGAAGATCCAGTTAATATACGAGCTGACAGCCGTATAGACGCCCGGTATTGTTGTCACGCCGCAAAGGGTCGGCCCAAAGGCCACAATTCCGAGCAGCGTGTAACGTCCGTCGGCGTTGAGGATGCCGGAGGTGCCGTCGTCCATGAAGGGACCGCCACTGTCGCCGCGACACACATCTTTCATGGGCTGCCCCTGGGCGCACAAGTGGTTGGGCGTGATGACAATCGGCTGCTGGAAGTTCTCGCTTAGCGTCGCATACGTAATTGCACAGCTGGTCGTATTCACAATGGGCAGCCGGATGAATCGCACTGTGGCAGAGCTGCCGGAACTGCTGCTGCTTGAACTGTTAGCTGGAAAAACAAAGTAGGCGTACGATATGATTTCACATTGGGGCTAATCGATGTGATTCATTTCAGTTTTATTTATCTTAAGTATAACAACATACTGTCTGCTTTTGTGCTCCACCCGGCCACAACACCCATTTGCCCAATCATTTTATCCGCAAGCGCTGCCGTGCTATTTAGAGGTAAGCATATTGGTGTGAATTTACCTGTACAAAATATTACAATATTACAAGGGACCTGAGAAAGGTAATCTTCGTACTTATCCTGTTGCTGAGGCCGAGCAGTGCTATATCATTCGCATACTTTGGCTGGTCGTAGTTGGGATGCACCAGCACGCGTATAATATTGAATATATTCGGTTTGGTACAGTTCTCAGTATTCGGGGCGCAATCCTGCGGGCTGGAGATATCGTCGCCTATGCGCACCTGAAATCTACAAAGCGGTTTTGAAAAGGTGACTCAGCTCCGCGAGGAATTAGATTACTATTACAATGGAATGGAACTAACTATTGAATAGGAAATAATCGCGAAAACCTAAAATTAGTATTTAACTTCGATGTAAGCTTTAATTGGTCAATATTGATTGAGATAAGATTAGGACATCTAATATTGAGCAACTAAGGCTTACATGAAAGTTAAATTTGAAATTTAAATTTGCGCGATTCATTCTTGGGAAATCTTGATTAGCCACAATTGATAGTTAATTTTCATTTTCATTTTCATTCTCATTTTCAATTTGAAGATTCACCAGTTGAGACTTACACTTCCAGATCACTCACTAAGTTAACAACACAATGGGCGGCGGTAACAACGTAATTGTTGGCAATGAGGGAGCCAGAGCAACGATAGCTGATGCGATTGCTAGCTGTGAATTTGGAGATAAGAGTAGACAAAAAGATTAATCAATCATTGTTTCAATATACTTGCAGATCTGACGACATGAGTAAGGGATGTCCCTGCAAAAGTGCAAACAATACAGATCCCAATTGTTCATATTGTGCCAAAGGCAAGCAAAATTCTGGGAAGCAAGGCTATCGAAATAATCAAGGCGGATCGTACGATCCGAATGGCTCTCCCAAATCGAAAAATGCTTATTCGTCAGGTGGTGGAGGGGGCCCCAACCAAAAGGGAAGGTCGGGTTCTCGCGGTAATAATTCGCAAGGAGGTGACGGCAATGATAACTCGATGTCACTTCTAAAAGCAGTTATTGTTTTCTCTTGTGGTTGCTTTCTGACCATGCAGATGACTAACGTGGCTAATGAACTAGGATAATGAATCTCTTCTGTTTCGTTTGATTTGTGCTTTAATGTTCATTAACCCAATGTCGAGGTCTAACTTGAAAACACGTACACTTAAGCACTTGTAAATTATTTCAATTGGATTGTATTAATAAATTTTTTGTTTAAATTATCATACTCACTGCGATTTCGATAGGCGATCCGGGCGAACCACGGATATTGTCCAGGAACCACCAAAAGTCTTGTGTTCAAACTCATCCCACAGTCAGCTGAGTTCAGCCCAGCAGCTGACGCGGGTGTCACAGTGATGGGCGTGGCTGTGGGCGTGGCTGTTGGCGTATTGTCCTGCACAACTTGCTCATCGCTTGCATCGGCCAGCAGTTCAACCTGATTCTTTGAGTCCGTTGCATGTTGGAAACGCAAGTCACCAGGAAAGACAATTGGTCTATCAGCAGGCGTTGGACTGAATTCTTCGTCAGATGTCTCCATATCGTGATCAATGTGAAAATGAAAGTGATGTCCGCTGCCAACCTTAAAAGAATGACCATCGTAATCCTCCTCAATTGGTTGGGGACAGTTGCGTTGAGTTGCGAAATCTCGATAGTCGACCAACTGTATTTCGGTCTCATGTGCCAGAAAGCGGTTCAAGTTGAAGTTGACTCTTGGATTACGCTTTGAGCTACTTGGAGTCTCCCATATCCAGCGTTCGGTGGGCGCAAAGCGGGAACCTCGACCGATATTTGAAGCTGTCATCTGATGATGGGGACAGCAGGCAAGAGGATCGAGGCCTTGGAAGCCACACCCAGCTGAATGAACCATGGAAAATACAGAGGAGCGCTCTTCAGGCTTGTGGTGCAGCAAAAGCCGGACAAAGGGCATGCAATCCTTGATCCGTATGCAATGGCAGACATTGGCGGGGCAAGCAACTGAAAAATTTGATTCAGGTCGCAGGTAAAAGCACGTGCAAATAATTAAAAAAAAATAAATAAAATACGAAATACACATTTGTAAAACTAAAGTCAAGCAAATAACCAAGGTCAATATCTGCAAACCAGAAGTGGCCAAAGCGCCAGCAAAAGTCCGGTTCGGCAATTACTGAGTCACTTTTGCCATCGTTTTCGTAATTATATTGTAGTAGTTTATTGCCCTTCGCTCGCTGGCTCAGAGCATGATGCTAGCATATTTGGTTGGGGAATTTCTAGACATTGACCTTGACCCAGTGCCAAATGACGTATGTTCTTTGGCTTCGAATATGATTTGTCATACACCAGCGCCAGCTATTGGAGTCCAATAAGAGCGCAGCTCCAATAAGAGCGACACTCCAGTTTGTCGCTTAAGTCGTTCGTTTTTTTTTTTGTACTCACACTGAAAGCACAATGTGCTAATCACTATAAGGCTAATTAGCTTCAGAAGCAGCAAATGCATTTTACGCTTTCGTTCAGCGGCTGCTACAATTGATTCCGTTTAGATATACACGCATATACAAAACACATACACACACTCACACACACGCAGTCGCGGACACAGTCGTCAATTTGTGGACTATTCTTAACTGATCATGGAATGCCTCAGGCGCGAGCACAACTTTTGCCGTCGAGGTGCAAAATAAAATTGAAATAAATTGGTTCAATATCTGAGTATATCTTATTTCCATTTCCATTTCGACGGCAAAGTGCTGCTGCTGTTGTTTTTGCTTTTTTAATTTTTTGATTTTTTGATTTTTATTATCAACAACGAATCAAAACAAAGAGGGAGCACAAAACAAATTGAATGCCCCAAAAGCTGAACTTATGAAATAGCCACCACTACACATGCAAACAAAGAAACATATACGTATACACACACGAACACACACACGTGCACACGCACTCATATGCACATATCAACAAATTTTAGTAGAGCTGAGAAAGGCAAAGGCAGCGAACGATCATAACTGGCCCGAAATCCGAGTGGCACTGACACCTCGTGCGTAAGTCGAAATGCCGGCAACACGAAAGTAAAGCAGACACACACACATACAAGGTAAAACATGTTTTACAGTATTTGCCAGCTACCCCCATTCTGAACGCGTGTAAATGGGCTAACGACATTTACAAGAGAGTGCATTACGTTGAGATTCCTTAAAAGTGTGCATTCAGATATGCTTGAATATATGTATATTTTTGATCATAAATTGTGCTTAATATATTACTAACATATTTAGTAAATCAGCTTAAGCTAAACATAAATGCACAAATGACATGAAATGAACTTTTTGCTTAATATACATATGTATATGTATGTATTTATGTATGTTTATATATGGAATGTATTGATTCTGATGGCGTACAGTGCTATGCGTATGTGCTCAATAAGCCTTTGCTTCATTCTCTTCTCTCTCGTTTGCTCTCCGTGTATCTATGCCACCGGGACTACCTCGGGCGCAGCAGCTACAGAGACAATGACACTGGCTGAAACGTTATTCTCGACCTGTTCTACAGGTTCGATAGTTGGCTGCGCCTGCAACGGCGACTGCTCTGCTGGGGACGTATTCACCGCAATTGTTGTCACTGATGACGACGGCGCACGAATGCCATTAGTATCAGCATTGCTATCATTGCTAGCGAGCTGGTCGTCATCATCATCATCATCAACTGGCGTTTCTTGACGCAACACCGCTGCCAAATGGTTATCGTTAACTGTCTCTAAAGTCTGATCGCTGACACCGTTTGCTGCATCTGCCGCGAATGCTGCCGCTGCTACTACCTGCGTTTCTATTGTACTTGGCAATGTTTCTGGGTCTGAAGTCGTTTGCTCCAAATCAGCGTGGCCGTTGCCACTAGTTCCATTTATATTCAAATTCACAGATACATCACCATTGTGCATAGAGTGTGGAGTCTTCAGTTCATTGACGATTTTCTCCCCCACTTTTGGGTCCAATTCGGTGATTTTCTCTTGCAGTTTGCTTTTGAATTCGATCGGCCATTTGGGGCTCCATTGACGAAACAGTTTAATCTGTTATAAAAATAAACCTTAGCAAGAGAATGTAACGGATTAACCAAGCTGTTATATATATATTTACACGGCATTGGAAAAGACTCATAGGTTTTTCCTGCACACCCGACGTGGCCAGGGCATTGACGACGCCATTTACATAGGTGCTGCCAGCACTTCCATCCCCGCCTGCAGTTACGGACGTGTCTCGAGTGAGATATTCTACTAACACATAGACAAAATCATCGCGTTGCAGCTCACTCCATTCGTTAAACCATTGAATAATATAACGGAACTCGCCGTCCACTGATAAATTGCTCATATTCATATTTGCATATATTTGAACTATTCACTGTCTCACGCTGACACGCCCCCGCACATGCACTTTGAAATTGACAGTTGGCAACTGAGTTTAGCAGCCCGACTGATTATAATTGCAATTCTACTTGTAGTTAACTCAAGCGAGGTTCTGCTTGTGTGCCACAGTACTGCTATTCGCCTCAAAGTTTCTACACTAACAACAACCCGTTTCTAATTTTTCTTCACCGCTTGATTACAAAGCCCAGCTCATAAACAGCTGTTACGGCTTCTTAAGCATATCGATAATAAGATATGCGGCGTTGTGCAGCACCTGCATATGTTCTCCACTGCATTAAAGCACATAAACAAATATGAAGCAACATATTTAAAATTGATCTCTACGTGATACCAATTTAACATACATTAAACAAAATTGCTGCAACAAGCTCCATTGACACATGCTTATGCAATATTGATATAAATAAAATACGATTGAGCTGAGAAATCATCTGGGTTTGAAAATATCAACATATCGATAAGTCGCGCCTTCCCGCTTGTTGCACAGCACTAATCATTGTAGCGTTTCTCAACTCTTGAAAATTTGCAGACAGTAAATAATATTAGAGAACAGCTAGGCAGAAAAATTGATCAATTAAAATAAAGAATGTCGTCGTCAGAACAGGAAATCCAACAGAAATCTACGGATAATCAGCAAGAACAAGTGTCCAATGCGGAGATTAATGCCACCAAACCTGATTCAGCGACGGATGCAGCGCAACATGATTTTGCCGCGGCTGAGCAGTACAAAAATAAGGGAAATGATTTGCTCAAAAGTAAGTTGTCATTTATCAAATTGAAATTGAAACAAGCCATAATTAGAAAGTTATAATAATAACTGCCTGAAGTGCACATGCAATCCACAAAGCTGTTGTATGCATCTACTGCGCGTCCCTTGTTGCCAGTACATTTTTTCTCGACCTAACCTTAAAAGCAATTGACTGGCAGTGGCGCTTGTGAATATAATTTTTATTTGTCCATTAGCTTTTGCTATTTAAATATAAAGCGTTTAGATAAACAGATAGTTAATGTCAAAAATGTAACTATGACCACTTCCGCCATTTCGCAGCTAAGGAATTCTCGAAAGCCATTGACATGTATTCCAAAGCCATAGAACTTTACCCCAGCAGTGCAATATACTATGCTAATCGGGCCCTTGCGCATTTGCGTCAGGAGAGCTTTGGTTTGGCTCTGCAGGATGGTGTTTCGGCCGTCAAAACTGATCCCACTTATTTAAAGGGCTACTATAGGCGCGCGGCGGCGCACATGTCCCTAGGCAAGTTCAAACAGGCGCTGTCTGATTTTGAATATGTAAGTACAAATGTAACACTGAAAACCTGTTACGCATGAATTGATAAGCTATCTGTTTAGGTGGCCAAATGCAGACCCAATGATAAGGACGCTAAACTAAAGTTTACCGAGTGCAGTAAAATTGTCAAGATGCGAGCCTTTGAACGTGCTATCGCTGTAGATAAGCCGGAGAAGTCACTGTCGGAGATGTACAGAGACATGGAGAACATCAGTAAGTAATTTAATTTATGAATAATATATATATATATTTATATCGAATCTTTACATTCATAACTAATTTATCTCTATTTTTAATCTAGCCATTGAGGACGATTATAAGGGACCTCAACTGGAGGATGGCAAGGTTACTTTAAAATTCATGAAAGACCTTATGGAGCATTATAAGGCACAAAAGAGACTGCATCGCAAATTCGCCTATAAGGTAGTGTGACGGCAATTGAACTTTAATTTTGAAATAAGATGTGTAACTTGTGTATAATTGCAGATACTCTGTGACATCGATGTGTACATGCGTGCACAGCCGTCCCTTGTGGATATTAAAGTTCCAGATGATGAGAAGTTTACTATTTGTGGCGACATACATGGCCAGTTCTACGATCTAATGTATATCTTCGAAATAAACGGGTTACCTTCTGAGAAGAATCCGTATCTATTCAATGGAGATTTTGTTGATAGAGGTTCATTCTCGGTTGAATGCATATTCACGCTTTTCGGCTTCAAGTTGCTGTATCCAAACCATTTCTTCTTATCGCGTGGTAAGTTAAAGTTAAAGTTAACGACGTCAATGTCAAACTCGGAACTAATATAATTCATGACTTACAGGCAATCACGAGAGCATCAATATGAATCAAATGTATGGATTCACGGGCGAGGTGACCGCCAAGTATACCAGTACAATGGCGGATATATTTACGCAAGTATTTAACTGGCTGCCATTATGCCATTGCATCAATCAGAAAATCCTGGTAATGCATGGCGGTCTGTTCTCATCAGACAATGTTACATTAGATAACATCAGGCGAATCGAACGCAACTGTCAGCCACCAGAGGAGGGACTCATGTGTGAGTTGCTCTGGTCCGACCCGCAGCAATGGATGGGTCGTGGCCCATCCAAGCGCGGCGTGGGCATACAATTTGGTCCGGACGTGACTGAAGCATTCTGCAAAGCAAACAAATTGGACTACATCATTCGCAGTCACGAGGTTAAAGACATGGGCTATGAAGTGGCTCACAATGGCCAATGTATAACTGTCTTCTCTGCGCCAAATTATTGGTAATTATCACAAATTGAAACTATCCAAACCATTCAAGTACTAAACGTCCATTTACAGTGATACTATGGGCAACATGGGCGCATTTATAACAATTACTGGTAATAATTTAAAACCAAATTACACATCGTTTCAGGCTGTGGTAAGTATTTGAGCAACAATATTTAATATATATGTTAATCATATTGTATGTGTTATTTACAGCCACATCCTGATGTTAAACCTATGGCTTATGCCAATAGTCTAATGAATTGGCTGGCGTAGTCAGAGCGGCCTGCTTCCTATGCGTAACAATAGCTATGAACACCACATTCTCCCACACCCCCGCCCACGCTTATAAACCCACAACTGCATTATAACGGTCAAAACCAACACGGATTCCAAATTGCTCAAAAAACCTCTATGTACACAGCTTGCTAATTGTTCTACGATTTGAGTTCGAGAGAGAAAGAGAGTTGTGGTATGTAGGGATGAGAGCTTCAGAATAGCAATCACTTAAAAACAAATACAGCTATATTTGATACAAAAACTTTGCATACAAGAATGATTATATAAAGATGGCTTTAGAAGTCGGATGCTAAGTTTTATGGTGCTAAGCATCTGAGTATTCACTGTACAGTGTTTGTTCGATTTGAAAGAAATACTTAAAACAACGTAAACAGTGAGTAAAAGTATTGTGTTTATGCATAGCATTTCTATATTGGCAATAAGGTGCGCGCCCACACTCAACTACAAAGCCCCTTTCTTTAAATTTTATTTCCATTGGCAACAATTCTGTATAAATTAAATTTATGTTCGATCCTTGTTTAAATAAACTTACGAGTCATTTTAATAAAAACAAACAACTATGCAAGTTAGAAACATATAATTAAATACATATTTTTAATTCGAGGTGTTTCAGTAGTTGGAATGAAAACAATTGAGCAGAGCTAATATTAAAACAATTAAGTTATAATTAAATTGTAACTTTATTTGTATACATCGATTTCCGTTGGTGCTGCTAGACTGAACCCTAAGCTACTAAAAATTTTATCCACATTGACTTTATAGTCCTTGAGATAGGCTCGTTGCAGGAGCGTTACATACACAAACGGTCCGTTGTAGGTTGCTAAATTTTCGTAGAACTGCACGGCTAGCTCTTGCATCTCCTTGGGCTGTGCCTGGGACAAATACAAGACCACAATGCTTAGCAGGTCGTGCAGATGTTTGCCCTCAATCTGCAGGCTGCGTATGACTGACGCCAGATCCTGCAGCAGCTTCAGCTGCAGTTTGTACTCCTGGGTGGACGCACGTAAGGTTTCCGTACTGCTGTGGTTACTGGCTGCCTTCAAGAACTGCTTAAGCTGGGGTATTACATCGTTGAGACTACGCTTTAAAATAAATTCCTTAGCGTGCAGGGCGAGAATGTGCAGTAAGCTAAAGCAGCGGTTTAGCACCACTGGATCCTTTTGTCGAAACTTTTCGACTAAAGGCTGCCATAAGAGATGCACCAGCGGAAGGAGCTCATCCTCATAGTCCCTGAGCAGGGGTACACCACTTGTCAGGCATTCCAATGCGAGAATTTGCTGTGCTTGCTCCGAGTTTGAAAGAAACTTGATGGATTGACTAATTATATCTTTGATAATTTCAATGTGACGCGGCAAACTGGGCTTCGAAGGTTCTTCTGCTGGAGAATCATCAACGTCTGCTTCAGGCATATTTATGTCTGCCTCTCCATTCGACACACTATTTAAATCAACAGGAATGTCAGTTGGCTGCTTATTGAGCACATTCAGCCATGTATCTAAGATATTATGCTCCTCATCCACGTGCATTTGAGTGTCAGTGATCTCAGTCGCAATCGTGCCTTGCCAACTGACCACATGTTTCAGGAATGCATTGAAGACACGCAAATAGGAGTGCACATTGTCCGTTTGATGCGACTTGGCGCACTCTTCACATATTGTTTGGAAAATACTCTCCAGATGTGGCACATTTCCGCGCGTGCTGTACTGCAAGACAACAGTGAGTATATCTACGGCTGCACTGCTCTCGGGTGACTATAATGGAGAAATCATTGATGAAGTCATAGTTGTGTATGATATACATGTAAGACTAACCTTCTTTAGCAGTGCATTTAGATGAAAGGTTAGGTAGTCAGTGGAGCATTCTATGAAATGCGAAGGAGCTGCATATTTTAAAGCCCGCTGCATGGAGACAAACGCAAATGTTGCTGCTTCATGTACCATCGTATTACTACTAGCTGTAATCAATGTTGATTGTGAGGTTGGCTATGACATGGCATGCGTAATTTAGGGCTTACCCAGCTTTAGCAGCACCTTGTGCAAACTGCGAAATATGTGACGGTCAAAAGTGTCACCAATAAACGTGGCACAATGCCCCAGGGCATCCAAGACTAAGCAAATATGTTGTACGTTGAACTGTGCATCCGAAATGCTGACACGACTATGGACTGGGTCGCTCTCATCATCTGAGTCACAATCCTGAGTGCGCACTTCCACCGCTGATGAGTAAAGACCAGGTGTGTAATCTTTATACCAAGCGGTAGGCTGCATAGGTTTATAAATTACTAAACTACCAAATGACAACCTAAATTTTAAATGCCAACCTTTTCTACCTTGAGTCGCCAGGCAGCATCTGGTTGCAGTGCCAAGTGCCAGTGCTCATCTTCCAGAAGCTGATCTACGAAAAGTTCCGCCAGCAATAGACGACTCTCCCGAGCAGTCCGTTTCTGGGGCGTAATCATCAGTGTCATTAGTAAAATTGATTCATTCATGACAGAGCTGCGTCGCTCGATCAGCTCCTGGCAAACATCAAATACCAGACGATTTATAGCCGGCTCAGCGCCCAATAATGCGGCAATATCATAAAGCGTATTTATGCAGCGTGCTGAATTAAGGTATTTAAATTGGCGCCAATGCAGTTTGGTGGTTTGTGCCTGCACTTCCTTAGCACTGTACTGCTGAATGCGTCGTAATGTATATTCCTCATTTAGAAGATTCGGCGATGTGCGCTGATCAAGAGCCGTCAGCAAACACATGACAAACAGATCTAGATTCTTGGGCAACAGCAGCAGCAGTTGTAGCTTCCCAGCGCTGAGATTACGCAAAAAGCCCTTGAAGAAAAGCAGCTCGGCGAACTGTTCGCTGTCATCGCAACGCTGTAAGATGCGTGGCCATTTGTTGAGATGAGCGTCCAGCAGCTGTTCAGCATTCTCATCGAAGATGCTAGCACAGCTTGGCAGCTGTTGCAGCTCAGCTAGATTGGCTCGACACATGTTCGATATATCCTTCTCCTCATCTTCTGATAGAGCCAGCACGCTCTCCAGCAGGTGTATAAAATTGTCCCTCAAATTGTGTGCGCACTTCTTTAGCAGTAAGCAACACATTTCCGCGTACTGCCGCCGCACCTTAACAGAGCTGTGGGCTCGCAAGATGCATGTTTGCACAAAAATGACGCGCATATGCTTCGATGTGACTTCTATCCATTGTGCAGATCGTAAATTCGTTTGAAGACTCTTCAAGCGCTCCTCGTTCTGCTCAAGCGTAAGGCGCTTGCTTCCAAATATGTTAATATCATTAAGTAGGTCCAAGTTTTCGCTTTTGGGAGCAGTGCTGAAGAGCGATTGGAATGCCTTCAAATCGTAACGAGTCTTAAGAAACTTATCGGAGGTTTCCTCAAACATGATGCAAGTTATGCGGCCTAATGCTTTAAGGCCCAACTATAATAGTATTTTAATTGAATTATTTTTGTGACTAATTTTGAAAATCAAATTGCAATTTCATTAGAGACTCACTGATTTAGTTGTTTCGCCAATTTTATCATCTGCCATAGCAGTTTCGAACAGCACTGTAACTATTTTGGGTAGGAAGATGAATATGGTGTCGGCTATTTGATTGCGCAGAACCACATCTGCAGCATCGGCATCGTCGTGCACATAGAATAGTACCAACAAGCACTCCAGCGAGGAATTTACCAATGTACGATACTTCTCCTTAGAGATGAACTCCATCAATGTGAGCAGTATTTGGCCTATAATCACAACTGTGCTCTGCTCATAGAAAGTTTCCAGCACATCGCTAGTGGATCGTTGTAAGATGACCGTAATGAAAAGGACGACCGCCAATTTGATTTCCTCTGTGAGATTGGGCAGCATTACAGCCCCACTTCGATCGCGTATCTGTTGCAGTACAACCGACAGTATAGAGCGTACGGCTTTGCTATCCGTCAAGTACAGATTGGATACAATGTGTCGGAGGCAGTTCAGCAAACTTACTCGTAGTTCCTGACTTTCACTGCATAATAGAAATTTCTAGTTGCCGTTATCAGATAATTCTTAGATTCCTTTTGACTTACTCTGTTAGTTCACCAAGCTTAACCATAAGTGGCACTACAATTTGTATTTGAAATATGCGTATTTGCCCAAAGTCAAATCCTTTTATTTCATTCTCAACTTCTGACAAGTTTGCTTTATTTGGCTCCTTTAGAAAACTCTCTATAGCTGGCTTAATGCGCGTGACATACCTTTCTACCGACGACAAGTTAGTCATAATTAATAATTTCCAAAATGTATCTCAGGCAGAAACAAATTAAAAATATTTTAACTAGAAAGAGCGGCAAGTTGGAAATAACAGCTGATATAATTTTGGTGCTGAGCGGCATTCACATGTTTACGTAATCAGCAAAAAGACGTTACACCGGAATCTAACTATCGCGCCAAAAAATCAAAAACTAAATCAATCTTTTTCAAAAGTATTTGTTTAAACTAAGTATTATTTTTTGTTTGGTACATGGCATTTAATTATAAAATTCGTGCTGAGATTCGTCCTTACGTACGCTTGTTTTGTAGCCTTTCTCAAAGTCCCTAGCGTGTGCGATATAACGATTTTCACGCACTGCATGCATTCCAGCTTCCTGGCAAATAGCGTTGATGTCGGCATTCGAAATTTTGTCCGGGCGAGCGATAAGCTCCTCCAAGTCAACGTCTTCGGCTAGATTCATTTTGGCTGTTATGGTCGTAAAAATCAAACGCTTTTGACGACGATCCGGCAACGGAAATTCAATCTTGCGATCCAAGCGTCCGGGGCGAAGAAGGGCTGGATCTAAAGTATCTGCACGATTAGTGGCCATAATTACCTTAATGTTGGTGGTTTCATCGAAACCATCCATTTGATTTAACAGCTCCAGCAAAATGCGCTGTACTTCACGATCGGCGCCGGTCTGAGCATCAAAACGTTTGGTTGCAATTGCATCGATTTCATCAATGAAAATAACGGATGGTGCATTCTGTTTGGCCAGACGGAACAGATCACGCACCATACGTGGTCCTTCGCCCAGGTATTTTTGCACAAACTCTGAGCCAACAACACGAATGAAAGATGCTGTCGTGTGGTTGGCGACTGCTTTAGCCAACATTGTCTTTCCACAGCCAGGTGGACCGTAGAGGAGCACTCCGCGTGGGGGATCAATGCCTAGAGATATGGAAGGAGACTAACTTATCTTGACCTATTTCCTTTTAGTTAACTTACTTACCAATCTGTTTATACAAATGGGCGTGTGTCAGTGGCAATTCGACAGCTTCGCGTATTTCTTGCTTTTGCATATCAAGTCCACCAATATCCGCATAGGTTATATTGGGTCTCTCCTCTGGCGACAACATTGAGATGGTACTGTCCGCCTCCGGTGGCACCAGGTCCACCAAACAGTTACTTTGTTTGTGCAATGCAACCGAAGCGGATGGCTTTAGCTGTTCCCTGTCAATTGTGGACAACACGCGCACATAATAATTGGAGCCCGTGGTGGATGCAACAATACCGGTGTTTTCATCAACTGCCTCAAGAAATTGCCCAATAACCAGAGGCACAGCCTTGGCCCGCTTAACCTCTTCCTGGGCATGGACATATTCCTTTTTCAGATTGCGCTGCTCCTCCTTTATGTAGTCTTCCTGAACGTGCAACAATTCCAATTGCAGTTGCAATCTCTTATACATAACATAAAAATCGCTTTCATCTAAGATTTTCGGCTCATTGTTATCCATTTTGTCGTCGTTGAAAGCTACCATTACTTTTCATTGGCTGTCGTCTGACTGATGCGGATGACTTGAGATTTCAAATCAAAGGAGTGCTGTGTAGGGATGCCAGACTTTACATACACGACGATTGCGTGAGTCGTGAGAGCTCGTGAGTCATGAGCAGCTGATAGGCAGACCTGTTGTTGCTTTTGTATTTATGTTTTTGTTGCTGCTAACTTGGAACGGTTCTATTTTTAAAACAAATTTCGATTTTATTTTGGAAATGTAAATTTTGCTCCAAAGAAAAACAATTATACATTAAATGCCAGGGTAATTGGACACACTTGGCAATGCTGGAAATTTAAAGCAATTTTGATAACAATTACAAATATATATTTGTTGACGCCGGCCGGTTATTTGACCAGAAATAACACGTCACTATACGTGATATAGATATATGTGCATTTACCAAAATACATACAATTTGGTGTCCCAACAATCATGGCAATTATGTAATATGCCAATTTCGTATCCAGCGAAGCGTCAATATTGATCTTAATTCATTCGCTCCGACGACAACTGTGAACAGAGAACAGAAATGGACGGCCTCGTCTTTATGACGGCTGCGGCCCACCTCGTCTATACACCCTTCACGAAGGTCGAGGAGAGTTTCAATTTGCAGGCCATGCACGATATCTTGTATCTGCGCAGCAATTTCTCGCAGTACGATCATCATGAGTATCCAGGTGTTGTGCCTCGCACCTTCGTTGGGCCCCTCATTGTATCGATATTCTCGGCTCCGTTTGTGCTGCTCTTCGAGATGCTGAGCATCAACAAATTCTGGGCCCAATATGTAGGTAAAAGACACTGATACAAAACACTCTCAATTACCAGGTTACCGAGCTAACAAAACTTTTTCACAGTCCGCCTTGTCCTCGCTGGAGCTATTTCAGTTGCGTGGAATAACTTGCGAAAGGCCGTTACCAACATCTACGGCATCGAAGTGCGTCTTTGGTTTACGGCTATAACCATAACGCAATTTCATTATATTTTTTACATGACGCGTCCCCTGCCAAATATTTTTGCATTGCCATTTGGTATGTTGCTATATTTTTTTAGGCTGATTCTTTAAATATTAAACTGCTTTGTCTAATTTCAGTGCTCTATGCAGTTACCTATTGGATGCGGGGCCAAACCAAGCCCTTCATCATCTGCTCTGGCATAGCGATCATTGTATTCCGCTCCGAGCTGGCCCTGTTTTTGGGGCTGCTGCTTGCGCTAGACCTGCTGAATCAAAAGTTATCTGTCGATGGGTACGACTACGAAATATTTCTTAGCTCTCTCTTGTCACAGTTTAATGTTTGTTCTCTTTCAACAGTTTGCTGAAGATTGCTTTGCCGGCTGGAGTGTGCATTTTGGCGGCTACTGTATTGGTGGACTCGTTCTTTTGGCGCCGCCTACTGTGGCCTGAGGGTGAAGTGTTGTGGTACAATACGATACTCAACAAAAGCTCCAACTGGGGTACATCCCCATTTCTATGGTACTTTTACTCAGCACTTCCACGTGCTATGGGTGCATCATTGGTCTTTGTGCCGATAGGCATTTACTTTGAGAGGCGCCTACGGCCCTTGGCTCTTTCAGCATTGGCATTTGTGCTGTTGTACTCAATACTGCCACATAAGGAACTGCGATTTATCATATACGTCTTTCCCGTTCTCAATATTGCAGCAGCATGCGGCTGCCATCGTTTGTAAGTTTACATATTTTAAGGATGTACCTCTAGCTAAACTTACTTTGCTTTATAGGTGGATGAACAGTTCTAAATCGACATGGCATAGCTTTCTGGCATTGATTGCAGCCTCGCATTTGCTTGTCAATGTGCTGATTACTATATTCCTGCTTGTTGTTTCGGGTACCAATTATCCAGGTGGAGCAGCGCTCTCTCGGTTGCATCGTCTGGAGGGGGCCAATGTAAATGTTTCGGTGCATATTACAAACTTGGCTGCACAGAGTGGTGTGTCGCGTTTCATGGAAATAAACGAGAATTGGGTCTATAGCAAGGATGAAACAATGAATTATACTCAAACTGAAATTGCCATCTATAGTCACTTGTTGGTGGAAGCGAAAAATAAGCACAACACGGAGCTATGGGCAACGCTGCAGGAGAATTTTGAAACTATGGAATTTATAGATTGCTTTAATAGCATCGGCATACAGTACAACTCCATCTTGCCAGTGCGAATCAAGACAAAGCCTTGCATAGTTATTTTGAAGAAACGATTGCCTCCTGAGACTGTCCTACAACATGAAGAGAATACACCAAAGGCTAAGGATCCAAATGAAATTACGAAAAAGAAACGAAAGAAAGAAAAAGTTGAGGTTGATAAAATGGAAGAAACTGCGAGCCCGCTTTTGGAAAGTTTCATAACTGAAGAAACCGAGTTGGTTAGCAAAGCCCCCGAGCCAATTGATATATCTGAGCAACCCACCATAGACCCTGATGTTGCAGTGCAGGCCGATGATGATGATGGAATTGTGGCTACTGTGGAGGAAACATCTCTGGAACTCAATGATGGTCCTGATGCAGCAAAAGAAATCAATTTCCAGGAGCTGCGAAATCTTGCATTGAAACAAACACCACAAAAATCACGTGCCGCTACCAAACTAAAGATTCGAAAAATAATTGAGCAGCACTATAGGGCCAAGGGCCGACATATTGAAAACGATTCTGCTGAAAGCCAGAAGCCATCAGGCGTCCCACGTGGCGGACTGCGTCAATCCGTAAAGTCGATAATAAAGCAAGAGAAGATTAAAGAGATGATTGAACAGATAGCTACGATGGACTTAACACGCATCTGCGACCTGGAGAAGACTTCAACAAAAGAGTGTCTAAAGCAGGTCATAGACAAAATGGACGAGGAAAGCCCAAATCAAAAATGACAAAAATCATGTCTGAGCCCCATGGAAGTCTGCCCCATAATTTATAATTTATTTGAATATTTGTAATAAATTTGTTGCCAACGTCGAATTAAATGCGAATATTAGTTTTATTTATGATGAATGAAATGCTGCAGTCGTAGTGTTAATTGTTATGACAATGATATGGCAATTTGAAAAAATGTTCTAAACAGTAACATTACCACATGTTGAGCTTCATAAACATAGTTTGTGTGACCTGTATATCTAGAATCAGACATGATCCTAGATCAGGCCAATATGTAGCCGAACCATAGAATAAAATCGTAAACAAGGCCTACGAGGCAAAGCACAAGGGTCGACATATATAGAACATTGTCCATGACCCCGCCCTTGAGAAAAACAGGTTTTCCATTGTCTTCCTGATACTGCTTTTGCAATTTCGCCATCTTGGGTGTTATCTTAGCACCAGTCATCTTCACCGGACACAACCGAATGGAACGACTCAACACGAGCGGCGCTGCCATAGAGTAACAACCATTGACTTGGCGCAAAAGAGGCTATGCACACTCAATTAGTTTCAGAATAGATATTTAGATATGTTTAGATCTATTAATACATACACGCAATTTTGATATCAAATTCCTCTGCATTGTGGAATACAATTTGCACGAAAAGATAATTTTATATTTTGTTTTAGGAATAAAAGTACAATTTTTGAATGAGTCCGATAGCTCATGAACTATACTATGTTTTAAAATTTGTCTATAATTGTACATTATATCAATTTAAAAATGCCTACTATTTACATACATATGTATGTAAAACACAAAACTTTTGTATACCTATATTTTATTAAAAATAAAATGCCCCATATTAAATAAAAATAGTATAATTTTTGCAGGAGTTCCTGTTTTTATGACTGCTATAAAAACTAATTTGTGAATTAATGTAAAGTTAAAAAATAAATAAGCTTCGTTATTTTAAGCTTATTGCGCCAATATATCGATAGCAGCGGATTTCGGGGGTGAGTAAAGTTATCGCGCATGTATATATCAAGAATCGATTTTACATGTTATACATCCATAAAGCAAAAATCTTTCGCTTCTAGAGAAGTTGTGAATTTTTCTGTGTAAAAGACGTATACCTAAAAATCTGAAAAAGTATAAGTAAAAAAATATTTAAAAATTTGCAACAATGGCTTTGGCCACATACTTGAATCGTTCCGTTGCAAGAAATTGCAGACTAAAGCCCATGGAGGCCGAGCATAGTGTCATACACTTGGTCAGTGGTGATAATGTGCTGGGACGCTGCAAGGAGACTGGGATCCGTGATGCACGCTGTTCTAAGAAACAGCTTCGACTGCAAGTGAACTTGGAGATGGGACGCATTCAGTTGAAGGTGCTGGGTGTCAATCCTTGTGGCATCAATGGTGCCATGGCTATGTATCACACGGAATGCGAGCTTCGTCATGGTGATCTATTGGAAATCGTTTACGGCCGTCATCCGTACGAGGTGGTCTTCAATCCGGCTCCAGAGACTAAAAAAGACAACGCAGAAACCACTGCAGAGGAGCAAGCATCACTTGCAATGGAAATTGCCAATAAGGAAGAGAAATGGGACTCTGTCGCGAATGGTAAAATGTTGATCTATAACAGTGCTGGTTTGGCTCCTTCCAGTAAAATAGCAGCCTACGACATGGATGGTACCATCATCAAGACAAAGTCTGGAAACGTATTTCCGAAGAATACCGATGACTGGCAGATCATCTACCCTGAGGTGCCCCAGAAGCTACAGAGTTTGCATAAGGATGGATACAAGATTTGCTTCTTCACCAATCAGGGTGGCATTGCGACTGGCAAAGTCAGCCTAGAAGATTTTAAGATCAAGGTCAAGAGCATAGTTCAGAAACTGGGCGTGCCAGTTCAGGTGTTTATAGCCATAGGCGATGGCTACTATCGCAAGCCGTTGCCTGGCATGTGGAAGCATCTACTCAGTGAGATGAATGAAAGTGTGGCCATAAAGCTGGATCGTTGCTTCTTCGTTGGCGATGCAGCTGGAAGGCCAGAGACAGGCAAGGGCGCCACTAAGCAACGCAAGGATCATTCACTAGCAGATCGTCTGTTTGCCACAAACGTGGGCGTCTGCTTCTATACGCCAGAGTCTCATTTTCTGGGTAAGCGTGCGGAGCACTGGAACAAGCCAGACTTCGATCCGAGCAGTATAAGCGATCAAATACCGCAGTTTGAGCCGGACGATGTTGAGTTGGACCCAAAGAAATGTGAGATGATTGTTATGGTTGGTCTGCCGGGCTCTGGCAAGAGTCACTTCTGTGCACAGGTGCTTGCCCCCAAGGGCTACAAGATCATAAGTGCAGATAATTTGGGCAGCACACAGGCATGCATAAATGCTTGTCAACGTGCGCTAACCGCTGATAAGCCATGTGTGGTGGATAATACTAATGTAGATGTGGCATCACGTAAGAGATTCATCTCCATGGCCATGGAGAAGGATATTCCATGTCGTTGCTTTGTAATGAACGTGGCAGTAGCTCACGCCAAGCACAATATTGCTTATCGCGAACTTTTGGAAACTGAGCACTCTCCCATCAATGACATGGTGTTCAACATGATGAAGAAGAAGTATCATCCACCGACTATAGACGAAGGATTTGTCACAGTTCACAAAGTGAACTTCAAGCCGAGCTTTTCCAATGAAGAAGACGAGAAATTATACAAAATGTATTTGGTTGAGAAATAGCCATTCGATTTTAATCCAATGTAAATATCCGTTTAGCAATATCATCTATAAGCCAATCCATGGAACTTAGCAGCTTTTCCCCAGTTACTGCGCTCACTCCAACTACCAACCAGTGATGCGTATTGATGTCATCCAAACTTAGTATCTATAACCGAAAAATATTAATAAACTTACATATATGCATAATCGAAATAAATGTCTAAATAAAACACCTCTTTGATTTCATTTGAACTTAAAGCGCCTGGTAAATCCTGTTTATTACAGAGGACAAGCAACGTTGCCCCAGCCAAGCGCTCCTCTTGAAGCAGCACTTGCATCTCTTCCTTGCACGATTCCATGCGCATACGATCGGCGCTATCGACGACCCAGACCAGACCATCTGTGCACTCAAAATAATTACGCCAATACGAGCGCAACGACTTCTGTCCGCCCACATCCCACATATTTAGTGTGTAGCCGTTGTGTTCCAGTGTCTTAATATTAAAGCCCAGGGTGGGCGAGATTGCGTCAATGGGTTCCCCATTAAAACGCTTGAGTATAGTTGTTTTTCCTGCGTTGTCCAATCCTCTACAGAAGAATAAAAACATGAATCATAATTTGCGGCAACTTTGCAGTAAAAACTTACAGCAATAGAATACGCATCTCCTTTTCCTTTTGACGCATTTTTTTCAATACTGTTAGAAAGCCCATCACGCTTTTTTTATAGTTTGTTGTCTTTTCAAAATAATAAATAAGTTTATATTAAACAGTTGTATTTCTAAGTGGAAAAACTCAATATATTTTTATTGTGAGTGGCAACTTATGAGAATGGCATTTTACAAACGATCTGGCAACGCCGTTCTCCAAAAACGTCAAACAGCTGTCATAATCTGAGGCCCGTGAATTTTCGCTCAGCTCTTCGTACTATTTGTATTTAGACTGATAAAAATAAAAATAACTTCAGCAAAATGATGAATTTGTCCAGAGTAAGTACAAATAGGGCATTTAAATTATTTGTGCACTATGAAAACATGAAAATATTCAATCCATTCTTCTGGAAGAATGGATATATTATGGTTCAATTACGTAAGATTACTGGAACACCCCAAGCTAACCGCACATTTTGTTATCGCAGGCCGTTGTTCGTAGTTTTGCTACCACTGCTTCCCGTCGTGCCACAGCGACCAGCAAGGATCAGATTGAGAAGGGTTACTTCGAAATCCGCAAGGTGCAGGAGCATTTCCAGAAGAAGGACGGCAAGCCCGTTTTCCTCAAGGGCTCCACTTTCGATAGTGTGCTCTACCGCGTCACCATGGCGCTTGCCCTGGTCGGCATTGGTGGCATGGGCAAGCTCTTCTGGGAGCTCAGCGTGCCCCAGAAGGACGAATAAGGCGCAAGCAGTATAGTCTAACCCTTTAAGCTAAGCCATTACCAGCAAATCCGTAATCCCATCTCCGGCATATTTGTTGCAGCGTAGTTACCTTATATTTCTGTGTCCTGATAGTGTAAGTAGTCCATGCATTATTGTGTGATTCTTATAATAATTTGTAATCCTCTTGCAGACCTAAAAACTTGGTGTACAACCCCAACATTATGTTGCTTGTGTTAGAATAATTAAGTTCAAAGTGTAACTAAACATTCGCAAAAGCATTTCAAGCGTGGAAATATAAGATCTTAGCTGTAAACTAAAGTGATTACAAGAAGTTTTATTTCGGCAATTTATACATGCGAATATTGGGCTCTTTTGACACATGTTTATTTTTCTTTGTAAATGTGCCGAATATTATTATTTTCTTTTCTGTTTTGGTTTACAAAAAGAAAACAGCAAATTTAATTGCTTTGACATTAAGTAAACAAAAACAGTGCGACAAAATAAAAATTGCCGCCGCTGTGTCGATGTGTTGCCTTGGATGTGGCGAGGAGTCCGATTTATAAATCAAAGGGCGGCAACTCGGCGCGTTGCCTTTGGCATGGAAATGTATTTTAAATCGAGCGAATCATGCTGCGCTTTAACACACATTGCCAAGCACATACACACACACATTCGCACACACGCACACATACACACACAGTCAGCATACTGTGTATTTATTAATAACTGAGAAGAGGAAAAGGAAGAAAAAGCCTACAGAAGTGCAGCGAAATGTGCAATTTAAGGCGTTTTCATTAGTTATTTCTCCATAAACACTTACATAAAACTAAAGCATTTAAAATAAAAAAGGGAAACACAAATATAGCTATTTTAAGAGTTTTTTCTGTGCAATTCACACTCACACATACACATGCATGCATATTTTCTGTTAGTTTCTATCTGTATGTGTGTTTGTGTGTGTGCGGATGGGTGGGCGGGGCGAAATAAGTCGAAGAACAACTATTTTGCTATTTCATTTGCCGTTACGGCACATTTAAATTTTGAGATGTGCACGCGAAGCGCATAAAAATGAACGCGAGTTTACCGTTAACATATTTTGGATGGATGTGTGTGTGTGTGTGTGTAGGTGGTTCAGTACTTACATAGAATCAGACCGTTTCTTTTTCTGGAGTACATTGTAAATACAGTTTCTGTTAAATTGCCAAAGATCCATCTCCTACTCTTTCCCAATTAATTGTGCATTGGTCTGCAAAAATAATGAACACTTGTCGCAAACTTATTATATTACACAGACTGTGAAAAATGTGTATATGACAAAATTCCAACTAGCTCTTGAGTTGGAGCAGGATCTAGAATATCATCAGCACCAGCATCAGCATCACTATGACGCCGACCGAGGGCCCAGCTCCGGCTCCGTTCCACACGACTGCCCACAGCTAAATTACAATAATAACTCAAAACGCATAGAAGATGCGCAGCTAAATGTTTTTCTCCAATCCTTTGCCAAAAACAATATACAACAACAACAACGATAACAAAAAAGGGCGGGAAGTAGCGTGTAGAATCAAGAATCGAAAAATGTGTTTCATTAAATGTTATTTATAGTCAGCAATTTTATGCATTTAAAGCGCGTCTATCAACGGCAGCATCAGCATCAGCATCGGCATCTGAGCATCGCCATGCGGAAACGACGGCGACGCCATATTGAAATTAACTGTGCTGCGCTTTGATGGAGGGCGCTAGAGGGAGATAGACACTGAGAGAGAGAAAGAGAGCGAGCGCCATTGCAACCCCCATAGCAATCCCGATCCGAGATCCTAATATGTGGAGACCAACTGCGTGTGCTTACGGCACTAAAAAACTTTCACCTTTTTCAGAATCGTTTTGCATTTGTTTGTTTTTACTACGGCATAGATAAATTTGTAGTTTTATTTTAACGTGAAATATTGCCGGGCGAACGGCGCGCGCTCTCCATCTCCTGTCGCTGTCTCTGTCCCTGTGCCAGTGCCAATGCTCCACAGTCGCAGGCCGCAGCCACCGCCGCAGCAGCCGCAACCACAAATCAGAATGTCGTTGAAGCATTCAAGTGCAACCGCCGTGAAGCGAACTCGTTGCTTCTGCTGCTGCTGCTGCTGCTTCCACTGCAGCCTCTGTCTGTGACTGTGCTCGACGGCGGCAAATCTCGACAACTCTCAGATGAACGGTCGATGAGTGAGCAACGTCAGCGTTTCGTCTTTTGTCATCTTGGTCGTCATCTTGCTCTTCAGTTTAGACTTCCAGAGATTGTTGTGTATCGATCGATCTATCCAGCCGGGCACGTCCCACAACATGTCCAGCATGTCCAACATGTATAAAACGAAAACCAGTTTGGCCTATTAACACTTCGATTACAACTCAACTCTTTTTGCCATCGGTCGAGCACGATCTTTCTGGGTGGTCTTGAGCGACGCTTTTAGTTAAATTTTTGATTTATTTGAGCTTCAATTAGCCGTTGAACAAATCTTGTTTATTTGCTTTTAATTATTGTTTGAAACCACAAAGCCGTGCCCCTGGCACAGGTTAGCTCTGGCGACTCACTGAAACATTTGGCTGCTCCGCAGCGTCGGCAACTTTGCGGCTTCATTGTTGCTTCCGACTCATCTCTAACTGGCCTGGGCAAACCGGCGAAGAAGGTTTTTAATTAGCACCAACAATATAATTTACGAAAAACATCAAATACGCGCGCATTATTAATGCATGTTTAACCGATTCCCTACACACAATACAATCAAATTATAAACATGGCTTAAGTATTTCGTAAAAGTCAAGACAGTAGCCATGAAGAACTGTTGATCGAACTGAATCAGGCAGGCAAGCATGCTTAATTATCCAAATAAAATAGCTTCAACTGATGCATTCAGCAGAGATGTTGCCATTTGTAGAATACCATGTTTAATTGTTTATTTATAATGTTAATTAATTTTAAGTGCAACAACATTCTCATATTAAACTTATACATGATTGAGTCTGGGGATTGTGTTTTAATCAGAGCACGCACAATAACACTTATCGGCTTGCACATGCACGCAATTCGTCGGACTTTAAGTAAAAAAAAAAAAACCAAAACGACATACTCCGATTTTGTCGTTTTGGTTTTTTTTTTTTTCGTTAACGTCCGCGCCTTTGGCCTTGAGTGTGTTGCGTAGACGTCCGAAAATAAGTACTAAAATGTGAGTAGAACATATAAACGATAATTTTAAACGTCCGCTAATTTATTTCCTGTTTCAAGCCAAATAAATACGGTTGAGTCCGGACTTGAAAGGAACAAATAATAATTAATAATAAAATAAAATAAATAAAAATTTACACAAATTAACTTTTTATTTAAAAAAAAAATATAAAAATATATATATATATATATTTTTTAATTTTTATTTATTTTATTGTATATTATTTTATATATGTATATATAATATATATATATATGCAAAAACATATAAGAATAATATGTTATTCATTTTATAAATTTAGGAGATAGCATAAAGGAATGCCCAAAAAGTACTAAAAAAGTTACTGAAGTAGGTCACACTTGGACAAAATGGACAAAAAACCGCGCAAAAAGTACTGAAAAAATGCACTTTTACTCAAAATAGACAAAAAACCGCGCAAAAATGCACTAAAGTAGGTCACATTACGCACCAAATGCACTAAAAAATATCAAACTCCTCAACGCAATTCAACGACGCAATTGATCTGCTTAGCGAAAACCACCCCCGTATATGCAAAACGCATGCACATATATCAGTGAAGAGTCTGTGCCAGCCTAGCCTGTTTCAGGCTAGATCTAGCTTATTTGAATATGGAATAGCCTATAAAATTTATAGAAAATAACCTAAAGAAAAAAAAAAAATATATTTTCGTAACATATTCTTCTTTCTTTTTTAATATAGATTGCTTTCCAGCATTTTCCCTTAAATTTTATCAAATTTTTGCAACTTTTATCCATAATCTAGCTTGTTTTTGAGCGCAGCAGCGGCAACACTGCTGCATTGTGCATGCAACGTTATGAGAAACAAAAAAAAAAAGTAAACGACAACGTCCAACGTTATTAGAAAAAAAAAATAAATAAACGATAACGTCCAACGTTGTCGTTTACGAAAAACGTCCGAAAATAGTACTTATTTTCGGACGTTTTACGCAAAACGTCCGAAAATAAGTACTATTTTCGGACGTTTTGAAATACTCAACGGATATGTGGGAGCTCTGGTTTTAATAAACAAACAGAAACCGAAACAGTAACAGAATCAGACCCAGAAACAGAAACAGTCGGCATGCTTGCCGGAAAAGTAAACTCTTCAAAATATCCAAAATGCATTTGGAAAATTTATAAGCCATAACGCCCCCCAGACAATGGGAATGGGATTTGGAATGAGAATGGGAATTTGAAATAGAAACAGGCAACAACAACAAAGTCAAATCGGCGTGAAAGATGCGCTTCCCATTTCCCGTTGCTCCAGCCAATCCTGACGAAATGGGCGATGAAGATATCTTGGCCTGTGAAATTGAAACCGATGAGAAGTAGAAACATATGTCCACGTATCGCACTCCCAGCCGATGACTGGTCCTGTCCAACGAGCCTAGGGCGCAACATCACAAAACAACTTCATTGGGTCGTTAGCTGTGCGCGGGTGCGAAAACCTCTCGGATCAGGTGACAGTCGCGGTGCGTTGCCTCTCAAGTGAGCCGCTTCAGGTTTATTCCAATAATTCATCGTTAACTGCAATTGCGCTGAGCCATTTAATGTCCACGGCACAGGACGCAACACTCAAGTGGCCACCGACAATCGACAACCGAGAACCGACGACCGACGACCGACGACCGACGACCGATGTACAACATATTCATCACTGACTAGTTACAAGGCGCTCTTCTAATGCTGTCCAGCCCACCTTAAGTGCCTGCTCATAGCTGGCGTAGACAATTCGACGCTTCCGTCCAGCGTTTACACCCTTTGCCCTTGGTGTTATGTAAGCGGGTGCCTTAGATGATTTCGATGCTGCTCTGAATGTGTCAATTTTATAGCACATTTTGCCCACTTCACGACACTTGAACTCTCCCACTCCCGTTCCAGTTCCCGATCCCATTCCCTCTCCCTGCTCTCTGCTCCTGCTGCCTCTGTTACGCATTCGTGTTTTGTTTTCTCAAGTGTTGCGCATATTTTTTGTTCGTCTCGGCTTGGCGAAGCTGTTGCTGCTGCTGCTGCTGTTGTTGTTGTTATTGTTATTTTTGTTGGGTGTTATGAGACAAAAATAAGAAAGAGAAAAACACATAATATTCATTTGTTATGCTTGTCATTTGTCGCTGTTGGCGGCAACTTCAAAGCATCTTCCCCAATTTGTTAAACGCAGATAAACGCAGATCTTGGGATCGTCTTCGTGGTATGGAGCTTTTAATTTTCGCATATGGCTAATTATAAAAAAAAAAAAATTTTTTATTTTGTCAATTTTACAAAGCTAACATGACAAGTAACACATACCTATTAAAAGCTTAAGTAAGTAAAATGGTTAAGTTTAATAAATATATCAAAAGATTTTCTCTTAAAATAATGTAAATATGAGCGGTGCATAGCCAAAAGAAGCGTAAAACGTAAATAAGAAACAATAAGGTTAGAATTATAAAACCTAAAAAGTAAATATATATACATATGTATATAATACATATAGAACATAAATAAAAATAAAAATATACATAAATATTTATATATCACAATGATTTATATTTTTCAGATGGTCTGCACTATAATCCTTCCTAAGCGAGTCATATTTTAATTTTAAATAGACAGATTACTTAATACTAAATAAAAATATTAAAAAGAAACAAGTAAGAGGGCTCTAGTCGAGACTGCTCGACTAGGAGATACCCTGTACCCTGCAAAGTATTCCAATCATTCTACACCCATACGCATGCATCCATACGAACGCATAAGCACGCGCTCTGCTAACTGCGCAGTTACCAGTTACTGCACTTGGGCTGCCGTGTGGGCTATATTATGAGAATTTATTTTTTGAATAAATTTTTTTTGTAGTACGATTATCTCCATCAAACTTTCAGAACGTGATTATAGCATGCAAATGTGTGTATATGCCAAAGCACAAGTTTCTACTACTCAAACTACGGTTTTTTTTTTTTAAATTTGGGGCGAAGGGGACGTGGTATCCAAAATCTGTAAATGACAAAATCTTTGTCTTTATCACATAAATCTACGTAGTAAATCTAGGTCAATCAGTACTCAAATTAGGTTTAAAAAGCAAAGTAAAAAAATATGATAAACTCTTACTGCGTATGGTATACACGAGCATACATGTAAAATTTCAAGTCTCTAGCACTTGTAGTTTAGGAGATCTCTGTGTTCATACGGACGGACAGACGGACAGACAGACATGGCTAGATGAACTCAGCTCGTCATCTTGATCAAGAATATATATACTTTATGGGGTCTGCCACGCCTCCTTCTGCCTGTTACATACATTTTCACAAAAACATTATACCCTGAATTCCCATTTTCAATGGGTTCAGGGTATAAAAATAAAGTAAAAAATAAAAATAAACCTGATTTGTCTGTTCAGAAAACTACTTATCAAATACATCATTTTAATGTATGAAATGCCTAGTATTTTACTTTAATTCATGAGAATCGCAAAGTAGGGCACTCTACAGAAAGCGATATTTTTTAATTTGCGGTCAGTCTTTGATATACAAGCACAAACACACTTATACACAATTTTCATTATTATCAAGAAAACTTTACTAAATGTCAAGCTGTAGTCATATGAGCATATGAAGTCATACTTAAATTCATGAGAATCTTAGAGAGAGAATCTTAGACTTTTTTCTAAATTTAGAATGGTTTTCAGTTTCTGACACAGAAGTATAATTTTATTTTTACCGTAATATAATAATAAAATATTTTTCAAATTTACATAGCTATGATTCGGTACTTTGTTATCAAAAATATCCGAAACAATCGATTTATTTCTTACAAATGGATTTATTTAGTATAAAAAGATTTTTTTGAAACTGAGCTGCACATTCTTAAAAGTCTTGGGATTTAAATAAGGTGTGTTCATTTTTATATTTTAGCTTTTAAATTTAAAGTATTTTAAGATTTGAAATATAAAAATATTTGTAAGCATTTCTTCATGATGTATACATACATATGTATACATCATAAATCTAGCTTTGTAACCCATAGCAAAAATTTAATAAAAATTCAAATATTTTAATTTTAGCTGGAGGAAGTTTACTTGTTTACAAAATGGATAGATAATAGAAGAGATCGGTTAATTAGAAACAGCACCAAAAATATTTGAGTATTAAAACTTTTTATTATAAAAGTAGTAAGTTTAAAATCGAATATATGGGAAGGTGGCATTTATTAATAAGGTTAAAATTTATCTGAAAGAATGAATATATAAAAATACTTCTATAAGTAATTAGTATATTATTACTAAAGTCATTAAAAGTATAAAACTTTAAATTGATCTGATACGAGTATCATTTTAGTAGGGGCATAAAAACTAAATTTTGTATAATAATTTTGAAGTTAATTTTAATAATATTGTGAATTGATTGGCATGTTTGTAAGCGAACCAATCTTTATAAACCTTACTTTTCTTTTTAAGATTGCAAAAATATTATAATCTGTTATTGTCTAAAAGCTCAAGAGATTCGCACACGAAATAGACGATAACAATGGCGAGCATCAGAACTGGTCTGATCTCGAGAGAGTAGAGAGTTGAATCCGCAACGAAAGGTACGCGCAGGTAGGCCAAAGCGATCGCAAGGAGGCGTGTCCAACTCGTTGGCGAGAGTGTGTGCGTGCAGTGCACACAATGGCAACGTGGTTGCTCTCTCTCTCTCTCTCTCACACACACAGGCGCACAGAGCGTAAGATGCAAGTGTGAATGTAATAAAACGAGAGAGAGAGAGAGAGGGAAAGAGAGTGAGAGTGAGAGAGTGGCATAGAACGGTTGGCATTCTAATGAGCGAACGACAACAGAAATTGGCAGCAACCATTAAATGACGAAATAAAATATTAGTGACAATGATATGAAGACAACAACATTTCTTATAATTAAGTCTAACCATGCGAAACAGAACGGCTCGGCTAGAATTGAAATGCAGCATCCCAGCATCCCGACAGCAGCCGCACCAGAGACAATGTGGAGCGGGCCATGGCCCCTTCCTGCTTGGGTAAATGCGCAAAAGGGATATGGCCCTGCGCCGCTTTATTAGCAACAACGATCGCTCTAATGATACGAATTCGTTAATGAAGCAAAAATAGATGCACGCGATCATCAGCTAAAAGGCGATGCCGAACTAGGCGGTCTGCCCTCGGCCCCGCCTCCCATCTGCAGACAAGCTGCAGGCCTCAGTATGTGTGTGATGCTAAAAAGTCATGACATCACTCGGGCACACTGCGGAACGCTACGGATACGCTTACTTGCTTCAGATTGGCCATTCAAGCATTCAAAAATTAACTCCGCCCGGTTGCGTATGGTTAGTCAGAGTCACAAGAGCAGACTACTCGTGCGCAGCTGAGATACGAGTGCACAACTACAAGAGACATGCTCACAGAAACACAGCACAGAAACACAAACACAGGCGCACGTAGATATGCATACATGTATCGCTGGCAAAGTACATAAGCGGATCGCGGGCAATTATTGTGCTGTGTGCTCAAACCTGCTGATTTATCACACTGTTTTATTTGAATGGAATATTAAATATACCAGCTACTCTTCTTCATCTAGTTACAGCCTTTTTAGTAAAAGAAAAATTCACTTTTCATTTGCTTGTTCTTATAAACGTTGGGCGCTCGCTCCACTGAGTGCGCTCCTGTTCGGTAACAGACATTCTTCATTTTTGTTATTTTGCCAGCGAACGAAGCACACTCACACCAACACACAGCAGCAGCGCCATTAAAACCAACAAATACAAAGCGATCGCCGCCCTCAGTGAGAGTGTGTGCGATGTGAACGCGAGTGTGAAGAGGAAACACATGAGCAAGCTCACTCACATATACACACACGCATAGAGCTCGGGAGAGCGAGAGTAAGATAGAAGGAGAGAGCACGAGATCTTGGTATGCTGCGTCGCTGTCGCCGTCGCCGTCGTCGTCGTTGCTAGCTTTGGCTGCTGGTTCTTTTCGCATGTGGCTGTGGATTGATGAACGTGAGCGACCGTTAGTCGCAGCAGACACGGGTGATGAACAACAACAAGTTGGAGCTGTGACTGTCTGTGCAAGTGAAACGCGCGCTGCTCCCACACGGATCACGGATCACGGATCACGGATCATAGATCACGGATTACTAGTGGAAAGAAGAAAAAGAAACGGGCAATTGGATTTTAATGCGGAACTGCATGTGACAACAATAAGTGCGATCTTTGTGTTCAATGTGTGCTCCAAATCGATGCCGATCAATACAAACAAGCATAATTAATTAATGGCAAATAGCTGGCCAACGTGATGCTTATCGATCATATATTGCATAAAATTATAAAAGTAAATTCAATCTAAAGTGACAAGAGAAAAGTCGGGTGTGAAAAGTGCGTGATAATTATTGAACGAAAGTCAAAGATCTATTGCCAAAATGTGCTAATCAGATTTTCAGTTGTGGTTCATCAACTCACCTGTGTGTACAGCCAGCTAGTAGGCCAGTAGTTCAGCCAAAAACAACTCTAAAACGAAGCGACACGCCAACCCAATCGAAATCCAATCTGGCAATCCAACTGGCGTCGCGCCGGCAACAAGCGCCGATAATTTGTGCAAATTTCATGCCCTAATTGAAACTAACAATACGGCCAAGTGCAATTATTAAACGGTTAACCCAAACACCCTTCCACTCGATTATAATTAAATAAAAAATATATACATCTATATACGTATAAGTCGAACGAGCGCACAGGAAAAGTACTCAAAGTGGATTTGGAGTCAAGTGAGATCGGCAGAGATAGCTTAAAGCAGATACAATTGTGGAGTTCTTTAATCTGGAAATGGATCCAGGTAGGTTGAGGCCAAGAAATAGTCTATAATCGTAATACAACATATTATAGTATTACGGTAATGTCTTTCATATATGTTTTAGTTAACTTCTTCATCAGTCTTAAGACAAGCTGTTAGCCCATCCAATCTCAAGTACTGAAACAGAAATCCGTCGGCATTTATGGCTTTAGCTCCAATACATCTTCATTTCTGAAGTGGGGAAATTCGTGTACGCAAGGCGGACATGGGTAAAGTGGTTCGGCGCATGCTACATCCTGCTAACCCACTCGCCAAGCACCTGACTCGGTGTCGCAATGCCCAATGCAAACACAGAGCAGCTACCGTTGAGTACAAGTCCAAGACACTTTTCGGTATGGTCGTATTTGCTTTTTGATTTTCGTTTCAAAGATGAACAGCGATGCCGTCGCCGCTTTCCGCTTTCCGCTTGCAGCTTGCCGCCTTCTGCGCATGATCGACAGCCTCCCGGTAGCAATGTCAATTGTTTGTTTTGGCTGCAGATGGGCGATGCCAAGTAGAAAATGTCGCCACTGGCTGAGGAGCCATTGCCTCTAATTTAACTAATGATCGTTGTAATGTTTGTGGTCTGTGCCACAGTGTTTGTCGTGTGGTCTTCGCTTTTGCCGCCAAGTGTCCGTGTCTCTGTTTGTCCATTTGCTTTGGCCCAAAAAACAAGAGGCACCAAAATAAGCAAAAACAAACCCGCATAACTTAGCTGGCCAAAAGCTGGTCGTGTAGAGATTTGTTTTACCTGTCCGATTTGTTGACATATCGATCCACAATTAAGCTTCAGCGCAACCTTCAAAACAAAGGCGATTTCAATATGTTTTGGCATGCGTTTAAACAGGTGCGTTTGCCTTTATTATGTAATCGTCTTATTTATACTTTTCTCTGGACTGTGGATTTCAGTTTGCTTATTGTTGATATAGTTGTAGTATTCAAAAGAGAAGTTGTCCAAGTTACCTCTTCATAATGTTAATTGGATGAACGTGAAAAAAAGAATGAAATCTATAGTCTTACAAGTATGAATGAAACTCTAGTTTGATAGTTTATAAGCTATATGCGATACTTGAAAAAATACTTTTTAAAATACAATAAAAGTCATAATTCTGATATTAACTGAGTTACTTTATTGAGTTACTGAGTTATTTATTTTATACGGAGCCTTTAATATAAATAAAATTTGGGTATAATGTTGTGTTTTACATTGATCAATTAAGAGTACAGAATCTTATTATACCCTGAACCCATTGAAAATGGGAAATCAGGGCATAATGTTTTTGTGAAAATGTATGTAACAGGCAGAAGGAAGCATGGCAGACCCCATAAAGTATATATATTCTTGATCAGGATGACGAGCTGAGTTGATCTAGCCATGTCTGTCTGTCCGTCCGTCCGTCCGTATGAACGCAGAGATCTCCTAAACTACAAGTGCTAGAGACTTGAAATTTTACATGTATACTCGTGTATACCATACGCAGTACGAGCTTATTTTTTCGATAACTCATCCAATTTCTTTTTTATCGACAATAATCGATAATTTTATTTTGTTTTTTAAGCATAATTTGAATATTGTTAGACCTAGAGATTTTAGATTTACTGTGTAGACTTATGTGATCAGGACAAAGTTTTTGTCATTTACAGATTTTGGATACCACGCCCCCTTCGCCCCAAATTTGAAAAAAAAACGTATATCGAGTACTAGACAATTGAGCTTTGACATATACACACATTTAAATGTAATTATCACGTTCTGAAAGTTTGATGAAGTTAGTCCCACTACAAAAAGATTTATTCAACAAATAAATTCTCATAATATAGCCCACACGGCAGCCCAAGCGCAGTAACTGGTAACTGCGCAGTTAGCAGAACGCGTGCTTATGCGTTCGTATGGATGCATACTATGGGTGTGTGCATGTCATTTTGTATATGTGCATGAAAGAAGTGTAGAATGATTGGAATATCAGCACTTTGCAGGGTTCAGGGTATCTCCTAGTCGAGCAGTCTCGACTAAAGCACTCTTACTTGTTTTTTATTCTACTTATAAATATATAATTTATATAACTTGAAAATTAATTTGTAAGAAATGTAACATAAGCATGATGGGGAAAACTTATATAAAAAAGTTATAATTTAAATATAAATTTAAATATAAAATTCTATCATATTTAACCAATAAAATACTATAACAAAAATATCACATTCATTTGTAATAATAATAATAATAATAATAATAATAAAAGTATTGATGATAATAAAAATGTACAAAAGACTAGCATATTCCTATAAATGTATAACTGATACAAAAAAATTTTTTTTCAAAAAAAAATAAAATAAAAAATAAAATGCAAAAAAGTTTATCATGTTTAAACGAATAACTGAAGTATCATATTTGGTTTTAATAAAATATAAATAATAATATTAAAAACGTTAATGAAAATCCACAAAAATAGTAAGACTAAATTAAGTAAATAAGTTTTGTTTAACGAATTCCTAAATACCTAGTTTCTTATGAATAAATAAAATGTTGCCTTTGAATTCAAGGAAAGTATTCTCATATTCAACCTCATATAGTCCCTCAATCTCCCTCTAGTCAGACTATCACTTTCATATTCTATCCCAATGCTAAATGTAATCAATGTAACTAATATTTTGCATTGTCAAGTTGGGGATCTTCCACTTGGGTGCATTAATGACTTGGTTTCGGATGTGTTTGACATACTGTTTGTGCGCCGCATTGTTTGCTTAGAACGGCCAGACGCTGTTGCAGACAGAGAAGTGGAGCCAGCAGAGTCTGTGGAGTCGCAGTCCGAGTCAGAGTGGCAATGGCTATGTGGATGCAGAAATGCGTGACTAACGGCTACCGGTAGCCATCTACTTCGGTAGCCAAACATAAAAGCCTGCCACAGGCTGCCAGCGGGCGAGGTGGCGAGATGCTAAAATCACAGAAATGGGCAGTAAAACAAAAGGCAACAACAACAACAACGACAACGACGACGACGACGACGACGACGACGACGAAGATGACGGCAACCAAGACGGTCACAAATGCAGGCAAACACTTGAGAGAGGAAAAAAGTCGCGTCAATGTGTACACGTCTTAATGGAACTGTATATAAGCACACACACACACACACACATTTATATATTTAGATATATATGGGCAGAGCTGTGCGGTCAAGGCATCATAAAAACTCCTGCTTCCCTCTGATATTCGTGATTGCGTTCAAGTTTTGGCCAACGCTTCACTGACTTGATTATATGGCGTCGGTGGCCCGCACAGGCGACTTTAATTAAATCAGCTGGCTGCTAGCTGGTGCGTGTATTTCATTATGCTGATGGCCGCCCACTTGGAGCCGCTGCCAAAGGATCTGGTGACACTTGACAAGTGCAAGTGGCAGTGCCATATGCTTGGCTGGCGAAACTCTGCTCATTAACATAAGTTTAATGCATTTCTAATCGCTGCATCTGCCACAAGAGGGGGGCACGTGTTGGCGCCCCTTGGGCCGTAATTAATGCTAGCTCATCAATATGATGCCTAAACCAGATGCTTAAACTTGACTCAGTCTAACCCCTTGTTGGCTATGGTATTCCCAAAGGAAACCAAATCGAACTACCCGACGACCTACGACCGGAACTGTAGCCTCAGAGTTCAAAGTGCGTCGGGCGAACAAAATTTATGCATGTCAGCGGCGAGCCAGTTCGGATTCAGTTCTAGTACATTGGCAATGATTGCTTGTTTTTGTATATTTGTCTTTGCCTTAGTTGCTCTTGCCAGGCATTTCGGCAATGCGCGCTCGCATTGTCCACATTCTTGGTACGCGTAATTGAAGTCAGCGCAGCATGTCTTGGGCGCGCCCCTTTTTACATGCGCCGGCAACGGGAACGGGTACAGCAGGCATCTCTAGGTCCGGGGCAGAGTCAGAGCAGCCTCGACGCTGTCATATTTTGTGTTCCTAGTGCGATTCGGGGCCTAGTGGGATCTAGTGTGATGCCAGCCTGCGGTTGCGGCTGCCGTGATTTATGGAGCCATTCATTTCTGTTGACAGACAAAGTTGTTGACGCTGAAGGAATCTATTTAGTTTTATGTACTTTTGATATCCACTCGCAGAGGGGGCGAGAGCAAGGGCGAGGGCTAAGGCGAGGGCAACGTTGGGCATGTGGCGCATGTGCGTCAAGGCGGAGCCCACACAAACTAATGAGCTTAATTTATAAATTAAAACAATGGCTTACAGCGAGTGAATCTAAGATTTATATGCACTCAAGTCAATATGATGCAACTTGTTTATAAACAATTATGTATTTAAACCTTATCGAAACACTAGAAATTCTTTGATATTTTCAAGAGATAATTGTATATATGATAATTGAAATAGTAGTAGTAGTTTTATTTCTAGTTCATGGATTTTCAGATATATTTTGGGTATCGAAATTATGTTTATGATGAAGTCCTATAGGTGATATTAATATATAAGTTTTAGCTTACAGACTCATATAAATAATATTAATTTATTAAAAGCAAAACAGTTCTAATTTTTTCTTCATTTTTTTAAATATTTAGACTTAAATATGGTTATTATACCCTGAACACATTGAAAATGGGAAATCAGGGTATAATGTTTTTGTGAAAATGTATGTAACAGGCAGAAGGAGGCGAGGCAGACCCCATAAAGTATATATATTCTTGATCAGGATGACGAGCTGAGTTGATCTAGTCATGTCCGTCTGTCCGTCCGTCCGTCCGTCCGTCCGTCCGTACTAACGCAGAGATCTCCTAAACTACAAGTGCTAGAGATTTGAAATTTTACATGTATACTCGTGTATATCATACGCAGTACGAGTTTATCATATTTTTTGGATAACTCATCCCATTTATTTTTTATCGATAACAATCGAAAATCTGACTTTGTCTTTAAAGCCTAGTTTGAATACTGTTAGAGCTAGAGACTTCAGATGTACTGTGTAGATTTATGTGATGAATACAAAGATTTTGTTATTTACAGATTTTGGATGCCACGCCCCCTTCGCCCCAAATTTGAAAAAAACGTATATCAAGTACTAGAGACTTGTGCTTTGGCATATACACACATTAGAATGTTATTATCACGTTCTGAAAATTTGATGAAGATAGTCTCACTAGCCCAAGCGCAGTAACTGCGCAGTTAGCAGAGCACTTGTTTATGCGTTCGTATGGATGCATGCGTACGGGTGTGTGTATGTGTTTTTGTATATGTGCATGAAAGAAGTGTAGAATGATTGGAATCAGTACTTTGCAGGGTTCAGGGTATCTCTTAGTCGAGCAGTCTCGACTAGAGCCCTCTTACTTGTTATTTGTATAGTTGTACTATTGATAAAAGCTCAAATTATTAATTTTTAATATTTAATTTAAAATATGTCATATGTTAAAAACTACTTTAAAATATATATAATAATTTAAAATAGCTGATTAGTATAGTTTTACTATTGTTAAAAACTACTTAGACTGAGCAAACATTTCTAGATTTATTTATTTAATGAATTTATTTTCCTAATGAATTGCTTATTTTAAAAATCATTATATCAGTAAATTTTACGTATTTTTTTTTTTTTTAATTTTCAGCTATTCTGAAGAATTTTTCAAAAATTTGTATAGTCTGATTAAGTAAAACATTGAACTGTCGAAGTTATGCAAATAAGGTTTTATCAGAGAATGTCTGTATAGCTAGAGGTATACTCTAAATTCTATGTTAAATATTTTCTTTGTTAACCACAAAAAAGTGAATGTAAATTATAATAGACCATACTTTGTATATCTCTAAAAGTCCGTTAAATTCAAAAGAAGCGTCCGATGTAAGTTAGCTCGACTCGTTGTGAATAGGTTATTCGCATATATGATTGGTTGCGAATATGACATTCAGCTATATCCAGAGACGATAGTATGTTATATATATCAAAAATGTGGTAAATATTCTCTAAATCATATTACATTTCCTGAGTTTGAGCTTAGAAATTGAAATGGCACTTTTATGCCATATGTTAGAAGCAAGCAGATAATTTGATATGATCTCTGCCAAATCAATCTTAAAATGTAATATCCATTTAAAATATAATATCCAATAATTAAAAAGGAAATCGTCTAGTTATATATTTGTACATATTTCTCAATTATTAGTAGGAAATTAAACTATTATGTTATAGTTGACCAAAACTTAAAGTACTGTATACATTAGTTCAGACTTTACAAAGGTTCCTTTAAGCAATTGGATTAAAAGAAATCAAAGAAGATCTTAAATTTGCAGATTCTCACATACTATTTAAGCCCTTATTTCGAATTTAAGTACATTTAATCTGTTCATTTGAAACCAACTTAAAATTCATGAGACGCCTCACAAACAATCAGAACTGAATAATCGAATCATGTTGAGTAAACACATGATGACAATTCTGCACTCTTTCAGCTTGATAAGGCTTGAAATTGAACTCTTACTGATTAAATGGGAATAACATTGCGACAGTTCAAAGGGACATCTAGACGGACAGTCAGACGCTTCCTTCTTCTTCTTCTGGGCTAGCCCATGGGCGCCTGCTTGAATAAATTCGCTGATAAATAAATGCGATTGTGCGGCAAATTGTGAAACGCTCCGAATGCAAAGTTGTCGACAAGCTCTTCTATAGGCACTTAGTATGTATATTGGCATGAAATCATGTTAAACGTGAATTTTAATCGTCACTGCGAACAAGTAGAGAAAATAATTATTTTTAAAACAAGTCTAATCATTTTTGGGGTCGGTAGTTCTATGCTTATATGTATATCCGCTAACACTGCGTATACGCAATGTTGGGATGAAATTGAAATAAAACCGCCGAGCCTCAACAGAATTCAACTGAGTTGTTAAATTAATTTTTTCTGCATTGCAAATGCAAATCATTTCTTTTACTTTTAAAATGAATAGATGAATTAATTTGAATAGATGAACAGCTATTAGATACCCTTTACAAATGGAGTATATAGTATACTATGAAATTTTTCTTTCCAATAACAAGTTTTTCACACTTTGCAGCACTCTACACGCATGTCTAAAATATTTAACAGCTCGTTAATAGCTCTAAATTTGCAATAATAGCCGTATAAGTTAGCGATATAATAATATTTTTGTTAATTTCATATAATTATTTTAAATGTTTGTAATTGTTTTTCTAATAGAATTTGAGGAATTTAAATAGGATTTCATTTATATAAATATAGCAATTATATGTTTGCAATAAATGAATTTTTTTATTTATTAATTTTTTGTTTGTAATTTTGTTGTATTTAAACAGACTTTAAATATTTAATTATATTTTTTCAAACATTTTTTTTTTATAGATTTTAGGATAGTGTTAATAATATATTAAAATATTTTAAGGAATTGCTTTTTATACCCTGAACCCATTAAAAATGGGAAATCAGGGTATAATGGTTTTGTTAAAAGTATGTAACAGGCAGAAGGAGGCGTGGCAGACCCCATAAAGTATATATATTCTTGATCAGGGCGACAAAAAAAGTTGATCTAGCCCTGTCCGTCTGTCTGTCTGTCTGTCCGTCTGTCCGTCTGTCCGTATGTTTGAACGCGTCGATTTCAGAAGATATAGGAGCTAGAGACTTGAAATTTGAAACTGTAGGTCCGTATATTGCACGCGCAGATCAAGTTTATTTTTAAAAATCGATAACTGCTTCTGTTTTTTTGTTATCGATAAAAAACCTTATCGAAAATCAGTTATAAAATTATATCTTCTACACCTTTGAAGATAGAGTCTCCAAATTTAAAATGTAGAATCATGTGTATTTTTAAGATTTTCGGTTTTTGTCATATTTCACCCCCCACCCCTCATAACACCCCCTTTCCTACAAGTTTGCAAAAACCGTATTTCAAATACTAGAGACTTGTGAGTTGATACATACACACATTTTAATGTTATTATCACGGTCTGAAAGTTTTATCAAGATTGTCCGTCTACAAAAAAAGTTATTAAACAATTAAGTTCTCAAAGTAAGCTCACATGGCAGCCCATGCCTGTTTATACGTGCGTGCTTATGTGTGTATGTGTGTGTGCATGTGTAAGTAGAAGTGGAACGACGAATTATTAAAATATTAGTTCCTGGAAGGGTTCAGGGGATCTCGTAGTCGAGCAGTCTCGACTAGAGCTTTTTTACTTGTTTTCTTAAAAAGTTACTATTATACAAGAGTACCAAATTCAAAAATTCTATATGATAATATTTTAATTTAATTATATTTTTTATAGATTTAAATTATTATTATTAAAAATTATATGTACAATAATCTAAATGTATATGAAAAATGTATATGGTGAAATTCTTATTATTATTATTAGTATTAGAATATTGTGGAAACTTGGCAAGCAACTGATGATTATATAAAGAATATTTGATAAAGGTATAACTACAGAATTATCCTCTCACTATTTTTTTTTGAAAAGTATAGGGTATTAGGAACCGCAAGTCAACCCCTTGGCTTGTGGCGGCGGCATCGCTCTGTCAATCAAATGGCTTGGTAGACCCGGGCAGTGGCCAAAGGCAGCGGGTTCCACTTGCCAAGAGCAAAAGATTTATTGCCACAGCAGCATATTGCAGCTAGCAGTTTGCAGTTGTGAAAAAAGAAAGAAATCACGAAAAGTGAAAAAGGAAATTTAATTTGCCATGCTCTCTTGGCTGCTTCGCAGTTGTTGCGGCATTGCGCCTTAGTCCCTAAGGATGGACTATGAGAGCATGAAAAAAATCATGTCCTCCATTCGCGAAATAAAAAACAACATCTTTGAATATAATAATAAAATAAAACGATGCCATTTCATGGCAAATTTATTTGCCGTTTCTGTGGGCGTCGCCTCAAATGACGAGTCGAATTTTCTGCCATTTTGTTCTATATCGAATATTGAATATGAAATGCTTTAAGCAATTGATTTTCATTGAGAGTTTGTCCCATTTTGCGGTAATTATTCAGTGTTTTCATAGAATTTGATAAAATTACAATGGGAATTGGCGTTGAACGCTTCGATTGAAGTGGAAACGTGTTAATTGACTTGAATTCAAAGTGATTCTTAATTAAAATTATTGCACTTTCTATTAATGTCATCATTTGGGGTCGCTGAATTGCGAATCGTTGATTAAATGTTTATGGCCCATGGCATAATCCCAAGCCAATAAATAATACAATGTATTTCAGCACATATAGACATCAAAATATTCATTTATAAAAGAGAATATAAAAGTGTACAAAAAACGCTTATCAGCTGGCCAAATTGCCAGTTGTCTGTTGAATTTGTTAATTTCAATTATGCATGAAATTAGTTTATTGCCTTTTGACATTTCAAATCTGTCAGCAAATAATTTCAAATGACTATAATTAAGGAATAATGTCAGTAAGTGGAACTGGCTGCCTGATACTCGTTCAAGATGCAAGAAAGATTTGCCATGATCTAATGTGATTTAATTTTTTCATTGTGGCGTAGCAATTTTTTAATATATTTGAAGAGTTGAGATAGTAGTTATATAACAGTAGCTATAAAGCTGTTTAGGACAACATCCTATGAGGACTTTACATATAATTTTCTATTTATGTTATGCTAAACTGCAGATTATATAGTTTTGCTCGATTTGCCACAGTGAAGTTCAATATACAAATTTGATATTTTGAACTGAAGGTAGATAGATATATACATATATAGATATCAAATTCCAAAACTTTAACTTCAAATGCTACAAGATACTACGTTGTATACTATAAAAACTGAACCGATCAAGATATTTAAAAAACAAATTGGGTCTTAAATTTAATAAAAATAATAAATATAAAATTTTATAAATTATTAAAGAAATATCTGTATTGTCAAGCAATCTTACGCTTCTATCAGATAGCGCTACAGAAGAATGTATGTATTATGTTCATGCTTTGCCTGCATACAATCATTTTCACTCCGAATATACTTCTTTCTCCACATGAACGAATATCAATACAAACACAACAACAACATTATTATGCCTTCAACTATAAAAAAATAATCGCAAAAGACAGAGATTTTAATTCATTGCCTAGACCAATAAAAGAGTAGCGTATACAGAGACTATATACATGTACGTACAATCACTTCTTATCAGTTGAGTCAAGTAGGAAATAAATAAAAACATATACACACTCCCTCTCTCTCACGCAGCTCTTTTAATCTGAGCATTGATATGATTGCTACTTAACTGATTAACAATTTTATTTATTTATAAATGTATATACATACGTTTGTATATATATTTGTATATGTATATATTTATGTAAGTTTTTGTAGCATTTTGTTAAAAAAAAAAAAAAAAAAATAATATATATATATATATATATATATATATATATATATATTATTTTTAATTAGTTATAGTTAGTTAAAGTTTGTTAATTGCTCCTGTAATTGGATTTGCATGCATCAGTGAGTTTTTGGTGAACCTTTGGCGTTTTTATACACAAATATTATGTGTATTCAAGTGCGGCATGCCTTTTGCTAAATTTAATTGCCGCAGGAACGTCTGAGCGGTTTTTTGTCAAAGCGAAAGTTGTTTTCCTTTTTTGCCCTATCTCTTTTTGTTTTACAAAAAATTCCAAGAATTAGAAAGCGCAGATAAAGTCGCAATGCTGCAACTCAACTGCTGCTACTCCATTTGCTGGAGCATTTTGTAATTTGTTTATCCGCCGTCTCGAGTGCTGAATGCAGAACAGTGGCTGCCATTGTATTCGGCAATTTCCCAGAATTTATGAATTATAATTTCGCTTTATAGACAATTTTAATTGAGCTTTTTATGGCCTGCGTCGGGGCAGATTGCGAGCAGCCACGCAGCAGCGTCTCCCTTAAGGGATGCCCGCCTAACTGGACAGAGTATAGGATTCCAATGCAAACAGAGCCATTTGTAAGCCATTTGTACCCGCTACCGATAGCGACTTCCGCTCCAGCCACAGCACCCGCACCAGGACTCTAATGACAGCCCGCATCGATTCGTAAGACCAAAATCCATCTGCAAATATTGGCAGGGCAGGGCAGGGCAGGGCAGGGCAAGGCAGACGTAGCCCTGACAAAAACAAAATAAAACAACAACAAAAATGAGTTTATGATTTTTTAAGCTGTTTGCCAGAGCTCTTCACATTTCGTAGGTGTTTGCTTTTCATTAACAGAAGCGACTGTCGAGCTACTTGGATCAGCAGTTGGCGATCGCAGTCGATCTCTCGCCGACTTGTTTGCCTTGATTAGCTGAGTGACTGAGTGGAAATGACAGGATGCGGATACTCATTAGAGACAAAGTAGCTCTATCTTTCGAACTTATATTTTATAGACATCAGAGCAAACATGGACCAGAGCGTGCATTAAAGTAGCCCAAGCCCACCTTTGTCAGTGTTTTTTTTTTATTTATATTTTATTTTTGTTTTATGCGTAACTTAAAATTAAATAAACAACAATACATGCATAGGGGTATGGAGTATGTCTACGTGAAAAGTGGGCTCTCTACATTCGAAGGTTTCCAAAAGCAAACAAACAAGCAAAATAAACCCAACGGCAACGGCAACGGCAACGGGCAAACACTTCAGCTGCACCTGAGCTGGGAGCTGCCCCGCTCATCGTGCATGCATCGGCCTCTGATCGTAACCGACGCGACTCTCTCGAATTTGAATCCTCAACGGCGGTGGCATGTTTGCACCTTTAATAAGACCAACCGAGCAAGCAACCAAGCAGACAACAACAAAAATCCAACGCCGACGGGCAATGCCACAGCGGGTCATTGTGGCACGATCGGAAGGGTCACTGCAGGCGTCGGAGATTCGAAGGCGACGCGACGAGACGGTAGCTCAGAGTTAAATCTTTGTGGACTCTGAGCTAAGTAGTGTTTGCTTTCCGCACGCCCATTGCAATAGACTCTTTAAATACATATGTATTTACTTTGTTTCCATATATTGTTTTCGTGGGGTCTCTGATGCCTAAACTTGTTTTTTAACAAGATCATCTTATATCTAACAGCTAAATGCTAACTTTGATCGATGTTTTATTGAGGAAACTCTATTATATATAGTATGCATAGCAATATTTTATCAAAATTAGTATTTGGGACAGCTGGCACGTCGCGAAAAAAGTTTGCATAAAAGTTCTTGACTCATCTCAAGCGAATTATGGAGAATTGAATTGTAGCGCTAATAGCAAAAATACGTGACTAATTTGACTGCAGGCTCTGGCTCTGGCTCTGGCTCTGAGGCGGCCGGATGTTAATGCCCATTGGCCATAAATCACAAGCCAAACATTAGGTTTCGAGCGTGGGCTAAAGATCATCAAGTTGAGATGATAAGCCCATATAACTGCTGCAGTTGCAACTTTATCTCCAGCTCAAGTTCAATGTGTTTGAGTCCGGCAATTTTTCGGGCTAGTTAGCTTGGAGTTGTTTCTTATCAACGCAGATTCATAACTCAATATAATAATTAACTAGACACACGCACTTCACATTCAAACGGCCATTAATCTTGAATAATTGTCGAAAATTGATGTCATGCGTATTTGAAAACCCATTAAAATGACGCAGTAAACATTGATCTAAAACAAAAAACGCAGGGAAAATGATGCGAGGAGGAGGAGGAGCACCATTCATTGTGGAAGACTCAGACTGAAAATATTTGTGGAGACAAATTTATGAACGTTTAGCACAAAAGTCAAGCACTCGAAGATAATGTTGTTGAGTAGAGCAACAAATTGCAGCTATCAATGCGGATGCCACAAATGCCGGAGCAGTCGAAGACGCACAGATACCCCGCCGGATCGCAGACAAAATAAAAAAAACAAAAAACAAACAGCAGACAACTACGGCAAAGGGAACACTTGTCGAATGTATGATCTTTGGCGTTACTCCTGTGTGGCTCTGCCTGTACTACGTGGTCCCTCTTTGTAACTCAATTCGAAAATAATTAACGATCGCAAGATTACAAATGTCAAACATAATGTCAAGTTGGGCTGCCGGCGTCTCACATTGGCTGTCACTGGGAAAATGCCAAGCGAAATGTTCAAAGACGACAAAATGCACAGATACAACAAGGAAAACCACCGAGCCTGAAGCTGAATGGACCAGCCGCACCACAGTCTGTGCCAGAAGCTGAATCAGAAGCAGACGGCAATGCGTGTGGGTCTGCGTTGAGCGCCAGCCGATTTGTTGTGACTTATGTCAAAACAATTGTGTATATCTTGATCTGGTGCTGAGAATGCTGAGTGGATGCTTCTGGCTGAGATTTGAGATTTGGCTAGGACTGTAATCCCAGCAACAATCACTTGGCTCAACTCTTGTTTTTTAATGTACATATATACATATATATTAAATGCAAAATTTACAATGCAAATAGCTGCAATTCATCAAAGATTCAACAAGTCCAAGTCGGACATATTCTCTGCTTTTCGTATAACCAAATCCCATTAAGCAAATCGAAACATAAATTAATATAGCTGCTCCAACTAACTAACGTTAGTTAAGCAGGAGCTGCAGCAGGAGCAGCGGCAGTTGTAGCAGCAGGAGGAGCCACCGCAGCTGCTGTAGTTGCGGCAGGATTAGCCGTAGAGGCATCAGGCGCAGCAGTTGGGGCAACCGGAACAGGTGCAGCTGTTACGGGGGGATTTGCTGCACTGCTGTTGTTCCCCTGGCCCACGATAACCGTGCAGTTGCGACAAATTACTGGAAAGTAAGGTCACATTAATATAGAAACTAAAATAAAAAATCTTTTTCTTCATACAATATTCATCCGACTCGTCGCTGTCGTAGTCCCCGAACAGGCTCGATATCCAATCATATACATCTTTCTTCTGCAAAGATATATATGCAGTTGAGTTAATATATATATATATATAATATAAATATAATTATTATATACCGTTCTAGCTGAGCGCTCCTCGGAAGGATTTGCCTGCGTTGCCTGCGATTTCAGCGCGAGGCACAAATAGAGCAGAACAATAAGTTTAGTTCTAAGAGGCATCTTGACTTTGACTGACAGGCGAGCTGTGACTTCGATCAGCTTTTATAGAGCGCGGCAAGTTTATTGTTTCTCAAATGCGTCTGTTAACAATATGCAAAGCAAATAGTAATTGCTTTTATGATGCTGGGTTTTCACACTATTCCAGTGGAAGATCTATGCATATCTATATATCTGTAGTCGAGGCTCTCACTGCTCTCAATGAAACATGACTTTGTAGGTAGATTATTTATGCAGCTGCACGTTTCGCGTGGCCCATTTGTCTGGCAAATGGCCTCAACTACAAAAAAAAAAAAAAATGTGATCGAAGTGCAATTGACAAGTGCGCAAATGCATATAGCCATAAAGTACATGAAATTCGATGCAGTCTGGTGATGCCGCTGGCTTCAGTTCAGTGGGGGCAACAAGTGTCTGAAGGGTTTCCAATTTGGACTGTAATCCGAGTAGCTGCAACAGTCCCAACACAGTATTTTAATTATGGCAATGGCGAGCGCCTCGTTAAGCTACTAGCCACAATTTTCAGTTATGAATGAAAAACAATCGAGGTCGATACACTTGTTTTCTGTTCCACAGACGTCTGCCCCCCACCACTCCTCCTCAGCCTCTTCTTCAAACTCTTCTTTACTCAATTCTCAATTCTTCAATTTTCTGGTCTTTGTTCGATTCCTTCCAACTTGCAGCTTGCAACTTGCAACTTGCAACTTGTGGCGCGTGTAACTCGGCAGCCCTATTGTGATTTTTATGGCGCTCTTTGAGGCACTTTGCTGGCTCTGTACGTGTTCTTAGTTAAAGTTGCCTCGTCTTGCTGTTCTTCTTCTTTTTACTTGTTGTTGTTGCTGTTGTGTAACTTGAAGCTAATTACATGATTCTAATTTAGACGACGGCATAAGGCGCAGATGTGCAAACTTTTTCAAGTGACTGTAATGAATTGGCTGGCAGTTGGTGGGTGGGGGTAACTGAAAGAGCAGGTGATACGACCAATTGGCTAAAATTATTTTCCTATAACAATCGGCTATTTTTATGAACTGTAATTGTAATGTATATGATACTTTGCCTTCTGGTTTGCTCAAAAATTAAGAACGTTGCAGTCGGGCGCTACCGACTGCAGAATACTCATTCTCAACCGAAGAGCTTAAAAATCCATTGCAAATCAATAGAGGATGTCAACAGTAATTATGTCGTTAAATTTTAATTTGTATAAATCACTGTATAGTCAGATCCGATGTGCCACGCTTACATTGGGCGTGGATATATAAATTTTCGCTTGATCTTTATAGGATTGTAACAGTAACTCACGAACTAAATTTTAGCTTTCTACCTCAAAACTGTAGAACATTCAGTTTTCCCGATTTTCCACGCCCCAAATGTCGTAGATATATCCGCCATATCTTCTGCCTTATGATATTTTATAATGCGAAACTTGTAGGATTCTTATGTTAAGTATATACAGTTTGTGTTAGTTAGATGTAGTTGTCTTTGAGTAAAGTGTATGTTTATCTGCAAAGTTCAGTTTTAATACTGACGTAAACTACCGAAAGTGCTGCCAACTTTTATGGAGCACGAAAAGCTAGATCTAGCCCGAAAAGTATAAAAAAAAGCTAAATCGTAATCCGAAAGAAGACTTTAAAAACCCTAAATTAGGTATTTCCTCATTTCTAAAAGTTAAATTTTATGCTTCTAAAACAGAATTCGTCCTGCAATCATACTTTAAAAAAAGCCAGATTTGACGGGAAAATCTAAATTGGCATCAGTGCCCCTGTCTTTTAACATTGGCTTTGCTGTGGAACTCGTCGAGTAAAGTAGTCTTCCTTCTGTACTAAGGGCTTTTATGGATTTTCTGTGAATTTGAAATAAAAAGAAAGAGGATTAAATTAATATTTAATAACAGATTTATTAGATTATTATTAATTATAAACTGAAAATCAAATCTATATATTCAGCTAACTGATTGCTAGCTCTAGCTAGCTATATATTTCGGCTAAGATTATTATTATTATGTAATGCAATATTTATGAAGCGCAATATCTGCCCATTCGCATTTATAATCTCTGATAAGCCTTGCGACATAGCATAATATTACTCAACGCACAAATTACTTAATACCTATTTCAAGCTTATAATATTAGCAAGCAATTGCTCAGATAGGTAAGCACCAATGCCATTGGGACAGCTACAATCTAATCATTGCGCCAATGTACAAAATGCATTTCCGCACGTTCGCCGCATTTCTGTGTTTTCTTTTCGCTATCCCACAATCTGTGGCAAGATTCAAACACACACACACACACACACACATACATATGCGTCTACACCCACATCCGCAGTTCTGGGAAGCAAATTGTAGCGATTTTCAGGCGAACTAGAGTCCCATTGACTTCGACCCGCTCCCGGCTGCCCAACCGGAGCTAATTAGACGCAAATGTGCTTTTGTTCGCCCTCTCATTAGCTGTTGTTGTTACTGTTGTTGTTGTTATTCTTTCAGCTTTCTATGCTCACACTCACACATACTGATGCAGTGCTCTGTGCTTCATCTCCTTTCAGAGTCGCAGTGCCCGCAGTACGGCGAAGTGAATCAGCTGGGCGGCGTCTTTGTGAACGGCCGGCCGCTGCCGAATGCGACGCGGATGCGCATCGTGGAGCTGGCCCGGCTGGGCATCCGACCCTGCGACATCTCGCGCCAGCTACGCGTGAGTCACGGCTGCGTCTCGAAGATACTGGCGCGCTACCACGAGACCGGCTCCATACTGCCGGGTGCCATTGGCGGCTCCAAGCCGCGCGTCACCACGCCCAAGGTGGTCAACTACATACGGGAGCTGAAGCAGCGGGATCCGGGCATCTTTGCCTGGGAGATACGCGATCGCCTGCTCAGCGAGGGCATCTGCGACAAGACGAACGTGCCCAGCGTCAGCTCCATCTCGCGCATACTGCGCAACAAGCTGGGCAGCATAGGGCACCATCATGGAGCTGGCAGCGCCGGCGGTAATCCCACAGCCATCGGCATGGGCAGCAACGGCAATGGCGGCGGCGGAGGCAACAGCAACGTGGCCAACGTCAACGCCGTTCAGCACACACACTCCGCGCACCAGCATCACTATCATCACCAGCACACGGCAGCCGCTGTGGCGGCCAGTGCTCATCATGCGCACGCCCACGCCCATCTCTACAATTCCATCTACCAGCCGTACAGTGCGGCAGCGGCCTACAGCATGAAGGCCGTCTCCTGCGGCAGCCCCTCGCCGCCGCAGGCGGGGCAGACACATCAGCTGCGCAGCGTGGCCGCCGCCCACTGGCCCTCGTCGCACTCGGTGACCGACATTCTGGCGCACCACCAGGCCGTTGCCCTGCGCGCCAGCTGCCAGGGCAACACGGTGTCCCCGTTGCCCATGACGCCGTCGCCCGTGGGCGCCGCCAACGGCGGACAGCCGCTGCTGGACTGCGAGGGCGGGGCGGCACAGCAGCCGCCCTACAACTACTACATGTACTTTCAAAATGGCGGCATGCACCACCACCACCACCACGGCGGCATGATGACGGCTGGGGCAACCGGCTTATGATGCAACGGTCCATCCTAGTTCCTCCTGGTTCGGTCAGTTGTCAGTTGGACTGGTTTCGAATCGCGTCCAATTTTGAGTGAGTGCAGCTCGAATTGTTAGTCAGGCATGAGTGAAGGGTTTAACTACGATATACATATATATATATATATATATATATAGGATATATACCTACATACATAACATATATGATTAATATACGAAATTAGCTTAAGGCTCTAGACTAAGGATCGCACTTGAATATCAAACTAACACTTAAAAACTATGTATTTGTATAGCAATTTGATCCGAAATTACTTATTGGATGAATGTTTTGGCCAAGGGATCTAGATAGATAGATAAGCGTAATTCTAGTAGGTCTGCCATTACCTATACGGCTCCGGGGAGCTCTCTGTTTAAACGAATTTGATGTATGCAATTCTGGAGATTTTCATTTGTTTTTTCACATTTATAGCAACTTTTCGATTGTTTGAAAAAAGTAATAAAGTATTGAGTTGTGTTATAATATGTAAAAACTTTATTATACATAGGTTCTTGTTCTCATAATTATTTGTACAATATGCTCTTTAAGTAAATTCTAGTTGACTATTTATGCCATAAATCTTAAAGAAGAATTTTTAAAATAAATTTGTTTTTTTTTTAGCAAAAAAAATATATATATATATATTTATTGATTTTGTAATAACTATGCGGTAAAGAGGACTGACAAGAATTATGCTCTGATTAAAGGTAGAACCAACCTCAATCTAAATCTACATTAATTTTTTTTTACTGACTATACTCTGTTTTAGATGCATGCATGCTTCGAGCCTAAAGACACTTTTTGATGTTCAATGCGAATCGTTTTTGAATGAGGTGCAAATTTTCGTGGAAGTGCAAGTGCTGGTGTAGGTTGAGTGATAAGTGGGCGTGGTTTTTTGGGAAGAACTGTGCAGTTAGGTAGTTGTGCAAGGTTAGGGATATGAGGTGCTAAATGTGCGAAAGACAGAGAAAGAGAGGGAGAGAGAAAGGGAGAGAGAGAGTGCTAGAGGGTTAGCATAAAATGCGTGAATTGCGTTTTGGGTGGTGCAGGTGACTTGAATAATCTGAGTTTGAAGTCGTGCAGGATGTCTTTACTCCTGGATTCCCACTGTAATCCTACAATATGTAAATATGCGAAGTTCGGTTTGTTGCAGTTTCTTAATGAGATATGGAGCAGCTGTTGCCCAAATGGAGCACCCGTATTTCCATATAGGCTGTATGATTAAGGTCGTCGACTGGTTGTAAGATGGAAGAAATGAAGCTGTAGGGATATTGGGATATGTTGTATAGTGTAGGGATCAGGACACTGGATAATAAGAATGTGGTTGTGGATAGGAAGAATAGCGGATGTGGATAAAAAGGATAGATAAGGAAAGAAAAGGATGGAAAGGGTATGTTTGTTAGCAAGGAAGAAATAAGTTGGGATAGTTAGATAGTGTTAGTAGGTATTTTAGTTTAGAAAGAGGGTAGTGTTATGAGCCCGTGAAATAAGTATTAGTTTTCTTAAATGTGGAATGTGGTCTGAGATAGATCAAATTTGCTTTCATTGTCAATAGGAATCCACTGTGATACCCAAGTCCAGTGCATTGGGATGTAAATGTTTTGATGGAGCAGATGATGCAAGGAGTGGATGTATGGCATTCCCAGTCATTAAGTGGGTGATGAGATGATTTGTGCAAACTGAGTGTGCGTAAAAGTGTCAGGTGCATGAAATGGACAAAAGTCAGTTGCTGCTGCTGTAAATTCTCCAGTTTGTATTTGAATGTATGATCTGCTGTTGAAATGAGTCCCTGATATGAGCATCCTCCTGTATCATTCATGCCGTGAGTTCGTGTTGTTTGTGTCTAATTATCCCGTTCGCATTCCATGCTCCAATTTTGAGTATACTCAGTGTTGAGTGTTGTTGTCTTGAGTATGTCAATATATTTACATTAATATTGTTTGGAATTAGATGTGTAATTCAATTCCGATTTAGAAGGCCAAAAGTGTGAGCATAGGTTCAATAGGGTCCAGATTATGGACAACAGTCGCTTTCCTGCGGATCTTTTTGGAGGTAGCCGAAGAAGAAGTAGCCAAAGGACAGGCCCAAAATCACGGACAGGCACAGCCAATAGTTGAAGTTCATGAAGACCAACATGAGCAAGTACGAGATGATGAGTTGGATGAAGTTCAATAGGGTTTGGATTATGTGTGGCATATTAAAGATGCGCTCCCAATATGTCTTATCCTTGATTTCGGCCAGTGGCGTCTCAGAGCAGCCGGTGCAGTCGTTCGCATTCTTGCGACGCTGCTCGGCGGCTAAAAGCTCGGCCTCCTTGCGTGCTTCGCGGCGAACCAACTGGACGCGCAGAAACTTCAGCAGCTCGTACAGGAAGGACATTGCGAAGAAGGCAATGCACGAGAAGGCGAACTCGACAACGGTGTATGCCACCCAACTGCGCCACAGAATGCGCTCACAGTGGCCACCATGAAACTGTGGGAGAGAGAAAGAGATGCATATATTGAATGTACAAATCGATCACAGGGTGGCACAGGTAAAATCGACATATGATAGCTGTAACATGCATTGTTATCGCCGAAGCACCCGGTATTTCCTAATGGTTGTGTCTTGCTCAACAAACAAACTCTTAGGCATACATACATACATATACAAGTGTATTAGCAGAGCGTAAATTATTGCTGGGGCGAGAGAGTGAGAGTAAGAGCGAGCTAAAATTAAGCATCGCAGCTAAACGGCTGTGTTTGCATGGCTGTGTGTGTGTGGGTGTGTGAGTGCGAGTGCGAGATGTGCTCTGAGTAAAATCTGGCAGATCACAATATTTACATACGTATGTATGTATTAATATTAAATGCGAACAAAATTAAATTAAATCTCTGCTCTTTCTCTCTCTCTCTCTTTGCGCTGCAAAGAATTTCGAATGTAAGCAAATAAATAAATATTTACGTATGTCTGGTATGTGCCTGTGTTGTCGTAAGAGATGCAGTTGCTGATGCAGTTGCTGCTGCTGCAGTTGCTGGTGAATGCAATTGAAGTTAGTTTATTGTGCAACTTACCACCATGATCATGGGACAAGTGTGGGCCGCGGCTACAGTTGCCTGACCATCGCCGTGAGCCATCGACATCAAGTCCATTGCGATAGGATTGTGAAACTAATTCAATTGGACGCAAAGTGAAACAGAATGTTGAGCGCCTAAGCTAGTGATAACCGCGTAGACACTTGCTTAACTGCTGAGAGCGGGGCGTTGACTGCTTGGCACAAACGAGCGTATGCTGTTTTTTAAAGAAAACCTGACACTAATCCCGCCAAGGCGATACTCGATACGCTTATCTCTGAGAAATATGTGTGTTATCAGCCAGCAGCGGAGTGCAAGCGGCAATATCATGAGCGATGGCCCACAGGGGAGCCCCAGCCCTGGCCGGTGTTGACACAATTCAGAAGCGCAGAAGGTGACAGGTGTGTGGGAGAGAGAACCGCAGAGAGAGAGAATGAGAGACAGGGAGACAGGGAGTGAGGCAGAGCAGATACATTCAAATGATTGGCCATCTTTATAGTAATCAGTTGGAAATCTGCATGCTGTGTACTTGGCCATAATCATCAAACCATCATCATGGTCATATATGTGATAAGCATAAGCAAGTTTTATTATTCGTGGCGAAATTCAACTAATAGACTGATATATGGATTTGTTAAAGTTCAATTTATGTGGCTATTAAGATTATTGGTAATTGGTCAAAGTATTTATTTTATTGTACTCAGGTTGGTAACTACCGTTTCAGCTTGGCTCGAGCGATAGCGACCGTCGATGAGCGTATTTGCTTGCTGTCTGCATTAGGCCCACTTGGCTTTGCCCGTGTTTTGTTCCTAACTGCTGCCGAGCCGCAATTCAATAATGGACGCGTGCAAACAATTCTCTACGGCCGTGTGCAAAAGTTACGGTTATTCTTTGCCGTGTGCAGACTTCGAAAGATTGGTACCGTGTGCAGCAAATCGGTAAACGATATTCGATTGATCTAAATGGTTGGGTCATTCGATGGAAAATTGGTAAAAGCTGTTGCCAAAAATTCCCCCAAAAAGCTAAAACAAACATTCTTGATTGTCTAGACTGCTTCTGCATACATTAAATTTATTAAACATTTGTCTTACATTAACTTCATTGTGTTATAGATCTAAAATAAAGCTCATAAATTTGGGATTTACAGAATGAGTAAACTGTATTAAAAATATATATTTTATAAAGCTAAATATGACTAGATGATAAAAATTTGTGTAGAATTTATTCAAAAATAATAATAAAATAATTTAGTACTATTTAAAAGTTCACATATTTTTATTTTCTACTTTTAAATATTTAAGCATAAATCATATTTAATATGTATGTTAAAATATTAAATATTATAAAAAAAAAACTGTAAGTTTCTTAGGTGAAAAATATGTAAAACGCATTTCAATACAATTCAAATTTCATGTGCATGAAAAAATACGTTAAAGACCCTATATTTGAAATCTGAGTAACTATTCTTGCATAAGCATTAGGATTAATTTTCGTTGATGTGGCAGCACTATGAAGCACGCGACGGTCTGGTATCACATATGCTTTAACAATAAAGGGAAATTTTTAAAGATTTGAAATGAATATTTTTTGTTCAATTCCATATTATAGCTATATTGTAAACAGTATGAAACTGATATTTATAAAGTTTTGGCTATATTATAAAAATAAACAGGGGTTAATATTCCGTGGGAGTAATATCGATAGCATGAATATTGTGTGTATCGTACATTAATTAGTTTGAAATGACGATATATCGATAATATATTGCGAAGCCGCAGAAGAGAGAAGTTCTTGCCAATTGTTACATGCGAAGTGGTTCCGCGGTAGTTAGAATTTGACTACGTTCCCTCAATGTGTACAGAATTCCAATAAGAAAGTCACTAAAAAAAGCACTAGTATGTTTGCGTTACGACACTTGCGGCTACAGGGCAGGGCTAAGATACATTTGCCATATGCTGCAACAGCAACAACAGCAACAGCACCGACAACTACAAAACACATGCCAGCTGTGCCGGCGCGTGTTTATGTGGGTCTGCATACATACAGCAGCGAGTATCGAATGCCAAGACTGCTGATGCTGCAGGAACATATGCCCAGTTGGAGGCTGCACCAAAGAACCACGACAACGCTGTCGGAATCTTCGAACCAGGAGAGGAAGACGCCGCATAAAGCAGGACTGCTACAGGAACTGGCCGACGCCGCTAAGCCCTACGCACAGCTGATGCGTATTGACCGGCCCATTGGGACGTATCTGCTCTTCTGGCCCTGCGGCTGGAGCATTGCTCTGAGTGCTGACGCCGGCTGCTGGCCAGACTTTGCGATGCTGGGACTCTTTGCCACGGGCGCGTTGATTATGCGCGGCGCGGGCTGCACCATCAACGACATGTGGGACAAAGATATCGATGCCAAGGTGGAAAGAACGCGCACTCGCCCGCTGGCCTCTGGACAGATTACTCAGTTCGATGCGATTGTGTTTCTCTCGGCGCAGCTTAGTCTGGGTCTGCTGGTGCTTGTGCAGCTGAACTGGCAGTCCATTCTGCTGGGCGCCAGTTCGCTGGGGTTGGTCATAACGTACCCACTGATGAAGCGCGTCACCTACTGGCCGCAGCTGGTGCTCGGCATGTGCTTCAACTGGGGCGCCCTGCTGGGCTGGTGTGCCACCCAGGGAAGCGTTAATCTGGAAGCCTGCCTGCCTCTCTATCTGTCCGGTGTGTGCTGGACCATAGTCTACGACACCATCTATGCCCACCAGGACAAGCTGGACGACTTGCAAATCGGCGTCAAGTCCACGGCGCTACGGTTTGGAGAGAATACAAAAGTCTGGCTTTCATGCTTTACAGCAGCTATGTTGACGGGTCTCACCTCTGCTGGCTATGCCTGTGACCAGACTTTGCCCTATTATGGCGCAGTAGGCATCGTCGGAGCGCACTTGGTACAGCAGGTGAGCACGCAGTGATGCTAATATACTACCTATATTTTAATCAACCATTACTCGATAGATCTACTCACTCAACATAGACAATCCCAGTGACTGCGCCAAGAAGTTTCTCTCCAACCACCAGGTGGGCCTGATTCTCTTCCTGGGCATAGTGCTGGGTACTCTGCTGAAGTCGAAGGATAGTAAGAAACTGAAGCAGGGCACAGCGACGCCAGCTGCGGTTACAGCATCATCATTTGTACCTTTGCCACAATCGAAGCCGGACGTAATCAGCTGAACTTAATTTAATTTGCATCCTTCATTTGCGGGTTCGCACTAGACCAAAGTCTGTACATAGCTAAATAGTTTAATTATTTTACGGTTATACTTATTTTGTAGAAATTTTAATGGTATTTAATGCAATTTGTTGTGACATTATTCATAAAATCACCTCGGGGAAACGTCTAAAAACATTTGATACTCATTCGCTTTTAGACTCATCGGCCTTGAACTTTTGTAAGCAAACTGGTTTCTGTATTAAATTCTTAATTGTTATTAGTAATTACATATACAGATTATGGTTGTGTGCTATAAGTGAAATACGCTTCTTATATATTCATTTCATCATCATGTCGTAGTTTCGCTACAGCTAAGAAAAGATTGTTGCCGTTGTACAAATGTTAAATAAACTAGGGTTAATAGAATTGGGTATTAGATTAAATCAGCCACATTCATGGGCATCTCGTCGATTTGCGTGGAGTAATATTGCTCAATATCGCGCAAAATGCGAATATCATCCGATTTCACAAAGTTAATGGCCACACCCTTGCGTCCAAAGCGACCTGATCGACCGATGCGGTGAATATACAGCTCACGATTGTTTGGCAAATCGTAATTGATGACCAAGGACACCTGCTGCACGTCTATGCCGCGCGCCCACACATCGGTGGTAATGAGGACGCGGGACTGACCGGCACGAAACTCTTTCATGATCTCGTCACGCTCCTTTTGCGGCATGTCGCCATGCATTGAGCTGACCGTGAAGTTGGCTTCGCGCATCTTCTCTGTTAGCCAGTCCACCTTGCGCTTGGTGTTGCAAAAGATGACCGCCTGGGTGATGGTCAGTGTGTCATAGAGATCGCATAACGTGTCAAACTTCCATTCCTCTCGCTCTACGGCAACAAAAAATTGTTTAATGCCCTCCAGCGTCAATTCATCGCTGCAAAGGAAATAATAACATAGTAATAATCGTTATTGACATTATAAACGATATTGATTTTTATATTCACTTACCGCTTGACTAAGATTCGAATTGGATCCGTCATGAATTTGGAAGTCATTTCCAGAATCTCATGTGGCAATGTGGCGGAAATCAGCACCACCTGCGTAGCTGGCGGCAAATACCGATATACATCATATATCTGTTCCTTGAAGCCCTTGTTCAACATCTCGTCTGCCTCGTCGAGCACCAACATCTTGATGGCTCTAAGGAATGTGCAGACAATGCATATTATATATAATTGATAATATTGTACACAACTCACCTTGTACGGAGGACACGTCGCTTGATCATGTCGAAGACACGACCAGGTGTGCCACTCACTATATGCTGGCCGTAATCCAACTTTCGTATGTCCTCGCCCAGGTTTGTGCCACCAATACACACATGGCACTGCACGTTCATCATATCGCCCAGCGCTAGAATAACCTTCTGGATTTGAACAGCCAACTCGCGTGTGGGCGACAGACACAGGACCTGTGTCTCACGCAGCGTTGTGTCCAGGCTTTGTAAAATGGAAATGGAGAATGTCGCTGTTTTGCCTGTACCGGATTGTGCCTGAGCGATAACGTCGCGTCCTTTCACGATTGGCTTGATGCTGCGCTGTTGTATAGCCGATGGTTTTTCAAAGCCTACATGGATATTGGGATTAACAGCGAGCGTTTTTTATGCATACACACAAACACTCACCGTACGCGTAAATGCCGCGTAGCAGCTCCTCCTTTAGGTTCATGGCATTGAAGGTGGGTATTACCTCGACATCTTCGCTTGTCTCAAACTCTACATTCGAGAGATCCTCGGCCTGTGCATTTTTGCGCGCCATTTTCGACTTGAGTGTATTTTAATATTTCACTATAATATCTTAACCAAGAGCAATACTAATTTTCTAAATATTTTTTCTACAACTTTCATGCGGCTTGGGGATGGAAAATTGATACTAGTTCAGCTATCGATAGTGAAGCGTCGATATATCGATATTGATTGTGAGCAGCACTTTAAGAGTTGCCTTAGGTTCGCATTTTTTCGTATTTGGGCGCAATTTGCATTTTTTCAAATTTTTTTCTCCAATTTTTTTTTTTTCTTCAAGAAGAGTTGGTAACTACATATATTAAAACAATTGAGCGCCCGTTTAAGTTTAAATAAAATATATCAACATTTATTTATTATAAAATTAAATGATCAATCGTAAGTTATGAAATTTTATAATTTGACAAATCTTTTAAATATCCGTTGGAATGATTTCAAGTCTTTCTTCTTAAGTTTCTTTGCCTTTCCGAACATATTTCGTGCCATTTCTACGCGCTGAGTGGCCTCCACAGCTGCACTCTCCGCCCTCTCGGCAATTTTTTCGGTTCGGCAAAGATCTTTTTTAGCTTTTTCCATGCATTTTTTTAATTCCTCCGCTCGCTTTTTAACATCCATCAGTATCATAAACTTTTCCTGTATCTCACTTTCGGCACATGCTGCTATTTCTTTATATTGCTCTAAAGTCAACCTTGAAGCTTCTAGAAAAGACTCCAATAGCTCTAGATTATTCTTGATGTTTGCAGCGACGCGAATAATTGTATCTATGTTGCATTTACTACGAGCCATTGCGTTCTTTACCTCTTCTATGACAGCATCGGCCTCGCATTGACTTTGCAGCAATTGCTCGAGTAGCTGCCTCTTGCCATTCAGAGCTGCTTCAGCCGCTCGTGCGGCCTGCTCGGCCTTGTCGGCCAGTCGCTCCATTGTCCGTTGACCGGCCTCCTGACTGGCGAGCTTCTGGGCATTTGTGGCTGCGCTAGCTTCGTCCGCTGCATTTGCGGCTATTTTTGTGGACTTCAGGCTGAGCTGACAATTGGGTTTGTCAGACGGATCTGTACCTTGCTCCTTACTACAGGACGGCTTACGTTTGTTGTGTGCACTGCTCGCCAGTACGATGCTCATTATACATATCAACACCAGAGGCTCGCAACGCATTGAAAATTTGTCATCTTACATAAATCTCCAGGCTCGTCTGTCAGCGTCAATAATTGGAACACAAAATATTATCCGCTCTGATTCGAAACGGGCTCTGAAATTTTATATAATGACTGCTAGGGCTGCACTGCTCCTACTCCTCTTTCTGCTCAGTCCATCAGTGCGGAAAACTGTTGGCTACAGCATAGGTAAGGTAAGTGTGTTAAGGCTACTGTTAGAAAGCTGGATTACTGCAAATTTATGTCCTCAGAAACGTTCCATAGCCTCGGCCAGCTCACTATACGATGATGGACGCAACGATGCTATGGAAGGATGTGGTAAGAAAGAGGACGGTTGCAACATAAAGCTATCTCCGAATGCGGCCACGAGACAAAGGGCCTCTTGCATTGCCATGAAAGCGGCCCAGGAAGCGAAGGCTGCCTCAGATGCCCAAGTGCCTGCCGCAGAAAATGCTGCGCTTCAGGTCAAGATCCAGTTGGCTGACAAAGCATTGGCAGCAGCAAATGCTGCAGATGCGGCTCTGGCAGGCAAACTGCAAATCGTAGAGCAACTGGAGTCGGAGGTGCGCGAAGGCGAACTGGTCGTGGAAGAAGAGATGGGTTCGCTGCAAGCAACGCAAAGCAACTGCAACGCAGCCGCCCAGGCGGCCAAACAGGCCGGCGTACAGCTGAAGACTCTAGGCGAGGCGGTGAAGAATGCCCAGGCCAATGTGATCAACTCGGAGCACGCTGCCAATGGCGCTCAGCAGGAGCTGACTGAGAAACAGCAGCTCGTTGAGGCGGCCAAAAAGCGAGTGGAACTGCTCCTCCGGCAGCTCGATGCAGCACGAACCGATTACCGGAATACACAAAAGGCGGCGGAGCGTGCCGCCTGCGCCGCCCAGGAAGCCAAGCAGCGCGCGACGCGGGAACGTCGCAAAGCTGAGATACGCAGCAAGCTGCATCAGCATATGCAGCAATAAATCAAAGCTAAAAGTTCTTATGAACATATATTTATATATTTATTAACTGTAATTTTATTTATAAATGCTCAAGCTTAAATGGCCATAGGCAAACCTTTTATATATTTACATTTAGATATTGATTTGGAATTTTATTAGGTAATAATTGATAATCTTGAAGCTAGACTCTTGCCAAGGATAGCGTGCTAGTACTGGTCATGCTCACCGAATCACCTGTACAGGTGCCTGCATCCAGTGAGTCCACCGATTGCGACAGATCTGCGGCATTTGGCAAAAGTTCCAGGCTGAGAGCGTGAGTATTGTAGCAGAGCACCAGCTTGGTCTTGAGACCCTCGAAAATGCTAACCACACTCGGCTTTAGGTTGAAGAAGATGATTTTCTGACGACGTCGTTGGAAGTCTTCCACCATGGAAGAGATCACTTTAGCAGCCGTGAAGTCGGCAGCAAAAATGTACGTGCAGTCGATGACAATGGGTAGCGTGGTCTTGCTGCCGGACTTGAGCACCATGTTCCTCACGAACTCCACTGAGGGGAATATCAAGCAGCGATCGGGCGTAATTTTGATAAACTTAATGCCATGTTCCGTCTCCAGCTGCTCCAGCGTCACCCTAGGCCGTGCTGCATGGTAGAGTATGTAAAGCTGATTGGCTCCAATAGCCACAACGATGCCAATTTCCAGGGGAAGCACCAGGCAGGTGATGAACGCCAGTAAACCAGGCACAAGATCAGAGCCTGCAATTTATGAAACAATTAATTAATTTAAGTCAAACATTCAGGATTCCAGCTCACGTTTGCTGCGCCACATAGGCCCTACGATTTGGTACTGGACTTGGAACACTACGGCTGATATGATGATTGCGGCCAGGACGGCTTTCGGTATGAAATAGAAGTACTCGGTGAGGTAATTGATCGATAGCACCACGATGATGCCAATGTAAAGATTGGACATGTTGGTGCGACAGCCACTGGCATTGTTGACGGCGGAGCGGGCCAGGCCGCCGTTGCTCCGGTAGCCACTCACTAGGGCAGTGGCCATGTTAGCCACGCCGGTGGCGAACAGTTCCTGGCTCACATCGATTTGTCTGTCCTTGGCAAATGCCTTGCAGACGGACACGTTCTCCAGCAGCGATATAATGGGCACTATGATCAGGCCAAAGCCCAAGCTGTGCACCATCTCAAAGAAGTTCTGGCCAGGCACTGCGGGTATGCCGGCTGTGGCATTACCCGGTTGCGCCTCGACCGTGAAATTGGGCAGTGTAACAGTGGGTAAGCCAGGAGGTATGTAGCCTGTCAGTCGAAACGGATTCCTGTCGTTTGCCTCCAGATACGTGGCCACCAGAGTGGCGCCGATGACAACAGTGGCATTGCGGGTGACGCCCACAAATTTAATGATTTCGTTTAGCACACGCTGCACCTGGCTACGCTCGCACTTCTCCTTTGGGCCAAATCGAATCTGGCTGAGGCTGCGTATGACCAGCAAGAGGGTCAAGCAGCCACAGCCCAGACAGCAGTCCCAAATGCGAAAATTATCGATGTCGCGGAACATGCTAATCCAGCTCTGCAGAAACGAGCCACCTTCACTGTTCACGCCCAAAATGTACTTCATCTGGGATGTGAGCACTATGAGGGACACGGCACTGGTGAAGCCCGCGCTCACCGGACCCGACACAAACTCCACCAGGGCGCCAAGCTTGAAGATGGCCATCAGAATCTCTATGAAGCCGGTAAGAAAAGTGAGCAGTACCGAGTGCGCCCAGGATCCATGTGCAAACTGATATGTCATCAGCGAGGCCACTGCTGTGCTGCCAATGGTATTATCCTTGCAGGTGCCGAGCAGGACGTAGACAAAGCAGCCCAAGAAGGAGCCGTAGAGACCAGACTCTGCGGGCAAGCCCACCACGCCCGAGTAGGCCAAGCCCTGCGGTATGACCGTGAGGCCCACTGTGAATCCGGCTATCAGATCACCAATGGCATCGGTCCTGTTGTACTTGGGCAGCCACTCAATTATGGGCAGGCGCTTCTTAAGTGTCTTCATGCGACACGCATTCCTCGCATAGCTCATGCAGCACGAAGGCTTTGCCTCATGCTCCTGCCTGGCCGCCTCCAATTGTTCGAGGCTCTTGCTTTTGGAGGTTCGATGATCTGTGATAAGTATGCAATCCGTAGAGGAACTACGAAACTGTGCCTCCAGATTCTGACTCACTTCCGCGCGCTTGCGGAAGGTCACCTCAGTCTCCAGTGTGGACATTGCGATATCAGCTTCGATACGATTCTGGGTAAATCCCGTAGCTACCTCCGGCTGCTAGCTTGGCTATGCAGCGACTGAATGATAGCGCCGGATGCTGGGCACCTAAAGCGCGATCTTATCGAAGCTGCCGATGTTTGCCCTGTTAAAAAATGTGGAAACGGGATGCCAGTTGTTTGTTTCGGCCACACGACTTGCTCTTGTTTGGCTAGCCATTATCGACCAGATCAACTGGCACAAGTGTCGTCGGTGATATTAATTTTTCCATGACTCAATTGTAGACTGAATTTCAATCACAAATTCGGTGAGCAAATATACGCATAATTCCTATCATATCTTAGAGGAATATTGACATAAAGTGAAGTCTTAATACGGATATATAAATTTAATCAATGTTAATAAATAAATTTGACAAAATTGTTTAAATTTTTTTTTTGGTTTATTTAATTTTAATGTTTTTTTTTTCATGATTTTTAAAAATTGTATTTTAAAAGCATCGCATTAGATCATATAAAGTAAGATATATCATTACAATATACAATTGTATCCGTTTGTTTTTATGCGTATTTAAAATTAAAATTGTAAGATTATGTTTAGCAATTTTATAATTCAATAGCAGTAAATTGTTTCAGAGACCATGGCTATATGTATATGTATCATATATAATTATGTGTATATATATAAGTATTATGCACTCGTATGTATGTACGCGTGTGTGTGTATGTATGTAAATATTTATAAGCTCAAGCACTGTCCATGTGCACATCTTTAAAACTAAACGAAGTGAAACAAAATTAAATTTTGAATTTAACCGAATCAAAACGAAAAATCAAATCGTTATCAAAATTACAATTTGCAAAATGGGCACGTGTGAAGCTGCAGCGTAAATATGTATATCTGAGCAACCCAAAATTGAAAATTTGCTTAAGGAAAGATTTTTGTTAAGTTTACAACACGATACAATTAAGCTGCTTTGTTTTGGTAATCGTAAATTTCAACAATGCCAATAATCTAGATCAAATTAATTTAAATATTTCATTGTGTGTGTGCGGGTGTGTCTGTGAGTGTGTTTTTTTGTTCGACAACAAACATTTGCATAACTCAAATAACTAACAAATGATTAGGCATATGATAAATGAACACAAGAAATTGAAATTGAAATTAAATTTTCATTGAACGCAACAAACATTGAATAAAACAGCAACAACAATTGGGACTATCAACTACATAATTGGACGCATATATGTATAGTTCATATTAGCATGTATATCATGTATACATATATGAGTATGTGATAGGCATCTGCTGCCCGGGGCTGCCAGAACGTCTCGGTGCCTACGGCCAAGCGCCAATGGTATAGTTCCTGCTCAGATGACCCATGCGCCGCTGACGACCAACTGCAAAAGATATAGTCATAAATTGGGATTAGCAACAGTTCTTCAATTTGATGGGAATGCAGAGAAGTATGGTTAAGAGACGTAACACCAACAGCGGACCAAAAAAAGTTGTTAAAAATGTATAAATAAATCGATGCATGACGCACGATTGATACACTTGCGGTTGATATCAAGTGTCAACATTGGGTTTATCTATTATCTAGAGATATATTAAGGTTGTAGTTTATGCTAAGCTGATGTATAAATATTTACTAAGATACTTATGGACTATCAACGTGTTAACACTCTCTTTCAGCAAGAGCAGCTCAGCCTTAAAGATACTTATGTGATATATCTATCAGATACTTTACGTACTGCATGTTAACATCATTCTTCGGTGTTAGTTTTGCGGCTGGTTGTTGGGTGTGGGTCGTTTTAGGTGGTATTGTAGTTGTTGTTGCTGATGTTGTTGTTGTTGTTGGTAGTGGTGGTGGTTGTGGTGTTGGTGGAGTTGCGGTTACACAGAGTTACAAAAAGGGGGAAAATCACAAGATGTTGAGTTGAACACACAGAATCGTTGACGCACATGATGCTGCTGTTGTTGTGGTTGTCGTTGTTGCTGTTGTTGTTCAGGTGGTGTTGCTGCTGGTTCTTGTTAATTTCGTACATAATTGGACAATAAAACATAGAGACAAAACACACGCTCTCACACACAGAAAAGGTTGTTGCTGTTCTTGATTGGTTGGTTGTGGCATGTTTTGTCTTTTTATTTACGCTGATTGAGGCGGTTCACACGTACTGTAAGACATAAAGAGAAAGATAGAGAGGAGAGCGTTGGAGAGAGAGAGAAGAGACAAATACAATGTGATTAGTTAAATTGTAACACTGGACAGAGGAATACATATTATTATAGCTAAGGTTAATCAAAATATACAACAAATTGTCAAAAATTCAATCAATTTTTTCGGTACAACATTCAAGGCAAGGCGTACGAGGTGTACGCCCATTGGGCTTTTAATTTAGTAGTCGGCACAAAAATTCGCTCGCAAGTCAAGTTAAGGTCGAGCAACAGGTTCTTATTATCTATATTTATATTTTTTAATTTGGGGCTGGCTTAAGCAGAACTTGGGTTGGGATTTGCATTAGTTGGGTTTGCTTATGGTTAACGTTGGCTGTGTTAATTTTTTGTTTACTTCTTTTCTTAACAAATAAACAAACAACAAGGAACTGAGTAAAAGTTTTGGATACCAACTGTTCGACATGGCTTTGCGCTGAGAGTTATACTAGATGGATTTACAAGTGGTTTCTTGTTTATCTTTGGGTTTGTTGTTGTTTTTGTTGTTGTTCGTGTGATGCTGCCTTTGTTGTTGCAAGTTGAATTATAAAATTGGCCTTGGCATTGTGGTCTACGACATTTACAATTTAATTTTAAAATAATATATTTTTTAAATTTTATATTGCAGTTATTTGAGGCTGTTTTTTGATTTATATGTGTTTTTAATTTCACATAAAAATTGTACATCGCAGTTTAATTCCTATACGGAGAGAAGTTTATTAGAGTTCTGTGGGTTTAACAGCAACTTCTGTTTGGGTTTAGTAAAGGCCAATGGGATGAGTTTTAGGTAGTGTCAGATCAGGAGCTGTGGGTTTTTCATGCAGCATGGGAGATGGGTTAACAAACATGCAATCGTATATTAAAACTTATAATAACATTTCAATTAAAGTCGGATGCATGGCTGAACAAACAAAGTACAAAAAGATCAGTACGCTTGACAGTCTTGAGTTATGATTGCTTTTTCATTTTTGCTTTAGTTTTAAAGGTCAATTAAGACCTCATAATTTGGAATATTAATATGCATATATATATTCTACACATATGCAGCAGCATTCAAATTCGAAAATGCTTTTGTGGTTAGACGTTTTTTTTTATGTTTTTGTGATTATAAAAAGAAACATTTTACGTAGAATTCGTGTTCATAGATACCTGTGTTAGAGATTAGACAAAATTATACAGATTACGTCTAGTTTTTGCTGGGGTTAGATGCCTTGACATTTGTCGTAAATCAGTTTCAAATATATCTTCTCTATATATGCTTGTATCGTAGATATATTTACATATTTGCATGTATCAGTGTTTCGTTCTGTGCATTATAGATATGTTTATATGTATATGTATATGTGTGTGTATATATATATAATTTATATATTATTTACTTCTTGGTCTCTCTAACGTATTTAGATGCCAGCGTTGCAGCTGCTGCTTCTTTCGTTTCTTTTCTTTTTATATATTGTTTACACGTTTAATTTACATAGATTAAACTTGTTGTTTTTTATTCGTTTTTTACTTTTTTAATTTTAAATTTACAAAACTCATTAAAAATGTTTAGTTTAGTTGCTTTGATTTGATTTTTTAGCATTTCTTGTTTGTTTTTTTTTTGTTTGTTCTTTTTTCTTTATTTTTTTGGGGGTTTATTGAATTCTTGTTGACTTTCTATGCAGATTATTGAAAAATCTGAACTGCAGGCGTAACTCAAGATCTTTTCTTACTGTAAACGAGAAACAGAGAGACAGAGATAGAAAGAAAGAAATAGTACACAAATGAGAATAGACGAAACACATAAGAAACAATGTAAAGCGCGTTGTTGAGTCGATCTTCTCGACTCTTGACTGTCTGAGAGAGGGTAATATTGTTGGTCTGTTGGTCTGGTGTCAACACAAAGGGGGTAGAGAGTACAAAGAGTAGACTGAGTTGGGGTAAAACAAGACACAAGAACTGCTGTTGGTCTGCTCCTAGAGACTTTACTGGGATGTTAGTAGTGCACAGCTAATGCTGATGGATGGGCGTGTCCCAGTTATATACAAAATGAATAAAAATGCATGAGCTGCTGATAACGACGACAACGATCAGGTACAGATAGATTTACAGGTATTTTTGTTTTTGTTTTAATTTTTATGTACACGTTCTTGGTCTGCAAGACGTTGAGAGCTGGATCTGGCAATGGACAGAACGAGCCCTTCTTTACACCATGGCCAAAACACAAAATGTTGGTGGATCAAGAGGCAACAACAACAACGTTACTACGAAACGAGGTGAAGCGAGGTGAGAGAACGAGAATTGATCGAGTGGCGGCTGTTTGACTGTCTGTACATTTTGGCTGTGTCTGGGCGAACTCCGCTCCGGTGTGCATTGTGGTTGTGGTGTTTTCTGTTGGGTGTTGCTTGGTGGCTTCACTCACGTGTGCGCTTGGTAGACGCCCTCGTCGTCATAGTTGGGCGTCACTGCCCGACTGCCGGGCACCACCATGTTATCGGGATCGATCTCTGGATCGTAGGCATCGCCGCCGCCGCCGCGTATGACCATATTATCGGGATCGACCTCCACATCATAGTCGGCCGGCGGCTGTGGCGACGGTGATGGCGACGGCGAGGGCGAGGGCGTTGCCGAGTGACGCAGATCACGTTCAATCTCCATATTGCTGGGCAATATCAATTTGGGCAAATTGAGCTTAAGTTTTTGCACCCGGAAGACTGAAGATCGTTTGGAATTTTGTTGTTGTTGTTGATTGGTTGGTTGGTTGATTGGTAGCGGTAGTTTAATATACACATAGGACAAGTTGAGTTGTGGGATACAGTTTGATAGTTTTGGGATTTAAATATAATATATAACAAATAATTGATTAATAATGCTTTATATCGAATCGTATTGTAGACAAGTTGTCACACATTCTATGGTATATACAAGACACAAAGATTCGAAGGTTCACTGCCACTAACGAGGAAGACACAATACAGAGGAGTTATTAAAACGGGGAACTATACACACAGACATATAAATGTATGTGATGGGGCGGTAGAAATAGCAAAATGTTTATGTGAAGAATGATATTCCCGTACAGCTGACTTAGTATGTAAAACTGACTTAGCAAAACTTGATATACTTTATATAGTAATTAAATTAAATTAGATCTACAGATGGCAATGAATAAGTTCTGAGTCGAATGAGTGAGTGAATGTGATCTTAATTAAGCTCGACTTAGGCATATGTATCTAAATTTTGGACACTTGGTGACTCAACGAATAACGCAACGCAACGAAACGAGAGGTGAAAACGAGAACGATAACGAAAACGAGAACATGAACGCAACGAACGCTGAGTGGTGAGAGATGTGCTGAAGTATTAGGCTTAACGACTGGACTATAAAGAGATGCCAAAGACGTCGGGTGGGTTCTCGAAACGATTACATTTTACCTTGTTACCACAAGAAAGAAACAGAGAGGGGGAGAGTATATCAACTACTTTTTGGTTACCAGCGCCGTTTGGGTATCGAGAGAGGATATTCAAGCTTAGATCTCCTTCTCATTCGCCGAACGCAAGCGGCTCATGGCAGCCCTGGATGTGGAGGCTTCGGCTGCGATTCCAGTTGTGGTTGATGTGCCTGCCATTGAAGTCAACTGCGAATTGCGCACAAGGCGCCCTGATGGCAAGACATGAGCAGAATCTGATGGATTAGTCCAAGTGCGAGCCTTCACGAACTGCTCGAAAGCAGCCAAACTCTTAGCCTTTGAGTGTGATATGGCAGATGCGGATGTAGATGGAAATGCTGATGCTGATGCAGATGGGGATGACGGTGACGAAGCGTCGGCGTGGAAAGCTAACGTACCTTGCTGCAATTCACCTAAACGCGAGTGAGGTATACACGAGTTATACGTGAATAAAGGCCTATATATATATATACATAATTTGATTATATCAATAGATTCAAAAGGATCGCGAGCCTAGCGAGCGAAGTTGCAAACGCAGAACCAACGCTGAAAACCTGCAACACTTGCGTGGGGAGAAATCGCTGCCAATGACAACGAGGAACTTACTTCTGTCGATGTTGCGCTGCAGATGAGCGGCCACGCGATGACGTGCATCGTTGAACTCCAGGTGCAAGCCGAGTCGCAGTAACGATGGGTTCTTCTCCACCAAATTGGTGATCTCCATTTCAATCTTGTTGCCAAGCACCGCAGATCGCTGCGTGGAGCATAAAAGCGATTTTAGTTCTTGTTGAATTGAACTGCAGTTGAGCATTTGCCACTTACCTGATTGGAGGCCCTGAACTCCTCGATGGTGTGACATTTGAGCAGAGCTTGCACTAGTCTGACAATTACGGGCGGACTGATGAAGTTGGTTTCAACATTTAATACTCTCAGGGTTTTGCTTTTCTCGATCGCTTCGGCGAGCAGGAGAGCTGTCTTATCGGTCAGTCCGACGTTTGTCAGCGATAGAACTTCCAAATGTTCATTCTGAGGCAGTGCTTCAAAGAGTTGTTCGAGCTTCTCATCCGATATATTCTAGAGACGGACAGATGCTCAGTTACGAACTTTGCAGTTTGAGTCGTAAGCACTCACCTTAATGTTATTCAAGTTCAGGTCAACTAGCTTGTGGTCGTTATCCTTGACGCGCTTGATTGACTCATCCACATCTGTGCTGTTGGGCGGATCCATGGGGAACAACTTCTGCTGTGTGGACTTTGTGATGCCATCCCAGCCCAAGCCCACGGGCTGGCCCTTGTTCAGTAGCGAGGCGTGGTACTGATCCTGGTTCATCATCGAGTGGAAGCCAAGAATGGCAGCCAAGTCGATAATTTCCTCCTGCGTGGCATCGCTAAGAGCATGCTCATACTCCTCGCCCATGTCAATGGCGATCTGTTCCTCCGCCTCAATATCACGCGCATCCCTTGGTGGTGGCACCCACTTCTTGCCGCGCACCTTGCCCTGCACATAGGGCTCAAACTCCGGCTGATCGGGCGTCTCGATAGCCTGCTTGTTAATATGCTCGATGAGCTGTTTGCGATTCAGCGGCCCGGTAGCATCCTTGGTACACTCGTAGCTGCAGCGCTGATCTGGTGGCAGGAAGTTGTCCTAAAAAGTCAAGCATTAGTTAAGAATATATGCGAATATGAATCAAGTCTTTGCTTACATCGGGATCAACCTCTTTGGCCAGTATGGTTATCTCCTCGGGCGACAGTTGCGCCAATAGACTCTCCACATCCACATCATCGTATTCGCTCAAGTCCTTGCCATATAGCTTGGCCGGCGTAGTAAGCGTTGTTGTCTTTGTGGTGGACGAAGTCTGCAAATAATACAAATTATAATGAAATTAGTGCATTTATAATACTCAAATTTAAAATTAATTTCACACATTCTTGAGCAGCTTTATCGTAGCTGGCGGCTGTGGTGCACGCCGCTTGATCTTAGGCACGGGTCGCAGCTTGATCTTCTGAAACTCAGCCACTGGCACAGTGCTCTCCATGGCGGGCTCAGCGTGTCTTATAACACTTATTGCAAATCAATAAATGGCAAACCACAAAAAAATAAATAAAACTTAAAATAACACAATGCAAATCCAATTATGCAGGTATAAACTGTGCAGCTCTGACGCTCACGCTGACGCTTAATGTGGTTGGATGTGTCCGGGACTGGGGCTCAGCAGCGACTGGCGCGTACAAAGCACAAGACACCAAATTAAGGTGCAGCCCGGGCCGAGACAGCAGCAACACAACAAGAGTCGCAACAGCCGTGCAACATTTGCTTGACGCGCGGTTTGAGTCAAGAGCTGCAATCGCAACTGCCAGTCAGCCCCTCAGCTACTCAGCTAGTCAGCCAGTCTTCGAGTTAGTGAGTCAGTGAGACTCACTTCAAGTCGGCGTAATCGACAGTCGGTGGCAATGTAAATTAGGCGAATACATTTAAAGTTGCAGCGGGACTGGCGGGGGCAGCCAAGTGTGGCACGTTGTCTGCACTTAAATGACTTCCACTCTAAAACGATGCGTCGAGCATGAAATCGAAGCTGAAAAACCCTAACGCTGAGGGGCCATGAATAAACAAAAGTAACCAAAGTAAAGCAGGCAAAAGCTGGCAGCGATTGATTTGTTGTGGGAAAGTATTGCGCAGGTTTTTCTCTTTGTCTGAGATTTATCGTCAGCGCTGGCATTAATGAGGCAATTGGAAATTAAACTAAAACACAAAGCATGGCCAAATAAATAAAGCAATGCGCAAAGCCATCATGTAGCAGCTAGCTTGGCCAAGAGCTGCTGACACAGGGACACGAAGTCAGTTAACTAAAAGACATGCGGCCAGAGGGCCTGCAATTTACATAAAATAATTGTACAGCACGCTGACTGGGCTCAAAGTTCTATCAAAGCGTGACCCAAACAAACAAACCAACTGAACTGAACCGAGCCGAACCGAACCCTAGTGAACCCGTCAGCCAGCCAGCCATCGGACAAAAGCCAAATCTAAAGACGCTGCCAAAACAGGTTTCAGAGGGCAGCAGCGACCAAATGACGAGTGCGCCAGGAAGCGAGACTAACCACATAAACCACTTTTCGTACTTTGCTGCAACTTCAATGCGCCATTTAAGTGAAACCGGTTTCGCTATAAAGAAAACAAGTAAGAGTGCTCTAGCCAAGGAGCTCACAATCAAGAGATACTCTGTAAAAATTCGCGACAAGTCAATTAATGGACTATGCTAAAAGCATAATTTGGTTTGCCCTATACAATTGTAATTTGATTTTGCTATGAATTTAGAATGGTATAGAAAGTGGCGAAAGTTAATTGCATTTATTTATTTTACTTATATATATTTATTTACAGTTCAATTTTACTGGCGAACCTCTATTTCATTTATTTATTTTATTTATAGAATTATAGTTTTATTTAATTTATATTTATTACTGGCGAAAGTCCACTTTAATTATTTATTTTATTCATATAACTATAATTTTAATTCATTTATATTTATTTCTATAATTAGTCGGCAATCCAATACTATTTTATATTAAACATTGTAAAATCTGTTTTTTTATCGGTATAAAGAAACAATTGCAAAAACTAAATGAGAAACAAACAGGAAATGTGATATGACCAGCTAACAACATTCTGGTTATATTAAAAAAGTTGTGTATTAAGTTGCTTAAAGCCATTAATTATTAGTGCTGGACATATAAATGAAGGGATTGAGTTGAAGATAAACTTGTTTAGCATATGAAATATGAGAGACTAAATATCAAACTGTTTTATTATCTCGCTTTTATAGTCTATACAAACACACTTGATTAGATAGAGGAAACTCGTAACAATTTATATTCTATTTTTATGATATACGTGATATCTATCTATTGCCAGTTTAATTTATTTTCGACTAGATATACCTTCATTTTTGTAAACCTTTTATTAATACAGGGTATAATAGTAACAACAACAACTACACACAACAACTTTGACTAGTTGTTGCTCTCCACCTCCAACTCCTCGCGGTCTAGCAAAATGTGCTCGTAAATGGCCATGTTCAAATGTAAGTATATGTGTCCAAGTTTGGCCAAAAGCTCTGCAGATGCTGCGTCCAGATAGAGAGATACAAAGTACAGCTAAATGCTGTCGATTGACCCACTTTAGAGTGAGTGGCCTGCATTGAAGCAGCAACAGGGCACAGATAGCCGTCGACGAGATATTATGTCAGGCTGCCTCTAACGGCAAACGGCCAACGGAGAACGGAGAACGGAGAACCAAAGCTCACAGCATGTTGACATTTCAATTGAGGGCAGACTTAGATTAATTGAAATAAACAGTTTTATTTCGAGGCTGCCACATCAATGACGCAGCGAATGCCACGAGCTGTGAATAGTTTTCAATTGAGGCGCAGTTGAGGCGCCAAACGCTTTAAACAAGTCGTACACTCAGTCAGTCGGGTAGCTACCGCAACTGTATCTAATACCACGTTTCACGCAGAGCTACAAATTCTCATTAAAAATGAACATAATTGCAAAAATAATTGAGTTCATGGCACTCCCGAGACTCAGGCACTCAGATAGGAGGTGCTAATAATTTAAATCGGAAAACAGGCACAGCAATTTGCAGTGAAAACGAGAAAAACAAAGGCCAAGCCAAAGCGACATTTTTTTTTTTTTTTTTTGAATACTATGCAAATTAAGGATTGGTACTGCAATCAGATTTTCCTCAGTTGGGTCAGTGAACTTTAAATTCAATCTATAAGCAGTTTCATTAATTATATAAGAAACTGGTATTAGCCCACTAACCAGCTAATTTTAATTTGCAATCCGAAAATGTATTTTGACTAAATTTGTGGCAAAAACACCAAATTCAAAGTAGGATATGAAGATCAGTGATCTTTTCCCACCCTATACCAAACTAGGAAGCCATATACATCATATATTAAAGAGCTGTTGAAGCTAATAGGCAACTGTGGTTTTAGGTGGTATGTAGTCTATGGCAAGTAAAATGTTGTATTTGCTCCAACTATAGTAATCTAGTCTCATATTATACATTAACAATATTTATGTATTTACGAATAATTTTAATATTAACAATTTGTATAGATTTTTTTACATTAAAAATTGGTTACGGCAAAAATTGTTTTAAATCGCATATTTTGAACTTATATTTAATATAACAATAAAATCGCCTTAAAAAAACTGTTCAGGTACAAGGAATACAAAATAGGCATGTTTGACTATTGTAAAAATATATATAAGAAATGTAAAATATATCGGATAAAACGATTTACCTTAAGCCTCAGCTTTAGGTGCTTCAGCCTGTTAGAGGATTAAGCAGAAAATGTTTATCCAAGGTTCTGGCCCAGCCAACACCACTGACTTAACCATCTTTATCAGTATCTCACTAGCCACATTTCAGCACTTAATAGCTGAAGGCGGCACTATCTATAGCGGAACGGCAACTCGTTGTAGTGGGGCATGCAGACGCACCCACCATGCAAATGCACCGTAAACAACATAAAAAAGGTGGCGTAACGAGATACATATATATTTCACCTGACAGAGACGATAGAGCGAACAATTGTCAACTAGGCTATGCTAGGCGGCCAATTCGCAAGTTAAGTTACGTCTTTAGCGGATCGCATTTAGCATAGTCCATTAATTGCAACGGGCCTTGAAACGGGAGCAGGCATTGAGACGTGTTTAACCAGCTGCAGCTGCCAACAGTCCACGATCTACGAAATGTGCGAATAACAAAAATCGAAACATGTCTAATGCTGTTTTCGGTGATTTGCAGATTTGCGAATGTGGTGAATGAATGAATGTGGTGGTGCGAGTGGTGGCCAGTGACTGGCAAGTGGGTCAAGGTGCTTAGCTGATTTAATTAAGCGGCACCGACCGCTTGGGACTCGTTGTCGAGATCACGTTTTTCGAGCGGAAAATCCGCAACAAACAAAAAACAAAATGAAACGCAAAATGTTCATAAAAGTCGGCCTTTCCGCTTCGGGCTGCAGGTGAAAAGTTGGCTGGGTCGCAGCCGCCGCTAATGACTAATGGCTGGAAATGTGTGAGCACGCCCAAACATGGCCAAGTAGGAAGTGAGCTGTGCCGCTGAGGATGCGCGCCAGATGCTGCGCGAATACCAGGAAATTGTACCTACTTGAGCGGAATCACGTTAGAAAATACCAAAAATCTTAATTATCTTGCTGCTCTGCCGACGCGCTCTTCGCTCTTCAGGTTTTATGGCCGGAAAGCATTTCTGCAAATTAGCATAGGAAATTGCAAGGGTAACAGCAGCATGTGTCTGGAAATGGTTTTTCACGGTTAAGACTAAGATTTGAAGAGAATGCAGGCCACCGACAAGGTTTCAACTATTTGACACACACGAGATTTAAAATAAGCTGTTGCTTTGTGTGTACATAGAAAAGATGCTTTTCTCTTTCTCTATATACATATTCAATCTTTGACTTGTTTGTAGCTGCCAGAGACTGTTGACAAATGCAGCTTGGTGCTGGTAGAGCAGCATTTTAGTGGTTTCCCCAAAGCTAGCATTTGTTATCTGCTTCTGGTCCCTAGACCAGCTTCAGCTTCAGCTCCATTGTAACCGCAAATCACATATTCAGTGAACAGCAATATGCTCTTATAGCTTGGCAATATTTTATGCAATTTGCATGCCAGCGATAAACCCAGAAGGCGGGTGGCAGCCACCACAACTCCCAGGGCAAAGAAAAAAGTCGACAGAAAGTGAAAAAAAAACCAATAAAATATATAGAACTTGGCCCTGGCACTGGCTGGAAAGTTGAGACCACATTGGTCACTCTAAAGCAGTGTCGAGTGTCGAGTGCCGACTGCTGAAAACTGAGAGCCCGATAGTTCCGTTTCAGTGCACTCGCATTGGATGGTTTGCCGCCTGATTGGGCACGCACAGCCACCGCTGCTGAGATCTTGGCTAACAACAAAAGGCCACTTGACATTAGCATTGCCATTGCCTCTGCCATTGCCAGTGCAACAAAGTGGCAAATTAACAACGGCCAAAAGCAGCTAACGACATTACGGACACTTGTGCCCAACTCGAGAGAGTGGGCCAAAACTTTCCTCGACTGCGGTTCGATTTGTGACAAAAACATTTACACAGCTGTTGACCAAGCTAAAACAAAAGCGAAACGTACAAGAAATTAGTCTTTGGCATAATGAAGATTTAATACTCTTATGAAAACAATTTAGATGTGATGATTAATTAGTTATTTGACAAAAAGTTGAACTGAACAAATTTAAAGCTCTGAAATAATTTTAAGTAAGAAAGATATTTTTTTTATTGAATTTTTAAAATTTATTTTCATATCTTAACGATAATGTATACCAAGCCAAACCTCTTACTACAAAGGACTTAGCAAAAGAACTAAGTATGCCTTTAGTTATTGATTTCAGAACAGTTTCCCAGTCTCATAGCTGATACACCATATGATAGCGTATATAAAAAGAAAGAGTGAAATGTGTGTTTGACTCCATTTATGGCTATATATAGAGCCAAGTGCGTCGACTGCTTTTTTCCTGCTTGAATGATATGGAGTTTAGCTCAAAATGAGAAACGTGCAGCGCATTTCATTTGTCGTGCCGCCAGATCATCAATAAAATGTCAAATAAGCAACAGCTTAGCCAGAAGCAGCAGCAACAGCAATGGCGACAGCGGCAGCGGCAACAAAGCAACATCCAAAATACGCAAATAGGGAAATGTGGGCGGAACAAAGGTGGGGGCGTAGCTGCTGCTGCTGCTGCTGCTGGCAGCCTCATGAAGTGCGCTAAATTTATGTAGTTTGCATTTTGCCATTGAATTTGAAGTCTGCAACTTTTGTCACGTCGCAGCATTTTTAGCGTTCACGAAAAAAATGTGCTCAAATTTGTGAGAGCGAAATGCCAGGGAATATCAAATTTGTTGAACATCAAGAAAAATGGCGTAGCACTTATTTAAAACAAAGAAAAAGCTTAATAATAGTTGGGAACGGCTGCGAAAGTGAAAGTTAACTCAGACAAAAACTCTTTGTTTTTTCTTGGTTTATTTTTTAACTTTTGTAGGCTTTCAAATGCAATGCAAATGAAAATTGATGTCTATACGAGTATGTAAATTGACTGGGACCCGTTGGGCTTACGCATCGTGCGGTCTTTGGCCTGTCCATAATTAAGCGGCTTGTTTATACTACATCGAATAGTTTATACATTGGGGAAATGCGAACATCGTGTCATTACGCGCATGCAAACGTCTCGCCTCGCACAGCGGCAGTGGCCGGCCAATGAACTCGGCCCATTTGTAGCCGCTCAGTGGTTAGAACGACTCACAGCGATAGCTAGGTTGACATTTGAAATTTGAAATGCAGCAGCTAGTTGCAATTAGAGTGGTTTCTGTTGCCAGTTGCGGGCAATTATGCAAATGTTGGCCGTGCACACAAGGCCCTCATGCCTCATGCCACATGCCGCACAGCCTCTGTCGCTGCCCTCAAATTTGGTAACACTCTGTGTTTGTTTGTGTGTGGCAAGCAACCGCAGTTTTGGCTGCAGCTGCAGATGATAGCCAACATTGCCAACAAGACGACAGCGACGACGACGATGTTGTAATCGAGTCTGATTTGTGCACACAGATGGAAACTAAAACGCGGCGCTTGCATGCGATGCGATTATAAACGCGCACAGCATAAATCGCGTGCCCATGCTGCATGGGGGCGGGGGCGGGGGCGTGGCAGTTGCAACACCACTGCTTAATAAGTCACTGTGGCAATCAGCTGAACATGCGCGGCTAAAGAATTTAGATTTCCATTAGAGGCAGATGGCAGTTGAATAGCTTTCAAAGGAAGCCCTTTGAGATGAGTTTTAACTTTTTAAGCAAACTTTGGAAATATATATTCTCAAGAGCAAGTCTAAGCAAAAGTTAATTGCAAACTTTGATATGGAATATAAAGTGCTTTTGCGCCCACTACATTTGTGGCGAAATATCTAAATAATATCACGAATTGAATTAACCATCATAATTTAATTAAATAATGACATTTAAATAGTTCAATAGCGGGCATTGCATATTTCAACTATTCATGGTTCTAAATCAATCAATAGCACGTAAATTGATGATTTACACAGCTTTGATAATTGAATCGTAATACTGTTGTTACTTTGCTATTATTTTTAGATCTGACACATTATTAAGTATTACTTTTATTACTTTTAATAGATTACGAACAACTTATCTTCTATCTGCGCTGATACTGCTTGCACAATCTTTGCGATTTTCCACTGGAACTTACCTGTAATTAAAAGAAAAAAGGAAAAGAAACTTTTAGTTAAATGAACTCAACTTAAATTTTCTACTAATATGTATGTGTATGGGTAACCTATATGTGCCTGTGTGTATTTGTGCTTTGTATATGCATAATTGTATTAGTAACGAGCATAACTTTTGACAGGCGACGCAGCTGAAAACTTTCCCATGTTTTTCGGAGCTCAGTGCAGGAGTTGTCCAGGTAATTACACGAAAGCCATACGCAAATTATGTAAAAAGATTAAATTTGTAAGATAAATTGGAGCAGAGCCCAAACCAAAAAGCAGACCGGAAAATGCAATCCAGCCAGCCAGCAGGCCAGACACTTGGCTGGGAATAAAAAATGCCGCTTTATGTGGCAGATTTCATCGCTACGAGATAAAAATGGTTGCGGTAATAAATGAGAATTATGCAAAGTTTGAGCGAATGATGAAGTAAGTAATGCCCATCCAAGCCAAATACGGTTAACGGAGCGTGTCATAAGACGCAGCCGAAATCGGATCAGCGGCTTCCAGATGAGTAAGTGGAAATTTATGAAAATAAGCATAAAGCCAGAGCAACATTTACAAGTAATAAGAAATAAGCAACAGAAAAAGAAAAAAGAATGCTCTACAAGCTGTTTTTTATGGAATTTCCACTGCAGCCAACTCCCTGAAGTTTTGTGCCCAAAAACAAGGTGGAGGAAGAGAAAACACTTTAGGCTTTTGTCTGGGCTGTGTTGAGATATTTTCCTCTTCCTCTTGACAATGTTGTTAACAGCCAAATTTAAGTGGCTAACAACTTCTACAAAGTTCGGCTGACAGTTTGAGGCAACAGGCACAAGAAAAATGCTGAAACGCTTTAATCGTCTCAACGATTTTCCACATTTTCATTAAAATTTGAGATATTTTGTACAAGGTGAGGACTGGACTGGAAATTCGATTAGCATCTCTAGATACGCATTAAAGCTGGCTTCGTCTTTTTTTTATCAATGATGATTTCATCGCTGGATTATATCTAATAGGCTGGGCAAACAACATTTAGGTTTCAAAATTTGTGTGAACGCTTCTGTTGAGGAGTTCTCTAAGTTATTGACTTAAACTAAAAGTTTAAGTTATATTTAGATACTGGTTCTAATTTCTGGATAAATAATAAAAATATTTTAAAGTCGTACAGCTCGTGTATCGATTAACCTAGTTGTGGATAGAATCATATTTTTGTTTGTTTTTATGTTCCAATGCTCTAGTGCACAGCCCAATATATGATATTATTGAGCTAATTGAAAATTGTTTACAGAAACTTAAGCAAACTTAAATGACAATTTAATGATTATAGTGCTATAATTTAAATGGAAATTGTTAACGGAAACCAAACAAATTTAAATATCATGATAAATAATCAAAAATGATTATAAAATAGTTTATTATTTAAAATTAAAAAGAAAAAATGAAAAATAATTTAACCCAAAAATGAGAATAAAGAAAAAAGCAAATATTGAGAAATCATAAAAAACAATGGGGCAAATATTTGTTAGCAGTTAGTTCACGTTGCTAAACAAGTATAGTTTATTTAAATATATAATACATATGTTTTAGAAACGTCTCTGGTTATTATTAGCTACGCTTGCTTTGTACACGCAAACCTATTTTGACCTTCAAAGAAGTATTTTGTTGACCCATATTAATATCTGAACAAATATATATCATAAAATGAAATAACATATATCTGGCTAATACAATTTGATATGTACTCGTTCCATTATTCATGTGGATGGCTCACATATAATCCGCCGTGTCTACTCATCATTTCAATCTACAGAACACTAGAACGCACTCAATGGGTAAACTAGTTCTATTTCTCTGTTGTTTGGTGTTCGACAATTTTTCGTGTGCACAACGTCAATTAAATGCCGGAAATGGCCAATTTCAATGTTGGCCGACTGTCGTTTTTTTGTTTTTTCTTTCTTTTTTCATTTTGCCCCTATTTCGAGGGGCTTTTCATGTTTTGCCTTGATGGCCGTCAAATGGTAAAATAAAAAAACAAAGACGATTAATTACTTAGCTCACAAAAGACATTTAATGCGCTTTGTCGCCTCAGTGTGGGCGTCCAAATGCGCATCTAGCAAAGGGCTTAATTGTGGGGCAAGAAAGCGCAGCTAAATCATTAAAGCATTACATGAGACACAGGTCTATGCAAAGTAATTAGTAGCAATAAAAAAATTTAACAAAAAACGCTAATAGCAAATTTTTAATTTGTCGAGAAAGGTGTTTAATCAACATAAAAGCTTTACTCATAACGATTATCTTTGTACATATTCATGAGCTATAAACAAGTGAGTGAGTGAGTGGGCAATGGGTTAATCAATATTCATATAGGTTTTATCTGCAACTGGGTAAACAGTTTATGTCAACGTCATAAATGTGTGGTGATTAATGCCCCAGTCTGATAAGCACGGGACAAGAGAACAATAAACAGATGTTAATTGCATTATATAAAAATGCAAATTTGATCATTTTAATTACAAATTTGCGAAATTTTATATGAAATATATAATAAGATTGCCACACCGTAAACGAAAAGAAAAAGAAAGCAGCTTTGTGGTGATATAATAACACGATATATTTTATAGCCGGCAATGGGAATCCATAATGAACACCAATATAGGGTTAGATGACGTCGACCTGTAGCGAACCCTGTGAGTGAGTGTAGCAATAATATATTGGTGAGAACGTCCAGAGCGCAAACTCGAATATGAGAGTGAGCGGGTGAGAAAGAGGGAGAGGGCGACGGAGAGGGAGAGTATGTGCGAGAGCACGCACTGACGTAATCGTTATCGCTGGCCGCCTCGCTCACACACCGCCTTCAATTGAGCACTGAGCACGGACCGCACTGAGAGAGCGGGGTAAAAGGGAATGTCTTGATTTTGTTGTTGTCGAATTATAATTGAAATGAAGTGAAATGAAATCATTCAAGGAAAACAGCAATTATCAATGAAAGATCCATTTGAGCTGGCGACTACGAAGCGCTATTGTCATATAGCATCGACAAATCACAACAATAATAATACTACTAACCTCCATTGCGTTTTTTTCCTACTTGTTTTTATGTGTTTCTTACAGCTGTCAAGGTCTCGTTGCCGCACAATTTCTAGTAAATATCGTTTTTATTGCACTTTTTTAGTCGTCACACGCACCACGGTTAACTTGTGATTTTTTACTTTTTGTGTCTTGTGTGTTTGGGCGTGACACACACAAAACGAATCGAAATCCGCTGTGGCCTATAAAATATTTGTGTTTGTTGTCTTTTTTTTTCGTTCTCTGACAAACCCCGAGCTCAGTACAAGTAGAACACGAAGCGTTACAGAGCGATAAAGTTAACAATATGCAGCCAGCGCAATTGTTTATTGTAAACACGTTACTAACAGCGCGAAACGGCAGGCGGCGACGACGAAGTTTGAGAGAAAAGTAACAAACAAGGTGTAACAAACCAGGTTTAATTTAACTACTGAGCATCGATTGCATATATCGAAAATATTAATCGATAAATTTGAGTTATGGAGTTGCCAGACTACGGCCTTGTGGCAGCATTTTGATGGTGCTGCCAACCTGTTTGGCTGGACTGAGCGCAGTTTGAAAGCTACCATAACCTGATGCGCGCCAAAGTTTAAAATGCACTGGAAATTTAAAAATTAATAAATTTAAACTATTTTGCTGACGCATTAAAAGTGAGTCTATTAACTGCAAAAGTGCTTTCACTTTTATTAAGAGCTATTTTGATGACCACTTAACGAGCGCTCATAAAATTATATAATATTTCTGGCCCACACACACACACAAATACACACACATTTACAACCCTCTTTCGCTGTGAGACAAGTTGGGAGCATAAATCAAAAAGTTTGTGTCGCAATTTTTCACATCAAATTAATCTTTATCTAAAATGTTTTGTATATGATTTTTTTTGTGAACGTTTTCGCATTGCGTCTAATTAATTAGGGTAAAATGTTGGGCAAAAGCAAAATAAAGGGCAAGCAAAATGCCAAAAGTCGTCTGGCATTTTCATTGCATACTCCTCGGCGGAGGCAAATAGAAGATGTCATAAAAATGCCATTGTAAGTAGTTGAGCTGAAGTCTTTTGCATTGTTGTCATTGTTACCGTGGGCTTCTGTTATTATTGTCTGCTTGTCGTTGCTTGTTGTTGCTGATGTTTGCTGTTATTGCAGGCAAATCGACAAAGACACGCAAAGGCTGAGGCAGACTGAGGCAGCGCCAAACTCATTTCACTTGCGTCGAAAAGATAAATGTGAAGCGCTTAAAAAAGCAATTACCGCATAAATTGCGCCTCGATGTTGCTGCTGCTGCTGCTGTTGCTGTTGCCTCAACTACTACAAATAGGCAGCCAGGCAGCGGATGCGGCGCATAAAACTTGCTACAAAGGACTCTCAAACTCTTGAGAAGAAAAAAAAAAATAAATAAATGAAAGCCAAACAACAAGCAGGCACATGCGAGCACATCCTGGCTGTAAGACATTTCGCAAAAAAATGCGCAAAACACGCGAAAACATGCAAAATGCATTGCATACCAAACAAGCTACTCAAACCCAATCTGAAACCAGACCCGGCCCGGCCCGGCCCGGCCAAACCCGGCTTAATTGTAAAATCAATAGTGGGAGTGATGGGCGCGTAAATCAAGTTAAAAGTCGCAGCAATCAAAGCACCCGCAGCGCAATAAAAACTCATTAAATGGCCGCCGGGAGCTTCTGTACTATATACTATATATAGTATCTGGCAATCGGGTGCGCCAGGTGCGCGACCAGAGTTTCAATTGGATTTAAGCAAATTGTGTGAGACACATCGATTTCTCATTAGATTGGACGCGAGCGGCCTGGGCCGCTCTGATGATATTTTACATGGCTGTTCAAATCACTTAAACAAAAATTTAATTGACTTGACGATGGCTGTGCACGTAACTGTCAAAGGGAAACGGAGCGCACAACACGAAACGGAAGCCAGGCCGATGAGGACGACGACGAAGGCGAAAGGACGAGCAGCCGGCTAGAGCTTTAGTGTCGGCGCCAGCTGCCAGTCTGCGTGGCCTACTGCCAATTTGTAGCCGTGTGGAGCGGAAATTTCTTCAACTTCCTGATTTAAATAATAGCAAACTGCCAGGCAGGCTCACACGCCACCCCTCTCCCCACCCATCACCACCCACTCACCCACACCCTCGTCCAGGCTGCTGCTAAACTTGTCGCACCAACTGACGCCAACAACAACAGCAACATGGCCAAGTTGATTAGCATCAGCAGACGCCGCGTGTTGCGCCATGCGTCAAAGTATCAGCTACAATTTTATATATATTTTTTATATTTATTTTGATTTTTTTTTGGTCACTCTGCGCTTTGCGTTTGCGGCTAAGCTAAGCATCAATATTATGCGTGGGTGAATTTTAAATATTTGCATTATGATATGACAATACAGAGTGTGTGTGTGTGCGTGTGTATGTGTTGGTGTGTGTGTTGGTGGTGTTGCTGTTTGTGCTGTCGTTAAGCAACAACATTTTCTGCACTTGCTACAACTTGGACAACAATTTCCGCATGCAAGCGCCATTGACACACTAGCAAATGGCAAAGTTTCAAAAAGCCGACAAAAAACGGCCGACGCAGTGCAGCGCCGAACGGACCGAGACGAATGCGCAGCCGAAGCAACAGTAGCAGCAGCAACAGCAGCAACAGCAGCAACAGCGGCAGCAGCAACAGCAGCAGCAAACAGCGGCAGCAGCAGCGGCAGGACTATAAGACAGGAGTTTAGTCCACGCACAAGCTGAGTCGCGTCGGCAACGTTGAGGCAGACGCAACGAACGCTGCGCATTATTCGCAAATATTACGCATACGCCACAAGTGCCGCTGAAACAGATAGAAAGCCTAAAACGCCGCACAGTCTTGTTGGGCTAGATGCCATTGGGCATTTTTACGGTTCGCAGTGAAACGCAGTAGAGCGCTTAATTCGGGCAGGATACGCCAAGATAACGCAACACGGCTGCCCATAAAAGTGCGTGCCAGCATTATTATAATATTTCGACCACAAACATAGGCAGGCGAACGGGCTAACCGAGCTAACCATGAGCCGTTCACGTACAACGGTGCGTATGAATGAAAATGCGCGCCATGAATGAATGCGAGTTTCGAGTTGCGAGTTGCGAGTTGCGAGTTGTGAATTGCGAGTCAAGTTGTAATGAGTTCCAGTTGGGTTTCATTTTTTTATGGCAGAACGACGACGGCTGCTGCTGTCGCTGCTACTGCTGCTGCTGCTGTCACTGTCGCTGCTGGACGTCTGTCAGAGATTTATGTTTATGCCGCGAGTTTCGCTGTTGTTGTCTTGGCTTAATTATATTTACGTATGTCTGTGTGTTTTTCGGAAAATTAAGTAAGCAAAGCACGCAAATTTTGTGTGTTTCCAGCAATGCAAATAAAACCGAAGAAAAAACAGTAATAGAAAGAGTCAACGAGTGTGGCAATAAATTGGCAGGATATGTCAAATTTGGGCTGTCAACGCTGCAGGATATTAAACGTGCCATTGACTCGTGGGGCTCACTCAATTTTTGTTGGGCAACGCAACATTTAACTTTCATTTGCATGAGCCACAATTGATGGCCTCGACTCAACTCAACTCAACCGAACTTTGGCTAGCCAAAAAATAATTTGTTAATAGAGTCGCAACAACTTTTGCTTGCCAAATACCAAATACCAAATACCAATCGCTCACATTCGAAAAGGCTCAGCTGCGTGTGTTATTTGTACTTTTTACCCTTTTTTCATGTGTCTAACATATGTGTATTGTGCGTGTGCGTGCGTGTGTGTGTGTGAGTGTATATTATTGCTGTTAAAGCCAGGGCTTTGACATCTAATTTATGAATGTTTTTAGCAGCCCAGACACGGAGTCAGGCTGTTCTTATGACACGCTCTATTTGCTTTTGGCCTTTATATACGGCTCGGCTCGTTTTCCCCCATCTTTCCTCTCTTTTTTTTGTGTTATTGTAATGTTTATTTTTTGTTAAATAAACCGTCGGACTTTCGGGCATAATTCGCTGGCCATCAGCTGCACACTCTGGAGTCCTTGAGCATTCTTTTCGCCATTGCAACTTGAGCAAAAGTTGAGGTCTTGTAAAATATGTTGCCGAAAAACTTTTTTAATGAGTTTCCATAATCTTGACTGCGCTTTATTTTAATGCGCCGAACCTTTTACACTTGCTTCTAATGATGTCTGATCCCCCCAGCCCAGGTCCGACCCGTCCTGAGGCCTTTTGTTCTTGTCAGCGGCAACTGCAGCATGCGCGATAAGCGTTTAATTGAAAGCTGCTCAGCCGAGCGCTTGATTGAATTTCACTATATAGAAAGTGCAAACTAGAAATTTGTATAGTAGTTCGGGCAGAGAGGGTGGTTGGTGTGCGGTGGCTGCCTGCACCACAGTGGCCACAGTAAACGCATGGCTGATAGCTGATATCCATATGGAGGGACCTAAGGGGACTGGCCCATGTGCCCTTTGCTTGTTCGTCCATTTCGCACATACACTCAAATACATTTCAAAGGATTCGAGGCTGCTGTTTTTTTCTCTTCTTTCTATTTAATATGAATGCAGCGCAGCGATTTTCACAGCGCTTTTCAGCACAGTCCGTTTAACCTAGGCCCCTGACCCCCGCGTCCTTTCAGCTTGTCCCTTAATAGTTTCGCATTGCACTTGGCAAGTCCAAAGAGCGTTTAATTACAAAGGCAGAAGCACTGCACTCGTCATTTAATTTATTTCAAATTAAGTGCAGCTTTATCAAAGGCAAAAACTATTAATTGCAAATTTAATTTAATTTTAAATTTTAGATTTGAGCTCATCTCAAATGTCATAATCTCAATAGGCACATGTGTCAGATATTATATATAATCAAATTAAATTCGTTTTAGAAATTTAAATGCAATAATCGAAATATATACTTATATATCTAATTATATTTATAAAAAATATAATTTTAATTTAAATATATTTATATATATTTTGCTTGACAGACATAAAAATATGATATTTATAAAATATTAAAATTTTTTTAGAATGAAAATATATATCTAATGATTTATATAAAACAAAAACTAATGTGGAATTAGGTTTTGCATTATTTTATTAATGCTGGTCAAGCTAAAAAACATTTAATAAGTATTTACAGATATTTAATAATTATTAAATTTCTGCATAAGTTTGATAGAGAAACAATACAAATGTATATGAAAATTTTTGTATTTTAATTTACAAATAAAAAAACTCTACTGCAGTTGACAAAGTTATGCTTGATCGTTACACGAAGAACTGTATAAGTGTAACCATATATAACTAATATAACCATATAACAATCGAATTGTATGGCAAACTTATTATATTTATTTATGTTACCATATGGTAAAGCTGGTAATTTTGTTCTATTTGGAAAAGTCCCACTATTGAAAACAAGTAAAAAAGTTGAAGTCGGGTGTTACCGACTGAAGAATACTCAGTCGCGGCCCAAATTGGTATATATATATAGATATATTATTTTTGTGCAATCAAAAGAGGCGGATTGGCAAAATCTTGGCACTTTATAAATCGAGAGTATACACGCTTCAAATATCAATAGTGGTTTGCATTTTTACAGACAGACAACTAAAAGGTTTTATATTTTGTAAAGCCTAAAATGTAATTTTTCTCGAACAATCCGATTTGAATGAATTATATTTTGTTATATAAAAAAATTTATCAGTTCTGATGAAGAAAATAAAAGTTTTAGGTCTAAAAATCTTCATTTAGTACAATTTTTATTATTTTTGTTTTATTTTCTACTTCATTTCCCTTGAACATATTTTAACAAGCATATAAAGCTTTTGATACAATATTTTTTGTTTTTACAGATGATTTTTATTATTTTATTAAAAAATATGTAGAAGCATGAGTTGTTTTTTAGACTAATCTGAATACTTTTTTTAAATAGAAAAAAATTATAAAAACAAATTTAACTTTGTTACTTATAAATTTAAAGTAAGTTCTGAGTTGAACATTTTCTCCAAATAAGTGCTCATATATACGAAAAGGCTAACCACACAATTAAATGGCATATTTTTCAAAGATCGAAATTAATCGGAATTCATTTAATTCACATGACAGCGACTGCCCACGATTTCATCTGTCGGCGGCATTCAATTAAAAAACCAAACTTTTAACAGTTTATTATTTGCCCAGGAAGCGAATTTCATGAATTTTATTAAAAAGTGTCTTGTATGTCAAAGACAAAGAATATTCCATTTAATCATATTAAAATGCAAAAATTACAATTTCCGCTGCTTTTAGTCTCTCCAACGTTCGTCTGTGTGAACAATTTCATTAAAAAACAGCAAGCAATTGCTTTGGAGATGAATGCAATTTTTTGTCGCACAAAGTCCTGTTACCGCAATTTGTATGTGTATTATATTTCGTTTGTATATACACTTTCCTTATGCTTTCCATTTGTCCTGATGCATTTGCATGTGTGCTTTCTTGCATCTCTCATTGTTGGCGCATCAACAATACCAAGAGCTCTTCCTGCTGCCTTCTCCCTCTCCATCTCCCTCTGCCCCTCCCATTTAGTTGGCTGAAGTGGAAGAAACTTTTTACTGCCAAGCTGGTGCGCATTGAGCAACATATTGAGCAACATGCAGCTGAAATGCGACTATAAATGCGGCTTCAGCTGGCAACATGAAACGCAATTATGCAACATGTGTGCGCGGCTGCATGTCAGAAATCTTTGCTATGCCACGCTGATGATGATGATTTTTTCTTGCCAGCTGTCTTGTCCGCTCGCGTGTTAAATGTAAATTCCCCCACGGCATGCTCTGACAGTTGACGCGCCGGATACGTGTAATGTTCTGAATGCAGCCGCCATGGGAGTGGGTAACTGTTCAAGTTCCTGGGCAGAGGCATGTTTATATAAATGTATGCGTGTGTGTGCGTGTTTTAAGGTATGAAAGATTTTATTTTACAAACGGACAAACATTGTGAATGCAGTCTCTAGTGTATGAGATTGTGACTTATATATACACACACACACATACAAATACACATGCAGACACACTAATATTTCAACTTTTTCCATATCTTGACTTGCAGCTGTTGCCCTGGGCACGGGCGTCATGCACGGCAATGAGGCAATGAGTCGACGACCAGGTCCATCCACAAGACCAACACCGCCGCCACAACTGAGACCACAACCGCAGCACGGCAACGAAACCAAACACAGAGGGCAGATGCAATCTGAAGAGTTCGCTACTTGGCTGAGTGCCGCCTCCGACTACTCTCTAACTGCACAGAGACCAAACAGCCGCTAGACGCAGCCAAGGAGCCCAGCTCAGTAGCTCAGTAGCTCAGTAGCTCAACAGTCGACGGACACAGGGCGCAAAGGCAGAGACTGATACTGCTAAAAACCACAGAGCGAGTGCTTGGGGCCCGCCATGTTGCGAGATATCTTTCTATATTTAGTTCTAATCGTTTTATTTTGCTTTATATTCATGGCGCAGTTAATCGTCAACGTTTACGCATTCCAGCGCCAGCCAACGCCCGCTCAGAGGGCCGAGCGCAATGAGATTATATTTGTCTAGGGCTCCTTCCTGGGGGCCACAAGTCATGGCAGTGCCAGTTGGCAGCAATTAATGAGCGCCACTCTAACAAAAAATATCCTTAAAGCTAAAAATCAAAGAAAACTCATTCGCCAGCCTGTTGGCTGCTGTCTGCTGCCTGCTGTCTGCTGCCCGTTCCCCACTGAGTCAGGGATAATACCCCGGCAGAAGCTGATTAACTGGGTTGCGCGCTAATTAGTAACGGTAGTCTTGGGAACGCTGTCACGAATGCACAATACACTCCAGCACAATGAGACTTTGCGACACAACAAGTCGGAGTGGAGCTGCGCTAGAAGTGAGCAACGTGAGCGCAAAGTTCAGGCTGCATTCAAGCAACAACAAAAAGTAAAATAAAAATAAAAACAAAAACAAAAACAATTATAATGAAAGGAAGATAAATGTATTCAGATTGCACTTTGCATTCAGTTCAGTTGAGTTCAGTTCGTTATGTCATCTGGTAATACAATAATTATTAATTTAAGCGAGTGCTTTAAACTTTTTTCGTTGCCTACTTTTCAGGGCGCGACGCGGCCAACTACAGCGGCAATGAGGCGTCACGAGTGCTTTGGGGCGTGGCGAATGGCTTTAGTTGGTATTGATTTCCAGCGCACACACACTTGCGGCCCTTCATCGTTTTTAGTGCTTTAGGCTTGTTATTCTTTCTGTTGGCCACGGCACACAGTTTATTGTTTTCTTTTGGCCGCTTGAGCCGTGCTGCTCAGGCCGCCTTGAGCACTTGAGAGCCATATACACACTTGACCCCATTCGCCGAGAGACATTACAATGGGTGAATAGAGGGGGCCTTGGCTGGGCAAACATTTAAATTGACATGCTCGAGGCTTGCCGAAGGGTTTCACTTCAAAAACTTTCAAAATGTTGCCAAATTTTTCTAATAATTTGCAGCCCGCTTCGGTGAGTGAATATATGTGTGTGTATGTGTATGTGTGTGTGTGTGCCTAATTGATAGCTGTCTGTTTGACCAAATGGAAATTAAAGTTTCATCTGCTAGCCAAGGAATTTATATTTTAATATGAGCATAGGCAAAGTTTTCAAAAACTTTTCAATTAAATGAAATTACTTTTCCAGATTGTTTCACAAGCCACGCTCAACGTTTTCACTCTTCGTTTAAGCTGAATTTATTTCTGAAGAATCTCAAAAGGCTTTCATTTAATTTACAGAGTTAAGAGGAGGTCGTATTCATATCGTAAGAACATTTCAAATGATATTACTGAATAATCAAAACCGTATTTATTAACCAAACTAAACACATTAAAAGAAATCAAAAATGAATTGAATTAGAATCAAAAATATTAATTGAATCGTATTCAATTATAATCACATAACGCATACATTCGAACAATAATAGTTTTAGCTATCGTATATACAACTTTTAGTATCTACTATAAATGGGATAATATTAGTAAATAGGGCTTAATGAAAGACATGAGACAAGATTTACTGTATGTGTAGTTAGAGCTGAACAAGGAAAATCAAATTATTTAAACGAATAACGAATAATATCGAATAATACCGAATTACATATGAATCAAATAAATGTTATACAATTCAATAAAAACAAAAAATCAAAAACAAAATTGTTTTATTTCCAATTATTGAGTGTGAAGTCAGTTTAACAACGGCTAAAGAAATCTATATATATTTAAATATATCCCCTGGTTTACTGGTACCATTATCTTAAGACTGGCTACTTGGATAAAATCTAAAAATGTTATACTTTACATGATACAACCAATATGAAGATACGGCAGCTCAATTCGGTAAACAGTTGCTCTATACTTAATCAACAAAATTCAGGCCACAGAATGCTGGATATTAAGATGAATCACAGGGGGATATCCTTTCGCCAGGAATAATGATATCATGAAAGTTTCAAATCAAAACCATTCTAGACACAGTCCGAGTCACATCAAACATTCAAAACTGTGAACACACATCTCGTTTTAATCCTCACATTTAACACTTCCAAACAACTCTTAAGAAGACTTAAAAGATTCTTTTTTGACCAACTCCCCAAGCGAACTTTACCCAACAGGAAACCACCATATAGAATGAAACTTTCATTTCAAATAAAAGTTGTCATATATAAAAAATAAAAAAAAAACAAACATTTATATATGTATAAATATAAATATTCATCTTTTTTAGCACTACATGCAGACTTCTTAATTTGGCTTATTTTGTGGGGTCAAGCTGGGTTAACATGAACTCGAGAGATGGATTTTTAAGTGCTTGCAGCTTTAGCTGCAGTGATGCAAAATGCATCACAAAATTTTATAAAATGAAGCCATTTTGTGTCTTGTTAACAAAAAAAATATATATATATCTACATATAGCAAATAAAATGAGTGCTTCGAGCGCAAGTATGGACTTGAAGATATCCTGGAATTGCTATTTAAAATACTCTACCATATACCGATATATATATACCCATAGGAAAGGGAATGCCGAATCTAATAAGTAAAACTATATTTATATTATATTATATTATATTTATATTTATAATCCGTCTGTCTTCTAAGATATAAGGTCTTTATTATTCATTCATAGTTCTATCGATCGGGATTTGCTTTATAAATGAGGCACTTGCGATTGCTGGCACGAATTCGTTGTATCTATTTGAATTCGCTTCAATTTGAAGCTCTTTCAAAGTCTCCAATTCGCTTCAGATTGAAGCACTCGTTATTGCACTGCTACAACGAGTCTCGATTTCGCTTAAAAATGAAGCGAATACTTTAACACCTTCACCTGAAGCACTCGCTGCATATTACTTTGAAAAGGCCGCCCTTATTACTTTTTATTCTTTCAGCTAATATAGTATTTACATCATATAAAGTATCTAACTAGCTCTGTGTTTGTTTCTGCCAAAAACAAAATACCCTTTTCATTCATTATAAGCGTGCAAAGAGTATAAAGGGAGGTTGAGGCGAAAAACTGTGAAGGGCATAAAAGAGGTTAGCTTAAAAAGCACAAATCATGTATACATTTGACTATATTTGGTTTGCATGAAATTAAGTCCATCCGCTTCAGGTATGAACAAATATTTACATAAAAACATATTCAATTAAAGTTTAGGTTTTTAACAAAGTAACCTGAGCCTTAGCTTTGGCTCTTGATAAAAAAGCACAAGGATTAAATAGCAATTTAATTATAACAAGAGACAAAAGCTGATGTCAAGTTTGAAGAGTTATTTCCAGCAATGTCAGAAGACAGCTCTAAAAGCCTTGCACTCATGCTGTCAGTCCAATTGTGGAATATTCTGTGGCTTAATGGTCCGACGGCAACAAAGAACAAATCCGAGTGCTGTCAAGCCGCCAACGACCTCGTTATAAACAGTCTTGATGCACTTTTCAATCACTTCTTGGTCATTCCATAAATACCATTGGTCATCGCATTATTTGCGCCTTGCATTTAAAATGACTTGTTAAAGGCCAGTCAAGGCCTTTAACGACACCAACAGCCATAGCCACAGCAATTCAGTAAATTTTCCATTTAGCAGTTGCGGGACAAGCGGTCTTAAATTGAGCACAACAAGCGTACGAGCCTCAGTCGGACGCCTTTGTGTCACACCCAAAGCAACCGTTGTGGTAACTTTTGGCACTGGGCCAAATGCAAAGAAAGCTGTGCAACAAGCGAACTCTCGTTCGGCTACACACAGCCGCCAATGCCCCACAACCCTTTCGCTGTGCCTGTGGCTGCAACTTGGACCATGTCTTTGGTTTGTTTTTATTGTGCCAAGCTGTCTGAGCTTTACAAGCACTACGACATGGCCAACAGCAACAGCAACAGCAGCAGGAGCAGCAGGAGCAGCAGGAGGAGTAGGACGAGCAGCAGCAGCAGCAGCAGCAGCAGGAGGAGCAACAACAACAATCGCTGTAATGCCGCCAAATGGCTTTTTGTTATTGTTTTGCACATTTTGTGTTTATTGCAGCGAGTTAAACCGCACGGCCGAAGGCGCTGCAAGGGCGGCGAGTCGCATCGATTCCGCATCTTTGCCAAATTTGGTCAAGATGAGAACGCCAAAATGTATATATGTGTGTAGAGCACTGCGATAGTGTGTGTGTGTGTATTTACTTCTGCGTGTGTATTCGTGCATGTGCGTGTAATTGAAAATCACTTTAAATGCCTGACAGTCAATTTCTCAGTGGCGCAGCAGCTGTAAATGTGAGTGAAGAGTGCTGAAAACAAACTAATTATCCATATACTATATATAGCAATACCATATATACATATATACCATATATATGTATATACATTTATATATGATACAAATGAATTTCTAATATTTATTTGCTCTCGTTGATTTTGTGACATTTTCACTTTGATGTGTGACGGGCGGCAAGTTCTTTGCCAAAGTCACGTCCTTGTTGTTTTGCGCACAATTGAAACCATCCCGAAAAATCATAACTAATTAGACGTAAATTAATGAGTGAGAGAGCGACAGGGAAAGAGAAACAGAGAGAGAGAGAGGGAGAGCTGTGCACAGCTGACGAAAATGTGACAAAACAATTTGGCAGCTTGGACAGCAACTGGGCAACTTTTAGATGGGCAACTGAACAGCGGCATTAGCTTCAGAGATTTTGATTTAATGCACAAGGCTGTCGCCGCCATCAGTGCTGTGGATGTTGGTGACAGGCGACAGTGTCACAAATAGCGCTGCAAATAGCCTTCGAAGATGCAATAGACCTTTTGCCCGATTGCGACCAGCAGCAACAAAATAACATAAATAAACAACGAACCAGAGAAGAATGAAGAAAGAAGAAAATCATGTTGTTTATTTTCTATTCGCACTCTTAGTTCACACTCTCTTAAGAGCAGCAAGAGCACCACCACGCTCCAGAGCACCACCAGGCAGCTAGCGCAATTGAGCACCAATACCAGCATGCACACGCACACAGCTACAACTACCCATACTTGAGTATTCGGGCGAGCCACACGGCGTATGCGCATTTCGCTTTGGCTCCGTGCCAACGCGCTATACTTGGAGATCAACGGAAAAATTGCTGATTTTTTGCCAGAAATTATTTATAACTGCTTGTTCATACACAAAAACACACACACACGCACACGCACACCGACAGAGACACAGCACATGTGTGTGAGTGTGCGCTGCGTGTTGTATTTTCGATCTATTTGCTCTCTCTTCAATGGTCGTTAACTTGACAAGTAAATACAGAAAAAAACAAAAAACAAATATAAATATCTACAATAAAGAGCAAATTATGTTGGAACAAAGAGAAGACATCATATATAGATGTAGAAATTCAATAAAAATATGGCTAATTACTTACTATGAATTCACATAGAAGCCGAGTGTGTTTACCTATCAATTGGCATTGCTTACCTAAAAGAAAAAAAGAGAAGAGAGAGAAATTAAACGTTAGAAATTTATATGGAAACTTAAATATACTTATACATATATATTATATTAATTTATACATCGTATATATGTACCTAGAGATCATGCACAAATTTAATTATTTGATTTATTGCTAAATAAAATATTGAATATATATAATGAGCATGATTCACACATCGCATCGTCATATAAAATTTGGTATTAAGTACTCAAGTGGTAAAAATACATTCAAAATTCTGTAAGACTTAATCTGACTGCCTTAAAGGCTTTAACTGTAATTATTCAGTGACAGAGTATTTGCGATTTGACACATCCTATCTGCAATGAGCCATTCTATGGCGAAATTATTTTCATAAAATGTTCTGCTTTTGTATAATATATATTTCTACACCGAAGAAAAAAAAAAAAAAAAAACAACTATTTGAATACAATTAATTTATGGTAACAGTTTTTGAGAAATAGAAATTAGACTATTTAGAAATTAATCAAAAGTTCGTAAATAATAAATAATAAACATATAAATAAATTATAATTAAATAATAAATATGTAATAAACAAATTATAAATATGCAATAAATAAATAATAACAATAAAATAAATAAATAATAAATATGTAATAAAGAAATAGTAAATAATAAGTATGTAATAATTAATGTAAAAAATACATTTTTTTGGTAACAGATTTTGAGAAATTAATCAAAAGTTAGTAAATATATAATAAATATATAAATAAAAAGCTAATAAATTGAAATAAATAATAATAAATATTTGATAAATAAAAAATAAATAATAAATATGTAATAAATAAATTATAAACATGCAAGAAATAAATAATAACAATAAAATAAATAAATAATAAATATGTAATAAATAATAACAAATAACAAAAACAAAAAATATTAAATAAAAACCAAATAATAAATTTGAAATAAATAAATACTGAATTTTAAATATGATACTTCAATTATAATTAACTTAATTTTTTTTTTTTTTAGAAAGGCAATAAAAGTCGTCATACAATTTGCATCTAAAATTATGCTTAATCATAATTTAAATTGAAAGATAGTATATCAAATTAAATTTTAGAATCATTATACTATTTTAATAGTCTCACATAGAAATTTAATTAAATTAAGTTAATTATAATTATGTTTATTTGCAAGACTATATCATCCATTGCCATATGCCATACAAAAGCCTTCACTCTGTACACAATCTTTAAAAATCATCCGTAAAATGTTTTGTTCTATCTTTGGCAACATCTTTAATATGGCCAAATTAACCACTGATTGCTTGCTTCATTGCCACACATTGCGCAAAGGCCAAAAAGCTTCAAATCAATTAGCCTTTTGCACTGAACCCTGCCCCCCCGCAGCCACGCATGCCATGCCATGCTTGCGGCCATTGAGCAGCCTTTTGCAACTTAATTGTGCAAAATGAGTGGCATTGCCACGCCCCCAGCGCTATCTCTCAGCCACGTACCACTTGAGGGCAGCGAATATTTTATGCGAGTCAGCCAAATAAAACAAATGTTGAGGTTTTAACTTTTTCACCGGCCTTGGCATGTGCCATGTGAAAAATACAATGCTTAATTAATGTACCTACATGTGTGTGTGTGCGTGTGGATGTGTGTGTGTCCGTGTGTGTGTGTGTGTGGGTGTTACACATACAAAAAAGTAAAAGGAGCAGACGGGTCAGTTTTAATTAAAAGATAAAATTGCCTAGTTTAACACACATTAAATTAGAGGAACAGACAGAGAGAGAGAGAAAGGGAGAGCGAGTAAGAGAGAAATAACGAGTCTCAAATCGCATGAAACAATAAAACTGGCAATGAAATTACCAAAAAAAAAAAAAAAAAAAAAATGAAAACATCTAAAAGTCAGAATTTCAACTGAAGTAGTCGCACATGAGAAGAAGAACAGTACGGCAAATGCAGGAGAATGAAATGTTAGGCAAAAGGCGGGAAAAAAAAATAAAGACGGAACGGGAAATGGGGCGCCGGTGCGGAAACTCTGCTCTGTGATAGCCTTTGTAGCCCAGCTTGATTGCTGCCATGAAAAATCCTGTGCGAACTGTGAAACTGAACTACCTGGCAGTTGTTGAGGCCAGGTACGTCAATGCTTACTCTCTGGCTTCATTTGAAGCAAGCGCCAAAATGCCACCGGGCAAATCCAAACGTCGGGTTAACAAGTGTGCCCCAGCAGCAACAACAATAAAAGCCAGTAATGATGCACATGGTAAGAGGTGGGAGGGGCGGAGGGAGTTGAGGGGAATGAGGAGGGTTTAAGGGCAGGTAATGCCAACTGGCAGCTGTAGCTTTTATAGATATATACATACATATATATATATATAAACAGACCTATATGTATTCATATATATTTGTGTGTGTGTGTAGGTATTTGTGTGTGTGTGTGTTGACGCTTAAACGTAATGCATGCCACTGTGTTGGTATATTAAGTGAAATGAAATCCTGTTAAGAGAAACAATGAAGCTATTAAAAAATACATCGCTGTGTGTGTGTGTGTGTGTGTGTGTGTAGTGTGTGTATGGCTGTGTGTGTACTCTCATGTATGTATATAAGCAATATCTGCTGGTAAACCTCATAATAACGTTTAATAAATACTTTACAGCTTGATTGATTGCAGGTGCGCCCGCCTGCGACAGGTGAGTGAGGCTTAAGGACGCTTAAGTAGCTGTTGCTGTTGCTGTTGCTTTTGGTTTTGCTCTTGCTGCTTCTCCTGCTGCTCGCGCTGTTAGTCGAAGTAATTTATGCGCCCAGAAACTCGTTGTCGTATAGCAGAGCTACCACAGATTGGGTCCCATGTGGCTGAATATAATCAATGTGCCGCCCGCCCATTGTGTGCTTATGTTTATCCTTTGGCTATGGCTCCAGATCTGGCTCTGGCTCTGGCGCTGGCTCTTGCTCCGACTCGGGTGAATCGCCTCAGCTTGCAATGGAAGCTCACTGACCTGGAAACTTTCTAGCGCCGTTTGCTTTGGCTCTGCTGGCCAAGCGATGGCTGAAAGTGTTTTAAGGGCGTCAGTTCGTGCCTTATTTTTTTTACTTTCTTTTTGTCGAAGGACGAAACCCTTTTGTGCATAGCATTAGGAGTGTGCCCGCTAGCAACATTTAGCATAGTTCGCTCTGTGAGCCACGAACTGTGAGTTGTGGCACGCCAGTTGATTAATGTCCAAAGCGCGCAGTTTATTTTTAGCCGCATTAAAAGTTAATCAAGTGCAAAGCACAACAAAATGCTTCGCTTAATTAGCAGAGCAGCTTCCGAAAGTATCTCCGAAGCACACATATATCTATATATGCTTGTATTTATAAAGAATATAAATAATTTTCATTTCATTTTGGTCAAAATGGAGGAATTTGGCGCTGTTGGCCTTTGTTTGTTCGGCCGCCAATCGGGAGACGTCGCTTTCGACATCTGTGTCCGGCGTTCATTTTGGCCAACTTTCAATCTGTCGCATTTATTTGTCAGCTTCAAATGCTGAGTGAAGTGGGCGTACGTACGCTGGTCATGCGACTGCTTTTCATTACTTGACGCATCTAAATAGCTACTCAAACTGACTCACGTACACAGGCACACATTTACACACACACACACACAGAAGCACAATAGCGAGGGCAAATTGAGAAATGTTGCTATTTTTATGATGTTTATGCATACAAGTTAAGTTTTTTTATTAAGAGAGCGAATATATTCAAAGCTATTGTTCCATTGCTCAAGAACTTTTATTAGTTTTGTCGTTTGCAATTCTGAATGATTTATGATTAGGCTCAAATGTATAGTTGATTTTTCATAAAAGAAATATTTTCATTTAGTTCAACATGTTTAGTTTAAATATATATAAATATTAAACATATAAATAATATGGTTGGGCAAGTTTACTACGCCTATATAACTAAATGTATCTCTGAGGAATAATCCTCAAATTATTATACGTAAACATGAAATATACAATTATATAATAAAGATAATATTGTACATATTAAAATATATAATATATAAAATATAAGAAATATATATAAGCAAGATTTTGCTGCGCAAATATAAATAAATATGCCTTTAAAGAATAATTAATCATTATTATTGACTATTATATTTTCGAAAATAATTCAATTTCAAATTTTGTTTTTTAACTCTATTCATTTCTGCATCCTCTCATAAGTATATTTATATACTTCAATCTCATTTAGTGCAAGGTCATAAATTTAAACAACTTTACATATTTCATACTGTTTACAGCACACACACTTATTGAGCCACCCTAGCATTTACTGACTCCTCTCTCACCTTGGTGGTGCGCGTTTTGCGCCATTGCGAAGTTTTCTTCGTTGTTGTTGTCTCCTCTTCCTCAATGACGTCATTGTCGTTGACGCTCTTGTCATTGGCAGTGTCTGCCATATTGTAGAGTGTTTATGTTTGTGTTTTAATCCTGAGAGGTGACAAGTGTTATCCTTATCCTTATGCTTACGCGTTGCTTTGTGTGCTTTTGTTAATTTGTGAGTTTATTTCATGGCTCTCAGGAATTTCTCTAGACACTTGAACATGAAAAACTTTTCGACTTCGAATTCTCTTCTACTTCTTCCTTTGTATTATTTACTCAATTTATATGGACACTTTTTTTCATTTCGCTTTCACTCATTTTCACTGGAAACACATCATTATATTAATTCGTTGCGATATATATATAAAAATATATATTTTTTTTAACATATGTATGTATATTTAAATATATACATATACATACATTCATACACATACATATACATATACATGAAAAATATAAAACATTCTGCTGATCTGACTTGAAATTTATTATTGTAGCTGCCTTGAGGCGCATTTTGGCCAACAATTCGCTTTGTTATTAAATAAAAACGCTTTGTTTGTATAATGTGCAGAAATATAATTAATGAAAGTTGAAAAAGAAAATATAAATAAACGCTGATTGCCAAGAAGAATTTCCAATTTATTTGGGCAAACAATAAAAGTATGAGTACATGGGCTATGTTATTTAAGGAAAATATAGAAATAGTTGTGCAAAATGAACAAACTGAAACACAAATCGTAAACTTCAAAACACAAATTGTGTTCCCTATTCAATAAAAATGCCATTTCAATAAAAGCTTGTGGTCTCGGTCTGAACAATTTGATGGCCAAGTTTAAACCAAATCAAAGCAACTTGCAGCCCATCGGGAGATGCTTAATAATACTTAAGTAGCACCGGACATTGTGGCTCTGCACGCACGCACACACACAAACACACACACGCACACACACTCCCTCAATAGTTGAAAGCAATTTCTATTTGTGGAATTCCCATTTGCCATTTTAACTCGGAAAACTATTTATGTGCGTCCAACTCACAAAGTTGGCCAAAATACAAGACAAGCGAGCAGGTGGCCAAATGAGCTTCAGAACCGACAGCATTTTAAAAGGAAATGGAAATGGAGTAAATAAAAAACAAGTAAGAACGTTGCAGTCAAGCGTTACCGACTGCAGATAACCATTTTACTCCATTTCCCGATTTGCCATGACCCTAATGGGTTTAGATTAGTGCTGCAAAAATATCGCATCAGTATCGATATAATCGATATTTTCGAAATTTGGAAAAACATCGATATGGTTTTCTTAGTATCGATGTATCGAAAAAAACGATCAATCTTTGCGTTTTTTTTAAATGGGTATGTAGCACATTTATCAAATTATGCTAAATTTTTCAATAAAAATTGGATTGTTTTAATTTTATTGCTTTAAAAAAGAAAAATTTGGATGAGAATCAGGATCCTTTAATGTATTGGAAGGTAATTATTGCACTAATGCACAAATTAATATTGCTATATTCATGAATATATAATTTTTCAGAACGCCAACAACGACGTAGCTCTTCAAACGCTGGCAAAAAAAACATTTATGCATTCCGGCAACATCTGCCGAAAGTGAGCGAATGTTCAGTAAAGCTGGAATAATTGCTAATTCTAGACGAGCATCGTTAAAACCAGTTACAGTTAAAAAGCTATCTTTTCTGAATAAGAACCGATGGGTTTTGTCTTAGATTTCTAAATACAGCGAAAGATCTCGCTAAAATCGCCATGGAGGCAATTGATTTTGTTATTATTAATTATTAATTAATTTCAAGCATCGGGATTTGATAATATAGTTTTCTCTTAGCTTTTATAGTAATGTATAGTAGTAGTATATATATATGTATAATGTATAGTATATGATCTCGCTCAAATTGACATGGAGGCACTGGTTTTTATTATTATTATTATTTAATTTTAAGGAACGCATAATGGATTTAAATTTTTAGTTTAAATGAATTATTTTTATTTGTTGGATTTAGGTTAATGAAAAAAAAAAAATCCAGTTATACGACTATAAAGTTTTTGGCTTGTTTGTTTTAATAAATTTGTTTTTGTCTGAGCTGTTGCTTTTATTTGAATATTGAAATGGTTGCCTTTTTATCCATTAAGAAGTTATAACTAATATAAGCATTAAAATAGATCATTTACAAGAAAATAAATATTTAAAAAAAAGTGGTCGATATATCGATATTATCGATATTTTTCTCTGAAAATATCGCAAATATCGATACTGCCAAATATCGATTTTTTTGCAGCACTAGTTTAGATATATGTATATATATATTAGATATATATTAGATATATTGATTTCGGGCTGTCAACCTTAGCACTTCAACTACCACGGTTCCTGAGATACCGGATATTGCATTTTCCGATTTGTCATGCCTCTTGTGGGCGGAGCAAGAAAATCTTGACCACTTAGAATTCAAGGGTATGCAAGAACAGATGTTCCTAATATCAAGTATCTGGCGTCGAAATGGTTTGACAGATGGTCGGACAGCAAGACGAACCTTGCACAAAGCCAATATACTCATTTCACTTTTGTGAATGAGTATAATAAAAAATAACAAACAGGAAAAACTTTTCAAAATTGTGTTATAAAATGTAGAGACACGTCTGCCATTGCGTTTGGTTGGCTTAAGCATAAAATTGTTAAAGGCTTTTTCCGCTGACCAGCTTCAAATGCATTTTTTATGAGTTTTCATGTAACGTTTGATATCATTGTTAAATGTTGTTTGAGTTGTTTTCTTTGTTTTCCGTTCATTGTTTTATTGATTTTCTGTAGTGCACTGTTTTTTATGTTGCATATGTATGTGTTATGTATTTATGTTTCTATATGTATATTTTTTATAAGATTTTGTGTTAGCTGCGGCTGTGTTTTTTTTGTTGTTGTTGAATTGCACTTGTTGTAGTTGTTTTTGGTACGTGTATTTTGGATTTTTGTTTTTAGCTGCTTTTGATAACGCGTGGGTGTTTTGTTTGTTTGTTGTTGTTTTTGTTTTGTTGTATACCAGTAGAGAATATGTAGTGTTATTGTGTGGTTTTATCGCCTTCATATGCATGCAAATTCGAAATGCTAAAAATTCAACTGGGCCATCAGGCAGGCAGGCTGGCTGGCTGGCTGGCAGGCAGTCCACAATGGCAATAGCAGCAGCAGCAGACGCGCTCGCGCTCGCAACGAACTGAGTTTGCTTGATTTTCAGCTGAGGCAGTCAGCCAGCGAGTGAACCAGCCCGAGGACTATTCAGGGTGGGGGCGTCTGTGCTCGAGCGGGTGCGGCCAGGGGGAGGGGCGAGGGGGGCCCGCCTGGCGAGAGGCGGCCGCTAATAGAGCGGCGCACACAATCAACACTTAATGTTGCCGCGGGGACGCAGCGGCAGACTAACACAATTTGCTCATAATCTTAAAAATGAAATGCTTCACAGAGACACACACAACACACAAACACAGGCACGCATTTGAATATGTGTATGTATGTGTGAGTGTGTATGGCCACTTTAAATTATACACTTTTGAAAATGTGTGCGCAAAAATATTTGCCGCTTTACATTTTGGGTTCTTCTTTATATTATTATTATTCGCTTGCTTATTTCGTATTTGTGCTTTTCGTTTTTTTTTCTTTCTTTTCATTTCTTTTATTTTTTTTTTTTTGCAGCCCGTCAGCGCGACGTATGCGTAATGTGAACGTTTGTATTCAGGAGGGGGCGGCGGCTGGCTGGCTAGATGCCGCTAGAGAGTGGAAAAAAATTGGCTTTCAACGAACTTGCGAATACGAAAACAGGTGAATATCTGTTGACCACACTCGCTTGAAGAATTATAGCGAATTCCTTAACATTTTCTGTCGTGGCCGCGCGCAAAACACGAAAACACGAAAAACAAATTTCGACGGGTATTAAAAAATGCGAGAGAGATATAAAAAAATAGAAGAAATTTGATTGTGATTTTATATGTCTAGCCGCAAAGACTCGCTTGCCAACGGCTCCGTGCGCTATGTGCTGCGCGTGGCACTCAACTGAACTGATCCGAAATGAACTGAACTGACGCTAGGATTTGGCTGTCGTTTACAGCTTCCAGCTCCCGGGTCGCCTCTGGCAAGGCAAGGCAAGGCAAGGCATGCAGCTGGCCAGTTGCGTCGTTCTTGGCCTTTGTTTCTCACCTTTGTGTGTGCAGCGCGTTCGTTGGTAAGCAAATTCTGCGTAAATATATTTATATTATTGTTGTTGCTGTTAATGTTGTTTTTGTTTTGCTGTAAGTAAATCACGCGGCGCCTGTCGCCGTGCACAGTGGACAACCTTGTCGCGTGAACAGTTTATTGCGTTGCGAGCTCTGCTCGACTATTTGTCACACTGTCTAATTATAGTAGAGCAAATCATTTGCTCACGGGCCGCATTCACCTATATCTGCACACATATGTATATCTACAAAATATATCTAATAGCTATAGCTGTCTCCATAATTATCACAAATATTGCCAATTTCGCCTGGGGCCATCGTAAATCGTTGTCATTCGAAATGCTAACAATTTGCGCTGCAACTCGCCTGTCTTGGCCAGCCTCAGGCTCATTGCTCAGCGCTAATTGTTCCCATCGATTTGCCTTCTAAATCTGCCATGGCCAACTGCAGCAACTGCACTCACTGTGGATGCGGATGTGACTCTTTGGCCGTGTCTCAGTGGAGCTTGTCAAACTGTCAGCGTTTTTGCCTCGCCACTGAGTGCAACGGATGCCAGTGCACAGCCAACAGAAAACCAATTAAAACATTCAACTTTACCCGTTCACAGCAACAACAGCTTGACATCTTTCTAATTAATATACAAGTAAATTAGTTTATTTCAGTCTCACGAAACTAAAACAAAAAGCAAGAGTGAAGGTTTTTTTCTGTTTTGCTTATATTTATTTATATAGGCAGCGCTTGGAATTGTTACACTCATTCACGAAAGTGAAATGAGTATATTGATTATGAGCAATGTCTGTCCGTATGAATGTAAGCCACTATTCAATCTAGAGACTTGAAGTTTGAAAAATATACTCGTGTATGCACTTCAATTATAAAGCGTAAAGGTTTTCCCGATCCGCCCAGTAGGCGCGTGTCATTTCCATTTTCGGTAGCATAGAAACGATGGTAGTTGATGTGCTAGAGAGTTGAAATTTGGAATAAATTCTCGAGTTGACAGCTCAAAATCAATAAGATACTGCGGAAATATCAACGCCCATGAGGGGCGTGGTAAAGCGGATAAAACTGTATCTTCAAATATTTTAGAGCTGACTCATACTCAAAATTTAATGACTTAATTACTCTATCGATTTGTATATATATAATATGGGGACATGGGAAATTGGAAGATGGAACGTTAAAGCCGTGAATGAGCATTCTGCAGTCGGTAATACCCGTCTGCAAAGTTCTTACTAAGTTTATTTTATTTCTGCTCCCAAAATATGCATCAATCTTAAAGAAAGAGCTGTGTATATATAAAGCATACATAAATAAGACCTTCCCAATCTATCCCACAGTTTTTTAGCTATTGTCTACACAAATTCTATTTATTATCGTGTTAATTTTTTTTATATTTTATAATAAATTCAATTATTCTCGCTTTGGGACTGTATCTGCTAAATTATTTAAAACGAATTGTTGTCTTTTAATTAATATAAAATTTTAAATTGCATTGACAACGCGCTGGAGGCTAGGCCAGAGCAACCCTAAATCCTGGACTGCTCTGACTGCTCGTCCCTTAAGCCGTATAATTAATTGTTTATTTTCACTCGCCAAGTTTACACAAAAGTTTCATCTCAAGTCGCCAGAGTAAATGGCGAACCTAACGCCCTCCCCCTGCGGCGGCTGCTGCTTCTATTGCTGCTCGCCTTTCTTGCCTCTGCTCTTTTACAGCTGCTGCACAAAAATAAACAACAACAAACGAGTTGTAGGCTCAACGCCTGCTAAATATAACGCGTTGAAAACTGTTCCAAAAAAAGAAAGAAATAAAATATTATTTATAGCCAAAGCAACAAAGCCAAAGCAACAGAGCAGCAGCAACAAAATCGATGCGCATTGAAATAATTTCGAATTTGAATACTGCTCGACGCAACTGTTGCCCGTGTGAATACACAATGGTGTATACAACAGTCTAGAAGAAATGCATATGTAGGGGTCACTTATCTATACAGGGTATACAATACACGTACATACTCTAAAAAGTAACTTTAGCTTGTCAACTACTTTTACTATCCAAAGCAAAGTCAATTTTCATCGACATTTTGGTTACTGTAAGTCATAGTCCATTTTAGCTGTAGTTTTCAAAATCTACCTTTCCTTTTTATGAGCAAATGGTATGTGGCCGTCTGAAACAATCTGGCCTAAAGCGATTTTACATATTTTGCTTTTGGGGTCAGCAGATATTTGGTTCAGATCAATATGCGAACGTATTTGCTTTTCAGTTGCATTCAGAATCAACAAGAATGGGCCGCAAGCATTAATATTCCAGCGATATGGAAAGTTGTTTTTTCTCCCATTTATTGGCGTATTCGACCCGAGGGCAACGGCTTCCACTCGATGACTTCGGCCGGGCGCCCCTTCCGCCTGCTGTGAGTTGTTGTAAAAATAGTTGTTTGTAAACAAATGCAGACGGGGAACGAAAGTACTTTGACCTCGTCTGAGCACTGTGACTGTATATCATTTTGTCTAATTTACCTGCGCCGTACATATAGATATATACCTGGCGCAGTCCATTAGAAACGCACAGTTTTACGGCCACTTCAGAGTGGATGGTGTGGTGAGTTTCTGTTCTCTTGGCAGGCAGCTGCGCCACGCCCACGCTTTCATGTCAGAAATGATCATTGACATTGTCGCGCTGAAGGTGTTTTACACCAATACACACATACACACACACATTCGCAGGTGTGCTCTCACAGGTGGCGGCAGCTAAGAGCACCTCTGAAAAGCTTCAGAATTTCTCTTCCCTGAACACTAATTAGCTCTTTGACACACACACACACACATACAGAGACACACCTGCTGCTCCCCGAGTGGCCATTGGAAGAGTGAGAAAACTGTTGCTGCTCTTCTTTTGCTTGTTGCTTCGCTTTAGCCATTTGCCGTTTGCCGTTTGCCGTTTGCCTTCTTTTTGGCATTACATTTTCTTCTTCTCGGCCGACGCGTCTTATTCATGGTTTCATTCTGAATGGCCGCGCTGCTTTCAAGGTAATTCTCAATCTACGAGTGTTATTAAAAACTTGTATATAAACGGCAATTGTTATAAATAGCCTGCAATTGAAAGTGCCCCACGTACAAGCTGAGAACAATAAATCAAGTGTGCTCGGGGCGAATTCGCATTATAGGGAACTGTTTCTATGTCATATTATTGCGCGCTTGTCAGCAACAATGAATAAAGATATATGATAAATATTTTTAATTGAAATATTCGTACATCAACTGGAAATGTAGCATTGTGTAGCCCACATTGATTGCATTGCAATTAGTTTCGTGCTGCATGGAAAAATAACAATAAACGCTTTGTTTTCCATTTGCATAAAAAACATTTACATTTCATTTCATTTAATGGCATGCATTGTGGCACAAAGGACTGCCCATCCAGCTCACCCAACCGAGAACAGAGTCTCCCCTTTACCTCGTGCATGTTTGGCCATGTGCCTGTCCACGCCCCATAAATATTATTTAATTATATATTTCTTTCTTAGCCATTAACATTATGTAGGTTATAATTTAAATAACCAAAGAGAGTGGGCATCTCATCAAAACATCAAATACCAACCAAATGAAAAAAAAAAAACACAGAAAAAAAGAAATGTTTCTAAAGAATTTCGCCTCGACTGGGGTCGCCATACGAATACATAGAGAAATAGAAAAATAGAACAACAAAAATATGAAATATGTATTTATAGAAAATCTTGTCAAGACGTCTCTCTATATGCAAAGACTAACAAACCAGCGTGTGAGTTAAGGGCATGCAGTCAAATGGGCTTTTGCCTTTTGTGCATAAGCCCCATTTGAGGACAGGAAAATCCAATTGGAAGAGTTACATAACTGTTGATTGATATATGCATACACATAAATATATAAATATAAATATATATGAGTTAAGTTAATCAAATAATTTTGCATTGCTTTAGAGATTCAATATTCAAAATATATATTTGTAAATAATTTAATCATTTTCTGCTGAAATGCTTAATTATAAAAAAAAAACTATTTAAATAAAATGTGAAATTTTATAGAAGGTAGAATAATAAATTATATTGAATTTAAATATACAAATTATATGCAAAACAATTATTTAAAAAAAATATGAAAATACAGAAAAACAAAATAAAAAGCAGATAAATAAATTATAGTAAATATAGATATAACAATTCTATGAAAATTAATTGTTGAAGGATTATGAGCCAAAAAATAAATAAAAAATGAAATAGAAAGTTTATGAATAAATTATAATAAAAATAAATATAAAAATTCTACTGTATGAAAGCAACATTTGTGTTTTTAATTATTCTGATAATATAAAAGAAATTAAAAGCAGATATATAATTCTATGAAATTTAATCTTTGATGAACACAAAAAAAAAAAAGAAATAAAAAAAGGCTATAATAAAGGATGAACGGATAAATAAATAATATAAATTTTAATTTAAATTGTTTGTATTTACATATATATATATATTTTTTTTATTTATTTATATTATTTATTTATTCGTTCATCCTTTATTATAGCCTTTTTTTATTGACCATTTTAAAAAAATTTAAAATATATATATATATATATATTATATATATATATATATATATATATATATATATATATATATATATATATATATATATATATATATATATATATATATATATATATATATATATATATATATATATATATATATATATATATATATATATATATATATATATATATATGTATATATATTTTTTTTATTATTATTATTATTTTTTATTTACATGTAACATTTATTGTGCTTATAATTGTATGTTTAATGCAACCGACACAATATTATTTACATTAAACAGAGTATTGAGAATATAAAATGATTAAATTCAGCTTAAGTAACTGGGACTACATAAACGACTTTCAATCATCACCATATACTAAAAACTTAATTAATTTATGCAAAAAAGGCTCAAGATGTTGGTCGATCGATAGGGATGTTATATCAAGTATAAACAGTTGTTGCTTTTTAATAAAAAACTTTGTTTTAATGATGTAATTGTAAGTGGTTGAAGTCAGCTGTGGAACTATTTTCATTTCTATTATTTTTTGTTATTAATTATTATAAAATATTTTTGAAATACTAAAAAAAAAGCGAGCTAATATTTTATAAAATAAGGCATTTGACTAGAAACTGTCATTTAAATTTTATTGACTTGTTTGTTAGTTTAGATTTTATAGGTGCCCAAAGTTTTTATTTAGGTGCTCGTTGAAACAAGCTGTCTTTGCTGTTACTGCCTCTATCAATTTTTATTAAAAAAATGAAACAAAGTTAAATAACCTATAGTATATAGAATACTCGTACTATGTATCATAACATTCGCATGATAATCAAAATCTTACTAATAATATCAAAAGTCAAAATAATATGATCAGAAGAATATTTTAAAATTTGTATTCGAAATTTGATGATCTATTATAGGTTGCCGCGTTGGCTGATGCTGCACTCAAATACATATTAGATACATGTGTATCAGAGAGATATTAAATAGTGTAGTATAAATTAATATCTTACAACTTGGCTGGCTGGCTGCTGTAGTTGCTATCTCTAATGGCCCGTTGATTTACGGATCGACTTGGCCGCACGACATTTTTATGTGTGCCTCAATTTATATGCATTTCTAATGGGGCGCCCCGGCTAATGGCGTGAGAGGGCGGCGGGCAAACATGCTGCATATTAATCATACGCAGTGTTAAACGGCCGAGTTGGCCAGAACAGTGCCACAGCGAGATCCAGAGTCAGGCGGACAGATTAAGCAATCGAGTCGCATTTCGATTTAAATGTCGCCGCGCACTTCCGGGATTAACGCGTCGCCAGCTGCTAGCTGATTGCTGCCTGCTGCCCGCCTCCTGCTGGCTGCTGATTGCTGTCGGTCCCGTTGTGTTGTTGTGGACATGTTCTGTGGGCCAGTCAACTAATTAGAGATGCATGTGGCAATCAATTTGCGTTGCAGTTGCTGGGTCATTTCATTGAATTTCAGTTCGTTGCGCATACGCCCTGTATGCCCAGCTAAACATTATTTTATTTTCGTTGGCCATTACAAAACCAACACAAGCCAAGCGGAGGCGGCAACACACGAAAACGTTTTAGTGAAAATAAATTGAAAGTCTTTGGAACATGTTTTGATGTATTGTGTGTGTACATATACATGTGTGTGTGTGTGTGTGTGTGTGTGTGTGTAGTTTGCTTTGCTCGCTAACGTTTGCCGTGATTTGTTTTCTGTTTCGCCTGCGAGCGCAGTTCTGCAGCAGATGTCAGCGTCATGTCGTGTTGTTTGTTTTGTTCTGTTTTTTTTTCCCTTTTTTTTAACATGTTCGCTTTGGCGGTTGAGCCACATTCTGATTGATTACACGAGTGCGATTGCAGACAATGGGGAAATAACATAGAGCATGCTACAAATAGTTGCAAAATGTTTCTGACAACTGCAGCAGAGTAACTGCTGTCTCTCAATAGACAAGTGACATATCGAATACAATTGTAGCAAATTAACACTCTGGTCATTCACAAACGAAAGCAATTTCAATTCAATTTAATTTCCTTATAATTTAACTAATTTCATCAATAATAATAATGCATTCATCTAGCTGCTCTTAGGGTGCAGCCTGCGGTATACGACTAAGCTGCTTAGCCAGAAAACAATTATTTAGGAGGGATGTGGGCAGAGACTTGCAATATCAGCAAACAGCCATCGATGCCAGGATAAACAGCAGGACGGCACCGAGGCTGCTTAAACGTTGTACTCAGAAGCCCAGCTCAGATAAATTGCTAATCAGCCAGAGGCAAAGCAAGTGAAGGCAACAACCCTAATAGGTACAACAACAATAGAAGCCGGATAGTCGGAAGATAAAAGTGTATCGATTGCAGTTTGAGCACAATGAAAACGGCTCGACGGGTTGATGAGGGTGTGTTGGGTGTGAGGGTGTGAGAGTGTTGTTGCTATCGTTTATTTTTAAGCATATTGAAAATCAGCTGAAAAGCAAGCGCAGCGAATGAAAACAATTTTATTAAGTGAAAAATACGTAGCAGAAAATAACCCGCAGCCAGAAAAGCAAAAAAGCTAAGAAAACATCAACAGCCACAGCCACAGACCGAGCTAGAGGCAAAGTCAAAGCGAAGGCGACACAAGTCCTTGGCAGTGGCAAAATCTTGTATTTATACCCAAGAATCAGAAAAGGGTAAGTCAGGGTATTTCGGGTGCATAAACAGCTGAACTTTAATAGGCTATAAGATTATCAAGTTTATTGCGCATACGACATGTTTCACAATTTTGTTTCCTTGCCGACAATTATAACACTCTCTGTGGCATATGGAAGACTTGTGTAAGAATAAGTTTTTATAGAGTATCTACTAGTTGCAGTGCATGAGTACACGCTCTACTTTTATTTTTTTAGTGAACTGTTTGCTTGTTTTTTTATTTTCCTCAACGGGTTGAGAACAACCCGCGGGCGGGTGGCAAACCGATTGAAAGATGCGTTGAAGTGTTGGCAGCGACTTCGACTTTGACGTCGACGCCAATTCACCTTGAACCACACACGCACAACAACCGCATCGGCAACTGCGTCAGCTGCGACGGCGACGTCAACTGCGACTGCGACTGCGACTGAGCAGCAGACACAATTAAGTGCAAAGAAAACGGAAGCATGCGACAAAATTTTACGAGCGGAGCAGGTGATAGATACGTAGGCGTCAGCTTTTTACATAAAAGATTGACAAGTGATTTTCCCACCTATACATACCCACACAAATACGCATACCTGAGCGAAACAGGTGAAACAACAATGGCTTTTTGTGTGCGAAGCCCTTCCTTCGGCCTTGCCGAAAAGTTAGCAAAATTGTTTACTTATTTTGAAGGGATCAGTGCAAAATTGTTGCTATAGACCCAACAGCGGCTTATTGGGCTATCAATTTGTCTAACAAGATGTGCAGCTTACCTTTTCATCTAGTATAGCCATGCCTGTCAATTGGAATCTGGAACTTTGCCTAATCCGCTTTACAAAATAGATTCCCAGTTGGCAATCGTTGCGCAATTCGCGATCGATGGCAGATATCAAGCGGATTATTTATTTATTTTCGTATTGTAATTTTACAATATATATATATATATATATATATATTTTTTATTTATTTTTTTTTTTGTTGCTCACCCACACACTCACACAGACACCCACACACACTAACCCAGGGATTTCGATTGGGATATTTTGTTGGTCGCGCGTCACAAACTACGCAAAATGCGCACAGAAAATTCGCATAAAAACTAATCTATTTATTTGGCTGACTGGCCCGCTTCCATTAGTGCCATTCCAGCAATAAATCAATAGCTTTCGAATATGCTCGAATTGACTTGTTTGTATTTGTTTATTCGGTTCGCGCTGCGCCTTTTGTTTTTGAGTCTTGTAAAGCAACTGAATTTCAAATTGAGGCAACATCGAAATGCAATCAAAGTGCAGCAGTTCAATCAACATTTCTACTTTCGAGTGCCTTTTGTTCTTTACGGGATCTGTAGCCAAATAAATTGCAATGCGCATTACGAAAATCACACTCACACTGCATACATACCACTATATAGAGGAGGGGAGGGGGGCTAGCCGCTAGCGACTTGGGGCTGTGGGGCTCGGGGGCTCTGGGGCTGGCCAAGTGCATTACAACTTTCGATTTCAATCGCTTTGTTCTGTGCTGACAAATTTTTGGCATATCTGTTAATATTCAAGACAGCTGCTTAGCATATTTGATTTCGCGGCTAGGAAATGGCTGAAATGCCATTGACTTGAGTAGAGGTGGCCAAAGCATGAGGGCTCAAAGAAACCGTCTTGGCTTATAGATTTGGCAATTTTTAAGAAAATATTAGCTGTGAATGTGAGAGGCGAATGTCAGGCACTTGATCAGTACACTAGACAAGAGACTTATATTTAAGAAACGTATAAATAACACAAACAAAATGCTAAAAGATGTGGTTCGCTTTCTCTTTCCCTTTAACAATAGAAACTCGTGACTAAATTTAGAAAACAAAATGTTTTTGCTTAGTTCTCTTTTTCAAGCAGTAACAATTTACGGTGCAACAGTAGTAACTATATAGCCGAATGCCATATAAAACAGCTTACAATCAATTAAAATAAAATCTAGAATCTCATCTGCAATCTGTCCTGGCATTGCTCCAAGATTGACCTACTTTGTTGAGTCAATATAGAAATGACAGATATTAAATTATATCGACTATCGCTAAATTTTTCATTAAAATATATAAATAAGAATTAATGTATACTTATAGAAATAATCTAGCCTATTTACTTAGATAGGGTTTCACATATTTTTTTTCTTCCGTTAAAGCAAGATTTTGCTAATAAAGAAAATATTTCTAAAATAACTTTTGCTTTACGTAACGGATTTATGAAAGTTTTAGTATATGATGTGCATATTCTTTTGAATATTTGTCAATTTAGTTAAAATTCAAACAAGTACATATATATATTGTTCATACATATATGACACTGAACTACAATTTATGAAATTTTGTGATATTTGCAGCTTATTTATACCCAAAAGTAAAGATAGTATAAAATATACATTATACTAAATGCAATATTTGAACATCCTAGATCCAAAGACGTAGGATAACTTGGTATAGCTATCAAATATTTGAAACAAGCTCAAAATGAGTGAAATAATATTGAAATTATCAAAAGCAAAATTATTTTTCTTTAAAATTTGAGTTGAATCAGGAAAGTTTCTATGCTATCTAAACCTGTAAGATTTGGTATTATATATTATTCTAGGAAAAACAGAGAACCTCTTTAGGAGCTAAGAAATGTAGTTGTTTCTGTGTATGTTTAGGCATAAGCTACATGTATGTATCTGTGGATCGAAAGCTGAATCATTTTATCTTTTCCATATGCTCTTTTTGAAATTAATAATCTGAAGAAATATTTTCGCAATTCAAATTAATATAAATCTATTTTCGATATATATAATTCGAGCATATGAAAAGTCTGCCTTACAAATTAAAAGGTGTTGAAAAGGAAGAGAACAGCTCTTATGAAAGTAATCTTAAGTCATAAATCAGTTTGATTATGAAAAATAATTTAATTTATATACGTTTGACTGCAACCGCTAAGAGTATCCGACAAATATGTCAAAAGACCAAATAAGTCTGACGATGACAAGTGACGAAGCTATTGTTGTCGCTATCATTGCCGCTCCACAGTTAACAAACAGACCAACATTTCACAAGGTAAAAAGAGAAGAATAACCATGCCACGCCCATGGTGCCCACGCTGCCAATCCGGATTTCAGGCGAGGAAGTGTCAAGTGGCGCAGTGAATTATGAGCTGGATTAAATGTCGATAGCAGGAGCCTCAGCAGAGCGTGAAAACAGCGAATATGAATATAAATGGGGATTATTTATTCACGATGTGCCGGGCAGCAGCAAATCACGCATTGCTTTGTATAAATAAGCAGCTGTCCGTTAGCCTTAAATTATTAATTGGGTTATGCAAATGGTCGGTGTGTAATCAACAACAAACCTGGACGAAAACATATTGCAAATAATTAATGAAGCAAACAAACAACAGAAATCGAAAGTGTAAATTCCATTTTGCACTCTTTTTAATTAACTATCTCTCTAACTCTCTTTCTCTACCTCTCTCTATCTCTCTCTCTCTCTCTGTCTCTGAAAGTTCTTTAAATTGTAAAGCATAATTAAGTTATACAGGTAAATTTCTATTTCCCTGTCAGCCGCCTTCAATGTGAGAGCCAATTACTTAATTCCAGGCTCACTCAAAGCCGCTTTAATTTGCTTTTAAATTGTTTATTTCAATTCATTGAGCATCTGAATTAAATGTTGCTGCTTTACAGCTGCGGAATAGGTAATTCAGCTACCAGGTGAATCACTAGGCAAATAGAGCTCCGATTTGCATTTGAAATGTAAATAGAATTGCTCGAAGCTTTAGTTAATATTATATTCATATATAATTTTGTGTTTCGTAATAACTAGAACATCATTTGAATAATGTATGCAATTTTGTATTATTTCATAGAGAGTTTGATTTACGTGTGAAATATGAAATGATATAATAAATCCACTCTATATATATGGTGGTACGAGTAATGTGTGCCTTTCAACAATTCCAAATTAAACTCAATTTCAAATTATGCGCAAAATTCCTGCACAGAGTAAATCATGTTTGTTCAGAAGAGGCTTAAATTGGATTTCAATCTCTGATGAATTGACCTCGCTTCATTCACCCAACGCAGTGTATTGATTAGTCGGCTAGTGGTCTTGGGTTGCTCGCTATATTTTGAAGTAACCATTTGTTAATTCTCGCCTATTCGAATGCTCTTTGAGCACATTTGGACAATTTCCGTTTCCATTTGGAAGTGTGGCGTCTAAGCGCTTTCTCCTGGTTTTGTCGGACGGGGGCTAGTTAATTGCGATTCAACCCATTTGCATTTGCATTTGCCGTTGTCAGACATATTCAACAGACAACGGGCACAGCTGGCAGGCCAAGCTGTTGCCTACCATGCGTTGAATTTACCCAATTGGCAAATTTCCTCATTGATTTGCCAACAGACAACGATGACGAGGGCAGACAACGGCTCGCTCGAAGCACCGAGCAGAGAGCAGAGAGCAGAGAGCAGAGTCTAAAGACAGAGGGCTGGCTGCATGGCCCCATCTGCAGCTGGCTTCTGGCATTTTTGGTCTGTTTTGTGGGTTTCGGTCAGAGGCATAGGATTGATACATGTAGCCAAAGTGGCAACGGGTGATGGGTGGTGCGGTGGTGTGGTGCTGCGGTTGGCAACTTGCAAAACTACGCAAAACATTTTGTAAATTGAATTTGTGTTTTGAGTTTTATGCGCCGCACACAAAATGTAATTGAAATAAGTAAATATCAATTGAATATCCGCCAGCGGGCGGCAGGAAGTTTATGGAAGGCAATGAAATTATTTGTTTGCCCAGTTGATGCGGCATTGATGTTGTTATTGTTGTTGTTGTTGTTGTGGTTGTGGTTGTTATTGTTGTTGTTGGGCTTGTAACAACAACTTATAAAGTAAACTCTTTGTGGCAAAGTTTCCGTTGCGGCAGGTCAAAATCAAACGCATTGCGGAGACTTGGCCCTCAGGCATTAGCAAATAAATCTGTGCGGGGCAGGCAGCTTATGAAAAGTGCTTGTATATTACAAGAGATATGCCACTCATAAAACTGATTTATGCCAAGTACAATAGCAACAAACAATGCTCACGTTCGACGCATATCTTGCTAAAATTGCGATGCTCAAAAGTTAAACAGCGGCCGACTGCCAAAATAAATGGCACGTTTATCATACGCCCAGTGGGCCCAGTGCGTTCAGCAATTTGGCAGCAGTATTTATATACCACAAACACGCACACACACGCACACACACATGCACAATATATATAAATATATATACTGATGAGCATATGAGCAGTTTGTATATGTCACGCCCCCCCCATGTCTGCCGCCCCTTCCCCCGTCCTTCCCGGCCTGACGCACTGGCATACTTAGACTATGGCTATGTTTTGCTTGATGTTTTCGCGTTTGCTTTTCAATTATATAAACATATTTAGATTATATTCAGTTAACACTCACACGCACATACGCACACACACACACACACAGACACAGAAAATCGCATATGTTGTGCGTGTGTGCATTAAAATTATAAATTGTTTGTTCAGCAAAAAGCAGCCAAATAAATAGATTCGAAAGGAATAACGAACGCCATGAAACGAAACACAACGAAACGCAAAACAAACGCCAAGCGCATAAATAGCTGACCAAAATCGAAAAGAGCCAAGCGGACAGCGCTTGGAGCGTCTAGCTGGGAGCCAACGCGTCGTATGCGCAATGGGCGGCAGCTGCCTCGGGAGAGCTGCAACAAATGAATGAAAATCAAGTGGCCGCAACGTGACATTGAATTGTTTTTGACTCGTTTTGTCACACCTAAATGCCATAACCATGTGAAAAGTGTAGAGACTACATAAATATGCGTACCTCATATGTAATTGTATGTATATAAATGTGTGTGTGTGTGTGTGATGACGCGTGTGAATTAGTTTGTGTGGTCTTTTTCGAGGCGCCAGCAGCGTTGACAGCTGTCAATGCGACTGACGCATAGGGCTACGGCCCAGCAGTGGGCTAAGGCAACGTGCCAGGGTCAGGCACTATCGTGGTTGAGCACAGATTCCGACAAAATCAGCTCCGGCAATGCCAAGTTAACCAAACATTGACCACATATGTGTGTGAGTGTGTGGGTGAGTGCTGTGGTCAGGCTTTGAGCCGCCGAAAATTCCATTAATGTGTTTGACCAAATATTCAACTGTGATCGCTTACGCCTTACTGCACTAATTGTCATGCCTCATTGGCCTCTGTGTGTGTGGCATGAAAATTTGCTAATCTATTCTGCTAACTGCATCAATATCAATTTTGCCAACTACATAAATCCATTAGCAAATTAGCAGAGCCGCAACAGCGATGTGGTTAGCAAACTACGGCTAAGTCAACTGTAAAATTAATGGCTTGTGTCAAATCTCGTATGCCGCTCATTAAACACATTTTGCATTCTCAATTTGAGCCTTGCCAGAGTCACGTACCCATGCGGTTACCAGACGCCTGCGGCCAACTATAAAAATGACAAAAAGACCACGTGCCTCATTAAGGACATGTTCCGAAGCACGCTCGCAACGGACACACGTAACACAATTAGCTGACCTGCGGCTGGGCCAAAAAACACACACACGCATGCACACACACACACACACACACACACACATGAGCACCCACACAATGAATTTGATGAGTATGAGGAGGTAGCAAGCATTTACGTTGGAAATCATTTGCTCTTAAGCTACAGATTCATCATAAAGCTTATCAGGCTCTATGCTAAGTATTACAAATTAAAATATTAAGCTTGACTAAAACTTTAGTACCACATAAAAGTAAGGCCGCCTTAAAATAATAGTTAATACTAAGTGCAATAGAAATTACAAATTACAAGCTTAACCTTAAGCAGCTAAAAATTATAGTTAATATGGAGTACAAAAAACTTTTTGGTATTACATAAAAGTAAGGGCGCCCTAAATAATAGTTTATAATAAGTGCACAAAAAAGTTACAAGCTTAAGCTTAACTAAAATTTATTATTACATAAAAGTTAAGGTGCTTTCAAATAGTTAATACTAAGTGCAAAAAATATTACAAATTAAAAACTTAAGCTTAAGCTTTGGCAAAACAATTACAAATTTAAAGTTTAGGTTTAGCTAAAATTTTGATGTTTCATTTAAGGTAAGGCAGCTAAAAATAATAGTGAATACGAAGTACAAAACATTTCAGTTAAAAAGCTTAAGTTTAATCAAATTTGAATTAGTTCATAAAAGTTAATACGTTTTTTATAATAGCTAATAAAAAGATTAAAGTAAATTACACAGAGAAAGCTTTAGCTTAACTAGCTTTAGCTTAACTCTTCATAAGAGTCAAGATGTCTTTAAAAATTAGTTAAACAAATAAAAAATTAAAAGCTGATGCTTAACTAAAACTTCATATGTTTCATATAATAATAGTTAATAGGTGCAACAAAATTACAAATTAAACTAAATTAAATAAAAATATAACATCACATAAGCTAAGACACTTTCAAATAATAGTTAATACTAAGTGCAAAAAACTTAGTGTAACTTCTTCATCTCTTAAATCTTCAAAAGCTTTACAAACAAAAGCTTGCTTTGTTGACTCTATAAAAGCTTAGGCCATTCATATGCCTTTCAGCTAGTGTCATTGCATCACAGCTGTCGCTCATGTTGAGCAAATCCTAAACTCATGTGCGTTACACATTCCCATTTAATTTCGTTTCACATTTGACTCTTTGGAAACAGCAAAGGACAAAATGTCAAATCAGCCCCAAAACGAAAATCTCGTAATCGCAAATTTAATTTGGGCCGCATAAAATTTGAGCCAAACGAAAAAAAAAAACGAAAACAAAACAACAAAGCCCAGACGGCCATAAAACGGCTACAGAGTTGGCCAACAACAGAAATCAATTGAGGCCGGTCTATATAGAGTTGAGATAGCGCTGCAGTGGCCGCACGCGTCGCTGCCGCGCCAAGCCGGAAATGCAATTTGTAATTTGTGCAACAAAATTTGCTGCAATTAATTGCAGTGCGCCTGCTCGCCCCCGACTCCTGCTGCCTGTGCGCCAGACCGCAAGACACGGAAACCTCAATATTTTTTTTTTTTTTTTAGCGACTTTTGCTAGGCAACGCAGAATTTATTGCATTTTATTTGAATAATTCTTTTTTTTGCGATTTGTTTTTAATTTTTATTATTGCTTTTTTTTCTGCTTTCTTGGCAGCTATCACAGCGCATTAAGTGATTTGTGCTTAACAATAATTTTTGTTTTTTTGATATTCGTAATTTGCGCTGAAATCAAACAGCTGCAAATTTTGTGATTTTGTGCCAGGCGTCGTCGCCTATATAAAGTGTGTCCGACCAAGATATATATCATATGTACACATACAGCTCAGCATAAGATATACACATGCATTTACATACATACATACATATACATACTTCGCATATATATTCAGCTATTGTATATGTGCTATCTTGATTTATGGCATTTCTACGGCTATATAAACAATTTGTTAAGACGCACACACAGTGAAAAATTATTTGGCATATATGTACACATAAGTAAATAAAGAATTTTGACATGTTTTGGTTATTTCCAACACTGATCCAGCCAGCCCTAGACTCATGTATTTCACAATTTCATATATCTATCACTCACTCACCTCGGTTATTTTCATGGTACGCTTGACGGTCTTGCGGGTTACTTCAGTGGTCTCCTCGACGACATCGCCGTCCTCGTCAATGGCTTCGGTGACCATTTTCTCGCTCTCGCCGGGAATCACCTCCTCGGTGCGCTCAGTGACGACGCTGGTCTTGCTGTCGTCATTGGCAGCTGGCTCCGAGTCGGGAGTCGTCTTGGTCTGCTCCTCGGCGGCAGCAACAACATCCTCATTGTCCGACATGTTTGCTAATTGATTGTGTTTATCTCAAAGGATTTATGCACTTGTTTTAGTATCTTTGGCTCTTTTAGGGTCACTTTCACTCGGTTTGGCGCTTGCTCACTAAAATTTTGAACTATTGCGACTATAGCGGCCCACCGACACGCACACTAGGGCAGCACAGACACTCAATAGAGAATTTCTCAACTTGTTTTGCCTGAAAGAAAATCAAGCAGAAATGAATATTTTTTCTATTTTTCTTATGGCTCTCTGGGTTATTATATAAACAATCGAAACTTTTCAGACAATAATCACTATTAACGCTCACTATCACGTTCACGTTCACGATCACGATCAGAATTGAGTTTAGGTTGTTTGCAATCACGACACGAATTTAAACCTGGGTATCTTGAGAACTTGAATGATTCTTGAGATGATCACTGGCGCTGGCTGTGTTTGACACTGCGAGAGTGAACGCTCAGCCAGCGACAACGAAAGAGGCGACAACAACGAACAACGCACAACGAACAATGAACAGCGTACAACGAACAACGAACAGCGGAAAAGGAAGAAAACGACAACGTGAACGACAACGACAACGACAACGACAACAGAGACTGAGGTGGTGACAACAACAACAACGACAACGACAAGTGACAGAACGGACGCGAGACAAATTGCAGAAATGAAACAAAATGAATTTCTTGTTGTACAATTAAAAACGCATAATTCGAGAAGAAATTCAGTTGGTTTCATTTGTGCAGCAATAAATTGAAAATAATCAGCGAGCAGCGCCCAGCGACAACGCACGAGGCAAATTACACGATTCTGAGGCTTCTGTCCCGATCGATGGCACTGCTCGCCGTCTGGCCTGGCACCGGAACCGCTGCCGTAGCCGTCGCCGGAGAGCGACCAAAATACCAAAATACAATACATACAACTAGTTGGACATGAGCTGTCTATGTGTATATTAATATACAAGTGCTTGCATGTGTGTGTGTATTTGTGTATTTGGTGCTTTTCCCGGCGAGCGAGATGCCCAACTAGTCGGGATTACCAAAATAGTCACAGACAGACCCAAGTGCGAACAGGCCAGCTATAGTCAGTGTCCGCTCTTTTGGCATCTCTGACGTTGGCTGCTGCTGCTGCTGCTGCTGCGACTGCGGCGGATCGCTCTGAATTCAGATTTGAATGTTGACGTCCAATTCAATATTTTGGGCGAGCAGCTGCTGCTCGGGCGGGCCGTTTGCTAATTGTTTGACTGCTGCAAGTGCTAAAGCCAAATCTGAAATGAAATTCGAAATTTGTGAAAATGCTGAGCGAACGGGCTGCAATTAGTGCCGCTGGCCGAGGCGTGAGCCGTGACGCATGTCAAATCTGTAACAGCTCCTCCCCCCTTCCCCCATATTCGACGTGCGTTGTTGGCGCTATTTTGGTACGCACCCCCGCCCCTCCTCCCCCAGTTCAACAAACAATAAAAGCCACTAAAAAGAGCGCGGAGTCAGTGAGAGAGCGCCGACACATAAATACCCTTGGACTAGGATATTGTTGATGTGTTTATTTAGTAAACAATCAATTCCAATAATTTTAAGTTCAACTGAGTTTTATTTATTTTGCAATTTCCATTGTCTAAGGGCTTTAAATAGATGAGGTGTTTTTGTTTTTTTTTTTCTGTCTTTTTAAGTCAGTCAAGTTCAAATTTATTCAAAGCAATTAAATATAAACAGGCAAATAATATTGAAAATTTGTATTCTATTTGCATTTTTCCTTGTTTAAAATGTATGTGAATATATTATTTTATATAAATAAATTATATAGATTTCGATTCATAATTAAGAAGTTATCTATTCCCATATTCCCTTAATTTTAATTGATATAATTTTTCAAGTTATAAAATATTCCAAAATAAGTTCTTTTGATAATAAAAAAAAATAGTTTATAATTATATATTTATATATTATATATAAAATAAATATATTATAATAAAATAAATAAAATAAAATAAAAAATTTTTTTTATAATTATATTTGTATTATCAATTCTATATTTATTTATTTACAATTTATATTTAACTCCATTTATACAACTTCATAAAATAGTGTTTGTATTTTTACTTTTTTTTATAAAAACTATTTAGTTTTCTATTTGTATTCTATCATTTCAATAATTCACAATAAAAAAGTTTCCTTTTACTCCATTCATAGAATTTCTTAATATACATTTTAATCCCAAGAAAAAAACAACAATTTTTTTTTTTGTCAATTTTTTTCAATGTTTTTTATATTATCCACAATTTTTAATTTAAATTTAATTATTTTACTCTATTTAAAAATGAATTTAAATGAGTTTTCTTTAGACTTTTATATAATTATTTATAATTCAATTTATATATTAGCATATCCAAATTTTGTTACTTAAATTTATTTCCATGGAATTTTTAAAATAAGTTGTTCCTCTTATAAAAAATAAGAATATATTATTGTTTTATTTATTTATTTTGAATATAATTTAAAGCTTATTCTTTAATTCAATTTTTTAGACCATTTATAATATTTCTTACAAAAGTGTTTTTGACTTTAACTAAAGTTGTGATACCCACAGAGCTAGAGCATTTGAAACTAAAACTACATATAATAAACAGCCTGCTGCGGGACTGGGACTGCAGCTGGGACTGGGCCATTGCTCGTGTCTGTTGTTGCTCTGCCTCTGCTGCCCCGCTGCCTCTCCTCCTGTGCCCTCTCCTAGTGCTGCTGCTGCTGCTGCTGCTGCCGTTTTTACGGTCTCCGACTGTCTGGCCGTTTGGCCCAGCGGCATTTGCTTTGCCCGGCGTTCGACAGCTGAGCGCTGAGCGTTGAATTGCACTTGCATACAGGGTGTCTGTTTGCTTAGCAAAACTATCGTGTGCGGCTAGATTTTCATTCATCATGTCGATGCGGCACTGTGGCAGTGCGGACTTCCTGTAAAATCGGCTGAAAGATATATGAAAGACAAGTGCCTCGCTGTGTGCAAACAAAGCGCCGAATAAACGCAAGACATGAAATATTCTAAAATTAATGCTCGACAAATGTCTTTCTGGTCCCAAGCACCAAGCAGACGACATACATATATCTGCATATGTGTGGAAACAGATACAGATACAAATACAGATACATATACTTTGGCTGACTGTATATGAAAGTAGATACATCGCTGATTATACTGCTTGTCTCGAGCAACTGTAATTGGGTCTACATTGTGCGGGAAATCTGTCAAAGCGGCAACTTCTCGGCAGATTACAGATTACAGAGCAACAGGCAAAGGGTAATGTGATAAAGGATAATGAGAAGCCGCCAACAGCTGTTAACTCCGTGATGACGTAAAATCAACGCTCAAATATGATTAATAAGTAATTTCTTTGTCAACAACCAGCCCGCTGTGGGCTGTGGAATGACGCCAGCGTCAACGAGCGATATATGGAAAATCTTTAATAATAAAACACATGCATAAATAAATTATAGGGCAGTCAGCGAGGGGAATGTTGAAAATGGGTAATAAAACAAAGCGAAGACAGTCGCAAAAACAAAAATGTAGGAAACATAAAGAAAAACTCGCTCATGTGGAGGATGCAAGAAGAGTTGCCTCCCATCCCCCACCCACGCCTGGGTCCTGGCTTATTCTGTTTATCTCACGCAGTTACACAGTTGTAAATTGCACAAAGTAATTGAAGTACTTTTTATTATAAAAACAACAAGCTGTCGTTTCCCACCTCTCTCTCTCTCTCCCTCTCCTGGTCTATCTAGTGTCGTTGACTTGTGCTGACCTAGGAACAGACCAGAGCAGGCACAGACCAAGGCGATGATATAAAGCACAGATACAGCCAGACAAGCAGCTGGCGTCTCAATGCCCAGCCAACAGTAGCTTTGTCAGACTCATGTGCACCCTTCACAATGCCAATTTTCCAGAAATAAAAAACTTTTGCCAATTGAATTGAACGATGCAAAACAGAGAGCGAACAGAGAATGATTCTCGTTGACTGCCGGAAAGTGAATTGTAATGTAAAATATTGCAGTCCTTAGCATTGTGCGAGAATCGACAGAATCCTATGCGAAAGTTTTATAAAGTTTCACGCTTCGCTAGCTTTTCATATTTATCAGAAAAGAGATTATCCTGTGGGTGGTAAATGCGATTTGATATTTTGTATATATTGTCATCCATATTGATATATAACACATATTATAATAATAATAAATCTAGCGAAATACTATATTTATCACAATTATTGAGTTAGCTTGCTCTGCAGAAGGAATCAAAATTTCAGGAGTCTACCCCAGTAATCGAAGAAGATCACCTTCTAGTTTATAACGCAAATATATTAAAATTTTTATATACACATAATTATACATATCCGCCAAAAAGTAAAAAGCACTCGGACTACTAGAAAATACCGATCATAATCGAATGAGTCTAAAAAGTTTCCACATCCTGGACCTCCAATATATAGATAGTACAAAGAATATGTATAGATATGGAAAACCAAACATAAATAAAAATATAAAGAAAAAAATTATATTCAAAAAAATTAAATTTGTAAATTTTTATAATGAAATATACCATACCATATGTTTTTATTTATTTAAAGCCATAAACTCAATGTGGTACCTATTAAGGTCGTAACAAAGCGGAGAATGCCACGCCCCAACAAATGGTCTAATGGAGTAGAATTTACAAGTTGCGGTTTATTCTCTAAGTGGAATACAAAAGCAGAGCAGCTCGCTTTTTGGTTTCAGTTTCAAAGTGATCTGTATTACTATTCCATTTGGCTGTTTAAGCTAATACCAGAAGAGAGCGTAATGCTGTCAGGCATGAGTGGAAAGTGCACTAACATGCTCACTATAATAAATTCATAATGCACTCAAATGCCTTAGGGAAGCATATCTTCTTCTATATAAGAGTAAGGCACATTAACTGCTGATAACATTACCAATTGGATGGAACAAAGTTTGAAATATATATTTATAAAATATTTAAGCCGCAATACATCTCAAATCTGAATCTTGCCATTAAATACTTCGCTATTTCGTACTTTTTCGAAATTTCAGTAAGAATGTAACTGATCACAGTAGAAAGACAATAATAATATAATATAATACATATACATATTATTTAATAAATATATAAATATAATATTTAAATATATAAACTGTGACCGGAAAGTACCCGAAAATTGTGAATAATAAGAGAATTTTTATACCTTGAACCCATTGAAAATGGGAAATCAGGGCATAATGGTTTTGTTAAAAGTATGTAACAGGCAGAAGGAGGCGTGGCAGACTCCATAAAGGATATATGTATATTCTTGATCAGGACGACGATTTAAGGTGATTTAGCCCTGTCCGTCGGTCTGTCTGTCCGTATGCTTGAACGCGTCGATCTCAGAATATAGAAGAGCTAGAGACTTGCAATTTTTTTCGTAGGTTCGTATATTGAGCGCCCACAAAAATCCATAACTACTCCCGTTATTTTGTTATCGATTAAGAACCTTATTGAAAACCAGTTAAAAGATTATTATTCCTACATCTTTAGAGCTAAAGTCTCCAAACTTAAAATGCAGATTCATATGTATTTTTAAGAGTTTCGGTTTTTGTCATATTTTACCCCCCACCCCTTAAAACACCCCCTTCCCTACAAGTTTGCAAAAAGTGTATTTTAAATACTAGAGACTTGTGCCTTGGCACATACACACATTTTAATGTAATTATCACGGTCTGAAAGTTTTATGAAAATTGTCCGTCTACAAAAAAAGTTGTTAAAAAATAAAATAAAGCCCACACAGAAGCCGATGCCTGTTTATACGTGCGTGTGTATGTCTGTATGTGTGTGTACATGTGTAAGTAGAAATGATGCAACGAATTACTGAAATATAAGTTCCTGGAAGGGTTCAGTAGATCTCGTAGTCGAGAAGTCTTGACTATAGCTTTCTTACTTGTTTAATCTTCTAATCTTCTGTATTATTATATATTAAAAATATTTAGTTGGCTAGAAATGTAAAAATATAAGAGCTCACAAAAACGTATTTAAGTATTTAAATGAATGAATAAATAATAATTATAAATTTAATCTCAGGTATTCTCATTTGTAAAGAGTCCTTTATGATTTACAAAATATACTTTTCATTATAGCAAATCCCATCAAAATGTACCATGTATCAAATATTTGCATCTAATAATTTTCCATCTTACACACTTTCATCGATGACTATCGATTGTCAAAACTCGATTTAAAGCTGCTTGCAGAATGAAAGAGGTCCATTGATGTTTTTATTACTCATACTCAATTTTTATTATGCTTTTAATTTCTTAAATACATATTCTATCTCATCTGCCCTTATTAGTTTAAGGTATCTCAAGTATTCGACAGTTGCAGAAACTTTAACTCAAACTGGTTCAGCTCTATTTGAAAGGCACACATGCAATAGGCAAACAAATATGCTGGCCAAATTGAGAAACAGTTTCGTGGCCGTTTGTGTTTGAGCTGCGATTTTGCTTTTAACTGAAGCGCAGTGCAGTTAGCAAGGGATTTCAATTTCAATACAAATGCACACACACACACACACCCACACACACGCACACACTCAGGACAGTTGCCGCTTGGCTGTGTCTGTGTCTTCTGGATTTGGCTGGTGCTTCGATTCGTTGCTTGTGTATCTTGGCCAACGGCGATGCTGCTAGCCGGGCAAACAGAAATGGAAATAAATAGTTGCCTAGCTCTTTTGTCTAATTAAAACGTTTCGTTTAGTCTTCCTTTCTCTTTCTGTCTCTCTCTCTGTTTGTTACTTTCTATATTTTTTAGTGTGTGTGCGTGTGTAAGTGTGTGTATGCTCTAGCCAGTTCAATTTGTAGACGTCATACACTTATACACACTCACACACACACACACACACACACACACACAAAGAGATATATGTATATAGTCTCACGCACAGAGTAAGCTGAGAAACGTGCGTGGGTCGTGCTGTCAACTCCTGGTTTCTATGCTGGCTGTCAATCTGTTTCATCTTCATTTCGTTTGCCTACCACCTTTTTGGTCGCCTCCATATGGACCTGGGCCTTTGGCCAACCATTATGATGATTTATGGGCGGAAATTATTTTTTGGGCCGCCCATTGGCTGGGGGCGACAGCTACGGCGGCGAGTCTATGAAAACTTTTGCTGCCCACCTAAAAGCATGCAACAGTTTACAATTTTCAATTCCGTTCGCCTCACAGATGTCTTCGCATTTTCCACACTTGGCTGCCTCTTTTAATTTGAAAAGCGATTTTCCGCTGGCCCACACGCATTCCACTGACCGCAGATTGATGAGTCTTAACTGGCTTTGGCAGAGCTCAAAATGTGACGTTTCCCGTTAGCCAAGAGTGTTTGACAACTTGGAAGAGTATAATTTGATTATGTTGCCTCGCTGCAGAAGTAAATCAACAAGTTGCCGTTGGCAATTCAAAGTGCTATAAAACATCGTTTATGGCAGAAGCTGTAGCAAAGCTTTTTATAGCTTAGCAAAGCACCCAGCATGCATACGGTTATGCAAAAGCTGCGCGACTGGAAGTGTCCGAGCTTGAAAGCTCAGCGAGTGCAAACACTGCACGACTTTGGCGTTTACTCTGAAATTCATTTGGGGTTTTGACGCCGTTCGGTGCATTACCCACAGTGCTGAGTCAGCCATCAATTAGGTATAACCCAAAGTCAGCTCCGACCAAACCAGTTCTTGAGCACGGAACTCTCAATGCTCTGTCCGTCATTTGAATAAGAGAAACCGGCGCGCTTATCACGGCACATGGAAAGCGACCGAAAAGTCAAAGGTGCTTTAAGTTCACCGGGTGCTGGACGCTGGCTGCTGGGTGCCTGCGTGTTGGAAACTTTTGGTGAGCGCAAGCTGCTGAGACGGGGCGCCTCTCACTAGAGACAGATAGAAGCTCTTCCAGTGCGTAGGCCAAGCCGAGCCAAACAAAACCCCAGCCGTTGGCTGTCGATTCAGTTTGGACTTCGACGTCTTGCCAGCAACATCGTGAGCGCTAATAAATGTAATAAAAGCCAGCTAAATATTACTAAATAACAGTCAACTTGATTTAAAAGTGCACAGAGTCTATGTGAAAGAGACAGAGACAGTGAGTGAGAGTGAGAGAGAGAGAGAGAGAGTGACTGAGAGTGAGAGTGCGAGTGAGAGTGAGAGCTGTATGTGTAGTGACAATCACACCTTGGACCCGCCTCATTGCCCCGCAGCGTCAATGCAATGAATGCTCAACTGTAGAATTGTTTTGATTGTGAGAGCGCGAACTGTAGTACGGCGTCTTAATTGTGGTGTAGCCAAGTGTTAAACATCTCGATGCTAAGTGAAAGTGGCATAAACTAAATACAAAAGATATTCAAAATTAAAAACAGAGTCAAAGAAGGCCGAAAAACTGAATTTCGTAATTTAATGCGCGTTTTCTTTTAACTCGTTTTAGCCGCTAATTGTTCTTAGCTTATTTGTTGCGACTCGAAGGTCAGCTGTTGTGGTTTTAAACGTGTTTGGAGAGGCAAAAACAAAATGCATGCTATCTGTTATTGTTTGTCAATGAATCAAAACAATATTTGGAGCAAATAATTATCGTAGTAAACAAATGAGAAAGTTGTGCAAGAATATTACAAAACATTCATGTATTTTCTTGTACAGCTAAAAACTGATTTAAAATATAAATAAAACATTGACATAAACTTTAATATAATTTGTTGTTTGGTTAAAAACTACACAAACAGTTGAATTAAACATTGACTTCTAGTTGAATTAACTTTTTTTCCCCAGCTTATAACTATAAAAACATTTGAATAAAACATAGAATAAAACATTAACTTCAAGTTCAGAAACAAATATTTGTTGTTTTAATTGTATTCATAATTAATCTTATTTTAATATTTAGTTTGACTGCACCTCGCCGCATAAAACTCCCTAAAAATGAGCGCTGTGGATGCCATCATCAACTATAAACGCAGTCCCAATGAGGACTTTTACGCTCTGCTCCACTGCGATGAGACCTCTTCGGTAAGTCGAAAGTTTAATTAAAACCAATAATTAACTAAGTTCTTAATGAGCTGAGCAGCAAATCCAAGCAGCAGCAGCCCCGTTAAAGTTTTTTGGCTAAAAATTTAATTTGGACTTAATTGAATTAGCTGCGAGAGCTTGAGCCGAGAATGGTGAGGATGGAGCTGGCAGCCACAAAGGCAACGCTTTCCAGGCAAACAGCCTTAGATAAACATAGCTAGATAAAGATGCAGATATAAATGAAATCAAATACAAGTTGACGCTTGCCGACTTGGCTTTGAGCTTGTCGGGGCATTAGTTTCAATTACGTCTCGCATTTATATTCAGAAACGTGCCAGATTAAAAGAATTGAGTGCGGCAGCGGCTTTGAGATACAACTTAGTAGCTGCCACTTGGCAATTAAACGCCCAGGCACACGGATGCCTGCTGGAAATTGTCTGCAACTGTCTTTAACTGGGTAAAAACTGTTGCTGTGCGGCATGTGAGGGAAACTTTTCACTGACAGCCAGAGTCCTTCAATTATCTCTGGCAAAAGTTGTCAGCGTGTGCGTGTGGGAGTCTGCTTGAGTTAAGCCTGGCAATTATTTTGTGTTTTAATATCAGCTTGAGCGCAGTGCTCGTCTGTCAACGGGCTGACAAGATCTTTGTCATTAGGCTTACTTATATCAAATGTGAGAATGCCTAGTCTGCTGCTTTGACATCCAAACCCTTTTAATCGCATTCATTTACCTGTTCGGCCCAAGGCCCTGGCTAGCTTAATGGAATTTCGCTGTATGAAGACCTTGGCACTCGCTTCGGGTTGTCAAATTTTCTAGTTCACAAAATTTCAATAACAATTTTAGGAGCACGCATGGCGTAGCCCGAAGGTAACTTTATCCACACTGCGGCCTAATCAAATTCAATGGCATGAAAAATGTTTTGACGTTGCCGTAATTTTCCACCTGTAAACATTTTAATGTTGGCAATTTTTCAAGCTGTCGATTGCATCATGTTGAGCCATCTATTGAATTATGCACGAGCTCCCCCATGTTCAGCATCACTCGTGATGAGGGTGACTCTGCTGGTGAAAATGGCAAAATGTCTGCTGGGAAACGGATCTCATTAATATGAAAATTTGTAGTTTCCTCAAATATATTAAAGAGAAGGCTGGCTGTTGCCAAAAACAAAGTCTGCTCCAGTGCTTCAAGCTGTGTCTAAGGATTTCATTTTGTATTCAAGAATTCATTTTCAATGCCATTAGGCTTAGCATTACTCAGAGCTTGTTTATTATTATTGTTATTGTAACATATGGATTTGAGGCTTTCAGCCAGAGTTTCAAAATGTTACTTATCACCACAATGTGTATCTTTTTATCATGGTCGAGGTGTCGTGGGAGTTAAGCTTCGCCTTTGCGAAAAGCTATTTGCTGAGGATGGAGTGAAATTAATGTGATTTAATGCTGAAAAATTAGTTGATTATATTTTCCATTTTCTCATTTACCAAGTTCTCAATTGGTATATGTATGTATATTATTTTTGTGCAAATCAATAGAAGATGTCAGAAGATGGATCGAAAAAATCTAGACACTTTGTAATTCGAGGGTATATATGAGAATATGTTCCAAATTTCAATAGTGACGAAATGGTTTGCATTCAAAAGGACTGACGGACGGACAGCCAGACGGACATTGCAAAAAAACAATATACTCATTTCATGAACCAATATACTGAATTTTCTGAATGAGTATAAAAAGTAGAATCTGGATTGTTTTAATTGATGTTATTCAAAATTCTTTTGGTTGTAATTGATTTTTATTAAAATTCTTTTGTTTCTAGTTGATGCACATTAAAAAATTAATTTCTTACATTACTATATACACTAAGATTAATGAATTTCCATTTGACATATATCAATTGGAGAATAACTAATCATAACATAGTTGGCTTTAGACAAAACTCTTACAATATATATTAAAATATAATGTGATATAATAAATTACAATATAATATAATATAATATAATAGAGTATAATATAATATAATATAACATAATAATATATATAGTATAATATAATATAATATAATAAACTATATAAGATTGCAGCACAGTAAGGTATGAAATGGTTGAGTTTAAAATATCTAGATATAGTATATATCATCATCAGTATCATTAAGAGTTAACTGATCAGAAAGCCTCGAATAGTAAAAAGTTATGCAACTGATATAAGTATAAGCAAGAATCGACTATTGATTTATGAGATCAATGAGATCTGATTGATTACTTGTTCAAAAGTGAAAGTTTACTTTTACTAAGTTAAGACTGCATAGGACGCACAGTGTATGAATCTTGCTATCTTATTTGATCAAATATACAATTCATATCAAAATATTGCATTACTTATGTAACGTAAGACCAAGGAGAAAAAAAAAAAAACAAAAAGTATAAGCTGCGAGCAGAATTTATGAACAAAGGATGCCAGAAACTAAATATTACAAAAAATAAGGAGCCCAACTTGAACACCTGCCAGACCGCATTCTTCCCTTGCGAAACCCTCCATTCTTTCATCTAGCCACACCAGTCTACACTCACATCTTTTATAGCATTGTTCCACTAACTTTTTTCTATCATTGTCAATTTCTAGTCATTAAGAGGCTTTAAAGTTTCCTGTTGAAATGAAACCCAGCATTAAAAGTTAAAGTTTAATAAAAAAAAATAAAAAATAAAAAATAATTGTAATAAATTGTCTTTGTCTTGGAAACTTGTTTTTGGGTTATTAGAGTTGCTGTGTTTCGGCTTATATTTTATTCAAATTGTGAAACAATACTCGAAATTTAAACAATTCTTTTTTATTTATTTACTTTAAATATTTGTATTATTATTATTTTTTTTAAGTAATTTAACAGTATACTTTACTATTATTATTTTTAGAAAATTTAGCAATTTGTTTCATTATTAAAATAGTAAAAAGCGCCAAGTTTGGATAAATTGTTGAGATGATTTGTTGTTGGAGAAATTGTTGAGCTCAGAGCTATTCTCACACAGATGAGTCGATCAGTGTTGGTCCAGATGAACCTTTGCGATGCTCTTATAAATATTTGCATATGTCACGGCCAGTCTTTATTTTATAATCTATATATATATATACATATGTATTCTCTTTATTCTATATATACAAATATATTTATACATTCAGACAGACTTATTCCCATGTTGACATATGCATATTTATTGGCTTTTATTATGAAAAACAACTTCGAATTCTCTGTATCTGTGGAACAATTGGACTGGGCTCTTGACGCTCATTTGCATTTCTCTCCGACGTTGGTGCGGCACAATGCAATCGAAATTCGGTGCAAAGTTAATTTAACGGCAATGCATACTAATTGATCAATTCAATTCTAATTGGTTCACTTTAATTGCATTACGCAATTCGCACACTCGATTGCAACAGAGAACAGAGAACAGAGAACCCCTCGACATTTCAATCTACTGAATGCCTGTTTCTACTGCTATTTGCATATTGTGTTCATGAGTCATTGAAACTGATGCTGTTTCCATTTGCTATTGAAAATGACAAGAGAAGTTCTCAATGTGGCTCATGCAGGGTATTTTCTACAGCTGTTACGAAGCGTTTTTGTTAAAGCTTCAAAATTTGTGAATAGACGGCGAAAATAACAAAATGTCAACATATCATTTTGTTGTGACACAGCTAAAGTTATGCACATGTATGTATGTGTGTGTGTGTTTGTTTGTTTGTGTTTCTGTTTGCTATCAAATTCCCATTATTGTTTGTAATGCCAGGACTCGCTAGCAGCACCCATAGAATCCCATACACAGACACTACGCAGGAATGCCAACAAATGCCTCTGTGAATAGCTGCCAGAGATTCATTAAGTTAATTGTGGGCGTCTCTTTTGAGGGATGGGAGTGGAGCAGAATCCCTGACTGCTGTTGCCTGAAATACATTTATTTTCACGTGCCTTTGCCGCTGCAGTCTGCCGCATGAGTAACACATTGAATTGAAATTAATTATATGCCTCGTTGCCGTTAGCTTAACATACAAAATTCAACGTGCGCTCATAAATAATATAAATATTCTAATAGCAAACGGAGCCGGCAACAATTTGTAAATATATACATATATATATATTTATATTTGCTATATGCTCATATATATATATATATATATATATATATATATATATATATATATATATATATATATATATATATATATATATATATATATATATATAAGCCATATATTTTTATAAGCAGCCAACGTCAATATTTTGTGCAGACAATAGAAAATCAACATGCAGCGTAAAGTAATGCTATTATGAATGGCTGACTGAGTGACTGCCTGACTGACTGAGTGACTGACTAAGCTGCTGGGCAACTGTTGGTCTGTGGCATCAGCGGTCATTGTGAAAGTCTGTTATTGTGCATGCAAAGCCATTTTCATCAACAACTGGCACAAACAACAAGGCTCAACAAGAGGCTTTTGTTTTGAAAATTGAGTGTCCGGGCCACCGCCCGACTGCTCCACAGCTCCACAGGATAATGCGCTTTTGTTGCTTGGGTTGCGATGACAACTGTCATGTCCTGTCAGCCGCCAGCTGGATAACTGCTGTCTGCCGCAAAATATTGCCCGACAGCAACTTGTTGCTGCTGCTGCTGCTGCTGCTGCTGCTGTCTGTCAGTGCAAACACTTTGGCTTAATTAATTTCAATTGCTCGCACAGCCTTGACGCTAATGTCAGTCAGTAAGTTGTGGGCGGGATCCATTGTCAAGGTTGTCGCAGTGTCAGAAGTCGGCCATCCTTTCAGCCAAGTGTTATTTTGTTGCTCTCAATTTTCACGCAATTTGGGTCGACTTTCAGGCCCACGATGCTATTACACTTAGTGGTTTACACTTTCACACTTGACATTTTCCGGCAAACAATTTCGCAGCGAACAACATCACGTAAATGTTTGCTTGCTATTGTCATTGGGACTTATCGCTTCCGCCCCATTGATGATGCTTTGATTCTGATGTGCTGTCGTGTGAGGCTTCGCTAGCTGCTGACAGCTTTACCTGTCGTGCGGTTACACCTGTTTGCCGACCTGTCCTTGACGACGCCTCGTCGCTTGTTCACTTTGCGTTGGCTTAGTATCGACATATAGCCGTAATCATCTTTATGTTCACTCTCTCATCTTTATGCTCACTTTGGGAATAGCACAAAATCTGCATGTCGCAACAATTTGATATAATGTAATGCGGGAGACTTTTCTCCAGATTGATGCCACAAAATGCTTAGTTAATTTATGGCAAAGAGAATTTTTCATTGCAATTTGCTTAATTTACGCCATTTTCTGTCATCTTCTTCTTCTTCTCCCGCAGCCGGAGCAAATCCAGGCCGAGTACAAGGCGCTCGCACTCCAGTATCATCCGGACAAGAACAGCGGCGACAAGGACGCGGAGGCCAAGTTCCAGCAGCTAAAGGTAAGCAGCAACAAAAGAACATTTGCCCGGCAACAAGAACGCAAACATTTTACATATTTAATAAAGTACCGCCAGGTGGGTTCCTAAATAGGCGGCGAGGGGTGGCAAAAGACTTGCGCGCTCCCCGAGGGTAATTTATTTAAGTTGAAAGCTTCGACTCGAGTTGTTTTTCTTTTTTCCCCTCTTTCTTTTCTGCATTAGGAAAGCTGAAAGCATTGTTGATCTACTCTCGCCATACACATAAATTATAAAACATAACCCCTCAGTTAGCGTAATAAAAAACTAAAAACTCACACACATACATATACACATACGTTGGCAGGAGATGTGCGTGGAGCATGCAAAATGGTTGGTTGTTAGTTGGTGAATGCTTAAAACCACATGGAACAAAGCACAAACATGCACACACACAAACACACACACACACATGTACACAGATATATGAGCACACACAATTGAATAGCCAGAAGCACACTCATTTACACTCAACCTCAAATTGAATTTTACACATAACAAAAAGCTGCAGAGATCGCGAGCACTTTGCAAGTAGATAAAATAAATTACATGCGACTATACCCCATATATATATATATGAATATATGTGTATATATGCATATAGCTACTATTTTGAAGAGGATTATTGATTTTGCGCTGTGTCGGGCCAGAAGAACAACAGAGGAGCATCATAAAAATATCTACACATATGTTAATGTGCGTCTGTATGTTTTATGCGGCTATTGTTAGCCGCCTACAACGTAAAGGGAACTAAATCAACTTAGCCAAACAGTTGCCGTACGCTCGTCCTTGTTCTGCCTGCCACTGCTCATTAGAGTCCTGTCAGCTACGGCGACAATAAAACTTGTTACGCGTTTGGGCAACGGCAACGGCAACGGCAACAAGTCGAGCGGAAGTCTTCTTCTATGGCTGATAGTTGTGAAACTGGGTCCAGAGCTCAAACTTGCCATAAAGGGCAAATAAAATTTACAGCTTGTAAAGGTCCCTCTCTCCCTATCTCTCCCCCTCTCTTACTCTCTCTCTCTCTCCCTCTATGTGCATGTGTGCATGTCTTTGTTTGTGTGTTGCTTTCCCTTGAAACTTGGCTGGGAGCCTTTTTTATGGTTGCTATAACGTCAAAGCCATAAAACAAACGCTGATGGCGGCTATAAAGCATTTCAAGTGTAATTTTGAGATTCAAATGAGCACAAATTTGATTTCAGCATGTTTTCGTATATTTTTCAATTTAGTCTTAAAAGCATTTGCTTCAAAGCATATTTTGTAATTATTGTTAGTTATAAATATTTGAAGCAGTTCATCAAATTAGTGCAGGCAAAAATCTATAGGTAATAACTGATTATTCCTAATGAAATATTTACTGATTAGAAAAAAATGTATTTGTTGAATATATTTGTCGAAGATAATATAATGAAAAACTAATCAATGCGCCACAAAAAAAACAAAAGCTTATATATCAGTCAGAATTATTGTTAGATATATCAACATTTTTCAGTATGTATATCCTGAATCATTGATATAATATGATGCGAAACTGTTAAGTTAATAGAATGGAATTGAATAATATACGAATTTTACGATACAATTTTGCATGTCAATGCCTGTCCCCTGCTGTTACAGTAGTGTTGGTGTGTGAGGCTAAGAATGGTTCCAGAAAAAATGAGGCATAATCCAGGACGTGACCAAAAAATACTTATTGAAATTAAATAAATCAAATTCTCATCCAAGTACCTCTATTTTTTGCACCCAAGTTATGTAGACTACGTTTATATATATAAAATATATATATTTAGTAAATTTCTGTTTAGATTAGGTAAACTAAAAGGTAGCAGGTCGTTAAACAGTTAATATTTCATTAAAATCAAATATAATAATTAAAAATAAAAAAGCTTTGCTCAATTCAAACTTATATAATCAAATTGTCACTACGAGACAGGGAAAGAGAGAGAGAGAGAGAGTGCTGTTGGTGAACGTAGTCTCCCTTTGGACAGCGTCGTGAACGAAGAGATGTGACTAGAAATTTTCATACTAAAAGAGTACATGAATGTGAAAGACAGCAGCATATAAAATCATACAAATAGAATTGAAGGTAACAAAAATTACCTGATTTTCGATGTACTTATATATATATATATATAGTATATATATTTATTATATATATTCACATTGCAGATACACACTAAATAAAAACTTTACGACCTTTCTTCATTGCGTGTAAAATTCTGCGAAATCATCTCTCAACGTACACATAGCATAAGTTCTACAATAAATGAAAATGAAATTTACTTTGTCTTCAGAATATATATATATATATGAATTTCAAGGGACGCATTTAAGATCATATTTATATTGCTGATGTTCCCAGTTTTTGTTTTCTGAGAAAGCATCTTTGCTGTTCTCGACAAGTTTTTGACCAGCCAAACTTTAATTCTTTATTGGCATGAACAAATATGGCCACAGGGCCAAAAAAATAATTGAAGAGAAATAATGCAGCTAGCAACTGACGGCTAATAGGAAAAGCTCGAAAACCTTGCTTGCTGACCCACATAGCCAATGAGTAGTAAAATAATTGATTATCACGTAGGAATCAGAGCAATAAAATCTCAGAGGCACAGCGTGTGTAATTTTGCTTGTTTGTAAGTGTTTGTGTGTGTGTGTGTGAGTGTGTGTGTGTGTGTGAGTGAGTCTGCGGCCTTTGTCTATTCATTGAACGCCAGCAGACTACTTTTGCATACAAATTGTAGATGTCTGCTGGTATCAGCCCAGATAGGCTATCAAAGCCACTTGAGCGTGTAACTCACATGCTTGTATGTGTGGGTGTATGTGTACGTGTGTGTTTGTTTGTTAATCACAGTCATGCTAATAAGTATACTACATAAATTGATTATTTTGCGAGCAAAGGCTCAAGCCGTAGCCAAATAGAACCTAAATGCTATTTGTTTTGGGTTTTAACAAAATCTGACTTCAATCAACTAATGTAAATAAACAAAAAGTAAAAACCATTTTTGGAAATTTTTCACTTGCAGGAGGCCAAAGAGACTTTGTGCGATCCGGAGAAGCGGGCCATATACGACAAGTGGCGCAACAGCGGCATCTCAATGAGCTACAAGCAGTGGCTGGGCATGAAGGAGCACGTCGGCCAGGTGAGAAGATACACAATTGCCGAGAAGGTGGATAAAGAGGTATGCGTATGGGCCAGGAATATTCCGAAACAGAGAAGTAAACTTCAATCCCCCCAATCTAAAAATACTGTAGACAACTGAGGAGCTGTGTTTTCTCTGTGTATGCCGTCTGCTGTATGTTTTATTTATAAAGTGGGAAAATTACAGTTGCTCACATTGTATGTGACTAGCATTAGCATCAGCATTGTCTCTCCGACTGTCTGTTATCCTTTCAAACGATTTGCTCTTCGACAAACAACAATTTGTACAAGTGACGCAAGCCCATATATATATTTAATGATCTAGAAGGAGGCAGGGACAAGAATATATTTGTATATACATATATATGTAGGTAATAGACTGTAATTTGTTATTGCAGCTTTCTGTAGATAGTACAAAGTGACTCATTCATTTATAATGGCTGAGCAATGAGAATTCAGACTAGGGTTTTAGCAAGTCACTTAATATACTTTCAATCTAGCCACAGACTAAAAGATAGTTAAAGTAAATTAATTAAAGATTTTCTTATGCTCTGAGCATGCACTTCCATAGAAGTAATATTATTATTTAAAGCTCTTTTTGTTCTTATTATCGTATTTTTATTTAAGTTTTAATTTTCTTGTAACTTTTTTTTAAACTTTTTTTTACCTAATGCTTTTTGTTGTACTTTTTTTTATCAATTAAATTTTTAATTTTAAAGTTTTTCTTTTCTTTTTGTTAAATTTTAATTTTTTTTTTTGCTCATTATATTTGTTATTCTTTTCCAGTTAAATTTAAATGTATTTAATTTTAAGCTTTTATTTATTTTTTAATTTAATTTAATTATATTTAATTTATGAGTATTTTTATTTTATCAATGTTAATTTTTAAATTGTTTTCTTTTTTTTTCTATTTATTCAATGCTTTTCTTGCTCATATTGTTGCTTTAATTTTTTGGTAGGTTTATTTAAGTTTTTATAATTTATTTTAATATTGTTGTTTAAGCCTAAACTTGTAGCTGACTTTCGCATTTTTCTCTACTCTGTTAGATATCTATTCGAATTTTTAAAACAATTCTGTTTTGGCAATAGAATAAGTGATTGGGTTCAAGTGCATTTGCTTCCGCATTCTCATTATTGCATATTAAATTTGATTAATTGCCACTTTGCAGGCTAGCTCAATGCCAATTTCCATGGGAAATTATCGCGCATTCATCAAGGTTGATAGGGGGCTGGCTTCAGCCTGGCTAATTTGCTGTGGCAAGATGATGACAGCTTTGGGCAGTCGCCTGTGGCAGCTTTGCTCTGGTTGCGTTTTGGCTTTGCGGTTGCAAGCAATTTGCGCACGTGTTGGAGATTTTCCATTAGGGTTTCAGAATGAGCTCACTGGACTGGCCATCGCGGTTAAATGCCATTTTGATTTGAGTTAGTTTACCATTTGCTTGCAAGATTCAGAACTTCAGAATAGGGGACGGCGCACAGGAAAACCAGACCTCGGATTCAATCAAACCGAAAATGTGATTTAAATTTAACTAGCAAACTTTGATTTAAACTCCCAGTCTAAAGCCTAACTCTGATCGCCTGAGCACCTCCAGTTTTTACGTATTTTATGGTATTCTTTCAATGTGCCTCTTCATCCAAAGTGTTCTAAGTGTACGCCGTGCATGCGAACGAGGAGTCAATGCATCTGAGCACAAATTCAAATCGATTCTTATGTAAATACACTCACACTCGTCTATCAAATCAATCCAGATGCATTGGCTCTGGCAGTAGTTGCCTAACTGCACAAGAAAACTCGATTAATGGCCAATTGTTTTTCGTTCAATCAAAGTCCATGCATTGGGCCACACCTAAGACCAAGGACCGCATGTTGCCGGAGACCGGTGCAGGAGCTGGTCCGGGCGGTGCCAGCTGCAGCAGCGGCGGCCTCACAGCCGCCTCCCCCAACCCAGCCCATCGACGTGCATCCGAAGGCGGAGCCGCTCTCTATTACGGCAACCGCAAGGCCGAGTGGGGCACTGAGAACACCGATGTGGCTAACAAATTTCGTAATTACGAGATCTAAGCGGCGTTTGGAGAATGTGGGGAGAGTCGACGATGACATGATGATTATCGATGCTATGAGATCAAATTGAAGAGAGCCGAACAAAGTACATTTTATGCATATTTTTAGCCCCTCAGAGGGCAATATATCTCGATGTGAGTTGAATAACACATATTCCAATTACATATTACAATATTATTGAACAAAACAAATACAAGACGTACGCGAAGAAAACATATATATCAAATAAACATTGAGCATTGAGCGAAAGCGAAAGCCAAGTTACGCGAAATACAAAATATTATTAACCAACTCTATTAAACATACATATATACAGATATAAAGGCGTACATGTTCTATATACAGACATAGTACTTATATTGATGTGAATTATAACGTTGCAACATAATAATTATATAAATGTTTATAGGTGTATAAAAAAATATGAAAAAATGGTAATTATCTATAGAAGAAACTGTAATTTCAATAAACACAAGGCTCGAAGGCGGCAAGTGGTTAAAGTTAAGCTTAAGTGAAACGTTTGAATGAACTTAGTCAAATTTTAAATGTATATTTCAGTGGCAACAACGTCTAATTGACTCATATATACACAAGCACACACTTACACTATATAATGAATATATTTATCGACAACTATTTGTATATTGATGTATGTATTTATGTACCATGTGCCCCCAAAAGACAATCCCTTTGGAAGTGTTTACCAGTGCACTGAAAAAAAAATTGATAACTCTAACTAAACCTAGCATCAAAATGCCCACCACACAGAACTTATCAAATGAGAAAAAGTTAAAAAAAAACACCCTACCACAAAAGCGAATTTAAAAACTATATACAAAAAAAAAAAAAACTGCATAGTCAAAAAAAAAAAAAAGAACTTTCACTTGGTGTCCTTTAATATGCAAATCTAAAATTTGCAAACAAAACTAAATAACTAAACTATTTTATTTATTTATGAAACAAAAAAAAGTCACTCGAAGACTTACAAAAAAAAAAAAAATTAAAAAAAAAAAATAAGAATTATAAATGTTTTGATGCATTGTTGTTTTTAGTATCGATGTGTGATGCAATTCTTAAATGTTATACAAATGAATATCAAAAAAATTAAAATATATATGAGCGAAAATTAAATTTTGCCAACGTAAAGCTACATTATATAAATGTTTATTTGAAATCATATTGAATTTACTCAAATACACACATATTATTGAGCAGGAACGCAAATGAAAATTGATGAAAATTGCCCCAAAAAAAAAAAAAAAAAAAGAAAACAAAACAAAAAAAATATAGCGAAGATTTAGCTATTTCTTAATTGAAACAGAATCTCTGTAGATCGCAAGCCAAAGACAATTATTTTTGTGGGCCCACGCGGCGTATGAATCGCGTAAGGCAAAGCTTCAAAAACTAGCAATTATGCAAATACATAAATGTTGAATTTAATTTAGCTGAACTATGAATGTATAAATGGCAAACAGAAAACCAAATAAAGTCAACTATTTAAAGGAGTTTCTTCATTTGAAGAGGCTTCACGAAAAACACCTGCAGTTGTTCTTATTTATTTATGCTAATTTAAAAGTAAGTAATATAAAATTCACTCCATTTGACTTGCGGTTAGCTCCAACACCTGACTAAGCGTGGCCTGCGAGTCGTCCCACAGGTAACAGGGTCGGCGATCCGATTGCACGAATTCACGTATCCAGCGATTAAGCACTGCATAATAACAGAGCGTTGATGTTATACTAATAGAGCTCTAATGCCCAACACGATTCGCCACTTACCCCACTTGGAGCCCACAATAATGGGGCAGGCGCCGTGCATGGTCCTCACATCGCCCACGCCCGAGGCATGCAGGTTGTACCAAAACGCGGCTAAAATTAGCGAAATTGCGAAACATATAATTACGTGTGTACAAACGGGTCTGGATAAGGATCTGAAGCGGGTATATTGTAGCCTTAATCAGTGTGGCGGGGTTATATAGAAACTGGGATATAATTTCAAAATATTATTTAAGTTTTGGTTTTGATTGCAGCATAGTGTTAATCGTGTTAATTCATGCATAAGCTTAGCTTACAGAAGTATGTTCAAAATAATACTGGACTTCCTGCCAGTTTATACTCCCGTAACATAAAAGAAACCATTAGCCAGAGCTCATTCAAATTCCTTCTGCACGTACCTGCATATTTCTTGGGTTTGAGCAGTTGCTTTAAAACGGGAAATGCTGTGGCACCACCCTGTTCCACATCGCTGAGCTAAAAGGGCAAACGAAAATATGTTTTTCAGTGAATTGACTTGGGAAACAAAGGCAGGCAACAAAGGGACTTACATAGAATAGGACGGTGGCAATGCGATTTCCCATTTCCAGGCTGGAAACCTGCTTAGTTTCAAACTGACAACAGGCATTAAAGGACTTTACTATAAAACTTTCAGATTCTACTTACGGCATTCGCATAGAACCAGTCCATATGCTGGGCATAGTGGCCGCCTATGCCGTAGTTGGCCAGCTGATGATCCTCCGCAAATTCTGCAATTTAAATTCATATACTTATATTATTATTGCATGGCAAGCACAGTTTCCCCTTAAGCTCACCCATGTGCAGATCGGTCATATCGGCCACACGTTGATCGATGGTGCGCAGCACTTTGTGGCGAGTCCTCGGAAGGAAGCCGAATTGGCTGGTGCGTGCGTTGGATACAATGGCTGAGTTGTTGCCCGTGACTTTGGCACGATGAATTTTGTTTTTGGTTAGCCTGACCAGCGTGTCGATTTCACTCTGATAGATGACATCGTGGAAGACCACAAGCAGCGGATCGTGGCTGAGCTCCTCGACCTTCAGAGGTGCCAATAGCAGAAAGGGATGCGTCTCGGTCATGTAGCCACAGCGCAGCGCACGCAGCTCTGATGGCGTTGGCTTTATATGACCATTGCAGGTGTGGCGGTATAGCTCGAAGTCGCTCAGATTGGTCAGATCCTCAGGTAAGGGCTAAAATACATGGGAACACAAAGATCAGATAAGTCATAGTCTGCAATAGAGTTCTTCACTCACAGCATGTTCATTGACTGGATCAGCGGTCAGCTTGTCAATTAGATTTTGTATTTGCTTAAGGTCATTATAGTTATCCAAGTGTCTCCAACTGCCTGGTTCTATATTTTTAAGCATTTCCAGGGTATTATTCATGCCTCTGTGATCACTTAGCCTAGCTTTCAGCTTGACTAACTGCTCCAAAATAAGTGGCTGTAGCTGAGCGCGATCCTTGTCCGATAGACGGTTATTCGCCTCCAGCAGCCAGGCGTATGCCAGCTGCAGATGCTCATCCCGCGCCGCCTGCTGAGCTATGTCCAGGCAGTGCTGAGCGTTTAGTTGAGTGCTTTAACGAAGATAACGTGAGGTAAGTGTAATTGGTGCACTTTCTATTCTATTTTTCGCTATTTATTTCCCATTCGGCTCACCCATAGGAAACACCATCGAGAACTCCAGCAGCCACATGCTTGGTCTGCAATCTATAAATGTATTGCAAACGCAGCAGTCCATCGATGGCGCCCTCCAGCTCCCGGGCATTGGGCATGTCCTCTTGCTGGCGCAGCCGCTGCAGGCGCCCCAGTGGCTCTATAATTGGACCGTACACAGAGCGTATAGTTAATGAAGTTAGCATGTAAGTGAATTGGACACCCACTCGCTCCGGTTGTGGCTGCCATGAGATTCGCAATGTGCTCCCAGTCCACGGTCAGACGTTTGCTCAGCAAATATTTGTTCAGCGGGCTTTCGAAATACGTCACGCCCCATTGCTCGGCTTCGTTACGTTCGCGCTCGAATTCGTCCAGCCGCCTGTCATTGCAGATTGAGTTGCATCAAATTGAATTAGTGCCAACCCAGAGTCAACTTACGCTCGCAGAAAATCCAATTTGCTCTCATTATCAGCGATGAATTTTTGCATGTACTGCAACATTTGCTGCTCATACCGAAAGACCTTGGACATCGCATGAACGGAGGAGAAGAACTCAGCCGTGGCACCATACCTGGAAAAAAGTGCCAACACAACCAGCAGCCCGAACGAATACATTTTTAGCAGCATCTCTGTTCTCAGCCACGGCTCGAGGTCAACTGATTTTGCCAATTGACCCCGCCGGGTGATGGCACGATTGATAACTTATGCATGGTTATGGCTTCTATATACATATTACATAATTTCTAACCCTAGCTCTAGCCCTAGCTCAGTTGCCAATAACTACTTTAGCAAAACCTGTTTGTGCCTACGAATAGGTAAAGAAAGTCTGAGTTCATTGTGCCTAACTAACTGGTTTTGAATCTACGTTCTAGCCGGCTTTAGATGCCGCTCTTTTCCCCTCTAGATTTGTATCTCATCACGAAGATAACCTAAGAAATAATATGTTCTTACTTTCACTAATTAAGATAGATCCGAAAACCATGTATACGGTATACAAATTAATCTCAATCAACGTCCGATTGATTTTTTTAAAACAACCAATTTTAAATAAACACTTTAGATGTAATAATTTATATGAAAGTTCACTTATCATGGAAGCAATTGACGTTTGTAACAGGTGCGAAATATAAGTGATATTGCTTTGAGCTATCATCTACCTGTTGTAATAACAAATAACGTCTAAAATACATTTAATTCCCTTGTTTCTCATTTCAACAAGTGGCCGATATTACTTAATCGAAATAATACCAAAGTCATTTACTTTACTAGAGAAAGCATATTCGTTCCTGATATTCGTTCCTGATAACTGAATCCAATTTGAAAAATCATATTTTGAAGCGATAGTATAATCTTATTTAATTATTTATTGTTTTTCCAATACTATTTTAGCGTATTATCTATTTTTTACCCGCCAGTAAATGCCATAAAAATTAAATTTAACTTAAAAATAATAAAAATATGATGACAATAAAAAATATATGATATAATTTAATAATATATATATATATATATATATATATATATATATATATATATATATAAAAATACAAAATTTAAAAAAAATTAAAAAGTAAATATTAGTTCCGCTTGGGTTTCTTAGCATTTCAACTATTATCAAACTTACGTGGTTAATATTTTGTTACCGCGCTAGAAAACATAAGCCAACAAACATTCCCGGACAACTGTGTAAATATTTGTCTAGACTTCTTCATACTAAATTTGAGATCTGTTTTTTAGTGTCAGAAATTGAAATGCAGTCAGTAACGTCTGGTACGCAGCATAGTGAATATGGTTAGAATGATTGCGGTTCTGTTGATGATCGGATTGGGATGCTTGGAACTTGGTTATATTGTTGCTGAATGTGTTGAGCCCAGTAAGGGAATTAAGAGTTTTTTGGAAATGGAGGCTCTGATAGTAAGGCACTTGGAGTCCTATTTAGACAAAGCGGAGAATGAGCATGACTCGATTTCAAGGTAGATTTGACACAGACCTAAATTAAATAATAAATTGATTTATATTTATTGCATAGTTATTTGGTTGAAATCGACAATTTGCATAACCAATTCGATAATCCGGTCGAGTATTTTGGTAATCCCATCAATGCGTTCTTGGCCATCAGTCGGTTCGCAAACATCTGGAAGCATGAAATATTTTATGTATTGTTAACTAACAAAACTTATATCGAATATATAAATTCGATCGCTAGCGAGGTGGATAAGAAAAAACTGGAAGGCCCCACGAATAAGGATCTTCTAAGTGCCGTTGACAATCTATGGGATATGCAGGAGGTCGCAGGCATTCCCACGTCAGAATTATCCAACGAAGTCGTGCTGAGAGATGCAAATTCTGACAAGAATGTGACTCTTAGCGCCAGCGATTGTTACATCATTGGACGCAATCTCCATGAGTTGGAGCACTATGAATATGCAAGACAGTGGCTGCTAGAGGCACGAAAGCGTGCCTCTCTGGAAACCTCAATGTTTTCCAATGTCAGTAAAATACGTATTCTGGAATACTTGGCTCTAGCATATGAAAAGCTAGACAACATCAAGCTGGCTTATAAGCTTAACAACGAAATTCTTAAACTTGAACCAAAGAATGAGACAGCCCTCATTAATAAAATCAGGCTACAGACCGAACTGGCACTCGATCGCATAGGGATGTCAAAGGTCCCACTAGACAAGCAAACATATGAAAAAGATGATTGATTTCATAAATAAAGATTATATCTAACTGGAAATATTGTTAGTTAATTAAATTTTAATATATTTGTAAGGTTTTTTAAAATTTAATACACGTTAGTGTCTCAGCAGGTATCAAGTTTGTTATATTGCTAAAATAAAATATATATATGTATGTATAATAAAAGTTTTTAAACAGAGACAGAGAGAGAGATAATATTTCAATAAAGCAGCAAAATGTAACCATATTTATTTTTTTGTACATAAATATACATATGTATGAAAACACGTAGATTTATTCGTGACTTACTGCATTCAAATAAATTATAAAAAATATAAAAAAAATGCAAAAAAATAAAAATAAAAAGAAAAACAATAAAAATATTTGCAGTGTGATAAAATTATTTTCAATTTACATATATGTCAGAAAATTACACACATTTTTTCATTCATTCATTCGAATATTGTTGAATATCATAAATAAATTGATGTGGGTCTCATGGCGATTTTTTAATTTTTACCTCGATAGCTGAATAAGAGAAGGAAGGAAGGAAAATTATAATTCAATTGTTACATTTCAAATTATATCTCCAATTTTTTCATCCATTAGTTTATCAGTACAAGCTTGATTTTACAACTCAGTTAAATACGAATTCAAGCATAATAAATTATTGCTAAATTGAAGCATAATCATTTCTTATAGTTCTTTCTTTTTTTTTTAAATTACATAAACCATCCCAATTCTGATTAAATGAAGGGTTAGTGATAACTGAGTAGCAAAAGAACTTGTTAAGTATAACAAAGCGAAAGTAATTCGAGAAAGCATCAAAGTTGTGCAATTAGTGCACCTTGATGAAATGGAAACTCAGAAGTTAACAAAGCGAATGAAGGACTAATTGCACTCATGAAGGCATCAGTTGAAAGTGCTTCCCAGAAGAGACATTGACGCAATGACAGACTAAATTAATTCCCTGAAATTGACTTAATCATGACGACTATTAGGAAATTAGCTCAATAAGCAAGGCAAGGCAAAATTAGCTGGAATTGCGCCTGCAAGCTTTTGGACAGATTAAGCAGCTATGGCAACAGTTGACCCTGGCTTATACATAATTCATAAGTCATGTTTGTATATACATGAATGAGCATAACAGTAATTACGTAAACAGTAAATCAGATTGTGTAACTAAGGAAATGAGTAAGATATTTAAATGGTGTATGGAATTTATAAATTACTTTCTCTTGGGTAAATTTATATATCTCAATTTGATGAAAGTTCTCTATTTGACATTTGTGCTAGTTATTGTTAAGTACCCAGTCTTCAACTCTTTGCAATTAACTTTTCAAGAAATTCTAAAGCAGAAGTAAACCTTTTATATTTTCATTCAGCCAAGAAGATTTAAAGCTTAAGGGAAACCTCGAGGTTGCAGTTCAAGCACAGCTTAACAATTCAATTGAAGCTTGACGATTAAAATGTTTTACGTTTAGAATTTGTTGAAGTCTTAACTGAGCTTGATTAGGCTAGAGGTATAATAATTGGTATACATTTATGCTACATATTTCAGTATATTGTCGTTTACTAAACACGACTATATGACTTGGTCTTCTAACTACAATGTATTCAGCACACGGAGAAGAGCGAACCTCGAACAGAAATCATCAGCAGAAGAGAATTCCAGAAAATGCAAAATATGAAGTTCTAAAGACAGGTTACCTCTACCACCTTTCTAATGCCCGTGCAAAGTTGCTTCTCCTCAGTTCAGCCACAGCAGCCAAGCGGCTTGGTCAATAGTTACAGCATAGAAAACTTTGGCAGCCATAAGCAGGCATTATTTTTTGACGAGTAAAGAAATAACGTAACAAAGAGCTCGCTAGCCATTGACCCGGACTGGAATAAAAACAACAACAATAATAAAAAGGCACACGGCTAATTATGCAAACGCCAGCAGCAGCAAAGCGATGGCTGTGGCTACTTTGGCTCGCTTTGATGTGGTCAAGAGCTGTGAGTGGCAGCAGTGAGGAGCACTTACGTGGGCTGCTGACCACCGAGAGCGCGGTCATCAACGTTCTGCGAGACTACATAGATGCCTTAGATCAGCAGCTGGAGGTAATCAAAAGTGAGACAGCGGCCATAGAGCAGCTGCATCGGCTGGTGGGCAATCGGGTGGAGCAGCATATGGGCAATCCACTCAATGTGATAACCATACTTAAGCGTTTCCAAAGCGTTTGGCCACTGCTTGAGCAGCAGGCAAATGCCACCCACAATCTGGCCACAAGTCTTCCAGATTACAAGATGGATTTACAGCTGCCCAGCGAGGAGGACTATGAGGCGGCGTTGCTGACTCTACTGCGACTGCAGTCAGTATACGACCTGAAGCCAGCCACCCTATCGCTGGGCATAGTCCATGGCCTGAAGGTGGGGTAAGTATGCTCAGAGAAATGCAAACAAATGCAAAGCACTCAATGCATACACGTTTCGATTTAAACAGCTTGGCCATGTCATGGAGCGACTGTCTGGAAATAGCACGAAAGTCGGAAAGGAATGGCGACCATGCCGTCGCCAAACACTGGCTGGAGACAGCAATGGGAAAGGTGGCAGCTGAGCGTAATGCAACAGCATCGGTCAGTGAGCAGGAGTGGGCCAAGATTAAAATACTGGAGGCATCGCTCAATATGGATTACCGTGCAGGTGCATCTCACTGGCATTCATAAAAGTTTATATATTTTTCTATAAATTCCGTCTTTGCATCAGGTGAATTTTTGAACGCACTCACAGCAGCCAAAGAATTGTTGCTCCTGCGTCCCTCCAGCCACAATGCGAGAAAAGCAAAAGCCGAGATAGAACGAACTTTAAACAAAAGTTCACAGAAATTTGTATCGAACAGAAAGCCGAAGGCGAAGGTAAACAAAATTGCTAAAATGTTATGCAACAGGCGAGCAAACAATAAGCCGATTAATAATCACTTTACATTATTTATATCGAGTCAATGTCGACTTGCATATTTTCTGTCCATTGATAAGGAGAAAACAAGTAAGAATGTTGCAGTCAGTATTCAATCACTTGAAGTAAAAGAGTAAAGAAGGAGTATGGGGTAACTTAAGTGCCTCTTTTCTCAACTCTTCCTTTAAAAATATTGGATGATATAACTTTTACCGTTTTGCCACGGCCAATATCGCTATATATATACATATCATTTGTGTCAAACCAATAGAGGAGTTTATAAGTAACTTATTCGTAAAATTTTGAGATAACGTTTTACCTGGTTTGCCAAGCTCACAGTTGCTGTGAATGTTTCAAGCATTGCCAACATTCAATAAATATGGAAAGAAGAAGATTCAAAATTTATGCCGAACACTTTTCTGTTAATTAATGTTATCTTTGCCCATATTTACCTGAGAGCTCTGCAATTTGGTATCAAATTCCATTTCTATATTTTATAGTTACCGAGCATACAATCGAAAACTCAATTGTTTCTTAAGTATTATACATATATGTATGTACATGTATGCATGTATCTTTATAGTTTTTTTTTTTATCAAAGTTGAATGTACTCTTCTTTAAATTTATTGCAAGTCTACAAAATCCGTTGAGCAGCTGATTGTTGATGAGCTGTGTCGGTCATCCACACAGCAGCCCATAACAGGTAGCCGCTTTACAAAGTGCCGCCAAGATGTTTCAAATCTCCGCATGCTTCGCTTGGAGCAACTAAGTGAGGAGCCATACATCATGCTGTATCATGATGTACTCAGCTCCCAGCAGACTGAACAGCTAATTGGTATGCTGGATGAGCTGCCCCCGCAGCGACAGTCCAAGAGCATGGCCTTCGAGCCTTTGGGGTTCACTAAGCTGGCGCAGAGAAGGGTGCGTGGCATCCACAATCAACTGGGTATTGTCGATGTGGAGCCAGAGGTGTGGCAGGCACGTCGTCACAGTCACGAGCACGTCACACCACTAGAGGAGCCATCAAGCACATCCGAGCATGCGGCACGTGCTCTGCTCAGCGTGCGTAATGCAAATGCAATGATTAACTAATATGTCACTAATTGGTCTATTATCATCTCACTCCATCAATTAGCTGCAAGAGGCCAGGTTGGGCGGCGCCATTGTCTACCCGCAACTGGAGCTCAGCGTGTGCGTCCCACGAGGCGCGCTGCTCTACTGGAGTCAACGCAGCCCATATGAGTCGGGGTCAGATTACCGAAGCCGCCATCTGGTCTGTCCAGTGCTGCTGGGCACACAGCTGTGTAAGTAGAACAGCAAAGACACCTTCCACATGAACTCTACAGATGTGTTTGTTTTTCATTTCTTTCAGCGGCCTGGACACAGCTCAACTAAGGCCTTATAGTATTTCAGAGCTACTACTGATTGACGGGCCTTTCAATCTTTCACTGATTGCCGCAAGGAAAAACAAAAACCAAAATGCTAATATTTTATTGAATTTCATTTGCACTTTCATCTGACATTTAATGGCCATTTCACGGGCGTGGCTGTTCACTAATTAAAGAGCAAGCAAATTTCAATATTTATGCATCACAGCATCTCCTAATGAACATTCGAGCTGTGCGTTTGTCAGGTTTTGGTCAAATGCCTTTCGCCATCTGACAGCAGGAAATAGTTAAAGTCAATATTAAAGACTCATAAATACGAAAACAAATTTGAAAATGCTAAGCACCCTAGATATCTGTGTAAATCAAATGTCAATTAAAACAAACAATGGCACATTATAATGAATTTTACTTGCTCGTTAATAAATACAAAATCCAATAAAAAAGAATAATAAAAAAAACAGCTAAACGACATACCCTGTTTTTGTGTTTTGTATTCAAAAATCAATAAAATATTTTTTGAGGCATTTGATACATTTTGTGTCGTAATCGTCAGTTAAAGTGTCATCGGCTGATTGATTAGAAAATAACAAAATATACTAAGTAATTAAAAAAAAAAAAATTATATAAAAATATATTGTTTAATGTTTATTAATATTTAAAAAAAATATATATGTATATATATAAATTTAAATATATAAATAAAAATATATTATATATTGTTATTCTATTAAACTATCATAATAATTCATAAAATATTTTTTTAATATATAAAATATATTACAATTAACACATTATAGCTCCAAAAAACTACAGGGTATATTTATGTTGATTTTATAGTCAGTGCAACGCTTTCCAACACTGTCGCATCGTTACTGCCGACTGCATTATTAAATATCAAACAACGCGTTCTTAATTAGGTAGAATTAATAAGCCATCGAATAAGGCAACGATATGCCGCGACAGTGGTGAGTAGAGAGAACTAGAACTTGGGCCTGGTCAACAGCGAAAACGAAAACGAGCTAATGATAAGCATCACTAAATCAGCTTTGGCAAAGCCATAAAACATGCTTAATCGCCTCGAAACTCGTATGCTCTTCATTAGAGTGGCTCATAAAGCGATAACTAATTTTTCATACTGCTCGACATAGACATAGACAAACACAAAGGCATAGACATAGACGTAGCCGAGCATCAATTGTTTATGCAAATAGTGTGATGTGTAGTTAGCACCTGGTCGCGGGTATCCGATCTTCTAATCGCGTGTGCCAAAGTGTCTGTCATCACTGGTTTTATTCACTGGTCTCTCATGGGGATGTTCACTCCAAGCTGCGGCAACTGATGGCGGGCGATCAGTTTGTTGTGAGACGCGAGGCATTGCAGACGCCTAACATAGTTTTTAGCTGCTGTATCCCGTTATAGTATATAAATTTTACATATATATACCTGGAAGCTAAAATGCGGGTCAACACTGGACTGCTGGCACTAGGGGTGCTGGTCAGCCTGTGCTGTTGCCAGGCCTCGGATTACTTTTCATCCATTACAGGACTGGAGCAGTTGCTGCAAACGGAACACATTTTGTTGAATGATTTGAGCTCACAGCTGGATGCGGCTAAAAGTGTACTAATACAGCTAGAAGGGTAATGAAAAACAAAGTTAAATAAAACGTATATATAATTACTCTGAATTATTTAATTAGCATTCTCGTAATTTGTTCAGTCTTAGCTATGACTATTCATTAAATGTTAATCCGCTTCGGGTTATCTAAATGTCATCAGAGTCCACTTTTCAATTTTATTGTTCATTGATCCAAGTTTATCATAAACTATCCATAAAAATATACTATAAAATATAAAATAAAAAAATTCGAATAGAATTTTCCATTCAAACAACTATGGGCAAACTCTTGCAGCTTGGCATTTAGCATTTCGCTTTCGTTTGATCGAGTTGTAGAAAAAGTTTTGTGTTTAGAATCACGTAGATTCTCAAATAAATTAGAATTAATTAAGTTCTGCTGTCTTGGGGCCTGGGGTTCTTGTGTCTATGACGACAGAGAAACAGGTAGCTATCGATTTATGATTAGAGTTTGAAACTCGTCTAAGCCAAAATCCATAACCTGATCCACAGAGAGCTGTCGGCCATAAAGCTGGAGCATGCGTTGGCAGCTAAAGGCCTGGAGAACTATCTGACCAATCCGGTGAATGTCTACCGCCTGATGAAGCGCCTCCATACGGACTGGCAACATGTGGATAGTCGAGTCCAGCAAATGAGCGCACAGCTACGTATGTATCTAGCATGTCCAGCATATATCTAATTCAATGGAATGTTGTAAACGGAAACTCAAATGAATTATTTCAGGCTTCAACATTACACAGCACTATGGCCTGAACTTTCCCAGCCAGGAGGATGTGGACGGAGCCGCACTGGCATTAGTTCGCCTGCAGAGCACCTATAAATTGGATGTAGCTCAAGTGGCCGCCGGCATATTGAATGGCATCAAATACGGGTGAGTGAGTGGGTGAATGAGAATGCGAATGAGAATGAGAATCAGAGGGGGGCAACCCAAATAAGCAATAACCAGTCAAGCTTAAAATACAGGAGTACTACACACATACACACATACTCACACTATTTAACAGTGGCCAGGAGCGGACTCACTTTGTTGCGGGTAGAGTGCTGTGACTATTCTAGATAAATTTATAAAAGATAAACTCAATCGTGCAGAATGTTGTATGAATATTAATGCAGCTTATATTCTTACGTCCTCCAAAAAATTCGCACACCCTCGAGTATTTCGGCTCCGTTCCAGTTTTAGTTGTGGGAAATCGTGTGTCGTGTGCCCAGCCAAGCACCACTCATATTCATTTCGATTTTTGTGCTGGCATTATTTTTAGCACGGACATGAGCTGGCAGGATTGCTTTGTGTTGGGTCAACAACTCTTTGAAATGGAGGACTACAACAACACGAAAGTGTGGCTGCGCGAGTCCATGGAGCGATTGCGGCGCCATCAGCCACGCCCCAGCACCCCCGAGCCCGCCCTCCTGAACAGCATGGAAATGGTGGCTCAGAGTTTATTCCGTATGGGTGAGCAGAGTCGGTTGCCACTCGCCCAACTTGCATGCATATTTACCAAACGATTTTAGGCGACTTCGACACGGCATACGAACTGAGCCAGCGCGTGCTCGAGCTGGATCCATCGCGCATACGAAATTGGCATCTGGGTGATAAGGCCGCCAACCTGGCGCACGACGGCGCCGGCGATGATGGGGCGCATCCAAGGCAAGCAGTCGACTACAGAGTGAGACCTTCAGCTCGATTTATCTTTGTAGTTATGCGACTAATTTTGGATTTCGATCCGCCCACAGCTTACCCAGGAGTTCGCCCACTACGAGAAGGTCTGTCGCGGCGAGGTCGGCCCCTCTGCAGCCCAGCAGCGCCGGCTGCGCTGTCGCTATACACGTGGGCGGCACGCCTATCGGCTGCTGGCACCGCTCAAGCTGGAGGAGCACAGCCTCGACCCACTGGTGGTTACCTACCACGACATGCTCCGCCCCCAGCAAATTGACGAGCTACGCGCCATGGCAGTGCCGCACATGCAACGCTCCACGGTTAATCCTCTGCCCGGTGGCCAGCGCATGAAGTCCGCATTCCGCGTGAGCAAGAACGCCTGGCTGCCATACAGCACGCACCCCATGATGGGGCGGATGTTGCGTGATGTGGCCGATGCCACCGGCCTGGACATGACCTACTGCGAGCAACTGCAGGTGGCCAATTACGGCGTCGGCGGGCACTACGAGCCCCACTGGGACTTCTTCCGTGATTCGCGCCACTATCCTGCCGCCGAGGGCAATCGCATCGCCACGGCCATATTTTATGTAAGTTGACTTTACAGCCTAAGCCCCAATGGGTCCACCTCATGTACTTAATGTTTCTATTATGAGCCGCTGCAGCTGTCGGATGTGGAGCAGGGTGGTGCCACGGCCTTTCCCTTTCTCAACTTTGCCGTGAGGCCGCAGCTAGGCAACATTTTGTTTTGGTACAATTTGCATCGCTCCTCGGACGAAGACTATCGCACCAAGCACGCCGGCTGTCCGGTCCTGAAGGGCAGCAAGTGGAGTGAGTATTTTTGCGACGCCAAAAAAAAAAGAGTGGGCTATCGCAATTTGCATCAATATTTACTATCAAAATAGTAATTACACAAATTATAGCGCTAACAATATGCTCTAAAAAAATAAACATGTTTTCATATCTGAAAACACTTTATGGACAAATTCAAGTTTTAGTTATCTAAAATTTTAATTCAATTCAAATCGAGTATGAAACTCAAGAGTAGAACAATAGCAACCCTAATCAGTCTGGTATTATTCTTTTGTCTAAGCGAAAGACTGTTTTGTATTGCTTATGCCATTAAATAGAACGTATTAGGAAAGTCCTCAGACTTTTTATAGTTCATTTAGCTTTTAATGGCAGATGAACAGATCAAATAGGTCAAAGTGCGCTAGTTGAAAAGTAAACTTGATTAAAGTTTTTATTTATATTAATATTAATGAATGAATGTAAGTATCAGATAATCAGAGTCACGCTTAAACTTAATTTATGTTATTATTCATATTAATATCAATATTATAATTCATTTATTAACGAATCCACTTCAAAATCAAAGTCCACTGCTTCATTCGTAAACAAAATTCGCTTTTTGAGATTGAACAAAATGAAGGGAATATGCAGTGTTTACAAAGTGAATTTTTTTATTTATCTTAAAATGAACTAATTATGAAATTGTGAGCAAATAGCCCAGTCTACCATTTAATACTTCATTCATATAAGCTGCGCTATTTGCTTTCAATTTCATAATTAGTTTATTATAAAGTATATGCAAATTTAAAATATTTCGCTATGTAAATATTATTTATTATCTGTTCAACTGGGAAATAAATTTAACTTATAATTGACTATGCAAATTATATTATTTATGAAAATATTATATGACTAACATAATAGCTAGTTAATAGTTAAATATATTACTTAAGTGCTGGAGATCTTAAAACTATAATTGTATAAAAATATTTTTCTTTAAATATTTTTAAGCTTTAAAAGATACTTTAATAAAGTCTCTCTACTAAAGTTGTTGGCTACAACTAAAGCGATTGTTGAACTACCGAGTTAGCTCGATGGATAGCTTATAAGATTTTATTTAGTAGACGATAGTTCTTATTAAGATTTTCTTAATACTAAAGGTTTTCTTTATTGTTGTAAATTGTTTCACAGAGTTAACTCTGCACGCTAGCAATCGACTGTCCGCTACTAGAAAGTATATTAGTCAACCTGGACTCTAGATTCTAGAGTCAACTTGCAGAGCTGTTAACACCTGAACTCAAAAACGCGCTGAAAAAACTATAAATAAGACAATATACTTTATTAAAATCCTTGTTAGTTGTTAGATTGTATTATGCTGAGCTGATGTTTAGTTAAATATTTATTGTTACTTATAGTATATATATAGTATATATCTCTCATCTCTTATCTTCTCTTTGAACAGTTGCCAACATTTGGATACACGAGGCTACACAGACATTTGCTCGGCCCTGCGATGTATTTAGGGATAATGAAGTTTCCATGGGCTATGATATTATAAAATAAACTTGTTGAGTTGTCATTATTTCACTTTATAAATTTTTCATTTGATTTACTTAATTAGTTGTAAAAAGTTGGGCAACGCATCGCGTTTTTCTTGGTCTCCAGTCTGCTCAATCAAACTGAAATTGTCTTTTGAGGTAAAAAACATATAGAACTAGTAAGCAACATGACAATCGAAGCATGACATTGTTCGCATATAAAACAATCTCGCAAAAATAACTCAGCATTTTAAAATGCTTTCACATATTTGAGATCAACTCAAATCTCTTCGAAAAGTCAAGCACAAACGTCTTATAGGGTTAAAACTCACTTTTGAGCAGATGTGTGCTGCGAAGTTGACTCAAAACAAACCGCGACTCGCAGACTTGATTGAGTTGAGCTCAGTTTTGCCGGTAATTTGCATAAACAAGTTCACGGGCCAAGTTTCAGCGGCTCATTTGCATGTTAGAGACGCAGAATGGAATGACAATGAGACGACTCTCTAGTGAGCGGCTTAGTGAAAGTAATTAGCAAAGAGAAGAGTTGTGATAAATATTGGATGCTATACGAACTGCGGAGATAATCTCTCAGATCGACTGAAAGACAATTAGTGAACAATTAGGGCCTCTGTGACAGTTGAGCAATTTTAGGTTTATTGAACTCGTGCTCTTTTGTATTTATACCTGGGCACTTAGCCAATCAAGCCTGACGGTAGAGCCTCGCGGGCAGTTCTTTGACCACAGCTAGACATGACGGCTTGACCAAGAACCACGGCGAAAGCTTCAGCTCAGCACGAGCATCGAGAATGCCGCGAGCTTTTGCTAGCCAAGACTGTTTGTTGTTTGAAAGCAAATCGAGCCCGAGCAGTTCTAAACGACGCGCCGAACCAGAGACAGCTCCAGTTCAAGACGCAAGACACTCCAATATTAAATTATATTATTATAATTAAGCAATTTTAAAATGTTACCAGGAGTTACACTTTTATTCTTCGGACTGCAAATCCTTGCATCTAAAGCAGAGTTTTTCAGCTCAACTAGTGGACTGGAGCAACTGCTGCGCACTGAACTGATCCTGCTTACAGAGCTGCAGATATATGTGAATTCAATAAGGGATCATGCCGATATGCTTCAGGGGTAAGTGAAATCCTTTCGCCATCAAAAATTGTATGTCGAGTCCCATGTCTTTTAATGGGCTTTTCAGTAAAGTCAGCCAAATCAGCTAATCGATTATTGAGTAGTGGGCTTTACAGTGACTCATAGTTCCCTTACCAATCTGGTTTGACTAAGATGTCTCAACTGCTGTCTTTCTTAAGTAAAATTCAGCCTAAACAGCTGACCACACTCTCTTCTTCCACTCATCAACCACAAAGTTAGTTGTATATATCTATTTAGTATTCAGCCAATATGAATATTTAATAATCAATAATCAATAATCAGATGTTGTATGCCCACATCTGATGACAGAACCCACACAATGTGATTATAATCTTGATCATCCAAAGCAACTGTTGGGACTGTTTTGCATTGTCGAGCCTCAGTGGCATCTGAAAGTGGCTTTTGTTGGCTGAGCTTTGCTTATAACTTTTTGCTAATCATGCGCCTTTGGCAATCTACATTTTTTTTGTATTCCATTTAATTACATTTCATTCCCGTATTCCCACTTAACCGGTTCACATTAAGGCGGCCGAATCGTAAGTCTGGCCTAAGGGAAGGCTACAAGTACGCAAATACAACCCGAATGCGCACAAGCAAATTTATTTTATTTTATATTTATTAGCTTTACTTGGTTTAATTTTGTCATCTGCTATTTTATAAGCAGTTGTTAATATTTTTAGAGCTGCCTTGTACTCAGTTTATGAGCCGCTAATATCTCTAGTCATTTACCTATATAGATATATACTAGGCAGACAACATCGGCGTTTTTTGATGTTTGAATTTTTATGATCTAATGACATCGATGGTTACTTCAGCGAATCGCAGTTGCTGCTTTAAGTGTCAACGACCTGTCCTCCTTTCGTATGTGTATCAAATGATTACCATTAGAATTCGATGCAATTAAATTTATTTGCTTAGTCGCTATATTTGCAAACCGGCTCGGCAGTCTACATATAATGCACAAATTAGTATTTCAACAGCATCGTTACGATATTTCAAAACAATATATTTATAACAAAACAAAAAAAAAAAATATTAAAAAAAATAAAATATATATATATATATATAATAACAATACTATAATATCCCATACATAATTCAATTTTGATATTTATCTTAAGTGCAACGAGGAACACGTTTCAGTACCGTTTACACCACGATATCGCTTTGCAGTCTGTCGTCGAGCACATTAAGAATAGAGAAATTTGTAGGATAGCAAATAAAACATCAGTTATTTATGGCTCTGACTTGTTAGGAACAAACGAGTGCTACTACCTAATCAATAGCGCGATAAAATCGGATACTATCTAGTTGACAGACTCGGCGACATTGCCGTTGAAAGTTATGGCGACATTTAATTCCCGATAAATGAAGAGCAACATTAAAACAACGACGACGTGTGTCTAGAGACAAGCGTAAAAACAAATTAATTAATTATTTGAAATGATCGCCGCTTATATAAACATTTAATTAAACACTTACGGCAGGTATTATAATTTGATCAAAATACTATTTATACTTTGAGTGATCAAATAAAATTAAAATGTTAAAAGAAAAACAAAATTGTATAGTATTTTTTTTTCTCTGTTTCATTTTGATCTAAATTTTTACTCTAATTAGGTCTCTATTTGATATAGTAGTAAAATATTGCCTATCATATGTAAATGAGGCGAGAGTTTCAGCGAAGTGAATTAGATTTCTCACACAATTCTTAATCAAAGCATGTGAATAAGAAAGAAAAACGTTTTACAGCTCGTGAGAATCGCAAAGAAGGGCAGCACGATAGAAAGTTGCTGATTGGTATACGATAAAAGACATACACACATACTTCTTATGCCTGTTGACAGCGACTGCGGGTAGAGTATTATGCTGCTGTTTATACCCCACTGCAATGTTGATATTTGTCTTTAAAAAGTTTTGATTAATTGTGCTGTGACAGTGTATTAAAGTGCTTATAAATGGGATGTCATGCACACTGGCAGCGCTTAAATGTCCCCAAGCATAAATAAATAAGTTAAATATGCAAATGACGCTTATGCAAATTAAAAAATATGAAACAATTTCAATTCTGATTAATGCTTAACACGCCAACAAGAATTTTATGAATTTATTATCCATCCTTTTTTTTGCTGCAGAGAAATCAATGAGATTAAAGCAGAGCATCTGACCGCAGCGAATAGCATCGAGAGCTATCTCAACAATCCGGTGAATGCGTTCCGATTGATAAAGCGCCTGCACAGCGACTGGGAGACCCTGGAGGAGAGCGTGGAGAACGAGCACAGTCGCACAAGTTGGTATCAGAGCAGAGCATCACTCACATGTTATCATTATTGATTTGACTAAACTGTTTTCCACACTTCTGCTCTGCTTTTCCTGCTGCTGCTTCTACTTTTACAATAGATTACCTCGAGGCCATGGCGGGCCACAGACTGAACTTGAGCTTTCCCACGACGGAGGACTTTGTGGGCACGACGCTGGCGATGACGCGACTGCAGCAGACCTATCAGCTGGACGTGGGTGAGCTGGCGAGCGGCATGCTGAATGGTGTCAAGTACGGGTGAGTGATAGCGGCTGTGGGCGTGGCAAGTGGCAATCACAAATCACACTCGACAGCTCGTTACAGGACGGCCATGTCGTGGCAGGACTGCTTCGTGCTGGGCCAGCATCTGTACTCGATGCGCGACTTTAACAACACGGTGCCCTGGCTGGAGCAGTCGATGCGGCTGCTGGCCAAGCAGAGCTACAGCGATGAGTCGGGCTCTTTGGATTTCATGGAAACAGTCATGGGCTACCACGAAGCGATGGGTGACTACCAGAATGCACTCAACCTAATTAATCATGTGCTGGCCGTGCAGCCGGAGCAGCGCCTCCATCTGCTGGAGACGCGCGCCCACTTGGAGCAGCTCATCTCAGATGGCGTCAAGCGCGGCCTTATGCACGAGGTGGCGCGCAGTCCCGACGACTATCACATCACCCAAGAGTATCTCATCTATCAGAAGGTCTGCCGCGAGGAGCTGAAGCCAACTGCTGCAGCGCAGCGAGATCTCCGATGTCGCTACTTCAGCGGCCATGGGCAAAACTTAACGTACCTGGCGTACAAGTTGGAGGAGCTGCATCGCGATCCTTATATCATACAAGTGCATGAAGTGATCGGCGCCCAGGAAACTGTTGAGCTGCAGCACATGGCTCGGCCCGAACTGCAACGTTCTCAAGTCTATAGCCCCACCAACGCGCAAATCGCAGCGAACTTCCGCACCAGCCAGGGCACCACCTTTGAGTACGATGAACATCCAACCATGGAGAAGCTGAGCCATCACATGACTCTGATATCCGGCTTGGACATGGCCTTCGCGGAGCCACTGCAAATAGCCAACTACGGCATAGGCGGCCACTATGAGCCGCACATGGACAGCTTTCCAGAGACCTTTGACTACAGCTCCAATCTGTTTACAACCAATCGTATAGCCACAGGCATCTTTTATGTAAGCACAGATGGAATTTCCCTAAGTTTTTTATTCTCTCAATTTATCCTCCTTCCTAGTTATCCAATGTGGAGGCAGGCGGTGGCACAGCATTTCCCTTTCTGCCGCTCCTCGTCACGCCAAAGCAGGGCAGTCTGCTCTTCTGGTACAATTTGCATCGCTCCGGGGATGCAGACTATCGCACTAAGCACGCTGCCTGCCCGGTGCTGCAGGGCAGCAAGTGGAGTGAGTAGAGAAATAATCATGTGCAAACTTTCGCTTTCATATAATCAATAATATTCTCTCTGTCTCCAGTCGCCAATGTATGGATACGTTTGAGCAACCAAGACCATGTGAGACCCTGTGAACTGCAGCCTGATCACGAGATCTCCTTGCCTTATAAAGACTTCAAATAGAAATAATTCTCTCATTCAACTCAATCATATATGTTTGCCATTTGTGATAGGTGTCGATCAGATATATTATTTACAAGAGTCATAAAAGAGTATCCGTTAAGCTGATCGTAAATAAAAAAATAATGGAAACATTAGTCAATTATTTTTATTATAGACTATTTTGGTCTTAGAATAAATCCATCTGTGTCCCAAGTCAAGGCAGCAGCACTTTACTCATTGGAATTAAGCGAGCAGGGACGACGGAACTCCTGCTGAGAGGAATGTATCCAAATGTTGCCAACTAAAAAAAACATATATATAAATATATCTTTAAATATCTTATAGAGCCTTAAACTTACTGCGCTTGCTGCCCTCCAGCACGGGACAGCCTGCATGTAGGGTGCGGTTATCGGGTCTCAGGGATCGAAGTAGATTGTGCCAAATAACCAAGGCGCCTTTCACGGGCTTCAGAAATACATTGAGAGCGGGAAACACTGTATAGCCGCCTTGCGGCACATCTGAGAGCTGAAATTATGCAGAGTTTAGTTTTGAGCAAAGATCAGCAGTCGTCAAGACTTACATAGAACATATTGGTGGAGATGCGATTGCCTATCTCTACGAACTCTTTGGTCGAGTTTGGGAAGAAATCGAAATGCGGCATATATTGACCCCCAATGCCATAGTTGGCTACCTGCATTTTCTCCGCATTGGTCATATCTAAGCCAGAAATTGCGCCAACCAAGCTGCTGATGTATCTCATGATCGGGCTGGTGTATTCAAGCCAAACCTGTTGACTAACACGAATGTCCGTCACCACATTTCCCAACACCGTGGAACGAAAACTTTCAAATTCATCGGACAATTCCAGGACGGATTCTATTTGAGCGTCGCTCAGCACGTCGTGGTAGATATTTATTTCGGGATTCAGATGCGCTTGTTCCACTTTCAACGGCGATAATCTGAATCGCGGATGACGTTCAAAGTCCAAATAGCAGTGCAGTGAGCCTGGCTCCGGCAATCGCTTGCCCTGGCACAGTCGCGAGTAGTTGGCAAACCAGTCAGCCTCGGCCGGCTCTTTGGGACATTTGGGCACAGTGTCCTCCAAGTCGTCGAGGGTGAGGCGCGCTGGATGGGGTGTATCTGGTGAAAACCAAGAAAGCAACTCCTTCAATACCTCGACTGCTTTTTCTTTTTCGCCCAGCCCAATGTAAGTCAACCCCAAGTACTCGTAGACCTCTGCGCTCATTCGCTGCGCGTTGTCGCCATCGATTTGATCGAGCAATTTGGCTGCCAACAGCAGCCACTCGAGGGCGCTTCGGTACTCGGCCTGCTCATAGAACTGCACGCCAATCTCAAAGCAATCATTCCAGAGCAAAGCATTGTTGGTCAATTCGATGGCTGTAAGATTGTAAGTGCGCTGTAGTCGCTGTAAGCCTCTGACGGCGCCCTTCAGATCATCTTGATTTGGTAAGCCGTGTGCTTCAGCCGTTTCATTCACTGTCTTTGCATATTCTGTAGTTGAAAAATACACAAAAATACGAATATATATGAGAAGATTGTATTCCAGTCTATAGATATAAATACACACCAACTTTGAGCTGATCCGAAGCCAGCGACTCGTGTAGCTGTTGCCAATCGACGACCAAGCGCTTGATCAGTCTGAAAGCCTGCATCGGCTGCTCCAGGTACTCCGCATCCTGCAACAGCATTTGTCTGATTGTTGCATGCTCCAGCTTCACTCGCTCCACAAAGCTGACAATGAATCAATTTATGGTTTTTTTTGCCTTCTTCACAGCACTTTTCTTACCTGCGCAACACGTTAAGCTGCTCTTGCCGCTCCGCCACATGCAGATACGTGGCAGTGACTAGATCCGACTCCACTTGCCCCAACATCTGCATCTTATCAATGGAAGAGTAGTACTCGCCATTCACAGGGCTCCACACGAGAACAAATAGCACTAGGCCCACGGAAACTAAACTTAAGTGTGCTGCCATTGTGTGAGACACGATCGGTGAGACGAACTGGGAGCTAATGACTGTGACTGTGACTGTGACTGTGAGCTGACCTGATTGGGAGCTAATGAAAACTTCCAAAAAATTGCCAAGCATCTGTTGACTGTTTATTTTTCTGCTGCTACAAATATCTTTAGAATTTGTTCCCAAAGTGAACAGCTGTTTTTTTCTTTTTTGTAACTAAGTAAACAGAAATGTTTGTTTACAACTACTATTCAAACCTATTTTATTTGAACAGCATGCACGGAATATTTTTATACACGTTAAGTCCAACGGACGATGCCGTGCAGCTACTTTCAGGTTATGCGGAATGCAATAAATCAGATCCATCATCCAGTTAACCGCGCGCTGTTGCGTGATGTTGCCATGGCCAACAGCCACATGGCTGAACAGTGGCTGTCGCGTAAATTGAATTTGCCACAAGCGCTGCAAAGTATGCAACGTGCAACGTGCAACGTGCAACGTGCAGCATGCGCATTTGCCAAGCCTGCGTCCATTTGGGCACGCACACAACACAGCCACAACCACACACACACACACACACACACATCACGCACACGTGCATAAATCATGTATGTTAAGCTTAACAAAGTTTAATACAGCAGACAACGCATCGCGCTGTAAGAGGATGTTCGCCTCTAGCCAATTAGTGGAGGAGCCTGTTCATGTGAATAATAATGATGTGAATTGTATTTATTTAACATGAAATCAATTCCCAAACAATTAAAAATTAAAAGTTTAAGAAGCTCTGCTTATTTTATTCTTAAACTCATATTGAATACGTAGTAAAAGTAATTGCAATAAACGCCATACTGTAATCTATTCTCAAAAAATTAAAAATTAATAGTTTGACAAACATAACAAAATTTGTCATTCATTCACAGATTATATACGAAATGTAATTCTGAAGAAAGCCCAGCTGTATTTCAAAAGATCAATCAGACAAACCGGCATTCTTTTGGGCATTATAAACAATTTCCAATAAATTAAAAATTTATTTGGAAAGCTCTGCATATATTATTCATACATTCATACTAATTAATAGTAATGGAGCCATGTTGAAATCAATTCCCAAAATTTTACATAATCATAGTTCAACCAACAAAACAAACATTTTATCCATTCACTCATATTGATTAATACTTAGTAATAGAATAGCTGGATTTCAATAGCTCAGTCAGACCAGCCTGCATTCTTTTGGGCATTTTGGTGTATGCATTTAATTTATGTACTGACATATTGATTAAAAGTAATGAAATATATACTAAAAATAAATCAAAAAAATTCAATTCCCATAAATTACAACTACAAAGTTTAAAACTCTTCATATATTATATGACTATTATTGGTTGATAATAATATATGTTACAATAATTATAAAGAAATCCCAGTATTTATTTATATTTAACTCAATACATTAATTTTTTCGGGTGATTGGACGACAGGTAGTGCATCATAAATTCGGTATAAACCAGCCTTGCTACTACGAGAGAAACCTGTGCGAATTTGTTACAGGAATTCCTAGCACCGAGTTAAATATCTTGGCCTCAGTTCCTTGCAAAGCAGATACATATTTATAGGCCAGCAGCTCACAAAATAAATTTAAGATCTCTATGGGGTTTGCCAGGCCTTCTTCTGCCTGTTACATATACAAATCAAGACATTAGAGGTCCCAACCTTCCTATATACAATAAATGTCTAGGCCGCTGCGGCGCAGTCTCAAATCAAAGAGCGATGCACTAGAGTTGAGTGATTTGTGAGTTCAGTGTTAATTGTAATTAAAACAATTCCCACAGTTGCAGAACTAATTGGGAAATACAGATCCATAAAGCGGACATCATATCCAAGCCATCTCGCATCTAAATTACCTCAAACAGCTATAGGCCAAGAATGAAAAGGATGTGCCCTTTAGAACACAAGACCATTCACTAGTTAGTTTTAGACATTAAGTTGCGACAAAAGATAAAAAAAGAAAAGAAAATCTAGAAAATTCATATTCGATTCATTTACTCATAAAGCCATTTGCTAATGAGCTCGTTTGCCTGTTTATATATTAAAAAATACAATTGCCGTAAAATGTTGACGTATATACATATGTATATTTTCACAATATACACAAAGCTTGTGAATTGTGTCAGGTTTTGCCAGTCAAACCGCAAGTTGGAGTATACATTCGAGCCGTAAGCCATTTTCTCATTGCCCTTAAAAACAAGAAAATGAAATCCAAGGCCACACTTTTAAATAAATTTACATTAAGTAGCAAGCCAATCCAATAAAAATAAATTTTAAAATTAAATAAAAGGAATTCACAGTGAAATCTCCCTCTTCTTCACATATAAAAAAAAAGCAAATCAGTTTCATATTCGTATTCGCATTGATCGCTTCATTTCATTGTGTATTTATTTCTAGCTTTCATTTGTATTTTGTACAAAAATGAATAAATTCAATAATAGCATGCCTAAAATAACACTAATGCCAAGTAATGGTATGTAGTTGAAAGAAATGTGTGTCGTCATCAGCCGGCGTCCCAAATGTTAGATGTCGTAGTTGAGTATTTACAATAGGAATAGAGTTTGTGTTCTCCGGCTAGCGAGTCCTTAGAGATATGTTAGAGCGCAAAGTAAGTAGAAGTAGGAGTAAGAACGTCTGGTAAATGAGATTCCAGCAACAGCTTCAGTTTTGTTTTCACTAGATGGCAAAATCACCATGATCCGGAGCCAGGTCACAGGGTCGCCTAAACTCCTGGCCACGTTCATGTATCCACTTGTTGGACACTGCAAAATATGGAGCATTTAGCAGGATAAGAGATAGAGAGCTAAAGCTTTAACCTACCCCATTTGCTACCCGTGAGCACGGGACACGCTGCATGTCGCGTTCGCACATCGCCTTCGCCGGAGCGATGCAGATTCATCCAGAAAGCGGCCGTACCCTAGGAATATATTCAATGTTAGTCTTGATTAGCTAATAGTCAGTTAGACCTACTTTTTTGGGCCGCAGAACCGCATGCACCGAGGTGAAGACTGTGGCACCACCCTGCTCCACGTCGCTCATCTGCAAGGCACGAACAAGACATCAAATAAAGTTCAATTTGAAAATATTAAGTTCGTAACTCACGTAGAACAACATGGTGGCAATGCGATTGCCCAGATTGAGACCCTCGAAGGCGCGTATCTCCTCACGCTATAAAAGAGGAGTAAACAAGACATTAAAGCCATTTCCACATGTGCTTAACATTTAAACTTACTCGCGCGAAATCAAAGTGTGGCTCGTAATGGCCGCCAATGCCGTAGTTAACAACTTGCAGCTCCTCGGCCGAGTCCATGTCAAGGCCAGTCATGTCGGCGGTGCGCTGCACCACTGTGCCAATCACTCGATGCTCGGTGGTCTTAAGCCAGGCGGATTTACTGATGCGGTAGTTGGCCGTTTCCAGGGCGCCAGTCACTGCGTTTTGGACGGTGGCGCGGCGGAAACGAGGACGCGCCATGCGCTTGAGCACTTCAATCTCGCTGTCGTACATGGCGTCGTGATAAATTACAATGTAAGGATCCAGGAAGGCCTCCTCCAGCTTAAGCGGCGCCAGCCTCAAGAACGGCACATTGTTGTCAACATAACGACAGCGCAGTGGACGCTGGGCAGAGGCCGAAAGCTTCAGCTCGCCGCGACACAGCATCTCGTAGGCCTTGCGCTCGGTCATGTCGAAGACGCCCGGATCACTCTTAACAACGGGCTACCAATAAAAAGAGAGAGAGAGAGAGAGAGAGAGAGGATAGTTGAAAGCACTAACTGAAAGGACTTGTGAGATAAATACCAGATCGGAAACGGGCGTGGCATCGGAGCCATCGTCACCTTTCACTTTACGCATCTCCTTCAGCTGGGCAATTTCCTTCTCGTAGAACTTCTTGTTGCCGTTGGCACGTTCGTGGTCGGGCAGCAATTGCAGCAGCTCGTTCGTCATGGTCAGTGCGCTCTCCACATTGCCTGCTCGTCCAAATTTCAATTACAAAGCCAATTTCAGGTTCCATTGTTAAGTGGCAGGTGGCAATTGGCAGATGGTCGAGAGGTGAGAGAGAAGACTGAATTAATTACTGAATAAAAGCAGGCAACAGTTTTTCGTTGCAGGTGACCTTGACTTTTAACTGCTCGCATTCAATCAAAAGTTCCTAACAATGGACGTACAGTGAACACTCGTGAATCAGAGACACTTCAACATTTTAATTGCATTTCGTGTCTGTATTTAGTGTGGCGCCCGAAAGTATGCAACGCTTCGAGGACACACACTTCATTGAATTTTCAGAGGGAAGTTAATGATAAATACGACTTGAGCCCCCATCGCTGCTTGACAAATGTTAAACGCATTATAAATTATTCATTGCTGCCACACAGTTTCTCCCAGCCAAATGGCAAACAGGCAGCACAATGTATGGAAAAATGGCCAACAAATAAGTTCCAGTTTCTTATATGCAATGGCAGAAAAGCAGCAAAAGAAAAACTTTTTCGAGACCTTCAGGCCCGGACCTTTTCTTGTTGGCTTTCTTGTAAAACTTTTAGCATGGACATTGAAATTATTCACATTTATTTATGGCCCAGCCTTGCCTTGGCAGTCGCTTAGCGGCGAGTCCTTTTGCCGTACGCCTTAATTAGTTTGCCAGACACTTTAAGCATAGCACTTAATTTCAATGAATTTTCGGTTGCCTACAATCTCGTCCTGGCTGTGAGCTTAAATTTGCATTTTGCATGCCAATGCCAGCCAGGCTGACACATGTGTCCTCGCCTGATCGAAGGCAACGGGTTTTCTGTGTCAGGTGCATGACAGCAGAGACGGCGACTGAAGCGGGGGCGTGGCATGGCGTTGTAGCAATTGCTTTTTTGCCTCCTCTGTTTTTTGCAGATTTTCTGCAGTGTGGCAGCAATTCCGTTTAGCGCAGCACGCCCCCCAATACTGCGAAGTCAGTTTTTTACGCAGCGCGAAAACAACGCAGGAAACAAAAACCAAACAAAAAAAACAGAGAGAACGGAAGTTCAAGGCTGTGGCATACTCTGTTGGAAGGATACAGCAGTTAGGAGCGGGTGTGGGATATGGCTTGACTTAGCATTAAATTTGATTATAAAATCCTATAAATTCTATCTTATGCCTTAGTCTGAATATTTGTTTTTTGAATATTATTGTGAAAGATTAACAAAAGCTCAAACCAAAATATGAGTTAAAATAATGATATGCACTTTAGTGAAACAGGTATTTATAATCAAAATTACAAAACAATAACAAAAATTAATTTAAGCGAGACAGATATAAATAAAATTAATTAAAGCAAGACAGATATTTATAAAAAAAAAATAATAATTTAAGCAAGACAGATAATAATATTTACTTTTTAATAACAAATATAATAAAAATGATTAGAGCAAACAAAAAGAAATACAAGTAAAAACGCTTATAATAAAACAATAAATTTTAAAAATTGATTAAAGCAAGACATATACTTATATCAACACAAAACAAGTTTTTTAATATAAAAAAAAATTAAAAGGAAATATAATATGTTTTTAAAATATATAAAATATTAAGTAAATTAAAAAAAAAAAAAAAATTGATTAATGCAGATATTTATATGTATATAAAGTCTGCAAATCTTTGGTCTCATCTCAGATGATTTAGGCTTTTAGCTCTTGTAAAGTTTTAGAGAAACTTAATTTTGTTAAGTTTCAGAAATATGTTCGTCATCAAAATCGTCATGCAGCCAGAATAAAGCTTGCTTAACTTTCATGGCCAACAAGCCCGTTTCATCGTTACAAAATTGGGTATATAGCAAACGTAGTTCCCATCGACCATTAAGGCAGATAAGGATTTTGCCATAGATACAGATACAGCCAGAGATTCACCCTCAGGCAGTGGTGCACACATACATTGTGAAAAAACTTGTTTTGCGCATGAAATGAAATGAGTATCGAGAGATGAATTTGAGACAGAGGACTCTAGGGGATGGAGCATATGCCATAAACTAGGATACGTGAGGGGGTAATGCGACATTAATAAACCGCACTTCTGTTTGCGCAATTACGTGCACTTGCTGGGCTGCAGCAGGGACGTGATTCCGTTTATATCGTAAGGCTGCACGGCTTAGGCTACGGCTACAACTACGGGTACGGCTACCACTACGACTATGGCTACAACTACGGCACTAAGCCAGTCACAATATTGTCATTGCTCCCACAGACAGGCAACAATTTTTCGCACTTAACGAGCGTCGAGCTTAATCGCTAGAGAAGTGCTGCTTGGCTCGGCTTGGCTCAGCTGGCAGGGGCCAGCAAAGTGCAATTTCCTGCTGTCAAATGGCCAGGTGGCCAGGTGGCCGAGAGATGCAGGAAAACTGCTCTGCGGCTGTGGCTGTGGCTGGGGCTGTAGCACTGCTGTCAAGGGGTGTCGAAAGTGTCATGCAAACGAGTCGAGACACAACATAAGAACTACAGTAAACACCCACACAAATGTCTGTCGCCAACAGCAACAATAACAACAATAAATGGCCGAAATGGCCATTAACAGATGGACACGTACATAGCTCCGTGTACTTACCCTGCTTGTAGGTGCAGAAGGCCAGGTATTCCAAGACGTCGGCACGTGTGAAGCTTTGCGTTTGATTGTGCGGCTCCTCCAGCATTCGGACCATGGCCTCGTTCATCCAGAGCATCGTGTGATAGTAGTCCCGATTAACATACGACTGGCGGCCCAGCTCGAAGCAGTCATCCGACGACATTGCCGTGCTGTGTAATAATGCATGCCCCAGGCAGTTTAGTCCCCATCCAATCTTATGGCAGCTGAGCCATTTGCGTACACTCACCTGTACTGTATGCCGTTGAGCTTGCCTCGTGCAACACTGGACGTGTCCAGCTGGTAGGTGTCCTGTAGGCGGAGCAGCGCCACAGCCGCTCCGTTGAGGTCCTCGTCCGAGGGAAACTTCAGCACATTGCGATATTGCGTGAGATTTTGTACAAAATCTTTTGAGTGGAGAAAAGCAAACAGTTCAAATCGGATTACAAAGTTTCTCTCAGCTTGAGAGCAGAGCAAAATATCCCACCTGCGCCCACTTCGTGTCCCATCAGATTCTCCACCTGGCGCCAGTCTGTGGTCAGACGCTTGGTCAATAAATACGCATTGATTGGATTCGATACGTAGGCGGTTATGTCGCTGGCTGCATCCGCATGCTCTCTTTGGTATTCATCCATTTTGCTGAAGTGAAAAGGGGGGTTCAAAGTTGTACACAAAGTTTAATAAGCAATTTGATTACGCTTAAGCAACTGCAAAACTTAATTACGACTACGTCTGTGGCTTTACTTCCAAGAAGCTTGCCACAAACTGCATTTCAGCTCGGGCGTAAATCAAACAAACACTTTGCCAAGTTGATGTTGGCAAAACGTTCGTTTTATTTATAATTAATGAAATTAAAGTCGAGTACACTCGAAAAGTTTTTTAATTTTATGAAGCCAGCAAAACGGCAAACTGTTTTCTATTTAATATTTGCTTTTAGCATCATTGAAACTTAAAACCCACCCGAAGCCGCGTCAATATTGTACTCGAAAAACTTTTTGGCCCACTACATGAAGTTTATGGTGGGCGACACAGCAGAAATAAAAACCATTAAATGTCACCAAATTTCATAGATACAGCATTGCAATTTATAAATTATTTTTATTGATTTATTTCAATTTCGATATCATGTGACAAAGCAAAGTGAAAAGCGAGCCCTGAGGGCAGAGAGTATCTCAAATAAGTAATACAAGCTAAAATACAAGTTTTTCTTTTTTTTATCCAGTCAGGGGATTATTAAAAAAGAACATCAGCTTTTTATCAAAGCAAACAAGTCAGTGTGGAAAGTGAAGAGTGACCGACTAGGATATATTCAGTAGGCTTCATACATATCAAGACCACTCTGCTTACTACGCACTTTACGCAGCAGCTGTGCTAGGGCTGCACTTTGGGGTTTTACTATGAGATTTTAAACTTTCTTAAATAAGATTTGAACGCGTAATAATAAAATCTGTTTCAGTTTGATGAAATGGAATACAGGAATATACATTAAAAATTTTAAGTTTCTAGCTTTTATAGTTCTCGAGATCGCTGCGTTCACGGACAGATAGGCTTCTTATCCTGATTTATATCTCACATCCTGTTTCTTTTACTTTTTGTTAATGATTTCATTGCCCTTTATAATCTTCAATTTGTATTGTTGTCTTTATTATAATTACACTTAAGATTTCTTTCTTCACACTTTCTATCTTATCATAGTTCAATAACATCACTAGCCATATATGACCGTAATAAAGGCATAACTGGCTGGTCTGACAAATAAAATTTATGATATTGAAATATTTCGCTGTTGTTGTCAGGCTATACATTATACTTGTTTATTTTATCTTTAAGCTGACTATCGTGCTCATATATAAATGTTCTAATTAATCATATACAAAAAAAAAATAAATAAAAATGTAAAATAAAGAAAAAAAAAAAACTAAATAAAGATGTAGACTTTATGTCCGTCCGTCTCTCTTTTACATACATTTTATAAAAAATTAGTATACCCTAAACCCAATAAAAATGGTTCAGAGTATAAAAAGCTTAAACACAAATTTTATAGCAGTTGCAGTAAATTTCATATATCAACTACAGAATATAGATATATACTTAAATTATTTCCAGATGTAAAAAATTTGAATTTTATAAATATTAAGAAGTTTTAAAACTTAACTACTAAATAATAAAACATTCCCAATTAATTTACACACTAAATGCTTAGAGAAAAGACTTGGCAAAATAAAAACTAAGTCAGCAACTCAAGAAAAAATGAAAGAGAATAAGATAAATGAAGGAATATACTAGAATGAGATGACAGATAATGAGAGCTGAAGCACGACAAAACACATTAAAGATTAATGAATGAATAATAATCATTAATTAAGCTAAAAGAAGAAAATTTAGAAAGAATATGAATTAAAATGAGAGTTCGGGATAAAACATGCCCAGAAAATTAATTAGGACAGTCACTCAGGTAGAGCTGGCCTTCTAAATAATTGAGACAAATTCTTCTGCAAAAAAAAAAGACAATAAAAGCGCTATGAATGCTTGACTTTTGTGCGATTGTTGAATAACTTTATTGTATGTGCAAATCTTAAGCAAAATGTCGAACAATATCATAGAGAATAATTTATATAGTTCTTAAAACAAATGTTGATGCCTTATAACTAATTACAACCCATATATCTCAAGGTGCGCGCCATGTTGCGATATTTACAGTCTTGAAAACAAAATTCAGTGCCATGAATTTCGTACACGTCTCCGATTACGAATACTTTTTTTTGGTCTCCTAGCCGTTGCGGATGCCGCTCGCTAAAAAGAATAGAGAGAAACTAAGACTAAGACTAATTACGTACTAGTTTAAGACTAAGACAACAAACAGCAGACAGCTTCTAGACCACGTTGACGCGGTTGTCTGGCGGCGGGCGATAGCACCAGAGGCTGCCAATGACGCCCAGGCCAATGAAGAACATGGTGAAGGTGGACAGGCCCAGGATGACGCCCGTGGTGACATCGTGCAGCGGCAGTCCCGGGAAGGGATCCAGCACCAGGATGAGCAGCAGACCACAGCACTTGAACAGGCAGAAGATGGTGACCAGGATGTAGCCGGAGGTGTAGCTGCGGTTCGGCAGCCACTCACAGTGGCGCGAACGAAAGCCAAGAAAACCGAGGCCCATGCCGCAAAAGGAGGCAACCAGTCCGAACTGCAGGTAGAAGGACTTGCCGAACTAGAGTGGAGAAAATGAGGAGAATAAGTCAAGGTCAGAGTGAAGAGAGAAATGAGTTGAGCACACTTACATGGGCAATCATGTAGATGATGAGGCCGGCATTCATGGTGCTGCCCAGGACGAGCATCAACGAGACAATGGCCAGCGTGATGGTGGCATTGGCCAGCTTTTGTGGGTACGAGTTGTTGTTGATGTTCGACTTGCCGTGGAGGCTGCTCAAATCCTGCTCCTGGCCCTGCACACGCGGACTAATCACCGCCGTGGTGCGATCGCTGGCCAGCTGCTGTTGTGCTGTGGACGCCGCTGTCGGCTTCACCGTCTCGTAGTGCAGTCGCTGCGGCGAGAGTCGCTGCTGGCGCAGCGGCAGCGCTGGCGACGGCGCAACCGAGACGGTGGTGGACTGCTGGTGCAGACTGATGTGCTGCTGGCTCTGGTAGAGCTGTAGCTGACGCTCGCGCAGCAGCTGCTCGTGGTGGGCTGCGTTGCGCGGCGTCGAATGGGCCAGGCGCGGTGGTGGTTGCATTTTGCGGGGCGTGGTAAGCAGCTCGTGCAGCGCTCGTGTGGCAGCTGCCGCATTGCGCTGCTGCGGGGTCGATGTACGCATGTTGTATGGCTGGTTGAGCTCGGTGTTGCTCAAGCAGGTCTCCTGCTGCGACTGCGCCGATTCCTCCGCCAAGTAGTCGTCATCCGCTTCCGTGGGTATGACCGCATAGCGATGCGCGCGTCCATTGTGCATCTGTATGATCTCCTGGTTCTCGTCCACGAGCTCCTCATCCTCAGCCGTGGGCACCATCTGATAGCGCTGGTTGCTGTTCTTGTCCACAATGAGAAAGGTCTTGCTGCCAAAGTCACTGGAGAAGGCGTGCTTGATCTTGGGCGCTGGCTTTGGGGGCAGTGCATTCAACGTGGGCGGCAAGCTGGCGAACTGCGTCTCCTGCTGCTGCTGCGGTTCTTCGTGAAAGGAGTGCGGCTCCTCGTCCGACTGCAGGCCATGTCGCGAGCCATACCGATCTAGGTTATCCTGCGAGCGAGCCAAGCGCTGAGCCGCCTGGCCAGGCACAATGGCATAGCGACTGGCCACGGCGCCCAGATCCTCCAACGGCACCAAGGCATAGCGGCCACTAGAAGACTGCTGCTCCTGCTGCTTGTGCTGTTGCTGCTGCTTCTGTTGCTGCTGCTGTTGCTGTTGTTGCTGGTACTGTTTACGCGTCACCGATCGCGTCGACATGCTACGCTGCATGCGCAACGGCCCCTCGCGCGGATCGCGACAGGGCGCGACCGGTGGCTGAGCGGAGCGAGAGACTGCATTGAAGTTCAGCTGCAGGCTGCGATTGTAAATGGACTCAACGCAATTGCTGGGCGCCGCTGGATAGAACTCGCTGTTCTGGCAGAAAGCCGGATTCGTATAGTTATGCCTCGACATGACCGCGCACTGTACTTGGCTGTGTTCTTTGGGGTCTTAGGAGTATACACTGTATTCACTTTATTCACCGATCTCGACTGCTTGAGTGATCCGCACGGCACGACAACTACGTCTCGACTGAACTGCGACGCTGGCTGCCAGTCGCTCCTCGACTAACAATTTCCTGCGCCGGCGCGCAGTCGAGTGGATCGGCAGCGACGGCAGCGACGCGTGCGTTGCTTTGACCCCCCTTCGAATAAAATATAACCATTTACTTGGCTTATATACTGAAACATACATACAATAATTGAGCTCAAGACAACTGTGGAACAACAATAATAACAACAACAACAACAACAACAACAGCAGCTAGCGGCAGGCGTCGTTTGGCGCGTTCCCTTGTGCTGGAAACATCTGCTCCTGTTCCTGCTGCTGCTGCCGCTGCTGCTGCTGCTCATGAGGGTTGAAACGAATTTCGACTATGCCGCAGCCGGCGTTGCAAGCCGTTTTATCAGCATTTTGAATTTATATTTACACAATTCATAACAGCGAAATAGGCGACGCCCTTATATACTAATATATGTATATAAAGCTGTATGTATATTTGTAGAAAACTGCCCTGGCTCAAGCGACCGTTACATTCGTGGTGCGCTTATCGAGAGTCAATAGTGTCAGCGGATACACCCACCACGCCGTGCATGTGTGTGGCTTATCTATGTTGGCCAACTTAATTGGATTTCGACCCAGAGGCAGCGACAGCCCTGCGAAAGCCAAACGCACAAAACAACAAATCAAATCGAAATTTGATGCTGCAAGGACAACTGACAGCTGACAGTAGACAGTAGACAGTAGACAGCAGCTATAGCTGTAGTATAGTAGTTATAGCCCCCAGGCTCCACTTCCGCTTATACTCAAATTTATGCATTGACATTGCAAAAGGCTGCGCTGTCAAAGGACCTCGCAATCTCTCTCATCATTAACAATAAAACAAAGCATGGCGCGCCATTAGGCTCTGGGAAATGCCGGCGTATTCAACTGCTGCCAAATGGAAAAATTTAACTCGACATTAAATTTTAATTTGCAGGCAGCTTGTGGCACGCGCCATGACTGAGAGCAGAGATGAGGAGCGAAGAGGAAGAGCTGCAAGGATGCGACTGCGGTGCAATGACAACAAAGATCTTCAACAACAGCTGACAGCTGTTTTGGCAGCCCCCCTCTGCGCTGTTCCTTTGCGTTTGCCGTGCTGAGCCCAGACTTGAGCTGAGACGAGGGTAGGGGGGGCAGCGGATCAAGTAAATAAGATAGATCCTGCTTGGGCTCCTTGCTGCTTTTGCTGCTTTCTGCTGGCATATTTGATTAGGGGAGTTGCCCTACCGCATCCGCTGTGTCCTTTATCCTGCATCTACGTCCTTCCGCTGCACACAGGGCCAACAATCATTTACCACACAAATGTGCTCAAGTATATAAGCAGACATATGTGAGCCAGGGGTAGCTCAAGATATGCAGAGTAAATAGCGTTCGCTGTGTATTTGGCGCCGCATAAATAGAAAAGAACATGCATACATACATATATCAACATCTAGATGTGGATGTACATATATGTATGTGCTTAAGACACTTTTATGTTGTTGCCTGTTTTCTGCAGATGCAACAGCTGCCACACGCACGTGGCTAAAATACTGGTGACAGCCACTGTAATTATGAGCATGCCTCGCAGTCTCACCTGCCGCTAGCTATGCCTAGCTTACGCTGCCTTATTTACATAAACAGCATATTACATGCGCAAGAGTGATTTAGTCGAGCGTGCTTGTCTTGAAAGTACTCTGCACTGAGCGAATCGAGTGTTGGGCATAAAATAGTAATTGGCTGATAAACATATAACTTTTGTTACCTACATAAATTCACAAATAATTATGCTGCAAACTACGCTGTTTGCTTTATTCCTGACACAAAATATGTTTATATATTATATATATTAATATATATTGATTTTGTTTTATAGTTGGCTGTTGTTATTTATTGGATCTTGTAATAAGAAGACTAACAATGGGTGCTCAAGTCTTAATATACCCTTGCAAACAGTTCATTTGTGTACTGTATTTTGAATGCGGGTTCCTTGGATTCATCGCCACGATGAAGACGGAATCAACTGGACAGCATTGTTAGACCTCCAGCTATATGATTAGGGTACGAAGAATTCGAGCTAAAGTATGGTTCCTTTTGATTCGCTTATATCTGGATAATGATATAGTTAATGTAGACAGATAGGTCAAATCCTTTTTATACCCTGAACCTATTGAAAATGGGAAATCAGGGCATAATGGTTTTGTTAAAAGTATGTAACAGGCAGAAGGAGGCGTGGCAGACCCCATAAAGTATATATATTCTTGATCAGGGCGACGAGCTGAGTCGATTTAGCCCTGTCCGTCTGTCTATCCGTCTGTCCGTATGTATGAACGCGTCGATCTCAGAAGATATAAGAGCTAGAGACTTGAATTTTTTTGTAGGTCCGTATATAGAGCGCGCATATCAAGTTTGTTTTCAAAAATCGATAACTGCTCCTGTTATTTTGTTATCGATTAAAACCCTTATCAAAAACCAGTTAAAAATTTTATTATCTACATCTTTAGAGCTAGAGTCTTTAAATTTAAACTGTAGATTCATATGTATTTCTAAGAATTTCGGCTTTTGTCATATTTTACCATGTCCATGTCCGTCTACGAAAAAATTATTAAACAATTAATTTCCCAAAGTAAGCCCTCATGGCAGCCCATGCCTGTTTATACGTGCGTGCGTATGTATGTATGTGTGTATGCATGTGTAAGTAGAAGTGGAGAAGTGGAGATATTAGTTCCTGGAAAGGTTCAGGGGATCTCGTAATCGACTAGAGCTTTCTTACTTGTTCCTTTTAGGAGTTATCACAAAGTGGACAGAATATATTCTTTTCCTGCTGTACTTCTTTCTGTTTTGCTAACTGTATGAATACAAGTTATTTAGTTGCTAATGAAACAGAAGTTCATATATTATGTTTGACATTAACTAGCCATCCATAAGAAAACTAAAAGTACACTATATAGAACAATTAAATAATCGTTTTCTACACATCAAAAGACCTACCTTGACTATTACCTATTTACTAATTCCATTATTCATAGCCCATTACTATTATCACTACACTACTCTTCATACTAATATTACCCTTTCATCTTTGCTACCCATTCCATATTTCTAATCCATCCTAATAATCACGATAATTGCACCAGTGCTTTAAGTTCTATTCGAATGTTACACTATTTTATATATATATATATATATATATATATATATATATATATATATATATATATAGTTAAACCAGCTAAAACTACATGCAAGTCCACAACACCAATTAAAGACTGCCTCTCATCACATCTGCAAAGAACCATCGAATAACAATCCCGTACACAACTCATACAGAACCCTCTCGCACGCAAATACCTCGATTCCCGTCCACCTTCCCTACATTCTACTCGGATAACCATGCATATCTAACTATCGTTTTCATCAACAAACCAGCTTATGAAATTTCTCAACTTAGAATCAACATAACACAAACAATTAACTTGCTTAACGAAGACATAAATAAACTTACTACCACACTGGCCACAATCAACTTGCATCTCACTCATATACTATATATTTAATCTTTACAATTACACCTCAACATCGACCTTCAATGTTTGTCAGAACTTTGCTTAAAACTCAGCTTGAGTGATACGCTAAATTAAATAAATTTAATAACATTAAAACGGAAAAATTTATAGATTATTTGACGCAAACGTTATGAGATCGCTGGGGACAGAGGAACAGGGCTTATCTCATCGCCCTAATCAGGTATATTTACTTTTAGGGTCTGCCACACCTTCCTCTGCCTGGTACAAACATATTAATAAAACCATTATACTGACTTTCTGTCTTCAATGGGCTTAAAAATATATTTGCTTTTGGTATTCTTAAGTCTCTAAAGCCTCCCTTTACTAATCGATCCATAAACTATAATTTAAGCTATTAAAATTATAAATAATTTTATTATGATTATTAATATTAAATTATAAACAAAAAATCCTGAACAGTTTAAGTCCACAGAATACTGTTTTAAAGAAGTAAACTCTAAAGAGTAAGTAAACAAATAAACTTCTCTGCTATTGAACCGTGAACATTTCAATATTTGCTACTTATTACATTACACAGCATATTGGGAGCTTATAGCTCTTAAGCTCTTACTTACACTCGTGAGCATATAGAAAATGTAGATATTTACTTTGGCAGTCCGAACACATTTCTCCCTTTGCCATTACACAATTGTGCTCAAAAACAATGTATCAAGATAACTCAAATTGCAGCTATCAACTACTTAAGTCTAAGTAAGCATGCAAATGCAACTGAAAGATACTCGATGCACGCCTGATTTATTAAAATGCATTTGGCAGAAGTTGTCTCTGCTTGGTACTCACTTCTTCAGATAGCTCAGTCTGTCCTCCTGCACGCGTATGTAGCCCTCCAGATTGCTTATCAATACAGATTCAGTCTCAAGCAGCTCCTCCATCTCCGCCAGCGCTGTGTACACCTCGCCGCGCACCGTCACGCCAGTCAGGACGAGCAGAAGGACGCCGAGCGCCAGCTGCAGACGCAGAGAAGACGACATCGTGCAGCCTGCAAAGCAAATAGAAGCAAGGACAAATAGTTAGAACATTTCAATTGCATTTTATGTGAGTGAATTCAATAAATGTTTAGCATCTCGCCAATTTGCATAATGTTTTTATTGGCCAACAGCAGCGCCAATTGCCAATTGCCAATTGCCGCTGTCCGGGAAGTTAATTTGGCCATCGATTTTGCATTAGCCACCGGCTGGGTAAAAAAGGCAGCCTAAATGCAAAACTCACTGAGCTTGAAATCAGCTTTCGTGCTGATTAATGTCCTGCTGCCCAGCTGATACGGTATACTTGTCTTTAGCATTTAAGACTCGCTCGTGAAACATTTTTTGTTTGGAAATTGCCGTTTCAATTTGTTTTAATGAGATTTATTTTTTAATTTGGCCAACGTTTTTCTTTTATGACATTCGGTTTATTGCTCTTCTCTCGTAAGCAGATACAAAATAAAGTCAATAACAGTGAGAGTGAGTATGCAAAGAATAGGCAATAGACGACTAGCATATACCCTGTGTATACGGGCAATAAACTGAGAATTAACATAATAATATAATAAGTATAATTTATAAAATCTGTAAACTAATATAGAAAAATAGATTTTAAATTTTGTTAAATACCCTGTAGTTTATATGAATGGGTGTTTTATATGTATGTATATGAGAAATTATAAATTGAGAACCTATAAACAATGTTAATTATAATTATTCATTTACTCACATAGACCTGATCTATCACATTATTGATATATATGAGTTCAATTTGACGGAACCTGATATTATTTAAATTTTATTCATCGAAACCCACCCAGAAAATATAAATCAACTTGCACATTTGATTTGTTATTCAGACTTCTGATATTTGCAGACATTAAGTATTTATAGCCAAAAGAAATGATTATAATAAAACGGCCAAACCTGATTGTATTTATGAACAAATTAAATTGGGATATACTATAAAATATATATTCCATGTGAAATTTTAGATTCCCGTTTGAAATTAACGGTAATTAGTAGACTTATCGAAGCATCAAATTGCTTCAGATTAATTTTATATTGCCATTAATTAGCAAAATATTCTTCTATCGAATCATCGAGACGAAAGCACAATTAAGTATGTCCACTCAGATTTAAATTGCATTTAGAGATTTTCCCTTCCAATTGGACAGAAGCTTCTGCTTGCCTGATTACAAGGACATCACACGCATCGCATACGCCATTTAATTAATCAAAATTAATTAGTTCGTCTTTTGGTCTGCCACAGGCCACACATCAAGCACCTCGCAAGCACCACTAAGCCTCTCACACACAAATACACACACACACACACATACACAAGCATATTTACACAACACCAAACAGACCGCAACACTACTCAACACGGCACAATATTACACTTGCACTCGCATGTTAATTGGTCACATTAATCATTGCCAAATTTGACTCAGTTGACAAATTTCGAGCCGCCAAAGATGCCAAAGATGCCTCCATATCTAACTGGGACATTGTGCTAAACCGGTTGTCGGATTAAAAAGAAAAAATAAAAAAAAAACGACAAGACATGCTTTTATCGCTGCCTCGCCCGATCGTTAACTGATATAAATTATTTGACGCTACTCGATGGCACTCTAACTCGCACTAGCAATCCCCAAATGCTGTTCATTTTATAGTATACTCTTGAAAATAGTTTATAAAGTGGAAAGAGCTTTAAAAGATACAATTTTGACGAAAAAATAATAAGGAAATTCTTTATTAGTTTGATTTCTTTATCATTGTCTTGGCATTTTAGATGAAAAGACTATATCTACCTTTAGAATATTTTATTACCTTAATAAAGAGTTTAATCGAAAAGAATATTAAACCAAAAAATAAAAATATGGTATTTAAAATAAAGTTTGTTGATATTGGATCGTGAAGTCGGCTAGTAGTTTTTATATATATATTTTTATTTACCTCGAAATTTAAATGCAGAACATACTAAATATTATTTTATAAAGTTTTTATTACTTAAGTAACGAGTTTGTCATGAGTAAGTCAGATTTTGATTATCAGATTATGAACTTAAAACAAGATAAGCTTTTTTTATTATATCCTAAAACTAGGAAATCAGGGTATGATGGTTGTCATTATCACAGTCTGAAAGTTTGATTAAGAAAGTCCATCTACAATTAAAGTTTTTCCCGTAGCATAGTCGCTGCGTCAACTGCGCAGCGCAAGAGCGCGTGCTTAAAAGAAGCGCAGAATGATTGGAATATCAGCTCTTTGCAGGGTTCTAGGGATCTCGTTGTCGAGCAGTCGTGACTAGAGCAATCTTACTTTTCTGATTTCTTTTTTTTATCGTTTTTGAGACTAATATATTTTTGGATATACTAAATGTTTATAAACTAAAAACTCCACTTTCTTCGTTAATAACTTACTTCTATTCAAATTTACTAAAAATCTAATAGAAAATTATAAAATATATATATATATATATATATATATATATATATATATATATATATAGATGGAATTTGTAACGTTTCTAAGGTTATCAATCTGTTGAAACTTTAATCTTTGATTAAAATTAAGTTGAAATAAATTCTGATAAGCATTTGGCTAATTATGAATAATAATGTTATTAAATTAATCAAGTTTGCAAAAAAGGCTAATGTTATACAGCGATAAATGTCATATAATACTAAAATGTATCTGTATAACGTGCGTAATGCCTACGGTCGTAGGCTGCTATAGTCAGGACAACGGCCTTTAGCTATCTGTCATACTTACATTAGCATAGTTATGCAGAATACTAATTAAATGATCGACTCAATTTTGCCCATTGTTCTATAAAAATATTTAACAGTTTTCAAACTATTCCCAATTTATAGCTGATGCGACATTTCGAGCACCCGCAGGTTAATATACCCACAGGTAGAGAGATATACAAAATATGTCCCTTACCAAAAATATTTGATCGTCATTTGATGGTCAAACCGGTTGAACATAAAATTCAAGTTGGACTGACCCAGCGTCTCTTCTGATTGGATTAGTTGCCAGCACAAAAGACAAGAGAAAACAGAATGTGGGACAACTAATGGATGCAGCAACGGTCTGGGTCGACTATTAAAATGATCTAATCGCAATTTTGAATTTAAACTGTTTTTTCCTTTTTCTTTTTTTATTTGTTTACGTCCCGATTGCAGCATAGAACCATAAACTGAAGTTCAAAGAACTTTAACAGTCGCATTGATATGCAAATGTATCTGATGGATACGCGTCGATGATGCTGCATGTTCGTTGAGCGTTGAACAAGCGTCGCATTGTTTTTTCCTCGCTTTTATAGTGAAATACTTAAATCATTAACGGTATATTGTATATTGGCCAACTCATACGCATTTATTGAAATGCAAATGTTATTGTATAGCCAACCCTTCCCCAAAGCGAACAGCGTTTGCAGTTGCTGCAGAAATTGAATGAAGCACGTGCGGAATGATTGTTTTTAATGAGTTCACTGAACTGTTTGTTCTTCGTCTTTTGGCCTTTGTTTTTCTTGTGCTGACCAATATTATGCCTGCACCTTCGCATCTTTTTCCACGCGAAGAGGCAGCGAAACAACAAACGTAGCTTTTTGGCCCAAAAATTGAAAGCAAAAATCTTTTACACTGGCAAATAAATGTAGAGCATAAAGAATTTATGATTAAAACAGCAAGAATTTTGCCACATTCTATTTTCCCCTTTTTTGGTTCAAAGTATAAAAACGCAAACGGAAATAAAATGATTTTTTATTTGTAGTAAAAGTTTACTGTGACTGGGCTACTTTGTGGAAATGCTTTTAAGAGGTAAAAGTTGACTTCTTAGGCATATTGAACAGCAGCTCTATATATGCTGGGTAATCATCACGATTCTGTCTATACGTATCTTTGAGTTATTATATTATTATTATTATATTATCTTATATTATATATTGGGACTTCAAGCCTTCAACTAAAGATTATATATTCTATCAGAATATTACATTTTCTAATTATCTAGCTCATTTTTAAGGAAATTCTACAGAATATTTGTAAAAAATCTTGTTTCTTAGTTCCAGCCCTAATTCGCATTGACATTCTTCTTTATCATTTCAAAGAGCAGCTCCATATATCCTGCCTAGACATCTCTTGGATATCTTATATTATATCATTAGACTACAACTAAAGATTACGTGCTATATATATAAATATGTTCTATCTGAATATTAAATCAGGTAAGAGACATTCCACAGTCGCGCACTAAAATACATTTCATTATTGCTATCATTTTAATGCGTTGTCTTAGGCAAGTGAAATTAAAATTCTATGTGCTCCAGAGCTGAATAAATTCACAATTAAAAGCAAATAAATTGCACAATCCAGGCTAAACGCAAATGTCAGCCTGGCTATTGTCCAGACTCTTGTATTTCTGCTTCTCACCAGAAATTCTGAAATGTGTTTATAAATAATGCGCTACAGTTGATGTCGATGAAAGTTGACTTTGTTTAAGTCTCAAATGCAAATGAAGCCAAAAAATCATTAAAAAATACTTGAGATGCAAATTATGTTAATAATCCAGACAATAAAGTAAACATGACAAAATCAAATATATACAGAATTATGCTATGCATATTTATTGTTTATGAATAGCTAAATGCTTTAATTGATAAATAAATATACTATAACAAGACGTATAAAGAAAAAATTTCAATGCTAAAGTTCTTCCCAACAATTATATAAAGTGAAATACTTTCTGAACATTTTCTAAATATCTTTCTTTTGAAAGTATACTCGTTTTAGTATGTCTAAACAATTTATATATATTCATATTCGTATTCTCTTTTTTCTTTTAGATTTTCTATAAGTTTAAGAGACATGCAGTGACTGCGTGGCAAAACGGGAAAAAGAAAGTATAGTTTTATAGCTAGACCAACAAGATGCGACAATTATAATCTGTTGACTTCCTCTACAAAGTAGCTAACAAAAATTATAAGCTAGGATTATCCTCTATATGTTTCCCAGTTGTTATATTTCCATTAGCCAAAATTTGACTCTTTTTGGATCATAAAAAAATAATACAAAACTGTAGCAAATATTAAATTTTAGTCAACTGCAATTGGCCGAGTAGATAAATGAATATGAGAACAAATTTTTTCGAGCGCGAGTATCAAAATAAATTAAATTGAATCACAGTAAAGAGTAAAAAAAAGGCTTGTGAAATGTATAGTATACACAAAAAAAAACAAAAAAAATGAAAAAATGTTTTAAAAGTTTTTTAAAATTTCCTATTAAATTGCAAGAAAACTATTCAACAAATAGTTTATTATTTTTTCATTGAAAACAACGCGTTTATACAACGAACTAAAAAAAAAATAAAATAAAAAAATAAAAAAATATATATATATTTTATATCAAAGAAAAATATTCTACGTTGCTATTCATTTAACTGTACTACGTTGAAAAGAACGCTTCCAAACAACAAACTTAAATAATATACTTTAAATGCTAACTTCATCTTAGTAATTTTGTACATACATAAAAGCAAAGGATATAACTTAGGTATTAGTGTATTCTGTCTAACCCATACTTTTCTTTATTTGTTTGTTTGCTTTTTAAATAAAAAAAACGAGAAAAATACATAGAAAGTGAGAAAATGATGCGCAACAGCGACGAAATGTTGAAAATAAAAATATATGTACATCAGCATTTTTATGTATTTTACAATTATATAATATTGTTTTTGTTGTGTGTTTGTTCAACTACAATCAAAATATTTATTTAATGTAATTTAATCACCGATTATTAGTTTACCACAAGCACATTTATCATTTTTATTCGAGCGCAAACTGTGAAGAACCCTGCGAACATAACACTCTGTGAATAGCTTCATTTTAAACCCTAAAGAATTTCTTTTGCATTTTATCTGTTGCTAAAACTGACCAAAAGTCCCACTGTGCATGGTCAGCGCTATTATCTCATCTGTCATCTGCCTCCCTTTGGGATTTAAGCAAACACATTTCAATGTACAATACAATTAATTAATGGAACTTAATTTAATCAATTAGTTATTCAGTTACATGTCAATTGAATTTTAACTATTTTGTTAGTGAACGAAATTAAATTAGACTCAGTCCGATGCAATTATAATGTGAGTAAGCTGAACTGAATTCGCCTGCTGGCCGTAATTCAATTTACTCTGCAACATCGAATTGCACTTTTTTGTTTTTTGTTTTTGCGTCAAATGCCACGCCCACTTCGTGGCTGCCACATTGCTGCAGCAAAATTTGCTTGCGTGTTGTTATTACATCTCCCTCTTGCTCGGCTGCCAATGCGTTTGCTTATGCAACTAGCAAATTTTCTGCCAACAGTCGCGTCTTCTTTCGTGCCTCGGAATTTGCTGCTAACAAAAAATTGCATTTTTTTTTTTGTTTTTCCTTTTTGCCTTTTGTTGCAATTAAGTTATGAAATGCAATTTTTTGCGCTGACGATGCACATTAGCTAAATGAAGCGAGTGGCCCACTCACGATGTGAAGAGCTCACTAACTCACTAACTCACTAACTGACTGACGGACTGAGTATTTTTTTATATTTTTCGAGTAAATTAAGTGCGAAGCTTTGCTGCGGCTCAAATTTGTTTAAAATGCAGCAAAATTTTAGCTGCCAACTGCACCTGCTGCAGTTCAGCCGCCGGGCTTTACGTGTTCGTTGCGGATGACAGGGACAAAGTAACCTTAGCCGTAGACGTAACCATAGAAACCGAGCTTTGTTTATTGTGTTATCCTTTGACTGCGCGCAACAGCACGCACACACACACAGCCATATATATATATACAGCTTGACTCTTATCATAAACAGCCAGCAGGTGGTCGCCTGTGTGTGCGCTCAGTTTTCCCTTCATCTGACTCTTTGAATTCCCAGTACTACCAACCAATCTAAATGAAACTGTCAACAAGCAGAAAAATACGTACAGTAAATGCTCGCAACAGATGATTCTATTTGCCAGAGGAGCTGCGTAGACTATGCTTACAAAACTTTGTTAAACTAATCTATATTACTTTAGAGAGCTTCATATGCAAATAATGATAATCAAGCTGCATGGAATAAGGAAGCGAATATCCTTAAATTGCCATCTCACTTTAAATGTATAGAATAAATGGCACATAAAAGTTATAGAAGTCGACTATTCATTTTCATTCATTCGCCATGCGACAACTTATAATAAAATTGAAAGATTTTGCAGAATATCTTATGACTTTTATATAAGATCATAATAAAAATTATTAAAAATAATTATCTTAAAAAAAGAAAAAAAAAAATAGCTTTATGTATATAGAAAAAATATTTATTTTAAAATATATAGATATATATATATTATATAAAAATACAAAAATAATTAAAGTATATATAGAAATATATATTTTCTTTTCTTTTATTTTGTTTTATTTAAAACTTATATTATATTATCTAAAATTTATAAGTAACCATATATATTAATTTAATTTTTAATGTGGGTTTGTTACTTTGCTAATATATTTTGACCTGATTTAGAGTCTGTATTCAAAGTTTTCCAATTCATGGTTGCCTCCTACTATTACAGTAGTGTTGGTGTAAGGCTGAGCTTTTACAAAGGTTATTGTGAAGGTATTAGCCCAGTGAGTTTTTATCTTAGCTGCCACCTTCATATGACTCTGACTTCTATCCTCAAACTCTCACTCTTTTAAAGAGAGAGAGAGAGAGGGAGAGAGAGAGAGAGAGAGAGAGAGAGAGAGAGAGAGAGAGAGATGTTTCAGAGTTTGAGAGAAATGGGAAATGGCAATTTAAAGGAATTCGGAGAAGTTCGTTTTGATTGTCAGTAGACAAAGAAAAAACGGTAATTCATTATTGGGCGAGGTATTAAAATCATACAATCAGAAGGTGGCCAAACTGACAAGCATTCAATATATTGTACATATGTATATAATTTTAAGTATAATACAATTTTAATTGCTGTTATTCTGTATATATGTATATACTTCTACGACCACCCATAAATGTCAATCAATATTCGTATGCTAAGTTTTAAGGCTTGAAATGGGAATTTTTTAATATTAATTAATATTATATTCAGAGATATATTTAATAATAATTTTAATATAAAAAAAAAGAAAAAGGACTAGGAGCTTTTTTTTTTTAATTTATACTTTTCTCTTTTTAGTGTCAGCAAAAGCTTAAGCAAAACCAAGTTGCTATAGTAAAATGTAAAAGAGACTGTTTATGCTTGGTTTGATATTTAAATCAAAACCTTCATGGACCCAAGCAGCAATTTATAAATATGTGACCCTTGACCTTATATAAGTTGGCTGGAAATTAAATTAAAGTCAAAAACAAAATAAAAATCAACATTTAACATGCAGTAATAAAATAGAAATTAAATAAGTAACACTTAGAAAATTTGTAAATTATAATTGAGTTCTAGATTTATTATTCATATTTTTAAATAACTTTATATTATATAAATATTTGTATATTTACTTCATTAATTGATTGACTGAATCTAATAAAATGTATTTTATTTAAGAACTATTCAAGTGATTTTAAAGCAAATTTACCTAGCACAAAGGAAGTTTCAACTATTCATTCAATAGAGTATTAAGCCCAGTGTGCTGCAATATACAGATATATACAATTTTAAAATGGAAATGCTCTATTCTTTTATTTCAAGCTTGCACTGTATGTTGTTGTAGAGGGAAATCAAAAAAAAAAAAAAAAAAAAAAAGGAAAATATGGAAAATGTGGAAAATATATTGCAAGCGAAGCTGTGGCATTGTTATTCAGGTGCAAATGTCATGTGAACGCCATTGCAACGGGAATTGCCATGTGGCTGTTGTTGTTGCTGTTGTTACAACTTGCCACAAGGCAAGTTGCATATTGTCCATTGCCAGTTTGCCAGTTGCGAGCTACCAGTTTCCAGTTGCTGGTTGCTGGTTGTTAGGGCTGCCAAAGTCATAACTCAGTAGCTGACATTTATGTGGCGCTCAATTTGGGAGGCCAACAGTTGCCGCTGTTGACATTTGTGGCAAGTCTTTGTCATTCCCACATACACAGATGCGCTGGCATTTAATGGCACATGGCAAAAAGACACCAAACACCATCTGACCTTATGCGATTCGAAGCGCAGCTGACTGTAACCCTATTTCAAACTGCCCAATTTCTAGGTCCAATTGGATGCGCCTGTTGGCGCGGCCTTTTGGCCAATTCGTATGCATAATTAAAATCAAATTGACAGACATTTCGGTAATTTCGTCTGCAGAGTACATTTGATTCCCCTGCGAGACGAGCGCGACGAGAGCCAAAGCAATTCAACTGTCAGTTAAAGAAGTTCGAACGAGCATCAGATAAAATTATCAACTATATACAAATATACTTGGACATTTATCGCATCTGCTGGCGAGTGACAAAACTTTTCAATTTGAGCGTCCGTGATTTAATTGGCATAAATGCGACAGCCGCTGTCATGAACTTGAACCCAACTCAATGCGGAAAAGCTCTTGTAAGCAACATTAAATATTTATAATTTAACATTTTCTGGGGAGATCCGGTTGCTAATGCCCAAACCGTTTCAAGTGCATCCAACAAGTTTGCTCATTACAAATGACAAATTGTTGAATTGAATATGCTCAGCGCATACACTTTACATATAGCCAGCCGATTCACCTTGAGCTCTCTAAGCATAAGCGCCATAAATACCCGCTTGACAGTCGCATCTAAACCGGTTAAAATAGCTACCTAAAAGCATAAAACAAGAGGTGTGTGTAACAGAGTAGGTAGCTTTGAGTTACCCTATATTAATATGAGATTTTCATAATTAAAGTCACCAAGCTGAACTGGAAAGCAATTCAATTGAATTAGGATTTTAAGTAACTATTATTCTTCTAAGTTCTATCTGCTTTGTAGATATATTCAATTCAATATGCGATATACGATTATAATATATTATTATAATAATATTAATCGTATATAGTTTAAATATCGTATATTTTAGATTAACATATTATAATTTTAATAAGAGAATACTCTTTCTTTGCTTATCATAGGAGCTATTCTTTTTTTTTTTCAATAGATTTTGTCCATAATGTAATATGAGATTTAATATGTATATTATTTGACATTGGACAAACAGAAAAGAATATTGATTGATCTCAAAGATATATCTTCCATATACATATACGACAAGGATCTTTCGAGTTAAAAGATATATCTTTTTGGCACTTCTGCTTAAACGACGACAACCCTTCAATTCAATTCAATTCATCTTCTTGATGTCTACAAAGTTATTAGCATACTTATCTTTTTTCCAGAACAACGATTTCTTTTACCCACTAAAATAAAGTAAAAATTGCATATATTTTTCAATTCCAATCAGTAAAATAAAACATAATTAATCAGATTTACTGGTAGTTTTTCCTTAAATATACTTTTCTTATTTTTCATATATTTTTTTTACTTCCCAATTTATATTATTCGCTAAAAATAAATTAACTCTGTTCGACAGTGTCGAAATTTTTTCGTAATTCCCTGCTTCGCATTTCATTCTATACTAAAAGTAGGTATCATCTTAATTCTGAACGGAAAAAGAATAATGCCATCTGACTTATAATCTCAGAGGGTTTTGTCAATTTTGTCTTTTATATTATGAATAAATATATGTTCTATTATAGAATCGAAAACATTTCGTTTCTGTCTGTTTATATACTATATATTTATACTCTGGCAGGTGGAACATATACCACATGGTTCAAATATTTATCATATATAAAATATACAAGACATTTCATTTCCCTATTCATTATAGACATTTACCAGCTATTTTTAGTAGGACAAAATGCACATCAGCAGATTATTTGGCAGTCTGACAGTCGATTATGCCCCACTTGGCACTTTTAATGCGTGCTGAGTATAAAGAGATGCGCAAGATAAAAAAAGCCAGCAAATGCAGCTGCCAGCTTTGGCAAAAGTTGAAGCTAATTACACAACAAACTCGTGACCAAGCCGAAGTGGGAATTGAAAATGGAAGTGGAAGTGCAAGTGGGGACATACTTTGCGAGGAAGTGGCTTTTGCTAGCCGCGAATTGGAGTGGGGCACCTGCTCCAAGAGTGGGGCAACAATCAGGGCAGCACTTTCATTTCATTTGCTTTCATTTCGTTTGATTTGATTTCATTTCATTTGCTGCCCGCTTTTGGCCTTTGAGCTGCTTTCGTTTTCCTCTTGTCAAAAGATGAACTCGACATTGAAGTGAACCCAAGATGAGAAAATAAATAAGAATAATAATCAAAATAAACGAATAACAACAATTGTCGGCTCAAGTGCTTAACAATTTGTTTGCAATTCAAATATTGTGTGCCCACGTCTTATGACATGTTCCAAAAGCAAATTAATTTACCTAACTGGTAGGGGATTCGATACGTGCAAATTGACAACACTAACAGAGAGAATTACAGCAAAGCAACAGCTAAGGCGGTTTATACGAATTGTACGTCAATTCCCCTGCGACTGGGTGCATTAAACCAGAATATCAATTATTAAAATTCATAAATTTTAGCAAATCGTCGATTAATTGACGCTATTAATATTCATATAACTGAGTGGATATTTATAAATATATATGCGTGTATAAATGTATAATAAACAAGAGTTAGATATTTTAAAGAGACGCTAATAACATGAGGAGATTCTAATTGGATTCGAATAAGCGAAAGGCGTGTGCACTTTGAATTATGTGATAGTTGGCACTATGCGCCAATTAATACTTAATTTCTATTTTATGTTTAAATTTATTTTCAAAGTATAAGTACCTATATGAATTTATATCAATTGCAATTCTAATTCCAATTGGAAAATAGGCGCTTCGTTTGAAATTCTTAACATTTTTTTAAATAGTTGGCAACGCTACAACAGTTGCAATGAGCTGTTCCAGTTCTGGTTCCAATTCCAGTGTGCTCTCATTTAGGGGTTGATTTCCAGTGAACACGGAACATAAACACAACCGAAGTGCGGCGCAAAGCAACAAGAGGAAGAAAACATATCAAAACAAACGCAGGCAATTGACTACGTGACTGGGGCGGCCGCCTTCAATTGCCTCCGCGATTCCGTTTGCCCCGCAGCAGCCCACACATAATTTGTCGATTCGAGATTCTTTACTTATCGCATAACTGGGAGCATTTGAAGCATGTGGCGGTCAGCGGCATTATTTCACACACATGTGGGCAACAGCAACAACGATAGAGACGGAGATAGCGCAACTAGGCGACAATATTTAAATGCACATATAGAATAACAAAACTAACTTTAGACATGAGGAACTCATGTTTTTCTGTTATGACGTAGGTCAAACGCTATTCTCTGGAAATTTCTTTCTAATCAAAAATAAAAATATATTCAATTTCGAGTTGACCCACATTCTGCGGAGTGAAAGGCAAGAGGGAGGGAGGGAGACAAAAGGCTTATCAATGCAGGACGGAAACTGGACGCCGACAAGACGATCTTTAATAGAAATCGTCAGCCCCTTCCCCATTACCCATTCGAATGGCCATTCACCCGCCCGCACACACTTACCCTTTCTGTGATTTCTGATTTCCTGGGAAACTTGTTGCCCTTAAACGATGTACCAGCAGCCGCTGTTGCACGGTGGAAGAATCACAGAACGCGTAGGCGTCAATTCTCTTTTCTTTTTCCTTTTCTCTGTTATTCTTAGCCTTTTGTTTATAGCTTATCTGGGTTCTTTCACACACGCACAAACTGCAGTTGAGAATTCTCCTTACACGCAACAAATTCCGGTTACAATTTGTTGTAATTAGGAACTAAACAAAATAAACGAGCACACACAAACGTACAAACACACACACACACATATGTGTGTTATTAGTTTTTATTTGCCAGTCCTGATTTATATTTTGTTTTTGCCTTTGTTTTCTATTCGATTCTGGCCGCTGTGTGTGGACCTTGTTGACAATGCGTCCGCGCGCTCAGCACCACAAAATGGAACTGAAAGCGATATTATTGCCGCTATAGCCGCATGTGGATACATTCCATAAGCGAGAGCTAGCGAGCAGGAGAGAAAAAGGGAGAGCAACAGCTCATTTTGTCACGTTTGTTTTGAGTTTTGCTTCGTTGGAAGATACGATCCACGCTCAGCTAAAACAGGTTCCAGTGAACTGTGCGCAAATGTGGATCCGATAGAAACAGCTGTTTGTGGTATGTTTTCATGAGGGCGCGCAATTCAAACGAATTCAAATAGAGAATTATAATGTAATATTGCTGAACATATATGTATAATAATGAATTCATTTAACTCATCCCATAAATATATTTCTACTTCGAGATATTTATTTTCGAATTCATTTTATTTAAGTTCTAAAAAATTTGGCATTCAATTTATTAGTGTTTAGAATATAAAGCTTTTCATCATCATTTGTGAATGGTAAATAAATACACAGATTAGTTTGGGCTGGTCAACTGGGGACAACTAATCCTCAGTGACAGTAAAGGACTGCGTCAGGCCCTCGTAGGGGTACTTTCCACCTAGTATATACTTGTATTCACCAGAGTGCCGTATGCGATACTCGCCAGGCAGGGTCTGAGGACTGATGTTCCAAATTATCTCCAGCTCACTGAAGCCCAAAATTGTGTTTGTACGATGCCAGACCATTCTGTAAAGAAACAGTTATACGCAATGCTATAAAGTGGGTTAGAATGAGGCTCACTTTGTCTCCCAGCTAGCATCCGTATAGGTGATCTTCCAGCGATCCTCATTGATCTTACGCTCCACTGAAAAGTACGTCTTCTCTGTGAATAGATTATTGCGCGGATTGCCAGAGATAAACGTGACTCTGACAGTGTCATTGATGCCATATTGCTTATTGGGCTGGGTCTTCACATAGCCAAAGTCGGTGCCAATGGGATGACCATCGAACAGCACGCCAGTGTTCAAGGACAGCATCACGTCGTTCATGTAAGGCGGACTGGGTCCAGCGTCCACAGTCTGGTTGTGCATCATCGCCTTGGTCAGGCGCTCAAAGACGTCCATGTAAATGGTGTGCGTATGCGGACCGAATATTGTGGAGGCGGCCTCATAGCGCTGCGCCTGGTACTCCTCGGGCGTGACGGTGTAGCTGGAGTAAATGTTGGTCAGGCCGGCAATGATGACTTCCGTATCGATGCCACCGGCAGCCGAGGCAGCGGCTCTAATCTGGTTTCGCAAGCGCCGGCCGGCCATCGTTGTGAATTCACATGGAACGGCGGCAATGATGACATCTCCGATCTTTAGGATCTGATTGGATACAATTTTGGGCTGCCACTCATAAGGGAAGGTTGCCTAAGAGGGGGAAACAGGTATTAATACCTTTACTATTTGTTTTTATCAGTAAGGCACTCACTCGACCCGTGGCCAGCAGAATGGGCTTCGGCTCATGGCACTTGATGTCCTCCTGGGTGGGCGGCACTATGAAGTCGCGCACAAAGTTCCACATGGGGTTGTCGGTGGTGGTGCCCTGCTCAAAGCTGAAGGCACCGGGACCATCGGTGGTGCCGGCCGCAAAGCTGTAGCCCATGGCCGGCTGGCAGCCCCTGATCTTGTCCAGCTTGCGGGTGAGCGGATTGTAAGTGCTGCCATTGTAGTTGGGCATATCGACAAACTGGTGGATGAAGCGCACATCTCCGGTGACCTCACGTGCCGTCGACTCCTGGCTCTGCTCGTTCAGCAAGCTCAGCGCACCTTCAGCCAGGCGCTGTCCAATGATCTGTGTGCTCTCAAACATGTCGCGACCTGGGCCGGAGGCAAAGCACTCGCCCTCGCCCTTGGGACAGTGCGAGGTGAGTAGATCACAGTCATTGCCCGACAGGGAGCACTTCGGTCCCATGATGTTGGGCGAAACATCGCCCAGGTTCGAGGAGCAGAAGGCGCCCACGAACTTGCCCTTGCCGGGCATCTTATTGGGATTGTACTCCTTCTCCAGCAGCAGTGCCGCGTAGCCCATGTTGTCGCTGGTCACCAGCTTGTTGGTGTTGTTCATCGAGGTGGCGTGCACGGCATACCAGTTAAAAGCGCCCAGCAGGTTGTTGTCCTTGTCCACGAAGCGCAGCTGCGCCAGCGTCTTGTCCGTGTCGTGCTCGTACTGGGCGCGCTCCTCCGCGGGATTGCGCAGATACGAAGTCGGCGAGCGATTGATGTTCGCATTGAGCACAATGGTCTTGGAGAAATAGATGCGACCATCCACCAGGTTGTCCGTGGCACGTTTGATGCACTAAACAGGATTCATTTGATTAATACTGGATTGTTATTCTTGAAGTAGACTCACTCACCAGGTAGATCCCTTGGGCCATCGCCTCAAAGGTTTGCGGCACAAAGCCCAGTATGGAAATGTCGTAGAGCAAGTGCATCAGGAATCCGCCCGGTGCACCGTGCGTGTGGGTGCCACTGATGGCCACGTTCTCGATGGTGTAGATGTTGCCGTAGCGCGCCTGCAATCGCTTCACCACCTCCCTCTTGAGGCCGTAGCCCATCATGCCGCAGTCGGCGCTGACGAAGGCTACGCGATTCCCCTTCTCATCCTCCACGACGAAGGCGCGGGCGAAGGTGCGCGTGTGCAAGCCCCGGCCAATCTGCTTGATGTTCGCATAGCCCATCTGTGGCGGGGATGGGGCAGGGATAATTCAGTAAAGCTCAACTGCGTGTCAAGTGCCTGTCACAAACTTACGAAATTAATTTCCACCGGCGGTCCCGTAATGTCTGCACGTCCCACGCCCACTCTGTAGGCGCTGGCCAGGCAGCTGAGCCCGCCAAGCGCTAGCAGCGTGATGAGGCTAAATTTCCAATTAGCCATAATAATAATGTGGCTCAATAAGTGCGAGGAAAATTCACCTGCAAAAGAAAAATTATACGAATTTAATTATATTTGGGAAGTTTGCGCTATTAAAAAGAGATAAAGAGGGGTGAGAGAAGGAGAGGGAGTAGGCAGAGATTAAATAATAGTAAATCATTGTTTAAAGCTTAGCTGTTTTGCAGTAAGCAATAAACGCATTTAGTTTAGGTCTTAATGTTATAAATAAATGACTTAGATTTACATAATAATTATTTATAACAAAAAATGAACAGCAATGAATTCAAAGAAAAATAATATATATTAAAAATATTTAGCTATCAAAATAGGTTTAAGCTTTGGCCGAATTTTTAGGGTGACTGAAGAATATAGAAATTTTATAAATTTGTTTAAAATATTAAAAAGTTAATACTTATTATTACTTATCACATAATAATTTTTCCGATGTTTTTCGCTCTTCTATAACATATTTCAAGTTCATATAAAAGATCAACAGAATGTCAAATTTATACGATGACAACAATTGATAAATTCGAGTTTTTATTTCATTTCTAATTATAGATATTGCAAATCTGTAGAAGATACAGATTTTTCCGACGTGTCAGACCCCAGTGGGCGTACATATAAAAGAACAGTAACATAGTCTTTAAAATTTGACTTTCTAATTGATTTCGAATCATTGACATTGTTTTCTGTAGAAGATGTCTAGTTTAACATAACTATGGGCATAGCCATATCCAATTATTTAGTAGTATAACGTAATTATACCTACATTTCAAATTTATAGTCTTTATCAGTTTAAATAACAGAGTTTCAGTGACACCGGCATTAGTATTTCCCGATTTGTCATGCCCATAGTTAAGGTATCGGGAACATCTTAGCTCTTTATCAGGGTATCAGGAATATATATTCCAAATTTCAAGTCTTTAGTTCATACAGACAGACAGGCGGGCGAAAAGCAAGCTGCACAAATCCAATATACTCTTTTGATCCCAGAATAAGTATAAGTTTTGTGCATTATATTTTCATTAATTTTTAAAACTAACATTTTATCATTAAATAATTATTTTCTTACGTCCACACTTCACTTCACTTTATTATATATAATTAAAATGCAAACAGATTTCAGCTGTTCCCCGCTAATAGTCTATATGCAATTAATTGAAACAGTCTATGAACTGATTAAGCCTTACATTATTGCATATAACTTAGATTAGATTATTCCCATTCAAGTTTATCTATGGCAACATAGGAGGAAACATCTTATCAAGTTTGCCAATTTCGCGGCTCTTTAATGCAGAGAGCATTTAAGTATTGAGCAAATATTGGCAATAGATGATTACGAAATTCGTGTTACAATATATAAACAAAGCCACTACCGGCCAGACCGTCCATAGATGTATGTATATATATTATATATCTTTATATATATTCATGTCTGTTCACATTTTTATGGATAATGCGGTCGTTGGCCAGCGACAAATGCTAATTTATTGAGGTGTCTGCCATCGCAGTGCCCTTCGCCAGTTGCATCCAATCAATAAATAGATAAGTGCGTATTAAATCACAGCAAAACAATAACAACAACAACAACAACAATGGTCACTTGTTGGTCTTTGTTGTTGTTATTGTTCCGCTGTTATCAGCTGGCAGAAAGAGCAACAACAACAACAACAACAGCTACATCAACTGTGACTCGTTACTCAAAACTGGTTTTTATCAGCTTGCGAAATCGTTAGCCTTCTTCTGCTGCCAATGTTGTTATTGCTGCTGTTGTTGCTGCTGCTGCTGCTGCAGCTGCTGGTGCTGTAATCGTTGGCCCGTGGCCAATGCTGACTTGACTGAAATCAAAAGTAGTTGACTTTTTATGCGCCTTTTGTTCCCATTTCCAGATAATCTCTCTGTATTTATGTATATTTTCTAGATTGCATGCGGGCCACGTTTTACACAAAAAAGAACTTTATATTTAACAGACTCTAAATAGGAAATCGAGTCTGGGTAATTGTTTTTTATGCCGCGCCATGTCACTCCAACTAGCACCCACCCCCGCTCACCCTTCCTCACCTCCCTCCCACCCCCTCGCACTATCCCCAACAATTATCGAGATTGTCGCGCGCTTTGCATAATTCAGTCGTCGACAGGCCGACATTGAAAACGAAAATTAAATAAAATACATACTCATATGCCGCTGGCCAAGCAACAAAAGCCGAAGACCACAAAAGAGCACAAAAAAAAAAAAAAAAAACAACTTAAAAACCAAAAAAGACTTTAAGCAAACTGACAAGCCGAACTTGAAATACGCTGAGAGCTATTTTGCATCGTATCTATAATATGGTATCTAGAGAAGTAAGTACTTATTGAGAATAGATCCAAAAAATACATTTATCTAGATTGCTTCTTTATTATATTATTGATGAAAATGAATAGGGAGAATTTATAAAGAAAAGTGTGAAAGGAGAAATAGAAAAGTATCTTTATCAAAGGCGAGATTTGCATAGCAAATCCTTTGCTAAATTTTAAAAATATTTTTATCAATTTTTAGTTTTCATTAAATATTTTTGAGAAAATATTATTTTCTTACAGATTTGTTTCGGGATAGAGGTACATTTTTCATATTTAGAATATTTGTACTACTTAGGTGAAATCTGTACAGAGTAAACCTTACTAAATTTAAAATATATCTCGAAAAGCTTTTAGCTTTCATCAAATTTTGATATGATGAAATAATAATAATAATAATATTAGATTATACGGTCAAGTTCACAATATATACATATGATATAAATATATCAAGATATATATTGAAATATATAAAAACTTGTTTTATTCCTATGTACATGATATTATGGAAAAAGTGTTGCAGTCTGATTAGAATAACTAAATTAACAGTGTGTAAGTATTTTATAACACTTTTATGATAAAAAAAAAAAGAAATTTTAATTTGGAAGTTGGAAATTTTAAGTCTGTAAGAATTTTCATTATTCAATTTTTCCGAAAATATAAATCTATGAGTTGAGTATAATGATGGTATTTATGGACGAATGAAATTATATAATATATAGCTCAAGATTAATCTTAAGACCTCATAAACTTAATGAAAAAAACTTAAAAACAAATATTTTGTATTATTTAAAGAATGTTTTTTTTTTATCCGAAAAAGAATTGCACTTTTATCGAACTTAAAACACTATTGAGGGAAATAATACTTTGAATAAATATTTTTTAAAGTGTTTCAAAAACTATTTCGAAGCTTGTAAAAACTTGTCTAAGATATCGAATCGAGGCCAAGGATAGCCATATGAGTTCTTAAACTGAGCGTAGGGTGTTTAACAAACTCAAATTGAGCTTTTATGCTGATAGATTTAGTAAAATATACATGCTATGAATGTGTATTATATAGAACGTATATGCATATATATTAATGCTTATGTATTCTATATCACATTCTATACATGTCATATATATATGTCAATAGTTCGACACATGTCATCAGATATGGGAAATACATCACTTGGATAGGGTATATAAGCATACAAAGGCACAACGATAACAGCTGCAGGGCCAACGAGCAGATTCACAGATACAGACTCAAATACAAGTTGGAAGCTTGTAATTCACAAAATGACTAGCTCCAGCTTCTTTTTATTATTATAATTATTATTTTCTGCATATAGAGGAGTGTGGATCTGGAATAATGTTAATCGATTCCTTTGTTTTATATAATTGTAAATTCACATTGCTTATTTTACTCTGTTATATTCAATTCCGCTTTTATCCAAATTGCAATTGGTTTTTATCTGATTTTAATTCGGACAATTTGGGTCCACGAAGTCCAATCGCCATTGTGCGCATCACTTACAAAAGACTCAAATGTATCTCCTGGCATCCAATTGAGCGAATTACAAAAGATTTCGGTTCATATGGCGGGCTGATGAGCCTTTTCATACACTTTTTTCTTTTTATTATATATTATTTTTCTTTTTTCACTTTTTTTCGTGTGTTTGTGAATCGCGAATCTCGTTCAGATTTTCGAGGTTAAGCGCGGCACTCAGCACAGTTAGCTTATGCAACGAGGCTCCTTTGCCTTGGCACTGATTAGCTCGAAGAGCTAATAGCAATTACTATTTAAATTTCAGTTACTAATACGACAAATAGTCTAAACAGCACTAATTCAGCAGGTTTACGTGGAGTGCAAGCCAAGGGCTTGATCATAGTTTCCAGCTGGCTTATCTCACGCTATGCCCACTCAATTAATTGTTTAATTATGATCGCGATTTGCGGCTTAACACATCAAACTATTTATTTGCTGGACATTTTCGATGGCCGAACCGATTGCAAAAACTTTTTCCGTTCCAAATGTGAAACAAGATTTCAAAACATGCCACTTCGATGGGACAGACTTACATATGCACATGTATGTATATTTATCTGAGCTACACAAGAGACTCGGCTCCCCGGCTTGCCACGCCCCCCTCACTACAAGTAATGGACAGAAAACGAAACTGATTTTCGGCTCGAAATCGCGCTGTTTTTTTTTTTTGTCGGTCTCGTCGCGCTGGAGATTTTGGAAATGAAAAAATGACGCCCGCTATGCGCCCAATCTGGCACTCGACTGCTCGATGACTGGGCCACTGACTGACCAAGATGGAACCACGATCTCTCTCTCTCTCTCTCTCTCTCTCTCTCTCTCTCACTTACACTCTTACCCTCTCTTTTTTGTTGTCTCTCTGTGGCCACGCTTGCGTTTTGTTTATTTATTTATATTATTTTGCTTGTGTTTTGAATGGCATTTGGTGAGTTTTTATTTATTTTTTTTGCTTTACATTGATTGCCATCCAGCTCTCAGTTAGTCATCGGCTCATGCAGTCATTCGGTCAGTCGCTCATTTACTATGCATTTTCAGAGCTGAAGTCGCCTTTGTTTGAGCGCCTGAGCGCAGCCTCAGGTACCCTTTGTCACTTTGTAGCTGCTATTGGGATATGCTCGGATTTATGGCCTCAGTTGTGCCATTGTTTTTACCTTTGATAGCTTATCATTGCAGATCAAGACTGAAGATTAGCTAGCTTTGTATAAATACCAACTATTTTAGCTACTTGAGCTATGAGCACATAATATATATATATATATATATATATATATATATATATATATATATATATATATATATATATATATATATATATATATATATATATATATATATATATATATATATATATATTGCTATAAATCCTTTAAAAGCAAACAAGGAATTTTATTTATTTCAATTTGGATTAACTTACTTCTAATTATTAACTAAATAAGGCAGCTGCTCACACTATAAGCCACACGCAGGCTATACAAATAACTAACAATTGTAACCAATCAGTTGTTGAAGTTTGCTCAAGTGGGGGGTCTTTAAAAATAATACCTGATAACTACTTATACATATATGTATATGCGTAAATGTTTTATGAAGATTAGCTAAGCTATAATTTTTAGAGCGATAAGGATTATTGGAATGTCGAAAGCTTATATATATCAAAAGTTTACAAGTATCAGCTTATTGTATTTTGCTTATAAGAAATTCGTTTCATATACATTTGTTGCATTTCAAAATTTAACTGCTTGCTCAGTTTTGCGTTAACATTTGGTCGTGCAATTTGCATAAAGCTATCGAACACATATAAAAGTATCGATAACAGTCCACATCAACAGCTGTTAAGTCAGCTGTTAAGGGGACATATTACACTTTTTTTTCCAGCGAACAGCTGTTCCCACAGTTTTCAAGCGACGCCATCACCTCGAACACCTGCGTAATGAGATAATTCGCTGACAATTGTTACAAAATAATCAAATCCTTGGCAAGGGCATTACTACCGATGAGAACTGAAACCAAGGTGTACCACAAACACAAAAACAAGCAGAGGCAAAGAAAACGAAATTGAAGCCCAGCCAAGAAAAATAGAAAAAAGTTCAAGGAAAAAAACATGTCGAAGGCCGTGAATAACATGAACATGGGCGTTGTGGAGCCGCAGCAGCGCATCAAAAACCTGTCCCACTGCGGAAATCTAATCGATGTGGACAAGAATATGAAAGTGTCGCGGTAAGTTGAAGAGCAGCCAAAGATTTGCAGTTGTGGCGCCAAGCGGAAATCCTACTCTAATGTCAACCCACACTTTGCCAAGGCGAAGGACCTTGGATGCGCATTTGCCTTTTGAAGGATATTCTTCACACACAGACACACACACACATAGACATTTATAAATGCCTACCTTTGTATGTATAGGCAGCACAACAAAAATATATATTTTATTTGATTTGATTAATTTATGGCCTACGACGAATCGTTTCCTTTTACTCCGCAGCTATTACCGCGCCGGAACGGAGATCCTGCGCATGGCCAACGTCTATCTGAATGAGGGCGACCATGAGAACGCATTTATATTGTACATGCGCTATATGACGCTGTTCATTGAAAAGATACGCCAGCATCCGGACTATGCCAGCGTCAAAGCCGAAGTGAAGGCCATCAATAAGACGATTAAAGACGAAATCATGCCCACAACAGAGAAGCTACGCAACAAGTTGCTGGCCCAGTATCAGCGCGAATACGAACAGTTCCTGGCCAACAAGGAGGCGGAGCGTATGCGCGAGCAGGAGCGAGAGCGCCAGCAGCAGATGGCCAACAAGAAGGCAGCGGCAGCATCATCTATTCCTTCCCTCATACCCGCCAATCTGCACGTACAAATGGATCCCAGCAGCCAGCCAACGGCACCAGATCTGAGTCTGCTCGAACAGGTGGTCTATCCAAACGATTTTCCCACGGGCACCAATCGCAATAACTTGCCAAACTCGGGTCTCCTATTGCCCATGGCAGCTGAGGCAGGCGCCGCCGACAAGATTGCCGAGTGAGTGAATCTTGAGAGCGTCTTCCTCAGAAGACTAACGTGATTTATGCTCTTACAGCTCGTCATCAAAACCCGCATTTGATCGCAGCCGAAAGCCGCAGTTCAACCGCACCGACTCCCTGTTGGCCGGCTCATTGCGCAGCGTCAATGTGCCTGGTGATACCATGGATGTGTTCCTGAAGCTAGCGCATGCCAATACCTCCAATAACATTGAGACTTGCGGCGTCCTCGCCGGCCACCTGGCCCACAATGAGCTCTACATAACGCATATTATTGCACCCCAGCAGCAGGGCACGCCGGACAGCTGCAACACGATGCACGAGGAGCAGATCTTCGATGTCCAGGATCAAATGCAGCTCATCACGCTTGGCTGGATACATGTAAATAACCATTATGTTTAGTTTGCACTTCAAAGTGACTAATAATTCATATTACTTTCTTTTTCAGACCCATCCCAGTCAGACGGCTTTTCTGTCCTCCGTTGACTTGCACACACACTGCTCCTACCAGATGATGATGCCCGAGGCCATCGCCATCGTCTGTGCGCCCAAGTACAATACGTGAGTCATTGTGTTTCTCATTGATTCAGACTGTGAGCAATGTGTGTGATTATTTTTATTTTTAGAACTGGTTTCTTCTTACTCACGCCTCAATATGGCCTGGACTACATTGCGCAGTGCCGGCAAAGCGGCTTTCATCCGCATCCCAATGATCCGCCGCTCTTCATGGATGCACAGCACATCAAAATCGATGCCCAGACCAAGATCAAGGTCATCGATCTGCGCAGATAGTATGCTGAAGTCCTGGTCTAACTCAACAGCGCAGCAACAACAAAAGAATTCTACCAGCTAGGAGCAGCGAATTTAACAAGAGCTACAAAAACAGAAACATCAACAACTACAACAACAGCAGCATTCAGCAAGCGAAGTCTGTGTTCCATGTAATCGGAGAATCAGCTAAACAAACACTATAGTGATTAACGATCTTAGAGATTTCAAAGAGACAACAACAAATCATATTTTGCGACTGTATAGCTGTATTTTTGCATTTGAAAATTTAGAGGAGATCGAAAAATGGCATTAGACAGACAGACATTTGCTTTCAGTTATCAGAAATTGCAATTTATTCATATGTATATGTATTTAGGATCTGCTTAATATAAATTCGTTAATGTGATTTACAATTGTGGCTTATACTTTTGTTAAAACTGTTTTGTTTATTTATGCATGTATTTATTAAATATCTTTTAAAGAACTCTACACTCTACACACACCGCTATGAGAGCAACCAATGCAAAATGTTTAAAATATTGATATTTATATATATGTATTTACCTAATATTGCTAAAAGAAAAGAAAAACAAACAAATTAAGAATCTAATAACTATGCTATAACATGTTGTTTGAAGAGAAGCCACTAAATGGTAATCGTGTTATATATGCTTACTAAATTGCTTAATCAATAAACGTGTACATTATTGTAAAACAATGAGTTGATAACTTTAAACTTTATAAATTTAAATTTACTTTTAACATTGAGCGTTACTGTTAATATAACATAAGTCTGCAAAGTTCTTATTAGTTGTTTACATTTCAAGAAAAGTCCCTTTTGACTCTGATGGCAACAATTAGAACTGTTATGTTAACTTCAATGTTATGTGGCAGCTCTGCTAAAATTTCCCAACTAGCATTAAAGCCCTTAGCGGTCGCATTTCCCGCCCACAGTTTTACGTGTTTTCTCGGCTCGTCAGGTCTGTTCCGCTCATAGAGCAGAACCCGGAATTCTGCAACCGCAAAGAGGCTAAAAATAATTTAATTGCAAAGCATAGAAGTTGCGATATAAGAAAAAACAAGTTTAATATTTGTGGTGTGAATAACAATCGATAAAAGAGCAGCACGCATCCCAAACGAGCGCATCAAGCGAGCCGCCTAAAAGAAAAGGGGCGGGGCGGAGGGGTCTCTCGCCTGTCGTAGCTGTTGCCGTGTGGCCCTTGCCCTTGATTAAACATTTTATTCGGGGAAAATAAAATCAGCGCGCTTAATATCCAATCACGTTTTACTCATAATTTCTTTGCTCTTTTTTGGTTGCCAAATTAAGTTGCCCAGCTACCCCCATTTCCCCGCCCCTGTCGATCCCTTAGCTAGTCGACCCAATATCGTATATATAATGCCAATGAACGAATCGAACACAATTAATTGGATACCAGCACAGGAAAACGTTCAATGTCAAGAAGTGAGTAATCGACAATATGTGTACTGAGTGTTAATTAAAACATTTTAATTAACGCAAATATTATGCGCGTGTCTGTGTGCGTGTCTGTGTGCGTGTGCCTAAAAATGAACGCCTAATGACTTTTTTAATGGCCACACAAAAGTCCTGCTATGTTGGGTCAGACAAATAGCACAATATGTTGAGAAAATATTCTCTTGTCAGATATTATATTGATAAGCGCACTTTAATCAGCTAAGAGCTTAAGAATCTAATTACTTATGCACACTATCTATGTGGCTTTTAGACTCTAGTCAACACCATTGCTCTTATCATTGCCTATTGCCGTTTGCACGCCCATCCTTAGCCGTTTTAATGGCCATCAGGCTGAACGTTAACAAGAAACACTTCCTTTACTCGCATCATAGAATATGTTCGTAGATGATGTCTTTAAGTGTCCACTCAAGAGAGTTTTTACTGTCTGCCGTTAAGCGGATGCTTCCAGCTCAAGTGCTTGTCTGGTGCCTAGCTTCTTAAAACGGCGTCCGTCAGCTGACAAAATCAGCTGATGGAAGTCGCACGCAGTTTAAGGTCTTCAAATTACCAACTTAAGGACTCCCAATGGCCCTGTGACAGGGAATTGGAGTTGTCCGTGTCGGGTCGCGTTTCCAGCCATAATTGTAGTTGATTTTATTTAACGAATCGCATGCAGCTCGCTTTGCAAAAGCCTTGTTAGCTCAGCCACTGGGCTCTGTCAGCATGCTGAGTTATATGTACTTGTTTACGTGTTTCTACTCTCTGAGCGCCGCGTGCTTGTCTTTATATTTATCCATGCTCTGTGTGTCTGTCTGTGTCTGCCTGTATCTATGTGAGTGTGTGCATGTCTGTGTGTGTGTATGTGTGTGCTTTTTCTTGTTTTTAACTATTTTTAGCACAGCCATGCGCCATTCACGTGCGTGCGCTCGGCCCGGCCGGCCGGCCAATGCGACGTATACGCAACGCGGGCTTTAGCTTTTGCATTTGCGGAACGCGGTACACGTGCTGACAACAGCTAAACAGCTGAACAACAATACTCAATTGATTGCTTATATGTATATTAATTCAATTCAATACCAACACACTATTCAGCTACACACAATACAGTAAAGTTTTTAGTAATGTTTTGAGCCCACTTGATTCAAGGTCAAAGAGTGTATAGAATCTTTGCTCAAATAAAAATCTTTTTTTTATTAATAGTGTTAAATTGTTATTTAATTTGATAACTTTTTTTGTGAATTGTATTTTTCATGTATAAATTACTTTTTTACGAAGCTCGAAGAGGGATTACCGTCAGTTTTTATAACCGTATTTAACCATTCGTCTGTCAATGTAGATGAGTCAAACAGAAAGCTTATCAAGTTAGGTTCATATATTATATAAAGCAATTATCTTAATAATATTATTATAATATTTTACTTATTATTCAGATGATTGTTATAATTATATTATAATAATAATAATATATATATATATGTATATATATAGAATATATATATATTTAAACTCACATATATTTATATCGAAAATTGTGATTTGCCATCAATTTTGGTATGAATTTTGCCTTAGAAAATTAGAAATATTTTTTTCTTAAATATATAGGGCTGCCCAATTTTTTTTTTTTTTTTTTTTTTTTAAGATATTATGTACATTAAAATCTACTTGCACCAAATAAAATGATTATTGTCGAACTATTATTATATATTATTTTCAGCTTCTGTCACACAGAACTACTATTTCTCAGACGGGATAATTTTCAATGCATCTCTCTAAATAAAAAGTCGTCTAAAATAAATAAACTCTAAGCGATAGTATAGAGATTTTTTTTGTGATTCTTTTCTCTCTATTCCAATCTTAGCAAAAAGTGAGCATCTTTTATTTTCCAACGGAAAAACTATCGTTTCATGAACACAATTAAAAGTAAGCAAAATTTCGTTGGGTATCGAGCAAAGTTAAAAGTTATTGAATTAGTAAACTTTAAAATTTTTAAATATCTTAGGTTAAATGATATAATTGAACTTAATTTACTTGAGTTTCATTCTATATATAACTTAAAAACAACTTCTTTAACAAATTAGTTTGGCAAACCCTCAGGAAACTAAGTTCAAGGCAAGGCTTTGCGAATTTAGCCCTGTTTTGTAAATTCTTACGTTAAAGCTGCAAAGTTGACCTTTAAATGGAAATCGTCATTATCTGCGCCTGTTGCCACTTGTAAATTTGTATATTTCGAGTCTTGCCCTGGAAACTGACGGCTGCAGCTACTCGTTCAGCTGTGCGCCCAGTTCAGAAGCTCTCCGGCGGAGTCGAGCTTTTTGGAATATGCATAGAAATAATGCACCCAGGAAAGCTCCGTCACGTAAGGGGATTGTACATAGGTAGCTTGCATGATTTCCTGTTTTCACTATGTGTGTGCGCCACAGGTGGTTGTTTTTGCTACAAACACACACACATATAGACATATACACTACAATTTTTTTATTATTGTATGTGAAATGTTGCACCCTATAAGTAAACAAATTGTAAAGCTCTGCCCCCACAAATGATACAGATAGCATATTGTTATTGTGGCTCATGAAATGAGCTCGAACACAGATGTGAATACAATGATAGAAACACGAATACACATTCAAAATGCAATAGCAAATTACAAATGACGCACACAAACAGAAACAAAAACAGAAGCAAAAACAGCAACAAAAACAATTAAAAGAAAAAAGAACAACAAATACAAATGCATAAACGTAAACCCCAGCCGCTTGTCAGCCACGGCTGCAGTCGACGTCGCCGTCGCCGTCGCCGTCGCTGTCGACGTTGACGTCTGCGCTGGGGTAGTATATTACTGGGAAAAGCTTTTTCTGCCAGTACCTCAGATTTGGATTCAGAACGGAAAAGTGAAGCGTCGCAAACGCACGCATCGAGCCAAAAGTAACGCGAATCGCGCGATATAATCAAAACTGAAATTCCTCTGCCCATCGAAATATATACACATAAGTGAAAATATATCTATTATAAATAAATATAAAAAATAGAAACAACACAGAGAGAGAAAGCGAGGAGAGCGCGTGAAAATTCATAGTAATCGGTGAACCTGGAAGCCCGTTGGCATTGGCATTATCAAGCAGCAACTGTGCACTCGCGGCAACAGTTGGCGTTGTAAACAAATCTAGCGAATGCGAATAAATTAGCCAAGATACGCGATATCCCAGCAAATATTATAGAAACAAGTGTAAAAGATTGCAAGTGCTTAATTGAAATAATTATAGTCTCAATTTCACAGAAAAATATCGTTGTTTCAAGTGTTGTTCACTAAAAGTGTTTAACAGGACTTTATTTCCATAGTTTTCGATAGAAAATTAACTAAGCAATGGAAGAGGTAAAGTGAATATAATATAATATAAGAAATATGAAACAAAATTAAAAGCTCTAAAAATCGTGTTAAAAACTTTCTTTTAAAACTTGAAGTCATGAACTTTGATATCATTATATCTCATATAAACCATTATACCCCGATTCCCATTTTCAATGGGTTCAGGGTAAAGATAGTCGTCTAACTAATTATCTTGCTTATATAACTCTGCAACACAAAAAAGATCTTCAATAATCACAATAATCAACTTCCAGTCATATAAAATACATTCGGCCATCGTTATGTGATCCTTGGACCTACCATCGTTTTATCATGTATATTATCATATATCTTTAGATAACAAATATATGAAGCTAGAAGTGCAAATTAAATTTAATTTATTTATTTCCTCTATGTTTAATAACAAAGTTAATATTGCATATCTTATATTATTTCCTATGAAATATATGGTTATCATTGAATATCAATAAACATTTTTATTAATATATATAAAAGATTTTTTTATGTTCTATCAAAAGTTCTTAAAGACCACAAGAACCACTTGTCAATATTATGAATTCACACTTAAGATATGAATATTCATATATGTATATATATTTGTATATATAGAAAAGAGACAAAAGCAACATAATTATAAATGAAAAGTCACATTCATATGATCTATACGTAAAAAGCTCTGTCATAGCATCATATGTTCTGATGACGGCCGTCTCTCGGTCTCCACTTTGATGTCAAGCAACGACAGCGAAATCACCTTCAGCCAGAGGCTAAATTAGCTCTCGGCGCTATCTCAATTTTCACTGGAAACTGTGTTGGCTTTTGTTTATTTATTTTATTTATTTATTATGCTACTTTTTAACTTTGTTTTTATTTTCGTATATGCCGTTTGTTTATTTAGTATGTAATCAAATTCTTAAGCCGTGAATTGGAGTCATTTTGCTATAGTAACTCTTTCATTCTCTTTGTATATCTCTTTGTTTTCTGGCAATTTCTCTTCACTATAAGCTCTCTTCTCTCTTAGTTTTTTTTCACTGTAGTTTCAATTGTCTATTTGTTGTTCTTTTTGCCATAGCCAATTATATGGGCAGTCAGACATTGCGTATACGTAATCACTCAGTTGCACATTAAAGTTTATTTTGTACTTGTGATAATGAGGCTTACTGCAATTAACTGTAGTTGAATTAAAAGCAAAGTTCAAGCTCTTTAATAACACTTATCACTATTGTTGCCAGCCTTAATACCTTTTCCTCATCTCTCTCTTCAGTTAGTAAAATACTCCCTGACTTTTAATTCAATTCGGTTCGATTTGTTCAGCTCAGACAAACTGTTTTTTATGTGATTTATTTTCATCGCGCTTCCTGCTCATCGCCAAACTACGACTCGCCAGTCATGTGACTCTGACAAAACGGCGATAATGAACAGCTGGGCTGACCTTGACAGGAATTGCTAAAAGTTATGCAGTATTTGTTTATTCTCAGGGGCGCACCATTTGCATAGAGACACGAAAGCCAAACTGAATATATATAAATATATATGTATATATATAAATAGTGTAGACAGTAACACGTGAGGACCAGCGGCAGGTGCGCCTTTTCGGCCCTCTGCGAACTTTGACTTTGTGGAGCAACAGCCAGGTAGACAAACGACCTCATTATAACTTTCAGCCAGTCAAGAGCAACAACAAACAGAAGCCGCATTCGTCATACAATACAAATGCCACAGCACACGAGGCGTATGAGCAATATTTTGTGCCTCTTTTGCCACTGCATACAAAGCCTTAAACTTACTTATAATATATATAAATATACTATATATGTGTCGGTTCTCTCTCACTTTCTCTCTCTGTGATGTTTGTGTTTGTTTGACGGACTTCAAGTTCAATGTGCAATTGTGTGGGGCTTAATACTAAGTAGAACAGCTGGCAACAAGGTTTCCTTTTGCTTTCCTTTCATTACTGCAAACTCTGCGCTCTAGCTGTTGATTTGCGGTTGCTGATGCTCCTTGCCTGCAAGTGAATTATCTGGTGCTTTATGGAGATGAGAAAAATAAAATAATTGCAATTTGTGTCAGCTTATAAAATGCTCTCAAAGCTTGACGTTCTTTGATATACAAAAGGAAACACAATTTTTCTTAGTAAAGTGAAAATTATACTTGGCAGCCACAAGCTCTTGAAGCATATTGCTCTGTACTCGTATATACCGTTTGCTGTTGCCTCAAGAACTCAGTTAGATAAGTAAACTAGTTAGTTGTACAGACCTCGCTGCATATCATATTTCCGTGAGTCTATTCTATTATATCTTTTAACGAATACTTAAACAATCTCTAGAATCAATCGTCTCTAAGTTAAGCAACATCCAATTGAAGCTTACTTTTACCCTTTCAAACACATTCACAATAAAATATATATATTCACATTTAAAAGTTCGGTTATACTTTCGCCACAATATCCATAGATAGATCAAAATAACTGTTCTCCCGAGAGGAAAAAATTCAGAAATAGAAATAATATTTAAATAATATATATATATATATATATATATATATATATATATATATATATATATATATATATATAATTTCATTGATTTTATATAAATATTTTGAAAATTAATATATCTTTTCATTTATTTTATATTAAGTCTCGTAACTAGAATGAAAAAATATAGAAAAATTAATAATATTTATATCACTTATGTAAAATTTTATACATTTTATATAGTATCGTAACTAAAACATATTTCATACTGATAAGAATAAATACAGAAAAAAAGTATATCACTTAAATATTTTATAAAATCGTGTGACTGAAAGATATTTCATATTAAATAATCAATGAAAACTTCGCAGAGTATGATCTCTATTTGATAAATTCAATTAATTATTTGTATCATATTCCTATTATCTTATATGTATCATATTCCTATTATAAGGCCCCGATAAACTCCCCCAAATTGTCCGAAGGCTGAAACATATTTCAGATTAAACAATCAATGCGCTCTCGGGCAGCGATTGAGCTCCAGGTGATAAATTAAATTGATTATTTATATCATATTCCAGTTGGTTGGTAACTAAACTATTCAGATTCCAGATTTCATATTCACCTATGAAAAAAAAAGAAAAAAAATTAAATACAAATAATAAACAAGCTGATAAGCCTTGAAATCAATGCAGGACTCAAATGGATTTTCTGTTGACTACAAAGTAATAAATTGTTTTTGTTATTGTGCTTCGCTGTCATATCACCTGTGTGTGTGTGTGTGTGTGTGTGTGTGTGTGTGTGTGTGTGTGTGTGTGTGTGTGCATGAAAATATACATGTAAATGGCGCTCTCTGCAACAAATAAAAAGAGCGAATGACAATTTCCACACATGATAATCTTATTACGTCAACGAATTAATAAATAAATGTGAATGACTTTAAAGCGACTTGTTGACAGAATTGCTTAAGGCAGCGTTGACCCCTTGAATGACAATAAGAAATTCCCATCTAATAAATAATTAAGAGTATTTCCCCTGCAAATTTTGCACTCTTCACGCACTTTGAAAAGTGTTTGCAAACAAACCATAAAGTTTGTTTAATTTATGATGTCAACAATCAGCGGAAATGTCAAAGAGCAGCCGAACAAAGAAGAGAGCGAAAAATTAAGAGCGACATAGGCAGAACGATCAGACGCTGTTAGGCAAAAGATAAAACGAAAAGCAAGAAGAGAGAATGTGAGCGCTCTCCCGACGAGTTTTGCTTTGCGATAGAATGAAGTGAAGTGAGGCCATTTCAGGCATTCAGTTGGGCAACGGGTTTGATTCAGTTCAGTTTGGACTCGCCGCAAATCGATGCATTAATTAATGCCAGCTAAACTTGGACAATAAAAAAACAAATTTCTGCTAGGCGAAATAATTACAAATATCAATAAAATGCCAATTGCCGCCACTGTAAGTTAAGGTCGCCTGAGAGACAACGGAGAGAGCACAGACACTTTGTATATTTTTGACACGTGTTGCTTTTGTTTGCCATTTCAAGAGAGGAATAGAGCGAGAGAGATAGCTCACATACGAGATGTGCGCGTATATTTCTGACAATCAGTGCTAAATGATCTGATATCTGTTTTTGTTTTCTTGCAGACACCCTCGCTGCTGAAGCGCGCCGGCACTGATAAACTGAGAGAAGTCTTTCTGAAGTACGCCTCGCTGCAGAAGGATGGCGAGCATTATATGACCAGCGAGGATTTCGTGAGGAAATTTCTGGGCCTGTTCACAGACTCGGCGTTCAATGATGTAAGTAGCAAAACAGAGACAGCAACAATAAAAGCACGACAGCGTGACAAACAAACCCCGTGTCATAAACAACGGCGCATCATTGGGTCATTGCAAGGTCATATACAGTCAGTCTTGCTCTGTGATAAGCAATCAATGGCAGCTGCAACAAAAACATGCGTCCAGCCTAACCCTACACTTGGAGCACTTCTTATCAACATACTCGTAGCAGAGATAAGAGATTTACCTGTGTAGCTGAGCGAGCAGCATAAAATCTGTGCGCCTCATCCAACTTTAAATTGTTTATCTCACTGAGAGAGCTGATTCATAGTGCACCCGCCTCACACTCGCTATCACTTGACAGCCTCGTGCGAAAGTCAGTCGACGTCATGACATTTAAATCGGTTGTTCGTTATCAAATGTTTGGCTAGTCGCAGCTGGAATCGATTCCCAGGTGCGTCCGGGTCGAAGTCTGTGGATTGTACTTTTTCCTGTGATAAAGTCTTTATTTTAACTAATCACTTAATAGGTAGCGTGGTCTAATACGCGATTAAACATTGAACCTTGGTTTATTTTCAGGAATCTGTGCGCCTGCTCGCCGGCATTGCGGACACGAGCAAAGATGGCCTCATATCATTCCCGGAATTTCAGGCATTCGAGGGCCTGCTCTGCGCCCCAGATGCACTCTACAGAACTGCCTTTCAGCTGTTTGATCGGCAAGGCAATGGCTCTGTCTCATACGGTAGTTATCTAGTATATGTTTATTGATCTTGATACATATATTGACTTATCTGCTTTTATTTATTTGTATCCCTGCAGCTGATTTCGCTGATGTCGTACAAAAAACTGAACTGCACTCAAAGATACCTTTTAGCTTAGATGGCACATTTATCAAACGCTACTTTGGTGATGTACGTGAACGGAAACATGTTTATTTTTAAAGCATACACTTAAACGATTTCCCATACACCCCTATAAATATATGTATATCAATATGTATGTATATATGTATATATATAGAAGAAGCAGCGTCTTATCAACTATGCTGAATTTACGCAACTGCTGCATGACTTTCACGAGGAGCACGCAATGGAGGCATTCCGCAGCAAAGATCCAGCTGGCACTGGATTCATATCCCCCCTAGACTTCCAGGACATAATTGTTAAGGTTAAGCGGCATTTACTCACGCCCGATGTCAAGGATAACTTGCTGGCGGTATGTTCATATCAATCTATTATTCATATATGTCAAGGCATGTTTATAGCCCGTCAATTTCGTAGGTTACTGAGGGTCACAGAGTTAGCTTTCCGTATTTCATTGCATTTACATCGCTGCTCAACAACATGGAGCTGATCAAGCAGATTTATCTATATGCCACCAAGGGCAGTCGCACCGAGTTGGTCACCAAGGATGAGCTGCTGTATGCGGCGCAAACCATGAGCCAGATTACACCGCTGGAAATTGATATATTGTTTCAGATAACGGGCGCCGTTAATCAGCCGGGGTAAGCCAACTAGGTCACTAATATTTCCACTTCCTTCAACAAAAACAACAACAACCAAAACTATTTCATTTGTAGGCAAATCATTTGGTCATTAACGTTTGAAGCTCAAAATAATTAATCAAGTCCCATCGCTGTGTTTGTCTCTCCTGTTGTAATAACCTTTGACATTTTGTATCTTTTCTCTCTCTCTTTCTCCCTTGCTCTCTTTTTCAAACTCATACGAATTTGTTTACATTATTGTATTTATCACAGTATTAAAAGATGGTGGAAATGCAAAACGATTTCTCCAAGTAGGCAAGTGTTCTTGTTCTTAAAAAACATAAGAGAAAAGTTAATAAGACGTGGTATTCCCTTACTCGTAAAAATTTATAAAAAAAATTAATACAAAAAATCCCCCTGGCCATGCATCATCCCTTCGGTGTTATATAGATAGTTATGTGTGGGTATCTTTGCATTCTGATCCTTATATTAACCACATGCAAAAACTTTTGTTTCAACAGCCGCATCGACTACAGCGACCTGAGCAACATCGGTCCGGAGCACTATACGAAGCATATCACTCATCGTCTGGCCGAGATTAAGGCCGTCGACAGTCCCAGTGATCGATCGGCATTGATTCAAGTGCTGGAGGCCACCTATCGCTTCACTCTGGCCTCCTTTGCAGGCGGTAAGCTAATGAAGAGAATTTACTGCTAGTCAAATAACAATAACTTTAATCTATTCCCTGCATTCCTTAGCTACTGGTGCCACTGTGGTCTATCCCATTGATCTCGTGAAGACGCGCATGCAGAATCAGCGCACGGGCTCCATGATTGGTGAGGTCGCCTACAGAAATTCGTGGGATTGTTTCAAGAAGGTGCGCCTAATATCTGAAATAGAGAAGCATAATTGTAATCAATGCTTATTATCCACCAGGTCATTCGTCACGAAGGCGTCCTCGGCCTCTATCGCGGTCTGCTGCCCCAGCTGATGGGCGTCGCTCCGGAGAAGGCCATCAAGCTGACTGTCAATGATTTTGTGCGCGACAATCTGTCGGACAAGCGTGGCAATATTCCCGTCTGGGGCGAGGTCGTGGCCGGCGCTTGTGGTGGTGCTGCCCAGGTTATCTTTACAAATCCGCTGGAGATTGTAAAAATTCGATTGCAAGTTGCTGGCGAAATTGCTGGCGGCTCCAAGATTAGTGCGCTGTCCGTGGTTCGGGAACTGGGTTTCCTTGGTCTGTACAAAGGCGCCAAGGCGTGTCTTCTGCGCGATGTGAACTTCTCGGCCATCTATTTCCCGACCTATGCACACACCAAGGCAGCGCTGGCCGACAAGGATGGCTACAATCATCCGCTATCGCTGCTGGCCGCTGGTGCCATTGCTGGTGTGCCAGCTGCTTCGCTGGTGACGCCCGCGGATGTGATTAAGACGCGACTGCAGGTGGCCGCTCGCACGGGCCAGACGACGTACACGGGTGTTTGGGATGCCACCAAGAAGATTATGGCTGAAGAAGGACCGCGAGCCTTCTGGAAGGGCACAGCTGGTAAGTAGACAAAGATTATTAGCTTAAAGCATTCTTCTAATCTCTCTCTCTCTCTCTCTATCTTTCTCTCTTTCTGTTGTTTAGCTCGTGTCTGTCGCTCATCGCCACAATTTGGCGTCACCTTGGTCACTTATGAGCTGCTGCAGCGACTGTTTTACGTGGACTTTGGCGGTAATCAGCCTAAGGGCTCGCAAGGCACCAAACCAGGCCTGCCCCTAGACGCCACGCTGGGCGGCGTGCAGCCCAAGCCCGATCACATTGGTGGCTATCATGCGGCTGTGCCGCTCCTGACAGGTATTGAGTCCAAGTTTGGCCTGTACCTGCCTCGGTTTGGACGTGGCGCTGGTGCCGCTGCCCCGGCGGGAACGGCGACGGGCTCATGATTATATTGGCGGCATCGTCTGCCAAACGCCAGTTAGGTCTAAAGCTGTACAGTTGTAGCCATATATGTACATTTATATATATATATAGGCGGAAAGTTGAAGGTGACTCTGATCAGCATGGATCAATTGTCTATATTTTGCTAAGACGCGTTTATACACACAACCACAATTAGTCGAGGATAACAGGAAACAGTTCAATGTCTATTCTAGAGGAATCTTTTCGTACCATCAATATGTTGTAATAAACGTAACAAAACTTTTGAAACATATATAAAAATAATACTGAATATAAAACTTTTACATATATAAATTTATATATATATATATACGTATGAGTATGCATGTATATGATAATATATAGCTAACATTTATGGCACACAATTGAAGCAACTGTTTTACCTACACATCAAGCGAACCTACATACCTATATAGAAGAAGAAACTGTAACATTAACTAGAAGCATAGTCTAAAGTCTAAAACGAAACAAAACAAAAGAAGGCAAATCACTGAACGTCTCTTATTGCACTCAAACATTTAAGCGTAAACCTTTTAAATTTAGTACGAATTTGTTCAACTGTTATCAAGAAAAATGCAATGAATTACCTCTTAGCTAATAAATGTAAAATGAATATAATTAAAATAAATGTACAAATATTGAAAAACAAACCAAAAGCAACAAAAACATACATTTCATATTTAGAAGTTGAATTTTTTAAATGACTAAACAAATATCAAGTTTTTAGCCGAACTCTATTCCAAACTCCTCGGCAGCTTAGTTCAGGTCCAAATGGGATTTTGACATATATTCTAAACCAGGCAAGCTGATTAGATTTAGCCCTGTCCATCTGTATTTATGTATTGAGATTCTCTACGACACATAGACGGGACACTTTGAAAAAACTTATTTTATTAGTTCCCACTCAACTTCATATTTGCTCGGGTTCCATACTTTAAGGCCTGAGCAACGATGATTTGGGAGCTCAATATCAGTGCGCTTCGAGCGCTCAGCCGAAATAGCTTAAGAAAGTCCCTCTATGTACAATTAAAAACTATGATTACATTCATACATATGTATAGATATATTTGAGAGAGAAGAGAGCGGAGATATTAAATTATATGTCTTACGTCTTTGGAGAACTTGTTCTTTGAATAACTTTGATTTTTGTTGTAGTTTTTATAGCTGATATAAATTTAACTAGATTTTTAAAATTGAAATTCAGTTGCACTTTTACTAAATTTATAAACATTTAATGGAAAATGTGACAAACTAAATTGCTGGCAATGCAAGCTTTTTAAATTTGTTTTTTTTTTTTAAGACTTAACTCATCAAATTGACAATGATTTTAAAAGTAAACGTATGTCATAAAACTTTTACTAAATTGATAAATATTCAATGGAATATGTAGATCATATTTTGAAAATTGCATTGAAATTCGTTACGTAAGTAAGAGTCATTATTATGACTTTTATTTATTATGGTTATTATTATTATTAGTATTATTTTATATTATTGTATATTTTTATTTTACATTATTATAATGATATTTATATTTAATATAAACTTTAGCAGTTTCCCAAATCTGACAATGATTGTCAGCTTAGAAGTTGGATGCAATTTCCGTTCTATTAGTTATGTCACTATAACTAATAATTAAAATAGAAAATATAACATATAGGAACTTCATATTTTCTATATATTTTCCTTAATCAATTGATTATGATTATGAAATGTGCAATCGATCTTAGATTATGAAACCATGTTGTAACTGAATATTTATTATGTTTCCGTTGTTATCAGTGAAAAAAGATGTTTTTATCAGCCTATCCTATATTTTATGATTAATTAGGAGGCCAATGAAACAGATTACAAATCTAATGAAATATATTTTTGTATTACCATTCTATCTTCTCGCTCTCAAATCGAAAATAAATTAATTCCTTTCTATTCTTCCTATTTTTGGTTGGAACACTTATTAATATCAAATTAAAAAAAAAAAACCTTCTGCTGCAACCTTCTATTTCAAAAGTGTCATAGGTATTAAATAATCTCTTTCGAATTGACTAAATCAGTTGCTTAGTCTAAAGAAGTGCAACTAACTAGAAAGTGTGCAACTGAATATAGTTCAAGCTGCTGTCACAACTTTTCCCACTTTATCGAATTGGAAAGTACGACGCCCTCACTGCAGATCGAACCCACTTAAAAGGCTTTAACCATGGCCAACTGCATCAGTTAACAGTCATGTGGCACATGCGATTAGAATACGGCGGCATTTGACAAATGCGTTGACAAGGTAATTTGCTGTCTATCCAGCATTGCGGGTTTCAGGTCGCTCAATCCACAATAAATTCAATTTCGAATTCAACAGTTTTACATGGCAATGTGGTTTACTGGACCTGGCCACCCGCCCACTCGGCTGGCCATGGCAGCCGCTGACCATGACCGTCAGCATTGAATACGACTCCGACCGTTAGCAATTTTATTCTGCACGCAGTGCGTTGTCTTTTGTCCATCTAATCACGGGTTGCACTGCAAAATGCGTTTCCAATCAATAACCAGCTCGTGGGCCATATAAAAAGCTGCAGTCCAGCGTCCAAGCAACCGCAGTTTCAATCCGAATCTTGATGCGAACTCTTGGTTAGCCGCACACAGAATGCAAGTGAAATTCAGGAAAAGCGTCTGCCTGTTGGCCATGTGTTTGTTGCTGCAGCAACTTGTGGCAGGCCAAGAGGCAACAGTGAAGCCCACACAAGCCACGGATACGCGCGTCTCTTGGATCGCCCAATTGATGCAGTTGCGCCAACAGCTGCGCACCTGCTTCCGCTCGGGCTCGGATGTGTGGTCATGTTTTCGTGTGCGTAGTCTGAAAATTTTCGACGACATCATGGCAGCGGATGTAATTCCGCTCTACGAGGGCGTACGACTGATTGCCTCACCAAATGGCCAAGTGGGACAAGCGGCTGATGAGCCCAAGGACCTGAAGCACTTGACGTGGTTTGACCAACTCGCTGTTAGCTTGGCCAAAGGCCTGACCACACACACGCTGCAAATCAATCTGGCCAAGCTCACGGAACGTTATCTGAGCAACGGTGGGTAGCTAAGCTGAATAATTACTCAAATATTCAGCTGAATAATATCTACAGATGGACCGGAGAGCAAGGCGGATACGGTGGGCAGCGCTAGGCTGCGTCGGCATCGCTTCAACATGATCATCACCATGATGTTTGGCGTCACAGCTCTTGGGGCTGTGCTGGTGCCACTGGGCTTCCAATTGCTTGCTATTGTCAGCGGCAAGGCGTTGCTATTGGCCAAAATGGCTTTGCTGCTGGCCTCTATCAATGGCCTGAAGCGGGTGAGTTCTGCTTAAATAACTTTTATATAAGTTACGAGAATTTCCTTGGACAGGTTGCCAATACTGGCCTCCATTATGGCTTGTATCATGTGCCAGGCGAGCATCTGAGCGGCTACTACGATCGCGGCGACTTGAACCATCCGCGGAATGTGCCCATCCCCGTGGGGATGACGCCTTCGCTTGACTTTGGCTTGAAGTAAGGGAGGAGAGAGAGAGAGAGAGAGAGAGGGGAGAGATAGAGATGGAGTTTGAAAGTGGCAGAATTTTCCAGTCAATAAATGTAGTTTATAGATAGTTCAAATAAAAGCTGTTTTCATTCACATAAATCGAAATTCGTTTCACAGCTTTTCACTTGCCGCTGCAACTTTTTGTTGCAAGTTGGCAGCGCTGGTTGCAAACTTGAATAAAAGCTTTTGGTGTGTTGAGTTTCCCATATTGCGCGAAACTTTTCAAAACAAAGTTTACCCCAACGAGCACTACAAAAGAGACGAATAAAAATATTTATGCCAAAATAAGTTGAAAAAAATAGTAAAGCAGAAAGAAAATTTCTGCATATGGGCAAAGTTTTTCCTATATGATTAAAAAGTTGTGTACTTAAAGCAGGCTTCAAATTGTTGCGCACTGCAGCCACGAGAAGGCGACGACGCAACCGACGGCAGGCAGCAGGACGAGGCGGCTGGGACAGTGTGAGAGGACTTGTGGTGGCGAAGCGAGGGCTATAAAAGGAAATGCGCCGCTGATAAGGACCAACATTCTGTCGTCGGTTGCGGCAGCTTTGACATCTCGTGTCGCCATCGAACGGAAGTCGCGTATTGCAATACCCTGAACAAGTTTTATCCTTTGTATCCCTTTCGAGCCGCTGTGTCGTGTAACGGTTTTTCTGTGCCATTCAAAACGCTTTCACTTTTAATCTCGATCCTAGTGCGAACTACGTGACTTCGCCTCGTCGTCAATTCCTTGCGCTCTAATAAAATTATTGGTTGCGTGTGACCGCTCGCTGCAAATCCTCTTAATCAGCTTAGTTCGCTGCGCTCTAGCTCCATCTAGGACACCAAACTGCTGGACATAGTTCTCTTTTGGGCCGTCGGTTAATTGAAAGTCTGGTCTAGGCAGCACCGCAGCGGCAATTGACAATTTCACGGTCCGATTTAGTGCAGCGGAAGACGCAAACTCCGACGGAATGAAGCTCGTGGTTTATTGCTATTTATCCATGATTGTCCTGGGCGTGCAGGTAAGTGTTGAGTTCAGCTGAGCTAACCTCGAGGCTCTGTGTAATTAGATTTAGATCAACAAGTTGGCCCTAACTTTACTTCAAAATTCAACTCGTGTCTTTCAATCTTTTGAATTAATTTCGCTCTGTCAGCGATTTACTGCGGAGAGATTGATGACTCGAAGCCAATTCCAATTTTATGAGCAAAGTTTTAGAAACCTTTAACTTTTGCTCAGCTTTTTTTCTTAGTTGTTGATTCATCGTTGTTCGTGTGTTGCGGCAGATTGCTTTCATTAGGCTCAAATTATATGGATAAGTTTTGGGCGTGCGTGAGATTAAAGGGCTCAGGCTCAAATATCATTTGCTGCTAAATCAATTTCATGTTTTATTGCACGCGTTGTCACTTTTATTAGATGTTTTATTTTTGGCCAAGCGACAGCTGTAATTTATAAAAAAGAATATTATCCTCAAAAAAAAGAGGTTTTGTTAGTATAATTTATATAATTTCATCAACTTTTTGTGCTAGCTAATAATTATTATTTAATGACTTATTGGTTTTGTGCAATGTCCGTTTTGCTGTCCGTATAAATGCAATCTATTTCGCCGCTGTTGAAGCTAGAAACTTACTTTATTCAGAGTTCAGTTAAATACGTTTCTAGGTTAGAAGGTCTTTAAATATTTAGACTTTAAGGTAGTACAAAATTTGTGTATTTTATAGCAAATATATAATGAAATTTATAAAATTTAGATTTGAATTTGCTTAAATCCATATAAGTATATAATGAAACTTTAAAGCTTCAAAATGAAATAAACTATAAATAAATAATGAAAGACAAATAAATTTTAGAATCTAGCAATATAAGTTATGCTCCAAAGTATTAAGATTTTCGGTCTGAAATCTAAAATTATCTTTAATAAAAATCCATTTGTGTATATTTCTAATTCAACTATTAGCGGCTTCAATTTGAGCTTTTCTATATTGTATATGCCTTATCATAATCTAAATATCTGGCTTTCGTATGTCTAATCATGATATAATATCTAAAAGTGTTGTTGTTTAATCTGAACAAAAATCAAGTTTTTAAATATTAAATATTAAAAGTAAAAGAAAAAATAATTTGAGTCTCTCTATATTATGTATACTTCACTAAATATTTTAAATCATTATATTATATAATCATGATTTTAAATACCATTCTTACATCACAGTTGCTTCACCTGAACATAAATCAAAAACAATGAAAATTCAATAAAACAATAAATGGTAAAGTTTTTATACCCTGAACCCATTGAAAATGGGAAATCAGGGTATAATGTTTTTGTGAAAATGTATGTAACAGGCAGAAGGAAGGGTGGCAGACCCCATAAAGTATATATATTCTTGATCAGGATGACGAGCTGAGTTGATCTAGCCATGTCCGTCTGCCCGTCCGTCCGTCCGTCCGTCCGTCCGTCCGTCCGTCCGTCCGTCTGTCCGTCCGTACTAACGCAGAGATCTCCTAAACTACAAGTGCTAGAGACTTGAAATTTTACATGTATACTCGTGTATACCATACGCAGTACGAGTTTATCATATTTTTTCGATAACTCATCCCATTTATTTTTTATCGATAACAATCGAAAATCTGACTTTGTTTTTAAAGCCTAGTTTGAATACTGTTAGACCTAGTGACTTCAGATTTACTGTGTAGATTTATGTGATGAATACAAAGATTTTGTTATTTACAGATTTTGGATGCCACGCCCCCTTCGCCCCAAATTTGACAAAAAACGTATATGAAGTACTAGAGACTTGTGCTTTAGCATATACACACATTTGAATGTTATTATCACGTTCTAAAAATTTGATGAAGATAGTCACACTACAAAAAGATTTATTCAACAAACAAATTTTCATAATATAGCCCACACGGCAGCCCAAGCGCAGTAACTGCGCAGTTAGCAGAGCAATTGTTTATGCGTTCGTATGGATGCATGCAAAGAAGTGTAGAATGATTGGAATCAGTACTTTGCAGGGTTCAGGGTATCTCCTAGTCGAGCAGTCTCGACTAGAGCCCTCTTACTTGTTATATATTTAATTAGTTGTTTTGAAATGTATTAAAATCTTATCCGTAAGTCCGCTTTTTGTTTTATTTCACTTTATCTAATGCTTTATATTTGCTATATAATACGAGGGTACGATCTTAGCTGATCAAAAATGTATTGTAATATACATATAGAAAACTGAATACGTTTTAACGACTGAAGTGGCTTTTACGTTTTAATAGAAATATTTGACTTCATAGAAATCTGTCTAGATTAGCTTTTATATTTTTTGTTTATTTATTTATTTATTTATTTATTTTTTTTTATTTATCAAAGAATTCGAATTCTGAATTATTTAGTTGTAAATCATATCAAATTTTGGAACATTTCATCCTCTTGTTCAACTTTGAAACGGTTAGCCATAATAAAAATGATATCAAGATTTCTCATTATTATTAAATTTCGAGTCGTCCAAGACAATTATTTTTATAAATAATGCAGAATAATTCCACAGATATAAATCGACATTGGCACAACTGAGAATATTATGAATATTCTCATATTATGAGGCAGCATAGCATAACTTTAAAATTTGTAATTTTAATTGAGGTGGTTTCAGGAGTTGCGAAGAAATTATATTTAAAATGCATTAATAAAAAATATGTGCAAACAGTGGATTCAAACAATGTGTATTCCAACTGAAAGCAATTATTAATTATCTAAAAATAGGCTTTGCACTTGTGCACGCAATTTCCCTGTTCAACTGTGACCTACAGCAGCAGAAGGTTTAACTTAATTAAGGAATACAACAAGCTGATTATACAAACAACTCATCTGTCAATATAAATGTATTTATTCTGGGATGCAATACGTACGCGTATAATATAATTACAATTTCCGCGAGAGCATCAAACATGTGGGAAGAGGCATCGACCATGACAAACTACGTCAGACGTCAGACAACAACATGAATCAGTTCGAATTGAAGACTTAATACGATATTTTCATCAATTTGTGCAAGGCTTGGGAATGAATGGAATTTTATCAGGTGCACCTTTGACCGTACAACTATCCATAATATCAGTTGCAACGATATGTTTACATGGGTTCGACGTGCTACTTTGCCGCTGTTGTTGCCAGCTACTCAAAAAGCAATAAATTCCATTGAGCAGACCAAGAGCAAATCGCCCCGAGTGAAGCCAAGTGGCCAATGTCAAGAGGAGAAGAAATGTAAATTTTGCAGCTGCAATTTAACTGTGTTAAGGCAATTCAAGCCACTGAGCGAACGGCGACTGTGTGGGCCAAAGTCAACATTCAGGCAAGAGGAAAATGGCCAGCAAAGGGCATGCGTGTACTGCAAATGATGGCCATTCATTGTGTCCACATTGGCTTGGCCCGGACACAATGCAATAGTCAATGTCCATTTCGATATTGTAGTCAAGCTGGTCACTCACTCACTCACTCACAAACGGCAGTTGGATATGACGCCTCCTCTGACGATTCCTCTGGCTTAGCCTGCACTTGATGCTCGCTTAATGCCGCATGTTAACAGCATTAGCAACACTTTGGCCCTTAACGAGCAGTGAAGCACTGGCAGAGAGGGAATGTCTAACTCACCCGATTCCTGCTCTAGCTCAGTGACATTTGCCGTGCACATCTGCTAGGGGCCAATTAAAATAAGTTGAAGTGCCCTCAAAGTCCTAATTGGTGTATAGCGACAGCAGCACCGGGATGTATAAATAAACACACATATATACACATACGTATATATGTATATGCCAGCATTGGAGAATCAGGTTATTGTCTTTCTTTTTAATAAGTGCAGAAACAAACTTTCTTAATTACCGTTTATTTGTCATTGTGCTGTTCGAAAAGTGTGTGTGAAAGTAATTTTTGTACTCCAAGTTGTTGCTCCCACTCTTGCTGTTGCTGTTGCTGGTGGTGTTGGAAAAGCACAAACTTTTAATCGACACCAATTTGTCAACTACGTCGCTGGCAGAAGCAGTCAGGGACAGAAGCTGCTCCCCAGACCCAATAAATTCAATATCTAAGTATTTCGTAGAGAAGCAGCTGGCCACATTACCCACGCAAATTTATGCAAAAAACAAAAAAAAGAGAAGCAGAAAAAACTCAATGCTGCCACATGAAATATGAGTCGGGGTGGTGCGAGTGCGCACTTTGCATAAAATCCGTTGCAACATGTTCAATAAATTCCGAGACGCAGTCTGCGGCTCTGGCGCTTCTATAAGCGACTAATTTCCGGCAAACTAATAGATCTCTTTGCCTAGCGGAAAGTGCTGCGGCAAACTGAGTGTGCTGGGGTCACACGACTGAGCCATTTTTGCGTGTCATAGACGTGACATGACATAAAGTTAATTAAGCCCCTTTTGCTGGGACAACAACAACATGGCGCTGAGTTGACATCACGAGTGCTCTTTGCGGTAATTAGTTAGCTTCAACCCGCGTAGTAGATGGTCCCATTCGAACTGCACTTTCAGCTGCAGTTGCACTTTTCAGTTAAATGTGGCTTCAGGGCTGCAGCCGGCAGTTAATTTGGCTTTTGCGTAAATTAATTAAATACTTTTCCATGCGCATCAGAATTGGCATGCTAAGCCATTAGCGCCATTGGCCAATCAGGCGTATACGCAATCAAGCTAACTTTTAATACGCTTGAAAGAAAGTCTTGAGTTCAAATGAAATGCGACATTTCCAATCAGAATCGAGGCTGAAAAACTTTTCGTTATCTTTTAATGAGCTAATGAGAAAATATATTTCCATTGAAGGCTAATTTAATCTTACTTTGATTTATAATCCGCCATTTCATTGAATTCAAATTAAATTTAAAACTCAATTTTATTGGGCTGTAAGCCAATCTGTAAACACAAAAAGTATGCGGCTCTCCTAACAAAAGCTGCAGCCATAGAACTTTAAAATGGGTACAGCTTAACAATTCGATAGCAAAGTCTGCAGCAACCTTAGAACTCTAAAAAATTGCAGCTTTACAAAAGGTGTAAGACAAAGACGAACCAATTGTCTAGCCGAACTCTGTTGATGATAGAATCTGGAGGTTTTTGAAATAGCTATAAGGCAACCTGCTTTCATATTGAGCACTAATCCGTTTTACCTATTGATTCATAATAAGAATAATATAATTTATAAAATAATGAAAAAAATAATAATTATAAACATATTTTTATTGTAACGTGTATATTATAATAATGATATATAATAATAAATTATTTTTTTATTTATATATATATATTTTTTTTTTTTTTTTTTTTGTGGCTGTGATGTAGGTATAAATATTTTATGCACCGTCAGTTGGGTCGTCACTTTGCCTGGTGTATCTTACTACATTAATGATAAAAAAAAAACCTCCTCTTCAAAGATCATTTGTGTCTAATCAAAAGACGTTTATTTATCCATTTTCCATACCTTTCGTATGACCATCGATTCTTCCACAAGACTTTTTTTCTGCTGTCGTACGATCTTTGCTGCCTGCACCGAGGATTCTCCACGTTGTCGGAGATTTCATATCCTGCGAACTTGCGCAAGTCTACTGGTATCACAATGCTATCCTTAAGGCTGCTTATCCTTGCACGGATAACATTGGTATCCGCCCTATTTCCGCTTTTTATGTGTCTACCCATAAGTAATAATAATTAAAATAAATAAACAAAAAAAAATTAAAATTTGTTATCTAAAATTGACCAATTTTTCTTTAGTTTAGTTAATTATGTGCTTTATTTCCATTGAATATTTTTTAAGAATCATATAAAGCTTTTGATACAAATTTGTTTTAAATAGAGGTTAGCTATCGTATTTCAACTCAAATATTTTTAATACTTTAAGTTTATAGTTTTTCATAAAATAAAAAAATTAAAAATAAGTAAGAAAGCTCTAGTTTCAGCTGCTCGACTACAAGGTCCCCTGAGCCCAGGGTCTGTATGTGCACACACACATACAGACTCACGCACGCACGTATAAGCAGGCATGGGCTGCAGTGTGGGCTTACCATGGGACCTTAATTGCTTAATAACTTTTTTTGTAGACGGACAATCTTCATTAAACTTTCAGACCGTGATAATAACATTAAAAGCCAAAGCACAAGTCTCTACTACTTGTAATGTTTTGGTGGGTGGGGGGTGAAATATAATAAAAATCGAAATAATATGAAATACAAATGAATCTACGTTTGAAATTTTACGATTCTAGCTCTAAAGATGTAGGAAATATAGTTTTTTAGCTGGTTTTTAATCGATATCAAAATAACGGAAGTAGTTACCGATTTTTTTAAACAAACTCGATATGCGCGTCCAAAATACGAAAAAATCGAATACGAAATCTAGCTCTTATATCTTGTGAGATCGACGCGTTCACACATACGGACCGACGGACAGACGGACAGGGCTGAATCGACTCAGCTCGTCGCCTCCTTCTGCCTGTTACATACTTTTAATAAAACCATTATACCCTGATTTCCCAAGTAGGGTATAATAATTAGTAAATACTTAACTATATCCTATTCATAAGTTCTTTTATATAAACAATTTTTTCTTTTAGATGTATAATTAATATAATATATATATATATATATATATATATAATTATTAATTAATTGGATCGAAAAAATATTAATAATTTAAAATTCGATTTTAATCTACAATATAAACAATTTTATAATATTTATATATATTTTTTGGCCCAAGCTTACAAAAAAATAAAAATATGCTATATATTTCATCTATAAGCTATACATATAAAAATCAATATGTTTACAAGCTTAGCCACAAATTTAAACACCTATTTGTAGCAGAAAATTATAGGGAGAGTGAGAAAGAGGTATTGAAATAAAGCTTAAACCTATTAGGATGTAAAACCCAATTTCTGCATACATTTTACTCCACACACATTCAAAATTCCATTTATAATCTTAGCATGCAAATGCCTAACTTGAATCAATGAGAATCGCATAGAAGAGCAAAATTCTCTTATAACCAGCAGCCCAATAGTGTGAGTTATTGAAAAGCAAAATTGTCTTGCGTTTGATATAAGAAAACATCATATACATTTCAATGAAAGATTAGCCACAATCCTTTACGGACAGCGTATTAGTATGCATATTAGGCAACGTGGTGAAAAGGCAAGCAAATTTTTGGTTAATATTTGATAAGTCAAAAAAAGCCGAAGCTGAACAAAAATGTTTTATAGCACTAAGGACGAGGCCTGTTGCTGGCCAGACGACCCTTTTAAAGCGACTATTTGCTTGCTGGATGTAAGCTGTTGCTGTAGCTGTAGCTATCTCATGATTAAGTCATGATATGCTCATACTATGTGAATTGTTATATTAGAGACGGAATGTAAATATTTGGGCAGTCACGGCTTAGCGCGAAAATCTTTCGCCTCGGCCTCTGTGTGCAATAAATATTTGAACGGGCTGCCGAATACCTTTTACGGCATTTCCGGATCGTAGTTGGCGTAGGTGTCAAGTTGTTGTTGTTGTTATTGATGCTGTCAGAGTTGGTGGCGTTTTAATTAAGTCATAATATTTAAGGAATTCTGATGCTGGAACAGAGATTCGACATGAGTAAACTTGTATCCAATTAGAGCAGAAAACTTTTAAAACAAAATATGTTTGACTACAGCTGGTGCAGATTTTCATTATAATAGCAAGCCAACGAATGCTTTTAAAATGCCAATGAATTATTCTAAATGAATTTCGAATGCATGATAAGGTCATTAATTTATGCACGTGGCTTTGCACGCTCCAAGAACTGTGCGCATAAATCAAAAATCATTTTAAAGTCAGCAGTAAAATAACTTTACTGAGCTCAGACTGAACTTTATTTAGATGTGTGATGTAGGTGTCGTTGACAACCAATAATAATTTTATGAACAACTCTGACCAGCTGCTGCCAGCTAAAAACGAACTAGCAATCCCTTAACTTTAACAAAAGAATCCAATCGACAGCCATCGGAGGCAGCTGTTATCCTGACAGTTGGGCGTCTCGTCCTGCCATGCCGAGTCCCATTCAGCGACAATGTTATTATGCAAATGAACTTGCGTCGAGTGTTTTCAAAGGGATCATATTTATCATTTATTTACCGACTGTCATCAGCTTTGACGAATGCTGCGAATTGCTGAACAGCCTCTTGATTGACTTTACAATTTGCTTTTGCGCGCGCCTCAAAGATTAATGACGTCACTTGGGTATAAAAATCATGTGTAGGTGTGTGTGTGTGTGTGTGTGTGGGAGTGTGTGTGCGTGAGTGTCGATGCCGTGAAGCATTGTGCAGCTTAAAGTTAGGCCACCAAAGCCGCCACTAATTGACAGTTTCATAAGCATACGGCTCACCATGCCTAGCTCGTTATAGACCGAAATCTCGTTGGCTTTTTTCGAGTGTTGCGCAAACAATTCGCCAAACTTAGGCCACAAATACAATTATTTTTTTCTTTTCGACAACAGAGGGTTGCGAATCGACATTCATCAATTTAACCGTCGTTTCTCTGTCTGAGCGCGAACCCAAATGAAAAACAATTTCAATTAGCGCCCCGAACGCAACCTTTTATCAATTAGGCGCAGATAAAAAATTATGTGAAAATGAATATTAATAAAAGTGATAGAAAAAAGCGAAAATGTGCCTAGTCACAGTCGAAGTGCTTGACTTGAAATATGACCTGTATAAAACAAGAAAGGCGAGGCTTTCGAACTTCAATTTGCTTGAGCTCATCCAATTGCTTGGGGAAATTTAAAGTGACAAATTTCTCAAGAAATTGAATCCTTTTGGATTGCTCTTGGCCTTTGAAATGGCTGTGAAGTAAAATGTTTCGTTGAAGATTTACTTAAGAGTAAGAAGAAGCATTTTAGTTTGAGTTTAGTTAGTTTTGTTGTGAAGTAAAGTGATTAGTTAAAGATTTAGCAAAGAATCTAAAGACCTTGAGCTTCATTTCATTTGGTTCAGTTGTGAAGTGAAATGTTTAGATAAAGATTTAGTTAAGAATAAGAAGAATTTAAGTTGCAGTTCAGTTAGTTTAATTTTAAGTAAAATGTTTATTTGAAGATTCAATTTTAAGCAGAATTCTGAAGATTTAATTAAGATAAGAAGAATTTGTGTAAAGATGCTTAAAATTGCATACAAGTTCAATTGATCCTGATTCTTTTGCAAAAACTATGCCTATCTCGTTTACAAATCCAATAAAAATACTCTTTTATTTGAGATCATCATTTGCAATAAATAAAAAACACTTAAAATAAAATATTACATTTCAAAGAAAATAACTGTCAGAAATCTAGCTGCTCCATCACATTTACGAAATACAGGGTATTAATGAAGTTGCCAAAGAGCAATCCATAAGCTGAATGATTTGATTTGGAGCGCATGTCAAAGGACATTGTTTTTCCCTTGGGCTTCAGTCCGTCGCTATTTATAGAACATTGAGTTCTTAAGCTAAAAATTATTAATGCTTAAAATTCAAGACACAAAAGCACTTAAGTTTTTGCTGCTCTGACCAGCCAGCTGCAAGTTACGCGTGTGGTTATTGAATTGTTCGACTAGTGGGCCAACTAGTCGTGGGTCGGCGTTTAATTAAAAAAGCAATTGTCCAGCATCGACAGCTGCATTGAGCCACGGGAACAGCGACATTGGCCCGCTGACCTGCCCCCTCGGGGGGTCTGATGTTAGCATGTGATTCAACTACTCTGTTTTTTGTTGCCACTGCCATTGCTGTGATGTTGTGGCTCTTGTTGCTTAGTGAAAAGCTGTTATTAGCTCGACAGCCTGCTGATTTTTATCGTATTCGCGTTTGGCTTTTGTAACAACATTTGCGGCCCATTTTGAGTGCATATCTTTGCCGTCGTCTGAATGACAGCTGATGCCGTCAAAACGGCTATTCACGAGAAAAAAGTCTATTTTTCTTTTACACTTTTAATCTTTCGCACAGGCTTGGCCCACCGTGAAGCGCTCCTTTGAGCTGTATCCGGGCGCAGCAATGCCCTACACCGAGCACCGAATCGCAGGTAAGAATGAAGCGCGCACAAATACATACAACTACATATACTAGAATATATATATATTTATATACCTATATAAATATGGAGTGGCAGAGGGTGGGCGGAAAATGCACTAACGAATTGGTAGGTAAAAGTTTTAGTCAAGTGCCGTCGGGTAAGATGCACTTTAGCGGTTGTCGAGAGTCCTTACACTAAGAAAAAAATTGCCAATTTACAAATTTATTTTATTTAGCAATATTATTTTATTTAATTTACAAATATATTTTGAGAAGATAAACAAATATCTCAGCATTTCTATTGATAGTCCCAAATATCTCAGCATATCTATTGATAGCCCCAAAGTTCACTTTGCATAACTTTCAATAGACAAACTTGAATTTTTGTTAGTGTAACCCTTACAAAATATTTGCGGTTGGGCCAAATTGTCTCTCAAATTGCTTTTGCTCGCATGTTGTCAAGTGTTTTTCTTTTAACCACTTTACCCGCAATGACGTATACGTAATTTGTTTACATAAGAGTTGCAAAATTGTATCTGCAAACACAATCAAAAAATGCACTTCAATCCGAAATCTATGCGAAATACTCATGAATAGTCATTCATTCATCGATTGTCAAGGCAACAGCAAATCTGTAAGCTCTTTGATGGCCATTAAATTTAGATTGAGTTTATAATGAAAATAAGCACATTGAGTTTTGTAAGTAAACTAGGAGTAGAAAACTAACTGTAAGTCCGTCCATCCGACAGCATCTATAAATAGGCATAACCAATCCAAGCTGGCCACACGCCAGCGATTGTCAAGGCAACCGCAGCTGCGTCCTTGTCCATTTCCATTCAAGTAAACATAATAAAGCTGGAGAAATCTTAGTTTTCCTTTTCCTTTTTCTTTGTATTTATTCGATTTATTTATAATTTCTGGTTTTTGCGCCTTCTGCTGCTGCTGCTGCTGCTGTCCAACAAGTAAACAAGTCAAAACTGAGATTGCGCGATAATTTATTCATAGATGACATCATCTGAAGGTTTGAATTTAGATATGATTAATTATGCACAGAGAGACAAAGAGAGAGAGAGAGAGAGAGAGAGAGAGAGAGAGAGAGACATATTTAAATATCATTGTTAGCAGTCTGGTCTTGTAGACAAGAGTTCGCTGAACCAGTTGCCCAGCCAAAGCAAGATATGTAATTAAAAATCAATTTAGTAGATTGGTTATTTGCTTATTTAAACTAATACTATATTGACAATATATTTTACTATTGACAATAAATGTTTTGAAAAGGAGTGTGACTGGCAGAAGAAAAACGCATTAATGGTTTACCGCTTCATACAAATTTGAAAACTAACGAAGTTATAATATACCCTTGGTGCTCAGTATGTCCAGGGTATATTACAGTCCTGTACACCCGACTAGAGCAATCTTACTTATTTCTACATAATAAATCAAAGAAGTTTTTCAACCCAAGAGAATTGGCAGTATAGCTAATCTGAACTTTTTGGATTTATAAATAACTAAAATAGTATATATGTATATAACATATATTTCATAGCCATATTTTTTAAACACTTAATTTAATAAATCATAAAAACCGCCAAGCTAACAAGTATATAATTAGCGAAAATTCTCAAATGAATGAATTTACTTCAAACCTTGCCATATAGAATATATAACACTCCTCTGGGCCTCGTTTAGTTTATTATAACAACCACTTAAGATCTGTCATTTAAATTGTGATTTTCATAGAGAATACCAAATTTAATGGCAATTAGCATAAATGAATACATTAGTGCATAATTATACGTATTGCAAATTCAATGTCAGTTGTTATTTATCAATTATGCATAATGTTGCTAAAGTTGTTAAGCGCACTCAATTCAATTATTGAAATGCGCATATTGTGACAATTTAATGCAATTAAGCAACATAATAAACAATTAGGCGCCAAATGTCCTAAATCCCCCACGCACACACACACACACACACACACACACACACACACACACTCAAAAGCCACTTGGCTTTCACAGATACTTTTGCAAATATATGGACTAAATGATACATCAGCATGGTCAGCATGACGAAGACTAAATATCCTAGCTGAATATTTATTTTTCAAATAGGTAAATTGACCGATTCCTAAAAGGTATTATGTTATTGTTAAATAACATTTACATTTCATATAAATATTTATTTAATATTTAACATTTCTAAAATGAAAAATATGCTTATAAATAATTTATATAATTTTTAGTTTTTATTTAGAAAATATTTAGCTTTCAAAATAGTAAATCGACCTATTCATACTAAAAAATATTCTTTATATAACTATATATTTAATATTAAATATTAAAAAATAGAAATTATTTATAAATAATTTATTTAATTTATATAATTTTTTTTTAAATAATTATTTAGCTGTAGTAATATAAGTAATTTAGATCATTTTTAAATATTAATTGAAAAATATTTATATATATTTGACCGTTTTGCATTCATTTAAGACCATAGTACAAAAGGGTCATAAATTTACAGCGATTTTTACAGTCGAGTTCGTGGTCAATGAACAAAAATATTAATTGATAAATCGGACTTGGCTTATCTCAATAGGTTGACAATCAGTCTCCAAAACTGGGAAAAATAGTATTTTTTTTTTTAGTTTTTAGACTGCAATATGATGTTATAATCAAAGAGTCGAGAAAAAACAGCTAGATTTACTAAAATCTCATATATATTTGGCATACCACCATCTGTCGAACATTAGGCTTTAAAGCTATAGAAAATATTGTTATTTTCGTTATCACATGTCTCTAATAGCATAAACATATAATTTTTGAAAAATTTCTGTACTGCAGTAGCTATTAAAACAATTTTACTTTTACGCATTCTATTTTGATACAAAAATTGAAATATAAGTTAAAATTAAAATAAAAGTTAAAATTGGTATACTATTAAGAGAAGTAAAAATCATTCTTATTTTATTCATAAATAATTTGATGGCCATATGAGCTAGTTGAGTAGTTCAGGAAATAAATATTTGTACCAAAAATATTTAATACTTTACTTACCCTAATATTAGGGTATACAAATACTTACTACCGTGTGCACAGTAAGCGATTTTATGGCCATTGTGTTTGTGTTACACACAAAAAACGCTTGGACTACACACATAAACACATACAAACACAAACACACACGCACACATATTCACGCTCACGCACACCTCATGCTCAAGTTGCGTGTGTGTCAGGCATGCGAAAAACTTCAAGTCAGACTATAGTTTAATTGTTTTTGGCCAGGCAGAAGAGTAATAAAAAGCCAGCGCAAAGTAAATGCCATTTACGGTGGTTTGTGGGTGTGTGTGTGTGAGTGTCTGTGTGGTTTTGTGTGTGGGCTACCAAAATCTAACTAATAATGCGCGCCATAAATCAGGCAACAGTAGCCATAGCCAGGGAATTAAGTGGCATCAGCTGGACAGCCCGCAGGTCTGTGTATGATATATTAATTGCTGGATGCTAGCAACAGGCTTGGGTCAGAGCGTGGCTCCAATTTGCATGTGTGCTTTGAAAGCCAAGTGGGTTTCAATTAGGGCATCAACACACATACACACACATACACACATACACAGACGCACACAGACAAACACTTCTGTTGCAACTTACACAATTGTTTAAATTGGTTTCATATGCCCAGCAGGCATTCCATCAAGAGAGAATTCTAATCAAACTCCCACGCATTGCCGTTGCAGATTGCATGCATGTGGCTTCAGAGCCAGGTGATTACATTTTCAAGAAGTCAGCTGCATCGCCGCCAGCGCCTCCATTGACCGCGCTCAATTTCAAAAGAGATGCGACGCTGCTGGAGCTGGAGGCAGCCACCAGCGAGCAGTTGGAGGCAGCTGCCGCCGCCGCCGCGGCCGCAGAGTCCGTCTGCGGTCTCTATGTGATTGGTGAGCCAGACACGATTGTCGAGATAACCATGAAACACTATGACGTCAATTGCGAATCGGGTGGTCTGATGGCGGTGAGTGATCCAAGCATTTAATCAATTGAAATTATTATTCATCAACTTATGCGATTGCGAATAACTCATTCTGTGGCAGTTTGTGGATGGCTGGGAGCTGAATGGTGAGTACTTTCCGGCAATCAAGGATCATCATCGTGTGCTCGAGGATCGTGTCTATGAGTTCTGCAACAACAACAAGCAATGGTAGGTTGATATAGGCCTTCCTTAGACTTTTTTATTGACCACTATTTAACTCTGCTTAAAGGCCACGCTTTAGCAACAAGAAATTCTTTCGATCCAGTCAGAATGCTGCTCTGCTGCAGTACCGCATACCCACACGCGGCTCCTTTGTGGCCAACGTTCGCTTCCACAAGATTTCGCAACGTAAGTTCTCTAAGGGATTTAGTCCCCGCTAATACTTCCATTAAAGCTCTGTCTCTTTCTTTCTAACTTTCCCTCTTTCTCCTTCGCTCTCTCTCTCTCTCTCTCTCTCTCTCTACTTCTCTCCCTCTCTCTCTCACTATCTCTCTCTCTTTCTCTCGCTCTCCCTTTCAGCTTGCAACGTACTTGTCCAGGACACCGCCGCCGTTTATCAGATGTCAAACTTTGGACACGCTCGCAATTGCACACTCTCGGCCCTCTTCCCGGCTGCCGTCTCTCTGGGATCTCTGCGCATTGGCGGCAAGACTGTGCGTGCTCAAGAGAAAGTCAACTACGATGTGAGTGCATTCATTAGTTATAAGTTACTCTTACTTAAATCACATTTCCTTTAGTGCCATCAATACGAGGATCGTTTAGATATTGGTGGCTCGGCTGGGCTTGACACCACCGCCATGGAGCTAGCCAGTGCCGTTTGTGGTGCCACCGCCGAGCTGGGACCTGAGCAGGCCATTTTCTGTGGTGTTACTAGCGTGCGTCTGGTCTCCACCGGTCGCTACCAGAATCAGGCAGCTGTCATCATACGCAAAGCCGACGAGCACGATCTGGACATAGCCACGCTCCTGTGCGCGCTATAAGCGGCTAACTAAAGAGACGAAGGAAGGAAGGAAGGAAGGAAGGAAGAAAAGGATGCGGCCGGCACAATGATTACAATTTGATGTTTGTAAATATGTATGTGGGTGGATGTGTGAGAACGATGGCACCAGAGACACAAAGGCAACCCCAAACCCCCAACCCCATTTTGCTTGGTTATTATTGTAGCGCTTTACCCAATCCAAGCACAAAGTATTCACATTCCAAAACTAAATAGCGAAAACAAAAAAAAAAAAATTCAATGTAATTATATGTGTATATCGAAAAATTCTGAATGTTAAAACTACAAATTGGTTTTATTTGCTTTCGTGTGTGGGTTCACTTTATGCTCAGCAGTTTATGGCGCAGTTTATGGTCGCGCTGCTAATCGAACTAATTAATACCGATGTGCTATAAATAATCCACTGTAATCGTGGTGCGACTGCCAACAAAGATAAGCCATTGGACCCTTGGCTCTGTTCGATTGCAATTAAAGCAAGCAGCGCAGTGCCGTCAGCAGGGCCAGCAAGCTGGCGAGGCTGTAAGCCGTTAATGCAGCTGCACCATCCTCCTGCGGCTTCTTCTCATTCTCGAGCTGCAAGCAAAGGATAACAGCAAAAAGTCGTTAGGAAATGAGATGGAGAAGGAAGTATATTCAAGGCCGCGATGACTTACACTCTGCACGAGTATGGCCTGGAGCTGGCGACAGCGCTGCTTCTCATTGTAGCGGCTCGTGGCAAGGCGGCAGATGGTGCTGTTCAGGCAGCCATCGTCGCAGCCGGCTGCCAGTTTTGGATCCGCCTCGGTCATCTTGTAGCGCCAGAAGAGGCGGAGTAGGTCCGGCTTCTTGGCCATCTCCTCGAGCAGCTGATCGATGCCAGCGGCGCTTGTGTTATTCGTAAAGGCCTCCCCAAACTCGTACTCCTTCTTCCAGGTGGGCGGCTCGTTGGGCTTCAGATTGGCCTCGGTCAGATTGATTGTGTAGGTGTGATGATCCAGCACCTGCAATGTCTTCGAGTGCAGCTGGTAGATACGGTAATTGGGATTGTTGTAGGAGTAGGTGGTCAGACTGCCGCCATTCCAGGACACAGCCATGGCCAGCCCTGTGTCCGTATAGTGTACATTCATCTCATCCTTGTGCGTGTGTCCGTTGTATATGCCCGTGATGACTCTGCTGAAGCGTGCCACAATGCGATTGTATTCCCTGGACCACTCCGTCCAGCAGTCTCCATCGCCAGAGGGAATGTGGGTCAGGACTTGAACACGCTCACCGGCCTTCTCGGCGGCAAGCAGCGTGTCGTGGAACCACTGCAGCTGCTCCAGCACAATGGAGCCGTCGTAAAAGATCCACCAGTTAAATAGGTAGCAATCCATGCTGTTGAGCGCGATGATGCGCTGTCCCTCTCTCAGAGAGAGCGTGTAGTAGCCGCCACGACGCACGGTCGTCTCAGCCTCTTTGGGCAGCCACTTGGACCACAGGCTCCACACATGCTCGTACAGCCAGTCGACTTTCAGAGAGTCTGGTATCTCAGCGTAGCCAAAACTGAGTGGGCCATATAAAAATCTTATAGTGGAACTGATGAGGAGTCAACTCTCGGGCTACTTACACATTTGCTGGATGGGGCTCATGGTTGCCCAGGCAGGGATAGACTGGCGTATTAGGAAAGTACTCGGCTAGCAGCTGATCGATCTCCGTGAGCATATCCATGTTGCCCTGCCGCGTGGTGGACCACACATTGTGCGGCGGCACGTCGCCCGTGTGGTAGATCCAGTCCAGGGCGTGCTCCTTCTTGATTTGCTCAAAGGCATTCAGGATCAGGTGCTTGGGTGTGTCGCAGTCGCGATAGTCGCTCCAGTAGCCAGCGCCAGTTGTATTTGAATCTGCGGGCAGATCATCGCGGCAGCACATGGGCTCCTTGCACTCCGCCAAGCCGCCGCTCTTGTACTCCGGATCATAGTGGATGTCGGTTAAGTGCAGCACCAGGTAATCATTGTCGGTGGGCTCTGCCAACTCGTAATTGGATTCGGTGGGCGTCTCGCCCACAATGGTTACGTTCAGGTTGAACTCCGGCTGCTGCACCTGGCAGATCTTAATGGGCAGCATGCTGCAAATGCTCTGCGACTCGGCAATCGTCTCATTGAAGATGTAGTCGAGGATCGGCCAGTTCAGGTCGAATAGACCAGAGCACACCTCCTGCGTTTGAATATCGAAGTAGTCGCAGAAGCCCAGCAATATCTTCTTGGCATTCTGATCGCGATTGGGTCCAGTCAGCTCTCCATTAGGGCCCGTGAAGGTGCGTCCGATCACGTTCACCGTGGCGCGGCAGAGGGTGCAGGCGAAATACTGATCGGCGGCGCTTACGTCGACTAAGGATTGGGTGAAAAGATCCTTCTGGCTGTGTGACGTGCGCAGCTCATCACCCAGCACTTTTAATCGCGGCGATTCGATTCCCGTTTGCAGGTACTTCACAAACTCATGGCTAATCTCATCCGCCACGCTGGCTGCAAATGGAAACACGTTTATAGCGAATCTTGATTTTCAGTGGCTCCACTTGAACGTTTCAACTTGTTGCGATAAGTAGTGGCTGTCTGTAAACTAATCAATGATATGCCCACCTGAAATGGCAGCTGTGAGACGCTCCTCGGTGGTGAAGCTATTCGGCACACCGGGCAGGTTTTGGGCGTGACCCCAGGCGTGAAGCGAGACTACGCCCACCAGCAGCAGAAGACTCCACTCTCGGTTCATTGCGGATAGGCAATCAGGCTAAGACTAAACTAATGCAAAACAAACAAGTCCCATTTATAGGCACCACTTTCTTATCAATCAGCCTATCGTAATGCTTTAAATGTTATGACCGTTAAACATGATTGATACAACAGTACAAGAGATTTTTATGATAAGTAATAAATAATAAAAAATATCCACTGCTACCATATTTGGTGATAAAAAAGAGAAGAAGAAAAGTTGTTTACTACACTCTGTCTATTAATACAAAAGGTAGCTCATATAATTATAATCCCTTAAACGACTTGGCCACTTCAAACCCTTGATCTGATATGAGCCAATATGATTAGCACTAAAAATAAATACAAAGGCTCCGTGAACACGTGCAGAACTGCTCAGCATTCGAGCTACGAGCCATGACTTTGGCAATAAACTAGAAATTCATATAAATATATTCGTAATATATAACACTAGCTGAGTTTTATGGCTTTATTGGCTAATTTTCGCTAATATGATGCTTAGCCTAATCAGCCAGCCCATAGCCCATAGTGTGAGCATGGACTCAGGCCCCACATGCACTAACTACATTCCCTGGCAGTCGATAAGTGGACGAAAATAATAGATTAACCAAGTGGCATAAACAAGATTGTGTATGTGTGTGTGTGCGAGTGTGTGTGAATATATTTTGGATTTTGTACTTAATCGTGATACTGAGAATATGTTATGTGCGATTATATAAGTTATTATTAGTATTAGTTAATACAGATAAAAGTCTCTAGAAGCCAATTCGCATGGCGAGAGCCAAGGCCAAGAGTGAGCTTAGACTCAAAACGCTAAGCACTGAAGCTCCATCATCCTTCTCCTCAGGTTCGTTGTTCAACTGTCGATATTAAAGGAAAGGTTACTTAAATGACATTTTATAAGAGGACCAACAACTTACGGCTTCAAAGAGACGCTGCTTGAGCTCCTCGCAGCGTTCCTTCTGGTTGTTCACTGTGGTGGCGGCCCGGCAAAGGGAGTCGGCCAAGCAGTCGCGATCACAGCCGGTGGTCAGCTGGGGCTCCGCCGACGTAACCCTGAAGCGCCAATACTGCAAGGAGAGTTTATATGATATATAATATATAATTACACATATGTAGTTCTTGCTTCAACACTAACCTTGCGCATCAGGTCTGGCTTGTCCGCAAAATCATCCAGCAATTTGTCAATGCCGGCAGGACTCAGATCTTCGGTGAACTCCTTGGTGAAATCGTACTCGAGGAACCAATAGGGCTGCTCATCTGGCTTCTTGTTGGCTTCATTCAAGTCATAAATATAGGTGTGATGGTTGGTAACATCGTAAGTCTCCGGATTCACAGTGTACACCCTGTAATTAGGATTCTTGTAGCTGAATGTGGTCAAGGCGCCACCATTCCAAGAAACTGCCGTAGCGTGACCCTGCTCCGAATAGTGCACATTCAGCTCATCCTTGTGCGAGTGGCCATTGAAAATGCCGCTGATTGTTTTATGGAAGCGGGTAATACAGCGGTTATATTCCCTGGCCCACACCGACCAACAGGTGCCACCGCCCGAGGGAATGTGGTTCAGAACATGGACATGTTCACCGGCAGCCTCGGCGGCCAACAATGTGTCGTGGAACCACTGCAGTTGAGGTATCTTGTTGTTGCCGCTGTGGTACAGCCAGAAGTTGTCCGTGTAGCAATCATTGCCATTCAGCGCAATGATGCGGAAACCCTGCTCTGGCGAGACCGTATAATAGCCACCCTTCAAGATGGTCTCCTTGGTCTCTGTCGGAAGCCACTTGGACCAGTCGTTGTACAAGTGCTCGTACAGCCACTTGGTGCTGATCTCATCCGGCACTCCTTCAGGACTGAAGCTGTAGGAAAATGGAAAAGATTGTTTAAATTTAAGTAGAATAAGAAGTATAAGTATTAGTTTACTCACAGATTAAGTGGGTGTGGCTCATGATTGCCAATGCAAGGAAACACGCGTGTGTTGGGAAAGACTTTGATGAACTGATCGGTTACCTTGCTCAGCACTTCAGAATTCTTCTCCACAGAGGTGCCCCAGACCATGTGATCAACAATGTCGCCAGTCTGATAGATATATTTGCAGTCAACAGTTTTGACTGCGTGATCGAGCGCCGACTCAAATGCTCGCCAGGGTAAATCGCAATCCCGATAGTCGCCCCAGAAGCCCGCAGCATCGCTAGTGCCCTCCGTGGTGCTCTTCTGCCGCTGACAGCACAGCGGCTCGGGACAGGCGGCAAGACTGCCCGGCTCATACAGCGGATCGTGGTGAATATCACTGAATTGACATATTTTGATGTCTTTGTCGCTGTGAGTCGGTGTATCCGACTTGGGTCCATCCAGTACGAGGCCTTTGTTGTCGATAGCCAAGGTCCAGTTGTAGGCTGGGTTACTGCCCGTGTTGCAGAAACTCACCTCCATGAAAAGGGAGCAAAAGCTGTGCGAATCCATTTCCGAGTTGTGCATTATGTACTCCAGAGTTGGCAGATTGAAGTCGATCAGACCCTCGCACACCTCCTCCGTTTGGAGTTCCATGCGGCGGCACACGTCCATCGCAAACTTCTTCATTAGCACAGCGCTGTCTTTGCCATTCAACTCGCCGCCTTCTTCGCGCACGGATCGAATAAAAACATTTATAACAGAGCGACACAGTGTGCAAACAACAAAGCTATCTCGTGTCTCCAAGTCAGGTAGATTCTTGGTAAATATATCCTTTTTGGTATGCGCCTTGGCCAGTTGATGTGTTAGTTTTTGAAAGGCTGGCGTTTCCACTCCTGTTTTCAAAAAGGTATAATACTCTTGCTCCAGACGTCGAGCTACATCATCGGAAATGGCCGAGAGCACCTTATCCTCCAACTCGAAGTCAACCGGGACTCCTGGCAGGTGAACTGCCGTTGCAGCAACAAGACCACATAAAAACACAAGCAACCACTTCATGGCATTCACTGATCTACTAATAGGCTGTCCCACCTGAACACCAATTTATAGGTTTTGAAGACTACAAATAGGGCCTTATCGTCAGATTACGAACCCATTCACATCGATTCTTTACTCTTAAATGTTTGATAAGGATTAATCTACACATTTTTAATAATGAAGTTAATAGTGATTAGCTAGTTAGTCCAAGTGGACTAACTACAGTTTCATTCCGTATCTAAAAGCGATTTAGAATAACAGCAGTAGGCACCTAAACATTTTATTATCTTATTTGTAGACTAGTCTCCAGTAAACTGCTATTTGCAGATAATACAGACGATAAGAAAAAAACAACATTGACACTTATATTATTTATTTTTCTTGGGCATGTAAAATATTGTTTTTTTAGGCATACAAAATATATTTATTTTAAAGCAGATTAAAAAAAAAAAAAAAACAAAAACGCGCCCAATTTTGATTGCTATTTATTTTTTATTGGTATCGCTTGCCATTGTGAACTAAGACCGCTAATACAATTTATCGATAACAATGTTTATAACATAGTCGACTTAAATAACACAAATGAGTTTTGGTATGCTGTTTTAAAAACAAATAATATAATGCAAGAAAAAAATTTGTCATAGGCCAAAGAATAAAAAATATTTAGAATATAATTATTAAAATAGAAAAATTATTTCAACTTAAACACTGAATATTAAAAATACCAAATGTGCTCAGGCATTCGGAGTATTGTTTTGTGCATGCATGACAACCCTGCCTGAGGGCAGCTGGCATCATAATTCTAAACAGCTGAGTTATTAGCCATTAAAACGCGAGAGAAAAAAGACGAAAAGATTTTGGAAAAAGACCAGGATCTTTGGAAAATTAGAAGAAAACCGGAAAAAACTAATAGATCAATTAAGGAGATTTAAATATTTTGATACGCTTCGCTGCGTGTGTGGTTATAGATGTGTTCGTGCATGAGAGTCGTGAGTAATTGTATGCGACAATAGCAAACACAGGAGCCAGTGACGCCATTTTCTGTGCGAATTAGCAGAAAAAAATCTGAGCAGGTGGGGCAAAACAGACGCAACGGCAACGCCGCGTGACCAATAACTGAGCAACGAAGAGAACAGACGCGCACACAGGCATTCAATGAGCAGTCTAATCAACTTTCTTAATCCGAAACTAAAGCCCTCTGTGGAATGCGATGCCATCTGCGAGGATGGCTACACTGCTGCGAATCTCATATCCGACAATGAGGAGCACATCGAGCGGGGGTTTATGTGCTTCGCCGTATGCAAGCCGCCCGTCGAAATCGTTTTTGACTTTCCCAAGGCCATCGATCTGAAGGTAATTAAGCTATGGCCCAGCTCCGGAGCTTTGCGTTCCACTGGCTTCGAGGTGCACGGCAAATATGACGGCATTTGGGAGCGCGTCGCCAACGTGCGTGACCTTCCCAAGGGTATGGATTCGGTGACGTTTTGCTATCAGAGCGATTACAATTCTCGCAGCAGTGCCGCAGCCGCACAACAGCACAGCGAAAAGGTATTCTTCTTCAAGACGGCCAACAAGATCTTGGGAGCAACGAACAGCGTGAAGATTGTGATTCGAGCTACAGAGCGCTGTCCGCCTGTGCTGCGCAAAATACAAATGTGGGGTCTGCCCGCTCGCAGCCTAGATAAGGCTGATCGCGAGCTAATGAAAACTATTTGGAGCGAGATAAGTGATCCGTATGGCCTCAGGGACCAAGCACAGCAGCAACAGGCAGGCCAGCGTTCGCCCTCGCGTCACATTCCGGAACTGCGTGATCAGTCGATGCTGGAGATACCAGAGGAGTTTCTCGACTCTATAACCTGGGAATTAATGGTGCGTAGCTTTTATTACTCTATAGCAGCTCTGACTCACACTCTCGTTATCTTCCCTCTCTCTCTCTCTCTTTCTCTGGTTGTCTATTTTGTAGATATTTCCTACTGTGTTGCCCTCTGGTAAAGTTGTCGACCAATCTACGATTGACAAGCACTCGGAGGAGGAGGCCAAGTGGGGTCGCCTGCCTTCCGATCCGTTCACGGGACTTGAATATACCTCACAACGTAAAGCAATATTAAACCTGGCGCTCAAGGCGCGTATCGAAAAGTTTCTAATGGAGCACTCGGAGCACTTTAAGTCTGCGCCCCGCACCCTGGGCAGCTCGCGCATGCGTCGCCGCCACGCCTCTCAGTTTGCTAGCCACATGTGCCTGCCGGGCAGCATGAGCGTCGGCACCTACTCCACGTTGAGTAGCGCTTACAAGCACCAGCAACGTAAGACCAAGTCAACAGTCACTGCCACCGCCACATCGGCATTCTCAGGTTCCCTCTCCCCGACATCGCCCCCAGTTGCTAAGCGCGCGCGTCACAGCTACTCGGCGTATGCAGTTAGCGCCACTGTCACTGCCAGCAGCGCCGATCAATCGCCGACGACCTCAGCTGCTACTGGCACCACGACTTCCATTGACCAGGCTATACAGCAGGCTCTGCAGAAGATCACCCGCTTCACCCAGGTGGGCACGCCCTTGCAGCCGCCGAGCTGCATCAACTGCCGCAGCGGTCAGTTCGCCTACGAGATACGCACCTGTCGGCACCTGGTTTGCCGCGAGTGTCTGGTCATCCTGTCGACGACGCAGAAGTGCGTGTGTAAGGTGTCTTTTCAGGGCGTCGACGTGGAGCGCTATCACAAGCTGCCGTAGTCGTGCCTATTCATACAGCATAGTCTCGTATTCTAGTGCTTCAATATATTTAGGTTCGTGTATAGGATTTTTTGTTGCCAATCTTCAATCTTCAGATACCAGCACAGCGGCGCTTTTCGGCGTTCTGGCTATTTTTTAAATTATTTTTTTATTTTATTTTAATTTGTGTCTTCTCTTTTTTGATTATTCAGTTCGTAAGCTCGTAAAAATAGGTATTAGAATAATTTATATCATATCAGCGTCGATTTTAGAAAGTGCTGAGATTTTTTATTCGAAGCCAAATTACACTTGGAATGGCGGAATGGATGGATGGATGGATGCTCATTCCCAATTATCAGTATCAGGTCACACTTAGTCGGCAATGCGATTAAACTTACATTATATAGTATATGTATAATCATAGAGCAGATAAAGAGCGCATAATTTTTGTAGACTTTATACAACCCACAATTGGATGGACGAGATCAAGCGCGAAGTTTATATATTCATAACTTAATAAAGTTAAACAAAAATTAATAGTGATGTCTTTATCTAAATGTATTTAATTGCTAACCGAAATTATCGGGTGCTTAAAGCAACTTTTATTCAAATCAAGCTGAAGAAAGATTGAATTTTATGACAATAACATTACTGCATGAGTGTGTGTGCGTCTGTTTGTTAAACAGCTTAATAATTTGTTTGTCTGGCAACGCCATTTACAAATCAAACAAAGCTGTAATAAAAAAAACTAAATGAATGGATAAAAATAATGATGCCACGCCACAGCCAAGGCGTTGTTTGGGATTGAGACCAGTTAGAAAGGCCAATACGACGCCTGGACTTCGCCAACAAATAACACCATCGATATCAACACCACAATCTAAAGACAATAAAGAAAAATCCTCCGAGTCTCTTGAAACTCCACGTGCGCTGCCGCTGCAGCTGAAAGCAAACTCAACAATTTGCCGACGTCCTGGCTTGGCTCGCAAGCGAAAGGATCTAACTAAAAAGAGACTGGAATTCGCCATTGCTGACAAGCTTGAGGAGACGCCCAAGACGCCAGATCAGGAATCGTCTGCGGAAACTACAAAGCCTCAGCTTAACACCTGGAGAGAGCGTCAAATAATTGAACTTGAAGCCGATATAGATACATGGAGACATGGCTTCATTGCTGCAATGGATGATTTGCAGAAGTTGGTGCAGCCTAGAGTCAAAAAACAAACACTGCTCGCCCAACTAGGCATACCTCTAGAAATGCTCAAATATTTGGATGAAGACTGATACATGAAATTACATACAATTAGTATTAAATGTATTTCGACAAACAAAACAAATCGCAAAACGTGTGTCTAATATTTATGTGGGCGGACAGGCTTTTCAGGATCGAAGAGCTTGGGATCTTGCAGGAAGTCCAGATCCTTGTGGTAGCCCGGCATTAGCAGACAGTGCTGGGCCCGTAATATCGCCTTCTCTACATCCTCCTGTTTCTGCTTGCATAACCCGGTTATGTGGCGGCCGTAAATGCGACCCGTGTAGGGCGATTGGAACTGCGACAGCAGCTTCACGTTCTTGTAGTGCGGTGTGATGTTGTGCTTGCACAATATGCACAGCTGTGGGTCCTTTTCGAAGGGATTTGGTATATCAATTGGCTCATCGGCATTTTGTGATGTCGATGTGATTTCCTTCTCATTCACAGCGGCTGCATTGGCGAACGAGCGTGGTAATAGTTGTTGCGTGCCTCTTAAATTGCCCACATTTGCTAAGGGTAAAGCACTGTTATAAAACATTTCTTACTTTATTATAATATCATTTACCATTTCGCGCAATAAGCCTTGTTAACTTAAACATTTTTATTATTTTAGCTCTCGGTTGATAGGGATGCGAGGCAAGTAAGGTAAAGTAAGAATGTTGCTATCAGATATATTTCCGCAGCTGTTTGCATATATGCCAGCCCTGGTAACTGCAAGTCTGGCAGCCTTTGGCGGTTTATTTAAATAAAAATAACATTTGCACATTGAATACATTTATTAAAATTCGAATACTATTAAACTTAAATATAAGTAGCAAGTACATGCATGCTTTCAAATAAAATAACTCTATTTACACGCCTTTTATACTATTTTGTATTTTACTCCCAGTCCGTTTCGGGCATTACATCTGAAGAATAAGTGAACTTTCTAGGTTTAGGTTTGACTATATCATCTACAAGCACCGAATTTTTTATGGTAGTTGTCGGTATCTCTGCTGTCGTTGTCTCTTCAATAACAGCCATAGTAGTACTTTCAACTGCAAAACTTTTTGTCAGGATAAATAAAGGTATTTCAGTTGTGTTACTTTCGGACGATGCTGTTTCGGTTGTGAAATTTGTAGTTGTATCTGGCACATCGGTTGTAGTTTCGATCTGGGACGATGTGGTTGATGGCGATTCAGTTGTGGATATAGATGAGATTGTGTCTGGCAAATCGATCTCAGTTAGAGATGATGTAGTTGATGGCTCTGTTGTAAATATAGGCAGAGAAGTAGTTGTATCTGGTAATTCAGTTGAAATCTTTGTCTGAAAGGATGTCGTTGATGGTGATTCAGTTGTGGATGTAGCTAAATTTGTGGTATCTGGTAAATCGGTTATAGCTTTAAATTCGGTTGTGTATTGGCTTGTAGTACTAGTAATGTCTGTGGCAGATTCTGGCTCAGCTGAAGTTGATGTTTGCGGTGCTTGAGTTGTAGAAATGGGAGCTTCGGTTGTTGAACTAATTTCTAGCTGGGACAATGTTGTTGGCAGCGCCCAGTTTATATTCGTGGGGACATCAACGGTTGGCGGAGTTGTTGGAAATTCATTAAATTGACTTTTCATATTATCCACTTCGGTTGTCTCTTCTAGCGGGAATGATGTTGATTCTGTCGTAAAGACATTTTCGGTGGTCGTATCCATGAAAGATGTAAGACTTGTCGAGGTTGTTGTTTCAGGCTCAGGTGCTAGTGATGTTGCTTTAATATCAGCTTCAGTCGTTGGTTTTGTTGTCGAGCTATTTGAAAAGACTTTTTCGGTGCCTGTGACTTCAGCATCATAGTAATAAGTTGTGGTTGTTTCGAATCCTGGCGTGGATCCAATTATAGACAGTAATTTCGTGGACATGTCGGGAATTTCCGTTGTGCTTGTGGATGTTTCAGTTGTAGAATAGTTTGGTATATCACTATCGATATTAACTTCGGCATTAGTATTGCCGCGATCGTAATCATTGGCGGGAGTTTTAGTTGTAAGCTCTGGTACTACCGGTAATATTATTGCTGGCGGAATTTGCATTATATTTGTTTTGTTTGATGGCTTATACGGCACATATTTCTTTACATCATACGGCTTGTGAATGCTGATGTAATGTTTTGATAATATAACCAAGTCCTCGCGGCTGGCAATGGTATTTGGAAGAGATGCTGCTTTTCCAGAAATTTCAACTTTTCCAGCAATAATATGGGTTAAATATAAAACTGGCAGAAAAATTTGGAACAAATTCATTTTGATGTGCTTGAATGGGAACTGCGCGGTTGACTAATTACCTCAACAAACTGTCGCTAAGTTGAAATCTTAATTTGGCTACCTGGCTTTATCCTGCACACTTTTCCTTTACCTGTTTTAATGACTGTTAAGGGATGGCCAAAGTAATTATGATGCGGACGGACTGCAAAAAATCAGGGGCAATTCAAATATTATTTTCCCGCCAGGGCTGCACTAAAATATTTTATGAGTGGCTGGCAGCTATATAAAACGCGAGCTTCGGTCACACTGGTGCCGGCCAGCTGTTTGCTTAATGTGGACGAAGAAGAGTGGCGTGCATCGTATTCCGCGTTTTTTGTTGAAAATACTTTTTATTTAATAAATAAGAGGTAAAACTTATTGTAAATTCGCTGCATTCTGCTTAATAGCGATAAACAACTAATTTATAATCAAGGTAAGCAGCTGGAGCATCTAATTGAGGTCGTTTGTCTATGCCGGCTGAGCCCTGTAAACGTTTGGCGACTTCTCATTAGGGTGACCCACTTTTTTATTGCAACAATTTTAAAATCTCATTAGAGTGGATACAAAATGTTCTGTAATATTTAAATAAATTTGTATAAATATTGCAGAATGGATTCCGATTTGTATGATGAGTTTGGCAACTATATAGGCCCTGATTTGGACAGCGATGACGATGATGATCAGCCCGATTGGAGAGATGAGCAAGAAGTAAGTACTTAAATGTCAAAAATATGCCATTGCTTACATAAATATTACATGTTGGAGGAGGATGCCATGGATGAAGAAGAAGCAGAGCCGCAGGATGATGAGGATAAAGAAGTAACGGCAGTTGTGTTACATGAGGATAAACGCTACTACCCATCGGCCGTTGAGGTGTATGGGCCGGATGTGGAGACGATTGTGCAGGAGGAGGATGCACAACCGTTGGACAAGCCGCTTATAGAGCCCGTTAAGAAGCTGAAATTCCAGATTAAGGAGCAAGATCTGCCAGAAACTACCTACGATATGGAATTCATGGCTGATCTAATGGACACGCCGCCATTGATTCGAAACGTTGCGCTTATCGGTCACTTGCACCACGGCAAGACCACATTTGTGGACTGTCTAATACGGCAAACGCATCCGCAGTTTGAGAACATGGAGGAACGCTCGCTGCGCTATACCGACACGCTTTTCACGGAACAGGAGCGCGGCTGCAGCATCAAGGCTACACCGGTTACGCTTGTCTTGCAGGATGTCAAGCAGAAGAGCTACTTGCTAAACATCTTCGACACGCCCGGTCATGTCAATTTCTCGGATGAGGCAACCGCTGCAATGCGCATGAGTGACGGCGTGGTGCTCTTTATTGATGCATCCGAAGGCGTGATGCTGAACACCGAGCGACTGCTCAAGCATGCTGTGCAAGAGCGACTGGCGATCACTGTTTGCATCAACAAGGTGCGTCTATTGCTTGTATATGATATATAATTTCTAGCTTAATTCCCATTTAAGATCGATCGCTTAATTTTGGAGCTCAAGTTGCCGCCTCAAGACGCCTACTTCAAGCTCAAGCACATTGTTGAGGAAGTCAACAGCCTGTTAAGGTTTGTGTATAGATATTTCCTTATAGAGAATCATTTTAAATGACAAATTCTTCTGATCACACCTAATAGCACCTATGGCAGCGCGGATGATAATCTGATGGTATCACCCGTGCTCGGCAACGTTTGCTTTGCCAGCTCTTTGTACGGCTTTTGCTTCACCCTAAAGTCATTTGCCAAGCTCTATGCGGATACGTATGAAGGCGTCAATCACAATGAATTTGCCAAACGTCTATGGGGCGATATGTACTTCCATAGCAAGTCGTAAGTGTGAATGCCAATGCTTTCTTAATCTTAATTAATCATTAAACGTCAACAGGCGAAAGTTCACCAAGAAGCCGCCTCATAACTCAGCACAGCGCAGTTTTGTCGAATTTATACTGGAGCCTATGTATAAATTGATTGCGCAAGTGGTGGGCGACGTAGACACTACGTTGTCCGATACCTTGTCAGAGCTGCATGTGCGCGTATCGAAAGATGAGATGAAGTCCAACATACGGCCATTGCTGCGCGTGGTGTGCAATCGTTTCATGGGCGATTGCAGCGGCTTTGTGGACATGTGCGTGGAGCACATTAAGTCACCGCTGGAGAATGCCAAGCGTAAAGTGGACCATATATACACGGGCCCGAAAGAGGGCGATATTTATCGTGACATGATCTCGTGTAACCAGTACGGCACGCTGATGGTCCACAGCTCGAAGATGTACCCCAACGACGACTGCACTTTCTTCCAGGTGCTTGCACGTATTGTGTCCGGTACACTGCATGCCGGGCAAGAGGTACGCGTGCTGGGCGAGAATTACACACTGCAGGACGAGGAAGACTCGCGCATTCTTCAAGTCGGTAGGCTCTGGGTCTATGAGGCACGTTACAAAGTTGAATTGAATCGTGTGCCCTCCGGCAATTGGGTGCTCATCGAAGGCATTGATCAGTGCATAGTAAAAACATCCAGCATTGTCGACATTAATGTGCCCGAGGATCTTTACATATTCCGACCGCTCAAGTTTAACACTCAAAGCATCATTAAGATTGCTGTGGAGCCGGTGAATCCCTCAGAGCTGCCAAAAATGTTAGATGGTTTGCGAAAAGTGAACAAATCTTATCCGCTGCTCTCCACGCGTGTCGAGGAGTCTGGCGAGCACGTCATCTTGGGCACGGGCGAGCTCTACTTGGACTGCGTCATGCATGATCTGCGCAAGATGTACTCGGAAATCGATATCAAGGTGGCCGATCCAGTAGTTGCATTCTGTGAGACTGTCGTCGAGACCAGCTCATTGAAGTGTTTTGCTGAGACGCCGAATAAGAAGAACAAGATAACGATGATATCGGAGCCGTTGGAGAAGGGGTTGGCCGAGGACATCGAGAACGAGACTGTCTGCATCAATTGGAATAAGAAGCGCATCGGAGAATTCTTTCAGGTCAACTACGATTGGGATTTGCTGGCAGCCCGTTCCATTTGGGCTTTCGGACCGGATTGTACTGGACCCAACATTCTGGTGGATGATACACTGCCCTCCGAGGTCGATAAGAATTTACTGACAGCTGTCAAGGATTCGATAGTGCAAGGCTTTCAATGGGGCACCCGTGAGGGGCCGCTCTGCGAGGAACCCATACGCAATGTCAAATTTAAAATTCTAGACGCCGTTATAGCCAATGAGGCACTGCATCGTGGTGGCGGCCAAATCATTCCCACAGCCCGTCGCGTCGCCTACTCAGCTTTCCTCATGGCCACGCCTCGTTTGATGGAGCCCTATCTGTTTGTCGAGGTGCAGGCACCTGCCGATTGTGTCTCAGCGGTCTACACTGTCCTGGCGCGTCGCAGGTAAGTTTCATGAAATATTGACTTTTTGATGTATCGATTCATTTAATCTTTGCTTGCAGAGGTCACGTAACGCAAGATGCGCCAGTTTCGGGTTCACCCATTTACACAATCAAAGCATTTATACCCGCCATTGACTCGTTTGGTTTCGAGACAGATCTGCGAACGCATACCCAAGGCCAGGCTTTCTGTCTGTCTGTATTCCATCATTGGCAAATTGTGCCAGGCGATCCGCTGGACAAGAGTATTGTCATCCGCCCGCTGGAACCACAGCAAGCCTCTCATTTGGCTCGTGAGTTCATGATCAAGACACGTCGGCGCAAGGGTCTCTCTGAGGATGTGTCCATTAACAAGTTCTTCGACGATCCTATGTTGTTGGAGCTGGCGCGACAGGATGTACTACTCAATTATCCCCTATAATTTATAGTCCTTAACTATCCAATAAAATACTGCGAAGTGCAGAAGATTTTCAATGGAACAAGAAGCATTTGTAAATCGAAAGAACTCTCTGAAATGCTAATTAACAATAGTCGGACTTTGATATTATTTTAAATTAGTTTATGTAAAGTTAATTTTTCTATTTGCTTTAAATATGTCAGCAAATGGCTTCAGATCCTTTAGATGTCCTCCTTATTTCTTCTGATATAGCTTAAGACGTTAGTGGAAATGAAAATGCTTTGGGTGAGGAGTATTTATCAATCAAAATAACTCCCTATCTGAATGTTATTTAACAATAGTCGGACTTTGATAATATTTCGCCTTAATGAAATTAATATGATGAACCCAAGTTATTTTTTATTCGTTTTAAATGTGACACCAAATGAAATCAGATCCTTTGGCTGTGCTGCTTATAGTTCTGGCTTGCTTTTTTAAGCCACTTGGAAATGAAAATGCATTCGTCATAAAGAAAATGAAATACTATGTTTACTGTTTATTAACTTTCATTACTTGTGTCTACACGTCTGTAAACCTAGTTAAATAGATAGTTCAGCAGATAACAAGTAATACTCGATTATTTCGAGTACTTGCTTAGGCAGCGCCATTCTGCAGTGCTTCTGACTCGTAGGCCTCCTGTTCGGCCTGCTCGTCGTCGAATTCGACTTCGTCGTCGGCGGTTGCTTCCTGCAAGGAGTAGAAACATATCGATTATTAGTATTAGCAATGGGAAATGAAGTAGCTGAAGCGGAGTGGGTCTCACTTGATATTGCTGATACTCGGATATCAGATCGTTCATGTTGCTCTCCGCCTCGGTGAACTCCATCTCGTCCATGCCCTCGCCGGTGTACCAATGCAGGAAGGCCTTGCGGCGGAACATGGCCGTAAACTGTTCGGAGATGCGCTTGAATATCTCCTGAATGGCCGTCGTATTGCCAATGAATGTGGCCGACATCTTGAGCCCGCGCGGCGGAATGTCACAGACGGCCACCTTCACATTGTTGGGTATCCATTCGACGAAGTAGCTGCTGTTCTTGCTCTGCACGTTGAGCATTTGTGTGTCCACCTCCTTCATGGACATGGGTCCTGTTAATTATTAAGAGTGCAGCGTAAAAATACTTGAACTCTGGTGGCAGCATTTTTTCCGCTTTCTTTCACATCAAAAGCCAAGTTGGCTTTGATGCGTCAAGTAAATCCCCAAATCCCTGAATATGAAATACTAAACGGCTTCTAAGCCCTGCCAGCGCACTTGGCCACCTGGGCTATGCTTGTGCTTCTGCTGCTTCTGCTGCTGCTGCTGCTACTGCTCTTAGGCGCTTCTCTAGTGGGTGCGCCGGCGACGGGGCCTGCAGGTGGAGGCGGTGCAGGACACCAACAGAAACAGTCCCATGAGGCAACTAAAAAAGCTGTTTAAATTCTTGTTGGTTGTTTTTTTCTGCGCTTCCTTGTTTACGTTATTTTTTTTATATTTTAGCTGGCGCTCATTTTTGTGATTAATTATTTTGTAAGCGCGGACAAGGACGAAGGCGGGAATGTGGAAGAGCAAGTTGTGCGATGGGCACTGCCGCTGCAGCCTTAAGTCACGTTCAGCATGATTAGTTAAGGCCCAAAAGCCGTGTCAAGCGGCGGTCGCGGGATTGGGACTGCGACTTGGACTGGGACTGAGTTGGGGGATTGGGATTGGGACTAGAGCCGAGACTCGCAATTCCCCAATGGATCTTGAAAGTAAATTTCTAATTACGCGCGTTTTGCGAGTCATCAGTCAAAGGCAAAGTGCGTGCAGGGGCGGGGCCTGGGGCGGGGGCGGTGGCGTTCGAGTGTTCGGCCGTTAGGCACACAAGGAATAACAAATGAAATATTATGCGGCATACTTTTGGGCGCCGCAGCGCAGCAGTTTATTAATTTAAAAATTAGCGCGAAAAAATGCGACCCCCTGCCATGTTACAAGAAGCAGGCAGCAGGACAGGGCAGGACAGAACAGGCCAGGGTGCAGGACTAGGGCGACAAACAAATTTGCGCTACGTGCGCGCTGACGGATTGCAGCCTTTTTAGCCGCCTGTCGACGTGCATTAATCATTTTTAGTGGCACCCATAAGTAGGCTTTGCGTTTGCTAATAAAATTGTCGCCGTCGCGTCGCAGCGCCGAGCTACGTGACTACGGCTGAGGCCTACGCAGCGGACAGGTGTGCCGACCGCTGTACATGACAAAGCGACGAAGTTGGCGGCCCTAAGCTGCGTTTGCTGTGCAACGAACGCTTAAGCCTAAACCACACACACACACACAAACACACGTAGACAGTTGACAACATGGCCATATCCGCGTTTGTTGCTGTTGTTAAAAAACTATTTTTCTCAGTCGGAATGTGGGCGCGGCCAGGCCCGTCAAAGACCACGTTGGGCGCCTTGCCGAGTCATGTCAACGACACTCAAAAGTCAACCCCTAATCGTGTCCATTTATCAGGGAAAAAGGTCAGAGCACTCACCACGGAAGATGCAGGCGACGGTTAGGTAACGTCCATGCCTGGGATCGCAGGCGGTCATCATGTTCTTGGCATCGAACATTTGCTGGGTCAGCTCGGCGACAGTGAGAGCACGATATTGCTGCGAGCCCTTGGCTGTCAGCGGCGCAAAGCCGGGCATGAAGAAGTGGAGGCGCGGGAAGGGCACCATGTTCACTGCCAGCTTGCGCAGATCAGCATTCAGCTGGCCGGGGAAGCGCAGGCAGGTCGTCACGCCAGACATTGTGATCTAGAGGCGAAAGAGAACCCAATTAGAGACTGATTAGTTGAAGAGGTGAGATGGTGACATCATTTGTTATTCCTGAAATTTGGCAGTTGAGTCGTCGTCCTTGTCATCCATTGCTAGTTACTTACTGACACCAAGTGATTGAGATCCGAGTAGGTTGGTGCGCCCAGGCGTAAGGTCTGATAGCAAATGTCATACAAGGCCTCATTGTCAATGCAGAACGTCTCATCTGTGTTGACGCACAGCTCGTGCACCGACAGAGTCGCATTATATGGCTCAACGACCACCTCCGACACCTGGATGGCATCAACAACGTGGACGTGGATGGATGGATGGATGACCGAACACAAAACCGAACAAACACATTAGTTAATCTGTTGGTGGGAATTCACTTACGGAAACAAGATGATTCAGATCGCCATAAGTGGGCGACGAGAGCTTCAGCGTGCGGAAGCAGATGTCATAAAGCGCCTCGTTGTCAATGCAGAACGTCTCATCCGTATTCTCCACCAGCTGGTGTATGGAGAGCGTCGCATTGTACGGCTCCACGACGGTATCGGACACCTAAATGACAAGAGCGAACAACGGCAAACGGCAAACGGCAGCGGCGCAGGTGACGGCATGCAAGAAAAAATAGAAGCAAATACACATATTCAATTTATATTAATTGCCAGAGTTAATTAAAACATAATTAGATGGTGGTTTATTGTTGAATGATTTTTATTTATATACTAAATAATTAAAAAATGTAAAAAAAACTGCATTCAAATACAAACTGTCTAAGAGTGAGTTTCAGTAGTTTTTCCTTTCCCACCTGTTACCCTATAGCATAGGTAAATATAATTAGCATAAAGTTTGTTAAATCATTTGAATGTGTTATTGCAGATTACATAACATTACATATTACTATTAATTATTAATATGAGTAATATGAGCGGCACCTAAATTTGGATTCTTACGAGTGGATTTTGAACTTGGGTTTGATAGAGAGAGAATGTCGATCTTCCAATACATTTTTATTGCGCGCATACTGAAGCATAAAAGCATTATTCAATTGTTGTTCAATTGCATTATTCTTTGGTGATTTCGTGAAAAAAGTTGCCGCAAGTTGCAAAATTATATATTTTTGATCTTATGACGGGGCACAGGGCATTATGATATGTATGTCTTGATTATTAGAGTAGTTGATTAGAGATAAGTTCAGTGTAATCTACTGGCATAAATACTTTGCCTTTCTAAAGATATGTGGTAGCATGTTTGCAACATTTCATTTTTCTATTTATAAAATGACTATTTAAGAGTCCTAGCTTTAAAATGAAGAAGTCTATTATGTTGACTAAGGAGTTTTTTCTGTATTAATAGAGAGTTTAGTGGCTTATAAACTTACAGGAATACCCTCTTGTTAAGACTGTGTTGATATAAATTGAACAAAGTTGATATACATTTGCTAAGGTTGAAAATATGTTAATGCTTCTTTAGTCTAGGTGCCTGGGTACTGCAACCAAAGGATCTTCTCTACACTAGAATTGAGTGTTCTCACCTACTGGACCTTCTGACTCAAAACCTATAAGATATCTATTTTAGCTTTATCTGTGATAATTACACTCTATAACTCTTTTATCCACTAAGCAATGCATTCTGGGCTCAATATCTTACAGAGCCTTATGAATTATGTTTGAATAATTTTATATATATAGTGAAAATACATAAACTTTCGTATTTATTCTTTGTGATAGTTGCAAGGAACATAAATTTATATTATTATATATTTTGTTGCCTTAAAGGTATCAGGATACTGCTGTATATATATATACATATATATATATATATATATATATATATATATATATATATATATATACATATATACCAAAAAATAAATTAAATTGATTAAAATTTAAAGTATAAATATTAAGTCTTTAATACTTCCATAGTTAAGCCTGCCTAAAACGAGAAAATTAACTATGTCCTATAATGTTTCGCTAATGTCAACTTATCATCTTGCGCATCTAGTGCTGACATAACTAATTGAATCTAATTTAAATTCGTTTAAAGACCAATTTAAAAACCAATGTTATTATTTAGACTTTTAAAACTCGGACTACTCAGACTCTCCACAACTCCACTAGGTTACAACTGAAAAAAATTGCATGTTAAGAAACATTATGTAATCATCTCCATTAATTAGAACTGAAACATTCGGGTCCTGCTGCTGCATTAGCTTTGAGCTCCATCAATTTATTGGTAATTTCTGTTCATCAATTAGACTACTAAATTCCAGCTTTAAATTTCAAACATTGCATATCATTGTGATATATGCTATTTATGGATTTTAGCTAACTTAATTAAGCTTCAGTGTCAACAGAGAATGAACCCAGCCACTCGAAAGCAGAAATTAGAAATTGCATTCAATTCTCTAAGATGTGTTTTGCACAATTTCGCATTGCTTTGAGATGCATCGAGTGAAGTACATGAAAATTGCATTTCAAACAATAGATGCATGCAATACGCCACAACTAAATGGAAACGGATGGGGAAAACGTGCTGCCCCTTAAGGATATGCACCTGCTGCAGTCCCAAGCCAAGTGTTGCCAACCTGACGGGCATACAACTCAGTATTTGTTGCATAAATGCAGTTGCATATTGTATGCAACACTTCATGCATATATATATACATACATACATATGTGTGGGTGTGCTCATGCTTGCAGCAACTGAAAATTATGTGTAATACTTTGGGCAGGCCTATATTTGCTTTGGCAAGACGTATTGCAGTGCCTGTCTTCAGCCAGCCAGCTGCTGTTTGCACAATGCAAAATGTTTGCTCATAAATCCATGCAATTATTTAATGGCGCCGACACAGAGCAATAACGAACGCTCACCTGGACTACAGATACTGCATGAATCTAATTATAATGAGTTATGCATGGCCCCAACTTTCATTACTGCAGTTCCATTTGCTGAACTGCCCTGACAAAATATTTGCTATGCTCGAAATCTGAAAAGGATTTGACATCTGCTTGCTGTGCTGTGCAGTGCATAGAATTAATTAGGCACAATTAACTGGTTTCATATAATACGCTTTTGATTTAATTTTAAAGTCTATGTGAGCAAAAAAATAATCATAATTGACTATTAAAATCTGCGAGTAATCGCATAAATTTGATATACGCATTAAGTGACAGGCGCGTGGCATGTCCTGGCCACAACAAAATGGCCGCCAATGCCAAAACATTGCGGTAATTCGCCAGGCCCAAAGCACATAAATATCAAACGCCAGCGAGAGATGAGAGAAGAAGGGGTAGAGGACAGTAGGGGAGATGAGCTTAGAGGCTGAGCCTGGGCAACTGGCCGAAAGGGCCGAGCTGACCCAATCCCAATGCAAAGTGCGACTTTGTAGCCTGTTCTTTGCAGCTCAAGCATGACGGCAATAAATTAAGCAGAACAAAATGTATGTTCCATTTAATCTGCATATGGACTCGCAGTGAGTGCTCAAATAAAAATGTCCAGAGTAGGAGCATGACATATATATATTGGTTTAAGCACTTTGTCGAATGCTAATTTCACGCATCAATAAACCTTTTCTGCTCGCCTTTAAAATTCTGTGTCAAGTTGGAGGCAATTCAGCAGTTGTAAAAATGAAGAGATTGCATTTGAAGTATGGTTGAATAAATGACATTTTAATGATATTTTATTGCATTCAAGATGTCTTTAAATGTATTTATTATAGTTTTGAAAACCATAAGTAAAAGGCAGTTTATGCGTTATAATTTACAGTTAAATATAAATTTTTATATTTATATGTTATATATATTTCTATATATATATATATATATATATTAATATTGATGTCAAGAGTGTAGCATCAATAAAATAATTTTAAAACAAATTTTAATTTAATTTAAAAATGAATATTTAACTCAAATTATTATTTAACTATTTTTATAATTATAATTAATATTAATGCTGTACTCTTTGCATCAACATAAACTATTAATTTTCTTAACCTTTTTCATCGACTTTATAGTCTTAGTCTTTAGATGTACGCTTAGATCGTTTGAAAGAGCTGAACTTACAGCATTATAACAAGCTGCATGATAAATATGAAATCAAGCTTGGTCTAACAAGTTGGAGTTGACTGCAGTAGTAAGAGTTTCAAACCCTAGGGGTTTAGTTATAACCAGGAAAATTCAGTTGAATATAAGTTTAAGCCTTATGAAATGTGTGTCAACTACTACTATTATTTACTGCATAAAAAATGAGAATCTACTAGTAATAAAAGACTCAAAGGGAACTCTGTCTGACTGCCCAAAGCTTAGAAAGTCGTGAGAAGACCATGGTGAACCCTGAACATACTTGTTACCGACGAGCATTGAGTAATTAACAACTATCCCAAACGTCAATCGAACGAGTATAGGAACAGAAGAATACTTGGGCTCTATAGCTGATCCATAGAAGACTATGGGAATAGAGGTAACATATGATAAGATAATGTTATATAGTTATATAGTTTATATAGTTTATATGTCAACAACAGACTAATTCGATCAAATCGGATTGGAGTCGTAATGGAAGGCGATACTTTTTTAACCCAAAATTTTGATAATAATTGGAAAAGAATGGCCATAAGGCAGCTTCAATAGTTAAATCGAATACTAATGACAAAAACCTAATGCTGTGCTTTAAGGTTGGCTCTGCTTGGAGTGATCGACTAAGAGTTCATATTTAACTAATATTTAATTAACATTTTAGCTAATTGTCATTGCAGTATTATTTACTATAAATGTTTTAGTTTATAATTTTAGCTGTATAGTCTTTAGATAATGTTCAAGATTTAATTTAAACTACAAAATACATAGAAATCTCATACTCTACATAAACAATTTTTTTGTATAGATTAAATGAAAAAAAAAAAAAGAATTAATTAGTTTGATAAAAAGAAGGGAATTCATTAAAATACCCTGATGATGATGATGTGCTGTTGACTGCGCACCGCCTGTTATTGACAATCAATTAGCCACTAAATTAATTAAATTAAATGTCGAAATGTAATTAAATGCCCATGATGATTATAATGCAAATGAAGGTGTCTCACGTGCTGCGAGAGCTGGGCGTGCATGTAAAATATGCAACTAGGTTAATTAAGCAATAATTGAAGCGTGTCAGAATCCAGCCATTGAGGAACCAGTCCACGGAATACCCATATATGCATATCACCTACAGATAACTCTTCCTTTTGTGGCGGCCCCAGCAAAATTGCATTTCAACTATCGAATTGTCAATTAGGCCGCCGCTCGTTGGCGGTTCTAAAATTCGCTGGCAAATTAATTAATATTATTTGGCAGATCCGGATACCGTGGGCAATAAGCGACATCAATTGAAATTGGCACACAAGGGGCCGAAATGATTTAAAGTTCGATATTAAGCAGAATGTACTTTAAAGCTGAATTTTGAATGTCCTACATTAAGTATATATATGACAAACTTGGGAATAACTTCAAGCTGATAGTAAACCAGGAAAATTTAGATCAGCCTGAAGTTGGGTGCGATTACTCGAAGAATAATCCAATTGGAATATCGCCTATAGGCCAAACCTATTGGAAGACAATGCTTGAAAGTAAAATTTAAGTTGGCTACAATTACATAAAAAATTGATATGAAGCCAACTGAAACTGAAATAGAAAACCAATAAGTTAAGCTTTTTTGATATCACAATATTTAAGTATCTTGTATATGTTTATCAGTAAAATTCAAATCAACTTGAACTTGGCTGGGATTACCTGAAGAATGTATATGAATCCAACTGGAAATATGTGCAAAGTAAAATTGAGTTTAACTTGAAGTTGACTGTAATTACGTTAAAAATTGACACGAAGTCAACTGAATTGTTTCCAATAAGTTAAGCTTATTCGAATATCACTTCTATGTTTGTTTGTCAGTAAAACTGAAATCAAGTTAACCCTATTTGAATATATCCTATATTCGGGATAGTGAAATTGGAACTAATTTATACATTCTGAATTAAGCTTATTCGAATATTTGGAATATTTGCCAATCAAATTGGGAAAAATATTTAATAAAACTATATTTAATAAGTTAAGCTTATTCGAAAAAGTCATAAGTGTTTGTTTGCAAGTATAAATGGAATCAACTTGAAATTGGTTGCGATAAACTTGAAAGTAAGCGAGAGAAATTTAAAAAAGTTTTTTACATAAATATATTCATTTCATTTCATTTCATTTTGTTTCATTCTTTAACAGCTAGGCTAGCATTTGAGTCTGATTTGTTCAGGTTTCGATTCAGGCCAAATTTTGTTGGCTGATTTTGGTTATTTAACAAAAACGCGTGCAGGTGAAAAGCATTTGGGCTTTGCTGGTTGGCTTACAAACGCCGCTAGCGCAATGAGTGCACGCTAAGCTGATTTGCCTAAGCGGATTGCCCTGCCCAAAATCATGAGAGTAGGCTGTGCGTGTGAATGGGATGAGATACAGAAATGGAAATGGAATGCGAGCACTTACCTTGGGTGAGGGCACCACCGAGAAGGAGTTCATGATGCGATCCGGGTATTCCTCGCGTACTTTCGAAATGAGCAGAGTGCCTAGACCCGAGCCAGTGCCGCCGCCAAGTGAATGCGCCAGCTGGAAGCCTTGCAGGCAGTCACAGCCCTCGGACTCCTTGCGCATCACCTCCAGCACCGAATCGATCAGCTCGGCACCCTCTGTGTAGTGACCCTTGGCCCAGTTGTTGCCTATGCAGAGGAGATAGATGGGCAGATGAAGAGATGAATTGATATAGACAAAAGTGGATTAACAATTACATATTTATCTAATCAACAGAGACACACGCACAGTTAATAAAAACACATGCACAGCAATGACAGCATCAACAGCAACACATTGTGCTGAGTGACATGTACAAAATTAATTTTCATTGTCATCCGCAGGCCATTTTATAATTGCAATTATCATCAACAATCCGGACAGCCACGTCTCCAGCAGCAACAGCAACAGCAACAGCGGCAATTAACGAAACAACAACAGCATTGGGAAAGCACGGTGGTGCAGCTACCTCTGTAGTTGGAGCTAGCTATCCAAAGGCCATACATGGCCCACTGATGTTGCTTATCAGGATTGCTTACAGCAAGGACGACCCAGTCGCAATTTCATCAACGTCATCTTGTTTGCACTTAGCAAAGCAATGACAACAGCACATGATATGCTGTTGCTGCTGCTGCTGCTGTTGCTTGTTGTTGCTGCTGCTGCTGCTGCAGCTGCAGCTGGAACAACTGTTGCCAGAGATATGGTCGCTGATGAGGGCCACCAAACTGACAAACAGAACAAGCTGCCGATCAGCTGCGGGGCGAATTTGACTAGCAATAACAAAACAAAGGGTATGTGTGCAGGTCAAGCGTATCTGGAGCAGCAGTTACAGTGGGTGTAACATGCTTCGACATGGCAGCATTAATGAGCAGCTAAAATGCATTAGCCGAACGCTGTCCCATGTACTTCAGGGCTAAGGTAATTGATGAACCCAGCCAGTGCCGGGAGGCGAACGCAAGGACATGTCTAAAGTGTTGCTTTGTGCCTGCATTGACAACAACATTCAATAATTACTTTAAGCACTTACCCGCGCCAGACTGGCCGAACACAAAGTTATCGGGCCTGAACAGCTGTCCCATGGTCGATTGGCGCACCGAGTCCATGGTGCCCGGCTCCAGATCGATGAGCACAGCGCGTGGCACGTACTTGCCGCTGGACGCCTCATTGTAGTAGACATCGATGCGTTCGAACTGCAGATCCGATTCGCCATGATAGTAGCCATTGGGATCGATGCCATGCTCAGCTGAGATGATTTCCCAGAACTAAAACGAGCAGAGGAAATTATATAATTATTAAATAGAAAATTGATGAAAATTGTTGTTGCTAAAAAAAAATCAACAGAAGACTGAAAAGAATGCATGCTTTGGATCTCTGAAGTGACTTGAATTAAAAACAAAACAAGCAGTATTAATAAAGACATTTTGCTTGTTCATAACTAAGGTATATTTAAATCTGCGCTACAAAGTTAAAGATAATAAAAGCTGCAATAAAGAAGAAAATTAAAAAAAAAGAAGATATTTCTGTAAAACTTTCATATCTTCAAATAAATGTTGATTAAAGAATTCAAAGAATATTTCCTATTCTACAGTTTTATACAGTAATCGGGATGCTGTTCTCTCGTATATCATAATATTTCGTTCTATGTGAGAAATGATTCACGGACTCGTAATATTTCTGCAGTTTACTGCGCGGCGCTGAAATATTATTTTTCAATCAATATACGTATCGGTTCGCATGTGTCAGCAAATAGTGTGTGCCGCTGCATGTACGAGTGCGTGTGGGTGTGTGTGTGTATTTGTGTTGCATTGCTTTGGCAATCAGTGCATATAAATATGAGTGTCCTTTTTACATGCCGCTTGCTTTTATGGCCAATAGCAGCGCCAACGTTGTCCTCGCCGTCGTCGTCGTCGTCGTCAGCGTTCTGGTATCTATCTGTTTGCGATTTATGCGCGTGCATATGCTGTAGCGTCCACACCACCAACCAGTCCAACCCGTCCAGCCCAACCCCACTCGTCCGCTGCCTTCTGCAGCACTTTATATGCCGTGAGCAATTTCTGTTGCATACTTTTATGGGCGCGCACTTTTTGCTGGAAGAGGAGCGAGGTTCGTGTTATTTTTTGTTGTGTAACGAGGGGGAATAATTGAATCCTTTTAGGTGTTTTCATATATTTATTTATTTTTGCCTCTTTCTATGGTTCGAGTGTTTCAGCGATTTTCCCGTTTTACCTCTGCACTTCCCATTACACACACTCTCTCTCTTTCTCTTTCTCTCTCTCTCTTACCCCTTTCCCTTGCTCGCCCACTATCCTTAACCTTTCTACTCGAACCACTCTTATTTCGTATTTATTTGCACGTATATTTTTCTTGTTCTTCTTTTTCTTGCGTGCGATTCAACTTTTTATTTTGTTTTTTTATTTTTCTTTTACTTTTTCCTTTTTTTTTCCGTGTTTTTGTTCGCTTTGGTTTTATTGCCCAATACGCTTCGTAAAACATTTCACGTTTGTTGCGCATATGAATTTCAAATTTTTAAAAATGTTTCAATCGTTTCGCTCGCCTTTGTTGGCCAGGTGTATGTGTGGGTGTGCATGTGGGTGGGCGTGGCTGTGTGTGGTTGTGCGTTGTCTGTTGTGTGAGTATGCATGGGCCGGCGGCTGGTAGAAACTGAAGTGGATACCAAAATGCTAATTGTGAGAAAATCGCAATGTGCGCTGCACGCTACTCCCATCGATCGGAATGATTTTTAATAGACTTAAGCCCCAAAGGACATGAATTAATGTATTTTACTCGGCATCTCATATTATGTTGAGCTGCCCACGTTTTATAGTTGGATCAGAGTGAAGGGCATGGAATCTTCCAGCAGACCAAAAACTTGCCAAGAAGCCAACTTTCAGCTGTTTTCATAATTATCAGAAATGATGAATATTATAAATAATGACTTATTCAATTGTACTTTCATGTTCGCATATTGTTTTATATTATTAAGTACAAGCATTCCATACATCTAACAGAGCATCCTTCATCCTCTGTCAGTCTCTTGAATATCTTTAAGTTATTCATAAAGCTTCAATATTTTTATTTTCCTTCTTGCCAACGAACACTTTCGGACATCTTTACTTATGATATATTCATACATATATATCTTTTATGCTTCATTTGCGCTGAGACTTACGTACACAGAGCGACTGTCAAAAAGCATGTTCTCTTTATGTGTAGCCTATAAATTCTACTTATGTCCAAGTGTGAGTCGTCTGCATGATGTAATATTTCTAATGACATCAGCCAACTGAGGTAATTAAGTCTCAGATTATTTATGCGAAAATGTTTATTGCAAATAAAGAAACGAAACTATTATAAACATAGCTGAAACTGAAACTGTTTTGACACTAAACATTTTTATTTAAATTTTATTTAAAAAATATGAATAAAACCAGTAAGAAAATGAATTAAGTATTTGTGAGTTGTCGAAGAACAAAGTATGCCAATTAGTAGAGTTTGTCCTTCATCAAATTAATTAGAAAACGTATTTGACACTAGCAAATTCTTTCCTCAATTCATCCACATTAATACTTAAATCATAGAATATACTATGATCATCAAATATACTCACATCTGAAGACTCTATGAGCACAAATCTACAAATTATATATTTTTTTATATACATATATAATCATTTTATTTGAAAGCAGCTGGGATTCTTTATACTCTATAACCAACCATGTTTCTAATTTACATCGTCATATTAAGATTATTTACTAATCTAAACTTACACTTAAAATAGACTTTCTAACATAAAAATCCTTCAATATATATAAAATTCATATTTAATCCCTTTTTCCTTTCCTTATGTTGTACACTTTCATATTTATAATTCCTCCGTCAACAATTTTAAAAATAAGTTTTAAAGTTCTTTGTGTGAAAGGCTTTAGTTCATTTACTTTGTTAATTGAATACTCTTTTTCTTCTTCTGATTTTTATTTTTTTATTAAATTATCGATAACATTATAGTTAAATATCGAGAGTTAACTATAGTCTCTTTGCTTTCAATTCTTATTGGCCTACTACATTTGTTATAATGAAACTTGTTTAATTAAAGATATTTTCAAATAAACAAATAAAGAGTGTGTATCTTTACTATCTATGCTGATAGACAGATGTGAGTCCTATATGTATATATTACTTCACGAAAATTTCCTTATACTCTTCTTTTTTAGTGTGTTGAACTTCAGCTTGTGCCCATAGGTAAAAGTTGAAGTGCTTTTAGCATGATGCCTAAAATCGGATAACCATTGATTGCAAGCACAAACTCACACACACTTACACACACTCTCTCTCTCTCTCACACACACACATATATATATGTATATATATATGAATACATATATATGCATTGCTTTTAGTTTGTCGCTTATGTTACAGGCTTTTTATTGTTGTTGTTGCTGTTATGTTAATCCCGACGAAGCATAAATGTTTGCATTACTGTTAGCTGTTGTTGGCAAAGTTTTATTTCTCCATTGGCTTTTAGACGCGCAACAATGATAACAACTTGCATAGCCAAAAAAAAAAATAAAAAAGAAGAAGACGCAACATTCAAAAAAGTTAAGAGTCAAATTTTCCATTGCATAAAGTTGGACCTCATATGAGAAATAGCTGTGTGGCTTAGTTTGTTGTTTGCCATTGCCATTGCCATTGCGTTTGCCGTTTGCCTTTAGCCTTGCATATATAAGAAAGTGGAAATATGACACTCAATTGTACGCATCGGTAGACACTTTTGGCCTGACAATAACTTTGATTTGCATACGCTTTTGCTTCTATTTGTTTGTTTGGCTGTTGGCAGTTGCCTGTGTGGGCGTGTGTATGTGTGTGTGTGTGTGTGTGTGTGTGTGTGTGTGTGTGTATGTGTGAGTGTGTGCTTTTAGCTACCCGCATGGGAGACAACTAGTTGACTGACTTTGTCCTGCTCCTGTTGTTGTCCTGGCACTTGTTGCCTGTGGGGAAATTTAAATATGTTTTCGTATATTTTACGAAGCCAATTGCAGATAAGCGTTTTTCTTTCTGACTACTTTTGAGCTGTTTGTTTGCTCTTGGCATTGAGTGCTGAGCTGCTTGCAAAAAAGGGTGCCACGCATTGAACTGACTTGCGAACGGGTATTACCATTTACCAACCATGGCAGCGCCTGAACCGGGTTATGTCTCTATTAGTGAACTGCTATGGAAGAGTATAACAAGTTTTGTAATAGGAATAATAAGGTATAGCACTATAGTTAGCTATCGATACTTAACTATGATATCATCGATACGCAGGGAGAATATCTTTATAAAAAGAAATTAGAATAAATTTGAAAGACAAAGGAATGAATGAGATTAAAGAAAGCCTTTGATTCTTTTATAAGAACTTTTTTCTTGATATAGCAGCATCTCATATACAAAAAATATCTGGTAACCTCAATTTTAAATAAGAATTTCAATGACACTTTCATTCGATCACTCCCCATCTCTCCTTTTTCAATTTCTTAGTAAAATTCTGTACAAAATTTATTTATTTTTCTGCTCATTTATATTTTTTCACACTTTTTTAAAGGGTATCTCTTTAGCACACCATCTTAGCTAAACTCTTCTGGTTTTTTACTCCGCTGCTCTTGTATAAAAAGCTTATTATGTATGTATATTTTGAAAACTTTTGCCCTGTTGTTGTAAGTGACGGGCGTAAAATGTTGCTGAACTGTCCAACTGCCCGTTTAACGTTCTGCCTGATATCGACTCATGCTGCTGGCATGCCTGTCTTAGCCTTTGAGGTGGGTTTCACGATAAAGTGGTCTTAACACACTGCCCTCAGCTGCTGCAACCGAAACGAAAAAAATCAATTACGTTGCCTTCATTTGCGTGAAACTTTTTCTAGCTGAGGTCAAATTGCTTAATTACAAAATTGCGCACAAGTTAAAAAACTAAAGAGAACTTAGAAAAAAGAGTAGATGAGGAACAGGACGAATGATTAAATTAAAAGTAAACAAAAGGCACCGTGCGTTGACCAAAGCGGCGCCATTTTGCCAGCCATTGGTGGCGCCGTCTTTTTATGGTAGCCCATTGCTAGACTCCCAAAAGAAATTCAATTCAAAATTAAAATTCTCAAAGCGTTCAAACAAAAACCCCGAAAATACGGCGGACCGAGCGTAGTCAAGCTAAAGTCAAGTGGCAAAGCTGGTTAAAGAAAGAAAAAAGCGAGCATAAATTAATTGCGGCCAGCAAAGAAATGTTCGCTGCAGTTTGCGCTTTGTTCCTAAGACAAAAGAAGGACATTCTGGTGTGCGTTTGAAGAGCCTGGCAAAGGATGAGCGAGCGCTGCGCAAAGCAACGGAAGTGCATGTCGCACCGGATGTCCCAGCGAGTGCGCCATGGGATCTCGCTGCGAGGGGTTATTTTTGAGGGAGCTGCGTCTGCCTTTCGAGTGCCCCCAAATTGCTCGGCAACTTCGTTTGAATATTGAATTTGACGTTTTCGCTCGCGGCGCACGGCGCACGCATAAATAAACAATTGCAATGGCAATAAATCATAGACAAGATAGTTGAAGATATTCCAATGCAGACACGAGTTCATTTCAATTTAAGTTGAATCTGAAGCCAAGAGCTCTTTAATTCACTCTCTGGCTATTTCTTTTTTTCTATTCAGCAGGCCGGCAAATGTTTTTTAATTGAAGTACACGCTTTGCTGTGCACGGAATGTGTACATTTGTTAAAATCAATTAAAATAAATAATTGAATTAATAATGTACATAACATAAGTAAATTTACATTAACAATGCGCGTGTTGCTCTGTGTTTACCCGCGCATAAATAAAAAACATTATTTCTAATTAAAATTCCATTCTGCGCCAGAAAGCGATAAAACACGATTATTGAGTTGCTTCTATTACAGCAAAAATCATTTGAAAATTGCCATTTTAGAGGAATAGTTTTTTCTTTAAATATTTCATTTTTAGTCCATTTAAAAGGTATTTAAAATTATGTAAAATATGTTTTATATGCAACAAAGACATTTCTTGCCTAACTTACTCATTGTTATAATTTGAATAGTTAATATTAAATATTACACATTATAATATAATATAATAGTTCAGTATTAATTAGTTAGATAAGCCGCAACAACTTTTTTAATACTAATAGTCAAATTGTTTGCGCCTCTTTAATTATATTTTTAAAATCTGATAAGTTATAAATTAGACCTCTAATTGACTGAACCAATCTGTGATCTCAATTCAATATGCAGAAAATTCGCATTTTGGCGAAATAGAAATTGTAATTAAAAATGAGAGATTTTTTTATTCAAGAGCTAAATGTAAAACTCTTCGTCCCAAAATTTGAGTTCAATCAACATTCATTTGTATGCTAAATGATAAATATAGCAAGTAGAGGGCAGGCAAGAATAGGGGTCAGTATCAGGAACCCACAAAAAAAAGACAAACCAAAATTGTAAATATTTTTAGAACATTTTTCTTGTTACTGAGAAATCGGGAGTTTATCGAAATAGGCGGATGTGAATCCATTTGAATGTAATTTATATTAATAAGTAATTATGAGTAATAATAGCGGAATTTGAATTTTTTTGATTTGTGCTCGCTCTCCATATGCCTGTTTACTCTGCGGTCATTACAGCTGATCAAGTGAATAAGGGCATTGTTAAAATGAAAAACTTTTTATTGGTGGACTTAAACGGCGCAAGATTGATATATATATATATATATATATATATATATATATATATATATATATATGTAGTATCACGTATATAATATGGGGTGATAAAGTCAGTGTGCCATCTAACAACAAAGTGTCTTAATGTTAGAGGAGAGTTGTAGAGTATTTTTGTAGATATTACTGAAGTTGTCAGCACGCCTCTTAGTATACTCAAATTGGAAGTCTACAAGAGTGAGACAAATATAGCTGCGGCTGTTGCTGAGAGAAGCTGCTAGAAGTCCGAGACGATATACAGAGCACTTAAATTAGGAACACGGAGCGTAGTTAAAGCGTATACATGTCTATAAACATGGAAACTGAACATCATGAGTATATATATATAGAGAGAGAAAGAGACAGAGAAGTGTAGGTTACCTGCTAAGTAAATTAATTACTTTAACTATTGTTTATCTTTTTTTCTTTATGTTACAGGGCTTACATATATCTATAAATTTTTTCAAGCATTAGCGATCATTTTCAACATACAAAATGATCGAAGGACACAAGAAAATAGAGTTTAGTTATCTTTAGAAAAAAAGAATTCTACGACGATCAGTTCAACTTCAGGTCTACTGTACAAACCGGCTGCAGTTTTCGCATCTAAGATATGGAAAATTACGTAATGCTTTATGCAGATAATCATATTACATATTTTAAGTAGACCAACAATTAAATGATATTATTTATATAAGTCTAGTCAATATTAAAATCTGTTCACATAATCAGATTTCGACCTAATATGTAGCTCTGATTTTCCAATTAAATTATATTTGCAGAAAATGTAAAATTAAGTCAGTAAACATTTTGAATTTGTTCATTTGAAATAAGCACAAGCGGGAAATGCATTTAAATTCGGTATATTTTTGACAAGGCGGCGCACGAGCATATTTAATTGATTTGAAATTGAATTTTTGGGACGTTTGCATTAAACTAATTATAAATAAATAAACAGGATTGAAACACTTTCGGCGACCATTTGCCAATTTACAATTTACAAATGCGCGCACAAAAGCCGCCCGATTTGTGAGAGTTGGCGCTTAAAATTCAAAGCGCGCGAAACTAAGTCAATTTATTTTAATTTGCCAGCAACAAAAATATATTTCAATATATGGTAATTCTCTCTCTCTCTCTCTCTCTCTCTCTCTCTCTCTCTCTCTCTCTCTCTCTCTCTCTCTGTGTGAGAGGAGTGTGTGTGTGTGGCATCCATTAGCGTAATGAGCTTTGCTCCCGGGCACAGCCCAGCTCAGCCATAAGCCGCAATAAAATAAAAATGGCTGTACACACTCAAAGCTTAACGGCCGCCCATCGATAGATGACATTTTGCAGCCGTTGGCCATAAACCATATTGATGCGACAAAAAAGCAAAAAGAAGAGATATGGAGGAAAACCCTTTTAAAAGCAAGATGAAACCTGGCCATCTGCAGCCGAGGCAACTGCTCAAAAATGCAATTTATATGCGTGCCGTCGCAAATAACGAATTGTACCCTAAACTACACTAACGATCCGATGGGCGCGTGTCACGCCCATTTGCATGCACGCGTGTGTGTATGTGTGTGTGTGGATATTTTGTAATAATACTAAAAGGATTTCATCGGATCCTGCTCAAATAAAATGCCGTAGCATACTTTTTTGCGCCTCGCTCGGCCTTCCACGGCATAATTATAAACAATTCTCATGCAATTTATTGTTTCTTATATGTGAGTGTATATATGTGTGTGTGTGTGTGTGTGTGTGTAATTGCCATACTCTTTCTACAGATACAGAGAACACGCTTAATTTGCTGCTAGTACGTGTGAATTTCGAGGTGGCCTCGACTGACCAGAAAAATGCTATTTTTACCCATTCGCCTATCTCGTAAATTACCCTGTATACTATATGCATATATGTACGTTCGAGTGTGTGTTTGTGCATTGCTGCTGTATTTCCAATTGCATTTCTCATCAAGTGCATCAATTTAAATGTGGCCACTAATTGTCATTATCAGCACATTGCGTTTGCTTTAGTTGCTGTTGGTTTTATGCGCGTTTCCTCTGCCCAGTGCCGAGTTTATGTTGTTGTTTTTATACCCGCTCATACCCAGTAAAATGAGTATATTGGTTTTGTGCAACGTCCCTATGAATGAGAACCATTTCGCTGCTATGGAACTTGATATTTGAATTTGGGCATATATATTCCTAGGTGACCTCTTCAATATTTTCCCGATACTTCCATTAAAATACTATTTCTGGTATCTCAGAAACGTTATTATTTAAAGTGCAACAGACTTGGACCACCCAAGATAAAAAAGATATAGTGTATATAAAAAGATATATTGGTTATATCTAATCCCATAAGGGACGTGGCAAATCGCAAAACAATTATATCTCCTAAGGATTTAAAAACAGACGCCTATAATTATTGAATAATTGTCGACCTCAAAAGCACAAAAATAATTTTGAAGCCTCCTTGAGGCGTGGCATATCCAATAATACTCATTGATTTTCAACAATTTCTAGCGCTAGCCCCACTATAAAATTGGTTACTCTAGACTCCTTCTAAAAAGTTGCCAATTGCGTATTGGGGAAAACGTTTACGTTTACAGTTTTTTTATTTCAACGAGTAAATTACTGTTTATCCCCTATATTAGCCAAAAATTATATAGAAATGAATCGTTCCAAAATGGAAGACTTAAGTAACTGCAGACTCCTTTCTGACTCCTTCTTGACTTCTTTCTGACTTTTTCTTGACTCCTTTACAATCAAGTATTCAACTATAAGTATTATACAATCGGTGGCACCCGACTGCAACGTTTTTGATTGTTTTGTTTCTGCATTTTGAATTTCCAATGCGCAGAGGTTTTATAAATATACAGCAGAAATGCAATATTTAAAAAAAAAAACTGAAATGTTAAAAAAGATTCGATTCGTTATGAAGCGAGATTATTGTAATGATAAGTGAATTGAAACGAGCAAGAGAAAAACTTATGCGAAGTTATTGCATAAAATTCCAAAAAACTATGAAACAACGTAAACTATTTGATATATTGAGTAGACAGAGGAATAACTATAGTCAAATAAAATTAAATATTCATTTTACTTTAAGACAATTTTCATTTGTCTTTGCGTCATGTAGACGATTTCAATCAATTTTGGACAACATTTTAAATTTTTTTGGCTTTGACTTTGATTGAATAACATTTCATCATCTATAGACAAAAAACTAACATTCCATATTTATTTATTTCGATTTATAATGTTGCAATAACTAAACCAATTAGACCATTGTCTAATTGTCTGACCAGAAAAAATAACTTTGCACAGAAATTATCTAAATATTTTGTTTTGCAAAATAATCAACGAAAATATGTTGAATTTGATATTTTTGTATAACTTAACGCTTCAAATATTAAATATTAAATCAATTGATTTAATGCTTAAACAATAAAACAACAAAGGTGAAATTTGCTTTTGTGGATTGGATTTTGTTACACATACACACACATATATAATATATATATATATATATAGATAGAGCCACACAGATAAACAGGTATTCGCAATTGACAAACAATTTCAATTGAGATTTCAATAATTGTCGATTTGGATATGTAAATATTTATGGTATATTTGGTCGGGCGGTTGGTTGGTTAGTTTGGTTGGCCCTCTATTGATTTAACTAATGTGTTGGGTGCGCCTGTGTGTGCCTGCCCCAGACTCTGGCCCTGCTGCAGACCAGCCAAAGGTAAATAATAATAATGCGGATAACCAGGCCATTTGCATGCCCTCCTGTAAACACCATTGATTTGCGCCCAGCTGCTCCGATCAGAGGGCATTATGCTGGCGCCTATTTGCATGTATCTGTTGACATATGAAAGCTTTCCAGTTTTTGTGATAGCCAGCTATCTAGCTATCTAGCTGGCCAGCCTCTCTATCTGGGAGCGGACTGAAGTGCTGGAGCGTGTCTGAGTTGTGTTAGTTTATGAGCTCTGCTTGCCGTCTACATCCTGGTGGCTGCTGTCTAGTCAACAATAATATTTGCTAATGGCCAAAATCTTCAAGCACTTGGCGCTATCATTTTGCATGTGCTCTGTCTCGCTCGCACTGCATGCACTCAAATGACACAACTTGCACTTCATCATTTGCTATATAAATATATGTACGTATGCATATGAATGTGTGCTTATTTACATGGCCTGCCCAGTGCCGCCTCGGGGCGGAGCGAGTAATAATAATAATATTTATGTGGCAAGCGATATGAAGCTCGTACATTGAAGTACGTTTTGGCAATAGCTAAATAAATAAACAGTGTCAGTACAGGAAGCACACACCCACACACTCACACACCCCACACAAACACAGATAAATTTTCTGGACTGGCAGTGTGAAGCTTGTGGAGGCTCATGTGCCGTTAAACGCCAAGTCTTAGCCCCAACCGCTTCAAGTGGCCCTGACGCATATGAGCGAACCTCGCGCATCTTAGACCTAAGTGTTTTACGTTGTGGTCGGTCTGGTTTTATTGTTATTGCCGTAGATGGAATTTAAAGGCTATTAGCAAGAAGCTAGGCAAGTCGAGTAGTTGCTAAAGCTATAAGCTGGGTTTTTTCTTACGTTGTGGTTAAAGCTAAGCGCGTTCTTTGCTTACTGTCAACTGATCTTTGAAACAAATCAATTACCTAAAGGTAGGTTAGATATACATAGACAGTTTATATGAGGGCACAGGGCAGGCTAAGTAAACAAGCACACATTCATATATATATTTAAATACCAAATGGTAATAGTTCGATGACTACATAAGCAAAACCTTAGTTGAAGATTAACATATATTTAGTTATATTACTAGAGTTGATGGCTCATTAACTAATTGGAAACATTTTGCATGAGCTGTAAGTCAAGGATGTAAAATCAATTTTTTACTATTATTATACATGCTATAATATATATATATATATATATATAATTTCCAAATTAATTCTTATTGCAAAATGTAATAAATATATTAAATTATTTTCTCAAAGTTCATACAGCTTACTCCACATAAATGAACAAGCTATTTGAAGTCTTCCATTAAAAGGCTTAAATAACTTAAATATTTAAAACTGCAAATAGCAATAGCCACAAATACAAATTCGCAGAATATAAATTCATGTATCGCAAATTTAATATTTTTTTGGGCACACAAAAAACGAATTTGAAATTGTCGAAATAACTTATCAGAAATTAAGTTTAAAAACATACGCGGATATTTACATAAGTGCATTATGCGACGTCAATGCACATATCACAGAGTTTTTTGTCTAATGCCATTGCCATTGCCATTGCCACGATAGTCGTATCAGCGCGGTTTTGTATATGCCATGTAAATAGCCATGTTTTTGTGGTATGTGAAGAGTTTTAATTTATATAAATGACATTTCCAATTTTTTCTCATTTTGGCTTTTTACTTTGAGAGTGGAGTGCGGAGTGAGGAAGGAGCGTAAATAACTGCTGGCTATTAACGAAAAACTATATATGAATATTATTTGTATTCATTTTATTTGCAAAAGTTATATATTTCAGCGATTTAATGACTGAAAATGTCATTAAAGAGAACTGAAAAGATAGAGAGAACTGAATATCAAAAATTAGTCATTTCAAGGGGGCATTTCTCCATGCCATCCGCTGTATTTGCTGATAACGTTTTTATATATTGTTAGCAATATATGCATAAATATATTTATCCATTTCACATTAAATTAATATTTGAATGCTTTGCGTTATAGTTTTTTGGAGGTTCTGGAAACTAAATAGCTAAAACTGGGGTATATTGAAAATTATGTATGTAAAATATATAGTGTATAACATATATAATAAATGACAACATTGGAGTCGGGCGTTACCGACTGCAGAACACTCATTTACGACCCAAACGCTCTCCAATCGATTTTTCAATTAGCTACGCCCCCATTTGGTATATATACATTATTTTAGTGCAAATCGACAGATGCTAAGAGTAGTTAGGTCGTCAAATGTTGAGTTTCTAGCTCTAAAACTGTTTTTCTAATAGAAATGGAAAATAGTATATATTCCAAATTTCTACTCTCTAGCACTTAATTAATAATAAACCGCAAACCCATTTTCCAATTATAAATATATGTTCCAAATTTCAAGTGTCTAGATTTAAGAGCGTTCATACAAACAGACGGAACGACAGAAAAACGGCCAAGCAAATAAACTCATTTCACTTTCGTGAATAAGTATAATAATATGAAAATGAAAGATTATTATCCAATAACTAAAAACATTAAAATCCAGTTTACATACACCTACAGGGTATTTGCAATTCAAGCATACCTTAATGCACTTTTTGAGTTTGATTGCCGTTTGGCTGAACAAAGGCGGAATGATAGGAGTACGAGTAAGTAATATATGTATATGGAAAATCCAATTATTGCTATTTGCCAAAAAGATCCGCATCGGATGGCATATGCCAAAATTGAAAAGCTTTCATGTAAATACGCGCAGATATTTTGTGTTTTATGATTTATGCTAGCTTTTAATTTTTGTAATTTATTTATTTATTTTATTTATTGTGCGTTTCGCTCTTTTTATCTGGATAAACAAAATGGATATCAATATCTCCATACGGCGTACACATAACTAATTGCTTTCTGCAGATGAAATATATCTAACGATTAGATAATTCTTGTTGTGCCTTGCATTTGATTTGTTTATGGTAATTGGAGTTTTTATTATTGCACGCGCATAAAACACAATTGATATAAAATTAATTTGACGCCAATACAATTGTTAATATTGTGCCAGATCAATTATTGCCATTTGGCCATTTGGATATTTGTGGTTTGCTTGGCGGTTTTCGTTGCACTTTTTGGCCTGGCCCAAGCGCGTGCTAACCTGCGATAAATTATAAAACCAATGCCAACATTTTTATACCCTGAACCCACTGAAAATGGGAAATTAGGGTATAATGTTTTTCTGAAAATGTATGTAAAAGGCAGACGTCATAAAGTATATATATATTCTTGATCGCAACGAACTGACTCGATTTAGCAACGTCCGTCCTTCCGTATGCTTGAACGCGTCGAGCTCAGAACCCAAAATAGCTAAACACTTGACATTTTATTTTTACGTCCTTGTATAGCACACGCATATTGAGTTTGCTTAAAAAAATCTACTCCCGTTTTAGTGTTATCAATTAAACACCTTATCAAAAATCATTTTTTAAATTACATCTAGTACATCTTGAAAACCCCAAATTTTTCATTTAGATTCATGCGAGTTGTATGCAATTTTGATTTTTGTAATATATTGGATACCGGCCCGAAATCCCTTACCTCAAAAAATTTCCAATATATATATATGCGTACATGCATATGTGTGTGTGTGTACATACATATGTTGTTTCATGGGTATACAGAAAAAAACAAGGAATTTGTAAAATATCTGTTCCTTGAAGGGTTAAGTGAATCTCTTAGTCGAGCAGTGTCGACTAGAGCTTTCTTACTTGTTCTAGGATATTATTGGCCGCACTCTCACATATGCTTATGCACCTGCACACCCACACACACATACAAACACACACCTACACATACTTTGCATTTGCATTTCTATGCACATATAAATGATATATATTTGTGACCGCATTTGGTTTTTAATGGGGTTTTGCTTAGCTTGTTTATTTTGAAATTCCATTTGGTCATTTCTGTTTCCATTTCCATTTCGGCTGCACAATTATTGTCAACGTGTTTAAATAAAACAAAAACAAAAACAATAACAAAACCAAAGCCCGAAACAAATCTTGATTATTTTGTGTGCACATTTTTTTGTTCTTCCAATTTTTGCGTTTGCCATGATTTGTTTTTGTTAATTATGTGTCACTGTGCAATAAATTTGGCCAGTTGATATCGCGTGTGGTTAATATCTGTCGGCATTATCAGCTCGCTGCGCACCCTGGCTCAAAGTTATTTGCCGTTTGCCTGCTTATCGGCCAGCTGACCAGCCAACAAGGCTAAAATATGTAATTGCCAATACAATTGCATGCATAATTTACAGCTCCGCGCTGCTTCTGGCTGTATTTACAATTATGCAGCTCGGATTAAACCTAAAAGCTTTAAATGCATTTGGATAAAACTCAACTCATTTTCTCCTATTTTATTTGCATTTTTTATCAATTTTTTGTTGTCTCTTTTTCATGATGTTCTTTTGCTGTTTTATTTATTTCGTAAATACCAGATTACAAAAGGGCAACATATTTCAGGTGGCGAAGAGAACTGCTGGAATGGCAAAGGCAAAGCGGCATAATTACAGTTTGTGGCATGCCATTTCAATAATATAAAATTACCAAAGTAATTGAAAATGCACAATAAAACGTGAATGCACAATATAGAAGAGGAATGAATGAATGAAGGGGAAAAAATATATATCTGTGCAGATTGGTGGCATATAGCAAATGATAATGAAACATATGCCCAGCCTTTTGGCTGCGGCTCGAATGTCGGACGGGGCACTTGAAAGCATGCAACAGCCGCATGCATTAAGGGGCAACATGAGATTTTAATGACCAGAGCAGAGTGGAATGCTTTTCGAAAGTGTTAAATAAATAACAGCAAGCCCTTCCTTCTCCCGCCCCAAGCCATTTGTCACCGTCTGCCGCAGCAGCAGCAGCAGCTGCTGGCCAGGATAGGTCAGGCGCTTCAAGCGGCTTACCTATGGCCACAAGTGTTGCAGTTGCACTTGTCAGTGTGGAAGGCCAGCAGTAAAGGCTGTTTTGTAGCACAGCTGTTTGCTGTTTTCAGTCTCCAGTTTTCTTTTGCATTTTTGTTGCCTGTTCTTTAATGTGTTTCTAATATCTGTATGCGCCTGTTTAGAATTTACAATTTGCATTTTGCAGCGCAGCGATGCACAAAGAAATGCATAAATAAGTTATTCTTTAAAAATGCGAGCAAAATGCGCAAAATATTTATAAAAATACCCGTTTGTTTATTCATAATCAGTTTGTGCAACGATGCGCTCCTGCCTCCACATGCTGCTGCTGTTGCTGCTGCTGCTGCCGTTGGCAATGCGTTCGCCCTTTTTCTGTGTTGCATACCGTTGGGCGCAAGGGCGCGTATATACACATATACATGCATATGTATGTGCGTGTGGATGAGCTTCATTTGGTATGCATAAACACATTTTTATGTAAATTGAAAAACATATTCTTTTTTAAATATATATATTTTTTATTATTTTAATTTCTGTTGTTTTACCTCAATTTTTGTAATTTGTATTTTCAGCGCGAGGGCTGCAATTATAATTACAAAAGTAAACATAGAGCCCATAGAAGTATAATGAATTTTCTTGCGAACCCTAATGCATGCAGCATGTTTTTTTTTTTACCAGTTGTAGACTTTTGCCTTGATGTTAATTGAGTTTCGCTTAGTTCAACAATTTTTGTAATTTAAAAATAATAAGCAACTAAACGTTTATTACGAAGAAATTATATATATATTTTTTAAATATTTGTAAGTTTTCTATGAAATTTGTATTGCGAAGAATTAAGTTAATTATCACTTTTAAATTATATAATGCAATAAAAGTATTCTGTAATTTTTTGTAGCTTAATAAGTATGTTTAATAATAATATAATATATATTGTATAAAATGAATAATATCATAATCATCTCTATAATAATACTGATTATTTATTATAAATTCTGTTCTTTCCAGAAAATCTGAAGACAATAGTGCGCTTTATATACCTTCCTTGTATGGACTGTCTATTTGACTGCTATTGCTAATAGAATTTTCTTCACCAGAATTCTCAATTGCCAAGAAAACAAATAATAGTTTTCCCATGTCTATCAGCTTTCATATAGATTTTTGAAGCAGGTAGTGGAAAATGTATGTAACCTACAATATTGTATTTTTTCATCCAAAGATAATACTATATATCTTCCTATATATTTTATTTTTCTTAAAAAAGATCAAAATTGTGGCATACAAATTTTTGTTGGGTTTTCTGGTTGTCAAATTGAGTGAGATTTTCAATATTGAGTTTAATAGCGCTATTCTGTTTATTCATTTTTAGCAACTACTTTTGTGAGCTTTTTGTTCACAATATTTAAAGAAATATTTGCTGAAATGATACAGATTATAGTTTTCTTGTCCAATAGAAAAAACGTTTAGGATTTTAGCCTTATTAATATAGAAAATATGCAACATTAATGCAGAACATGAACGCTATCCTTATATATATATATATATATATAAAATCTGTATATAAAAAATCTATAACCTAAATAAATCAACTTAGTCCAGCTATATTCACTTAAATAAACCTCTATATCATCGACTATTAGAATCTGCCAGCTCTACATTAGCAATGTGATTCGAGCAGTGGTGAATACCAATTGATTTTCTGGTTAGCTTAAATTGTTTTTCATGCATCCGTTGATCTACTACAGCTATAATGCACAATAACAGCAACAACAACAACAACAAAGTTATCAATCGCTTGTTGTTATTTCCACCATCAAACAAACACCGACAGATAAAATTCATGGCAGGGACCACATCAAAATTGCATTTGCATATTGCCAGGCGCATTAGCAACAAGCAACCAACAGCCAGCGAGCAGCAACGAACAACTTCTCAGCTAGAAACATGAACCACATGCCACATGGCAGCTGGCAGGTGGCTGCCACAGCCCCACGCCACAGCACCACACAGCCACAACCTGCCACCCACAGCGTGCTCATGCTACATGCAAAAGCGTGTAACCATAAAGAAATTATAGCTGCGATAGTTGCCAACGTTATCGATAATTCAATTTTGTGCATTATTTTGGCGCTGCTCTGATGCCCTGCCATTATAAGCATAAATAAATGTATCCTAAGGCTAGCCAACACATACAGAGAAATGTGTTTCAGCCATTTGCATGCAGTATAAGCCACGTTGGATCCTTTGGTTTTGGTTGGCTTTTGCAAGCTCTTTAATTTTATTGTCTGTTGGTTGCGTTTTGGCATTTTGTGTGGCTGTTGCTGTTGCTGTTGGCTGAAATACGACAATGTTGCACTTGTCTATATATTTTCTGCACACTTTTTCACTTTTCCACGATTTTCCCTAACCATTTTCTTTAGGTTCTCGCTGCTCACTCGCTGTCGTCGTTTCGTTTCTTTTCTTCTTTCTTAAGCGAATGGAAGGGGCTTGAATTAAGGGCAGAAAGACGTACGGTGCGCGCCGTAAATAGATTTTGCCTGTTATTGTTCAGAAAATGATTTAGGGAAAATTAGGTTTATGTAAATAATGAAAAAAGAGCTCGCTGCAGGCCTTTTTTCAAAATATTCTGGCATGCATGACCTTAGTATCCTTAGTATCTAAATAAATATGCATGTTCATGTGTCGGTGGGTGTGTGTGAGTGCGGGTGGTTGTGTGGGTGGGTGAGTGTGTGTCGGTGGTTGTGTGTGTATGTGATCAATTTCAGCGCCTATACCACAGCAAATAAAGACTTAAGGCCATATTGCCAAATTTAAGCATAAATGTTCAAGACAAAATATTCTTTTTTGTTGGGGGTTGATTTCAGCTGAAGCCAAAATGTAAAATTCGGCTAATATGTTTCACAAATGCCTTATTATATTTTTTATATTGCATCAAGCTTTAACAATTACTTTGGGTTGGCCAAAATGTATTAGACTTCTAACTTGAAAAATTCAAGTGAAGTAAATGAATGTCGAAGGTGCTAAATAGAAGTCCTCGAAATCACCCGTCTGGACAAGCAGAAAATATGCTCCCTCCTGAACTAAATTGTTAAATAACCAGTTTTTGAACAAACTCGATGCTGGATGCATACCATAGAATGACAAAAACAAGGCTTAGTCGAAAAAATTGGACCAGAAGAATTAGATGATATATATATATATACAATATCTAAGAAAATGTACAGCGGAGACCTTCAATGGCAACGATGGTGCTTCAAAATAAGCTGTGGAACTATTTTTTATTTTTTTTTATTTTTTAGTTTTTAACTATTATAAAATGTTTTAAAATTATTAAAAATATACATATGAGTTTATATTTTGTAATTTAAAACAATAAACTAGAAACTGGAATTTTAATTTTGTAAGAATTCTCTTTAAGCTCAGATTTTAGAGGCGCCCAAAGTTTATATTAGGTACTGGTTGAAATAAGCTGTGACCCACTATATATATAGAGTTTCGGTAAAAAATATTGTAGTGCGGGTGAATACAAAATGATAAGAGTTAGTAACTTAACATCGTTATTTAAGTTATTAACAATATATATTAATCTTAATATTTGTTTGAAATTATTTTAAAAATAATAAGTTTATCACTATTTTTTTTGTCCAACACTAATACTACTGCTACTATTTTTTTTTACCACAGGTGTATTTTTTATTTTATTTACAATTAAGAGCTTTTGATCAGTGCTTTACATAAGTTCTTATAATACATTATTCAAAGAAACTTTAATTTATGCATTTGGAATCTAATTTAGGACATATTTATTGTATATTCTTTTCATTAATATTAAAATTATTATCCCTTATTGACGCTGCAGTTATCTATTGATTTATGATTTTAACAACCTATGAAAAATTTATAGTGCTGAATTCTCAGCGCTTGTTTTCTTTATCTGAACAGAATGTGTGTACATAAATGTACTATACTATATATATATATTCTATATGTATATAAAATAACAGTTAGCTGTACATAAATTTGTCCATTTAGAGAGAGCATATTTTTTGCCACGCACGCAGTTTTGCATATTTATTATTTATTTATTTTAGCGCACAAACAATAACTCACACTGACAGCCAATTAATCAGAATTGGACATTCAATTAAATTGCAAAATAATATCACAGTGAAAATGAACGAAATTTAAATGTATATGTAAATAATGCCAGCAGCAAAATATGCTCGAATATTATTATAGGCAAATTTAATACAACAACATTTTCTTTTCTTTTTTTTCGTGTATTTGGATTTTTGCCCAGCCCAGTTGTCAGAGATTGTATAATGAAATGTACGTTTGTATTTAAATAAACTTTAAATTATGCTGGCATACAGAAACTGAGTGAAATGGGAAGTGGAAAATGGGAAATGGGTACATCAAGCCTGATGGGATAGGCCATGGCTTTGTCATTGCAACGTGCGGCCTAATTAACTTGGTAACACGCAAAAAAGAGCTTTAAAAATATGTTTACATAAAATTGAAGTGCAAAAGCGTGTAAAGAGCCGGCAACAAATAAAAGAAAAACAAGAAACGTAACGAAATATGCAGATGGGTTAATGTGCAGAGAAAACTGCGCTGGGAAACGAAGAAAATACAGCAAGCAAAAAAGAAAACTGTGTCAAACGTCAACGACTTCATTGATGGTGCTGTTGTTGTTGCTGTTTTTGCTGTTGTTGTTGTGGCTCTTTCTGGATTTTCATGGCTGGGGTAAATTGTGCGCGTCAACATTAATGCGCTAAATTAGCTTAGAATGGGCACCGAGTTGCCTTTTTGGGGCTGCGTCGCGACAGTTATGTTTATTTTTATGTCCCCCAAACCTGTGAAATCAGCTTGAGAAGGGGTATAATAGTTACTAGCGACACTATGTAACACAGAGCCAACTATAGACTAACATTAACAGCAGAGCTGACATATTCTAACTGACCTAACTGACATCCACCTGGATATCACTCGATATAGGGAACCATAGATTGAACAAATTGAAAAAATGTAACTTATGTAATTTAACTAATTTATTTAATTTTTAATTTAACTTAGGAATAAGTTTTTTGTTTCATTTGTAAAATGAATATATTATGTAGGACTAATTTATCTTAATTGTAAATTTAATTTCTTTTTTTAAATATATATATTTTTTAATTGCTCCGTTACTACCATATTTATTATTAACCTTTATATTTAAAAAAAATAAGTACTTTGTATTGAGACTATTTTATATTTATTAATTTTATAAATTAAGTTTTTTTTTTTTTTTTGACTAATTTTTAGTTCACTAAATGATTTTATTTCACTGTACAATTCCCATCAATTGTTTTTATTTTTATATTTACAAAATGAATACTTTTTAGGAGTTATTTTTTTTTATTTACATATTTTTAACTTATAAATAATTATTTATTTGTTTATTTTTTTAATGAATACTTTGCATTGTGACCATTTTATAAACTTAAATTATATTTATTTATATTTTAATTTACTTATTTTTATTAATAAATCACTTTATCTCGCTCTGCTACTACATATAATAATTATTTTTAATTTTTAATTTTTTTAATAAATACTTTATATTATGACTAATATATATTAAATTGAATATAATTTTTTTAATTTACTAATCTGCTTATTATTGTTTCAATTTGTCGCGTTCTGTTCTTATAATTATTATTAATGTTTTCTTTTCATATGTCTAAAATGAATACTTTATAGTTGGACGATATGTGATGACTGCATAATTCTGTGGCATACACATATACATATGTATGTATATATAATATTCATCCATTTAGCATTAATTATCTATTTTTATGATTCACCAACTGAGCTTAGGGTAATTCTCAGTCAGGCACTGCTGCGCACGTTAACTTGTTTTACTTTTAATTGGCAGCTCACATGCGGGGTTAAGTGAAAAAGCGTTCAGCTTTTGTCAGTCAGTCAGTTAGATTGCTAGATTGTGACCCACTTGATGTGAAATAACCGAATAGTCAGTGTCATATGTAATGCCTATTTTTGGGTACGTTTTGTTAGCGATACGAGCTGTCGCCCATTTATGACTTAGACTTATGTTCAAAGTTTTGTAAACAAGCTGACTGATTGCAAACATACATACACACATACATATACAAATACATATACATATACATATACAAATACATATACATATACATATACATATACATATACATATACATATATATTTCTACATAAATAGGTAGTTTGAGGTTGCGATAAGAGCTTGTAGTAGACAAACTTAGAAATACAAATACTCTATGCGTCACAGTCAATTCAATTGGCAGGCGGCAAAAGAAGAGCGATCGTATCTGAAAGATACAAATGTCTGTTCGTGCCGCTTTAATTGTGTATGCAACTGTGCTCTGCATTTCTTAACGCTTCCCAATTATCTGAACTATTCTATACAGCAACAGCAAAAAGAAAATCATAAAACAGCAGGTAAATTTAGTCAAGTATAGAGGGCATTCGAAAGAAAGCTTACCTAGCATTAATTACCTAGGCCCGCCCGACTGAGCTGTGAAATAGTATATGAGGAGCACAGCCCCAAAAAAACCTTCGTGAAAGTTTCAAAATACATTCAAGCCGCATATGGATTACTTGAACCACAAAGTTGAAGATCAAAACCAACAAGTTTACACGAATAATATCATTGTTTCACCGGGTACTTAATATTCCGATTTGTTTGCGGCGAGTGCTCCAAACTGGCTAGACAGACTATGAGAGACTCTATAGAGTGTACTCAATGTAATGTATGTATGTATTTGTGTATATGTATTCATGTAACAAAATCGGTGTCTGAACCTCGCTCGACTAACCTGGAGATATTCTATACAATTTTTGCAGGTAATCTAAATTGGCTATAATGACTATGAGATACTCTATTTACTATTTATATTATAGCAAGATCAATGTCTGTATCACCAAGACTGAAGAAAAAATACTCTACACGCTATACTCTATATAATTTATGCTGTATATATGTATGCTTCAGGAACTCAAAGCCAACTATACTGACTATGAGACACTCTATATAGATATGTATTTATACTATACCAATATCAATGTTTGTGTCACGCTGACTGAATAAGAGATACTCTATATACTATACTCTATATATTTGCTGTATATATACATATATGCAGCTGGTACTCTCAGCTAGCTAGACTGAATATAAATGTAAACAAGATCTATGTCTGTACCTCTCTGACTGACTATGAAATACCCTGAACACTATACTCTATGTTATAATATATACTGTATATATATAGCTGGTACTGCTAAGCTGTCTAGACTGACTTTATACTGTATATTCTATACTCTATATACTACAAAAAATATAAATGTATTTATATTATTACAAGATCAATGTCTATTATATCTCCCCTCCATTGATATAAACCTAAGAAACGCTAGCAATAAGAGAAGAGAACTAAAGTAACGGCTGTCGTAATTAATTTGCCGTGTTTATTTAAGCTTTAAGCTTTTAGCCAAGTGCACATTTTGTATTGTGTTACGCTTTGGAAAATGATCTATGAGAGTCAATGCTTCAAACTACATACGTTCAGCTGCCTGCTGATATCGTTAACATGATAAGATAAATCAGCGCAAATTTAAACTTCTAGAATTGTCGGTTGCGTCAGTTGTATTTGTTGTAGCCGTTGCTCTGCAGTTCTATAGTTTCCCGAGCTGAGAGAGCAAGAGCGCATGAGTTTCTGACACGTCTGCCCCCAACCCCTTTAAAAACAATCTGCAGCAAAGCAATAAATGAGAGCACACACACACACATTCAGTGAGAGAGAGCGGGAAAGAGCGCGTGCGGCAGGCACAGCGAAAGAGATTGAGCGTGGAAAGTGCAAAGAGCGCATTTATTTCGTTCTGTTTTATAATTAAACATGTGAGGTTAGGAATACTGTGAAAAAAGTCTAAACTATTAATTGAGGGGCGTCACACTATGCATGTATGTGGCACAGAAGTGGAATTGATTGTTATTAATTATACGTACCTTGGAACCAATCTGATTGCCGCATTGGCCGGCTTGCAGGTGCACTATTTCTCTCATATTTGCAGCTACGCTCTGAGTTTTTGGCAAAGGTCAGGTAGACGTTTATTCGGTTTGATCTCTGATCTGGATTAAAAGATGTGTATGCACAGAGTATCGCACAGATAGACACACACACACACAAAGGCAGCTGCACACACAAAAAGCGAGGGAAACGGGGTGTGAGTTATTCGAATCGCTCTGGGTACGGATTACACTATGAGTGATCGTCGCGCTCGCGTCAAGATTCCAACGTGCACTGAAGACGGCCACAGCTACAAATACTGAGCGAACCCTGAGAGTGAACTGAGTTGGCGCGACGAGGCAGCGGGCTGTGTCAGCGTTAGTTGCCGCCTTGCCCATGCCATGCGGTGGGGAGGCAATGACAGAAAAAGAGGCAGAGAGAGAGAGAGAGAGAGAGAGAGCGCGGGAGACAATTGCTTAGAATTGTAGCGGCAGCTGATAAACAGCTAATGCAGACGGCAAGCTGTATGTAGCTAGAAGCAGCAGCAGCAGCAGAGGCAGCGGGAACAGCAACAACAACAACAGTGGTATTAATGAATGACGAACATAAAAACTGACTGGAATTGTGGCGTGGCGCCGGCAGGTTTGGTGTGGAGGCATTTTCATTGCTGCTGTGTTGTGTGTTGTGGTTTGGTTGCTGTTACTTGTATTCGTCTTCTGCTTTTCTCCTTTCGCTGCAACAGCGTGGCGCGCTGCCTCTCTCGCTCTCTTTCATTCTCAATGCATGACTGCGCACTGGAAGATTCGACGTAGAGAAAGAGAATGCAACAGTTGGAGCTCTTGGGAACGATGTGGAAGAATTAATGCCAGAGCGTGATAGTGGAAAAGAGAGCAACGAAAAGAGCGCAGAGAGCTAAATATGAGAAGAAGAATGTCTGGTCGAGCGTGTATGCGCTTTGAGTGTGAGGCATTTTGATTCTGCTATAAGTTCTGCATTAACTGTTAGGTTCTCACAAACGAAAAACCCAAATACAATAACATGACATTCTTTGCTTTCTTTCTGTGTTGGAAGAGAAAGGAAATGACTTGTAAAAAGAAAACCTGTCTCACTGGAATTTCTTTTGTAATAAATATAATGTTTTTTTATTTGCCTTTATTTGTATTTAAACCCGATTTGAAGATTACAATTTAACAGCTTACAAATGTAAAAAAAAGTTATATGTATATGTAAATATATATTAAAAGCAATAAATTAAACTAAAGTAATTACAGTTAGCTATCTTCTTTATGAAATTTAAAAATAATAATATTTATATAAGTCAATGTTGGCACGAATATGTACGTTTTGAGATTGTTTAACGAATGAAGCGGTTATTTTTATTTCAAATAATTCTAATAATAATGGTAAATCAAGGTATAAATGAAGTAGGTGAAACATAAATATCTGAATCATTTTGACAATTCTTTATTAAGACGCAGAGTTTGTATCTATATAAAATAATTTAGTTTATTTATAAATTCAACCTCTAGTTTTTAAGAATTTATGTTATATATGCAACAATACAATCACCTATATTTTGATTTACGTACTAGGAATTAAAATATTCAATTTAAATTAAAATATGTGTTTTACATACGAATTTGAAATTCACTCATGACTATATAAGGGGCTTTCCAAGAAAAAAACATCTGTCTCTATACCCAAAATTGATTTGATTTGAATTAAATTATATATAAAAATGGATTTTGGCTTGCTACATTTAGCAAACAATAAAAACTATATTCATAAATATACTTTCAAAATATACTAAAAAGATAATAAATTCAAATTAATTTAAATAAACAATAGTCATTATAACAGTCAGATACCTCTAAAACCAACCTATCTCAATAATATCAGATTTAAGAACCTCTCTAATCCTAATAGTTCAAAAAATTGTATTTTTAAGGTCGTGTGACATCATCATTATACAGATAACTTAAATTTAAATATATAGATATATGTATATATAAATTTTAAAAATAGTAATAGTTAATACATAGCTATTAAAACTGATTTGTTTTTAAAAAATACATACAGTGCATATATTTATAATAATTTGATTCTATTTGCTTAAGATTTTTTATTTTTAGTCACAGATTCAGCTTTGAGTTGATTTCTGGTTATTTTCGCATATCAGCGATGGTTTTATTAATGAAATCTTTATAGTAATAGACGCTCATGAAGACGTCCATGTGTTGATACCGCACAGTTCACCCTTGATGACCAGAAATCCGCCGGAGTCGTCGTTGCAGAGGGTGCGGCCGTTATAGCCGGCGGCGCAGATTACGTTGTCGGGCATCGTGCGTTCCAGCAATGAGGGGTACCTCCACGGCACGCAACGTGTCCTGATAGTATTCGCTTGTACCCCAGCCGGAGACGGTGGCCATATCGCCAGCAGCTGGCTTACGGGTACAGAGCGGCAGGTAGTCGACAGAGGGTCTTTTATAGGGTATGCTTATGGAAGCCACTGCTATGTCGGCTATGAACTCCGTTTTCTTATACTTCGGGTGTACCGGCAGCTTGAGTACTGTATTTTCCGAGCTCTCTGTTGGAAAATACGTTGTTATGTCCGTCTCGCCGGCGACTACGTGATATTTGGTGAAGTCCGAAACTGCTGTGAAACAGTGAGCCGCTGTTACAATATAACGTGAGCTGACTAGAGTGCCGCCACATATCAGCTTATGCCGCAGGTAATCTGAACGACATAGCCACCGAGTTTCTAAATAGTTATTTCTTTACCTCTATATACTCTGGGCTTAATTAGTTGTCTACTGAATAGATCGGCGTAAGCCAGGCAAAAGATATTTGAAATTATAAAAGTTGTTAAATAAAGCATTTTTAATTGTCCCAAGATTCTGGAAAAGTACAGAAACATCTATTTAAGCTGCTAAGTTCTATTTAAAAACGATTAGACTCGCTTGTCGTGTATTGAAAAAAAAGTAAGAACGTTGCTGTCGGGCTTTACAGACTACAGAATGCTAATTCACGGCCCAAACGCTGCCAGATTCATTTTTCGATTTGCCACGCTCCCAACCGGTATATTTATATTTATTATGATCAAATTAATATGTCAACAGTAATTTAGTCGCTTAGTTTTGAGTTTCCAGCTATAGAACTGAAGATGATAGAGTTTTAACTGATTTTCCAGACATGTGTTGTCAGCACGATTATACATTCCAACTTTCAACTCTCTTCAACTGAAGTTGAGATACCGGAAAATGCATTTTCCTATTTGAGGATCGGGAAGATCTTTAAACTTCATAATTCTTTAAACTTTATAGTCATACACGAGTGTATGTTCTACATTTTAAGACTCTAGCTGCAATAGCGCCAATATGGTTTTTTATTCATAGGGACAGACGGACGGACGGACGAACATATGGACAGCAAGACGGATATAGCATAAAACCAATATACTCATTTCACTTATGTGAATGAGTATGAAAATGTTCTTAGCTTAACAAATTTGTTCTGCTTGCATTCATTATGTATTTATGAGTGAGTGTGCGTCAGTGTAAGTGTGTATGTGCTTGAGTGTGTGTGTGTGTTAGGTCATATTCCCATCGACGTCTAGTCGCCAAGTTGAATCTTTTTGATGCTATCTTTAGCAAAATGTGGGGGGTCTCGACGTTAACTCTTTTTTGTTTCCTTGAGCATTTTCATTGGGGCTGTTGGACTTGTTAGCGAATCGCCGCACGTTTTGTTGCCAGTACATTTACAGTTATGTGCTCATTGTTCACATATATACACACACACACTCACGCATGGATAGAAGGATATCATATAAAGATGTAGATGTGCGTGCGCCTCTTGCCAAATTGTCGATTTTATTATTTGTGTTTATATGATTTTTCAGCTGTTCTGCATTTTAAAGTGCCTGCCAGCAGCAGAAATAGATGGGGGCAAAGGAAAAGCCGCATAGCCATGGCTAAGAGAGGTGGGGCTGAGCTGTTAGGGGCGTGCTTATAACATGCGCTGCGTGTCTTCTGCCTCATTTCTTATTATAATGTGAAAAATATCCTTTTACAAATTCAAAACGTTGAAGTGTGCGATTTCTTTTGTTGCCGCTTTTAACTGTCAGTATGTGTGTGTGTGAGCGTTTGAGTGTGAGTGTGTGTGTTTGTGCGTTTGTGATACCCGCGTGTATTTTTGCCTGGACAGTTGCAAAAGAGAAGCACGTTCTCAGCAGTGCACAAGCACGAAGCGGCTGTCCTACTTGCCGAGCTGATAATTCAAAATATTTATCATTTCGTATTGAAATATTTTGCGCATCATTTTGCTGTAATTTTCTACATGCTGCATTAGTGGCAGATGCCATGCAATGCCTCATCTCATCCACACAATCGATCTGCCAACTCATTGTTGTCGATTGCAGCTGTAACAACATCTGAACACGTTCAGGCCGCACAGGAATCCCTATAGCACGTAAAACTGAATAGTTACAAATAAAGCAAATTAAATGTCTTGTCATCTGCCTAAGAGCCAAAAGGGCTAAACAATAAATAACAAAAGAAATTCAATTTTAGCAATGAATGCCTCAAAGTTGAAATAAATTTAAATGGAACGAACTTGTTAATGTAAGTTTGAACAACTAAGAGAGCTCTAGTCGAGACTGACTAGAAAATCACCTGAACCCTGCAAAGAGCTGATATGCCAAACATTCTACGCTCTGCTAACTGCGCAGTTGACTCAATGACTGCTTCATTGTGGGCATTACTATGAGATCTTAATTGTTGAATAAAACTTTTTGGAGATGGACTATCGGTTTGAAACATGTATTTTTTTCAAATTTGTGGTATCGAAAATCTAAAAATTACAAAATCTCTGTATTCATGATATTTATTTAATAGAATATTTGAAATCTCTATCTGTTACGCTGTAGAAGACACGCCCAAAGAACAAAGTCGAAAAATCGATTACTACCGATAGAAATAGGATGAGTTATCAAAAAAATATAATAAATTTTTACTGCATATGGTATACAAGAGAATACATGTCAAATTTCAAGTCTCTGGCTTTTTTAGTTTACGAGATCGCTGCGTTCATGGCTAGATCAATAATAAAAGGAATTCAATTTTAGCAACGAATGAGTAAAAGTTTAAATAATTGGCAAAATGGCGTGAAGTTGTTTTAATAAGTTTTAATAAGTTTTCGATTGGCCAAGCCGAATTGCGATATTGTAGTCACTGAGCGGCAATTAGATGCAATATCCGATCGCATAGAACTGGCGCAATATCAGAGGCGGTTCTATGAGATGACAGCCAAATATTTGGAGACGGAGCAATACAAACCACTCTAAAACACACTCAACGATAAGAAGGAGTCATCGCTGCTTAACTCCATTTGGGAAGCCTACAATGGGGGCATGCTCAGTATGCACGGATCCGATGACTTTATTCGTCAATTCGAGACGATTATTGATGGTGTGAAGAGCACCCAGGACAAGGTGCGTCACAACGAGGAGCTGCTCGGTCTGCTTGAACTGCAGAGCTAATATGTAATGGCTTAGCAGTAAATTCCAGCGTTGCGAGCAGCAGTACCTTCAACAGCATCTCAAGTCAATTCAAAAGTAACGGGAAGGAAATTTAAATTTTTTAATATTTTTATGAATTTAAATAATGTTTGATGAAATTGAGCGCGGTAATTGTTAATTGAGGTATTGTACTTGTAATATGTATGTATACATGGAGATATATTATTTGAGTTTACCTAAGGAAGCTGGATTCTCCAGTCTGATCTCAAGGGGAAAACACAACTAATCGAGCCTAAAGGCTCGAGAGAGCGAGCGAGTTTAGACCTTATTGTTACAAAATTATTGATATTATTATTGACATTATTTCATTGAATACCAAGTCAATTTATCTTTGCGCCTCTAATCGCTAGTCCTCTAGTGAGGATGTGCTTAGCTTACAATATATTTACCTATTTCTAGTCAACTGTTTCCATTACATTAAACTTTAAACTTAAGTTATTGAAAATATTAAACTAAACTATTTGGTTTAAATGTGAATGAAAATTATTGTAAGAGTAACTGTTCAATGTTTGAACAAATGCAAAGACTTCAATTTGTAAATAGTTGATCAAAGGATTTATTTGTCTGTGTGTAACATTGATTTCTATTCACTTTCTTTGTAAATAGTATTGTTTTAATATGTGAAATATATTTAAATATATTCAGTTCATCACCACAAATACTCCATCAAGGATATATTTAAATGTCACGCACACATGCACATATACATACATATAAGCAAATATGTATTCAAATGTCGTGGACGAGGTTTAATTGCATTGCATTGCAAACAAAATTTCTATTTGCGTTAACTTTTCAAATTTTGCAAAATTCATTTCGATTGCTTATTCTGCTGAAAATGAAAAATAAAAAAAAGAAAAAATAAAAACAACAGAAAATAGTTCAACTTTAGAAATGGCAAACGGCAATGGAAGCTGGACGTGAGTTGCAGTTGCTTTTATTAGTTTAGTTTTTGAAATTAAACGTATTTGCATGTCATATGCAATTTAGCACATTTGCGAGTGTGTATGACAAATTCTTTTTTATATTACTCACATATACCCTGTACACCGGGCACAATCGAGGTCAGATATGGGCGAGCTAAAAGACCTTGAGGGGCCATCGATGCAAGTGACAAGTTGATTTATTAAGCTCTTTAATTGAAAATGTTTTAAAAAACGAAAAGGAGACAAGATTATTATTTAATTTTCTTTATTTGTTTATTTTTATGCAGCACTGTCATTTGTATAAATTTAATTTTTTTTAATATTTGCGGGTAATTTACATACAGTTGTAAAAGTACAGTCGTTTGACATGTTCTATTTATATATGTATATATATATAAATATTTCATTTATCAGCAATATAAGAAACTAAATTTTAATAATGATATAACCTTAAATTACTACATATTAGTATTTAGTTAGTAGTATTAGTATTTCAGTATAAAAGCTTAAAATTAACCTATATATTACATTTTTGTAATTTTATTCTGCTATAAACAATAAATTTCTGCTAATTATAGTTATATTATTTAGTATTATAATTTATGAATGAAAACTTTTTAAATTCAAACTATATTCTTATACATATGTATAAATAAAACTATAAAAACTTTAAACAAAATGTTAAACAAACCTAAGTTAAATTATTTATTATCATATGAGTAAAAAAACAGATTTATAAAAATACTAATATTTTTATATAATATTTTTAAACTGACAGAAAGCTAACTTTTTAAAATACCAATATACAAAAAACAATTAACGTATTTCATTATATTAAAATTAAAAAAAAAATAATAATAAAATGTTAAACAAATCGAACTTTGATGTTTTAATATATACAAACTGTAGTTATTCTATGTATTATTTATTATTATTTAATGTGAGTTAGACAATATATTCAAGACTGGAACACTTAACCTTTGAGTTTTTCTAGTTTGCATAGATTATTGGTTACCAAGCGACATTTACTCTTTTTATACCCTGAACCCATTGAAAATGGGAAATCAGGGTATAATGGTTTTGTTAAAAGTATGTAACAGGCAGAAGGAGAAAAGTATATATGTTCTTGATCAGGGCGACGAGCTCAGTTGATTTAGCCCTGTCCGTCTGTCTGTCTGCCCGTATGCTTGAACGCGTCGATCTCAGAAGATATAAGAGCTAGAGACTTGAAATTTGAAACTGTAGGTCCGTGTATTGCACGCGCAGATCAAGTTTTTTTCTAAAAATCAATAACTGCTCCCGTTTTTTTGTTATCGCTAAAAAAACCTTATCGAAAATCAGTTATAAAATTTTATCTCCCACATATTTAGAGCTAGAGTCGTCAAATTTTAAACGTAGAATTATATGTATTTTTAAAAATTTCGGTTTTTGTCATATCTCACCCCATACCCTTCAAAACACCCCCTTCCCTACAAATTTGCGAAAACCCTTTTTCAAATACTTTTTCAAATACTTGTAGACGGACAAAAAAAGTTAATTAACAATTAAGTTCCCAAAGTAAGCCCACGCAGCAGCCTATGCCTGTTTATACGTGCGTGTGTATGTGTGTGTGCATGTGTAAGTAGAACTAGAACGACGAATTATTGAAATATTAGTTCCTGGAAGGGTTCAGGGGATCTCGTAGTCGAGCAGTCTCGACTAGAGCTTTCTTACTTGTTTATATTTGATACACTTGCAAAAGAAAACATTTTTAGACTTTATATGTACCTCGGTTTGTCTATCTGTTTCTTTGCTAAATACAGCTCACATATCATAATATAGAAACATATAACCTATATCCTATAGATTAGGCCACTAAGTATATAAAAAAACTACAAGTAGAATCATCGCTTTATCATTTAATTGACTTTTCTTAAGAGCATTCACTGTGTATCTTAAGACGTTTATCTTTACATTTAATATTAACAACTAGATATTGCTTATATAAATTCTCTTCATCAGATGAGATGTCTACAAGGGTATTTCATTTGCGGCTTGGCGTAGGCTTTTTCCTGCTTTGTGCATTTTAAAGTGTGCAATTTAATTGCTTTTTGGGGTTTTCCTTTTTTATGGTGCATGGCTGGGCGAGTTTTTCGTTGGCGAATGTGTCAAAAATGTTTGTCGTCTACAAATTTGAAAATTGCATTCAAGCAGCAACAACAACAGCAACAACAGCAACAGCAACAACAACTGTAATAGTAACAGCAGAGACAACAAAAATATAAAGGAAAATCGAGTACGAAATAAAATTCACGCAATGCAGCAAAAGATTTATATACGTTGCATGTGTGTGTGTGTGACAGAGTGTGGGTGCGTGTATGTGTGTGTTGTGTATGTGTGTGCGTGCTTAGCTACAATATTTTGCTTTTAAGCTTGGGATTCTAGAGTTTTATTGTCTTTCCGTGCATACAGATGCACACACACACACCAATCAAGTCCCTCCACCCCCTCACACACACACACTCACTCACACCCATTAACAGTTAGCCAAGCAGCTGGCAGCCCGATTGGCCCGAGTGTCCCGAGTGTCAACGGAAGCCGTCGCCATGTCGGTTAGTTGGCTGCCATCGAAATTCCGGATTTAACAGCAAAGTAACCAAAATGCAATTGTTTTGCAATTGGCATTTTGACCACATTCTGACACCCTGGCCATATGGCCGGCGATTGTCAACAGCGGCGGCTGCAAATTGCCAAAAACTATATATCCATATATGTATTCCAGCCATACACAATGCACACTTATATGTGTATGTGTGGGTGTGTGTATGTCTGCCAACCGTACGTATACGTAATTTATTTAGCATTTCAAATGATTTCACTAGTCCCAGTATTAGGCAGTTGGCCAGGGAGTATGAGAATGAAAGAGAGAGAGAGACACAGAGAGAGAGAGAGAGAGAGAGTGTGTGTGGGCGGAGACAAGAGGTTTTGCACTCTGTCGATATATGCTGAAATGTGCTTAATTGAAAATGAATTTGGTTTTTGGAAAAATTGTTGTTGTTCTTGCTGTTGCTATTTCTATTGCCAGCTTTTTTCTTTTTCTTTTTTTTACTACTAATTCGGAATGTTTTGCGTTTTATCTGCATTTGACGCCAAGCTGCAAAACCAAAGCAATGTTATCGCTATGTGGGCTGGCTGGCAGTGGGCGTGGCTGCGGGGGGAAGGGGGTCGGGTTGGGCTGGTCCATACACATTTGCATATTTGCCATGGCCTGCAGCGCAAACCATGGGCCATGGGCTTTGTGTGTTATGCTACACCACAGCTGCGTTGTTGTTTACCTAGTGTCGCTGAATCTGGACAGTCCGGCATAGATTGGGCTAAGGTGAATGAGAGGGATGATAGGGTGAGTCCTCTCAACACACACACACACACACACAGACACAAACACACACATACATGCACTTGCCCTCAACAATAGCCGCTTAGTGTGCGTTTCGTATGCGCATAGTCAAATAAAAATACACATATTTGAATTCGACAACGAACGAATTGCCTTTGGTCCAGCATCTGACTCCGCCTCCACCACAGCCACCGCCTCCTGCACCAGCTCTAGCCTCAGCTATGTCCGGTCTATAGTTCTGTATTTGATGAACGTACCAGCACAATGCAATTCTGGCTGCATCTGTATCTATAACAGTAGCTGCAGATGCAGCTGCAGCTGCAGCAGCCTATGTATCCGTATCTCAATCTGAGCATGCATTTATTTCAAATGGAACAGTTAGATGGACACGGCTGTTGGCTTGAAACTGGGCCTCAATTTGCCGTCATGCATGCAAATTGCACTAATGAGCGTCACAAATTTTGCATAGACAAATGCCTGACCAGCTGTACATATATACAAATATTTATATATAGATATACATATATATAGCTAGACAAGTATAGCTGCACACATATGTAGAAATTGATGACAACCTTAAATTAAGCTGCGCTGCTTCTCTCTGGTGTCAACAGAAGAGACAAAAACACTAACCCCAAACCTCCTGGCGAGAGCAAAGTTTTCACGCACGGTCTCGTCTTTTACGTAACTGTGACAGTTTTTAGCTTTATTTTGTTGTTGTTGCTGCAGCTGTAGCTGCTATTGCTATTGCTGCAGCTCCTAATGCAGTTGCCATTTTTGCTCATTAAAGTAAATGCAGTTAATTAGAGCACAAAAACCATTTGTGCTGCCCAAAAAGCAACAAACGATACTTTAGATATTAGTATGTGAGCAGTTTTCAGTGACAGACTTCGAGATACCCTGGCTGTAAGTTAATCGCTTTCAATGCAAACTTTACGCTGAAATATATAATATTCAAATACCAGCAGTTCAATATCATTTTTCATAAAGTTTATGGATGTTTATTATTGAAAAGCGTTTGGCTTCATATCTAAATTGATGTCTTCATATACATATACATATAATATATATATTACCTTGGAATTTGACCAACTTTGACATCCATAAAGAATTTAAACTTCCTCTTGTCAAAGACGAAATAAAACCAAGATCCGATATATCTTGAAGTTTTTTTTTTACATTATAGTTGAGTAAGTTGAAAAATTTAAAATATCTTGATCGGTTCAGTTTTTATAGCATAAAATGTATGTACACATATAAATATGTTACATTAGTACTCGGACCATTAGAAAATATCGATTATAATCGAAGGCGAAAAAAAATTCCAAGTCCGTGACCTGACAAATAGTTAGTAGATAGATAGTAAAGTATGTTACTATATGCATAGATTAAGTTCAGTGGAGCTCAAAAAAAAAAAAAATATATATATAGTTAATTACTATAGTTAGTCGATTTGCTTACTATAAAGGTGAACAGAGCTTACAAAGTTCAGCTATTGACTGAGATCTAAAATAGTCTTTTCGTCTTTCATTTCAACCAATAAACATTATACCCTCTCTCTACTCATATATAGGGTACAAAAAAAAACCTCAACTAAAGAGTGAAGATGATTACGCTGTTGTTAATAACAAAACATGACCAAAACGAAGTCGGTATAAAAAAGCGAACGTTTGCTATGGAATGCAGTGTTAATTAGTGCACATAAATAAAAGGATAAGCGTAATGCGACAAATGTTCCAAAATAGTAGAACATTTTTACTACAAATGTTGCGCAGTAATTTCAGTTTTCCTCTATATTTCCCTCTTTCTTTCTTCCTCTCTCTCTCTGTCTCTCTCTCTCTCTCTGTGTGTGCATCATTAGCCGTAAGTGTGGCCAAAGAGATAAAGCAGCTCGTTTGATTGCAGCCATTAAAATTCATTAGCATTGATTGCATGCAACGCGCCTGCCACACGCCTCAAACAATGTTGCAAGCAAATATCACAGCTGGATGCCAGCTCGCTTGAAGTTTGTGGCAAGGTAAATTTCTTTAAATCATTTTAGTACTCACTCCGGAGCTTCACAGCTGGAGAAATGCATATTTTTCAGCTTTTAAAGTATTTCAGTAAAATTAGGCGAAGCCTTAAATGTTTTATTTAAGGATTTGATTGGGCTTCCTTCAAAGATTGCACTTCGATTCTAATAAAATATAATATAATTGATAGTCATCAGAAAATTATAAAATATCTGTGTATATAGAATTTTCATGATATAGAAACAATAAAAAGAATTCATTGAATTTTAAGTAAATATTTGGTAGTTGCAATAGTAATAAAAATATTTATTTATTAATTTTGATATTATATTGGAGATTCCACGTATATATTTTATATATATTTTATTTATATATTATATTTAATTTTCAAATGACAAGACATTGTTGATGAATATAAACAAATAATAATTATACCCTAATCAGGGTATAATGGTTTTGTTAAAAGTATGTAACAGGCAGAAGGAGGCGTGGCAGACCCAATAAAGTATATGTATTCTTGATCAGGGCGACGAGCTGAGTCGATTTAGCCCTGTCCGTCTGTCTGTCTGTCTGTCCGTCTGTCCGTATGTTTGAACGCGTCGATTTCAGAAGATATAGGAGCTAGAGACTTGAAATTTGAAACTGTAGGTCCGTATATTGCACGCGCAGATCAAGTTTATTTTTTAAATTCGATAACTGCTTCTGTTTTTTGTTATCGATAAAAAACCTTATCGAAAATCAGTTATAAAATTATATCTTCTACACCTTTAAAGATAGAGTCATGTGTAGAATCATGTGTATTTTTAAGATTTTCGGTTTTTGTCATTTTTTACCCCCCACCCTCCAAAACACCCCCTTCCCTACAAGTTTGCAAAACCCGTATTTCAAATACTAGAGACTTGAGAGTTGGCACACACACACATTTTATAATCACGGTCTGAAAGTTTTATAAATTTTGTACGTCTACAAAAAAAGATATTAAACAATTAACTTTTCAATGTAAGCCCACATGGCAGCCCATGCCTGATTATACGTGCGTGCGTATTTTTGTATGTGTGTGTGCATGTGTTAGTAGAAGTGAAATGACGAATTATTGAAATATTAGTTCCTGGAAGGGTTCAGGGGATCTCGTATTCGAGCAGTCTCGACTAGAGCTTTCTTACTTGTTTATACTGTTGTGCTACAATTGTATCTTCAATTTAAGGATATAGTATAGTATTACACTATACTAGTTTCCTCTAATACTATAATATTACTTATTAATATATACCATACTATACCACACTAAAATATAACTTTATTACTCTACCTGTATTTGTATTTGTATTTGTAATTCTTGAAGGACCTGCAAGAAGTTAAGTTTTAAAGTTTGGTTAAATAAGACAAACTCAATTGACCACAAACTGAGCGTAGAAATGTTCATCAGGTTGTTCGTTGCACTGTGCATACTGTTTCGCTTTGCATCTGCAACTGGCAATCGACTTGGACTCCAGTTGCTCAAGGCAATGCCAGAGTCAGCACCGAGCTGCATTTCTTTGTCGTTTAATTAACTAAACAATTGCTTTTTTGCAAAAAGTAGTTGGTAGCGAGCGGCAACGCAGAGTCCCATCTCGTTTGGCTGCAGCCATAAAAAAGGAACGCTTGAATGATTTAAGCCGTCGGCCACTTTGAGCCAACAGACTGAATCTGATCTTTTTAGCCATTTGCTGTGCGAGTCGCTAGCGCCAACTGCAAAGGGTCCATGACAGGCAGGCCAGGCCAGGCCAGGCCAGGCGAGGCGAAGCGAGGCCAGCCCGTCCTTCGGTTATGCAACATTTATTTAAGCTCACAGGCTTTGTGCTCATATGTAGCTTACTATGTACATACACACACATCTCTCATCCTCTTTGCCTTGCTTTATCTGTCCTCTTGTTGATTGCTTAAATATTCTCTTTTAGTTATCTCGCACTGTGTCATTTTTCTACACACATTCACACTCACGCACACTCCAATCCGCTGTTGTAATCCGTCGCATATCCCCATTAAATATTCACAATGTAAATATATAAATACGTAAATAAGATGCTTAACCAACACACGCTCTACACAAACACACTCACCCACACACTCATGCACACTCACACCCACTCACGCACACTCACACACACTGACACACACACTCACATACTCGCCTAGTGCATTTGCTTATGTGTTTGTGTCTTAGCGTGGAAATTCCAATGCTTAAGTTACTTACTCGTCATAGGCTTTGCAGAGATTGCCACGCCCCCATCTACCATCAAGCGCCCCCATCTGCTTGCATGCGATATGCGTAGCTACTTAGCATTACAGCGTGTACTCGAGCTTTGTATTAATTTAATTGAACAGCAGCGAGGTCCTGTGTTCGGTGCTCTCTATTCCATTCCGCTTATGGTTTCCACCTGCCTGAGTAGCTGAATACCTGCATGTGACTGGAATCTCAGAGAGAGAGAGAGAGAGAGAGAGAGAGAGAGAGATGTAATTATTTGTTGATGAAATCAGATATACAGACTCCTAGGCTATAGCGTATGCATCATGTTTTGGGTGCTCTTGAAGTTTTATAGAGGAAAACATGTTACATAAAAACAAATATATATAATTAGACATGTATATTTTTAATGAATTATGTTCGGATGTTCTTATTCGAAAAAGAAAAAAAACTAATTATACTTTTCAAGGTTTTGTTTCACAACTAACATAGAATATATAGATTTGAGGATCAAAGATTTATTGAGTATAATTATCACTGCGCGACTGTAAAGTTATTTGTAACCCTTTTAACTTAACAGTCGCACATTGAAAATAGTATAAAAAGCAATCCAAATCTATTTTGGTAGACTTTATGTCAAGAGAATATATAGAGAAATTGGGATTGTTCTTTATACTATTATGATCAGCATGCAGAACTCTAAGCGATAGTAACTTACTTTAATAATGAACACTTCAAGTAAATAAACCATATTATTGCTGTTAAAAAAAAAAACCTAACATTAATTCACGTACAATTCTTAAATGAGTTCTATTTCTGCAATCTCTATTTGAACTGATTATAAATTGCTTGTTGAATGTCGGCCTGAGAACTACAGAAAATGCACTTCATCTATTCATGAACTACTCCGAATTTATATACCTATTACAAGTATAAAACTTACAGTACGAGTGTTTTTCTTATGTTTCTATACTCCATCGATTTGTATGTTGGGGATGATGGCATATTCCATGTTCCTGATTGGAAAGGTTTACTGTTTAAGACAATCTATAGTAATTTTATTTGTCATTAAATTGCGCTACAAAAAAATGAGAATGCTTTGTAAAATGATCAAAAAGAAAAAGCTCCGTATCTATTCACGAGAGCAAGGGCTTGTGCATACTGCTATTCTGTTAAAAGTTGTTTTATCAAATTCTAGGAATTCTGACTTGAGTGTGACTTTCAAAATGATGTGAGAAATATGCTACCTGAATAATTGAGTGGTAACTGGAAGAGCTCATGCATTGATGTAAACGAATTCGCTGGAACTGTGCTTTCGCAATGCCAGAAACAATAGAAAAGACAAGTTCGTGGAGTGAATTTTAAATAGGTCAAGCATGTAAAGAAACTATGGCATATATTGAAGATATAGAATCATATAAAGCCTTATCACATATGCGACAATTATTCAGGAACTATTATCTGTTCTATAATTAAATTTAGGTTCATTAGAGAGCGACACATTCTAGTGAACTGCGTCCTAATATAACTGACAGAGACATGAACGTGGCACTTGCTACTAAATGAACACACACACAAACACACACACACATTGACTGAGATGATTGCGTTGTTGTAACGTCTCATTTGTGTCATTATTTTGTTGTCCGTTTTCGGTTTGTTTTTGCTCAACTAGTTTGGTTTGCTGCCATGTTAATTTTCTATTTTTCTTAATGTTTTTTTTTTTCTCTCGTTCAAGTAAAAGGCAAATTTTTCGGTGCATAAATTAAAATGCAAATCCTCTGCATGGCAAATCCCCCTGTAATTAACATACATTAGCACGAGCAAATGCAAAAGTTTTCTGCGCTATTTTGTTTTCCTTTTTCTTTTTTTTTTTTTTTTGCTTCCGTCAGAGCCGAAAACTTGCAGCGAGTGTTTGGGTGTGTGTGTATACACACTTAAACACACACACACACACACATACGTGTACGCTCATGCATACATTTATTTTCGTTAATTTCTGGACAATGACAGTTAGGTAATGTGGCGAAAGTGCACGGGGCGTATGCGCAATGTGCGCTAATATAAAAATACAGCGGCGCAGTGCAGAGTTCAGAGTGAAGCGAACGACCCAACGACCCAGAGACTGGCCAAAGGACTCCTCATGCATATGCACCGAGTGACTTGCCTTGTTGCTGCTGCTCTTGTTGTTATTGTTTTTGTTGTTTTGTAAGTATATAAAATGAGCAAAGACTGGGGATAGGCAGCCCAGGCCAGGCCAGGCTTCACTTTTCCTAGAGCAAACACACACACACACATATAGACACAAGACTCATACAAGGCTCTCGCTTGCATAATGAGTAAATTATATAAGGACCCTTGCCAGCAGCTGGCTGCGCCTGCTGCTCCTGCCAGAACATGCGGCTCACTTGAATTTCCTTGCTGGCATTTTCTAGTCAATGTATTTTGCCTCTATTTTTCTTTACTTTTTTTTTTTTTTGTTTGTTTTGGTTTTTAATTTTTTGGCAGTTTTTTTTTTCTTTTTTGTATTTGAAATTTTTCCACATGGAAAATTATTTGATTTATTTCCACTTGGACAAACTGGCACTGCAATAAATCTTCGTTCAATATGGCAGAGTCACACAGTGGACTGTAGTAGTTGAAGCAGGAGACGAAGCAGCAGCAGGAGCAGCAGCAGCAGGCCGTAGAACGCACAGGCTGCACATATGCCCACAAGGACATTGCGGCAGTCTCCACGTGCGTGCGTGTGTGTGTGTGTGTGTATGTGTGTCCTGCGTGTCCATGTGTGCGTTTTGCAGTTGAAAACAAAAATTTTATTTAGTGTTTAGTGCGCCGTTTTGGACAGCTGCAACAGACACAGCAGCATCAACAGCAACAACAACAACGAGAGCTCCAACTGTAGAAGTAATTGTGAAGAATTCGCTTGGCCAGAAAAACGACAAAGACACTGACCGCAGCAATGCTTTCAATTTTCAACAACAAAACTTGTGCAAAATGCAGCAGCAGCAGCAACAACAACAGCAATGAGAACTACGTGTAGTTGGAATCTGATGAGCACGAGTTATGCTTTTGAGGATGCGACTCTGGTGACGCCAATGGCTGGTCCAAGCTGCTAGCAGGTCTATAAAATGAAACTTTATTACACACGTCACACACGCACACACACACACACACACGCACACATGCACATTTTGCAGTTTAATTGAATTGTTTCCGGCTTTCTCTGCTGGCATTTACATGCAAGGCACATACACACACACATACACACACATACACACACATACACACACATACACACACACACATACACAGATAGATATAGACGGAGTCTCAAGCGACCATCGCCTAATTTTTGGTAACTTATCTAAATTTGCTTTCTTCAAACGCAAAATTGTCTGTGCCTCATTTAGTTCTCTGCCTATTTTGATACACGTTCACAAAATGAAAAGAGTATATTGAATGGGCCAGTTTATTCATTAATAAGTGAGATAGAGAGATTTCATATACACTATGTTATAAATTATCTAAAAATGTCTTAAGTTTATATGGTATATAGAAATATGATAGAGCTATAACTCAAGAAATTCTCATTCAAGGGTCCAAGGGTCTGCTAGCCCCCGCGTTAGATCGTGGAGAGGCCTCAACTGACATTATCCTCAAGATCTATTGGACTGGGTCTTAGTTTAAAACTATATCTTTTTAAAATCCTCAAAATTTCATCATATAAAAATATAAATACAATTTAAATTGCCTTAAATTTTGCACTATAAATATTCCATCAAATTTTAAAATAAATAATGAAATCAAAAGCTTCTACATATACATCAGCATGTAAAAGCTAGAAGCTGGAAAATTTGTAGTAAGTATTAAGAAAGAAACTTTAAAAGCTATTATTGATAGATAACTGATGAACTTTTCTTCAGATAAAACCATAAAATATGTACCCTATAGACAGAAGCTATGCTAAGTCGGTTAATACCATGCCTATTAACGGTTGAATGATAGAATCAACAAATTTTAGACATAACTTAAAGATCAACAGAAAAGTCTTCAAAAATACAATTTACTCATATACTCTGTAGCTTTTGAACTATAAGCGAGTATGGCGCAATCGTTGAGGCTCAACAAAATTCTGTTTACTTTTTTATTTTTTTTATTATGTTTTGCTGGTTTCAGCTTGGGTCTGGGTAATTTAATGAAATTTTATTATAATGCACATGCCCGTTAAACTTTATTATATGCTAAAGTGTGCAGCAGCCAGAAGTCTGTGCCAATGGCTACTTGCTTCGTGTTTTTGTATGTGGAGGCTGGATGAAAACCACGAAAACTTGGTGCATAGCTTGAGGCGCTGTTAAAAAATAGCTGAGAATCATTTGACCAGAAGCTCAAAAGGAATTTTCATGCAGTTTGTGGCTTTGGGGCTGCTCTTGGCCTATCGAGTAGGTGGGGAACAAAAAAGGGAGATCCGTTTGTTAACCGACCTACGAGCTGTGGGTTTAACGCCTGTCGTTTTGTTGAACGCGTTCAAGCATTAAAATAAATACAAATTAAAATATTTGTGAACGTGCGAGTGTGTGAATGTGTGAGTGTTATGTGTGTGAGAGTGTATGTGTGTGTGAGTATGTGGGTTAGCAAATTTCTAGCCAAAAATTACTTTGGGTTTAATTGCTTGGAATTGTTTTCGTTGTTTGTTAAGGCGGCAGGAATTTCGTTTAACCCAGACGCAATTAAAACTTTGAGCTGAGCTAAGGAAAAAAACCAGGTGTACTAGAATTTCATATATTAAAGATATATATTAATATAGAATTTGATTGAGTTAATATTGCAGTAGACTTTAACTGCTGATTGCAATCTAGGGCAATCTGAAGTTGGTTACACTTTGAGTGCCGGACTCTGTGCTATTATGAATCTGTTATATGTATTATATATATTTAATTTTAATTTTAATTTAATTACTGATTAATGAATGGTCGAAAATATGTCCTTTATATTGGCAATTTTTTTGGATTTAAAGCTTTCAGCCCGCTGAGATAAAAAAAAAGTGCACTGTATTCTGCCGATATGGCAAGCATATTTGGAGGATTGCTGTAATATCCAATCAGTAACGTATATAGGTAGGTAAAAAAAGAGTCTTCTGGTACCCCCAGCTTCACCTTGTTCTAAGTACTTTCTTATATGTCTTATTAGTTTTTAGTTTTATTTTTATTTAAATGCCTTTACAAAAATATAGATATAATATTTTTTTTGTGGGTTATATTTATTTGCAAACTATCCTATAGGACAATCGGCAATTATGTTAGATTTACATTACATACACAGTACGATATCATATTTCTTTGATAACTCAACCCATTTCTTTTTTTTCGACAATAATCGATAATAAGATTTCGTTTCAGATTTATTCTGTAGATCCATGTGACGAATACAAAGATTTATAGGCTTTGGATACGACTCCCTCTTCGCTCCAAATTAATAATAAAAAGCGTACTAGGGATTTGTGCTTTGGCTTGGTTAGGGTATCCTTTTAGGAAGCGGGTAATGATGCCGTTGCTTGTTAAGTTGTTGGCAAGGGGGTTGGGAATATATTTTTGTCCAGACTAGCTAAATATAGTCAGATATATTACTGAACCATACTGAACATAGAATGTAATAACAGAAAAAATCTTTTATAGATTATTTTTAATTTTTAGTATATTACTTATATTTTAAGTGTAATTATAAGTAAACAATGAAATAAATAAAAATACTTATAGGAAAATCATTAGTAAAAGCCGCATAATGCAGAGTAAGAAATGGAAACACAATGTGACAGATTTGCTAACTAATCTATATCCTTGAGCATAGTTGATAAAAACTAAAATCATCATTGGAGGTAGTTTCTTGTTTATTTATTAAATGTATTTATTTAAGCATTGGAAAACCAAATTTGAAACTTTAAATAACAATCTATGAGTCTAACTATGGTTAACATTTAAACAAATTTCATTATATATTAATATTTGTAATCTCAGTTTTTTAATTTACAATTTATATTTAAATTTAACTTATTTTATTTACTTTAATGTACTAAAATCCTTGACAACTCTTGATGACTTTGTTGAATTCAGTTGATGTTTGCAATGCTTAAAGCTCTCTCTTAATGTATACGTTAAGGATATCATTATTTCTAGGGGTGTAGCAGCTGCTGTTGGTTATGCCTTAAATATGGCTGAAAACCAATTGGAAATGTATAAATTATTGTTTTAATTTCATGCTTAAATTAACAATTAATAATTCGATGCTTCGAGAGCTTAGCAGGCAGGCGGGCAGACAGTAGCAGACTGTCAGGGGAGATTGAGTTGTCCTTTGTTTACCTATGGCCTGATTTCTGATTTATAGCCGAGTTTGAATCGAGCATGTCCTGCGTCAGTTGATTTGTTATCAAATTTACAAAATCAGAAGGCAAAAGTTTAACAACGTCTGATATGATATTTACGATGGGCTGTGGGTGTCTGGCAACCGCAGGCAGGAAGTGGGTATCCACAGCCCACAGTTAATGATTACAAGTTGCTCAACCACACAACAGAGGCAACAACAACAACAGCAGCAACAACAACAACAGTAGCAGTGGCAACATAAATTACAAAATATTTCAAGCTGCGAGTCCCTCACCTGGATGCGCCCCAAGTTGAGCCACGTCTTGTCCTTGTTGCTGTGTGTGGGTCCTTTGGCACGTCTCTGAAGTTGAGCTGGGCAGAGTTGAGCTGAGTTGAGTTGAGTTGAGTTTCATTTTGCCTCTCGTTGCGCTCGACTGAAGCGCAAATACCGGAAATTGTTGTCAAGATAATTATTGTTATTTGTTTTACCAACAAAGGCACAAATAACGAAAGAACAACAACAACAACTTATGTATCGCCTGCCTGTGGTTTGTCTTTGTGCTCGAGACTGGTTCATCAATCCGCCAAAAGCATCAAAACTTTCCAAGCACTTGGACGCTCTTTGCGCGAGCAGTAGAGGATACACTGGGTACACTCTACACTCTACCCCGCATCCTTGACCAGGTAACGTGTGTTATTTGTGGGCGAGCTGCGGCTGCTGATGGTGGCAGCTTTGCTATTGGCACTGCTCCCAGCCTAGCCCCGCCCAGCCCCCAAGGGTGATAGTTTGTGGCTGTGGTTGGCATCAAACTTAACAAGTTCCAGCAACTCGTTGTGGAGCAACTGATTAAAATTTGAGCACTTGATTGATTCTGAGCAGGAGTCGCAGCAGCCGCAACGGCAACTCTGATGAATTTGCTGCACTTGCAACGGAATTTGATAACTAAGGCAACAATATTTACCTGCTTGAGGACATTGATAGCATCGTGCACTTTCCACTGACAGTGGAGCACGTCAGCCACCAGCCAGCAGCCAACAGGCAGCAGGCAGCAGGCAGCAAGTTTGAAGTGTGCAGTCGAACTCCTTTCTGCCCTTTGAGCCGCACTCGTTCGCTGAAGTTTCGTTTACATGTTGCTCTTCACAACTTGTTATTGTTTTCGTACGTTAAAAAGACGATATCGTGTGCGTGGGCGTGAACATTGAGGCACCCGCACTGTCTGCCCGCTTCAAGTGCTCCCAAGTGTGTGTGAGTGTGTGCACTTGACATTTGAACTGCAGCTGTCAAAGTAACATCAACGCCGATCCGAATGGCATGTTGTAAAGTGAGCCCAAACGCAGGTAATATCAACCAATACCAATGCCAGGTTTTTACGGCTTTTAATTAACCCTTTTGTCTAGGGCAACATGTATATATGTATGTATATGATAGCATATGGGGCTGTGTGGCCCTGACACGAACATCAAGATTGCCGCACGCCTCTGGTAAAAACTGTAGTTGTAAACTATAACTTGGTTGGCGGGCGGAGAGGAGGGGGCAGAGAAGGGCGATGGGTGTAAGCCACTGAAATAAAACTTTAGTAATTAGCAAAAGGAGTTAACTGATTTCGCAGAAGGCCAGCAGCATTAACTGCAAATGAAGCAGTGCACAGAGCAAAAATGTGGCCACACCACCAACGACAACAACAATAACATTAAAAACAACAACAGCAACAATGACACGAAACGTAATGAAGCAGCAAAGTAAAGAGAACACCATGCAGGACTCGACATAAGAGAGAGAGAGAGGGAGAAAGAGAGAGTGTCTGACTAGGAAATACCCTAAACTCTGTTAAAACATTTTATTTATTTTTTATTTTATATATTTGATTTAAAACGCTTTCACCTACCATTAGTGGCAGTAATTTGGTAGGCGATAACAAATGATTAAATATGATATATACATAGAATTAGTTTAACATATATATTATTATTACTATTGTTGCATTCTACCTAAGATATGTTATATGTATGTATATGTTATCGGTGTGATATTATGTCGTTGTGTTAGCTACTATCTGAATCTGAGTTGGCATTTTAGTGAAAACGAGAGAGACAAGGAGAGAGATAACTATAGCTGTTGCTAAACATGGTCCCGGATTTTGGTAAGTGAGAATGAGGGGAATACTTGTGTCCTTTTCAAAGTATCGATATGATTTCGATATGCGAGAAGAATGCGACCAAAAATAGAGAGTCTGATAAAAGCAGTCGGAATAGGCACATGACCCAGGACTTTTTTAAAAGTAGGATCGTTGTGCGAGCAAAATAGCAATTTTAGCATTTGAGAAGAATCTGTGACACCGAGAGCTCGTAAAAATAGAGATGATAACGCTTTGATATATAAACGATATATTCTGATCTATGTGATATTCGCACTTGGGTATGCGTAAAATCTTGAGAGTGTTTCGATTTTAGTGAGACTTCAATTAAGCTATCAATCAAGTTATATCAAAGACATATATCAGGTCATACGGTGACGGGAGATGGGAAGATGGGTTACCTTTGTTTATATAGAAGATAGATACATAATACACCTAAATATATAGAACATATATACAAAATACATTTACATATTGAGAAGATATGTACATTATATATTTTAATATAAAGAAGGTATATAGATAGTACACTTAAATATATAGAAAATATTTACATAGTGCCTCTGCTTGCTATATTCATTTGCTCAGTTTATTATACCCTGTTTACCTATTTCCATTAGAGCATATGAAAACACACAAACACACACACACACTCACACACAAACACATGTAAGAGACAGAAATAAAGGCAAGAAGCATTTAGCGCATTGCGGAGGATCGTTTCGATACCTACAGCGACGTCGTCTAGATGAAAATATAACGGAATTAAATTAATTACAATCATTATCGCCTGGCACCTGCAACTGCCACTTGGTTGCGGAGGTGGGGGAGGAGGCAGAGCGGGGAGGCAGAGGCATTTGCCCCGTTGGCATTTGCTGCTGCAGTAAGAGGCAACAGCAAGAGCCAGTGCTAAGCAGTAAATTTTTGCTTCATTAGCGCAACACACAAACACACACACACACACACACACCCATACACATGCACACTACCAAAATAAAACAGCTGCTGACTTCCAAAAAGTGATAAAGTTAATTGGTTTATTGTCTTTGTGCTGGTTTTGGTTTATGGTTCCAGATTCAACTCCTCTCGGCAGTTAGTGCCTCATCTTTATTTAAGTAGAAAGTTAATTAGGTTCATACATATTAAATTGAAGACAGATTATTGCAATGCTTGCATTGGAGTTAATGTGCAAATACAAAGAGAAGCAAAATAATAAATAAAAAATCTGCAATTAATGCAAAATTTATATAAATGAAATATGTATGCAATAACAAACCAACACGAAATAAAATATCAAAAAATGTTTAGAAATTTTGAATAAGTGTTACTTCAAGATTAGGAATTAGTGGTAAGCACTTTCTTATAGAAGTATCTTCTCAAAGAAAATTCATAAAAACTAGTATTATTCGACAAAAATGTGTTTTGAAAACAATAAAAAGCGTTGTTATATTTTTGTAAAATTAAAAAATATATTTTATAATGATTAATAGTGCTATCGAACATATATACTTTATTTCAATTTTTAATTTATTTTTTATTTGTATTTTAGCTTTTTAAAAATTAAAGTTGATGTATAATTTGTATTGTTAAATTGATTTTTTAGTTTACTATTGTTATGCCGCAAATTGTACAGGAGTATTTTATGATAAAATGTAAAACTCGAAGTAATGTGAACATTTTTTCAATATTGAGCTGAAATGAAAATGAGAGGAAACTAAATGGGATGGCAATATATTCTTGACTCTTTGAAACTATTTCTCTGGCAGAGTCTTTTGACAAGTGTGCTAGGTTGGAAGTTGATAATGGCTCTAACCAATTAAATATTTAGCTAGTTCTCAGTAGCTCCACTCTATACTGACTGATCTATGAAAAGTAGCCTATGTGGTACATAATATATAATAAATATAATATAATAAAGCTTTATATGCAAGGGAAACTATCTATATATGTCTTTTAAGGCAAGGGACACATAAAATATTGACTTGATCCATCTGATACATACTCGCACACTAGGTCAGCAGGTAACCTTTCAAAACTAATAGAAAAGGACACACATATAATTAACAACAGGGCGAAGAAAATGTTTCTGTTGCAAGGGCAATATTGCTTTTCCTCTTTAGGTATATTGAAGAGTCTATTTTGAGTGATCTGAACAGAAAAAATTACAAAATTTTATGATAGCATTCTGCGCTTAGAGTACAGCTTACCTGATGGCATCGGCTATCCGTATAAAAGACTTTTAAGTCTCTCGAAGAGCTAAAAGCTTGCATGTAATTTTGTAATTATTTATGATTATGTTCAGAAATTGCACAACAATTTTTCATAATTTTTAATATTTTTATTTGTTATATATATATTTAGAGCTCCACATATTAGCAAAGTGCAAAATTCAAGCAGTAGCTCATTTAGATCAAAATACTATTGCATATCAAATAATTGCAATGGGAATGGCATACAAAAAGTTGCACCTCTAGTTGGTTATTATTATTTTGCATTTACAGAATAGAGCAGGTATTGATTGTTCAACGAGATTATTTGTTTGGGGGCAATAATTTTAGCATTGCAACGCTGCAATTGAGAAGTTATTTGTGCCTTTGTGATACGGCGCTTGGCATGACAAAAACTATTATTTTTTGTTTAATTAAAGCTGGAGTTGTCAGTGAAAAATGTCAGCAATGCCAGAGGCAAAAATATCTCTAAGCTTCAGTAAATTGGATAAATGGCAGAGGCCCGTGCCACAAAGGCCGAGACAAAGGCTTAAGTTAAGCAAACATTTGCTTTTGGCACTGACAGCTTTTCGGTAGAGAGTTGTAAATAAATATTTATGACCTGTAGCTGCAGCAATAGAGTCGTATTGCATGTATAAGACAATTGTAATTTACTGATAATAAATATTAGATGGGGCAAGCTAATGGCTAAATCAGGCAACTTAGGCTACTCCAGAAGCCTTGTCCTAATCGTATGCAGTACTAATTACGACCAACAGCATTATGCATAAAATATGTGCGCCATATAAATCAAGTGTGGGGTGAACCAAAAAACTTACTTATAAATATTTCCATTTGTTTGCTGCCATTGTTGTAGTTGCTGTTGGTGTTGTTGGTGCTGTTGAGGTTGTTGTTTCTGCCTCTTGTTCGCCTGTGTTTGCTATTAATTAAGTTGGAAATAGAAACACGCAAAAGCACTCTTAGGGGCACGAGTGCAGCCTATTTTTAGGCGCAAACGCCTGCATGACAGCCCAAAGAATGCCAGTGAAATGCAATTAAAATGGCACAGCCCATACGAAATAAGTTAAAAGCATTCGCCTAAACAAGTCCAATTTCAATCCCAGGTAGCACAACATTTACAGCTTGTTTTCGACGGGCGAAATGTGTTAAATGTCCGCCACGCCCACAGGGAAACAAAAAATATAGCCCGGCCAGCGGTACTCACAAACATCATTACATTTGCTTGGTCTCCACTTTTTTTTCTTTCGCCTCTCTCATTTCGCTGTGGCTCTTTTGGCCATTTGGTTAATTTGCAAAGCGCATGCAAAGCGTGCAGCGTACGCGGCGTATGCGCAATGTACCGGAACATAAGAGCACAAATGTGAAATATATGTATGTGCATTGTACACTGTTTTACCTTTTTTTTTTATATATTTTTTATTTTTTTTTTTTTTTTTTTAGCATTTTTGCACGCACTTGGCATGTGTCTGTGTGTGTGCGTGAGTGTGTAAATACAGCTATTTTAATTACTGTGTAATTAGCGACACGGAATGGGCGAGCACCTGAGATGTGGGCGCTCAGGTGCGCGGGGCATCAACCGAAAGGCGTGCAGCGCAAATTACGCGACAATGAATTCAAATCAAACACTGTCTGCCGAAATGGCGACATGGCGACATTATGTGGGCACAGACACAGACAAACAGACATAAACACGCAGTTACAAACACACACACACACATTCACACACACACACTAACACATACTTGCAGCAATCGGCAGCCAAGTAGAAAAAAACAGAAGGGAACGCAAATGAAAGTCAGATGCCATTCTAAGGGTAGAATAAGAATAGCGACTTGCATATATACAATTATATTTTAATACTCTTATTTTACCTCAAAGAATATATAGAGAAACAAAATTGAGTTGAGTTTGTAGAATTATTAATGAGTAGAGCTATAAATTATTAAATAAATATTATGTAAAAAGTTAAAAAAATATATATATATAATATTTTAATATTTGCACACAATTTATTTATATATTTTATAAAAAAATACAGCAAATTATATAAAGAAAATAAATTCTATAAAAATATTTTTTATATAGCAGTTTTTATATAAATTTTTTTATATTTCTAATATACCAATGAAATATAATTGAACAATTTTCAAATTAGAAAAAAAAGAAAAGCAAATGATATAAAAAAGAGTTTTCCTACAGAAATATAAGTTATATACTTATATTATATATGTATATATATATACATATATAATAATATTAAAAAATTGTTCTTATTTTTTTCTTTTTTTATTACCATAAAAATTTACTAGATGTCATTAATGTTTCAAATAAGATAAATACAATTATTTTTTAATAGTAATATATAATATTATATTATTTAATTTATTTTATTAATTAATTATACCAACAAAAAAAAAAACTGCTGAGCTTTAATTGATTTTTTGTTTGTTAAAACTGTATCAAATCAATGGATATAATAGTTTTACTATAGAGTTTTTAATTACAAATTTGTTGATACTGATTTAGTTATTGGACTGGAACAGATATAAAGATATGAATATTGAGTTGAATCTATAGTTAATGTTTGGTCAAAATATTGCGTATTTTAGTTTAAGCTGAACTATTATACTTATGTATGTTATCTATATTGAAGATCAGCCTAGTTTCTTGTATCACGTTGCATTGTTGAACAGTCTTTACTCTGCTGAATTTAATATACGGCTCATGGTTTTGTAAAGCAGCACCGCCATTCCTTGAATCTTATGCCGGAATGGAAAACGCTCCCGACCTATAGTTACTAATAAAACTATTTCAAAATATCAATTTAAGATGTAGCACAAAGAGTTTTAATTTATATGAAGCATGATACATTCTGAAAAGAAAATTTGGAATCGGAACGAAATCCATACACGCATGAAAAGCTCTAAATTATATTTATATTTAAAGTCTTTTCTAAGCCAACTGATGAAAGCTGTTTATGGATAGGCTCTTTACAGAAGAATCTTTACGAACAATTTCTTAATGCAAATTGGAAGTATTTTGTGGCCTTTGAAAAGCAATATATTATATTCGTTTTGTATTCAATAGAATAGTAAATGAAAATCAATTGAATTTAAGTTTTATTAAATGCGAATTTTATGTTTATATTGTGAAAGGCCTATTTTAATATTATTTATATTATCTAATAAAAACTGATGCTCTCGTCTTCGCTTTCTTTTCGAATTGAACTGCTTCATGTTCTTTTGATGGCCTTATAGTTAAGTAACGATAGTTAAGCATAATACTCCCCCTCTAATTCCTATTTTCCTACAATACCTACCTACCTCAGCTGATGAACTTTTGACTCAAATTAAGATGCTAATATCAGACCAAGAAGTGATATCCGCTTAACCGTTAAACTTATGCAGTCAATTTAAGTTTCCAAGTCCACGTTCAATTTGAAATACCCGACCGCAGAAGTGTATTTCAATAAGGGAAAGGTAACATCAACAAGCAAGTCGAGGACATTAAGGCCGCATGACGCGCTGTTGCTCATCCGGCAAACAAAGCCTGCACTGAAGCGTGCTCATAGAGACGGGAAGAGGGCAACAGCATAATAAAGAGTGAGAGAGAGAATTAGACGGAGAGAGAGAGAGAGAGAGAGGGAAGGGCTGTGGGGCAAGCTGCTGGCAGCGTCGCTATTTCTGACGCTGCCCTTGTGCCAATCTTTTGTATCTGGAGTACTTTGGCATGTCATTCGCATTTTAAAGCAGCTAAGCTTCAGCTTCAGCGATAAGCAGCGAAATTAGATTGAATGAAGGTGCAGCTCCAGCAGCTACGGGTGCCCAATCTGGAGACTAACAAGCATTTTGGCTTGTTGTTGTCACAATCGTCTACGCAGCTGCCCAACCCACAGCCAGGGCAAAGAGTAATGAAGACAGGGAGACAGAGAGGGAGACAGAGAGGGAGATAGAGAGAGCAAGAGAGATAGAGAGCAACCCTCGATGTCGCTGCTTCACTTATTTCAATTATTTCGCTTTGTTGCTGCGCTTTAAATATTTATCAATCACAAAAGTTTGTTAGCTCTGGCAAAGCCCGCAGCAGCAGCGACATCCTGCTTGGCTACGCTTTCATTCCTCCTGGCTGGCGACACGAGTAAGTCGCGCCTCATTCATTTCCGGGTGGCCAGAGTTCATTTTGTTGTTGTCTTGGAAAACCAAAAATTGCAGTTTGTGCTTTCAATTTGCATTCCTCGCTGAGCACTTGAGCCCTCCTGCCGGAATCCTTGCTCCACTTACTGTTGTTTAGCACAGAATTCTGTGCAACACGCACGTAAATCAGCCTGCGTGTGCGTTGGGCAAACACTCGAGCTATGCACAAAAATGCCTTAGATTATTGTTTTCCCCCGGGTTGGCTTTTGATGGGCTCCTTTGTTTTTTTTGGCGCACCCTCTTCAGTGTGTGTGTGTGTGTGTGTGTGAGGGTGTGCGTGTGTGGCAGCTTAGTTGTCAGCATTGTGGTCTGCGAACTAAGCTGCCTTGTGGCTGCTGCACAGCCGGAGACTGAAGCACTGAAAAACTTCATTTGCCACTCATTAATAAATTCATGAAGCTGCTGCTCCTGCTGCTGTCGACGTCCTCGTGGCTCCCTGTGCGCCTGGTTTATTAGCCATATGAAATATGATGCCAGTGTCTGGGCCGTTATGCAGCATCCAGTCCCTGCCACCCTCTCTCCACCCCCAGGTGGCAGCTTACAACGCCTTTTGGCAAGCGGCGGCATATTTTTTGAGTTTATATTTATATTGCATACCTTACGGCGCAGCAGACGGTAATGAAGTTACAGGTGTGCGAGCGCCTGGAGTGGGCGCAATGTGCGAATGCTGTTATTTTGTAAAAGATTATAGGGGTAGGTGAGCTGGAGTTTGAGTGCCTGAATATGTTGACAGCATCAGTTCAAGTTAGAGTTCAACTTGATGCAGTCTCTGCTAATAAATTAGCTAAGCAATTACACTTACCAAGAACTCACATCAGCTTACTTTTGGCTATCCTCTTTTTACTCTTGTGTAGCGCATTAGCAAGTCCATGTGGCCCATCCTTTTATGACTCTTTTGCACAAAAGAATAGCATGCGTTCGCTCTTTGCCTGAGTCAATGATATTTTCAGAGTTGTGGTGGGCGTGCTTCACTCCAGTTTGAACTTAAGCACTTCCTGTTTGATCGGAAGCGCCTCTGGGGAAATTGAAAAAGGTACTTCAGCGCCGACAGCGCAGACAAAAAAAAAAAAAAAAAAAGAAGGCAGATGGAGGCAAGGCCAACACATTAAGCACAATATGAGCAGGCTGGTCGACGGCTCGTTCGACAGTCAGTCAGTCTATCAGTCTGTCAGTCGGTAAGACGGCCGGGACAGGTAAGTGAGGCAGCTATGCAGCTGGGCCACGACTGTTTATCAAATGGAAAGCCAGAGGCCTGTTTGGCAAGCAACAGGATGCAGACTTGTACCAAATTGCTAAGGTATTATAAGGATTTTGTGTGTCTGTGTGTGTGTGAGTATCGTGTGTACTTTATTTTACCAACAGACATTTGCGTCTTAAAGAAAACATGTTGCTTTACAGGCTGCCTCTTGTCTTTGGTCTTACGCCCTGGCAGGGAAGTATTAAGTTTGCCTAAGCAGGAAGCTGCTAAGGAAGCGCAGGTGATTTGCCAAATAAGCTGTTGCCAGCGACACCCAACCCCACAACGAGCCAACTAGCAGCATTGTGTTTGGCAAATTATGGCATAAATGGCCAAAAGCAAACTCATGTGCTTCGGCAACCATAATTTGAGTCTATGGAGCAACAGCAACAGCAACAGCAACACAACGATGGCAACAGCAACGGATAATCATATCAAGCGCCAAATGTGGCCACATAAAAAGTAAATCTATGCCATTATGTCTTTATCAACTGGCTGTCTGGACTTGTGCGAACTATTTGCCACACATGTTGCCCAAAACAGAAGCCACGCGCTGTCCAGTTATTAAAAAGAATTTGCCCTGCTGGATCAGCAATTTGGCAGGCGCCGACCTAATGGGCCACAGTGACAACAGTTGTCGTTGTTGCTCTTGTTGTTGTTGTTCTTGTTGTTGTTGTTGCTGGCAATCGGCGCATTATGTTTGACACTTGACAGAGCTTAGGCGTAATTGCTATGACAGCAAAGCGTAAAAGTGTGTTGCAAGTGCCACGTGAATGGACTTAATGGTCAGCAAGTATGAAATTAATGGCTTATTTCGGTTACGGCCATTGTAATTAGAGTTGAGATTAAAATTGTGAATGATCGTATTATCATTGTCATACGGTTAAGCGGCATGCATTGAAAATTCATTTCCGCTTCAAGAGTTGCTACACATTTTCCCTTTGCCCATTTCCATTTTGTATTAACTTGCTGAATGAAAAGCTGTATATCCCCAGCTGCATTCCAGCTCCAGCCCCCGCCCAAGCCCAGCACAGCCCATTCCAGCCTAACCACCTCTTCAGCTGCCGCATATTTATATTCCATTTAAGTTTTTTCATTACGAACAGCAGCCGCTCTGGGGAGCATTTATGTAGGCAGGCCAAGAATTTTGCGTTTGCAATAAGAAGTCATCCCAAAGAAGCAGAAACTGGCAGAAACTGGCAGCAGCAGCAGAACAATTTTCAATTTTCTTTTTCATTTCCGTTGTTAATTTCAGAAAATAACACAAATTTATTTTCGCATTTTTTCAGCGGAATTCCATTGCACTCAGATGTGCGGTACATTATAATTATTAAGTTGCCTGGTTACCGGTGCACCAGCCAGCCAAGCAGTTGCATTTCGTTACGTTGTTTATGCAAATGCGCATCAAATTAGCCCCGGCTGGCAGCTAAGTTAACGTCGCCAGCGAAGGCTTTGCCTCTCATGCGTTTTATTACATGTGACGCATTCGTTTGCCTTGGATCGTAATTGGCCGGTGGCATGATGGCTGCTTGGCTGACTGGCTGGTTGGCTGACTGGCTGGGACCATGCAGCTCTATGCAGCTCCAACTGGTAACTGGTAGCTGGTAACTGGCAACTGGTAACTGGCAGCAATTGGCATGCAAATGTACGACATCGATTAAAATTTTATTACACGCCATGTCGGCCATGGGCCACGGCATGGCATGCCATCGTATGGCACTCCATGGGAATGGCAAGGTAAGGCAATAAATCAGGTCGACTTTATAGGTAAACCCAACGAAAATTGTCTGTCTGTCTGTCGGCCAGACAACGCCAGCCAGCCGGAGGGACAGCAGCTCTAAGCACATCAAATGTGGGATTTTAAATGCCAAAGCCCCGAAAACAACGACAACAATAGAGTGCCCTGTGCCCTCTGCTCCTGCTGCTGCTGCTGCCTGGCAGAGTCCTTGCCAGACACTTGACGGTGACACTCTTAAGGTAATTGAATTGAGTGAAATGTTGTCGTCGTTGCCGTTGTTTCTGTTGCCGTCGCGTCGACGAGACGGAAATTAAGAAGATGCTCCCAACAAGGATAACATCTTGGCAAGGACATCCATTCAATAGTAGCTTCCTTGGACACTCCTCCGCCTCGTCCGCTTTGGCTAGTCACCATCATTATGTACAACATATTTTGCAATATTCCATTTAATTCTATCAGTTGCAGTCGAGCAGGTGGAGGTCATCTCTTTGTGCGTACACATTGAATGCAACTCGGGCTGTCTGAATAGCAGAGCTAAAGAAATCAGAATTCAGCTTCAAAGCTGTTTTCCAATATGAAACTTCATTGACAACCGCCTTTTTACTTTGCGAAAACTTATTTCTCTAATACATCCGAAACAGCTATCTCGATGCACTGAAAGATTATTAAATAGTTAAAATAAAGCCAGGTTGGCACTCTAGCAAGCAAATCAAATGGATATATACCCAGTGAAAACTGGCATTGTACGACAATCTGTCCGAGCTACCTGGGGGGCTGTGGTCGGCGCGGTTGTGGTGTCTACATTGGTGCTGTGTGCCACTGAAAAATGCTCTGCTTATAAATAAAACATGCCAACCGCATGTGAGTTAAAACATGAAACATTTGACCCTCGTCCCCCCTGCCCCATATAAAATTGCATGCTTATATGAGAAACCACATAACATTGAATACAAAAATGGGGGAAAGTCAACTCAAAAGCTAACCGAATGGGAGATATCCTCTTTTTAAAGTCATAATTAAAAATTTGTATAATCGTTTAAATTATTGTATATATAAGAAAATATATAGATGTATACACTTATTCAACTTATTCAACTACCTGTACACGATTAGGCACTCGAAATGTAACCTATTCAAAAGGTTCTATTATTATAATTAGTTTTAGTCTATATTTGCCTCTCTTCCTTATCTTTCTAACAGTCTCTCTTTTAGTCTAGCACTCTCTCTCTCTCTTTCTCTCTCTCTCTCTCTCACTCTCTTTAATTTTAACTAATGCCTCTTGAACATATTTTTTATACTCTGTTGTTAATATATATATTTGCCTATATTTCTAAAAGTCTCTCCTTTTGTCTCTCACTTTCTTTCTCTCTATCTCCCTCAATTTATAAATATGTATATCCCTATTGAAAATGTTTTAGCCTAAATAACACTTTAATATGAAATAAATAAGAAATCTGATTTTTTAAATTTCACACAGCTAATATACTTTGTTTGTACTTTAACGGAAGTAGCACGCAGGGAACTGAAAAATATAAGAGATAAGCCGAAAATGGAGCTAGGGGGAGTTTGAGTGGCCCAAGTATGGCGCTGGGGTATATGGGGTATATGATGGGCATGTACACCAATTATACAGCTTGTTAAATTTCTTGTACATGCATACACACACACACGCACACATCCACACACCTTGCCGCCCATCCACTCAAACACACGCACTCTCAGCAGATAACGAGAGGAGCATGTCGCAAATATCCAGAGAAAGATTTTCAATTTCTGTTAATCTGAAACGAGCATACAAGTTCGTCGCCTGAAGCGAAGCAAGAGCAAAGGCAAAGGCAAAAGCAAAAGCAAAGGCAAAGGCAAAGGCAAAGGCAGAAGCAACAGCAAAAGCTGCCAATGCCATTGTTAAGAATGAGTCGGGGTAGCATTACTCCAATATACATACACTGATATATGTATGTGCAAACGATTTGTGCATATCGTATGCTCTCTCACACACACACAATGACCGGAAAATGACAAAACAATTTATGCCGCATGCATGGCGAAAATCGAATTTAATTAGAAAATTGCTGCGGCCAGGCGGGCTCTGAGCTCTGTACGATATGCACGTATTCAGTATACAAATATATGTATATGTATATGTATGTATATTTGTCTCAGTATTTGTTCGAGTTGAAGGCAAGTGCTAGCCACATTTCCAATTTGCGCACAAAAATGAAAAATAACTTCAATTTATTTTGACATCAACAAGAAATACAAATACAAAATGAAATGAAATTAGAGAAGCGCATCAAAAGCATACGCCAAAAAATATAATTTTAATGGATTTAGTGGCCCGAGGAAAATGTCAAAAATGCAATGGCATAAAAGTTTCCGGTATGCCAGTCCCTCCAATCGCTCTCTCCAGCCCCCCTCTCCAACCCTCGATCCCTATCCCAACAAAATGGTCAAAAACTATTGAGCAACTATTTGTGTTGTCACGTGCGTGGGGTTCTTCCAAAGATTTTTGTCCCCTGCGACCCGTAACACCCAAACAATTTCGGCACGTGCCCATGCTGCTCTATCTGGCAGTTCCATTCTTATGTGTACGGCATACGTGATTTCATCATATATATATATGTGTGTTTGTTTGTTTGTGTGTGTGTGTGTGTGTGTGTGTGTGAGTGTGTGTCTGTGTGCGGTCAGCGCTTGGCCCAAATGCACGTAAATAAAAGACCACAAATTGAAAGGAAATAATGCTCAGCGATTAGCGAAAAGTAATCATAAGTAGCGCTGTTCGAATTACGCTGCTGAATTTACAATTTTCCAGTTACAGAGCAGCGGATTTAATGGAACAATTGTGAAGCTAACTCTTCTACTTCTGCTTCTATTGAAGAAAAATAAGAAGTTTAAAAATTTTTTGCAACGAAAACTTTGGACTGCAATGGGCAGTTTATAAGGCAGGTTGGCTTAGCTTTTTATTTATAGTTTTTATTTAGTATTTACATAAATATATATACGAATAATATACTTATTTTAATGAAATAGGCAAGAATGGTTTTTAATTAAGTAAAGGTAATTATTATTGGCTTTAGTGAACTTAAACAAAATTAAGACAATATTAGCAAAGGAAATTTTTGGGTTACACAAATTTTTCGTGTAGCTTTAAGTCAATTTATATAAATTTAAAACAATATTTGTACCCCTTATATTTTGTATATAGCTTTTTCAATTTGTTCTTACCGTAATCAAGCTTCTTTGACTGTTGTGCTGTGCGCTTCTATTTTCATGTAGAATATATGCACATAGTATAGTAAAGTATAGTATATAGTCCACCTTTTTGAGCTGTCAATGCACGCAAAGCTGCAGTATTCAAATAATTCAAACGAATCATAATTGTTATTTTAAGTTTGCGCATAGCACGAGCATGCGACAATGATTATCGTGATTTCCACTCTTATATGTATGCACAGAGCGCATTTAAACAATTTACTTAGCTCCCATACACGAGCATTTGCACTAATCAAATGATAGTAGGCTAAACATACGATGTCGAAAAATCGAGAGTAAACGGAACGCATAACCGGAATCTCTTTACAAATATAAATCTTTTACAAAGCTAAGCGATCGGTCCAATTGCCGCTGTTAAATTACATCGACAAACAACACTAAGTAAACAGTAATATTACGAACTATTTGGTAATCAGATGTATTTAGAGACTTCCAACTATGCTGAGTAATTCATTGGGGAATAATAATTAATAGAGTAAATAGTTAAAAGTAGTACATACTTACTACTTCCTACTACTAATATAATTTACAGTTTTTTTGGAATGTGCTTGAAAGCTAAATAGGTTTAAGGCCTTTTCTATTACTTAGTTTTGCACCACACCATCTGAAAAACTTCGTCTGCTCTAAGAAACTTATCTAGCTTACACATTGGAGGAGCAAAGAGGTGGGGGCTAAATTTATTCAATTTATAATCAATTTAAGAGCTGCATTCACTTTAACTTACAGTCCATTAAAGCCTTCGCTCTTTTAAGAAAAATATTCTGCAAATAAAATAATATAAAAAACAAAAATAAATAAATGAAATAAAAAAAAAAAAAAACTCTTTAAGGAAGGACATTTAAATTCTCTGGTATTTGCATTTATATATAAATAATTTAGTTGGATTATATGGGAAAGTTTGAGGCTTAGCGCTATTAAATATTTTGTTGCTGTAATTATTGCATTATATTTAATAGATTTTCAACAACTTGGCCGCTTAAGCAAGTGTGGTATAAATCCCTAAATAAAATATGATATATAAAATAATATATATAAGATAGTTTCTTCATTATAAGAAAAACTCTTAAAAATGGTCAGAATCTTATATGCCACCGATCAAGATCAGTCTTTAAAATATTTGTACTAATTAAGATCAGTTTAGTTAGCAATTTTCAAGTCGTTTGCAGTCACAGGGCGTGCTGCCACATTACTCTAAATCAAGCTTAAATCACGCCAACTTGCAAAGCCGTCGCACCCGCCTTTAAATAACTAATGCTCGGGGCTTATCGCAAAGGAAACAGCAAAATGCCACAAATATGTTTGACCTTTGTGTGGCTAGGTGTGCCTTGCCGAGTATGTGTATGTGTGTGTGTGTGTGTGTGTTGTCCGCTAATATAGCTAAGCTCTCATGGCAGCGGAAATTGCTTCGTGCCTTTCACTCCAAATGCTGCAATAAACATCGAAAGCCGTCCGAATGCCAAGCTAAACATGGCCACACAGAGCTACAGTCAGAGCCACAGCCAGAGCCAAAGCCATGAGCGTCCAGTGGTGGCGACCCAGCGGTGCGCAACGTAGTCCATGGAGCAGCCAGCGTGCTGTGTGCCACCGAGCACCGCCGGACTCAGCTGTGATACAGGCCCGCTCACAATGGGAGCAGAGCACACGGCGGAAGCGCACAATAAATTGCTTATTTATGGCTCAGCTTTTGGCCATAAGGAACACGCTGTTTTTATTGTTTTTAATCAACTCGAAAAGATTTGGCAAAAGCTTATAAAATAGACGCAGTGCACAGCGATGGATGAACATCCGGTTGTTGATGTATGTAGTAAGAGTAGTGGTAGTAGTTGCTGTTGTTGTTGTTGTTGTTGTTTCCCCAGTGCTTACGTCGAATACATCTCTTGGCTCGTAATTCGCCTCCCCGTATTTCGACAGGAAATAATTTTTTACTTGGCAATTGGCAGGATCGAGATCACTGCACTATTTGCTAGTAATGTTTACCTAAGAGCCCTTGCCATGCCCAATTTAAATTTATGACGGCCTTAAAGGACTGCTGCTCATGAATATGCCACGAGCAGGACGGGCAACAATTGCTGCTCCTGTTCCTGCTGTTCCTGCTGCTGTTAATTTTAGTTTTGTGCTCTAAAAGGCTTGAGCATTTTGATGCTTTGTTTTCTATGCAAAGGACAACAGCAGCAGCAGCAGCAGTAGCAAAAGGGCGTCAAAGGCAACCACTTCTTTTGTATGTGTGTGCGTGTGTTAAAACATCTATGCATTTTACACATTTAGATATTTAGGTACACACATACACATATTTATTTATTTGTGTTGCCAGCGTAAAGTTATCCAAAACAAAAGGCATTCAGCAGGCAAGTGCAGGACAACAGGCAACAGGACACCACACAGAGAGTGGCAGAGTGGTGCAGAAGGCGTGGCTGCTTGAACCAGCTAATCGCCTTTTTGTTGTGCGTCGTTCGCTCATTTAGCAGAGCTTTTGTTTTTATTTCTCTGGCTTCGGCTCGTAAGTAGTTTTACAATGGGGCAAAAGCATGAAAGCAGGAGCCACTCAAATGATTAATTAAAGTGCCGCAGGGCGGCTTCAGCTTCTGTCTGTGTCTATGCAAATGATAACAGAAATGAAGTAATTTAACTACTAGAGCAAGCAGCCAGCAGGAGAGGGCAAAAGGCGGTTGCTGCTGCTGCTGTTGGTATTGCTGTTGCTATTGCTGTTGCTGTTGATGTTGCTGTTGATGGTGATGCTGCTGCTGCTGTGTTTATTTGCTTTGCGTTTTCGGCTGTTGTTGTAGCTGGAAGCAATTTACGAAATAATTTAACGCTTAATAAAAGCGCAAATCTAATAAACCTTTGAGCTTTTTGTGGCTGGCGAGCAACTTGCTGCCAACAGCCAACTAGCAACAGCCAACAGCCAACTGGCAACTGGCAACAACATCAGCCCAAAAGTATGCAGTGCATGTAATTGCATTTTGTTGTTGCTGTTGTGCGTTTCCGGCTGGCCTGGCCTCGCTTGTTGTTGAACATGTATTTTGGTTAATTTAACTTTGCTGAATTATGCACTCTGCTTGTTAGGTGGGGTATATGGGCGTGGCTGATTCTGGCTCAGGTTTGTGTGGGTTTTCGCCATTTGCAAATTTAATTTTTGACTAACATAACAGCAATTCCTGTGACTAATTTAGTGCCAATTTTGTTCGCATTATGGTCAATTAGATTATTAATGAAACATTTGTTGTTCAATTATCAGCGAGCGAAAACGAATTTTAATTAAAAACCTTTGTGTGTGTCTGTGTTTTTTTTTTTTTTTTAATTTTTTTTTAGTATTGCCATTGGCGGAAATTACATTTTTCGGCACATTGATTAGCTCATTAGGCCCTGATTAAAAATGCAACAATTAAACGAAAAACTCTAAAAAAAAAGTCAATAATATTTTAATTACCAAACGCTCGTTTTTAATTGATAAACTTTATAAAAACGACCTTTGCTGCGGTCATAAAATCGCGTAAAGCGCATAAATCGAATATCCTTGGCGAATCGCCCATTAATTTGCGGCTGAGTACACGCAAAAGGCGCGACGGACTCATTAGCGGCCTGTGCCGCATTAACAAACTGCGCCGCGTTAAATTCCATTCGTTTCAGTCAGTTGGTTCACTTTGCCAGCGGCAGGTGCAAGGCCTGCGACTGCAACAATTTTCGCCGAATTTAACAGACAACCGACATCAAAAGCTGCAGCAGCAACAGGAGTAGGAGCACCAGGAGTAGAAGCAGCAACAACAGCAGCAGGCGGAAGCGCAGAAATGCAGCTGTTAAAGTATTTTTTTGTGGCCGAAAGCAGCAGGAAAAGCTCTCAGCAGAGATACTCTACAGTTGAGACTGAGGCTCAAGAAAACAGAAAAAATATATAATTTTAACATTATTATTAATATTGTTATTAGTATTAATATTGTTATTAGTATATTTTTTTGCAATTATAGCAATAATATGAGAGCTTCGAATCAAAAGTTTAAAATTATAGCAGTACCTAAACTGATATACATATATCTTTAGGTTAAGACTAAGAATTGAGGTAAAAATTCAACCAATTCGCGGCTTGTCGATTTGTATTCTGCGGTTATTTCATCACAAATATTGATATTTGCAAAAGCAAATCCAACAGGATGATTACTTTTGTAACATGCTTTACAATTTATACTAATATTACTCTTGGGTACAGCAACTAGCTCTACGTCTATTTTGAGAGTGACAATTGGACCAAAAGCATAGACTTTTAAGATATTTATATGATATTATAGTTTTAAAATATAACTTAGATTTTAACATTATAATTGGTCATACGTTCCGTTTTCTTTCCATTCTCTTTATGCGGTTTGATCATGCCAAGCTGGATCTCGTACTTCTTGCATATCATTTGGTTAGTGCAGATCCTAATGTGTAGATAGTTCTCTAAATTGTCAAAATTGGATGTACACATTTATACAACTATATTCGCTTGAATACAGTTTTCGACAGACTTTGTCTTTATTACATGTAAATAATAGTGGATAGCATGACAGTCAAAGATTCTGGCTTGCGGTAAGTTCATATTTTGAAAACTGAATACAAACAATAAAGTGAGCATGTAATGTCTGAACTGAACTGCATTAAAGCCACACAACAAATCCCAGTAGATTAACAATTAGAATATTAGAAAACAAGAAACTTAACACGTGAATTACCTGGAAAGCAGATTCTGTAAATAACCTCAACTTCGTCTTCTATTTCTAGTTCTTGAAAGCCGAAATTTGGCAAAAGCCCGATGACATTTTCTCAGAAGAAGTACCTTTTTCATCTCATTTTGCTCATTCGTTGGGCCGTGGATGAAGATGCTGAAAGTAACCTGAAGCATGGTGAAAGCTTTGCTCATGCTTCTTATTAGGTACTTAATTTATATATACATAAATAAGCCTACATAATTTAAGCAAATATTATAGAAAGTTAATTAAAAAAAGAAACTCATCTGTTCTGTTGCTAGTAACAATTATATTATATATAAAATATATTTATCCAAAGTCCAAATATTATTAAATGACTCCATTAAAAATGCGAATATAAAATTTACTCCTCTTAAAGTCAAATTATGCACCAATTGCTGTGCATATTTATACATAAGTCCCTTGTAGTTGTTTATATATGTATATAATTATCCATGATGTAAGAGTACTTGATAATATATATGACTATATTTAAATAATATGTGTTTTCGATTCTGTCTCTCCCCGCTTTATAAGAATATATATCATATAAAGTATATGATATGTATATGAATTACTGATAAAATGAAGTTGTAAAGTAACTCTCATCTTGAGCTGCTTGTACATTGCTATAAAATCACTTCGAATTTGAAACTTCCTTTATTTATTTGGTGCCACATTAGAAAAATTATCACAAGCTACAGTTCTATACATGTTTAGTTGTAAGAGCAGTGTAAAATGAGTACATATTTAGAGCTTTAAATAGCACTATATATGCATATACCATAATATATTTCGTATAAGTCGTCCATTGGAAGGCAGTTTGACACATTAAAGGATTTAAAGCACGCTTTGTATAAGCAAAAAAAATATATCAATCTGTTTTTCTATTAATTTTTTTATAATAAATATAAAAGTACTGAAAGGCTGTTCATAGTTTGTGGCTCTAGAGGTTTAAGTAAAAAATTTCAATTTAAGAATAAATTTTACCAGTAATGTGAATGTACTAAGGTGCTAATATCTTAAGACAATTCGTTGTAACAAGATTTATTTCACACAAACAATGAATTTAGATACAATCTTAACAACTAACTCGAACTTATTGTTATTGTTCTAGTTGTCTTAGCTGTTGTACCCTCTTAGAGGTGAGTGTATAAAAATCACAACACGAAAGCAGGACTGCCCACATTGTGTCCACTTTTGGGCAGTGGCAACAATGCGCATATCCTGTGCTCGCTGCGACTGCAGCTGCAGCTGCACGGTTTTGTCTAATGGCTTCCGGCGCACTCATTCACACACTCACACACCCATACACACACACACACACGCACGCACACACACAACAGTCTACACACACGCACTTCACGCACGACTGCTTAGCGCCGCGAATCTTTGTTTTCTGCAGTAACTGCGCGCATATCCGTTTTCATTTTTTGTGTTCTTTTCTTTTTTTTTTTTTAGTTTTTTGTTTTTGAGTAGTTGCTGCTGTTGCAGCTTGACTTGTTGTGTGGCGTTGACGGCCTTTCAGATTTTTCCAACTTTTGCACATTGGCATCCGAGTTTTGTTCTTTTACCAGCTATTGTCCAAGGCTGCCAGGCTGCCAGGCTGCCAGGCGGTGCGGCTGGACATGTACATCTGCGCCTGGACTTGGGTATGGAGTTGAGGCCAAAGTAGCCGCACTCAGCACAGACAATAAGAGTATTTCAAGCTTTTCCCATTTGTGCCGCCTGAAACACTGGCGCCCGGCTTTGTTTTGCAAACTGCATGTGCAGCTCTGTCCATCAGTGTTACAATTAAGCGCAGATGACCGAAGCCCATCACCATGGCTGGGCAGCGGTGGGAAGCGATGGGTTTCCTTTTGATCTTTGCTTCCTTTTACATTCGGTTTTTATTATTGTTTCTTTTTTTTTTTTTTTGCTTTCCTGAAGGTTTGGTTTTTGAACTTTGCCGGTTGGCTGGCATTTCCAAACTGTCACAGCATGCATTGCAGTTGGACACTTAAAGGTTCAACTGTCTCAAGTGGCCAATGGGAAGCGTCATACAGCAGTTCATATTTGGACTGGCCTCAAGTCAAGTGTGGGATCAGCGAAGCCAACTGCTTTCTGTATGCATTTTATTAATTCTTCAATACATTTTGCTTATAATCTTGGGCTTTTTAATGTTCACTTGAACTGTGTTGTTAGTTTTGACAATAAACATATTAAAACAACTTTTTTTTTTAATTTTGGTAAATGTTGTTTTCTCTTATTGTTGCTATGAATAAATTTAAAATATTAAACAAGACTTGTTTTTTCATGAGGATTCTTTTAGTCAAGGTAAGCGATTTTTCCAATATTATGCTGATAGTTAAATGAAGCGATTCGGTAAGTGCCCATGGGTATATTCTCTTGACTTTTTTTGTTTAAGCTTCTCTGGCGGAGTCTTCTGGCAAGTATGTAATTGCTGGGAGTTTAGTTTGCGGTTTGATATTACAGCAGACCAATAGCAATACCTCTACTAATCTGCTAGCATTCTCATCATTGCAATGAAATAAAACATTAATAAGTATATATATATAGAAAGTTAGAGTATATTTATTGAATTTCATTTAGACATGATAAATATTCAATATTATTTGTTTGTAACTTTTAAAAGACAATGATATTATAGTTTTTTTTTTTTTTTTTTTTTTTAGTAGAAATAATACATTATTGATTCTATAGCTTTCTGGAGAAGTTTCCGTACAGACTGTACCAAGCAATGGATATAATGCAATGTAGATTGAAACTTGAAATATCTAGAATCATATTTTAATGATAAATTAAATAAGATAAGATAAGAATTAGATCGAATTTTGTTTAATTCCTTTCGATATATTCTCATTTTACAGTCGATAACCAGTAAGAATGACAATTGACTTCTTACTGAGTATTGAACTGCGTCATACTTAAGCTCGTTTGCTTCATTTTGGCCAAATGTTTAGTTGCTCATTCAGGAAGCTGCAATGCACCAGTTGGGAAAGTACCTGATGTCCACGTAGAGGGAGGTAGGCGACGTCTGTAAATTACTTTAAATTTATGCATTAAAAAATGGTCGACGAGCTGTCGCATTTAATCAATTTTATTGCTATGCAGCAATCATAAAAGCAGACCGATGCTGCTTGCGCCTTTTTCTCTCGTCTCGACTTCATTTTTTTTCTCTGCTTTTGACAGTCTGCATTATGATTTCCTTTTGTTTTTTATTACGTTTGCTGCTTTTGTTGTTTAAAAATGTAAATTTATACATAGCTTTGCCTTATGGCAGCCAAAAAAGAAACGGGAGTGTGAGAGACTGACATTTGCCTGATTTATGCGCCAGTTGATGACGCCTCAATGGAGCGCCAAGCAGGGCCATAATCAATTAGCAAACGGCGAGTGCTGCTGGCCTTTGTCCTAGGCACAAGCTGGAGTCGAGACACTCGTAGACACATTAACTATAAATTCATGTTAATTTACCGCCAAACATGGCTTAGGGGTAGACAAGTGAGGGCCATAAAGCAGCCACCTCACGGCCCGGTTAGGAGGCACGTGCAATTGCATAAGTTTATCAACAAAACAAGTAGGGAGAGCAGAAAGAAATGGCAGCCAGAAGTCAGAAAGCCAGATAAGGGGCGTCGAGTGCTTAACGGCCAAGATAAACGGCGCATGGGGCACAAATAATGTCTGGAGATGAAATTAAGCCGCAAAAGTAAATCACAGCACGCGATGCGCACGAAATGTAAATAAGCCAGGAGCAGCAGCAGCAGCTGGAGCAGGAAGAGGCTCAGCTGAAACAGCTCCAAGATGATCACACAATGTTTGCTGATGATGATGATGAGCAGCGCTCAATAATTTAGAGAGAAACTGCAGCACCCAGAGCCAGAGCCACGAGCCAGGAGACCCCGAGCACACCTTGGGCGGGCGCATCACAAATATTTATGAGCCGACATAACAGCCGGCAACAGGCTGGGGCGAGGGCAGCGGGACACGCACAGGGTAGATTGTAGGTAGCCTGAAACTTTAGTGATTATTACTAACGTGGTTACGTGACTGTTTTGGAAAGTGCCGGAAAATGCGGCACACTAACTGCGGACCGGAGCAGGAGCCGGTGCAGGAGCCGGTGCTGAAGACGGCGCCCTCGAGCCATCCAGCCGCTTCTACTACATTATTAACAAGTTTGTGAACTGGCTCTGATTTCTGATTTCTGTCTGTTGCGGCCGCCATAAAAATAAATCCACTGGCCAGCGAACAAATTTGAGGGCAGCCCATCGGAATTTAAGTCAATTATTTATGAAGTTCGCGCAGGGCCAAAGAATTTAATGCGAAATTGCTGTAAAGTGCCATCAACGCTATCAGCGCGGCATTTAACACTAATTCATAATAAGATGTCGTTGACAGTTAACCCATGCACGTGGCCTGACAATGAAATCTCTCTCACTCTCACTCTCTCCCTCTCACTCTCTCTCTCTCTTTCTGTTTCTCTGTTGGCACTTGTTGTCTGTTGTCCTGGCTGTTGTTTAAAGTGACGAAGGCAACCGCCAGCATGTTCAAACTTTTCACATTCTTTTTTCTTGGCCTTTCTAACGCTCTCAAACATTGGACGAGTCTGCAGCTTTCCTTTCTTTCTTTTTTTTTTCGGCTGCTCCTTTTTTTTCATTTTTTGGTTTTTTATTATTTTGTGGTTACTTGGGTTTTGTCCTTTTGGGTTTCTCGCGAACGCTCCACTTATGCTCACTCTGGACGCGTGTTTTATGTTGTCTGTGGCTGTGGCTGTGGCTGTGTCTGTGTCTCTGGGCTGCTTCATTTTGGTTAGTTGCTGTCGCCCTCGGCAACTTCTACTAACCGCAGCTATTTTTTTCCTTTTTAATTTTTTTTTTTGGTATTCTTTGCCAGGCGGAAAGCTGTCATAAGCAGATAAGCTGCTGCAATAAGCCTGAGCTGGGATATATTTGCACTGATTTACGAGATTCATTTTTGCATATGGTAATCGCAAGGGATACGTACCTTGGTCGAGGCCAAAGAGCGAAATGCGGATCGTTCAACGAACTTAGAGAACTTGTGAAAGTGTTGCGCAGCACTTGAAATTAACGCCTAAGGTATGTGTCTGGCTGCGTTTTGTGAGACAGTTAAGAATTTTAATGCGAGCGTATGTACATATGATATTTATACTTTTAAATATGTGATTCTCATGAATACTTCCCTAATAAGTTTGAATTGACATTCTGACTTTATTATTAGCCGATCTTACATGATTTTCAACTTCAGTTTGTCAATTGTTATCCAACGACTCTATAAGATGAGAAAATAACTTTAACGAACTACTTTATACGCAGTAATTATTCTACAGTTTTAGTAAGGATTTAATTCAAATTATAAATAAAATCAAGTAATTCTGCACGAGTCGTTGGTACTCTAAATAACCTGGACATTACTGAGCCACTGTTGATAATATTTTGTCTAGCTTCAATATCTAAATAATCATATCTTTTCTAAAACTGAATCATACTTTTTCAAAAAAAAAAAAATAATAATAATAAATAAATAAAATAAATAAAAAAATCATAAAATTGGTATAGGTGAACTGATATCAAATTTTGTGCATTCATATGTATATACATTTAGATAGTAATCAAACAATATTGAGCATTCAAGCTTGAATATGGATTTGTGTCCCAATGTAAACACGATAGCGTATAGGAAGATAAGAAAAACACTTGCACGCTATGCTCCAATTACTCGACGTTGAATGTCAAGGCAGTAGACATATGTTATTAAATAAGAACTTTAGATAAAGGTGTCGCTCTTCGAAGCGTCGACCATTTCAGCAACTCAAACTTATGAGTACCTCATAGATCGCTGTAGCTCATTTACATAATAATCAACGAACGCTTTAGGGATAATAATTACCATTGTTTGTTACACAGATTACCAAGATATAAATATGCCTGGGTAAATATGTCAGGGTATGTATACATATGTATATCAACTATAAAATTAAGTTTACAAAAGCTGAAGGAATACAAAATGCAGTTAAGCATGGGCTCTGTATACCTATGTATATAACGATTAACGATCTGTTTGTTATTTCATTTTATAAAATTAAACTTTGTTTATAATTTGCTTTTGTAAAAGATTATCTTGACAGTAGACATCTGACAGTAGCAACTTTTACTACAGAAATGGATATAAGATGTTGAACTAGAACTATCTAAGTTCGTGTGGAAGGGACTTATTCAATCCGTTTGTGTCTTCTTTTGTGGGGGTCTCTTCTGGCTAGTATGATACGGTTGGGAGTAGAGCCTGAATTGATGTGTTATTGATTGTATGCTTATTATGTCGTCGAACAAGAGTACATTACGATATATTATACTCTATACACACTGGGTCTAAATCGGCTTGGCTGTTGATTCAGTCCATGCTTTTCATTTAACAGTTTCTAACTGAAATTTTTGCTGTTAACTACATAAATATTTTGGTGTTAAATATCAATCGATATTACTAATATTTTAATATGAAATTAATTACTCGCTTCAATTGTGAGATATCTTTGCTACTTTCCTTATGCTTTATCCTTCATATCGCCTTAGAGCCAAAAACTCAAATTTATATTTAATACAAAAGCAATTTTGTCATTGTGGAGCGAACCCCTGCCATTCCCTCGAGCCATAGATAGTAGCTGCTTCGACTGCATGGAGTCGAGCATGAAATTTAATCAACAAAGTGCAGCGCTTTTTGTGAGCTCTACTCAATTTTGTTGCCATTCTTGTTGCTGTCGTTTGTTGTTGTTGTTGCACTGCTTATTGTGGCAAGGAAGCTTAAAATATGTGTCGCCCGCTTGCCTGTCTTCAATGCGGTACAGCGTGCTCGCAGCCAGAGAGAATATTGTGCAAACATATTTGTTGTTCGCCAATTTATTTATTAATTTTGCGCTTTGCTTTTTGTTTTTTTTTTTTTTTTTAGCTTTTTTATGCAGCCAAAGCGCGTTTCGATTTGGTGCGAACACTTCTGGCGCCACAATGGAGCTGCTTGCTTTGGATACGCTGCTGTTTGCCAATTAAATTGGATTAAAAATTCCATTTTCTTACTAAAGCACATACATACGAGTCGCTGTTTGTTTGGGCCAAATGCGTCAAACCATTTGCCGTTTGCCGAATTGGCCGCTCATTTCATATCCTGGGGCGGCAGCGCAACCAAATAACCCGGCTACGTGCTCGGCCTTGGGTAGCCTCGCATTCAAATCAAATATCGAGCTGCAAAAATTGGCTATGCGGGCTAATCAAAACTGTGCAAATTGCGTTTTTAGCATGCAGAAAAGCAAACCGAGTGGAGCGAGTGCACCAAATGGGACGCGAACGTGAATGATTTTTACATGCCTCATGTCTTGGGGAGCACTTTGCATGTGCCTCTGGACTTCCTTCCTCCTTCAGACTATACGGAAATTTGTTGGCTCCAAGAAACGCACAGTCGGGTCAGAAAAATGACTGGCATTGTTGTTGTTGGCAACAATTTTTGCCAAGTGGATGCCCAGGTTTTCTCGTGAAGTTGCACAGCATGTGTGTATATACATACATATACATACATATATGTACATGTGTGTATGTGTGTGCTTGTGTGTGTGCAGTGTCGAGTTTTGTTGGTTTTTAATTAACTTTTGGCTGCAGGATACAACATATTGTGAAAATTAACGCTCCCACACTCACACTCACACGCCCATCCATACACACACACACGCACACATGCACAAATACACTCTGAGGCAAACACAAACAATTGTGTTTGTGTGCGTGTGAAAATTGTTGGGTCTTTTGCTGCATCCGCCACACCCACCGCCCACAGCTCCCCACCCCCTATCCAAGCCAACTCGCAACTGCAGCCAGCTGAAAGGTTAAAGATTGGAAAACAAATCAGGAATCGTTTCAGAAGTTTGCAGCACATTGCGTTCTCGGCGGCCCTTGATTAAATGGCTTTATCAAAACATAAGACGAAATTAGATTTTCTTATACATATATCCCAAAAATCACCAACAAGTATTTAATAAATGAGAGGCAAATGATTATGAAGAGAATGCGCTTACCTCGTTGCACCTTTTGTATTTTCAAATCTCTCAGCTGCAAAATGAAAATGCAAATTAAAGGCAAATAAAGGTTATAAAATTTCGATATCCAATGTATTTATAACATTTTTTATACCCTGAACCCATTGAAAATGGGAAATCAGGTTATAATGGTTTTATAATGGCAGAAGGAGGCATGGCAGACCCCATAAAGTATATACATTTTTGATCAGGGCGACGAGCCGAGTTGATTTATATATATTCTTGATAATTTTTAATCAGGGCGTCTGTCTGTCTGTCTGTCCGTATGTTTGAACGCGTCGATCTCAGAAGATATAAGAGCTAGAGACTTAAAATTTGAAACTGTAGGTCCGTGTATTGCACACGCAGATCAAGTTTATTTCCAAAAATCGATAACTGCTCCCGTTTTTTTGTTATCGATAAAAACCTTATCGAAAATCAGTTAGAAAATTTTTTCCCCACATCTTTAGAGCTAAAGTCTTCAAATTTTAAACGTAGATTCAAATGTATTTTTAGGAATGTCGTTTTTTTTTCATATTTTATACCCTGAACCCATTGAAAAATCAGGGTATAATGGTTTTGTTAAAAGTATGTAACAGGCAGAAGGAGGCGTGGCAGACCCCATAAAGTATATATATTCTTGATCAGGATGACGAGCTGAGTTGATCTAGCCCTGTCGGCTGAAATTTTAAATGTATACACGTGTATACTATACGCAGTACGAGTTTATTATATTTTTTCGATAACTCATTCCATTTCTTTTTTATCGATAATAATCGAACATCGGACTTTGTTTTTTAAGCCTTATTTAAATACTTACAGACCTAGAGATTTTGGATACCATGCCCCCTCCGCCCCAAATTTCAAGTACTAGAAACTTGTGCTTTAGCATATACACACATTTAAATGTTATTATCACGTTCTAAAATTTTGATGAAGACAGTCCCACTACAAAAAGATTTATTCAACAAATATATTCTCATAATATAGCCCACACGGCAGCACAAGCGCAGTAACTGGTAACTGCGCAGTTAGCAGAGCGCGTGCTTATGCGTTCGTATGGATGCATACGTATGGGTGTGTGCATGTGTTTTTGTATGTGTGCATGAATGAAATGTAGAATGATTGGAATATCAGCACTTTGCAGGGTTCAGGGTATCTCCTAGTCGAGTAGTCTCGACTAGAGCACTCTTACTTGTTTTTAATTGCATTGCTTTATAAGGTTTGTATAGGATTTTTTATTCTAATCAAATTAAGAGTTTTTTAGCTAAAACTGCCCGTTTAGAAGATACCCTGTTCATTGCGACGAGTTTATACAGCAATCTTTTATGCAAACATTCACACACACATACATACATTCCCAGCGACTGAGTTTGAGCTACTCTTATGAGATTCACTATGATAACTTAATTATTGAGTACTTTTTGTTTTAATTGAATCATCTACATTTTACCTTGCAAAAAATCTTACTCACTCGCTCTCTCTGAGCAAGAGCCTTCAGTTCATTTCGTTTTTGCTTTCTGCTGAGAGCTTTGAGTGGAATGGCTAAGTCGAGTCAGCTCGTTGCCTAAATCATGAATATATACACCGTATTGAGTGTCCTTCTTTGCCACAATACCGATTTGCAATTTGGAATACAAATTTCAAAGTTTCATCTAACTGTAAAGAATTCTGTCAGTGGCTCTGAAAGATAATATACTAACATCTCTTGATAGCTCACAATAATACAAAGAATAATCTAAGTACGCCATTACACCCCGAATTATTATTTCTAAGGGTATAGAACTGCAGAAAAATTCAATGAAGGTGTTATAAGCTTAAAATCAAATAGCTTCAATTTATATAAAATATTGATCGTTGCTGGTAATCAAAACTTTCAACACACTGCAATCACATGCAATATCCAATACCCAGCAATAGCAGAGGACATGCAACATGCAACATGCAACAACAGCAACATCAACAGCAGAGGCAACACCAACAACATGAACAACTGCAAATGATGCAACAAGCATGCACTTAAATTTGACAAAGAGACGACCAAATGATGGACGGCAGCGCGTGCCTGTAGGCGTATGGGCAACAGTCGGACATTATTGTGAGTCCACGGGGCGTATGCGCAATGGGGGCTGTATAAAAAATTTGAATATATAAAATGGTTTAAATGAAAAGAATAAAATCATATTCAATGGGCCACATATCATACGCTGATTTCCTGCGGTCCTTTAACTGGAATAGTTTAGTTTGGTGAATGGCTTTTACCACACACACACACACACACACATGCAAATATTCGTTGGCTATTTTCATATTTCATTTCTTTCTTTTTTTTTTCAATTTTATGAAATTTTTGCAATTTTACATTTTTGTATTTGCGCACAAACAAAATATTTATATTACTTATTGTTCTTGTTGCGCAGCGGGTTAATTGTTGTTTTCATTTCTATTTTTATTGTGCTGCTTGTTCTTGTTGTTGTTGCCCTTGTTGTTTTTATTTCAACAAAAGTTAATTAATTGAGTTGTGCAAAGTTTTGGCTATAACATAAATTCAAATTTTAGTGCACAGCTGCAAGGGCTTCTTTGTTATACTGTATATGAATGAGAGTATGTTGCCTGATGAATAAGGTTTGCTTATTTAAATTAAATATTTGCTTATTGTGATTGAAAATATAGAAAGAAAATGAAAGAGAACACATTTATTTATATAATCTGACATCATTTGAAGAACTATATAAAATACTTTTCAATCTAATTATTAATTAGACCCAGACTTAAACTTCATTCCCTTCTCAGCTAGCAAATGAGTTTTCTAGGTAGACATGCACATAAATAAATTAAATATATTAAATATATACAAGCTATCTATATAGATTTAAGAGTCGTTTCAGAGTATACTTATATGACAGCTCGCCTTGCTCGGCCTTTAACACCTCGACTTAAGCACCTTTGCCTTTCATTTACACTGTGGCCGTTGCTGTATATAAATTGCATTTAATTTGCCTCCACCTGCACCACTGCAGCCACTGTAGTTAAACTAAACTGCAACAGCAACTGCAGTCATTCAGGGCCACTTGATTGCCGGCGTTGGGCCATAGATTTGCGCGGCGAAAGTTTAAGGGGCTGTGCCCTGGGCTACGAATTATGGGCATTGCTAAAAAGAGAGCGGGGCCAGCGCAAGTTACTCAAATTGCGCAAACAAATTTATGTTAACCACATAATCATTGCGCCAGCTGCAGCAGCGCCAGGTTCACAGCCAATTGGCGAATCGCTACGTGTGCTCAACGAGAGTGCGTGTGTGTGTGTTTGTTGCAACTGTCGCACTTGCAACTTATCAAGCGGAATCTTTATTTATCGCTTTCAATAAGTTGACGCAAAACGGCTAGCATAGCCGCGCAGATTGAGCATGGGACATGGAGCATGGGGCTGGGGCACGCAAAACCCATTAAAGGCATTACGCGGCTGCCATTTTTCTTGAGCCGCGTCCCACGGCTGCCCCCTCCCTCTATCAGCTCTGTTTTGCCTTCAGCTGTTTTTTGTTGTTGTTCTGCATTCACTTTTTTTGCGGCAAATTAAAAACGATAAATTTGCAGTGCACATACGAGTAGTGCAGCAGCAGCAGCAGCAGACACGGCCATAGACAAATCCGTATGCATCAAGCAGCAGCTTAAGCCCCATCCAGAGCCGACCCCAGCAATGCTGACAAACTCATTTTAACGTGGCTGCCGCTGCTGCTCCTGTGGGGAGGACTCTGGTGTCAGCCAAACAAATAGCCAAATAAAAAGTCTGCTTCGCCAACAGTTGTTGCTATTCTTGTAGTTGTAATTCTTATTGCTGCTCTGCTTACAACATTGGGACTGGGCCTGTGAAAAGCGCGCGACAAATTTTTAAGTCATGGCTGCACAATAACAATAAAACAAACGACGCGAGCTCGAGCGCACGCCGCAACAAAATATTCTTGAGCTCCTTTTCGACTGACCAGAGGCTATCACCAGTAACAACAACAATAACAACAGCAGCACCAACAACAACAATAATACTAGCGAGACCAACTGACCGGGCAACCATTGGCCCGGTGGCCATGGCCAGTGGTCAACGTTCACCGCATACAAGAAATAAATTCGCGACGCTTTTCGACGACAAGTGCCACATAAATTCTAAATGCATTTTCCGGGCAGCCCGGCATGCCGGCCTTCCACATATACATGTGTATTACACACACATACACATACACATAAACATATATAGATATTCACATATATTGCATACGTATTTTAGTATATCTATATCGTGGCCTAAGACCCATTGGCTTAGAGCGCGCCTTTGGTGGCATTTCAATTGCAAAAATGCTGCTGTGAAACAATTGCGACATTTCTCTTCTGGAATTCAAATAAAATAATTTGCGGTTTGCATAAGATAAATCAATGGAGCTGTTATTAAAATTGCACTCACATTTCAGCTGAAAGAATGCAGACCAATTGGGTGGAGCTAACAAGCACCTCTATACTATTTACCAAACAGTTCTGCTGGAGCTTAGCATTTGCGACTCAGTTGCCAGCAAAATTATCTTTAGTCAAGTTGAGTTCTATGGAATTTTAATATATGCTTATTCTGGGTACACGGAACTTGGCTGACAAACTAAAATGAGAAGAAGGGGAAATTAGAAAGGCTACTGCAAGCTGAAAGACTTAATTCTAAGTAATCATAAATATTAAATTAGATGAGAAAAAAAAAAACAGATAATAATAATAATATTAAAAATGGATTTCTGAGTAAATTAAATTAAATCAGAGATTAAATGGTAAAAATGTTAGACTTTTGCATTTAATAAATATATTATAAATAAACCGATTATACCAACGTAATAATACATATATAAATAAAGTTAATAAGAGTGCTTTTATGGGAATTTCCCGACTAGAAAATAGCCACAGGTCCCTTTAAAATAATAATAGTTCAATAAATTATCTACGTCTTCTTCTTCACCTTCACCTTCTTCTCCTTCTTGCTTGATTCTTTTATATATAATACAAACAACCTATATAGAAGGACTTGGCTAGATCGACTCAGCTCATGATCATGATCATGAATATTACATACATTATATTACATACATTTTCACAGAACAAATACACTCTGATTTCCCATTTTCATTGGTATAATAAATAAATTTGTCAAGAAATTTCATACTCAAATTATTATATTGTCTTTGAAATAGCAGGATAAATGAAATATCACATGAAATGGCTAATATCTAAGATTATTTATATTTAATTTAATTTATTCTAAATTAACTTATTATATGCAACCAAAATACAATTATTTTAGTGCATTTTAAATGTCTTTTATAGTTATAAGATACATATCAAGTTTCTTTATCTGATATCTTATTCATTTCAAATGTAAGCTTATACCCAGAATGCAGCATTAATCCGAAAACTTTTTTATATATTCTATTTCCAAGGATGATTTGATAATTCCTCTATTTGCTTTCAGTCAGCGGGCAAATATTGATATATAAAAACATGGCTTATGGGCACAGATTTAGCTAAAGCCCAAAGCCAATATATATAAATATATATGTATATAAAAAAGGAACCCAAATGCGTTGCCAGCAATGCAAAAACAACATAAAGCGCTACAACAACATAGGTACAGCTAAAAAAAAAAAAAGAACATGGGAGCAAACAAGGCAATTACAAAGTGCCAAAATGGCACAAGCCATAACAGCGACGATTGCTGCCTGCTGGCCGCCAGAGCCTGCCTGCCCCCTTCCCGCCAATTCATGCCCACTTACCCCTTGCCTTGACAATGCCAAATACAAATAGCCAAAGCTATTTCCATGTATTTATCCATGGTCGATGGTCGGTTCACATATGCATACCCAGCGATCCCAAGGACCCCCTGAATGCTGCTGCGGCTTTGCAACTGGCAAACTGTCATCAATTTGGCGAGTGTGTGTGCGTGTGTGTGTGTGTGTGTGTATGTGTGTATGTGTGGCGCTTTGCCAATGGCCATATTGTCAATATGTATTGAAACTCACTCAAGCTATTAATGCTGAAAGCTTTTACGGCCACTTCAGGCAGCAGGCTGTGGGCAACAGGAGGCGGCAGGAGGCGGCATGGCAACTGGGTGACCGCAGGCGGCAGCAGCTGGTGTCAAATTCAAAAGTGGCTTGCTTTATATATTTTCGTTATTGTATTTGTATTATTTTTTGTGGATGCAACTAGCAAACCCCTTAGCCAAAATATAAACATGAACTTTCAATTTGAAATATGACCCATTCACATATATTTCATGAGGTGCGACAGCGAACGTAGAGTGGATGGAGTGGGCTTCAATCTTAAAGTCTGTCTGGCAGAGCGCAAAGTTGTTAGACGCACGAATTTGTAGATAAGAGCTAAAACGACAGGATCTGTCTGCACAGGACGCACAGCTGGACAAAGTGTGCGGAAAAACTACGTTTAGCGGCGCGGCCAGACATGCAAAGAGCTGCCAGAGCCTAGAGAAAGAGAGTGAGAGAGAGAGAGAGAAAGAGAGCGACTGGGACAATCGTCGGACAGGTCTACAATTGCGAACTTAACGTGTCAATGGCAATTTCATGGCGGCCCACAGGACGAGGGGGCGGGGCAGAGCGGCCAACAGCTGAATACACAGAGTCTAACAGAGCCAGCGATAAAGGGCACGAATTGAAAGCAAATTGTTGGGGCAAGCCAAGTGTCTGGGAAAAGTTCTTCAAAAAGTTTCACTTTAACTTGAACAATTGACTTTTTTTCTGTGATCCCAATGATTGTTGTTGCTGCTATTGCTGGTTGTCCTATGCCCACGGCTACACCCACAAAGGCACCCACACCACCAACCACTTGACTTGCGGCCAAAGGCAAGCGGTTCCAACTGCTTCAACAATTTATATATATATATATCTACATCTTAGCACAATTGAAACATGGCAGCGTTTCTTGGTATTGAAAGGTTTGCAGTCAAGTTATTGTTATTGTTATGGGTCTTGTTGCTATTGTTGTTGGTGTTTGTGTTGCTGTTGCTGTTGTAGCAAATCGACGTCTTCAACACCAAACAGAGAGACAGAGAGAGATGCGATTGCTGCCTGCTGCTGCTCATGAAACTGTAAGCGCAAAAGTTTGCTTTACTTTTGTGTCACGCTCAGTTGCCTGTCCTCGGCCTTGCCCTCGCCCCCGCCTCCTGCCAACGGGCTGATGGCAGGGAAACCGAAAGGAAAATTGAAAATGCTCATAATTTGGCTGTAAAAGATTTCAATCGTGAATCGTGAAAGTTTACGCTGCCGCTGCGAGTTTATTTCTACTGATTTTACAATTGATTTTAATATAGATGCCGACAAGCACAAAGAGATAGCGCAAGAAGCGAGAAAGCCTGAAAGCAGGGACGAAGTGGGGAGGGAAAAGCAAAAGAAATTTGGGAATGTTTAAGTGGCAAAAAGTTGTAAATATCTTGTCGATTCAATCGTGCAACTAATTGAAATTTGCTAATGAAATTGTTGGGAAAATAAAAATTAATTCTCTTACTTATTTCTATTTTCATTTTGTTTTCAGCCGAATTCGTGGAACGACTTGACTGTTTGAATTTGTTCGATTTGTTGACAGAGAAATTGTAGAAAATATAATTTATGTGTATCTCTGCCGAAATTCTATGATTTACTTAACAAAATTTATTTATAAGCTGAACTATATTCAAATTAGTTTACAATTTCTGAGGAAACAAATTGTAAATAATAATTTGTAAACATAAAATAACAAAATACACATAATTATAAAATTACAAATTTGGAATATTTATTCTTAGTAAATATATATATATATATACAAGTACTAATAGTGAACAGAGTATAAATACCAACGAGTGTTAACAATAACAATTGTTCTATGATGTTTAAAATCAGGAATTTACTGCAGGCGAAGCAGACTGTGAGAATCAGTGGACGCCCTCAGCTCTCAGGTATTGGATTTAACCGTATTGACAGTACCTGGTACACAATGGCAACAACAGTAGATAAAGTACTAGCCCATGTGGCTCACATCAGAGCCGCATACTCCATTACACTTGGTTGCCATACGAAACCGCATCGGAGGCTTGGAACATATTTTTTAGAGAAGATAGCTGCAAGTCAAAAAAGTTATAGTTGATTATCGGATCCCCTGGGCTTCTGAATTTGTATAAAACAAAGTCTAATGCACAAGAAATGCACAATAAAACAAATTAGTTATCCACTAGAGCTTTTTTTTGCCTTTTGAAACCAACGAAATTGATATTTATATTTCACATCATTTGATTGATGAAGATGACAATAAATGCAGATGATATGGACATTGTTAATCTACGACTTATCTATCGATTTAAAAGTAAAAAAAGCTTTAAAAAAATAGTTATTAAAATAAATAAATTACATCTATTCAAATAATTGCCTTAATGAATAATAAAAATGTATATAAACTGATGATGTATACATTCTGTACAATGCATTGTATTATACATTGCAATGCAATGAAGAAGGCGCGGCTCAGTTGACATAAAATTTTTCCGTTCATTTCATGTTTTATGACCACAAAGTGTAGGTCTGTATCAACATTTGACTGATTTCTGTCAAAATCCTTCTCATTGAATATAATTCTACTTTAATTTATCTCAATTAAATTATAAACATTTATAAAGTAAACTAATCAAAAGACTTTTAATTTTCACATTTTATTTTGCAACTGAACGATTTTTTTTTCTCATGGAAGTGCAGTATATGACTATTTCAATCTACAACAAACATTTAACTTCAAACTGTGACTCCAACATCCTTGCAAGAAAGCACCACCATAGAAGAAGAACCAAAGAACAAGATAATATTCCTATAACATCTACCGGATAGCTTCATTCACTTTTTATATCAATATGGAAATAATTCTTCAGTTCGGTTAAAAGCCTCGAATGCACAAACAAACTAGTTTTGTTTTAAATTATATATATAAAGCTTAGTTTTATATAAACAAAACAATAAAAAAAAAAAATATTTAAAAATAAAATGATTGATAATATTCATATTCATAATATTGCGGCTATCTGTCCGTCTATCTGCCCTTCTGTACGCTCTATTTTCTTCTCTCTTCAACTATCTATTAATTAATGAAAAATATTAAAATAGGTAGCTAATGAACTTAATTCCAGTAATTCCACAACCGCCTTTGCCTATTCGATGAATACATACTTCTATGATCTATTACTATACTTACAAAATCTACATGTAGTCCAGGCAGGTGTTCATCACAGAAACAACTGTCATGCATATAAAAGCAAAGCTCGAATAAAGCTGTGCAAAGGGACGCCGGCTGGAGCAAAGCCCGCTCCCACACACATACAAACACATGCTGTCAAGCAGCCAGACAAATCTCGGCAATGAAATGAAGAGCCCGTGATATTCGCAGCTGGTATGGGCTGTGGGATGTGGGTGTGGCAGGGGAGACAGAGTCGTGACAGTGGCGCTTAACTCCCGCCAAACGCTCTGATTAGCCAGAATTCTTGCTTGGCACTGAAGTGGTTCTCAATGAGCGTGGGCTGCAGTCGCTTCAAGCAGTGCCTGCTGATGAGGTCGAGTTTCAAACAATAACAAACGAGATTTTAGGGATTTATGATGTCGCTGGCAGCGAGGAATGCGTTGAGTGTCGGGTTGGTTGAGCTGGCTGTTTGGGTGCTTGGGCGATGGCTGTCTGTTGGAGGCCTTTTGTATTGTCAGCCTTCAAAACTCAACAATTCTCTCGATTTGTTTGCGCTTTGTTTGTCGTTGCCTTTGCATACAGACAATCAAATGTTCGTCGTCACTCATACGCCACGTTGCCCAGCTCGTTAGCTGGTTAGCCGGTTTGCTAGTTGCCGTTGCCGTTGTTGCTTTTGTTGCTGCTATTGTCGTTGTTGTTGTTGTTGTTATTGTTATACCAGTCTGGCCCGCCCGCTTGTAACAATATTTATTCATGTTAATTAAATTGTGTGAATATCACAATTTTCCATATGACTGCGCACATTTATTGTCTTTCAATTTGCGGCTATCCGTCCGTCTATCCCGCTGTCCTGCTGTTTGCTCTATTTCCCTCTCTCCTCAACTATCTGAGCGTGTGTGTGTATGTGGGTGGCATATATAGGCTATACAAGTTGAAATCTGTGCATATCCTATGAATACCCTAAGCAAATTGAGTATTATTTGTTGGTTGAGTTTAAGCATGAAGTCTATAGGAATAGTTTGATTCGCATTTGTATACGAGCTCTATATAGACTCAATTAGTTGCTGAGGCTAATGTGTCTTCGGAGCTGCATTTATTGTGGCTTACCTAGTCATCGCGCAGGCTTTCATTAGCGGCAACTGTGTAATTTGCCCTGGCCAACTTTTCTGATTGTTATCCTTGAGGTCTCAGAAGGCGCAACGCATGCAAAAATAACCAATAATTTCTTTTCAATTTCCATGCCGCAAAATGGCACGCAAGGCACAGCCGGGGCCGGAAGCCAGCGCCAGGCTGGCCAAGTCACCACCAAGCTAGCAAATCTCCAAGCCTCCACATTGCCGCAGCTGACACAATAATTTGAAAGCAATTTCAAGCGCCAAATGTCCCCAGTCAGTGTCTGCCATTGTAAAAATTGTCAAATTCGCACTTTGGACAGCTGGAGTTGGGAGAGAGGCGGTGGTGCGAGTGACAATGGTAACCGGAACAGGGACACATAATACAATTTTCGGCACACTGCAATAATATTTCAATATGTAATTTGGCAAATTCTGCTTTGGCCCAACTCAACATAAGCATTGGAGTATGTGGCTCCTATGACTATGGCTGTAGCTGTGGCTATAGCTGTAACTGTGACTGTGACTGTGACTGTGACTGTGGCTTTGGCTTTGGCGATGGCGATGGCTGTGATAATTTCCCCTAAGAACACAGCATTAACACGAGACGCAGTTGGCCGGTGGCCAGTTCTGGAGCTGAGTGCTCAGAGAGCTGAAGGGTGGCAATATGAGAGGAGTGGAGTGGAGAGGAGGGGAACGGACTCTAGCGGAGTGTCGCATCGCGTTTAGTTGGCAATGCGTTTGCCATATTTGCATGCGCAAGTAAAAAGGTTTCTTGCTGCAGGCAAATTGATCCCAAGTCCCTGGCTTATGAAGGACACAAACTCAACTACAACACTCATTGTGGGTGTGGCATAACGGGACAGTGTGGCATATAATAAACGTTGCTGCATTTTGCGCAAAAATAGGAAAAAAGAAGCGAAAATGAAAAAAAAGAGGAGGAAAACAACGGCTACCAACTTCAAGAAGGAACCGACGACGGCGACACAAAAAGCCAACTCTCAAAGGACCTGTGACAGGATAATGCATGCTTGCATTTTAGATGACAATAATGTATTTTTGTTTTAAGGGTAATTTTGCAAAATGCTTTTTCCGCTGCTGTTGCTGCTGCAGCCTCTCACACCCTCTCTGCCTCTCTCCCTCTTTCTCTCTGCTCTCTCCTTTTCACTTTCTCGTCGTGCCCCTCGCTATTTGTCTCTTTATTTCATCTCTGTAGACTTTGGGGAATTTCATTATAAAATAAATATACAAAAAGTTTTCCTATTTCACCGAAAAACACAAAAGATATGGAGAAAAAATGCAAGACGAGACGAGTTCTTAAGCTGCTCAAGATTCGCCATGGCTCAACTACCGGAGGCAAAGTGTCATTAAATGTCGCGAATTTTATGTGCATTGCCGAAACACGCGTATTCAAGCAACTATTCAAAATATGAATTAAATTCACGGTGTGATAGGTTGACAGGCACATTGAAGGAGGGAAGGGAGGGTAAAAAGTACTTAAAACTCTGCAGTTAATTAAACTCGCGTTTAAGTCGCGTTCAGTTGCAAAAGTTGAGTCTGTAGCTGTTGCCGTTGAAAGGCAACAAACATATTTTTATGCGTTCTACATTTTTTATGGCCCAATAATTTTTCAATTAGAGCAGCAGCCATTCAGTCTTCTGCTGTCAGGCAATAAATGAAATGCTGCAATGGCCTCCATAGCGCAGTCTTCACTGTGCTCCAAATTAACAGACATTTAGTGCCAGACGGTGGGGCGAGCAGTGGAGGAGCAGTGGTGGAGCAGTGGACCCGCTGACTGCAAGTATTTGTAAATTATGTTAATGACAGCACATTGACTTTATTATGGCCATATTCGAGGCTGAAGATGCCGGAGAGAAGATGGGGCGAGGATGATGGAAATTTAGCAGATAAGTTGAAGAGTTAACACAGCTCAGCTCAGCTGGCAAAACAAAAAGAAGACCTTGGAAAGCTTTTAATTCCATTCAATTCCAATGGGGTGTTTAAATAAAAATATATGATTATTTGTTGGGGACATGCAGCTAGCATAAAGTTAAATATAATAGGTAATAGAAAAAGTGAAAGTATTTATTTAACTTATATATGTATTTATATGTAAACTCTTGCTAAGCCAACAATCTTAATACGAGAGAGTCTTTTCAAGTAGTATTGTATGTTGCTTAGTGAGAAGGCTATAAAAGGGAGACCAATTCGGATATGATCGTGGTGATAGTCAGCACATGAAGAGAAGGCGACTAAATATTAGCATTCTTGAAAAAAGTATAAAAAAATAATGGAAGGTGAGGTATTTTTGTATTATTATTTGTATTATTTATTTATTTGAAAAAGTATAACATTCTTAAGAACTAATATACATTAGTATAGCTAACTTTGACGATGGTTTAAAAATACTTATACAAATACACATGTAGGATACTTGAAAGACTACGAAATGAATATCAGAGAATCATTCGCAGTTTTGCGCTAGTTCCGATTAGTCGTTCGTCGTTGTATATGTATTTAGTATAAGTCGGTCATTAAAGGTCGTAAGTCGTTGCAGCTGCTGAATATGGGGAAAAATTATGAAATAAGATAAAGGAAGTTGTTTGATCACCAGAATAGGATTAGGTTTCGATTCCATTTATTAATATGACTTATGTGCAATAATTCCAACAATAATAATTCAATACAATATAATAAAGTAGACAATTTGAATAATAATAATAATAATAATAATAATAATAATAATAATAATAATAATAATAATAATAATAATAATAATAATAATAATAATAATAATAATAATAATAATAATAACAATAATAATAATAATAATAATAATAATAATAATAATAATAATAATAATAATAATAATAATAATAATAATAATAATAATAATAATAATAATAATAATAATAATAATAATAATAATAATAATAATAATAATAATAATAATAATAATTCCTTACAAATAGGAGATTGTTCTTAGTGAAAATATTTTTAAAATATCATCATATCCTACATACAAATACGAAAAAACTTTCACCAACAATTTAAATTTTAACTGTAAATGATTTCAAATGATATTAAAAGCATCCACTTTACTTTGCTTGTTCAATTATAAATTTATGTATGCACTTGAAATAAAACAAATTCCTATTGTTGTCATATTATTAGCTTGAATGCATTTAATTCAGTGCGTCCGTCTTATTTATACCACCTGTTTTATACAATAGCTTGATATTGTAAATCGAATCCTTGATGTTTACTTGACTGAATGTCCATTCATTAAGCATTTGTATTAATAATATTCAGTATATACAAATAAAATTATTGTATGCCTCAAATAAATGGATAGTAAGCCTCTTCTACTTCATACTACTTATACTCCATCAGAATAAACGATTCGTCTGCATTGATATTGTTAGCTGTAACGGCAAGAATCCTTCAATTTCACTTATTTGTCTATCTCTGGCATAAATAAACAATTTGCTTTACTTGTAATAAAGGCCATTAGCAAGATTAAATTAAAGCTTATTATTAAATAGAAACAAATGTAAATGTAAATTCTCCTCATCCATAATTTTCGCAAAATTTATGATGTGAGAGAATTATTGTAGACCTAAAAGAGGCTTTCACATATTGTTGAGCTGCCTCAGCAGCTGTTTCCATTTGATGTACTTTAGGCCTAATATGTAATATAAATAAATATCATAAATTTTACTATTCAATTTCGTTTCGCTCTATAAGCAATTGGTTTTTAGCAGCTAACTAAAGTTATTAATTTATTGTTTTCTTTATGTCTATCGATTTTTCAACAAACACAAGTGAATCGCGATATGTTATTTTTTCAGAGTATAGTTTGATATTTAGTCATAGAATTATAAAGCCATGCAAGGTGTCTACAAATTATTCAACTGTGTTGCACAAGACAGCGTTCAGTGAGCAAACTTTGGCTTTATTGCTTTAGCTAATTTAGTGCGACGCTAATTTTGCTTTACGGATCGATGAGCCAAAGTTCTAGGGCAACGCATCCTTAGACTTTTTCCTTTGAGGTTTCCTAGTCATAAATAAATAAAATAAGATTAAATATATAATATACAAATATTCAAATATCTCTTAGCTGCGATTGCGGCCAAGATATGAAGGAAATAATCTTGAATAATTAATGAATGTAAATAAAAGTTATTTTTAATTACATTACAAATTAAGCGATAAATTAGTTTTTCCACTTTAATATAAATTTTGAGTAGTTTTAAATCAATACCCAAAATTAATACAATTTCATTTATTGTGGAGCTAAATTAGGTAGCTTAATGGGATTGAGACTTGCTTAAAATCAGGCAGAATACTCTGATTTATTATAAAAGCTGCTTTCAACTGAGTTAGTTTATGTAATAGAGATAGATGAAAAATGAAATATGTGAAGTTTAAGAGCTCGTTTTTTGCAAAGTGAGTAAAATTTATGGCTATCCCATAGCAGTGGCTCATCTATCAGTAGAGTGGACGTTGGGACCAGCTTAAAGACTTTGGCTTTAAGCACATTCCACATGGCTAATCGATTGGCCTTCGTTCGGCTGGCTGCTTCACGGGAATTAAGGGAGAAGCTCTATTGGAATACATGTGGACCGGCCTGTTGTGCGTTTCCGGCGGCGCTTCTGACACCCAGCAGCTGCCTGATGGCGTCTGCTCCGTGTCTGGGGCTAATCCTCGACAGGCACGTTTTCGTGTGCCGCTTAAAAATTGCAGCCGGGGGAACGCACAGGCTCACATGCCTCTACGGCGACGGCGACGGCGTTGTTTGCTTTTCATTTCCTTGAACAGCTGGCATACGGTCGTTGTCCTGTCTATATCAATGGGGCTGTAGCTGGAAGCTGGGGATCTGTAGCAGCCGGCAGCAGTTGGTAAATAAACAGAAGCAACTTTGGCAATAGCTGAGAATATATTTTTTCTTTCTTAACGTTTCGTCTTGATGCCTTCGGTCGCATTTTTATGCGCTCGCAGCGACTAATTTGCACGACAATTAGAAGGTCGCTGGCCAGGACCAGACGCCCGTTAATGAAAGCGAGCGATAAGAAATTTTAACGAATGTCAAATGGCCAAATGGGACCAGGCCCCAGCAAAGGGAAGATGCCAGATGGCCGATGGCGGATGGCGGATGGCAGAGTCTGAACTGAAAAGTAAAGTAAATGTTTACACAGAAAAATCTGAAAGCTGAAAATTTGCATAATTTGTCAATGTGCGGGCGGTTGGCTGTCTGCGTAGATAAGTTGCAAATATTATTCATGGCTTTTTGGCTGGCCACCTTTTTATGTTTATTTTTTTCCCTTCGTGGCCATTGTGGCTGGCCGAGCGTGGGCGCAGACCGCCGATAATGTCACATATGCCTGCCAAACAGTCGAAGATAGTGTCCGTTCGCTGTCAAAGTGGACGCCGGTTGCATGCGAGGTGTCCTGCGCTCAACAGGATGAAGAGGATATGCCGGCTGGGCATGCCACAGTTACCGTGGATTGTTGTGGCTGTTGCTGTTGTTGCATTGTATCGTACTTTTCGCAGCCGAGAGAGTTTGTTTCGTGCTCGTCGGCCTCGTCGGCTCTAACTGCGATACAAGACACCAACACAACTTTCGCTCTCGAACGTAACGTCCACGTCGTGTTTTATTCTGTATCGTGTTTATGTTTACGTTCCGTTCTTGTATTGTGCCCCGCCGCCGGTCGCCCCCTCTAAACAAATGGTAAACAAAGCGCAGTGGCGTCGTTGTCGCCAGGGTTTTATACTTCAACTGTTTGTCAATCAATCCAGCCAAATGTTGAGTGCCGCCATTTTGTCCAGCCATCGAAATTATTGTCCTGCAAGTATTGAATAGTGTAGCCACCTCCCAGTTGGGTATATAAGCATCCGTTGTCTTTACATAGTCACGAGTTGAGACTCCGCCTCTGTGCTATATATGCAGCACATTGCGCTGCCTGCTGACGTTTTACTGGCGGTTCTCTTAGTATTAGTGAGTCGCGTTGCAGCATGCTGAGAGCTGAGAGCGCACAAAAGTATGCTCTGAATTTGTGCGCTTCGGTGGTGGATTGCTGGTCCACACACATACACAGATGCAGGTTTGCTTGGACGGTTTTGCTGGACATGCGAAATGCGCTACAGTTGGTAAAGTTATACTAATAGTTATATATAAAGTTTTAGTCACAGTTATCATATATGTATATAGTTATAGTCATAGTTATATACATATGTAGTTATACATGAGTTTGCTGTTTAAGACTTGTTATTTTGGGCATTTGGTATTATGACAGAGATATAGATGTTATAGATTGATAATTGATGATTTCAAAATCAATTAAGCTCGTAAATATAATGAAATTAATACAAAATAACTATCTATAAGATCTCCATCTATCTATAAGATAAGATATATATTTATATCTATATATATCCTTACTGTAGCGCATAGTTAACCTTTAATGCTTGTCCAATGGCTGCAGCAAGAGCTATCAAAACAGAGCGCAACTTGTTTCAAAGGCAAAGAGTTGCTCTCGTGTAATGCTTGAGCTGCAGCTGAGCTGAGCGATGGTTATAGCTTGGCTTGGCAGCAGCCGGTGGTGGCTTCGTCTTTTGGCGGCTCTCTGGCATAGAATCTTCAACGAAATCGTGCAAATTAGCATATCAAATGCCATGAATGGCATAAATGAGCGGTGAGCGGGGGGCGGATACTTTGCAGTGTATATGTGTGTGTGTGTGCGTGTGTGTGTGTGTATTTATTACTCATACGCCGCATTTCACGAACGAATGAGCGCATAAAGGGGCGGTGCGACAAAGCGTGCATAGTATGAGTTGGTACAATTGACGCAGCTTTCCTTTTTAGGCAAACACACACACACACACGTACACTCACTCACACACACAGATACAGTTGCATGTGCTTGTGTGTATGCGTGTGATTTAGTTGCACATGATAGTGTCAACCACAGTGCGCCTTTTATAGCTGCCTAGCTGAATTTTTTGTTCGCTGCTTGGGTTGGCCAGTGTATGTGTGTGTGTGTGTGTCTGTGTGTATATGTGTCCACGCTTTGCGTGCTACTGCAGCTGCGGCGCTGCCAGGGCCAACTGAACTACCTAGCGCCGACCGCCCAGTTGGCTCTTCAGTGTTAATTCGTCGACACGAGACGCTGCGTTCCGCTACAAAGTCAACGTCAACCTCTGCTGTAATTGTCCTGAGCCGAGCAACCGAGCAAACGGTAAAAGTGCGTATATCCTTGTGCTGTTGTTGTTTGTTGCCGCCAACGTCGCGAGTTTTGTTGCTCGATACAACACTAACTGTGTCACTTCTCAGCCGACTGTGTGTGTGTGTGAGTGAGTGTGCCTGTAATATTGCTATCGTTGTGTTGGTGTAGGGAACCGAGAGGCGCGTCGGCTCATGCAATTGTGTTGCGCCTGCGAATAAGTGTGAGTGGCGCTCTCTATTTGGTTCTTCTTCTTGTTGTATCTTTTTTTTTTCATTAACCCACGTGCCACCGCTCGGCCTGGTGCTTACTTGTTTGTTGTGGCCTCACTCTCAAAACACAAACAAACAGCTGAGAGACACTACTGATTGCCTTATGACGTCGATCGCTGTCCGATATAGCTCACTTGTCCTATAAGCAATGCAAATAAATTTTTTTAAATTTTTATTCAATTGTTTTTGTCTGAAAAACCTATATTGTTACAATTAAAATTCTTTTCATATAATAAACAAGTCTATTAAAAATGCTTCTCATATATCCACCTATGATTCTAATGCTTATTTTTGTAATACAACTAAATTTATTTCAAAAGTGTAAAAAATACCAAGTATTAAGAATGAAAATAATTGGATTTTAATGCAAAAGAAAAAAGCAAACAATCCAAGTAACAAATTATTATTTGTTCACAAAGTAACCAATGGTTTAAGTAATATCATTGAGGGCCGTCAGTTATAGTGTGAATACAGAACGTCTTCTACCTACATACCCGTTAATGGTTAAAGCTACTTAAATGAATCATGAAATATTTGAAATAATGTTTCCGTCCATAAAATGTAATCATCTATCTGTGTGAGAAGCTATCCATTTTCAATTATAAGATATAATCTCAAAACCTTTGGAGTATATATTATTTTTCGATTTGTCACACCACCCTAAAGAGAGATTCTTCAGTGGTTGTGATGAAATATTCAATCTTAAATGTAAAGTAAAACAACCAATAAAAATTTTTAAAGCAAAAAATAGTAAATGATAATACAAAAAATTTATGAGACTATAATCCTTAGTTTATTACCCTAAGCTTGAGCTGCGAAACCTACGAAAGTAGCTATACTAGATGGTTTGTTCCCATCGATGGGTCAATCGATTTATTTAAAGGCTCTTTTGCTTATTAATAGAACTAATACTGAATACATTTAAAAAAATAATCAAATTATTCAATTTTGTAGCCAATCAGACACAAAATTGAATATCATTGATTCGAATCTTAAAATTAATTTGGGTTCACATGAGATCATTTTCAAAAATCAATACAAAAACATTTTTTTTTGAATTTTAAGGAATTTCTCTACAATAACTGAGCCATGTTTTCAAATTTAATAGATAAATGCACTTAAAAATTCAATCGTACAATACGCAGGTTTTGAGCACTTTGGATTTTAAATATCCACCTAAATTAAAATAAAAAAGCTTTTGAAAAAGTAAAGACTCTCTTTACACACAGATCTTAATAATTTTAATATGTTGTAAACATTTTACTACAACAGAAGTCATTCAATATATGATTTTTCATATACATAATATACATATTCAGCTCGTGCTTATGTTTATGTGGCTGTGCATTTCTATTAAGAATGTTGAAGAATAGAATAATTGAAATATCAACCTTACATTCAGGCTATTTCTTACTTAAGTCTATATCATGAAAGTGTTTAATACTCTGAGATTTTTTTACATTTGCTTTTAAAAAGATAAGTTTAAATAAACAAACAAATATGTTTTTTCATATCGAAAATATTTGTATACCCTAATTAAATATGTTTTATATTTTTAAGATTTACTCATTTGTTTTCCCATATTAATTGACCGAACTTTTTGGATTTATTTATTTATTTTTATTTTTAAATGAATGAATAATTTTTGTATTTGCATTTTAATAACTACAAAGCATTACTTACAAAATTTTCGTTGTTGTTGCCAAAATCAGAAAAATATTGAGAAAATTACATTGGAAATTAAAAAAACTTACTAGCTCTGCATATTGTAAACAATAAATTGATAGACAAAATTTGTTTGATATTTAGCTATATTTTAAAATGGTGCATATCTAAAAAACACGTAAGATATTTAACAGAGCCTATATATGTAGCTCTTTAAACTGTCATTTCAAAAATGTCTTAGCTTTTAGATATAAAATCATTTTAAGTCCTCTATTGAAGAATGAGATATAAATTTGATTTGATATTTGTATATAACTTAGTCAGATGATATTATTTAGTTTTAGATACTCAATTAATTTCTCAATTCATATATCATTTCATCGTTACTCAAGTCTCACTTAAATTAAGTGGTTATCTTGAACAATTAATCTTAGACAATTAAAGTAGATTTTATTCCATAAAAATTATGTAATATCTTTATTATGCAATTTGTTCTACGTAATAAAATATTCTGAACGGTTCAGTTGTTCAGAGTTTGTTTGTTGTTCAGAGGAGTTTGTAGACTCCAAATATGATTGTAATGTAAAATTGAAAACCTTTTGAATTGGAATTACTCTAATCTCTGCTTGTAAATTGCAGACCAAACTAAATGCGATAGATTTGAGAATACAAAGCAGATTACATATTTTAATACCATATGTAAATCTCATACACTCACTTGGCCCCTGGTAAATAATTTATGGAAAAACTTTACAACCCAAAGAGAGATTTTTTACCCGATGCTTCATTAATTTATGAATACCAAATTGTATGCTGACATTGCCCAACAAAAACTATTTAAAACTTACGCCTGCGACAAGGGTCGTACCCCAATCCCCCACAAGCCAACAGCCAACAGCCAACAGCCAACAGCTAACAGCTAACAGACATCAACAGACCGACCAGTATATCACCCTGCCCGTCCCTGCTCAATTCAGTTCAGTTTGGTGCATGATTGAAGTACCCGCATGTGCGGAACATTTTAAATATTTACAAAGATATTTCAAAAAACGCTTTTGGCATGTTTTGTTGCCGTTGCCGTTGCCGTTGTTGTTGCTGTTGCTGTTCCCGGCGTGGTCAGAGAGGGGTCCACAGTTCTGCAGTCGTTCAGCTTGTGTCGAATGTTTTTTGCTCACTTTTTGGTCGGGCGCCCAAAGGGAAGTTCAACTTCAAATGCGGCATAAGGGCAACGTTTGCCAAGGGCCCGATGGAAAGGCGGAAGGGTTGGCTGTGGTGAGGGGTGTGGTGGTGCGTCACTTGAGCGCGCGTGTGTGTCCTTTTAGGCAAGTGTCAAAAACCGTTGGTCAAAAAACCGTATGGCAATTATTCAACACAATTGAATATGAAGTGTGGCAAAGGCAGCGGACCAAGCCCTCGCAGCGTGTGCGGGGCTCGCAGGCGGGCAGCAAAAAAGTTGCAGCGCTTGGCAAATAATGAAAAATACACCCACATCAGTATTTTTTGGCTGTCTGCACTGGCACACACACACACACACACACCAACACACACCAACACACACACACACACACACACACACACCTACAAAGACAAACACAAACAGCAACACACACAATTTCACACACACACATGGAAACACTGCCAACATTTCCGCACCCTTTTCATGCCAGAGATGCTGTTGCTGCTGTTGTTGTATTGTTTGTTGCTGCTGTTGTTGTTGTCGCTGTGCAGTTGCTGCTGCCTGGCAATTTTTCGGTGATAAAATATTTAAATTTAATTAAGGCCACCAACGAGCAACACGATTTCCGTGCCATGGTCAAAGGAGGGTGTTGTCCATGCCGGCCATGCCAAGAGGAGTCAAGGGCCCCTCTCCAGTTTCAGTTTCAGCATGCCGAGCCCTCTCTCCGTTTTTCTGCCACCACCCGTACATTTGCGGGTGGTGCGTTTTGGAGGCTTTCGGGATTGGCCAAGAAATTCATTAAAAATTTTTGCTTTGATGTTACCAAATTCTTTTTCAAAGTTTTTATGTACTTTTGGCTTGTGTGCAAGTGGCGCATGAATCTCCCACGGCAACAACAACAACATCATCAACAACAACAGCAACATCAACATCTACAGTCACATCTTGCATATATTTTTGGAGTCAAACTGAGCTTAACCACTTTCCATCTGGAAATGTTTATTTCACTATTCGCTTTGTAATTAAGCTGAACAGTAGCCAAAACTCTCTCATGCAGCTTCTTCTTTCTATTAGATAAGTTCTTTGGCAAACATATTTTTAGGAAATTTAAATTGAACACGCTGGCAAATTGTTAGGAAAACAAAAGTTTCTCATGCTGCCAGCTCAATCGCCAAAACTTATTATACTTACATATATTTTTGCTAGTTGTTGTTGTTGTTGCTGCTGTTGCTGCTGCTCTTTTTGTTCCCGTCTTGTATCTTAAACTATTTGATATGTTCGTGGGCTTGCAGCACTTGAAAACTTTTGATCTTGAGCTGCGAGTTTACTTTTTTTGCGTGTGTCTGTTGGCTTTTAATTTTGTGCAAATATTTTTCATTGTGCGTTTGAAGTATTTTTGGAATTATTAGAAAATATTTTAAATGGTCCCAAACAATGTTCGTGCGCCCCGGAAAAGGTGCCTCGAATATTGTGGTAACCTAGCCGAAATATGTGCACAGCTTAAGCCGGTGCTCGTTTGGCTTCCACAAATTAGAAGAGTGCAGAAGTTAAAGTTTATAGAGATTAGGCAAAGTCAACAAGCGAAAAGTATTAAAGTCCTTGGGCTTAAAAGGGAATTGCAAATTTCGGCAAAATATGAAATATTTAATTAAAGCGTTTCCCCGAACGAGTTGCCTTGACTTGACTTACTAAAATTGAATAAGCAAATCCTTTGTGAATTGTTAAGTTGAAAGATAAATTATTTGCAGCTATTCTGGCTGGGCTTTCAACTAGGTTGGTGTACTTAATCAACCATTGTTTCAATATAATAAATAAAACAAATGCATTTCCATCGAATCCACAGCAGATAACATGACTAGAATTAATTTAGAATTTTGTTTCGGATTTAGTTCATTTTTACTCAAATAATAATAGAAATAAATAAAGAATATTCGCAGCACATTTAATTAGTTTAAAATCCTTTTGTGAACACCTCAGTTCCTTTTGTAGCTGAAGCAATAGATGATTGGAAGCTCTTGTTCTTATAGAGTCGGTTAGGTTCTGCATACTAAACACCGCATTCTGAGCAGCAGGCAGACTGTAAAAACAATGGTAGCAATTTATTGAATACTGCTGGAAACAATGAGCTGACAGGAGACGTGCAACTGTAATAGCAACCGATGCTGGACATGTTTACGTGTTTTTCACATTTAAAATTCCATTGTTTGGCTTCTGATGGAAGGATTCGTTTTGACAAAGTGCGTGAAAGCAGGTGGAATGCAACAACCAGAGAAGAGGCAGCCAGCAACTGCAGCAAAGACGAAGCAGGTGTAAGTAGGAGAGAGGCTGCCAATTTTGAAAGCATAAGCAAGAGGCGCAGGCAAAGTAGCATTTTGTCTTGTTGGTGCCTGCTGCTTGCTGCTATTGCTGTTTGTCAAAGTTGCCATTTCAGGCGTGCTGAAATGAAAAGCAAACCTTTTTAACAGCAACAGCAATAGCAATAGCAACAGCCGCCGCACCGACCATATGGTCTATACCTATAGTATTTTCGGTTTTCACACTCCTTCATGCCAGGATTGTGGCTGTGGACTGCAGGACTGGCAAACTCAACAGGCGCACACGGGGTGTGTACCAAATTAAAATGCACTCAGCTGAAAAATTGGTTTTCTCGTTTCTGAAAAACTTTGAGTGATTTCTGAGAGTCTCTAACGAGTGCCAGCCCAGCGGCCAGAGAGTGAGAGAGAGAGAGAGAGTGAGAGAGAGTGGGTCGAGTGTAGCAGGAGCCGGGGGCCCTCAGCTGGATATGTAAGCAACAACCAGCTGCCGTACAGTAAGCAGCAGGCACCAGGAGGCAGCAGAGAGCGGGCAGCAGCACATGGAGCCTAAGCAAAGGCAAACGAATGTTTTTGTTATGCCCACAAAATTTCAAAGCACCTGAATTGTGGAGCCGAAATTACGCATTGTATTTTTTCAAAATTATTTTAAGAAATTGTAATCAAGCGTGTCGAAGGTTTTGCTTCCGCGCACAGCAAAAATTATTCATAAATTACCGACGAGGCTCGGAAGGGAGGGAAGGGCGAAGCGACATGGCGCGCTCACTTCCTAATCAAAAATTAATGTAGCCAAAGTTGAAACGGAGGCATATTAAACAACATATAATCAAGTTGGGCAAATATATATCTGAGACAAAACAACATGAGTTTCTTAAATCTTTGAATATGAATGAAAATAAAACAGATGATGCTAGTTTTGACTTTTATATATATATAATCTCCATTCTACCTATCTCAAATAACACGCCTCCAACAAATATAAACTAAGGCAAATGAATATGTATTTACAACTTCTTAAATTCGTGAATCTTTCTGTTTGAATAAGAATGAAAATTAGACAAATGATGCTAGTTCTGTCTTGAATATATTTTTTGCATTCTCTATTAGTCAATCTAATTTCTATTGTTTTCTTTTTACAGTTGAATAAAATTCAGATAACACGCCTCCAAAATAGATAACCTAGGAGCTGGACAATCGGCCAGTCCTGCTGTGGGACTGCGCCTAATGGGCATTCTGCCTTGCTCGCTGCAGTGGCCGCCAACGCAGGCATCGCCAGCTGTGGGCAAGGCGCCTAAGGTGAACTACTCCAGCACAGCGGCACGTGCCAATAGCAATCCATATCCCGTGCCCAGCAGCAGCAATTGCTGCAATACCAGCGGTCATCCGCCGCCGCCAGCAGCTAGTTGCTGTCAGGACTGTCGCTGTTGCAGGCAGAGCTATGAGCACCTGCCCATGCCACGACTGCAGCAGCCGCCGCCCCAGGAGACTGCAGCCATGCAGGCACAGCATCAGCATCAACATCAACCGCCTCCACATCAGATCAGCTGCATTACAACACTGCAGCAGACCACAACAACACAGCAGTTGCCACAGTTTCCTTTCCTCGAAGCAGCTGGAACGCCTGCGCAGCAGTCAACAGCTGGCAGTTGCCAGCGGACGAGGATCACTTGCAGCTCCAACTGCAGCAGTACACACAACAGCAACAGCATTGGCCTCAGCTCTAATAGCTGTAGCAACAGCTGTGACTTTAACTACAACAATAATCACAACAACACCAACAACAACAGCAGCAGCAACAACATCAACAGCAGCAGCAGCAGCAGCAACACAGCACCGCCTATGATTTTTCTGCCATTCAGCATGCCTGTGCCGCCTCAGTCCGTGCCTAATCTGCAGCCAGCGCCTCTCTCGTGTGCTCTCAAGGATTCAGCGAAGCCATTCAGTCAAACGCCCGCACCACCACCGCCGCTACCGCCACCGCCACCACCATCGCTGCTGCTGCCGCTGCCGCTGCCGCTAGCGTTTCAGTGCCACTACCAGACAACGCTACCAATTTCCGGACCGCTGCCTGCTCGAGCACCGCCAACACCGCCACCGCCGCCCCGGCAAGTGCAGCCGCTGAAAGTCGTCGCTGCGGCAGCCATTAGAGCACATCAGCAGGTGAGTGCTGTGTCCATTTATTTTGCCAAAATCCAGGTGCTACTCAGCTGCATTCGCAAATCTCTGTGTGCATCAGCTTGGCTTCGAAATGCTGTAATTTGTGTGCATGTAGCTCAGCGCGTATACTTAATATTTATTAGTTAACAAGAGCTGCACAAAACTTCAATTTGCATAAACATAAAAGACGAAGCAACAGCAACAGCAACAACTGTAGCTAAGTCGAAAGCTTGTAATACAAATTCGTTGCATGTTGCTGGCGAGATTTAACGCAGAGGCAGCACACAAAAAATCAAAGTTACATGGACAGGAAATACAGCAGCAGCAAGCGGAAGTGAAAGAACAGGTTACGGTGATATTGAAAGCAAAAGAGAGATAGATAGAGTGGGAGAGATAGAGAGAGGAGTAGTTAGAGCTGGGTGTGTTGCACGAAAATCTAATGCATAACCTAGTAAGATCATCAACACGAAATTTTACAGCAAACTCATGTCCAAGGATGTGGAAATAAACTTGTTGTTTTGCAGCAGCCCCTGCTATTCCGGCTGCTGCTGCTGTCCTGCGCTCAATGACTTTTGCATTTAATATGAGTAAAGGAGCGAGCAGCAGAAACGCAAAACAACAATGGCAACAAACTACTACAACCTGTGCTCAGCTTTTGGGGTTGGCTCGGCTCAGCTCAGCTCAGGTTGAGTCCTGAGTGCTGTCCAGCGACATGCAAACGCGCCTTGTAAATTACGTTCTTGCTTGTCAGTTGTTTTTTCTTTTTGACCAAAGGCAAGGACTCTGATACAACTGCACAGATAGCGTGCTGCCCTGTATATTCCGCTTTTCTTTTTGTTTCGGGCAGCGCTCTGTTTTTGTTTTTGCCTCTGTCTGCTTGTGCATAGCAGATCAGTATATTCTGATTAAGAATCAGCAGCAGTAGCAACAACAGTTGAGCAGACACAAACATATACATACTTACTTACAGGCACTGTCTCGGTAAACAAAAAACCGCTGAGTTTCGCTTAGCACCCACCTGCAACTGCTACAACAAGTATGAAAATTCATAAGCTCACACAGCTAGCAATTTGAAGTTTCAGTTTCAGTTTCAGCTTTAGTTTTTTCCTTTGCTGACAACTTGCAGTTTGTCAAATTTCGCCTTCACTCGCACTCACTTTGTGCGTATATCCCGGAGACACATCATCTTCAGCATTTTAAATAAACATAAGCAAAATGCATATTAGACAAGGAACCTCTTTCCTCTTGGCTCGTTTCACAGCATGTTTCTTACTTGTGTTCATTCATTCGCCTAAGTAGTTTTATTTAGCCCTCGAAATGTATGCTACAAAGCAGCTCCAGCACTTGCCGCAACTTCCCATCCAGCTCTCGTTTTTTTTTTCCTTCTGCACATTTGAATGTTAAATCTTCCATGAAATGCCCTTTTTCGACTGCACGAGTGTGAGTGACTGGCCGTGTGAGTGAGAGTGCCTTTGTAACATATCCATAACTGTCCGTTCTGAGACACACTTACATATCTGTGAGTGTATTGCGTGCCTGTGTCTGTGTGTGTGTGTGTATGTGTGTGTGTGTGTGTGTGTGTGACTTGCGGTCTGGTCTTCAACTACAACTTAACAATGCCTTGCCTTCATCTTTCAAACAGTCCAACCGAAATTCGTTTGTTTTTCCAGCTCGACGTTCGTCCATTCATAGTTTTTTTTTTTCTCCCCCTTCTTATTTTCAAAAGCCGAACAGACTCTGCAGCACAAAGAAACCATTTATGTACTCACTTTAATGTTTGCACTTGGTCATTGTTATAATTTACTCTCACTGCAGTTCCACATGACTCTAGGTGTTTGTTTGTGTACTTGGGATATGTGCGCTCAGTTAGCCTCCTCATGACATGCTTTTTGGCTCTGATGCTGTACTGGGAAACTCTGTTGTTTCAAAATACTGCACTCGAAAACACATGAAGCTTTTCTCCTTTTTATATCACTTTCATCCGACCGGCAGACCCCAATCGACCCACCCACAGCATTATGCTAAAATAACACTCAGTCGGAAAATAATAATTGCTCCGTTCATATTCCATGTGCCATTGCAGAGCTTTTTAAAGCGGATTTCGTTGTTAGAGCTTCTGCTGGCGAGCTTGTTTTTCTATGTTTGTGATCTAATGGGAAAGGGGGTGGGAGGTGCGGGTGGTGTGGCTGGCATCCTTTAGTTTTAGCATTTGCATATTTAAGCAGCCTCATATGTGCTGCATTTGGCTCTGTTTGCAAATCCAGGTGTCTTCTTGTTGCATCTAAGTGCCATAAGACTTTAAATAATTTTGCCCACAAAGCGAAATCTTGAATTTACCATATGGTACTGTTGTTTCCATCTAAATGAGATAGGAAACTATTTAATCTATATAATGTGTGAGGGGATGTTTTGAGGGAGCACCTCGAACTTCTCTGAATTGTTCCTTGTCAAGTTGACAAATCCAGGTTAACTTGGAAGATGCGAATCGCATTTTTTAAGCTTATTTGTTCATATATACATAATTATTTGAAAAAGAAACTTAGGTGTGGGCAGCCTCAGCGTTTTTCTTTTATTCTAGAAAGATAGAAAACTATACAAAATATTGTGAAGATAAATTATGATAAAAAAAAAAAAAAAGAAAATAATTAATGTATTTAAATAGTTTTTTAATTAATTATTTATTTTATTTTAACTCCATAGTTGCTCAGACTACCCTCGTTATAGTGGTTACATTAATATAAATTAAATTTTAAGCTTACTATACATTTTCAAGCCAAAAACATTTAGATTAATATTAAATAATTAAAACTCAAATGGAAGCAGCAAATAATGCAAATGTTTTACATATTCGAAAAGACCTTTCGAATAGAGTTTTTATACCCAAAATTTATTAAAAAATGGGAATTGAAGAATATGTATGTAACAGGTAGAAGAAGACGTGACTATGAGCGGATATAATACCCCCATCTCCGTCGGCCTAGTTAATTAAATATAATCGATTGCTATTATAGTTGAAATCTTATCGATTAAAAATGTTATCGAAATTCAGTTATCAAATTATATCTTTTAAGTCATTTCAGTAAGAGCCTCAAATTTTTATATTTCCTTTTATGCTTAATATATTATTACATTTTGTGCTTTTTTTATATTTTGGATACTGGCTTCATATTTTATCAAATTATTTATTTATATTTATAGGATATCGGATATCGAATATCTGTTTGCATTTTTACCAACCCTACAAATATTTACAAGAATATTTAGATTATATTATTATACAAAACGTTTGGCCAATTGGCAAAAGCAGAAAGAGCTAAGCATATGCATTTTTCCTATACAAGTCCATCTACACAGTTAATTGTTTACGCTCTCGATTAATCTATAGATCGTAATTTCGATTGAATTCTGATTAAAAATTTATTAATAAAAGCTACGAAATATATCTAAAAACCCGGATCAGTCGGTGTTCAGGGTATTTCCCAGTTCGACACCCATCTAGAGCTTTATTACTTGTTTCATTTTTATTTTGAGCTTCTGGATTTTTTAACAATTTCAGTTTTGCAGCTCATACTATTTTTTGACACGGTTAGGAGCACTTTAAAAAATGTGTTTTCCTTTACCCCTCGTGTTCAGCCACAAAAAATCCAATTATCCGCTTATGGATGCCAAAAGACGACATTGGTTGTTCTTTATGTTCTTTGTGCCGATCGAAAGCCGTTGCGAAAGACAGATAGTAAAAAGCAAGAGCCGAATGAAATTAAGCGGCTCTCAGAGACTAAAAGCAAAGACAATGACGTGGGGACGGCAGAAACAAAAACTCGCGTTGAGGTGGCGCCAAATAAAGCGCAGAGGCCAATGCAATGGGGGAGGGGGCCTGAAGCAGCAGGCATAACGCATATCCTGTGAATGCGAGTGGAACTGGCCTAATGGCCTCGAGCGGATGTGTGATGCATGGCCGTAAGTGAATTCATATTTTATATACCGTTAACATTCCAACAAAAAGCAGACGCATGAAATATGTGCAGGACAGCAAAGGATACTGAGCTTGTGGGGAAGTAGCGAATGGCAAAAAGAAAAACCAAACGAATCGTTAGCTGATGTTGTCATTACTTTGGCACATAGAAATCCAGAAATCCAGCCGAAGGACAAAATGCGGCAAGGCGCAGTGCAAGCGATGCTCCTGATACTTTAGCCAAAAGAAATCCGATATTTATGTCAGGGGATGCAATATCAAAGCAACGCTTTGTGGCCAGCGCCAACAGCTGAAAGCTTTGTGAAGCGCTGAAATGACAGTTGGAATGGCAAATTGGACAAGTTAACAGTGAAAAGCGATGCCAACAGCGCAAATCAAAACCTCGACTTGGGCCCTGAGCCACTAAAAAGAGCTCGCATTGTGCTGTAATACAACTGTGATATACCCAGGCAGGACTACATGTACAGCAGCTGCTGCTGTTGCTGCTGCTGCTGCTGCTGCTGCTGTGGTGACTTTCTCGCCTTTCACACAGCTGGCTGTGCTAATCAGTTGCAGCAAATGCTTCATTCCACTCAAGTTCGCCTCAATGTCCTGTTCGGCCTGATCCCACCATGAGTTTCCTTTGCTTCACAGTGCGCTGTTAATTTAATCTGTGCAGCGGCCGCGAGGTGGCGTTAGTGAAATTCAATGGTGTTGAATATCGTGTATTTCACCGCATCTACAAATACATATGCCTCTGCAATTGCGTGTATGTGTGTGTGTGTGTGTGTGTGTGTGTGTGTGTAGTACGCATTGGGTTGCCAAAAGTCTCTGATATGCCGCTGCCCAAATAAAAAGGACGATGCGAACTGCGAACGTCGCCAACAACGGCAGCAGCTGCCGAGGCGACTTCGTTTTCGCTATTTTTGTTGCTGCCACTTGAAAGCTTTTACCACAATGTTTCTGTATGTGTGTCTGTCTTTGTGTGTGTGTGTGTGTGTATGGCTGTCTTTGTGTGTAAGCCTGTCAAGTGCTTCTTTGTTGAAGCTGCTTGCGCTCACGGATGATGTGTCTGTGTGAATCTGCTGTCTGTCTGTGTGCGTGGCGCCAAATTTCAAAAGCAAGTCGCTGTGAAAGCTCTTTATTTTAACGGTTTGTTTTACCTGACACTCGAAGAGCTGTAAGCAGGCTGGCGTTTGAAACTGTAAACGTTGGCAGCAGCGTCACCTTCAGCACAGCACACGACACGGATACTTTACAATCAAAATAGCGTTAAGGACACATAATAAATTTCTTTCATAGGCAGCTTTTGCGACTTAAAACTATCAACTCTTCAAACAATTTGCAGTTGTCTCTTGTTTTGCTGTCGAATTTAAGTTTTCTTTCTCTCTCTTCATCTCTTTCTCTCCCTGTTTCTGTTGTACTCTCTGTGGCTGAGGTCAGGCCAGCAGTAAGAACGCGAATTAAATGCAATTGACAGTCGCAATTTCAAGCGAGCTGTCAGACCAAATCCCAAACTGCCGCTCAGCGCGAAGGCGCGGGCCAGGGGAAACTGGGAAACAGTTGAAGGGCGAGAACTAGAAAGAAAAGCATATACAAAAAAATGCACTAAGCAGAAACAGACACAGCAACCGAAACAGCGGCAGCTTAGCCAAACTGTGCTGTAACACAATAAAATGCAACCTCAACTGACAAAGAAAATGTTTCCTAATGTGGAACAAGGAATCGCTCGTGCGGTGCGGTGGGAGGGGCGTTGCAGCCACGGGGCGTGTCGCTGGCAAAGATAGACAACACGTAAACGAAACGACAATGCCAAGCCACGGCTGTCAAATTAAAGGCAGGCAGTCAAGCAGGCAACTAACAGCGCCAACGGAGTTTCAAACGCGTGCAACATTCTTGGCCCTAAAAAAAACAACAAAAACGACAAATACAACAAATCCTGCCCGCCACTTGCCAAGCGAGTGCAGGTGTCAAGAAGTTGGCTAAGATCTAAGAACGCTGATTGACATCAATGCAACTCAAATGCTAAGCAACTATGCTATTTATTAATACTCAGACTCGACTAGTGGATGACAGTTATCATTAAGTAATTGATTATGGATTCAAAATAAGTACTTTTGGCGTGTGGATCATGAGCTACATCTGCTATAAATTTCGGAGATTTCTTTATCAGATATAAAGCTTCATAAATATCACAACAAAGTCCGACCGTCTTCAGTTTCAATTTAACAATTCATCACATGCGATTATAGGAAGAGCGAACCTAGGGAGAGCGAGCACAGAGAGAGTGACATTCCTGCTCTTGCAAGTCTAACTTCAAATGCTGTTCTTACAGCAATGATTAATTATTACTAAAATACAGCCTAAGCGTTCCAAATGAAATATAGAAGACCTGGAAAAATATGCTTTTCGTATCTTCTACTTTTCATATTTTATATTGTTTGTCCAAAACAAAATGTTAGAGGAAAGGACAGGAGCATTACATTAGAAAAGCATTTTGCATTTTGACTTAACACATAGATAATAGCAGAGCTAATGAGCCGACACAGGGTATGCGGACGGAATATCTGTCCAGAAGAGACGTAAATCGAATTGAAAATAATAAACAAAAATAGACTTAGTAGTAATAACGACATTTAGTCAATCATTCTTAAGTTTTACTTAAAATGCGAAACACATAGAGTGAAGGACAATAAGCTGCAATAAATTATAAATTATTTAAAAAAAAAAAAAATGTAAAAACAAGTAAGAAAGCTCTAGTCGAGACTGCTCGACTACGAGATCCCCTGAACCCTTCCAGGAACTAATATTTCAATAATTCGTCGTTTCACTTCTACTAACACATTTACACACACATACAAAAATACGCACGCACGTATAAACAGGCATGGGCTGCCATGTGGGCTTACATTGGGAACTTAATTGTTTAATATCTTTTTTTGTAGACGGACAATCTTGATAAAACTTTCAGACCGTGATTATAACATTAAAATGTGTGTGTGTGCCAAGTCTCTAGTATTTGAAATACGGGTTTTGCAAACTTGTAGGGAAGGGGGTGTTTCGAGGGGTGGAGGGTAAAATATGACAAAAACCGAAACTCTTAAAAGTACATATGAATACACAATTTGGAAACCCTAGCTCTAAAGATGTATTAAATATAATTTGTTTACTGGTTTTCGATAAGGTTTTTAATCGATAGCAAAATAACGGGAGCAGTTATCGATTTTTAAAAACAAACTTATATGCGCGCTCTATATACGGACCTACAAAAAAATTTCAAGTCTCTAGCTCTTATATCTTCTGAGATCGACGTGTTCATACATACGGACAGACGAACAGACGAACAGACAGACAGACAGACAGATAGACAGACAGACGGACAGGGCTAAATCAACTTAGTTCGTCGCCCTGATCAAGAATATATATACTTTATGGGGTCTGCCACGCCTCCTTCTGCCTGTTACATACTTTTAACAAAACCATTATACCCTGATTTCCCATTTTGAATAAGTTCAGGGTATAAAAAAATTGCCTGACGGGCAAATGAATTCAACTTAGTTCTTCGTACTGAAAGACAATTTATTGCTTCATATTCTTTCTACCAATTTCTCACCTCTGGATGTGTTTACACTTTCAATAGAGAGGGGGAGAGAAACAGTGGCGCCTGTCTTTATAGACTAAGTCATGGATATGTAACTAAAGCTAAAATTTCAATTTATAAGGCTCAATTATTGCACTTGTTTTTAAAATTATAAACTGTCACGCAATTTATGCTATTTCTCAGCACTTACTAAAATGATCACATTCAACTCGAGTATGGTATATTGGTGGCCAACCCAGGCTTAGCCGCACAATCTATATCGAGCTAAGCAAATACCTTTGTGCATTGCTGATTTAATTGTTTACCCAATTAAAATAATTTAATAAACCATGAAATAAATTTATGTAAATAGATGTGTTGTACGTTGGCAAAATACGCTCGCACTTAGTGATATAAATAAATGAGTAAATTCCAAGATAACCAGGTGTGTGCGTGTGTGTGTGCGTGTGTGAGTGTGTGTGTGTGTGTATTAGTAATTAAATTGCCATTGCATTTAGTAAATTAAAGCTTACCAGCTCTAGCCACAAACTTAACCGTTGACCAGTGTCTATTAAGGATTTGCAATTTACGTGCCACGCCCAAAAAACACCAAGAGCCCGCAAATTGCAACTAATGTTAAGTTGTCTGCCTGTTGTTGTTGTTGTTGCTGTTGCAATAACAATTTGCATTTGCCTAACCTGGCCCGGAGCTCACATTCTGAGCCGACGTAAGTGAGCTTTACCGTACGGTGAGTTATTCAAGCATTCATTCAGTGTTCAGTTGAGCAACATCGAATGCCATTCGATACATGAAATAACTTTAGCTCGTTTTAGTTGTTTATTTTCATGTTGCTGTCTGCATGGAAATATTTGTGCAAATTCTTTTGGGGCTTATTTGCAAGTTTATTCAATGGAAAATAGCTAACATAACTTGGACAGTGCTCGCCACTGTTCATCTATCTCTCTCTGTGTGTTTCTCTTTCTCTGTCTGTCAGTGCAAAACTCACATAAATAAAAGTGAATAATGCGCAATATACAGAACGAAATTAGTGAGAAATGTCAGATGCAAACATATGAGATAGAGAGAGAGAGAAAGAGAGAGAGAGAGAGAGAGAGAATAGGAGTTGAGACGAGCTCTAAGATCTCTACTAATTGAAAGACTTTGCACCTATTAGCTACTGAATTCATGGAGATCTTTCAACACCAGCAATTGCCAATCATTGATATTCACCTGGCCGAGAGACCTATTGCAAAAAGCGGACTTCGTACGTGCGTCACGAATATCTCATGCCTCAAGTTTGCAATGTCTGAAACAGTTTTATTTGTCTTTTGCCCACGTGCACGTCTCTATTTTCAATAACAAATAAAAATGTTGTTCGACTGCTTCGACTGCTTCTTAGTCTAGTGAATTCATGGCACGAGCCACCCTGTTGTTGTCGGTGCGAGTCGCCTCCTGATCGACTCTCGACTTGATTCTCGACTCCATTATATTTGTCGGTATTTTTCGCTGCTCTTTCAGCATTTAATTGGGCGTATAATTGATTGGGGCATTTCATGTTGTTGTTGCTGTTGTTGCTGTGACTTTGGTTGCTTCTTGTGGCTATTTTCGACCGCGTTCCATTCGCCTCTTTCGGCAAGCTCCCTGACCACTAACTCATTATTTTGAGTGTGTTTCGCAACAACATTTGAAAATATTTTCGCCTTCATAGAAATTGCCAAGTTTTGTGAGCTGCCTCTATTGATTCAGCGTCTGCCGCTTTACTTCTTGATATCTAAGGGTTCTGCCCAGACCTACTTGCCTCTACAGCCCCGCCCCCTGACTCCTGCTCACGTTCACTCTGCGCGTGTGTGTGTGTGTATGTGTTTATAAATTTGTATTGTGTTTACTTGTATTTTGTGGTAATTAATTGTATTTGCCTTCGACTCAAAATGTCAGTGGGCTCCTAATTATTATTAGTCTAACGAAGCAAAAACGCCTGCCGCGCCCATCCGCCCACAGGCAGCACCCTCAGCCGGAGCCGAGTTTGTTTCCATGCCGTTTGCTCGCCGTGTTGTCTACAGGTTGTTTGACATTAATTGATTCATTTGCCTTTTACATAAATTAGGAGCTGCCTTCAGATATTTGGTTACACCAACTGTATTCGGCAGCCATTCAGATAAGCATACTCCTACACCAATTAGTATAATAAAGAATAAAGAAAAAAGTTTAATTCAACTTACAGAATATTACATTTAACAGATAGGTATTTGATTATGTCTGTACTGAAGGTGAACTGGTTAAATTTGATGTGTTTTCTAAAGATTTCAATCAGGAGCATTAAAAACGGGGCATGGCAAAACTTAGATCAAAGAGAGAGGATGAAATATATATGTATATACATATGTTTCAATGATGAATATATTTGGTATAAATATTCATCATTTAGATTTCAACTAGTCATATCACATGTCTTGTCGGGCGTATACTTAAAAGATTGCATATAGTTTTGCTGAGTAAGGGTCAGCGTTGGTTTTGTCGATAATCTAATCGATCGCTGAGTCTGTAAGGCTCAGGGCTCATCTGCCTATTTTCTTACATTTTTTGTATATTCAGTTGGTTCTTGCCTGAACATATATAGCGAACAAAAATTGTTTATAAAATAAAAAAATGAAAATGAAATTAGAGCTCAGTTGTTGGCTCAACTTGAACGAAAATTCTCTAAATATGTAAGGTTTTCATTAAAGGGAGAGAGTTTCATTTTAAGTGCGCATTCGCTAGCAAACGCTTTCACTCAGAAGTTTTTCGGCTTCGTTTCAATTGGACTCAATGGGGCTCATATAGAACTGGGGGTTTTTGCAATTCATGCAGCCCTCTAATGCTTATACTTGGCCATAAACGAATTCAAGACCTTGAATTGTCTGCTCTTGAAACTAGCTTAACATCTTTAGATCATATAGCTCAGCAGCTTCAGCTGTAGCTTGTTAAATATCATCCTAGCAATTAAGTTCACAAGTTCTGAACTCTAATATTACCGACATCAAGTTAAGTCATGTTTTCATATAATTATTACAACTCAAGGTCGCAATAGTAATGCATAAGTCTATGGACAGACACGAATTGATCGAGGAACATATTCTAAAAAGTCTTTAACTATGTGCTGAACAAAGTTTTCTTTTTCCACAGTTTTTGTTGGTGTCAGGATTGTTATGAGTACTGCGTGTGGCGGTTTGCCTGCTGTTTGAGAGGGGCCATCGTGCATCCGCACCATCGGCAACAACTTTGCATGCTTTGGCGGCTAAGGGGAGAAAAAGGCGGGCAGCCAAAGTTTTTGACAACGCCGCATGTAAAAACAAATTAGCAAAGCCGTCAAACTGTCAATTATTGGACAATTAGTTGGATGCTAATAAATACATATTTACAAAGGATTTGCATTGGCTTTGGCCATTAAGGATTTCATTGATGTTTCATATTTTTCCTGAAATGTATTTAAGTATTTGATATCAACCCTAACAGGGCTGTGAAAAGTCTAAATTTAGAGCTAGCTAAGCCTTTCAGATGTCTGAGCCGAGATAAGCTTGATCCCAGCAGAGCAAAGAGAGACTTTGGTTTGTCTGGATAGATGCTAATCTGTGCTCAGACATAGCTTATCTCACATACTCATTAGATGATGGAGAATATAGAATTCCATTATTTAGACTGAAACAGTAGTCAAATAAGCAGTGAAATAATGCCAAACATGTTATCAAATTTGAACTTAAATTAAAATCAATTTTCAGTTGCCTTTTCCGACATCAGTATGTGACATTAAAAATGATCTAGCTAAAGTGCATGTGAAGTTTTAATGTGCTCATAAAACAGGAGAGGATAAAGCAGGAGAGGAGAGCACAGGAGTATGCAACGCATACTTAACTGCAGCTGAGCAAACAGGCCAAAACATTGTGTGGCATGCAATTGCAGGATGTGCAGAGTTTAGCAGAGACAATGCAGTTGGGATTGGGTCTGGGTTTGGGTTTGGGTTTGTGTTTGGGATCGGGTTTGGGTTTGTGTTTGGATTTGGTATAGCGTTTGTTTGTCCGGTCGAATGCTAGCCGCAATATGCGAATTGGAAATTATGAGCGATATCGTTGCCAGTTGGCAGGATGAGTTTGAGCTGTTGGGCAGGGCGTGTTGGCAGCATTTTGCATTGCTCATACGCCGTGTGCTCCCAATATGCAATGTTGCGTGTCTTTGGGCCCCTGACTGTTATGTCATTTCCGTACGCCATGCTCCGTGCTCTGCACTTTTGTCGATTGACGCCGTTAGCGTGTCTATCCGTTTTGGCACCGCTTCATTGTCGCACCGCCGCACCACCACACCGCTGCAGCTCCACAACGCTTTGAGTGATGTGAGAGGGGGCCTAATTTATGGGGCTGTAGCCGCTGTGAGCTTGCGCTGCATACCAATTGGCAAACGGCAACTGTCAAAGCAAGCCGAGTTCCAGCGACGACAAAGACAACAACAACAGCAGTCATCTTCATGGCAATGCATTGTCAACTTAACTGGCCACCTTTGGGGCCCTGCTGCTACGCCTGGACTTGGGCTTGTGGCCATTCTGGCCGTTAATAATTTTAGCCGGCAATTTTAGTGCGTCGCTAATTATGCAGCGGCCGTTCATAAATAATGTATTGCATACACTTTTACCTGTGCTTTGGCGCGTCATTAATCAACGTCTATTATGCAAAAGAAATGCAGCGGGGCGCCGCCAGGAAACGGAAGTGCGGCGCAATATGCAATAACAACAACACGCAGCGTGGAAATCACGTCACATGTCAGGCCCCTCAGACCAGGGCAGACGCCTTGAACTTGCCTGCATGCACATATGTACACATGCACATATGTACACATGCACACATGTACACGCAAATAAATACAAGTACACATATATTTGCATGTCCGTGTGTTTGTTTGTGTGCTCCTGAAACCTGCTGCATACGCATGTTTTTATTAAAGAAAGAAAAGGAAAAAGAACAGAAAAACTTTAAGCCTTTGATGGTCGCCATTTCTGCGTGATTTCCATATTATTGACAGGCAATTTGCAATATTTGCACGAAGGTCGATGCGATGCGGCGTCATTAAAGCTCAACAATGAAAAGCGCCATTTGCATATAACGAGCTGAAAAACGGCGGCTAAATGTATGCAAAGAACGGCCTCAAATGCATTTGCTGTATTGAAACGGGTTTCGCATTTAAGCAAATCCCATCAGGGCTTTCGCGAGTGAGCTAAGATGTTCTCCGCACTCCCCTCGACATGCATATTTGATGTCTGTTGGTCATTAAAAAATATACAAATACAAAGAAGTCGGCGGCTGCGTTGATGCCACTCACCCGCTGCTGCCTCATTTCGTTGACAGGCCTGTCAAATGCCAGCTTCGGTTCCCTGCATACTTCCGTCTCAGCAGCATCAAGAAATGGTGAAGCGCGTTCGCGGCCCAATTTGGCTGACTGAAGCTTGGCCCAGAAAATAAGAAATAATTTAATTTCGCTTGCCATGTTCGCCGCAGGCTGTCCGCTGAATTTGTTTTATTAAATAAAAAATGTAGAAAGCGCACACAAACAAACACATAGCAGCATGTACACACACACACAGACACATACACACAAGCTGTGGAGGGGAACTGTTGCGGGCAAGGAAAATCAAATCAAATACTCAAAAAATGAGCAAATAAAAGAAATCTAATACGCTTGACCCAAGCTGATCGAACATCAGATACCTTGCATATATTTAGAAATTCATTATTTATTATTAACATAGCTTTGTGCCCTTTCTTCTTTCTTAAAACTAATTGTGGTCTATTAATAGCAGAAGCCGTTTGAATTTGTTAACCAAGAATATGAATTTACATTCCAAATATATGCTCTTTGATAAACTAATATTTTTCTATTATTTGAAAATACTTTTAATGTGTACTTTCTGATACTCTACTATAATATAATATATTGCTTTAAATATCAAATAACATAACTTATAAAATAAGAATAATATAAATAAGAAATTGAATATCTAAAAAACTTTCGTTTTCATCCTCTACTTCTCGATGTAAATAAAAATGTTGTAAGAACAAACAGGCAAATCGTATCAAAAATAAGTGATTTCTCAGTTGAAAAGCAATTATTTAATTAATTTATACCAATCGCTCGATATGACTGTAATCGTTTTTTAATGGAAATAAAAACAAATAAATAAAAAAGCACTGATAAATTTTGTTTGAATAAATTATATAGTAGTTATTGTATAGAAAATTGTAATACATTATAAAATTTTATAGCTTTGAGGTTAAAAATATGATACGTTTGTCAATAACTCCACGAATGTTGATTTCCAGTTTTTCAATCGTCACTGTCGATAAGTAACAAGTCACTTCCGCTTCTTACTGTATGCGCAATATCATTACAACTATCCCTTATTTTTCCTGAAGGATGATGTAGTCCACATTAAAATAGAACACAACAATTAGATTGGTAAAAATTTCAGCAATTTGCAAGCGTTGTTCAGACGTTAATCTATCTATAATAAAGTGGCAGCACAAACTTAGCAAAAAGCAACTATCAGCGGGAAAGTGGAAGATTAACTAAAGCAATGTAGGCAACTCAAAGCTATGAACCTCTAAAAACAAATTTTATATTCCATAAAGCTCAACTATAAAGAATCATTAAATTCAGATTTCTATCATTTGATTTATATTTCCCATCTACTAAAAAAAAACTTTACTTGTTATTTGCAATTGGTAATAATAATTAACTGAGATTTTAAGGCCATAGACGTATATCAGGCCAAGGAAATATTTCCTTCGTCAAATCTCAATTTGAAATTATTCACTGCAATGAATGGCAATTATTCACTGCAGCAACCCTTCTTGATCACTTCCTGGCTACAGGGTATATTGAGCCAGTGAAAGCCGCGTCAAGCTATGCCAACGCCTCAGAGCAGTTAATATGCCTATGCATGCGGGCGAGCGTATTTATGTTTACGCTAAGTATAAGGCCAGCAAATTTCACAGAGTCAGAGTAAGCCAATTTGGTAATTTTGTTGGCAGCGTATAAAAAATAATTCCACAGCGCTTGCAAGTGCCAGCAAATAGCTTACTTACACTTGCTACACTTTGTTTTTGTTGATGAAATGTGTTTACAATTCTATTAAATGAGCTGCTCTGAGTCTCCTTGTTTGTAGCACTAAGACTTATTTAAAATAAATGAAGCCAGCTGTTTTTGATTCGTAAATATGAAATAAGTTCAGTGCCTTGAGGCATCGCATAATCCGAAATGTGTCAACAAAAACATTCAGCCATGATTAAGACTTGAAAATAGTTATGGCAATGCGTTGTTGGCCCGCATTCGAGTCTGAGCCAGCTTTGTTTATTTGTTTTGGGATCTGCTCGTTCGAAGGTTTTTTCGAGAAACTAATCATGACCCTTTTGTGGCCGACACGTGGCTAGCAAAAACTAAAAATTATGACCACAAACGAGCAAATGGCATCTAATGTGCGCCTGGTGATCAGGCTCCCCTCCCGCTGCCTCAGTCATTCAGTTAATATGCTGCTCGCTGCCCCATAACTCGGAGCCTACTTGAAGCTGGACTTTTGGCTCAAATCCTTTAAGTGCCATTTGGCGAGCAGCAACCGCACATAAACGCATGCTATCTATTTTTTTTCTCTCTCTTACCTACTTGTTTTTTTTTTTTTATTTTTGCTTCGGCTCTGGCTGTTTTTTCAAACGCTTTTTATGCCTTTGGATTTGCACATTTGGACACTACTTAATTATGTTGTTAGTCCCTTTTATGTCACAATTTTCATTTCGCAACATCAAATAAACTAAATGTCCTTAGGGGCGGGGGTGTGGCGTACAGCATTCGCTCGCCTGACCAGTTGGGGTGTGCAAAAAACACATACAACTAAATATGTATGTGTGTGAGAGTGTCTATGTACATGTGTGTGTATGCACTTACGTGTGTCTATGTATATATTGGCAAACTACAAGTTGAGCTTCGGCTGTTGTTGTTGTTGTTGTTGTTGTTATTGTTGTCGTTTTTGTCAGCCGCAATTGTCGTGGCAAGGTAAACAAAACTGCGTATAGGCTGGGGCTGCTAACCACATTGCCCCATTGACTGCAGTCCTGAGGGTTGGCCAAGGGGTTTGGCAGTGGGAGGCGGAACAAATGTGCCTATTTGTTGTCCCACTGCCATTGTGCGTCTGTCCGTCTGTCTGTGTGTGTGTGTGAGTGTGGCTAGTTGCTATAAAATTCTGTACGAAATGACCATTTGGACTTTTAATATGCTCGAGTAATGTCTGCATTAACAGAATTCATTTGCTGGACATGGCCAGACCGGATGTCCCCCAACTCCAACTCCAACTCCAGCCCTCACTCTGTGTCTCCTTCGGCCCAGTTACCCAATTCCCTGGAAAGACAACCGGTGCGAGGCTTTAATGCGTCTCTCTGTGTGGCACAAACAAATTTATGTCTTGCTACTTGCTGAAATTGGATTTCTGGCAGCATCTAGTTACAGCTGCTGCTTTGGCTGCTTTCGCTGCTCCTGTTGTAGTTGTCACGTTGTTGCTTTTTAGTTTAGTTTCGTGCAAACAAAAAACGAAGCGGAGAGAGTGGACACACAGCTCGACAAAGGTGAGCGCAGGCGAACGCATTTATATCCATTGCTCAGATTACAACATGTTATCCTTTTTCATGATTTGTATAGCAGTGCACACGCCATTTGTCTCGCTTCAGTTCAGTCCGGTAGCCTCTCCTATTTTTTTCCATTTTCGTTTTATTGTCGGAGCGGTTTGGGACCCAGTAATAATTACCTGCTGCAAATTAAAGTGTCTTGGACGTGTTCCTATTCATTTATGTCTAATTTTAATATGCCAACACTTGTCGCCTCTTGCAGAATGGCAGATTGCCGCGCAACCTGCCCGCATTGCGTGCCATGGAGATGGCGCTGCGCACGAACTCGTTTGCCACAGCTGGAGGCGGTACACAGCCCATGGAGGAGGCCGACAGCAGTGATTCGGAAATGGAGTACATGATACCGTTGCACAGTGAGTAGCAGCAGTAAAAGCCCACTTGCCTGCCCCCCACCCCCCACGCCCTTACAGCAGATACCATGCTCAGACAATAGCCATTGCCCACTGGCAAATTCAATTAAAAATTTTTGAAACTCTGCCATCTGCACGTGCGTGACAAGGTCCACGGGCAATGCAACAACCGACCTCAGCCCACACCATGGCAGGCCTCCTGTCAGCATCAGCATCAGCATCAGCATCAGATTCAGGTTCAGGTTCAGTTCCAGGTGCCCAAGCTGCGATAGTCAGCTGGCCAGTTGACGTTGATGCGAACGACAGGTATTTCAATTTACTTTTATGTCTCGTTGCCTTATCGAGGCGCAAATTGAAACGCTATCTTGACGCAATCAGCATGCCACCGAGCCGCATTGAGGTGCCCACATACAATTAAGTTAAACTCCGCTCATCAATTCTACCGACTAGCCGCCTCTCTAAGCGGCCTGGCCGCAATGTACGCTCAGCTTAGCTGAGCAGCTGAGCATCCACTAGCAATGGGCAAAGTTTTCCGGCTTAATATATTTATGACAGAAGCCGTAGCGAAAAAATATGAAAAAGTTTTTATGCATATCTCAGCTGCTTGACTTTGAGATACTCTCTGATAGTCCGGTAAAATAAATGCATGCTGTAATAAATTCCTAGAACATTTATTTGATGAATTCCTAGAAAGAAAAGTTAATATATAGCTGTATATCTAATCTAATATGCCTTATCTACTTTTCTTAAAAATGTATGCATGAAATTCTTAAATTAGCTTGAGGGGCGCTTGAAGTTTCAAGAAAATGAACTGGAACAAAACCTTCTATGGACGTAAATATATATTGTATATTTGGAACTATTTTCAAAGTATTCATTAATATTTTTTAAACAATTCGCCAATTTGATTTAATTTTATTTGATTTAAAAGCCGTTTACATCCCAAATTCTTAAATTAGCTAAAGGAACACTTGGGACATATTCCAGCTGCAGTTATGCTACTACTTGAGATATGTATGCCTTGCCTTGCAAATAGCCAAGACTGAGTATGCCAGAAACCTGACAACTTATTCAAGAGTTTTTTCCTTCTTTTTACCTCAATGCTGGTTGTTGCTGCAGATATGAGAAAGTTGAGCTTGAAACAGAGGCAGCAGCGGAAGCCTGCAAATGGTTTTAAGATCTCTTTTATGCAACTGTTTATATATAATAATATTTTTATGATTTTATTATTGCTACCACAACAAATGCGACTTGGTTCTGGCCACATTTTGCCAAGATATCCGCAGAAAGTTTTTCACGCAACTTTCATGCTCTTTATAGATATATTAAAGTAGTTGTGCTCTCGGCAGTATTAACGATCCATTTACATTTCGCTTAGTGTGTGGCAGAAATAAACTTTGCCAGGAATGGCAGGGGCACGAAAGTCTCTAGACAATGCACTTAATTTGTGATTTCGAGAGGTCTCTTTCTCTGCTACACTATACAGTCTCCTGCGTGTGTAGATATAGCGTTAATTTACTCAGCATTTAAGCTTGATGTTGCGCGAAAAATAAAAAATTAAAATCGCTGTCAACTGCGACGTCAACTGCTCAGCCGGCTGCAGGTGAAGAGCCTTACCTCTCAGCCCCGACGGCAACAGCTGTTCCAATTTTTAGCAGCGGCCTCATTCGTGTACCGGTTTTCAGGTGCACACCTTCCCACACACACGGCACGGCACAGCCGCCCCGCCCCGTTGGGCGTACTTGTCAATATGTAACTGTGCGCTGCCTGCCCGCCCTGGCCTCCTGCTCAGCTCGGGCCCGCATTTGGATTGCTGCTACACTTCGAGCTGTAGCTGCAGCTGAAGCTGACGCTGGCTCTGAAGCTGGCGGCTGTTGCCGTCGCATGCTGCATTTTTTCGCTCACCTGAATGTTTGTTCAGTCAGAAAGTTTTGATTTATTTACGGCGCAAGTTTTACATTTTACACGACACTCGCCTCCAATTACATGCCGCTGCCGCTGCCCGCGTCGCTGCCGGGCAACCCTTTCAGCACAGCGTCGAGTCGAGTCGCGTCGCGTCGCGCAGCTCAGCTCAGCTCTGGTCTGCTCATTTACACCTCAGCTGGCGGCAACAACCCTCGTTCAGTTGCAGCAGTAGCGAAAAAAAAGTAAAACACAAATACTTTCCTTCAGATTTTAATCGCTCACGTGAGTCCTTTGCCTCACGGCTAACACTCACTGTGTGTGTGTGTGTGTGTGTGTGTGTGTGTGTGTGTGTGCCTGGCAGTTAGTTTGTATATTTGTGTGCAAAGTAGGTAATATGTATATCGCTCTGTTGATATCGTTATTGTCGGACTTCGAGGACATTTGCATTTAAATACAAAGGCACACTGGCTCCGTTAAGGCACGCTTAATATCAACAGCGAATGCAATTCGATAACATCCTTATCTCAGCAGCAGTTAACTGGGTAATGAAAGGCGCACAGGCAACCAGTGAACATATTATTTACATTTATTTTCACAAAGTACTCGCCGTATGTAGCTAAATATGCCTGCCTGCCTTCATCAAGTCTTTTACTAAGTTTGACCAATTGTTTAGATGGTTAAATTGTTTTTATTTTGATACTGAATAAAGTAGAGCTATTAATTTATTTATTTATTTTTTTTTTTTTGTATTTTGTGTGAGAGCTTATTAAGGATCAAGAAGTTATATTGAATCTAATCACTGAAGAATACGAAGCATCTGGACAAGAGTACTTCGAGCCGAAGTTCCAGACTATCAGATGCCTTGAGTTCAGTAAAAAAGCGGCACTTGCAATTTTTCTAGTCTGCTTCTATTTTTTGAATACTCAAGGTATACCCACACACACTACATGTGGTGGGGATGTTTTGGTGAGAGATTCCTTATTCAATGCCCATTGGACTTAAAAATAGATCATCGAAGTTGGTTCTGTAATAGTAAGTAATAGAAAAGCTCCACTTAAACTTAAAGCGATTATTATTTGGCTATTTATTATTATATTTTATTATATTATTATTTTATTTTAAAAACATTAGGTACTCTTATGATATGTAAGTCTATGAGTACTGACTAAATTACAATTACATTAAAAAATTATGTTGAGACTATTATAACCGTTTTATTATTTGTTTTTTGTTTTGTTTTGTATCTGTTGAGAGCCTTGAATTGAACTTTTCATGTGAGGTTCACACAATGAGACTCACAAACTCAATGCAAACTGTATTCTTGTTATTCACATAAGCATACACACACTCAATACATGCACAAAATACTTTTTGCTTCATAAAAAAAGCATTAAAAGTTTTCTCTCCGATCGCGAATGAGCTCGTTGAAGATCGACGCAATCTGTACTTTACTGAGTTTTTTCTCTAAGTGTCGCTGAAAAACATTCATTCGCAGGCCTCGGGGCACGGTTAATAGTTATTGGCGAGCAATGGTTAAATGTATAACAGAAAGACGTACATTGTGTAGAATTTTCATCAAAATACAAATAAGCCTTTTAGGAAACCTGAAGAAACTCACCTAAATACCCAACAATATATACTACATACCTTAACGCTAAGCATGTATATGAGTTATTAAAAGTAACTTGTTAATCCCTTAGCAATAGAGATTTAATACTTTAAGTAAAATATACACCAAAATTTAATAATAATCAACGATCAGTGATCAATAAAAGGTAATTGCTACACATAAATATTAAATTTACATCATAAAATCATTGAATTGCCTTTAATATTCAGCATTGCAATTGATAATTGATTGTTGAAATTTTTAATTAATACTTCTGTTGTATGATATGTGTTCTTTAGAGAATTTCAGCTTTGCTTTATTATTTGATGTGGGGAAATATTTAAAATAACTTTGTTGTTTGACTTCGAGTGCCGAGTGTGAATTGTTTTTTCGGTGATATTTAATATTCACATGTATTTTCGAATTCAAAACACAATTGCAACTGTTTGGCGCTGCAATTGTGAGTTTGTGATTGTTCGCTGCGAAATCAACACGGCTTGCAAACTTGAGCAACATTCGGATTGTTTGTGTAGCTTGAGCATGAATATGCAAAGCGAGTTGTATTTCCGTGTGAGTTGCGCTCGCAGCTGCACCTCTGTTCTAATTGTTAAATGAAAAGTAAATGAAAAGGCATTTCTAGCCCATGCTCAAGTTGGCTGCGAGTATCGAAAGATCAAAGAAATTCTGTGAAGCGCGGCAATTAGATTCAAGGGCTTTGCGTGTTTTTTTTCTTCGTCATTCTTTTGCAACTATTTTGGCACTAAAATTACATTTGCATTTCCGCTTAAAGCAAACGACCTTGAAGACGTTGTAGGCCAACTGCGAGGCATAAAACGAATGCCATCAGCTGCTAGCCATGACCAAAGAGACCAAAACCATTAAAGCCGCCAGCCACTTCGTCAGCCACTTTGCTTCGCCTTAGCCGCAACATAGCTGCGTGCTTAGCCCGTCTCCAGCGCTTGCCGCCCCCATGGCCATGTTTCTAATACGCTTTCGGCTAAAGTAACAGTTGCTAAAATGTTTTCTATTGTTTTCACGCTCAACAAAAGGCAGACAATTAGTTTTCTTAAGCGACAAATCAAGTAGAAATTAAGTGGAGACGGGTGAAAGCAGCGGCAAAGGCGCTTAGCCTGTTGGGGTGGCTTGGTGGCCTGGTGGCCTGTTGGTGGCCTGGTGGTGGCCTGGTGGTTGGCTGAGCGGGTGGCTCAAGGCGTTTGGATAAGGGCGCGCGAATGATAACAAAACAAAAGTGGATTATTGCCTCTTTAGCGCATAAACAATAGTGTGCACTATGTGCGGGGGTGTATGAGTGTGAATGTGTGAGTCTTAACTATCTGCCTGTGTGTGCACTTTGTTTGTTTGTCTATAATATACTTAACATTTGACATTATACTGGCTGATGCGACTGCTGATGCAGCTGCTGTTGCTATTATTCGCAAAGCGGCTCATGCTTTTTGTTGCCAGAGCTACGGTGGAACAATGCAGCAGCCGCAACATAAGTAACATAAGGACTTTGTGCGAAATCCTCTTAAGAGTGCACTGCTGTAAGGAAGCTGCATCACAGCGCCAGTATAACAGCTGGCAGCTCCATAAGCGCAACTTACAATGGGAAATTTGCCAGTTCAATATGCTATAAAACATTGTATTGAGCACGCTTAGCTGAGACACAAACCATTTCGAACTGTGGCATTGCGCAGGCCTGAGCGAACCGCGGCACGAAGTTGGCCAGGACGATTGGCGGGCGATTCGTGTGCGTGCCGGACTCGGAGCGAAAGCAGCGCGACAGCGACGCCGGCAGAATAACGGTATGCTTCAGCGGACAATGTCTTTGACTATTTGGGAGGACGACGAGCGCGCTTCGCAATCAGTTTGAATTGTGTCCTCGTAAAGAAAGGATATTCGTTACATTGTTGTTAAGTTGTTATTATAATTTCCAAACAAACCAACAAAAAACATCCAAAACCAAAACCAAAAAAAAATAAATAAATAATAATAATAATAATAGCAACACCCATCTATGAACGCAACAACTTGAACACGGAAATTCAAACACAAACCAAAAACAAAATAAAACACAAAAATCAAAATATAAACTCAAATCGCAGTTCACGACGCGACAAAATAAACAGCAAAAGTGACTGCAAAGCAAAAAATCAAAAAACCTAAAAAAACAAAACTGGAAAAATAAAGTTAGAAAATGTAAATAATTTTAGAAGTGTTCTAGAGTTTTACTTTTGCTTTTAAAATTATAAAAAATTAAAATATAAATTCAAATTATTTTCGAGTTGAGTTTCATTTAAGTTCGATTACTGAATTTCAAAATGTTTTGTATTTATTTAGTTGATTTAAATGTGAACTGTGAATTACATTTATTGTAGCATACTTTTTGGGTAAAGTGCAGTGAGTTTCTTCTAGTGTCTGATTGTGAACAAACGTAGTTTTAGCTTATTTATTTATATTTTTACGTGCTAAAATGTGCTGTTTCATACATATACTTGCTTTGTGATGTGCGATTTTCTTAAAATTATGACTATAAAAATTGGTGTACGCATCGATTTTAGTTCTACTTACAAGGAACACAAAGACTTTTTGTCTGCATGTATGTGGCCTTTGCTGCTGGTGTTGCGGTGTTTGTCTTTCCTTCTTTTTTTTTTTTTTTTTTTGTTTCTTGACACATTATGTACAGCAGCAGCAACAACAGCAACATGCACACATACACTTGCATGCACAGATACATGTTCACATTCTGCCACTTCGGCTTATGTGGCACATAAACCGACAACGAGCAGCCAATAAATGCTTTCAGCCAGCCAACGCCGAAAGCCGCCGACACAGCGCGGCCATATAAAAAGGCCAGTGCAGTTGTGTGTATGAATCATACACACACACACACACACACAAACAAATTTCAGTTAGATGACAACGAATGCTGTGTATTGTACATGTTTTTTTTTTTTTTTTTTTTGTTAGCATTTGTTATACACTCGTTGCTTTTTACTGCGTCTACTATGTGTGTTGTATGTGTTTTTTGGCTTTCAAAAATAAAAATATAAGTTTATATTTATACATAACATTTGTCCGTCTCCTCCGGCTCTGTTCCGCTGTCTGGGGCTTTTGTGCGCGTTGCGCTATAAAAACCGGAAGCGTTAGACTGACGTTAACGCCGACTGAGGCGCTGGCTGTGGCTGTGGCTGAGGCAACGCCTGATCCTGACACTTGCCAACACTTGGGGCGTGCGATTTTTGGAGTTTGAAGAGTTTTGTGTTTTCTGGTTTCTCGTCTCTCGTTTTTGGCTTATGTTGTTTTGTCTCTTGGGCGCGCGTCGTTCGCATAAAAAGCAGCGCTTATATTCAGCTGCCTTTTATTATTATTGTTATAATTTTGTTCGTGTTGTTCTTGCTTCTGCTTCAGCTTCTGCTTCGCATTGCGTTACGCGCATAATTTTTATTTTTTGTTGGCTCAAGCTATGCTTTGTACACACAGAGAGCTCGCCCGCAAATCGTAAAATATTAAATTTAATTTTTCAAATGATGTGTGAATGGCTTAGGCTTGATATACGATAATGCCCGCGCCCCAGAACGTAATGTTTGTGCTTAAGGAACATCATAAAACCGAATCATAAAACTTGCAATTACCAAAAAAAAAGATGGCTTGGCATTCTGAAGCAAGCAGCACGCAGATGGGGCCTTGGAGAAGGGTTATTTGTAGTGGGTTTCCCCATATAATCAGATTTGTTAAATAAATATTAAATAACAAATTTTTTATATTTATTTAATGGTTTTCAGTACAAAAGCACGTTTTACATTTATGTATATATATATTATGCAAAGCATTTATATACTTACAAATTATATTTTATTTATTTTTTAGTTTTTTGTTTTTACTATTAACACTTAAACGTAATAATTATACATTTTATAATTTTTTTTGTTTTTTTTTGTTTGATGATTTAGCCTTCATTTTAATACAACCAATAATATTTTTTATTTTTCTTTTTTTTACTCTTAAATATGTTTTTATAAATTTATATATATTTTTAACATGAATATATAATTTATTTTACATGTATTTAAATATATATTTAAATATATATTTTTATATATTTAAACCTTAAACTTCTTTTTAAATCAGTTAAAGTTGGAATGCAGAAGAACTTATAGCTAAAATAAAGAGAAATATCTTGTTGGTCTGTGATAAGTGGAGGGAAAGCAAAATTAAATTGTAAAAAAAAAACAAAAAAAAAAACAAAACAAAAAACAACTGAACATCCAAATGGAAGGCAGCAAATAAATGCGAGCACAAACCGCAAAGAGAAACTTTTGAAATTAGTAAAATTGTAGAAATCATTAAACGCATCAAATGATTTCCGTATAATATTCAAAAAAGGAACAAGCAAACAAACAACACAACAACAGCAATTAAAAGTGCGGTTTCACACAAACACAAAAATATATAAATACACAACAACAACAAAAAGGAAAAAACAAACAACAAACCAAATAAATATATTAACAAATAAAAACGTATGCTCCGAAAATTGTTTTAACACGATTTGATGATATACATCAACTGTGAGGCGGCACTTCATTAAACATCAAAGCGAATTGCGTTAAACCGCAAAACGTGCAACAGCAACACCACAGCAAGAGCAAGAGCAACAGCAACAGCGACTGCGACTGCGACACCGACAGCAACACAAATAACAGAAGCAGCAGCAAAAGCAGCCACAGCTACAGCAGCAATCGAAAAAATGTTGGCAATGCCCACACTAATGATGCCAGCAACAGCACAGATGACGCTCAGCAGTCAGCCGCTGTCTGTTGGGGCCAAGCCGTACGAGACCAAGCTGCTGGCCATACACCAGACGCACATGCAGCAGCAGCAGCAGGCTCCGGCACAGCAGCAGCAGCAGCAGGCCCAGCACCAGGTCAATGTCAAGCAGCAGCAATCGTCTCAGCAAATGTCCATTGTTACGACTCAGCAGCAGCAGCATCCGCAGTCCCAGTCGCCGCATCAGCAGCAGTCGCAGCAGCAGGCAGTCGCAGCAGCCGCAGCAGCTGCCGCTGCAGCCGCTCATCATCAGCAGCAGCAGCAAGCGGCCGTTGCCGCTGCCGTCTGTGCCGCTCAGCAGCAGGCGGTGGCCGTGCAACAGCAACAGCAACAGCAGCAGCATCAGCAACAACAGCAGCAGCAACAGCAGCAGCAATACCAAATTCACTCGCAGCAACAGTCGCCGCAGCAGGTGCTTAGCGTGTCGCCCAAGCAGGGTAAGAATCACTTTATGCCATGCATAGAATAAGAATTATAAATATAATTAGCGTATAATTCCTAAGTACATTAAGTTTAGCGACTTGATTGCCCTGCGCCCCATTTCGATTAGTTTACGAGCGATTCCAACACTTTGGGCCCACTTATCGATTTGGCTTTATTGGTGCTGGCAGCCCAGGAATTTCACGAGTTTTACGAGACAGGCGCAGTTCAAGTAACGCTTTTTATGACGCGTCGTAAAAGCTGGCCAAGCCCATAATGGCTAGCTGTCTAATGTTATTTGGGCCGTCAAACTTTCACTACTTCACTTTCGCCATCAAAGAGACTCAACTTGAGCTAAACTGAAATAGGTATTTCGATGTGTGTGTGTGTGTGAGTTCGTGCAATTATAGTGCCCATTGCTAGGTGTTTACTTTCATTCAATTGTTGGTGTTGTCGTTGTCTTTGGTGTTGTTGTGTTAAATCAAATAGAAATCAATTTGAAATTATTGACAATTTCCACTTTGGCATTGGCTCAGCGATTTGCTTTTGATTTTGTCATAGCCATTGCTAAACGAAAGGCAAACACACGCAAACACGTACGCACACACACACACACTCACACACAGGGAAGCAAACAAAACTAACGTAAAGTCTGGCTGTGTGGAAGGCAAAAGTAAATAGCACAAGAAAGTCAGCCTGTGTCCTGGGCCAGGGCTGGGGGCGCGGCTGTTTGTTATTTTTTTGTGTAACGCCCACAAAGTGAAAACTGCACTAAGCAAACAGCTGAACACTGAGCCCCCCAGACAACTGGCCAGACAGAGCTGGAGACGAGCACCAAGATATAGACGAGACGTTGCCAATTGTGCCGAGCTGAAGTGCATTGGACAACGTGACGCATACATAACATTTAAACGCACGTCCACACTTGACCAACTGCTGGGCGAGACGGGGCGAGGAGAGGTGAGGCGAGGTGAGGCGAGGTGAGGCAAAAGACTAGCCAAAAGTATTGAGAATTGAAAATCGAATCGAATCGAATCAAAGTTTCAACTTCTCTGCTAAAACTTTGCTGCTGTTGCGTTGCGGCAAATTTGTTTTGAAATTTGCAACGCTCGTTCCCTGTCGAGTGTCTGCTGAAAATTTCAATTGAATTCGTTGTAAGAATTGCCAAAAAGCGACTGAGACGAAAAGGGGCAACTAAAAGCAGCAGCAGCAGCAGCAGCAGTTGTCGTCATGCTTGTCCTTCTACAAAGCAAACAGACAAAGCGCATTGCAAACGACAACAGCAACAGCAGCCACAGTAACAACAACAGCAGCAACAGCAGCAACAGCAGCCACAGTAACAACGAGCAAGCGTTAAATTTGGCTTATAAAGTGGCCCGGTGTCTGGCTCTCCCTATGTGCACTCGCAGTGTCCTTCTTTGTTAAACTCTAAGGACGTTGACAGATGCGTTCGCCCAGGCGTTGGCACAGCTGCCAAGTAGCCGCCATTGTTGCTGCTGTTGCTCCGTCTCGTGGGCGTCTCAACTTAAAGCAGGTGATCGATTTTTTACTCTTTCTCTCTCTCTCTCTCTCTCTCTCACACACACACACACACACACAATTTTAAACCATTTGCCAAATTGTTTAAAATTTAAATGGCCCGCAGCATTCATGCAACACCTAAATAATTTTGCGCACATTAATACAAAATATTATTATTATTAAGATAAATTTATGAAAAATAATTTTGAATAAATACAATAAATGTTTTTCTATTTTTTTCTGAGTGCTGCAAAAGCTGCGCATAAATTTAAATTTATTGTTTATGCAAATGAATGAACATCTATTGTGTCATTTTATATATATATATGAATTTTTATATATATATGAATTTATGTTACATTAAATTTCAGATTAAATAAATTTGTATTATCTACAAAAAAATATTAAACTTATTTTGAGTGCTAATAATAGTTGAATTTAAATTAATTGAAGCGAACTTATTATTCATAATACAAAGAATGTTAACCTCGCAATATCTGGTTATTTTCTTATTTAAACACAGCAGAGTAAATTTATCAAAGAACAAAATATTTCAGCTTGACAAACTTGATAGTCTTGATAGTCTTGACCTAAAGACTTACATTATAGAGTTAATCGATGGAACGACTTTATTTAGCAAATTAATTAACAAATTAACATTACAATATATATACATACATATACATACATATACATACATATACATACATATACATACATATACATACATATACATACATATACATACATATACATACATATACATACATATACATACATATACATACATATACATACATATACATACATATACATACATATACATACATATACATACATATACATACATATACATACATATACATACATATACATACATATACATACATATACATACATATACATACATATACATACATATACATACATATACATACATATACTTACATATACATACATATACATACATATACATACATATACATACATATACATACATATACATACATATACATACATATACATACATATACATACATATACATACATATACATACATATACATACATATACATACATATACATACATATACATACATATACATACATATACATACATATACATACATATACTTACATATACATACATATACATACATATACATACATATACATACATATACATACATATACATACATATACATACATATACATACATATACATACATATACATACATATGCATACATATGCATACACATACATACATATACATACATATACATACATATACATACATATACATACATATACATACATATACATACATATACATACATATACATACATATACATACATATACATACATATACATACATATACATACATATACATACATATACATACATATACATACATATACATACATATACATACATATACATACATATACATACATATACATACATATACATACATATACATACATATACATACATATACATACATATACATACATATACATATACATATACATACATATACATACATATACATATACATATACATATACAAATATATACAAACATATACATATACACACATATATATATATATACATATACATACATGTATATATGCCCGTATAAATCACTATTAATCTCTCAATCACATGATGATTCAAAATTGCCTATTGATTCCAGTTACCTGTTTACACAGACACACACTCACAGGTGCACCTGTGTAATGATAATGATGATGACAATTATTCAGGGCACTCGCTGCGTTTGCCATTGCATTTTGTCAACCTGTTTGCCAGTGCCAGTGCCAGTCAGAGTCCAGGTCGCTGCCAAGTCGTTGGCCATTATTGTCGTTATGTGAAGCTGTTAAGTACGATTGCAGCCATTATCCAGACATCGGCCCTGCTGCTGCTGCAAAGGCTCGCCTCTAACGAGTCGCTTACGTGCGTAGTGGATGCCTTAAATATGCCAGCATCCACTTGTGGCGCCTCGTTGCCATTTTCCTCAGACATTTTTCCACCATTTAGCCCGTCGTCTTTGTTGTTGTTGTGAGTGGTCAATGGTTTTGAAAATTGAAAACCATATATCAATTGCCTACACTGAGCGAATAAGTTTGGTCTGGAGCAACTTGATGCAGTCTCTGCTCAGCGCTGAGCTCAGCTCTTAGCCATTATCTCACTCTCTTTCTCTGTCTCTCTCATATTTTGCTGTTGTTGCGCTTTTCTTATGGGCTTTCATTTATTTGCTATTAACCTGTCATTGTTCATTTTTATTATTGTGTGGTTTTTATGCCCGTCTGGCTGCCCAGCTCCCACTGCTTTACTTTGCACTGTCTGCTGCTCTGGCTGTAACTGTGGCTGTGGCTGTGGCTGTTGTTCTTGTTGCAGCTGTGTCTCGCGGCATTTTCCGGCACTTGGCAACGCTACACATGAGTCTGTCTCTGTGTGTGTGTGTGTGTGTGTGTACTTATGTTTGGGGTTGTTTGTGTGCGTGCAATAAATTGTTATTATCGCCACGCTGCAGCATGTCCTCGTCGTCGTCGCCTTCTGTGCCCCTTCTGAATGGCCACATCCTCTCATGCTTCAGCTGATTCGCATCCGGAGCGGCGACAGCCAATGCTAAGATTTATAACTTTTATTATTATTGAAGCTTACTCTCCGTTTAATATTTGCCGCATTTATCTGGTCACGTTCAGTTTACAGTTTTATGTGAAGCTGCTGCTGCTGCTGCTGCTCTGGCTGACCTGCTTAGTTTATGACTAGAAAATCAATCATACGGCATGTTGACGGCTGTGTAAACCTAAGCGCGCTCACCTGACACTTGCCTTCACCTCGTGTCAGATCGGATCTGTCGCATAGTGTTTTAATTTTTTAGCAGCAACTGAGTGGCATTCATTGATATCGACTGTCACGAGTGTCTTTGTGGAGCTGTCTTTGTGCTACCTGCTTTACAGAGATGAAGTGATGGCTCCACCTATATATAGATATATGTATATATATCTGTACATATCTCTATGTACTTATGTAACAAGGCAAAATCCGAGAGCTCGTATAAGCGCCTCATTGCCAAACACAATGATCGGAGTTCTCGCTCATTTACTTCATTTACGTGCTGTACGGAAAACATGACGACGACGGCGACTATGGCGGAGGAGCAGGAGGCGGGGGCGGAGGAGGAGACAGATTAGTATGCTCGTCGTTTGCAAGGGCCAAGTAACTGTCGTTCATTTTCTGCAACCGACAGGGTGACATAGACACACACACACACACCCACACACACACACACATAGAGCGACTGTCGCCTTGTTATTAAGTGAGGGGACAGCTACGACTACAGATGCTCAGACAGAGGCAAAAGTTTTTACAGACCTCCAGTTGGTGCCATAGTTGGTGCGCTGTTGGCTACCTCCGGACTGGACTGAGTCGATTCTTTTTGTTTTTTAAATGCCAGCAAACAACAAAAGCAGCATAAGGCAGTTTGGACAGCCGGGATGAGCATACAACTACGAAGCTAATACTTTAGCAGCCGGATTAGGTTCAATTGGAGCGGGCAGCCAGGCAGAGGACATGCAGCGCAAAAACAAAAAGCAAAAAAATATATATATCCAGAGCCCACCGGCCGAGGGACGTAGGTGGCTAGGTAAAGAGAATGACAACAAAAAAGTGAAAGAGGGAAAAAAGCAGAGAGGGAAAAAAACACAACAAAGCAGGACAACAATAAAAAGTACTCTTGTACACAGCATTAAAGTTTAAACGTTGGTAAATTCCAACAGCTTCCGCTTAGTTGGACCGAGCAGAGACAATGAAGCTCGACAAGACTTTTAAGAGTGTGTATGTGTGTGTGTGTGTGTGAGTAGGTGTGGGTGGTTGGGTGGCAGGTGCGTTCATGTGCGTAGTTGTGCGCAAATCTAAAGTGAGATTACAAATATCGATCAAGCTGCTGGGTGAAAGTTTCATGTCCTGGCTCGAGCTCAGTTATTAATGATGCTCCTCCAGCTGGAGCACTCACAAGTCCGGGCGCTGCATATACAGCAAACAAGCTGAAAATGCCAATAATAAAAGCATTTTATACTTTTAAGCGTTGCGGTTGGCGTTGAAAAAAAAACAAACTTTTGTTTGCTGCAGTACAATTAACACACACACCCACACACACACACACACGCCCACACTCACGAGTCAGGCAGTTGACATTGTGTCTGGCTTCCTGCGGGCACGTGGACCCGTCAATTTTGCAATCGTCAATACTGATCAATATTTGATATACAAATTTTTAATGTCGTTGAGGGCGGAGGCGAAGGCGGGGGCGTGGACAGTGGGCAGGAGGCAGGAGGCAGGAGGCACCTGCATGCAAATCACTTTTCGACGTTTGTTTGCTCGTCTGCGTGGGCTGGACAAAAATCGATTCAGCTTGCCGCGCTTCAAAGCGGCTCGTGTGCTCGAGGTCAACTTGGGGTCATGCTGAGCAGCAGCGGCAGCTGGAAGCGGCCGCAAGAGCCGTAGCCACAAACCACCGCAGCCGTTGCCGAGACGCCTTGCAGCCATTCTGACATTTGGTCGCAGTGCGCCTTTGTCTTTGGCGTTGACATAGCAACAGCGACCGGTCCAGTGGTCATGCCTCCTGCTCCTGCTCCTGCTGCTGCTGCTGCTGCTGCTGCTGGCCACATTTGCACAATGCGCCGCGCACATGACATTGTCATTGCTGTCTGACGCCTGGCCGCGTCCTTAGCCAGGGCCGACGTCAGCGCAGCACATTTTAAAATGACTAACGGCATTTGCGGTGCAGCGGGACAGTGGGGCAGCCTGGCAGTGGTCGCAGCACACGAATATCCACAAAGCCACATTCGTCTGTGCTTGGGGCATGCCCTTTGTTTTGCAGCTGGCGCTCACAGCTCGTTTGGCTGCCGCGTGACCAGCCAAACAAGCCAAACGCAGACTCCACACAGCTCCGCAGACCAAGGTACAACCACACTCAACCGCTGTGGCTCGCTGGCTGCCCCGTTTTGCCGGTCGCCGATTTGTATATTTGGTGGCAGCATAATTTATTGATTGAGTGTTTGGCCAGTCAAGCGACACCTCCGATCCCTAGCCCGATGCCTGCTCAACCCTCAATTTTCCATTGTCACTGCAGAAGCTTCTCTCTGCGCTTTCTCCCGTTCTCCTTGCCCTTTTTGTTCGTTTTCTCTCTGCTCTCTTCTCTGCATTTGGTTTGATTTTGTCAGCTACGCTTTGTTGCGCTTTTTAGCCAGCTCTAGCTTGCTGTTAACTATATTTTGGCAAGTGCCATGCCCTCCGACCGCCCAGCTTTGCCAGTTCTGGATTCTTCCTTGGTCGCTGGCAGCGCTAAAAATTTAAATTGGTTTGTTTTGTATTGCGGCTGCTTCTGTGGCTCCTGCTGCTGCTGCTTCTACAGCTTCTGTTCGTTTAGCTGTCTCTGCTTCTAGCTGCTCTGCCATAAAATTGCAAATTGCAATTCGTCGCCATGACTCGTTGGCTGACACTGCTGTGGCATTGCCCCCCAGCAGCAAGATGCTGCTCTCCTCCTCCTTCTCCTCCTCGCTGCCCCCTTTCGCACAGCGCACGTTGCGCATCGTTGACAAAGTTACGAAACTGTGGTAAATTTTATTTGAATTTCCAATGCAGCTGCCACACTTTCACCCAACTGCCCCCAACTGGCGGCGCAGTCGTGTTGTTATTGTTCTTTGGCCTCAGACCAGCAGCTCGTTGCGGTTACGAAGCGTTGATGAATGAAGTGCATTTAACACTCAAAAAGCGTCGCCGCGCTGGGCTTTGCTTTTAATTTTACTTCCCAGCCCTGCCTCGTCGCGCCGCCAGTTGTGGTTACCAATTAATCATGGCCAGCAACAGTAGCAATGGCAACAGCAACAGCAACAGCAACAGCAACAGCAACGGCAACGGTATTCGGCCCATCCGAACATGATTGAACAAGAGCCCAAGAAATCCATCCAAAGACGGCCAACCACTATATTGTCGACCGCATTGATAAGCCAAGCGTACAGTTTTTAATCATATTGGGATCAATGCCAGCCCAAAAACTTGTTGAGGGCGGCTCGAGAGCCCGCATCAAAGCCGCCTCGAAGCGAGACAGGCAAACAAGCCAACATGTCAAACAGACATCACGTAGGAGCATCAAGCAACATGGATGGGGCGGGAGGTGTTACAGTTTAATGATAACAATAAAATAGAGCGCACAGCATACGGCATCAATGTCAAGAGTAGGCTATGCATGTGTGTGTGTGTGTGTGTGGGGTGTGTGTGTGTGTGTGTGTGTGGATGCCAGCAACTTTTTGCTTGCGGCAACCTGAAAAATATGAGGGATATGTGTTTGTCTGTTGTTGTTGTTGTTGTTGTTGCCTTTGAAAAATTGCGACAGCAGCAGCAGCCTTAAATCAAAAAATTATATTGTCATATAGGCAGACAAACAAACACATATACACACACACACACACACACACACAGACACAAACAGGAGCAACATGTTTGCCATGGGAGCTGGAGGCTCGCTCGGGCAACGTGGGCGGCTAGTGATAAAAGCAAAGAGAGCGCCCCCAAAAAGTGGCAACCAGCAGCAGCAGCAGCAGCAGTCGGCAGTCGGCAGTCAGCCAGCAGCAGGCGGCAGCCGTGGATGGTAAAAATTAATTTATAATAGGCATCCTTTATGAGATGACAAGGATGCTGAATAAGATAATGGCATCAACAAGCAAGCTGGCAGGATGAGCAGACAAATGGCGCGAGCGCCCAAAAAGGCGTAGACTCTCTGCCTTCTGTCGGGCCCACGTTGGGGAGGCGTAGGCGTAGGCGCGCCCTTGTTTTGGGGGCGTTGGTCGCAGAGCTTGGCAAATAACGAAATTACTTATCGCACGAGGCGAGACCAAAAGGCAGCAACAACAACAGCAACAAAATAAGATGATGCTTGTAAGCTGTTGCTAATAAATATTTAAAAATGTTTTTCGTCCTGCTCATTCCATGTGGAGAAAAAAATAAAAGAAAACGAGTGGTAACACGCTGTCTTTCTATCTGAGAGTGTGTGGAAAATGGGAAAATGTGATTTGTTGCCGTTCGCTAGCTCGCTGATTGCCTTTGCACTGTGGAGCGGAAATCAGAGACCTGTGCGCATCAGCACGCCATAGCAGATAATGAGCAACTGTGGTGTAAAGCAAGCAATTAATTAGGTAATAAGAGAATGAAAAAAAAAAAAAAAATAAATGAAAAATAAAAACGAGAAATGATTGTCATAACTGATAATATATGATCTAATATTAGTTATTATCTGGCAGCTATCAATAAATGTAGATCAGATTTCTAATGTTTCTAGATTGGATAAAGAAACTTGTAGATATTTAATTGAACTTCAACAAATTACGAAATTGGCAGTTAGTCTAAAAGATTCTAAAGCTAGCACAAGTGAAGCTGTTCAATTTTAAATTTTTATATTTTATATCATTTTCTGCCGCTTAACAATGTTTTGATTCATGAAAGTAAGAATTTTTTCACTTTATAATATATATATATATATATATATATATATATATATATATATATAAATATTCCTATAAATAATAATTTTTCCATTTGTGATAAATAGTAATCATAAAAAAAAAGCAAATTATTATCTAGTAATATAATAAAAAAATATATAACATTTTAAATCATAAATAAATTATAATAGACCTTAATCCTTAAAGTCGTAAATATACTATAATAGACTCAAAAAACTATGAAAATATATATAAAATATTCAAAAAGACTGGTCGATTTAATAATAAATATGTATATTTAAATAGACTTGAATCAAATAAAAATAAATAAATATATATACAAATATAAAAGACTTAGATCTATTAAATCCTAAATATATTATAATGAGCTCAAATATACAAATTTTAAATAAATAACAAAAATATATTTTAAAAGATTTAGATCTATTTAATCAATTATATATTACAAACGAATATGAACATTCTAAATCTGAGCTATGATTATTCCACCTATTCCCAATAACATAAAATAATATATTCAGTATACTTAAATCTGTCAAATATATTCTATTCTATTCACAAATGATTTCATAATATTTTATAATTCTTTATGAAACGCTCTAAATCTGAGCTGTGATTACTCCAACTATTCCTTAAAATATAAAATAATATATGCAGAAGACTTAAATCTATTCATATATACTCTATTCTATTCTTAAATATATTATAATGGACTTGAATATTTAAATAGATTTGGATTAATTAAATCATAAATATATTATAATTGTATGTGAAACATATTAAATCTGAGCTATAGTTATTCCTGTTATTCCTAATAACATAAAATATTCAGTAGACTTAAATCTGTGCATATATATTCTATTCTGATCATAAATAAATTATAGCAGATTTGAATCTATTAAATATTATTAAAGATTTAAATCTAAATAGTCATAAATATATTATAATTAGATATGAAACATTCTAAGCACGAGACTCATTCCAGCTACAGATAGGCATTTTACGAGTTACGACTTCATACTCTGTTCCACCTTTTTAAACGCATTTTGTGTGCCCCAATCTCCGACTAATGCAGACACTGTTCGTTGTTAATATATCATTTGCTTTTGTTATCTGTTTAATTTTAAGTTTTATGTTTCACTTGCCTATCTGCAAATTAACTCTGTTCATCTCTGGCTGCACAAGCAAAAATTTATAATATATACATAGGTGTTAGTACACACACATAGACACACACAAGCAAACACACACACACACAGAGCCATAGCTACTTAAGCATACCTGCCAGAAGTGAGCCAGATATGAGCCCGATAAAGACGACGGCAATAAAAATATTTTATGAGCAAATTATGTTTATTAGCGCGTCAAAATGTCACCATTATGCATGACAAAATACATATTAAAAGAAAATCTAAAAAAAAGAAAGAGAGAAGCAAAATAAATGATGAAGCCTGGCATAAAATGAGCTTAGGCGCACACACACACACACACACACACACACACACACACACACATAGAGTGAGACTTGGTGAAGAAAAAACTTTGAAGGCAGTCAAAATTGTCCAGCTAAACAATGGCCTAATCGAATTTTCTCGAATGTATTGGTCAGGTCAGAAGGCAAAAAAATAAGGCAAAGTGCATATAGAGGTCACTCGATAGGGGCAGCAACAGCTGCAACAGCAGCATTTGTAATGCGGCCATGTACATTGTCTGCTTTGTGGCATGCAGCAAATATAATTCGATTTGCCAGCAAGCCACATGCACACGATTCGAATATGAATATCATTGCATGAAATGCTGGAAAATGCGCCTCAAGACCAATGAAAGGCAACGAACCAGGCAAACGAAACAACAAGCAAATTACAACAATACGGCAACATTGTTGCCACACTGAATGGGAACCACGATGCATGCCAAATGTAATGCACAATGACAAACGCGCCCCAACCCCTAAAGGCACTCACACACACACACACACACACACATCGACTCACATACATAGACACAGTCAGTGTGAGCGGTGTATAAAAATAGTTTCTGCCAACGATTGCCGAGGAGCAGCGACTAAAGACGAACGTTTCACAGCTGCAGGCTGGACTCTGCCAAGGGTTGGGTGTTGGGGGTTGCTGTTGTGGGGGTTGGGGGTGTGTTAGCGACCAGCAACTGCAATCGCAAACGCAAACAGGGCAGAAGCAACGCGCATGACGCGGCTGCTCCAACCGACACAACTGGCTGGACGGCCGACAAGACTGCCAGTGCCTCTGCCACTGGCTGCCACATTGGGCTGCCCCACTGGGCTACGACAGCAGGCAGGGCCAGGCAGGCGGAAGCTGACGAAATGTTGCCGATGTGCCTTGCTAACGATGTGGGCAAAAACAACGCAACGCAACGCAACGCAACGCCTACGATGCCGACGCCGACGCCGACGCCGACACCGATGCCACAGCAACAAAATTGCAGCTGCACTTGGCCAAACTTGCTTCTTCCACCTACAACAGCACTCGCTGCTATTTTTTTATTCGCCAGTGGGTGGGGGTTGCATTATCTTCAATTGTGTGTGTGCGTCTATCTGTGTGTGTTTCTTTGTGTGACGCTGTTGCGTTTTTATTTGCCGCTTGTTTTTGTTGCTTTTGGTGTTTTCTATTGCCGTTTCGGCTGCCTCACTTATCGTCGGTTGGTCGCAAAACTTTTAAATTAGAAATTTTTGTTCGTGGAGCCTGACACTCGGTGGTTCGGCTGCGTGGGGTGGTGCGGCGTTGGGGCAATGAGCAGCACTCAATAGTTGTTTTTTAGTTTTTGTTTTATACTTTGTTAGTTGGTTAGTTTTATGTTTGCAGCATCAGCAACACTACCAGCAGCAGCAGCAGTTGTTGTTGTGGTTTCCATTGACACTCACTAGTTGCTACTATTAATTTTTTTCGCTTTACTCTAACCTCTTCTCTCACCACTCTCCTTCATTTTTTTTTTTTTTTTTTGGAGTTTCGTCTATAATTTTTGTTGTAGTTGTGTTTTGTTTTAGTTGCCGTCGTGTGATGCATTTTGCGGTTGCTGTTCAAGTTAAGAGCACTTTAAAGTTTGTAATGAAATTTGACAGGTCGTTAAAGGCTTTGCTCTTGATGTGGTTGAGAAGTGTAATGTAAACGTAGATGCACAGGTTCGCACAGTGACAAAGTTAGTAAACGGATATGGGAAACTAACCAGCGTGGATTGCTGTGAAAGCATTATATATACTGGATGCCCAGCACTTAGCAGCCCCACAATTAAATTCAGTTCACATATACATACATAAACATGCTAGCTGATTAACTATCCCAAGCTAGTTATTAGATTTTGAATTATCTATTAATTAATATTTTAGACTTCTGTTATATAACTATATTCTAGTAGTAGAGCCGCTAGAAACATCTATGAATTGATGGATGGATATTAATTTTTTGGATAGATCGATATATTTTGATCGATATTGATATATCGTCTCATTTAGCGAATACTAGAAGCAACGTTTGTTAGCGTAGCTTGCAAATACCAAAAAACCAAAAAAAAAAAAATTATACAGAGTCGCAATTGCTTTGAGCAGGAAACTTTGTTTCTTTTCGCTTTGATTATGATGAGAGCCTTTGATTGGACTTTACGTATGACGCTTTTTTCGAACATTGTCTATGGAGAGATACGAGTGACGTTCGCACAATAAAACTTAGAATAAAAGCACATGAGTCAAAAAAAAAAAAAAAAAAAAAAAACATACAGACAATGCTCAATTTCCTTAGTAAGCTGATCCGCTAATGTGCTAGTAGAAAGTAATATATGATCGCATGTGAACCCAAACAATAAAATTAATATTAAAATTAAATCATTTAGTTTTGTTATTGTTAAGTCATTTTTAGTAATTTTTAGTTAAATTTACTTTTTGTAATTTTTTTTAGTTTTATCTTAATATTGTAGTATACATTTAATGATTTACTTAGTTATATCTTAATATTGTATAAATATGGTGATTTAGTTTTTAGTTTTATCTTATGATTTATAGGAAGAGTAATTTCTGTTTTATTTTCCATTATTTATCTAATATTAAAGGTGTGAAAAGCTGAAATAAATCATTGGGTCCATTAGCATTAGAGTAGTTAAATAGATCGATGGAAGCATTGATAGTATCGATCGTTGAAGCTATCGATAGTAGAAACAATCGATGGTAGACTCCATTGAGTAGAACCACTACAAAAGGTTTTGCAGCTCTTTCGAGCAGTAGTTTAAGATATTGATAAATAATGATTCATATTCAGCATAGTTTTTCATTTTATCTAGAATCAAGCTACGACTATCGAGAGAATCTTGACACTATTTAGTCATTTACTAAATTCTCACTCTGTAGCTAATACATCACGTGAATTTAGTCGTAAAGCCGTCCATCAGGCAGTAGACATTCTTCGTAGAATTTCGGAGAAAACATTGATTAGATTGTTAAGAGAATATCATCGATAATATTGAACAGAGTTTAATAAATTACATCCAGCTGTTAAAGCAACGCCGAGGCAGTTATTTCCATTCATAAAACTCATACAGAGCAACTACAAAACATTTAAATTCACTTCAATACTCAACCATATATATTTAGACCAACGCTTTCAAATATTAGCTACAATTCTCAGTCTTAAATTATATTCCAATCCAAAAAAAAGTAAATATGTCTTAAAAATTGATTAGATAATTGTGTAGGTTGCCCATATATATATATATGTATATATATATACATATACGACAGCATTCAACAGCCCTCAACACTTATTTTGCCAGAAGTTTTTTGAATCGTCTTTATTGGTGGCTGTTGCTGCTGTTAAGAGCGGTTGTGAGTTCAACAAAAGATGATGTGATTGAATTTGCACCGTCCACTCTCCGGCCCAATCCTCGCGCGTGTTTTCGATGAAGCAGATGCCGAATAAAAAAAAAAAAGTGGGTGGCACAGATAATTTTCTCAGTAGGCGTCACCTAATGGCATTCCGCAAATTGTTTGTTGAATGAAAGTGAGGTTGGATTGGCAACCGAAGACGAACTGGAAGACGAAGAAGAAGCTGCCGAAGAAGGTCCACAGCTGGGTGAGAGCTTGTTATAATGCCCAAGCTCTAGTCCCGACTTCTGGCTACGTTCTGTATTGCTAACTGGCAAGCCAAACCAAAGAAAAAAAAAAAGGTTGTCACGCTGCCAAGACGAGGCAACAGAAATGAGGAAGACGATGCCAAAGTCGATGGCAAAAAACAACAACTTAATACCCAGCTGATGCCTATTAAGCACAGCATTTGTGGCACCCACAGCACCACCCCCACCCCCACCCGCACCCCCACCCGCACCCGCACCCGCACCCTCCGCCAGTCAAACGGTCCCTTTTTGGGGCCTGGCGTTGCGTGTATTTTGCCTTGATTTTGAGGCTGTGATATTTTCATTTGCTTGATTTGTTTTGGCATAATTTCGCTTCGACTTGACTTTGCTTCGTTTCGTCACATTCTGTGGGGGATGCTTCACTAAATTATGGTAAATTCTATATAGTGTGTGTGTATGTATGTGTAAGTGTGTGTATGTGTGTGTGTGGCCTTGTGGCTGGCATTGCCAAACCGCAAATCAGCATTTTTTTCTGCTTGGCCCAGAACAAGCCCTGAATAATGACCATACTCGCACGCATTAAGCATACGCCCCCCGCCTGCCCCGCCTGCCATGCTTGCCACGCCCTACTCCGGCAGTTTTACGCAGCTCACTCCGGCCAGTTACCCCTGCAAGTGACGACGCACACGTAGCAACAATAATTTCAGCTAATTGCTCTCTGAACAGCCATTTCAATGCGAAATGAATTCTGTGCATCGCCTGGCCCGGCTGCCACACACAAAGTGGAGCACAACGGCTACGTAATTCCCCCAAAAAATAGTTGCGGCCCATTCATTTTGGCCACTAGCACTGGCAATGGCAATGGCAATGGCACTGGCACTGGCACTGCAACAGCATCGGCCATTGGGCAAAAGGGCAGTTTGTTCTGCTTGGGCAGCTGTAATAAAATTACGTATACGCAAAGTGGGCACCCACTTGCCGGGCTGCATATGAAATACGAATTGCCGGGCCGGAGTTCGGAGCCGGACTAACGAGTGGCCTCTAATACAATAACAAACATTTGAATAGCCGGAATAGTTAAGCCCATGATCATCATATACGGCTGCTATGACTTTCATTGCCATTCATATCTAATCGCAGTCCATTTCGTCGCTCTCTCTATCTCTCTCTCGCTCGCTCTCGCCTGTGCTCGCTGTCTGGCTGCAAAAATTAAATTTGTCTCTTGACTGACAAATGTCCCCCGAGTGGGCAAAACCAGAAAAGTACTTGACGATACGTAAAAGTCAAGTCAAATTGCAGCCGGAGACGGAAAGAAGGGGAATGAGTGGGCCCAGCCCTGAGCCGGAGTCGGTGCTGGAGCCGGAGCCCGACCCCGGCTCGTTTCATTAGTCTGCTTGTAATACTGTTAAGCGGGCAAAGATACTGTCACTGTAGTGGGTGCACACTCACTCAGCTGCACAGCTCTACAGCTCCACAGCTTTACTGCTTATATCTGTAGCTTTGTATCTATCCATCTATGGCCAGGAGCGGCGCCCACGCATCTGCTGTGGGATTGCGGGGCGGGGCGACGTTTTGTTGGCATAGGGAACTCTGGGACTCTGACTTGTCCTGGCTGAAGAGCAGCTGATGTTGATGATGATACACACTCAAGTGCGCTTTGGGCACAGCATTTGAGTAAATATATATATATATATATATATATATATGAAATACATATACATATAAATATATATATGTGTGTGTGTGCTCACGCACAAGCACAGCACTTGTACAGATACAAACGCTATGCTGACAATATGGCGAAGAGACTGAGGCCTTCGTTGCTCTTACTTATTTATGCCAATTTCCAGTGTGTGTGTGTGTGTGTGTGAGCATATCGCTCTCTCTCTCTCTCTCTATCTCTCCCCCTCTGCGTGTATGCTGTCTCTTATCCGGTTGTGTTGTTGTCACTGCTGATTTTTAGCGTATTCGCTTCTATTTAAACATTTAAAGCAAGATGCTACGTGTGCCGCATGCTAAGACGCATCGCATACAGTGGGCTAAATGCGTTGAAAACGTAACAAAAAATGCTGTGCCTTACTCTCGCTCTACTGCACGCTGTGTCGCTGCCACTGCCACTGTTCCAGTTGAATTGACTTTGACTGATGTGGCTGCCAGCAGTCAAATATGGATGCTGTGGTATGAAAGGAGGGCGAAAAGCATAAGCAGCCGTTTCTGAGCAGTTCTTAGGGCCGTCTTCCGGCCGACAAAAAGCAGTCAGCCGAAATGAACGCGCAGCTGAAATCTCTGTGGATTGCGGCCTGCGTCGCAGTCGCATACGGATTGGTTTTATTTCATTAGCTTTGCGTCAATTTAAATATTTAACGAGTATTTTTGAGCTGATAACATTTGCCGTCAGCTTTAAATTGACTAAAATGGAGCGCGGCTGTGGCATAGATTAAATTTCCGCTCTTATGAATGCGCGCGGCTAATAGAAGCGTCGACTGCGACTGCATGCATACATACATATGTAGACATGTATATGTATCTATCTATATCTAAATCTATGTGTTTGCATATATGTGTGAGTTGGTGTTAGGTCTGGTCACAGCTTGCCATTGTCGGTTGATCCCAGACCGGCGTTCGTCAGTTTCAAATGTCCGAAAAAAGAAATCCAATTTGCCAGGCGCGCGCGTTGGCAATGCCCCGAGGACATGCGTTCATAAAAAAGTGGCTAGAAATAAGCCAGCAGCAGCTAGCGCCATGCATGGCATACAAAAAACTGGCGACGGCTGCCCGACCAAGCCACCGACACCCATCGTGGTCCAGGCCGGCCACCCGGGCAGACCGGCCAGAGCGGCCAGACCGTGTCCAGCAACGTGTAGAAAATAAAAATTTCTATTTAAATGGCAAAAATCAACAAATGCAACGCAAAACAATCTAAAACACAAATCGAAATTAAATGACCGCACTTGCACACAAGAGCGCAATTTACACACACACACACACACATGGACACACACAGCGATGGAACATGGCAAAAACAAGCCACTTACAAAAAGGGGAGAAAAAAGCAGCGACTGGCTGAAATAAAGTGTAGCAGCTGCGCCCAGTAGGCACTGCGAGCCACAGGAGTTGGCCAGCTCTGACAAATGCGATGGATGCGGATGCAGATGCAGATGCAGATGCAGAGTAATATCAACAATTCATTCAGCAGCCGCGAAGCGCGTTTTGAATTTGGTTTTTGATTTTTTCAGTGTTCCCTTTTCCATTTTTTTTTTTTTTTTTTGCAAGTCTTCCCTCTGGGTGATTGTTGGCACTTGTATTGTCCGTATTGTTCGCAAACAAGAATGTATGCGCCAGCAAGGAGTTGCAATTTGAGCATGTGCAAAAAAAAGTGACCTCCTGGGCAACAAACAAATGCGAACTGCTATGGCTTTTAGCTATTATTTTGGAGGATGAGTGAGCAAATTTAATTATCTCAATTGATACTGCAATTAGCATTATTTGAGAGTTATGGTGATAGGGAATATCTTTGATTGAGCTACAGCGATCTATGCAGCATTTTGATATTTCAGTTACAGTGATCTACGTTCTACTGATCGTCGAAAGGCGAAGCCTTTTATTGAAATTTCTTATCTAATAGGAACATTTTTCTTACTAATAATCAACTGTTTATATAAAAATAACGTATCTCTAAAGCCATAGCTTAACTATCTTGTCGGTCAATGAATAGAGCATGGTAAATTCCATGTGCAAGCTTGAATATTTATCCGAGGCTTATTCAAAGGGAATACATAGGGTTATTCGTTAACACTTCGCTTCACCGTATTCTGTCAAACGTAAAAATTGTGATTTTTGTCAATAACAACATGTTTAGATAACAAAAATATTTATTTTTATTGTGTATAAATAAATTGTATTATTTTTTATGAAAACAAGAAAAATAATTTTATTTTAAATTTCAAAAACGTATTTTTAGCCTGTTTTTTTTTTTTTTTTTAGCAATATTGTTGCTGCTTTTTCACTCTCTTTGTACAATGTTTTTTTAGTTTTATTTCCTAAAAAAATCCAAAAAGCCAAACAGCAAAAATTAGGTATACCTGATAGATACATTCTAAATAAAAAATTCTGCATAATCCTATTTAATCCTTACAAGTTATAGTCTACTAGAGTTGGAAAAGCCTATTATATATAGAAGTTCGCTAAAATAAAACTAATGCATTTCCGTACATTTTTTTTTTTTTTACAAATAAGCATATTGCATCGAAATATCTACTATTTGTTTAAAATTTTTTTTTGCAATTCCTTAGGAAAATTCAATTTTTTACATCATTCACATCTTTCTTTTTCGGCTTTTTATTCTATTTATCTTATTTTTAGTCAAAATGATCTTTAACTTTAATCAAATTTAGTTTATGTGAATTCATGCTCTCTGCTGCATTCTCTATGAGACTCATTAATCCACATACCAATTACTTGCGTCAAAATGTTGAATTTTGTCACGTATGGTGGGCAGAGGTCGTAGTGCGTCTATTTACGTTAAAAACAATTATTTCTTTCGTGATGTACAACTATGCCCAAGTTTTCCATTATCCCTATTATGAATAGCTAATCTCATAAGCAACGTCAGGAGTACGGAGGTTACTCACAGTATATAGATAGAGGTTTTCATTTGTGGCAAGAGAACTTTGCTGACTGGAGTCAGTGAAGGAGATCTCATGGTTAAGCCAATGCCAAACTACATATATTTATCTGGACTTTACAAAGTAGACCTCTGCATGAATGCATCCAAAAGGGCAATTGAATCATTCGTTCTGAAAATGAGCACTTGTTTTTACTGTACAGCATTAAATGAGTGCTAGTGAACGTTGACAGTTGACATACTAAATGAGTACAGTAAAAATAGAGTACACTACTTTCACTATACAATGTATTGGTGTACAGTTAACTTACTGTACAGTGATTATTATTTATTTATTTATTATAGGCAAAACTTAATGAAAGGAGGCATAAAAAAGTCTGTACCGCAACGAATGAGTACAGTATTTTTAAGAGCATTTTACTACTGTACAGTACGATGGTGTTGGAAATGAATACATTCACGCAGACCTGTATTACAAAGTGATGTGACGTTAACTTATCTGCATAGCTCTTTTGATCTCTGGCGGCAAGGGTCACTTGCTGCTGTCGCATAATACTTCTTTAATTACATGCAAAGGGCTTGGCTAATTTGCCTCAATTTTTTATGCGCCAGGTGCGCGCACCTCAGCTCTAGCTGAGTCCTGGCACTCACTGCGAACACTTTTCATTAGGGATTTAGATCCAACGCACTAGCTCTACTTTTCCGTTGTTGTTTTGTTCTTTTGGCTGGGCAACAAAATTAATTAACTGCGAATGTGCGAAACTAAATGAAGCCACTTTCAGTTAGAGTTTGTTGGGCGCACCGTAAACCGCACCCACACATAGCAAATGCCAAACTCTTTACAATTAACAATCCGACGCGAGGCGTTCTACTTTCTAGCCCGGGGCTCGCATATGTGGCAGTCATGTCAGGACCCCGATCGTGGCCGCCTTTTAGGCTAAGGTCTGGCAGCGAATAGGACTGGGACTGGGACTGGGCCAATAATGGCACTGTGTCTGTGCGTGTGTCGGGCGAGGTGAGTGCGGCCACATCAACACCTAAAAGCTAGTGACATGACAGCAAAAAAATGGAGCAAAGAGAAAGGGAAATGGTTGAAGAGAAAAAAGCGAGTAGAGGAAAGTAAAGCGGTAACCGCAATTTGACCCAGGTTTTACTTGCTTTAGTTTTCGTGGCGCCCGACAAATATGCAGATTGCATGAATCGTTGGGGCTGGGAGTTGGTTCACCTGCGTCGCGTTTACTTTTAACATGTGCTGCGACCGGCAACAGCAACAGCAACAACAACAGCAATAGGTAGCCCCACCCTCCACGCCCACCTCCCTTGGCAAATGCTACAACAAACGGCGTTTAATGTTCGTTGTTGCTAGTGGGGGTGGCTGAGTGTGTGTCTGTGTGTGGGTGGTTGGGGCGTCTGGGCTCTTGGCTCTGGGCTCTGGGCTCTGGGCTCTGGGCTTGTCTGACTGCGTAAAACTACCCAAAATCCAATCCAAACACATGGCCACGGCCAAGCCGTGTATATAGAATCTTTGTACCCTTTTTGTTTCGCTTATTCAGCCTCCCAGCAGCAGTTGTTGTCGCTGTTAGGTGTTTGCATTGTTGTTGCTGCCAAAAAGCAAACAGACGCAATTTCTATTCCGTTTTATATACAGCCAACAGTCAAGTGCGTGTGTGAGTGAGCGAATGTGCTCTCTAATTTATAAGGCAACATGTTTGTTTGCTCGCCTGGAAGCCTGGGAGCACTTTAATGCATTCGCTAAAGCCACGTTGGCCACATTGGCCACGTTGCCTGCCTCTTTTCGATTTCTCATACGCAAATTAGCCATTTCTTTTGCCCTCTATCATAGTCTCGTCTAGCTGTGTATTGTGTGTACTGCAGTCCTGCGCTTGTCCTGCGACGCTTTTTACACAATTGTCAACACACACAAAATGCAAATGCCACCAGCTGCCTCCTGCCCCCTGCCTCCTGGCCCAAGTGTAAAGGCAAACAAGCGCCTATGACTGGCATTTAAATGCGAAATTTGCACGCGAGTGGAAAACCAGAATAGAACTGACTCGCAAACATCTTTCTCTCAATTTGGCTTCCTCCAGTCTGATTGCTTTATAAGCACAGACAACAATACACCTCATTTTTTGTTCCGATTCCCAAACGAGCCCATCTACCTCTCCCTCTCCCTCTCTCACTCTCACTCTGTTTCTTTCTTATTTGTGTGCCAAATTTAAATCAAATTATTGACATTTGTTTAAAGGCAGAGCAAGTGACTTGCATATAAATGAGTTAAATTTTTTGGGGTACGAAGTACTTTAAGACAGCACCCAAAATCAGCACAAAATGGACGCAAGCCGGCGGCAAAAGGGTGCTCTGATAAGAGACTTGCTTGGGGCTGGTGTGTGCGTATGTATGTGTGTGTGTGTGTGTGTGTTTTCGGTGGGGTGCTGGTGTAGAGCAGTCCTTGCCTCTGGGGCAGCAACCCTTTGCTACAGTTGTTGTTGTTGTTGTTGTTGCCTTTGCTTTTGGCTCTGCCATGTTTTGTTTTTAATAGTTACTGAATCTCATTAGAATTTAGATGAGTCTTAATGAGTCATTGTTTTACACGTTAGACGGTCGCGGTGCGGACGGGGAGTGGGTTGATGACGACGGCGACGACGGCGACGACGCCGATGGCAGCAACAACAACAATAGCAACAACAACAAGGACAACGACGACACACACAAGTAGCTAAGAATAGTGCAACGTAGTCACTGAATAACCCAAAAAGTTTCTGCGGCAACGGCACGAAAAGGTAGCTCTACCTTGGTGTCAGCAACCCCCAACATACACAGTGACACTTGTATAAATGTATATTACATAAATATATATGTATATACATATATATAAAAGACATTCAACGCATAGCGACGCGACGCGACGCGCACCACAATGAAAATGAAAATTTCATTTGATCTGCGCGACAATTTGATGAGAATGCTCCAGCAGTTTTCCTGCTTGCGAAAATGGGAACTCAGCCAGAACGCAAAGATTTCCACACACATAGACAAAGTCAAGGAAACTGTTGCCAACAACAACAACAACTTTAAACGAACAACAATGTTCGAATTTCCCATCTATATACCTTAGCAATTGTATTATAAATGAAAATCTTATCTGCAGCAGCCCAATCGCAATTATGGGTGGAGAACAGTCGATAGTAACGATTGTCTTTTAAGAACTAGGGATAGTCGATGATAGTGCCATGTTGAGTAGTGAAGAGTCTTCATAGTAAAGGTAGGTGGCGAAGGGAAGAGACTTCATGATTAAGTTATATTAGGCTATGCAAAGTGGTTTGTTAAATAAAAAGTGTGACGCCAGTAGACAAAACAATTAAGTAAAGTGCGGCTAGTTACAAGTTATATATTGGATTCATCAATCGGACAATAAAGGGTTTTAAAGTCATTTTCTTCGAAGCTATTGTTCACTCAATCTTTTGACAGCGCTTACTTTCTTTCATTTACATAACACAATAATGAACTATTAACTAATATACAACTATTCTTAATTACCAATTAATTCTTAGACTGACTCTATATTTAAATATTTAGATAAATTGGCATAAACTCTCCATCATTCATTCATTATTACATATTATCCAGTTTAGGCATATCATTCATCACGTTTCACAGAAAAGAAATCAAAAGTGTTGACCTTTTCAATGGAGTTTCCCATTTGATATTGCTGTTAAATAATATATTTTAATTGCTTTAGAGCACTTGCCGGATGTCAGCTTAAGTGCGCCCTACAAACTTCAGATGACATAACAGAGATCAAGCCAAAAATGTGGGTTCACTGTTAACTGCTCTCTTTTCATTACTCAAATTGTCCTCTAACCATTTGATTCAAGCTCTGTTCGTGAAATCAGCCCAACAAAGTCATATCCATTCGTTCTCGCTCTGTGTTTCTTCGTTTCATTTCGTTTTTTGTTTCCATGAGTTGAATTAGTCGTGTGTCCTTTAACAGCGGTGAACAAACAGAGCGAAACAATACGAATGCTAAATCGGTTGCGAGCTGATCGCGAGTGAGCTCGTTAAAGATGAAATCGGTTCAATGTTAAGAGACTCGAGTAATCGGATGCTCTCTGAGTTTTTCTTAAAGTCTGAGTAAAGGGCACTGTGAACAAAATCGTGGGTAAAAGGCTCTTATTTGCAGACAATTAGAAACGGTCAACAGGTATTTGCGAGCTAAGCTTTCAACAGAGTTTTATTTAATAAGTTAGCAATAAAAGCCGCTCATAAACAATAAGCTAAGTAAACAGGTCTAGCTGAAAACGAACTTACCTATAATTATTGAGTTATTTTAGCTGCATAGAGGCTATTGGCACTAGCAGCATGATGGCAACATCTAATTCCGCTAATGTCAGCGACTTTTGACTGCTAAGGGTCCTTAAAGTGTCGGCAGTTTCATTAAACAGACAGCTGGAGTGCAGTGGCTAAGTGGAGCTAAATAAGTTGATTGGCTTTCAGTTTTGCCAACTGCAACGTGCCTGCACTTGCAACGGCTGCACGGCAGGCAGGCTGGGGCATTTGCTTAGCTGTGTGAGTGGGAGTGCGAGGGCGCGTAATTAAGTTGAAATTAAAGCGCAAAGTTTGCTTTAAGTTGGCAGCAGGCGCTGCCACAGCCACTGCCGCTGCCAGCGCGCAGTACTCGCTCGCTAAACGCTAATTAGATCTTTTAGTTTCATTCAGTATTCCAGGCCCCCCCGTGCTGCCCGCGCTACCAGCAAATTAATGAAATTAAAAGCACATTATACTTTATAATGCACGCTGATTTGAGTCGGGCAAATTTAATTTAAAGATTTGCTGAGCTGCAAGATGCCTAACGCTCGCCCCAAATACAGGCAAATTGTGTCTCATATATCAAAGGCAAATGGCACAGTGGGATAAGAGCAGGAGCAGCCTTAAGTATCCTATTGCCGAGATAACCGCAGTGCCAAATTGCGGGCATAAGTGACTCTCGAAGGCACATAAATGCGGCAAATGTGGAATGGACCAAATTGATTGGGTGCCCCGCCCGGCATTGATCAAAGTCATAAGTCAACGCAGGCAGCAGGCAGCAGGCGGCGGGCGGCCAGCCAATGTCCATGTAAATATCCTTTTGCAGTTGAGTTGTCCTTTTCTTGGGCGAGCCCCAAACGCTGCACGCAGCACGTCTAAGCAACTGGATTATTAACATTTCAATATAATTTGTGGTCATGCGGGCCGACTCCTCTCTGACTCCTCTCAGGCTCCTCTCCGGCTGCTTGGCATTCATATTTTGAGCCAATGTCCAAGGGAGTCGACAGCATCGCACCCAACTGGGCTCCGATTTACTTTTCTGCTGACGTTTGGCAAAATTAACGCGCCTCAGGACTTTGATCCTTTTATATATATATATATATATATATATATATATATATATATATATATATATATATATATATATATATATATATATATATATATATATATATATATATGTGTGTGTGTGTGTGTGTGTGTCTGTGTGTGCATGCATATACTTATTCAATGTATTAGTATGTGTGGCAGCACCCGCTGCGTGTTAGTCCTCTGTATTTGCTTACATATTCATCAATTTTTTGGGTTAAACTGTGGGCGGACCCACAGCGCCCCAATTGTGGGTCGTGCACGTTTTGCGGTTGTTAGCGTCAAATTGTTTGCTTATTTTGGGCTTTCATATGACAGCGGGCAGTCCCAGCAGTCGGTCAGCTGTTGGTTTTTGCGACTGGCCGCTAAACGCTTTTAGCTTTGATGCAGTGCCCATTTAGCCATTGAGTACATAATTGCCATTACGATTACGCATACGCCATGTGGTCAACGACCGGATGGAATTTGAAAATGATTTTTATGCAAAAACTCGCAAATATGTATGTATATAGTTTACCCTATCAAATGGGCAAAAGGTTGACACACATTTGTTATCGATAGACATTGCTGACAATCGATAAATTGGCTACATTCGCCATTCGGCCTTAAGGACTCTTCGACTCGCCAACTTTATGCGATTGCGTGTAATTAAGCGTTGCAGCTTATGTAAGACAAACAGGAAATAAGGTGTAGCACAAACGCATAAATAACAATGGCAAATCAGCGCACATACACACACACACACACACACACACACACACACACACACACAATCTTAGGTTAGGGTTGGAGTAACGACTCGACACATAAATAAAGGCAACACAAACAATGGAAACGGATAACATAAAATTTACAACAACGCTGGCAGGGCAAACTAAGTAAAGCTGTAAAACACATACACACACACATACATACTTCTGCCTGGCTTCCGCTTGCTGTGATGAAAAGGTATAGAAGTAGGCGTGGCAAGCAGCACACTACTGACACACTTGGCTATGCTACTACTACCACAATATATACTGTATCCGATGTCCTGCTCGGCGCATAGGTTGTTAGCGCTTTCGAGTCGGGGCAGACGCGTCCTCTGCAAATATACAAAACACTTGTAAAAGCCGTGTGCCTTCTGAGGATTTATAATTAATTTATGTGCACGTGTGCTGGTCTACATGACGATTCCAAAGATACAGAGTTGCCGAGAGCGAGAGTGAGAGAGGGCGCTTGAGAGATTACTTCCGCGATGCCAAAAACTTAATTAACTCATTACATACGCACAGCTTTAATCAGGCAACGAGCTGACGAGCCAGCCGAAAGAAATGCTGGCAGCCCCTTGACACGCAGCCAGCCAGACACCCTGAGCCCCAAGGCAACAAAGTGGCTGCCGCAACGAGCTACCGATACAGAACCAGGTCGCAGGTCGCAGGTTGCTTCGTCCCCGCTGCCTATGGCAGGCAAATTTAAAGCAGCCTTTGACTGCAATTAGCGTACACATTTGTCTCCCTCACTCTCACTCTCTCTGTCTCTCTCACTCCATCTGTATCTCTGTGCCCCCGCCCCCACCCCCAACAGCAATAAGAACTTTGCTTTTCGTTTCGGTTCATGAATATTACATTCGCTGGCTCCAATAAGCCAAAAGTATGTCTGCCAGCCAGTCAGCCGGGCAGCCATTCGCAAGTTGCGTGCATGCCTCAAACGTCGTTTTGCCTTTGAGCTGACAACAACAGCAGCAACAGCAGCGGCAGCAGCGACAGCAGTGGCAACGAGCGCAACCACAACAAGGTGGAGCGACAACGACAAAGCACAATTGGCTCACAATAATGACAACTACTCGAGCTGCGTGTATCGCAATTTGAGTCTGCTGTCTGCTGTCTGCTGCAGCTAAGCCTTGCCGCCGTCTGATTTTACAATGGGCTCATTAATGGTGGCGTATACGCAATTTACAATTAAATAAAAATTGTGCACGCACACACACACACACACACACACACATATATACAGAGAGCAGCAGCGATTTACTCGTTTCGGTTTGTTTTTAAAAGCCAACATCCCAGCTTTAACAGCTCACTCACACAGCTGCTAGCTCAGTCAGAGGTGCTCTCTCCTTCCCTCTCTTTCTCTCTCTCTCTCTCTCTCTCTCTCTTCTCTGTCTGTTTCTATCTACTCATCATCGTCATGTGACTGTGGCTTGGCCTGGCGAATTGCTTTTAATATTTATTTAACACAAAAGCTTTCCGCATTACGTTTCTGCTGCCGTTAATTTTTCGCTTTGCTTTTCATTTTCGCAAAATTACCGGAAATGTTAATTTCTGCACGTGCAGCAGCAGACGACGACAGCGACGACTATGATGACAAGGACACAGGACGTAGGGCATGCCACAGTCGGGCTGGCAGTTAAAGCCGCGCCCGTCAACGTCGCAGTCGTCGTCGCCGTCGCCGTCGCCGTCGTCATGCCCCAGTTGAATAGTGCTAATTATTTAGGGTAAGACTTCTGGCTCTCTGTGAGTATTTGTCTCTGTGTGTGTGTTTATGTGTGACGACCCCCAAAAACCCTCCACGCTGGCCCTTAGCCTATTGCCAACCCTTAGTTGTACTCAGCCTTAGCTTAGCTGACACAAAAGCATACGAAGGACAACGGCACAAGCAGTCGACTGCGACAGCGACGCAGGCAGCGGCAGCGGCAGCGGCAGCAACCGCGACAGCAACTGAAACGCTGCGACTTTTTCTGTGGCAAAGAGACAAAGCACACAAAAATAATAATAAATTATTGCGTTTTGACTCTATGTGAGTGTATGTGTGTGAGTGCATGTGAGTGTGTTTCCCATGTGTGTGTGTGTTTGTTTGTGCATCTTGCTCTTTGTGTTTGTGTGTGTGCAGTCTCCATGACAGCGCAAGCCTTTGAATTTGTGCACTCGTTGATTTTCGTATACACAGCTCGTTTATGTCTAAATATGTATGTGTGTGTGTGCGTGTGTGTGTGGGAATACGTCCTCCATCAGTGCTTGTAATGCTATACTCACAGTCAGCTGGTACAAACTCTTTTGAAAACTGGAAAGGAATGCAGCATTCGGTTTCTTTAATTAGTAAAACTGTTAATTGCAATGCGCTCCCTGTGAGTTAGTTAATCAAAGACATGAATTGAAGATATTAGAAATAAGTTTGTGGTGTAATTAATTAATGTCATGATTCAATTTGCCTGCGCAGCATAAAATTTTCAACTGAACGCTAATGGTAGCGTGATAAGCAGATAATGATAATCAGTCACGCGATCAAGAAATTGTACATCAAGCAAGAGTTTAAAAATGAGACTTAAAGAAAAAGAAAAGGAAATTAAGAATGTCATACATTTGTCATATGCATTCATACATTCCATGCGGAATAGATAACTTCAATTTGTATATAAATAAAAATAATAATTTATATGTGAATTATACTCAAGTTAAAGGCTATTAGCTTGGAAGAAAAAGCAGGTTTGCAAAGCCAAGTGTTAAATGACATATTAAAAATAAAAGTTATTTGTTTAGTTTGCTGAGCTAGGAAGATTTTTCGTCTACTTTGAACTCATTTCAAACAAATTTAAGGGACTTTGTTGTTCTTCTTGAGTTTTCCCAATTGAGCTGATGCGCTGTGAGAATAAACACTCATATAACGAATACAGTGAAAGCGAAACGATATGACTATAATATTTTCACGAATACAATTCTCTAACAAGGCCACGCGCCACTCTTTAGTTACAATGTTCGCCTCAATGCCGGTTAAGCCCAGCCTAACATATTAAGTATCAGATATTACAGTTAATGCTTAACTGAGATGATTGCGTACAGTAAACTGATCAAAGACAATTCTGGTTCAGTACATATCACTCTAATGATATTTATTGCTATTTAAAAATGGGAAATCAGGGTATAATGGTTTTGTTAAAAGTATGTAACGGGCAGAAAGAGGCGTGGCAGACCCCATAGAGTATATATATTCTTGATCAGGGCGATGATTTAAGTCGATTTACCCCTGTCCGTCTGTCTGTCTGTCCGTCTGTCCGTATGTATGAACGCGTCGATCTTAGAAGATATGAGAACTAGAGACTTGAAATTTGTTTTCGTAGGTCCGTATATAAAGCGCGCATATCAAGTTTGTTTTCAAAAATCGATAACTGCTCACGTTATTGAGTTATCGATTAAAGCCCTTATCGAAAACCAGCTAAAAAATTATTTTTCCTACATCTTTAGAGCTAGAGTCTCCAAATTTGAAATGTAGATTCATATATGTTTTTAAGAATTTCGGATTTTGTCATATTTCACCCCCATCCCTCAAAATACCTATAAGTTTGCAAAAACCGTATTTCAAATACTAGAGACTTGTGCATTGTCACATACACACATTTTAATGGTATTATCACTGTCTAAAAGTGTTATGAAGATTGTTTGTCTACAAAAAATATAGTAAGCCCACACTGCAGCCCATGCCTGCTTATACGTGCGTGCGTATGTGTGTTTGTGTGTATGTGTGTATGTGTGTGTGCATGTGTAAGTAGAAATGAAGCGACGAATTATTGAAATCTTAGTTCCTGGAAGGGTTCAGGGGATCTCGTAGTCGAGCAGTCTCGACTAGAGCTTTCTTACTTGTTTATTTAATGACTTGAAAGATATTACCTACTCCGCAAACAGTTTGTCTTGAGTTTTAAACATCTAATTATATACTGGCTAAATTTGAGCCCACAAGCTTGTTATACTTTGCTGAAACATTTCCTTAAAGTAATTAGCTTTTAAGTCAAAGAGTCTTCCAAATTTTCATTTTTGATAAGGCTAAAGGAAACGCTTAAGTAATAAATAAATACTGCTTTTATTCCATTAAAAAAATTATAAATACAGCCTTTATTCCATTTGAAATTTGTTGGGCAATATTTGAAATAAAATTGAGCAGAGCTAACTAGCAAAGTTCAGCTATAGTATCATCATTAATAGTCTCTTCTCGTTAGTTGTGAATAAACTTAAACTTATTTCGCTCTTCTTTCATTATCATTGCAGAACAATTCCACATCTTTGTGGGGGACTTGAGCTCAGAAATTGAAACTCAGCAATTGCGCGAAGCATTCACACCATTCGGCGAAATCTCGTAAGTATTAAAATGCAAATTTCCACTTCACAATTTACTTTCCGCTTTCGTGGCTGCCTACCTGGGCGCATCTTTTTCGGCAGGTGTTCCGCCATTTCTTATATTCGTTGGTCGAGGGAGGAGGTGGAGAGGAGGGGAGGGGAGGGGGCTGGGGCAAACGCATGCGAGGCGGTTGCTTGCATCAACACAGTAATCCGCTTGCGTTGGCACACATAAAAATTTCATAACGGCGCGGAAAAGTATATTATGTTAATTTCACTTAAGCGAACTCTTTTGGCTGCCACTGTGCGGCGCGGCCTGACAGTCGCTGCTTAAAGTAAACAGAAAGTGTCGCTAGAGTTAAATTGTTGCAGCAATCTGGAAAACAACAGCAAAAGATTGTTAAATATTTAACTTGCTCTTTTTCGGCATGAAAGGACTCGAGCGGCTGAAGCTAATGGTCAACAGCAACAAGAACAATAATAACAACAGCAACAACAACAAAAACAGAAACTTGACTTAATTAACTGCTGTTGGAGGCGCAAAGTTTCGGCTCAAATGGCTGACAGAGGCTCTGTGGCATGTCCTGCCCGCCGGCGACTTGGCTAAAGCATTTGATTTTTGGATTACGCGCTTGTTTGTTCCATCAATGTGCGCGCCCCCGCACATCCCTGCCTCCCTCACTCTGCACCCTTATCGGAACCAATTGCGAATGTTAATAATTTTAAACTCATTAAAATGATTTGGGCTTTGATTTGGCCGCAAGGCCTTCAGCTAGTCGTTGACTTTGTCGTGTTAATGAGCGGCGCATGTCCTTTGATTGCCGCCTGCCAACGGTTGCCAGGCTCCCAACCGTTCGAATTACAAAATTGCCCACGCAAAATCAACTCGCTTGAATGGCGTATCACTGCCTGCGCGCTTAAGCGGCTGCTTTGACGGCTTATTGAGCAGTCGATTGGCACCTTGGCGATACATATGTATCTTTGATATCATCATCGCTGATATGTTTGCGCCTCGCACATGAGTCGACAGATGGATTGGCGCAGGCAACCGGAAACAGCCCACGTCACCTCCCGATTATCGACGGAGTCACAGTCTGAGCCAGCGTCTGAGGCTGAGTCTGAGTCGTGAGTCGTGAGTCCGTTGAGTCTGTTGGCAGCGCGAACTTAAATAACTTTCTTTTCATATGCTGCTGTCATCTGCTTGCCATGGTAGCCACCATGTCAAAACGCTTAATGCAAACAACCGGGACGAACTTTGATACAGATATTCCGTATCGGATACGGACTCGTTCGTGCGGCGCTTTGGGATCAGCCGCCGTCGCATTCTTAGGCCGGGGCCAACGACTTCTTTGTCAAAACTTTTATGCGTGCGGTGTTCCTTCTGTCCTGTTTTTGTTTTTGTTTTTCTCTCTCTCTGTGTGTGTGTGTGTGTGTGTGTGATTTGCCTGAGCTTTTACGGCGCATTTTGTTTCTTTGTTTGTTGCCTGGTTTTGGCATTATGTTGGGGGTCTTGGCGTATTTCTGATTCTGTTTTGTTGAATGCGCGGCGCGTGTGAATATTTAATAAGCCGTCTGCCAGCTCACCCGACGGACCGCCCTGCCAAGCCACGGCCCTGCCCCCAGTTTACTTATAATAATCATAAAAAAAAAGTTGCCGGCCACCATTGCCAACATTCCCGGCACTATGTTAACTAAACTGCCAGATCGGGGGTAATTGCCAAACTTTGCTGGCAACTTAGCTTGGCTTAGCCGTTGCCCTGACAGCCCTACGGCCCCAAGAATTTTCGGACGCTTGGCTATTGCTGTGGGAAATCAATTTGAGGCGCGGTCGCTGGGCAATCAACTAAATCGCTCTTGAAGTGTTGAGATGAAACAATTTGTAGAACAAAGGAGATAAATATATATGTTTTGTTTTTTTCTTTCTTTCTGCCGTTATTTTATAGTGGAACCAATTTCAAAATTGCTGTAAAACTATTTCAATTTGTTTATGGCTTTGCGTTCGACTTAAAGCGAGAGCTTACATCAGAGTGCAAGAGCAGGGGACCTATTTGTAGGAGATATCCTGGGGATAGATATCCTGGTATAGTCAATTAGATCATACTCCATGCTCTAGAAGAAGACTGGTATAATTTAATAATTATATACTTAAGAAATAGCTTAGTAATTAGTTATTCAACTTGCGATCAATTTCTCATTTCTCGCCTTTCTCTATTTACAGCGATTGTCGTGTGGTGCGCGATCCACAAACATTGAAGTCGAAGGGCTATGGATTTGTGTCCTTCATTAAGAAATCGGTAAGTAAAGCGAGAGCCGACTGTTGAAATATGCATGCTCATGCCTCCGCCTTTATCTATAACTCGACTTGAGTCGTGCACGCGTTTCTCAACTTTCGTTTTTCTGCTTTTGCTTGTAGGAAGCTGAGAGCGCCATTACGGCCATGAATGGGCAGTGGCTTGGCTCGCGCTCAATTCGCACGAATTGGGCCACACGGAAACCGCCGGCAAGTAAAGGTAAGGAAATCATGACTGTCACCTGGCCTGGCCCCAGGCTTCCGGCTGTGCGTGCGAGTGTGCGTATGGAGGGCGACCCCGCCAAGCAGCTGGGTCAGCGAGCCCGTTGCCGGTGCTCTTGTAGCCATTCTTGTTGTTGCTACTGTTGTTGCCAGGAGTCGACGCATCGGTCTTATTACAGGAAATTATGGCAATGAATGCCAAAGGTATCAGTGGCATGACACGGACCAAAGGTTGCGCAAAAAGGCATCTAGCCGAGGTTCGACCCACCAACCCACCAACCCACCAACCCACCGACCCACCAACCTGCCGACCCGCAAACCCACTTACCCGCCTGCTATTTATAAACGTGTCGCAGCAAAATTTTCTGCCAGATTATGTTTTCTTAATTTTTGTGTTTTTCTTGTTTTTTTTTTTTTTTTTTTTTGGTATGCTGGCTGGCTGGAAAACCGCACGCGCTTAATTTCCGTAATGGGCCAGGCTTCAAAATTTCGGCTTAAACTTTTTCAATTAGTCGACGGCGAAAGGTTCGCGGGCGGAAAGAAAGAAAGTAATGCGACATATTCTATTACACGGCACGGCGAATCAATTTTCATGTGAACACGCCTCCGCGTCCTCGAAGGGCTAAGCGACTGTAACCACAAAACTAACTCTAACTAGCGCAATCATTATTAGCAGTTAGCGAACAGTCTGAACGGAGGAGCAGCTCGTTTCGATTCGTCTTGGTCTGTCATAAATCAAAAGTTAACGCGTATTTGCATGTTTTAACATAATTTTTATTTGTTTGATGCACACACACACACATACAAATACAACCAAGTTCATACTTTGAGAGCGACTATGGAAGGACGCAAATCAGATAAATAAATTTTGCCAACACGAAACTATTATCATAAAAGGCACACAGACACACACACTCGTAGTAAACGAGTAACAGGATAGCAAAAATTTCATGGTTATAGAACAAACATTTGGCATTCTTTGCTCTACACACACACACACACACACACACACACACACACAGTCGCACACAGACACAGAGTCAAGGTGGAATTTATCGTGCGAAGGAAGGTCTGACATGTTGAAGGGTTCCCATTTTTGGGGCCAACAACAACTATGTGCATGAATTTTTGCTTTTGCATTTATATTGTTGTCATAAAAAACGCCTATGAAAGCCTAAGCGGATTTTTATTGGTCTCATTGTTTATTTGCCTTTGTCACGGGCTTGTCTGTGCCTGAGCCACACAGAGTGGCTGAGTAGCTGTGGCGGTGGCTGTAGTTGTAATACAAGTTATTATTAGCAATTTGCCAGTGAAATAATTTGGATATTTTGATGGTTGAGCGCTAACCGGAGAGTTGCTGATTCAGCAGACCAAGACCCAAAATCGAAGACGCCGCCAAAGATTTTACACAATTACGAGCTGTCGTTTAGTCGCTGCTACATAAAGGGTTTTTACCATGCGTGTATATAGTTCTTATGTGTGTGCAAGTGTGTGTGTGTGTGTTAGAGTAGGTTGTGGACTTTATGGCCATGTCTAGTTGTTTGGGGTGCCTGCTGGCTGGCAGCCTTTACGATTTGTAGCACTCAACTCATTTCGCATTTCGCATTTGGGATTTGGCATTACTTGATATTTTACGCAGCCACTTTGCCTCTGCTGCTGCTGCTGCGAGTACTTTTGGCCAGGCTTGGTCTGGCATTTTTATGTTTTAAACAGGCTGCACATTTTATAGCCGTGGCAATCAGTCCGTAGTTGCGACGTTTAGTAAGCCAATCACCAGCATATGTGAGTGTGTGTGTTGTATTTGTGTGTGTTTTGTGTGTCGCCTCCTTTTGTAGCTAAGATTTACGAGCCGACGCAATTGCGCATTTTACAGTTGTGACAATTTTGGCGTCGCTTTGCTTCTTTCTGTTTTATTTTCCGTGTTTGGGGCTTTTTCTAGTTGTTTTTTTTTCTGTGTGCCAAGCTCTGGGCTTATAATAAACGCATTTTGCCATTTTTTATTGTCGACAGCAGCTCGTGGCAAAAGTTTTGGCAAAGTTTCGCTTTTGTTAACCGGTTAAGGCCCCCAGCTCCAGCTCCAATGCATGCCATAAATAAAGGCCAAAATACTTACAAGCTCATTATAGTAATAACTTAATTAACCTGAAACAATATGCCGGTAAAACAAAGCCCACGACGCTGACGACAGCGACGGCGACGTCGACGACGATGTTGTATGACAAATTTCTGTGCCAAAACTATTTGACTTTTGACTGTGCTGCAAAGCCAAACTGCCGACTGTCGACTGGCGAGTGGGCGTGGTGAGGGAGGCAGTGTGCCCACAAACTTGAAGCAAGTTATGTGACTGTGTGCGTGAGTCGCCTACTTACCTGGCAGTTGTACTTGCCGCAATAAATCAACATTTTATGCAGAGTTGCGCACAATTAAGTAAAAGTTGAAATGCCTCAAAGCGCTGCCCAAGTGCTGCTTACTGTATTCGTAATCGTCTACATGGAAACTTGCAGGTGAAGCTTCATTTTATGCTAATGCATAGTCAAGGCCCTAAAATACTTTAAGTTCCAGCATTTATTTAACGATTTTATGTTATGTTAACTATTACTCAATGATTACACTCATACACGAGAGTGAAATAAGGGGCGTGGCAAAACGGAGAATGCATTTTACGGTATATCAGAAACCATGGTAGTTGAAGTGCTATAGACTTGAAATAGGAAATATAGAATCGGGTTGACAGCCGAAGACCCAAAATATATGGGGGATATGTCTACACCCATGGCAAATCGGAGAAAACTGTAAGTTTAAAGACTTTATTTCTATTGACATTGAGTTTGGGTCGTGAATGAGTATAAAGCAGTCGGTAACGTCCTTGTTTTTTATACATTTTAAGAAATAAATTTCTGATGTTAGCCAAGCATACCTATAGCTAACTCTCTCTCTCTCTCTCTTTTTCTCTCCCTCTCTCTCTATCCCTCTCTCTCCCTCACACACTTTATCTGCCTGTCTGTCTGCCCCTCTCTTTTTCTTTTCAAACTTTTCGCTCTTAAGTTCGAATACATTAATTCGTTTCTTGCTTTGGCTAATGTGTCTTTAAAATGATATGCTTACGCCCACCTCATGCATATTAATTAGTTGAAAGTGTGTTCGAGCAGTTACTTCGCATTGCTTTTCTGTTGGCGCCTGCCTTTGTTGTTAGGGATGGTTTTTCTTTTACATATGTATAAAGTCTTGAATTATGTACGCTAATGACTGGGTGATTAATTCATCATTAAGTTGTACATGGCAGTAATTGCTCATTCAAATTGCAGTACCCAGTGAAAAGAAAGACAGACAGTCAGAGAGAACTTGAGAGAGAGAGAGAGAGAGAGAGAGAGAGAGAGAGAGAGAGAGAGAGAGAGAGATAGAGAGTGTGGGACAGTCAGACAGCCATTCGTTTCACTTGGTTATTATTTTATTTATTTTATATATGAGAGTATGTGTGTGTGTATGTGGGTTGCCCGCGGGCCAGGGACTTTAGTTTTAACGTGATAATTATGTCCACACTTGCAGTCAAAAGTACAGGCAGAACACTTTAATTTGGTGTAGTCATGAAATAAAATGTTGCAAGGGACTGTCGCAGTTCAGGCAAAAGGTGTAACAGCAGCAGCAGACTGCAAATCGCCCCAAGGCTAAGCACGTATATACGTGTGGGTTACCTTCATACCTATCCAAATTTAATTACACGGATTTAAAAGCGTAAGGAGAAATGTAGGCAAAGAAATGAAACGAAGGCACAAGCACAAAGCAAAGTGCAAATTAGTGAAACATTGCGCTCAAAAGTATGCAATGCAGCTGGGCTAAGCCCCTCTCAAAGTACGTGAGGGCATGTCTACTTGTATGTGTGTGTGTCTGTGTGTGTGTGTGTGTGTGTGTGTGTGTGTGTGACAAGGCGTATTCATTTGTGGCAAAAGCTTTCAAATATATTTGCAAGCTTGTTAGTTTATACGTTGCACCCTCGACTGTACCTTTGCCTGACGTATGTGTGTGTGTGTGTGTGTGAGAATTGTCCTGTTGCATGTTATTGAGCCATATTTTTGTGTGTTGTTTGGTTTGCTGCAAAGCAGCCAGAGCGGGACAGACAGCGAGCGACAGAGAGAGAGAGGCAGAGTCAAGTAGCGCAGGCTAACGATATGTAAAGGAATTGTAATGGAGGGCTGAATTGAAAGCGTTACACGAAACCTGCAGAGGTTAGGCTAATACGAACCAAACAAACGCGCTACGTTTACTACTAAATACAATTATTTAATATGATTCATTATATATAATTAATTTAACAGAGGTAATTCTAAAATAAATTGTTATTAATCTCTGCTTTGCAAATAAAATCTTATTTCATAATTTTTTTAATTTGATAATACTATTAATATAATAATAATATATTATTATTATGCAAGAAATTTTAATATGCTTTTCTATTTTCTTTTTATTAATTTTATTTATTTTATATATATATATATATAAGTGACTGTTTTTTATGATTTTAATCTCTTTGTTTTGCCTTGCGTTGGGTCCACTAAAAAAGTTAGTTCAATGGAATTTACCTCGCTGCAATCAGTATAAAAAATGTACTAAAATCGTTTTTAAATCCCATAAACTTTCATACAAGCAACACGAAAACAACAAAACAAAAAAAAAAAAAAAGCATATGTTTTGGCAGTGACTGGTGTACAACGCTTGTAAATTGTTAAAAACTAAACAAAGACATAAACACGCAAGCTTGACATTATTTTTAAAAGTGCAAATTTTGTTTTAAGCTCAAAGGAAGTAATTAGTGTAACTTTTGCATAGAAATACTACGTGCCCAACTGGCGCGCACCTAACAAACGGCAGGGCCAACAGCAGTCGACCACAATATGGCGTACAATGTGGCCAACTCCCAGCTGAATATGAAATGGAAAAGCGAAAAAAACAGGGAAAATGGGAAATACGTTAACTGCATACACACCAAATACGTCTGATGATAAAAAAATGCAATAACAACAGCAAGGCTGTCGTACAGGAATATACATACATATATCCTTAAGCACACACACACAGACACAAGCATACCCCCCACACACAAACACACCCATATACATATATAGTGAAATATTTTGACTAAGTGTATGCGGTTATTTTAATTACCAAAACCGTAGGCAAGCGACGTTGTAGTCGTTTCAGCTGCGGGCAAAACCCTTAATTAATTTGCATATTAATCATGCAGTTCCCTGAAAACAACAACAACAACAACAACAATAGCTGTAAGAGACATAAAATATTATATATATAAAAAACAAAGAGAATGCCTGTACGTACGTAGAGGCATAAAAACTGCAGTCATTAATTGTGGCTTGGAGCCAACATTTGCGAAATATCGAAATGAATTGCCACTAATGGCAATCGTTGCCAATTTCTGCTTCCATATTTCAACCCGCCAACAGAGAACATCAAGCCGTTAACTTTCGATGAGGTCTACAACCAGAGCAGTCCCTCCAATTGCACCGTTTATGTGGGCGGCGTTAATAGCGCCCTCACCGCACTCAGCGAGGAGGTGCTGCAGAAAACATTCGCACCCTACGGCGCGATACAGGAAATACGCGTCTTCAAGGACAAGGGCTACGCATTTGTGCGGTAAGTCGAGGGACACTCTGCCCCCCCCCCCCCCACTCCCCCACTACACCCACTCCACCCATCTAGGCGCTCATTTGTCATATGCATATGCTTCTACTTGCAGCTTCTCTACCAAGGAGGCAGCCACCCATGCCATCGTCGGCGTGCACAACACCGAGATCAATGCACAGCCAGTGAAGTGCTCCTGGGGCAAGGAGAGCGGTGACCCCAATAACTCCCAGACCATGGCCAGCCAGGCATTGAACAGCGCCGCTGCCGCTGCCGCCGGTTTTCCGTACGGCGTGAGTGCCGCTGCAGCCGCCGCTGCCGCCTATGGGCAGCAGTTGGCCGCCACTGGGTGCTGGTACTCGCCGACGCCAACCTATCCGGCCTCGTCGGTCACCGCAGCCGCTGCAACACCTGCTGCTGCGGCGGCCAATGCTGCTGCCGTTCAGAATCAGTTCCTGCAGGGCATCCAGGGCTACCATTTCAGCCAGTACGGAGGCTATCAGCAGGGCTACATGGGGTAGGTAATCTTGATGCCATTGCCATCGATTTATGGATAATTATTTCATTAGCTGAAGCGCTTGCGTTGCCAATGCCCAATGCCCAATGCCATTCCCAGTGCCGCTCTACACAACATGATTGAATCGCCACCGGGGATGGGCAGCGACAGCATGACGGATGAGTGAATTCATTTGCTAATTGCTAAAGTTTTCATTTGTGAGTGCGGCGTATATTTACCTGGCGCACGGCGCACTGCTCACACATTCCATCCATATGCTGCGCTCTGAACAGTTGCTGGATATGTGAGTGAGCAGAAGCCACGTAGCTGGCCGTACTCATCTGTCTCGCCGGTGGTAATTGTCGTAGCAGTAGAGCTGGCTCCTGGGAGCGCCTGGGAACTTGCGCATGTGTGTGTGTGTGTGTGTGTGTACTATTGTTGCCGTCAACAACTCTTGGCTCATGCTCGTTCGAATTCTTCTTCTCCTCTCGTGCCAATTACAGAATGGGCGTGCAGATACCAGCCACTTGGCAAGGCGTCACCCAGGCCCAGATCTCGCCGGCGCAGCAGCTGGCAACGGGCGTTGCGGGCACTGCAATACCACAGGCAGCCGGCGTGGTTGCCTATCCCATACAGCAGTTCCAAGTGAGCCCCCAGGTATGTGCAAATCAACACCAATACCCAATGACATAAACACACCCACTTACACACACAGATAAAGCACATTCGCATTTGTACATAAAATACATTGAAAGTCGTATATTGTGAATGCTTCAAATTTGTTCTCCATTTGATTCGGTTCGTTTCGACTGTTTGCAATTTCATTTATTTGTTTATTGATTAGTTAGCTATGCCACATGCATTATTTATTTTAAACATTGTTTTTATATCTTCTTTTTTTTGAATATTTTTAATTTTTGGTTGTCTATGGTTCCTTGCACAGTGAGCTTTTAGCTTAAGCATGTAGTTTTAGTTATTTCAAAAAATAATTTTTGGTATTTGCATCACAAAACAAGCACAAAACAATAGAGTGCTAATATTATATAATATGAGTGTGAAAAATATGCAAGCGAATATGAAATTGATAAATAAAATAAATCAGAAACATGAATGATCGATTTGCAGATATTCTGTAACCAGACCTGATACGTCCTTAAAATAAATTTAGGATAATTCGTCTAGAAGAATCAAAAATAGAATAATTGGCTGGAATCTTTTTCTCTTAGAAGCTTTGACAGAAAGTCAACAAAATTAGTTTGTCATTGACTTTACAGAAACATAATATGCATATTATCATGAGAAAGCAAATATCTTTTATTTATAAAGTCTATTGAAATGAGTTTAATTGAAGATCGATGAGTTGACAAAGTCATACAGAGAGGCGAATATAGACAGACTCTTCATACTGACTAGTGTATATATTTTTGGAGATATTGAGATAAATTTCTATATAAATAAAGGGGGGACATAAGACAGCTTTTATTTACAGCTTAGTCCTCGAATAAAAATTTATTTAAATTTATGCCTTTATTAAGAATAGGTAGGCCAGCGCAACTGCAGCTCATGCTTTACTTTAACTTAGTATTAAAACCTATATTGACATGAAAGTAGGCTATTTAAAATATATGCATAGTATATTTAACTTTGAATATATGTATAATAACAATAGTTAAGTCAAAAAACAAATCCAATAAAACTATTAAATTCGTCAAATTTCTGAAAACATTTATTCGACAGCAACTAAAAACAAAGGAATTTTGCTAATAATGCCGTTTAATATATTTACAACAAAATTCCTCTTGTAAATTCCTGCACATAGAAATCTACAAAAATAACTGAACTTTTGTACTTTTAATCCTTGACTCAATGCATTTGAATATTTGAATATTTGATATTTTTGTAAGTAATATTTAATGATTTTTGTTTAAGACTACTGCATTCGTTTGCTTCTCATATTGATTCAATGCCTCATCAACATTCCTTTTTTACTGCTTTATATAAAGTATTTATTAGCCATCAATTTTGTATTTTTAAGAGCCGCATACAGTTTTGACTGCATTATACATTTTATTCCGACTACTATTTTTTTCCAATTTTTACTAACACCCATATTATTTTTTAAGGTTTATCCTTTACTTTTGCAGGCACAGTAAGCAACAAAAAGCAAAAAAGAAATAAAAAAGAAAATTAAAACAGAAAAAAGAAAAAATCTAAATTTTGTTTAAGTACAGCAGAAGTTCTGAACAGAAAGAAAAAACAAACAAAAATCAGCTGTAAATAAATGCGAAGCGCCGAGCAATTGCTTAATTGACGTCGAATGTTGAGTGCAGCACCCAAAAGCCAAAGCCAAAACCGAAAACCAAAACCAAAAACCAAAGTAGAACCACAACAAAATATGCTACAGCACACACACACATACACACCCACACACCCATACATACATACATACATGTGCAGCTGTTCATGATATATTAGCTTCATAAACAGTTGCAGGTGACCCTTTAATACATAAGCCTTAAATGCAAAATGAAAAAACAAAAATGAGCTGCTTTAAAACAGCAAACACACACACACACACACACACACACACACACATGGAGAAATGCCTCAAGCACACATCCTCACACACATACATATATATATATATATTAATGCTTCATATAAATGTGTTATGCATGCCGAGTAAAATATAAAAGAAACCAAAAAACAATTATAAGTAAATGTAGAAGAAATTAAGACAATTAAAAAAAAAAAAAAAAAAATATTGCGTAAATAGGCAAAAAAAAAAATGAACAAAAAATTTGGATATAAAAAAGAGAAGACCATAAATTAAGTATACTGTTTTCTGAGCGTTGTGCACAAAGCAAACACACACACACGTTATATAATGAAAATAAACATAATTAAAAATGCGTTAAAATTAATTACGCGCAGACACAAACACACACAAACACACTCTTACACACACTTTCAGTTATTTATACATATTTTAAGGTCTGCAGACACACACACACACATCTGTACACATTTAGCATAGCCTACTTTTGTGCGCAGACTTAAATAGTCACTCGAAAGCGACTACCGCATACATGACTACACACACACACACACACACGCATACATTCACTATTTAATGTGTCAATGATGAGACACACACAGCACTAGTGCCTATTACTATCGTAGATCTAGACGAGAACATCGCCACATTGCCAACTGCCAAGCCAAGCCAAGCCAAGCCAAGCTAATTGATGAACTCGACTTTTCCTGCTAATATTTTCCTATAGTCTGCAACAAAATGTTACAAAGAATTGTTAGCCCATTGCAACAAACTAGCGCACAAAGCTCATACAACTATATAAGTAGTCCTTTATTTTGTGATTGCTCAGTAATTGAAAGACATGTTCCTACACACACACACACACACACACACACAAACATACAGTCACACATACATACATAAGCGAACCAATCCAGAACACGAAATTATAGCCACAAGCACTCGCAGTTAATAGTATCTGATATAACATATGATATAATCGTTACTAACTATTATATGTTGACAAACGCAACAAAGTCCAATGCAATCCAGCCACAAGCTTAACTCAAATTGAAACTCAAACGCAAAACTCGTGATTTGAAATTCGATGATGACACCTGGTCAGAAATGGCATCACCAGCATAAGTTTTATCTGTCTCACAGGCTTTGTAATTAATAGCAGCAACATAAACACTAATTTCCTTTATTTTACTTAGTTTGCAATAATTTCATTTTTGATTTCCTTAATCAATATATACGTCACTCGATCTTGAAAAATCCTTCAAAAGACATGTACAAAGCAACATTAACAAAATTCAACATATTAAGTATATTTTGACTTTCTTTTCCAACCAACCTTAATATCAACTCTTTTTATGGTACTTAAACGTATAAAACGTATATGTTTTTATTTCAGTTGCCAGAAGATGAATGGTTAGCTGCAAATTTATTGTGTTAGAAACAAAGAAAGCCCAAATCATAATTACAGATGACACCCATGTGTTCCACAGGTCTTTACAATTTGTCATTTGCAATTCATCAATGCTTCCCTCTTTTGCTAAGGCTCAGCTCGAGTCAATTCTCATGCCATAGGCAGCGACTGTAGGCGGGAATTGGTTGTGTTTCGATTTAACTACTATTTTGAGGGCCTTGCCAAATCGAGTGGGATGCGAGCGGAATGCGAGTTTTAACGGCTTGTGAAATGTGTGGGGGGAGGTAGATTAGCTGACACTATGGGAGACGCCCAGTATACACATAATAATGCATATACTCATATATTATATACATAGACGTACGTTTAATGAATACAATCAAAATATGCCATCGAATGATATTAATTGATATTAGCCATAATAAATGCAAATTCGCAATATAAATACGTATATATAGCAATTAAACGAGCGCATTACCAATTCGCTTCACCGACAACAAACCGAAACCGAAACCGAAAATATTATAATGCAAATTCCGAAGATCCTGTTTCATTTACGCATGTCCAGCCATGCGCCAAGCACAGCAGCAAAAGCAATTAATTCAAGCCAGCGAGACAGGAAGGGTGCATTGAATACACACACTCACACAGACACACACTCAAACTCTGGCATAATTGAATAACTGAATCATACTCTCATGGGCATGAGTATGCCCATTAAGTACATACCATATACCATATAGTATAAGACTAGCTGAGCCATCACACATAGGGCTCTAGGTACTGCTCGATGATTATAGTTCAAACAACCACGCCTCCGACTGGCCGCCCCTGTTCGATAGTGCGTTCGTCTGAGAGGAATATATACATATATAGAAATCGTAGTTCAGTAAAGGTCATAAATAGTTAGTCGTAGCACACATACACACATACACACATACACACACACACACAGAAACACACACATACATATATAGACATGCAACGGCTTATGTAATAAGTATTCACAACAAAGCAGATGGAAAAAATATGCTTATATAATACGTACATGGATACATATACAAATAAATATATATACATACATAGCTTAGTGGCATATGTAACTTAGTATAAATATACATACACATACTTACATACACCCATATACACATATATGTATATCTATATATATGTGCAACATTTATTCATTCATTTATATGTGAAAAAATTTCTTGGATGATTAATTACAAATAGATGTTCAAAATGAAAAATAACTAAAGCGATAAAAAACCGATATCAAATGTAATAGATCATCATTGAGAACGAATCGAGCAATTAAATTAAATCAAATTTAAGTTGAACTGGGCAGCTGAAGAGGGAGGGAGCCAGAAGGAGGAGGAGGAGGCGCAGGATGTCGATTTGCATGTGGCGCGTGTCTACTTTATGTTACAATCAAATTTCGATGTGTATGGGTATTGTTATTAATAGTTTGTATACGTAGCCACACAACCACACACACATACACACATACAGGCATAAGCATAAGCAGTTATGTTGCTTTTAGCATAGAGGCGCGGAATGTGCAATGAAATGTAGATGGGTGGCAATTAGTAGTACTATAGTTCAAATACATAATTGAGTGTTGTGTATGCATGTCTATAGCTGAACGAGCTCTCATACGCAGGATCGCAAAGTATAACATTCACCTTAACCTTAACCGTAACCGTAACCGTAACCGTAACCGTAACCGTAACCTTAACCGTAACCTTAACCTTAACCGTAACCGTAACCGTACCCTAATCGAAACTACGAAACCGACATAGCTTAAGAAACTAGCGAGTTGTAATGTCTATTAAGATGTTTTTAGCACTAGAATTAACGGACTTTTGCGAGGGGCAGTCCATGCTTCAGCATGACTGGAAGCGACTTAGATGTAGATGTGATTTTAAGCCAGAGCAAAAAGAGAGGGTGAAGCTGATGCGATGAATGCATTTTTATGTTGTTATTTTCTTTAAGCCAAGAAACGAGAGGAAAAGGTGGAAAAATACAACAACTTTTTGTTAAAAAAAAAAATGATATCTTAGGCAGATGAAAATTTAAAGCATTGTTGACCAAACCAATAAAAAAAAGAGTTAAAAAAAAAAAATCAAAACATTCGGCTATAAGAAAAGCAGCACATTTATGAAAGCAAACTTTATATTTAACACAAAATAATATATGGAAAATGAAAAATAAATTATATACAAATATTATTGGTTTGTTTGTTAATGTTTGCGCAACATATCAGTGAAGAGTTAAATGAGTAGTTTCCACATAGAAGCTTACCCAGAGTTGAAAACTATAAATAATATAAACAAAAAGAAACCAAAAAACTTAAGCATTAAGAAGATATATAAAAAGTAAATAACGATTCAAAGAAAGTATATTATATATATATATATAAAAAAGCAAAAAAAAAAGTATTAATGTTGTGCAACTATTGAATGTGCTAAGACATTTATATACGTCTACAAACATATACATATACAAACAAAATATTTATATATATACAGTAACACTAAAACAGCCACAAATAACAAAAAATATTGATAGGCGTCTAGAAAGGCAGAATTTCATAAGTAAGTAAGTAAGCCAAGTTGGGAAAGCTAACTATGCCAGTAGCTACTGGCAAACCAGTTGAAACTATCTACATACTCTTTTCAGTTGATCTCTTTTGTTCTTTTGAGTTTAGGTTTCTAGCTGAATTATTTAGTTTGGATTTAGCTCTAACAGATTTTATAGACATTTATTATTGAAATTGAAATTGATATGGATATTGGGGCAATTCTTGTTTTTACACTGTGAAATGGAATCAAAAACTAAAACGGAGATAAAAAGCATAAAACCAATTGTTGTTTCAAATTAGAAACTTCAATTACAATTTAGTCAATTTGGTGTGTAATTATTCGAAAGCTGTAACTGGAGCATTAGCAAAATTTTACGATATACACACAAAACACACACACGTACACACATACACAATACATGAAGGAATATAGGGCCCGGGGTCACTCTGTAGTTAAGTATCGTAGCATAAATTAAGTTAAACCAAAAAAAATAATATATATATATAAATTACATGAACGAAATCAAATCAAATTAAAACAACAACAAAGCAAAAACCGAAAATCAATCAAATACAAGTATTATTTAAGATAACAATGCAATACCAGTAAAAAACAAAAATAAACTAAAATAATATAATAATAGTTACTTAACAGATATTTACATAGAGCCGTTTTCAAACCGAAGTATAGAGAGAGATGCCGGGTTGCATACAACCGTAGCATCAATTTAATTCAACTTATGTTTATGGTTTTCCATTCAAAAAAAAGCAGAGTAGAGCCGAGAGACAGCCCATGAATAGAATAGTGAATTCATCTCGTATAGGCGAATGTTATTTGTCGTAGCGTTTGCATAGCTATATGAGATGTATTCTTTTAGTATATATATATAAATATATATATATATATATATATATATATATATATATATATATATATATATATATATATATATATATATATATATATATATATATATATATATATATATATATATATAATCAATGAATAAACCAACCCAAGAAATTAAGCGTTATACTAGCAAACTAAATGAATTAGCGATGTAAGAGCGGAGCGAGACGGACTCTCTAAATAAGATCGAACGAAGCAATCCATAATATTTTCGTGCAATATTCCAGAGGGCATAAGCATGCATTTTATGCATTTAAAATCATAGTAAGATTGTAAACAAAATTCACAGCAATTGTAGAAGAAATCAAACGATGAGCAAATAACCAAAAGCTGCTAAATAAACCAAAACAAAATACCAAAAAACAAAATGAAAAGAAAACATGCATATGTAGGTATTGAATAGCATCATACTAAGACGCAGATAAACTGTGCGCACACAACTTCACCAATTACACTAACACAAACACACACACACACACTCACACATTTTGACATAAGAAAAGTAAAATCTATATATGTATATGTATGTATTAACACATAAAATATGTTAAGTGAATAGCGAATAATATAAACAAAATATAGATATCGACTGCAGTATTGCAAATATTTTGTAGAAATTTAAGAATGTTTGAGTGTGTTTTAGAACAAGGATTAGAAAACACAAGCCCCAAAAGCAGACAGGAAAAATATGAAGGCAAATTATTATGAAAACAAAAGAATAAAAATTAAAATTCAACAGAGAAAATTAGAAATAAATTACATAAGCTATGTTCTAATAAAAAAAAGTATATATATAATAATATATATATAAAATAATTTATGGCATCAAACATGGCCACAACTATCGTCATACACATACACAACATACACATACACGAACCCACTCACACATACACTCACGTATATACAAAATGGCGTTTTCATCAAAAATCACATGTGAAACAATGTAACGAATATTAAAAGGTTAATCAAATTAAGCATAGCAGTCCCTAAAAACAATGAAAGAAAGCAAAAATATTTATAGTTAAAAAAAAAAAAAAAAAAAAAAAAAAAAAACACACACACACACAACATTTGGTCGCGTTTTTTGTAAACCAACGCGCCAAACGTAAACCAAATTAAAAGCAAGCGAAATATTATACAAATTATATACAAGAAGAAAGCAAAAGTAAAAGTAACAAAAATATAAAATTGAAACCTTAAATACAGGCTGCTCAAAACGGGGATCGATTGTAATTATAAAGAGCTAGCACGACGGTTAGGGGCTAGTCAATGAGTTGCCAGTGAGGAAGCATTAAGAAAATATACAAAGCTTAAACCAAACAAAAACAAAAACCAAAAAAAAAAAAAAAAAAACAACAACATGAAGAAAAAAGTAATGAAAAGAACAACTATTGCAACATAGAAATGATGAATAGAGATAACACTTGAATATAATATTAAAAATAAACGGCTAAAAACAAAACTTATATTATGTATACATAAATATATTGAAGGAAAACAAATAAAAACAAGCAAAAAAATTTTGTAAAAATAACAACGAAAATTGCATTTTCTTTTTAAAGGTCATCGAGTACATAATTACAATGTGTTTATTCAGTCTGCATCGTAAGCTTTTCTTCTTGTTATTTCATACACCAGCGTACATAATTTGCAATATAAATTTATTCTCATTATCCAGCCAGGATAAATGTTGCCTGCTGTCGAGGTGAGTGCCATTTGAAAACATTTATGCTTTGTTTGGCATACAGGATAGTAAGAGATGTGTATTTTCACATGGACAACATGTTGTCCTCCACTGGGTTTGCAGTCTGCTGTTCGCTGCTGCTCAGTTGCCCACCTAGCATAAATTGTCATAACAAAGGCAAAAGACAACACGTGCAACAATAACAAATCAAAAAATTTACAAAAAATATATATATAACAGAAGAGGAGACGACGCAGCGAAAACACGCACAGTCAAAAGCAACTGCTTGCCGCAGGTTAAAAAGAGTGGTTGGGGCTGGAACTGGGCTGGGCTGAGGAGCAGGAGGAGGCAAAGGGCAGGGGGGGGGGAGGAGCAGCGCGTAATACTGCCCGGATGACTGCCGGCAACAGGAACAGCGAGCAGCGAGTAACGGAAAAATGCAAAGAGGAGTAAAATGTTTCAAACATATTTTTTCTGAATATATTTTTAAAGCCCTGATGGCATTGAAAATATATAGACAGGGTATATTGGCTCTATATCTCGATACTAAGCTTAAAGTAAGTATTTTCAAAGTCCTTCGATCGATGTTGAGTTCTGTGATGTCCTAGAGGAAAGAATCCACAATTATTATGTATCTGTTATTGATATATAATATTATTAATATTATATTAATATACATAGATTTGAGCTGTGGCCATTGATTGATTTATATTTATATTAGAGAAAGTTTATTAATATAGCGTAGGCTTTAAAGGAAAAAAAATCTTATCGATACATATTATAAACCCGCAATAAAGCCTTTTTTAATCAGACCTTAGAGTATCTCCTCGTTGGTCACTAGTAAAGCACTTTTGGCTTGTTTTTGTGCCGCGGCTGCCAACGTCTTTCTGTAGTTGTTATTGCGCGCTGTGCCGCAGGTGAAGAACAGCACACGCACACATACAAAGAAGCGCTGTTATGTTCGCTCTGCGTTATTATCACAATGATTCAAGCATAACACACAGACATGGCGAAGGGACACACCAGACAGACAGACAGACAGATGTTCGTGTGCTTCGAAAGCAACATATGCGCCGAGGTTTCACTTTCATTTCTACATAACATGTAAATATGTGCGTGTGTGTGCATGTGTGTGTGCATGTGTGTGTGCATGTGTGTGTGCGTGTGTGTGTGCATGTGAGTGAAATAATAGCGCTATGTTTGATTTGCATTGCAAATCGTGGCAATTTTCCAGAATGTCTTCCTATATAAGAAACAATATGTTTTATTTACTTACATTTCGACTTTGATTTTACCGACTCTCTGCCTCGCTGCCATTTGTGTGTGCGATTGCTTGTGCTATCCTGTAGCTAAAGAGCCTACAAAAAAATCAAAATTCCATGCTCAGTTGGTTTACTATCATCCGACCTCTTTTGGCCTTGAAGCTAAGCCTTTTTAAAACTTTCTTTTGTCTTTAGTTTTCAATAAGTTCATAGCCGCATCGTATTGGCCCACGAATGGAATCAAGTTAGAAACATTAGCCAAAGCTTGCGCCATAAAATGTTATGATGGGCTTATTAAGGCAAGTGGGTGACTGAGGAGGCTGCGACGGGGGCTGAAGCTGCAGCCTTTCATGCATGTCAAAATGCTCACATAAACACAGAAACTCACGCACACACATTCATACTCTCATACACTGCCTTGTGGGTGGGTAATTCAAACAATGCCACACATCATAATATTTTTGCAGACTTTATGGACGCCATCAACTGATGCTCGAAGCGATGCGAAGCTGCATTCTGGCATGCAGACGCCATAACGTGCATTACCTTAACGGTATGGCATGATGTCCTTGTTGTTGGTGCTGATGCCGATGCCGACGCCGATGCCGATGCTGCTGATGCTGCTGATGCTGGCTGTTTAGTTAATAATTCCCATGCATGAAGCCGTCAGGCGATGGCTGCAACAGCAGCAGCAGCAACGAGAGCACGACAGTGGAATAAGAAGCATTCGGTGCATAGCAGGATATTTTCTGCATATAAAGAATGTATCTATGGCGGCATGGGAGTTCGCTCAGGACGTGCAACTGCAACGGAAACCGGAAATGCGCAAATAGCAAAGCACTGAAGATTTTGACGCTCAGCACAGCACGGCACGACATGAACCGGTGCACACAAGCTTGGTGGTTGCCTCCAGTGGCGACCACATGCAGTGCGGCAGTTACAACTGCAGCCGGATGCACTCTGAGTGGCTGCATATCCATGTAGATAAGACATTAGACGCAGACATTTGCCGGCTGATAGGTGGTCGAGTGAGGCATATGTGTGCCAAATTGATTGCAGGATTAACATGATTAATAAATGCTTAGCAGAGATGAGGGTGTATGGCAAGCTTGATGCAAAAATTCAGCTCACTGAATATAGAGATGCTAATTAGGCAATTAATCAATTCAATTGATTGGTCTCATCAATCAGAAAGAAATGTGGTTGACTCGCGTATCTGGCAGTCAAATAAATGGAATTTATGAAACGCTCTTCAAGGACATGGCTGCCCCGGTATTTCACAGTTTGCTTAGGGCCAAGTCGCGGACACGTGTAGCCGTATTATTATCCACTGGACGCTGATGTCCCCCAAAACTGATACAGATGCCACCCCAAGGAAAACTTCCTTCACGCCGGCCGCAGCACTGGCATTTGGCAGCTCACCATTTACACGGACCAACATTGTATAATGCGGAGCGCAGTGTGGGCCAGCGGAGCATGTCTTGCTTTGGGGCTCTTCTGTGCTGTCCTGTCCTGCCTTGTCCGGTTGCTCTACAAGTAGCCAAATATTCCCAGTTCATAGCACGGCACACAACAAATGTATTCTGCTGATAAAGCCTCATAATAAATGTCGACCTTTCGTTTTTCCATTTATATTATCAACTGCTGCTTGAGCTGGGGCTCAAGGTCCAACCTAACCTTGCCTGGCTTTGACCACAAAAAATATGTATTGTTGTTGCTGCTGTTTCTGCTGTTGTGTTTGCTCCGACAATGCGCCTCTTCCTTTCAATGGGTATCTTTTACCTGTGCGCGTAATGCCCCGCATGCAACGCATCGACCTACCTACATATATTAAAATTTATAATAAACAGTGAGCAGCGAGCAGCGAGCAGCAGCAGCAACAACAGCGGCGTATTGAGCGTGGGTGTGCGTGCCTTTAAATAAACAAGTTTTTGCCCCGGGCACTCTTCAAAGACGATCGAGCATGACAACTTTGCAAAATTGTATGTAAAATGAAGTTTTCAGCATATAAACGGAATGAGTAAAGTTCATTGATAACTCAACAACTTCAAAGTGGAAACTCTAAACGGAGTTGCTCGGAAATGGAGATGCTTACATGCAATTGCAAACAGTAGGCAGAAAGTTTTTTAGGCATTGGAAATGGAATGTTTAGTTATTTTAATCTAACTATACTATATTATAGCTATACTATAGCTCCACTATAACTATAATATAACTGTACTATTTATTATTTTAACTATACCTATATAAATAATTATAAAAATAATAATAAGTATTATATAAAAAAAATAAATAAAAAATAAAATTCATTTGGGTTTGTGATATTATTGAAATATTTTCCTATTATTAAACTATCTATTATGTCGTCTTGTCAAAGTAATTTAAAACTATTTAATGAATAAATAAAAAAAATAAACAAAATAATAATAATAAATGAATGAGAAACTAAATAAATAAATAAATTATTAAATAAGCATATACAAAATAAAAAATAAAAAAATAAATAGAAAATTCCACTAAATTTCGTATGCATAATATGCCTGGGGTACTTGAATCTTGAATGTTTCAGAAGGTTATTATTTAGTATAACTATGAAAATATTTTTAGTATGTAAGCCATTTTTAATATTTAGTCAGTGCTTCAGCTAAATATAATAATAATTTAAATACATACTAATTTTTAGTTTATGAAAGTTCTTTTCTAATAGTAATACTGTCTTTACTTCAATTTGCTAAAGCTCAGTCCTAAACAGTTTAATGAAACTACATAGAGTATTTACGATTCGTTAGCAGTATTCGAGTTATTTCGCCCTCGATGCTGCTGTGCTTTTTTGAATAGACCGGAGCCGGGCGAATCAAAGAGACTTGGCAAAGCGGCAGCGGCAAGTGAATTTATGTTATTTCCTTGTTGTTGGCGTATCAGATAAGCTAATAAAAAATATTATAATTACATAACTGTGGGCCAGGACGCTGGCGGTGCAGACATTGTGCGCAAATAGTTGGCTGTGCTGCGTTACACGTGCTTTTAATGTTGTCCCTTCGCATGTAGCTGGCTATCGGGCCCAGAGTCACAAGGAGCACCTCGGGCCATGCTGTGGGTGGTTGTGGGTGGGTGTGTGTGTGTTTGCAGTCGAAACGAATGAAGCCATCAGGATAATTTAGACTTTGAAGTGCCATTGCCATGCGAACTTATTTTAATTAGATGCGCAACGTAAATGCTTAGTGCGCTCGCCGCAGACCTTTTTTATGAGGCTCTGGCGCGAAGGCCTCGAAAAGACAATGCGATGCGGCATTAAAACAGGTGGGCGTCAGGTGGGGGCGCTTTGGAGCGTTGGGTCCGTTGGGCGGGGCTGGCCAATGGGCGCTAAAGTGTGGCTGCGTGGCCGGGTATGTCGTGTAGCACACATTAACCGATGCCATGCAATGCAGCCATAATAACCGTCGAGCACAAGTTTAATTAGTGCAACCAACGAGGCCAGCGGCAGTGTGGGGAGGCTTGTGGCCAACGCTGCGTATGAGCAATGTGTGTTCGTGTGATAAAATAGCCACGCCATACCACACACCACACCATGTCAAGGTTGCGTCCGTGTGTGTGTGTGTGTGTGTGTGTGTGTGTGTGTGTGTGTGTGTGTGTGTGTGTGTGTGTGTGTGTTCACCTTTATTGCTGTCATCCATCTGAGAAGTAAAACTCTTATGGTCATAAAAACTCTAGAACGCATTGTGCGCGCAAAAACAAAGCCAAAAACCCCAACAGGATTCTCTAGAGCAGAAAAAATGCCAGAGTGCTGAACTAATAATGGCACATGTCAAAATTCGTTGAGCCCGCAGTTGTTTGGGGAGGTGAGCGGTGCGAGGCGTTTGCCAACTTTTGGTCGAATGACGAAACCCAGGTGACATTCATAGTGATTTCGTTTTGGCAGTTGTGTGGTCGAATGACGAAACCCAGGTGACATTCATAGTGATTTCGTTTTGGCAGTTGTGTGTCATTTGTTAGATTTAACTGATGCCTGGACACACGGATGGCATCGGGGCCATGGCCAGGCAACACTCGGTCAGTTGGTGTGGCTCGCAGCATAGATGGATGAGTACCAGAAAAAAAGGCAATAGAAAAAGCAAACCGAAGCAGGCGATGGCAACTCACTGCAGCTATCTTTTGGTTAGTAAAGCACTTGATTATCGCAAAAGGAATTTTTTTGGTATTATTTGTTCATGCTGCTTTAACCCTCTGGTGAGCGCTGCATTAGTGATATCTGTCAAATTATAAATATCAGGAAAGCCGTAAAAAAAAACCAAGTCCAAGAATATTTTACTGTCCAGCATCCAATGTGAACTAGACAACATTGAAGCTAAAGACACAAAGTGCGACAAGAACTTAACTGTGGCTTCTGTGCCACACGCACCAGCTGCATGCCAATGTCCGTTGCCATATCAACAAAATAAAAAACTTCATTCCGCTGTACAATAAATGCATATTTCTACAAGTATATGTATATGTGTGCATGAAACATATTTATGCACAGTTGAAAAGTAGCAGCAGCAACAGCAGCTGGCTAAAGCAGGCCAAAAGCCGATCGGTGTCCCGTTGCCAAGACGACGGCTAACTGACACAGGGACACTGGGCTATGTGCGTATGTGTGTGTGTGTGTGTGTGTGTGATTGTGGCACTTCCGGTGACAATGTGCCATGGGGCCAAGGGAATGGAAACGATGAGTACGATGGCTAGTAAGTGCACAAGCGGGTTGAAGGCTTATGACAGTGCAAAGCACAACTAGAACAAGCCAGAACTGCCTGGGTGGTATTGATGAACTGGGGAATACCCTACACTTGTATAGACTGCTTGCTGCTTAACTTTCAGTTTTAAGTGCGGTGATTATCGAGTAATAAATGGCACAAGCCTCAGAGCAGAGGCTGTGCGTTTGCGATCATTAGCTTAATAGTTTAAGCTTTAACAAAAATATTAATGAGGCACAGAGGACCAGGTTTCCTTCCACTCGAGCCGCTATTTTGATCGACTTAAAGTCCATGCCAACCGGCGCATTAGAAAGAAGACGTCAGTTTTAAAATCTTCTCATCCCAAACCAGTAATTAATCTGCTCTACGTTTGCATTTAAATTAGCAGATAATCCAAATCTGTGATATAAATAAGACTGAAGAGAGATAATGGAGCAAAAAGAAGCTCTAGTGCTTTCTAATAAATATATTTATTTATAACCAAAAGAGACAAACTTAATATGTATGTATATACAATGTTTTTCCTTATGTATACATACATATATATATTTCTTATTTATTCAAATTAAATTAAATATGAATTGCATATTTATTTTCTTAAAATATTTTTGTAATAGAAGTTGAGACGTTACTGTCTTTTCTACTACGAAAAGTTAAATTTTGATGACTATTCAAAATAGTATGTATGTGATAAAGAAAAGCTCTCTATTGTAAATATATTTATATATTTCTTTATAGTGTTCATTCTCTCCAGTCTCCAAACACTAACACAAAGTATAGCTTTATTGATTTGGACTCTCATGCTGATCAGACATTTCATTAAAACATTATACCCTGTTTACTCATATTCAATAAGCTTAGAATGAAATAACCAAAAGCCGGTGAAAAGCTATGCGCTTGGCTCACTCAATTCTACATATGTAGATGTATATGTATATATATATAGGTTTGTCTATATGTGTGTTTGTGTGTGTGAATCTGAAGCTGTAAGCGATTCCAAACAGTTGCCAGTTTGCAATATTTGAAATACATTTTAAAATTGCATTGCGTGGCAAAAGGGACATTCATCTCATTGCTGGCCATGGTTCGGGCCGTACGTTCTGTCAGCTGTGCCACCAGCTACTGCGGCTGTCCTATGATTTATGGTGAGTGGACATGTGTACTTTAAAGCTCATAAATTTGTCGCTCTGCCATGCAGGACCTGTCGACAGGCTGACACTCGCATCTCTCTGTCTCTCTGTTTCCCTATGTCCATTTCAATGACTTACGAATCGTAGCCATTGGCTACCCAAATACACAGTGTATGCTATTCACTTTATGGGCCCAAATACGCGTAATCAGGCTAGCTTGAATGGCTCCCCTATTACAGGGCTCCAATACCGTGTGATTGGCTCTTGGCCTTACTGCCAGTCATTTGCCTTGACATTAATGATGCGATCCGAAACAAATGCAACAATAAATTCAATTAATTGCATTTTATTTCGATTATGCGCGCATAGCACCACCGCCGCCCCACCATAAATGTCAATTGCGGTCATTGAATGTGGCCCGAGGACGATTGCGCTGTCGGCCCAAAGCTCTTTCCGACTCTTTCGCATCTAATTTTTGCTCATTAATTTCATGCAACATTTTTATGCATTGTCATAAAACTAATTTTACGATGTCAGCAAACTCACACACACACACACACATATATATATATATATATATATATATATATATATAGCCAAGCTCATGCATATGTCTTGATGTTTGCCTAATTAGATTAGTTTGATGCGCATTTCGCATTTCTTTCTGAGCTTTAATTGATCAGCGAGAGGATTGTTTTTTTTTTTTTTTTGCTTGTCATGTAAATGTCCCTCTCTCTATCTCTCTTAGTCTGTCCCACCCACTTCTCTTTTATTTCATGATAGTCTGCTTTGAGGCAAATTATAATGGCTGTTTAAATTGCATGCAGTAATTGATGTTTTTATTTGCAATTTCCGGACTTCTTAACCCAATTGTCAAATTGATATTCGAGCTGATTGTAGTTGTAGTATATTGGACTGCAGTGTATGCTTCTCTCATTTAATGGGAACAACAGCATCTGTCAAGTGCAAATACTCTTGGCCACAGGCAGTATGACAGTCAACTAAGCGCAGTCATAGCTGTCTCTTGAAGGGATAAGATAAGCAATGCTAGCTGAAGACATTTAATAAGAGTTTGGCTAGCTTTGATAGATGCGATTAAGTTAATTCTCTTTTGTTAAAGAATAAAGAATATTTCTAGATAGAATAGTAACCCTCTCACACTTATTGCTAGCTACGCCACTGAAAAAGCACACACACACACACACACATAGAAACTGATCTATTGCCGGCAGTGAAGGCAGCAGCAGCTATACAATGGGCTAAAATGGTACGTTATCAGTGCGTATACTTGATTTTTATACGCACACTTAAGCAAATAACTGCAGGCATTATTTCAAAAATTCGAAAATTAAAAGCAAACAACATAGAGCAGAGGTATTCCAGAGTGTGGGGTGGGCGTGGCAGGTGGCCATAAGAAAATACTCAGAAATGCCAGCATTGCAAAAGGCAGACAGAGATAGAGCCGAAGCGAGAGAGAGCAGGCAAAAAGACAGCGCTGGAGCGAGAGAAGCGTAAAGTTTTAATGTAAAGTGATGTGAAATGTTTTCTTTGCGAATTTACCTTCAATTTATGCATTTATGAATATGTAAGCACATTCGAGACCAAGCTCTTGGCTGTGTGAGCAGTCAAGTGGTAAACGTGAATACAGAAATAAACACACACACACAGACTCACACATATGCACATACATAGACACACACACAGACATACACAGGCACTCTGCAATACATTCATTAACAAAATGCTTTTGGCTAAGAAGTTTTGCCTTTGCCCATTCGCATTTTCACATTTCAGATCTGAGCAGCCAGGCAGCTTTTAAAAAAGAACCATAAATAATTTATTGTTAAATGTTTTTCGTTTCTCGTATTTCGTATTTCGTATTTCGTATTTCGTGGCTGGCTCCGAATGTCTTAAATTGCTTATGAAATGCAATCACATAACCTACAGGCAGTGAATTTAATTGAAATTTTTGTTAAACAAGCGTAAACCAGGTGCTTACATGTCTCTGCCATTGGATTGCGGCCAGCTGCACTGGAATTGGAATTGCGAATCAGATTTAATCAATTACGAGACAAGTCAAAACTCGTCAGTCGACTTGTATGAAACATTTTATCTGTGGCGTTTGCCAGCACGAAACAATTGGCATAACAGCCCAAGACAGAGTCGGCCTCAACGATTACCCTCAAAGTCAATCAACTAAATGTCGACATGAAAAACAATTATCGTAATAGTTTCAGTGACAATTGGAAATGTTGTCACCTGTGCAAGGTGTCGATTATTATTGTCTTTTCTTGTTTCTTTTTTCTTTTTTCTGACTCTGGTTTCCTCACGCTGCTCTCCCCTCGCCGACAGAGAGAGAAAAGCAATATTTGTGTATATTAAATTGCGTTTACAACATGCTGTCACGCCTACTTATTATTGATTTATTTAACCCTTGCTTTGTGAGCAATCGCTGTGAGTGTACCTTACTTAATATATATTGTATGCATACATTAACATTTTAAGTAACTGTCAAATGTTGACTTTATTTGTTTACTTTTTTTAAACACTGAACACATTGAATAAGGGAGAGCAGGGTATATTGATTTTGAGTGAGTGTTTGAGACAGCAAAAGGACGAAATAGACATTATAATAAGTATATATTCTTGATCACAGAGACTAGTCATCACCTCTTGTATGTTTATCTAAGCGTCCACTCGTCTGTCATCAGCTTAATCGGAGCAATCTCATATTATATTAAATCATTACTCTACGTTATATGGAGAACTTATTTCGTTTGCTTCTCGTTGAAACAATTAGATGACTCGACTATGCTTTTGAGCTACCAACTTGGAGATCATGAATTAGAGACTTAATTCTGAATATATGCTCTCGTACAAAACACAAAGATTTTGAATATTTCAGATCTATATACGAACTAATTAAAAGAAACCCTTGTTAATAGCTTTACTGTACTAACCTTTATATAATAATAGCTGATAAAATTCTAATAAGATTGTACATTTTCAATCTAAATTGATCAGTAACCTGCTCTATTCAGTGTTTAGGATATCTCGCAGTCGAATTCGAACAATCTGCCTTATTTTTACCTTATTTTCAAGTCCACATTTCTGCTGGCATTTCATTTGCGTCAGTCAATTTATGGCATTTGTTGATAGACAAATGGCACGCTCTAATCAATGCGTTGTTTTCTCTACATTAGCCACCCTAATAAACAAAAACAAAAACAAAAACCGAAAAAATAAACTAGACAAACATCCGTTACGCATCGATTGACATGGGCACAGGAGGCATGCAACAGTGCCTAATAGTCCTGTGCCACGACATAGAAACACGATTCGTGTTGGTAAAATTAAATGAGCATTGCGACAATTGACGAAACAAGTAAAAAGAATGTTAGATTTTTGTTTTATTTTCTATACACACAACAGAGCAGGGATGAGGCATATGAGGTAGAACATTTATTGAGCAAATGGCGATAATTCCGATAATAATACAATAGCAATAATGTTTAATCAATGTCGTAAATATTTATAATGTGTGGCGATACCAGTTTATAAATTTATGATGTGATTTACATTCTTTCACTTGTATTGCAATAAAGTAAAATTTAAAGCAATTTTTAACAGAAATATTTGAATAAATAACAGGAATTTTAAAGAATTTTGTTTTTATGATTATGAAGTATGTGAAGAATGGGTATTTAATATTAATATTGACATGTTATTACCTATAAGTAATATCCAACTAAAAAAATAATTTAAAAAAAATCAAAACATTTAAAATCACTCATTCCTGAGGTGACAATATCCTAGATAGGCGTCCAACATAGCCTTAAATCTTCTGCGATGTCCTTTGCGTTTAGGGTTCTTCTATGTCCTTTTGCTTTTGATTACTTTGCTCAGGTCGCATTCACTTTCAGCAGTTTCCTGTTGACTTTCACTTGCTGCTTTTTATTATTATATTATGTGGAGTTGCGAGCGCCCTTTATAGCCCTGGGGAGAGTTAGACTCTGCTTCGGACCTGTGCTCGGATAAGTTCGGTATTTGAGCAGATTCTGCCTGACACTTGAGCCAATATTGCTACTGCATTATCGCTTGATCGTTTGACAGCCTCCTATTGGCCGCAGCATGAGTTTGCCACGAGAGCGACAGCATCCGCTAGTATTGCATTGCGACGAACACTTCTTCGGCTAACAGCTCTCGGGGGCCCTCGTGTGAGTGTCGACGCGAGTCTGAATCTGTAGGAGCACAAAAGGCGAGCTCCTGGTCCGACTCTGACTCTTTTCAGTCGTAGGTTGCTTTCATACTACTCGCTGTGCTAAGTCGAGCGATAAATATATGCAGATATATATGAACAGCAAATATCACACAATAATATGAATAACAGACCCAACCAAGTCTCTAATTTAGGCTGTCTCTGACAGACAATTCTGTGCTGTCAGGTGAACATTGCTATGAGAATTTATAAAACTTTTATATTTTAAAGTACTTCTTTGTTCATTTTTGTGTGCTAGCTTGGATGTTATTTAAAAAAATTTAGCTAAAAGCTATACCTCTTTCCATTTACGCTTTTGAATTTACGAGCCCAAATTTTAGGTTCATTAAGAGAGCTACGAGTAAATCTGATAATCTGTATGATTGCTTAGCAATGAACAATATATACAAACAAACATATATATGTATTTATTTGTATTCATATTCTTATTGCTAAAAGCTTTGTTTCAATTTTATCTTATTTTTGTACACGATTCTTATGCAATGTTTTGCTTTGCCTTTCGAGCTGACTGAATACTCCTCTTCTTCGCCTAATAACATTCCAATTACGTCTCAATGGCACTAAAGTTAAGTATCAATAGCCTTATAGTTAGGTATATTGATAGTTAGCTATAGTGCTATCCTCTCTAATTGCTATTGGCCTAATACATTTTATAGATATACATTATATATTATATATATATAGTTAAATTGAATCCATGATCACTTCTACATAAATAAGATTTCATTTTGGGTCTAAGCTTAGATGATATGAACGGTTTATGAGAGCCTAATCGGCTTAAAACTACAACTGACATATATCTAAAAGCCAAGAGACGGGCTTACTACGAAAACAAGAGCAACATACATAAGTGGCAATAACAATAAAAACCAAAAGTACTTTTACACGCACTTCAAATACAAATAAAGCACTCGCCGCGACGAGTATATGTAAATGTATTTTGTGTGTGTGTGTGTGTATGTGTGTGTGCCTAATAAAGTGCGATTGTGAGCGTGTTTATATGAGCGTGTGTGTACGCATTTTTGAGTGGACGATAAATAAATTAGAAAGTTGCAAAAGCGAAAAGCGCTGAATTTGCTGCGCGGGCCGCGAGGCGGGTCAAAGAGTGCGACGCATTGCGACATAATGGCGTCCACTTTGTGTTCTTATGCTTAATTTGCTTAAAAGGGTGCTGCACTACAGTAACCGACTGCACTTCTGCACACACACACACACACACACACACACACACACACGCACACAAAAACAGGGACACGCACTCACGCACACGCAGTTTAACGGGCGCGCCAAACTGTTAAAAGTAGGCGCATTTGGAGCAGGGGCTGCAATTGAACTGGGCATAGCATAGACATGGACACGCAATGCAAATGTGAGCGCCGCTGTCAGTGGGTAGGCTAAGTGTATTTTACATTTCACGCACAATTTTCCATTTTCCACTGCACGCAATTTACCGCTTAACGCACAAATACAGCATTGCCTTTGCCTTTGCCTTTGCCTTTGCCTGGCTTTGCATGGCGCGCCAATTTAAGAGCCACCTCCTCATCCTCATCCTCACCCTTGGCCAACCACAGCCGGCTCATAACACATGCAGAACGGCATGCAGGCGACAGCTTAGCTAACGCTAAGCAAGTCCAAGTCTTGCTCCTGCTCCTGCCCCGCCTCCTGCTGCTGCTTCTTGGTCGCATATTACATCACTCGCAGTGCGGTTCGACGCGCTCTCTTTCCAGCCATGTCACGTTGTTGTTAGCATTCTCTAAGTGGGCGGGGCGACGAGGATGTGTTCAGGACATGGGACGCACAATATGTGCGTGGCCAAATAGTTGAAATAGTTTGATGCGCACTTTTCAGCGACTCTGACTGGGGGGCTTGGCCTTTGAGCCCTGAGAACTGAGAACTCGGCACTGAGCACTGAACACTGAACACTGAACACTGAACACTGAACACTGAACACTGAGTGGATAGAGTCAACCGCCGCACCCACTGCATCATGCCAGGCAAATTTCGACCCTACGCATTGCTCGTTGAATTGTTAATAACATTTTGGGAGTATACGCATTTAAATGAGGCGCACGTACGCGGACGATTTGTCACAAAATAATTTTTACGACTTGACGACTCCATTGCCAGTGACCAAGCCCAATTCCAAAGAAAGTCAAAGACACACAACAACCTCGCGCATATAATTTTCATTCTCGATGTTGCTGTTGCTCTTGTCGTTGGCTGTGTCACCAACTGCGGCAATAATGCTTCCAGTTAGCGTCAAACGCAATGCACACTTGACAGCGCTTCTGGCGATTGCCCTTGTCTGGCTCACTTACCATTGGCTTTGTTGCGAGTATCTTATATATATATATACTATATATCAAATGCATTTTTATATTGGGAATCAATTGAAATGCTACAAGTCGACATCAACAAATAAGCATTTAATATTGCATTTAATTGTCAACAATTCACAAAAGATGGTGAGCTCAGAGTTTGTCTGATTATATATATAATTTTCTTAATTATGATTAAATATGAATATGAATAGAGCTACAAACTATAAACTTGGCTTTAAATAATTTTGTTATATAAAAAATCATAATTGATTGCGAAGCTCAGATTTATTTAGTATTATAGAGTTGAGCATATAAAACATAAAGCGATATGGTGAAAGATAAAAACGTATCAGACTATAAGCGAATCGATTCCAATACCTTCTTTCATACGGCAATATGGATAGACAAACAAAGAGGGAATTGATCCCATAAAACAATATATTTTCTTTTACTTATTTAACTCTTTATTATATTGTAATGTATGGTGAATGGTAGATTAAAATATCGATAAATAAGTGTATACTAAAATAGTTCCTGAACCTTCTTTTCTGACATATTAATACCTAGATATTAATTTAATGATAAAAATATATGCTTTGGAGAAAAATATAAAGGAAAAATAAAAATCGTGATCTCAACTAATCAGAAAATCAGAAAATCAGGCCAAAAAACATTTAAACAAAAACATTAAACAAAAATAAAGAATATATAAATGACGCAGAGCAGGAATTTTTATTTTAAATTCTTTTAGAGTATAAATTTAAGACAGATTTTTTTTATATATATTTTAATATTTTAGTACAAATTGCTTTACAAAAAAGTTTTGAAATAGAGATTGATAAACTATCAAAATTGTGCTATAATTTAAAAATTCTTTCTTAATTTTTTTTTAATTTTTTTTTTCTTGCTTTCCTTTTACTTGACTTTTAATAATCTCTGCTCCTACTATTTCTTTCAATTAGATGAAAAATAAAGAATTAAAAGAATTTATAATAATAATAATGTAAAATAACCCATATATTTACTTATATTAAATTTCGTAAATTTATTTTTATAATTTTCTTTTAATTTTATTTTTTGTTTTTTTTATATTTTAATTATTTCAATACAAAAAGAACATGGAAAATGCTTAAAAAATTATTTTTTTCATTTATACAAAAAACAAAAAAATTTAAATTAACGAAATATGAAGTGCATATGGGTTCAATCATATCACTATATTTGGCTGTGAATCCGGCCACGGTCTTGTAAATAATATACCCTGTGCTGTGCTGGTGATATTATAAAGACACATTTTCTCTGCATTTATTTATTCCATATATAGTATCCTTGTTTAAGTCTTAGCTTTTTGGCGACACACGTTTCAAAAAACGTATTTAAATAGATAAATAAAATAAAAATGTTTTCCGTGTTTTTGCAGTCTATTGACAATAGCTGCTTCCAGATTTCAATCTAATTAGCCATTCTGCAGTTGCCCCACACACACATACACACACACATACATACACACTGGGGTGTATCATGTAGAAATTGACAATTTAAAATTTAAATGACGTGCGATTGAAGAATTTAATTTTCTATTCGTGCTCGCAGCATGAAATTCACTTTCAATTGCCTCTGCGAAAATGTCATTTAGTACACTGAAAGAAAAGTCAACTGAGTTGAAAATAGTGTATAAAACATAAATATTATAGTTGTTAATAAAGTTGTATAAATTATATTTATATATATTTAATGTAGTGTGACTTAAGACTTAACTCAAGACTTTCCTTTTAAGAATTTTGTTTTGCAGAGTGCAGTCGACTTTTCAAGTTTATTTACTTCGCAACGATCCGTTGATTTCTTGGTGCTGTTTCAAACTGGTACGCAGTCCGCTTCAGAGTCGATGTCGTGGTATTGCAACTAACACCGCTCGACATTTGGCAAAATGACAAATTTGCCGAGCACTGCTGTCGTTCAAAACGTAGCAGTGGGCGGGGCTGGACGCCGACCGGGCGCTGGCTCTGACGCTGCTTTGTTCGTCTGCTGATGGGTTGTACCTCGACGGCAGCCAATGGCACAGGGTTTGGTTTAAGTTTCAGTTCCCATCCGCGTTTCGCCAACCGCCATACGCCAAGCGTGGCGCTGAGGCTGAGGCTGTGGCTGTGGCTGTGTGTCTGCCAAATGCGTTGCCTACTTTTAGGCTGGCGTAATGAAATTCCAACTTTTGACTTATTGACGACGACGAGGACAGCGACAGCGATAGCGACAACAGCAAGGACAACGACAAGTTCAGTTTTTAGTTCGTTAGCTAGCAGCGACCCATTCAGTTGTTGTTGCTGCTATTGTTGTTGCTGTTGTTTTTGCTATTGCGGTTGTTTCTGCAGCCACGTTTGCACTTTGTGTTCGTTTGCTTCTTGTTATCGAATTAATTTGCATTCGCCTTTTCTCAATGCTCTAAACGAACTTGCAGCAAAAGGATATCAAAACTAAGTTGAAAATATGTCAATGACTTCAATTTAATTATCTAATCCCATAAAGTATAAACATTAAACTGTGCTTGCAGCTAACACTGTTTGATTTCAACACGAACTCTTTTATATACAAATATTTTATGGCCACCGAATGCAGAACGAAGTTTTCATTTGTTCATTTATTTGACATGTTTTGCGTTGCAGAAATGCTAAAATGCTTGATTAAAACGGAATATAGCTTTGAGTATTTTTTAATTAACATCAGCAGAGAATCTCTTTGACATCAGAAGCTGCCAGAGTGAAAATATTTAACAGCGAATTCTGTAGTAGCTTTGACTTTGTGTTAATTAAGACTATTTGCTCAAGTAAAGACAACTGTACTGCAATAAGCACATTGCTTACTTACAAATATGTCACTTTGAGGATTCACTACTTCATATTTATTACGTTTCACAAATGCTCAGATCTTTGCTCTCTCTGTTCGTCACCAATGCACCCACCAGCAGCAGTGTCTTCATAAGTATTTGTGGAGCAATGTGCATTATTCGTTGCTGCAGGCACCGGAAATGGCGCAATTTTCTAGATGCTTTCACAGCGCCAAAGACTTGAAATGAATTGAATTGAGCTTCCTCTTCCTCTTCATTTTTTAGTCAGTTTCACGCCCCAGTGGGCATCTCCTTTTGATAATATTTGCACCTTTAAAGTAATAGCCGCTGGGCATTTTCTGGCCGAATGCAAACTAATTTTCATTTTAATTGAGTATTACGAAAACTGAGAGTCTGCGGTATCTGCGCGGGCTTGTCAATATTTACATGCGACAAATTAATTAAATATATATATATGTGTATTGAAGTATATAATGTATATATGTATATAGCTTACACACATATATACACTAAAGTACTAGCATTAGGTAGAACAATGGCCAATTTCCTGGGCCAAGTTCCAGGAATATGCCGTGGGCGAAATAGTCGAATCGAGCAGCTTATTAGGCAGGAGGTCAACACGCGAGAGCCGTAACAAGCGCGGGCAATCAACATTAGCCCCCTTCTGTGCATAGCGCTGGCCAAAGCCATCGAACTTTTACGCATTGTTTATGTTAACAAAATGTAAATAAATGTCGCGTACAAACGATGTTGGCGCAACGCTGACGAAAACAAAGGCCAATTAAATTTCTGGCCAAAATAAAGGCGCTGGCACACGCAAGTCGTTTGGTAGCTGCCAACGTCCAACAACAGGTGTTCAGGCTTACAGGGCTCAGTTGCCCCACCATCCACGCGAAGAAAAGAAAACGGCGAGAAAAAAAAGCTAAATAAATCAAATCGTGGGCAGACAAACGAAGCATAACAACCAAAAAAAAAAAAAAAAAACTCAAGCTCACTCCCACAATATACTTGAGTTGCCCCAGGGCATTGCATATCGAACAGTTTTATCGAAGTGGCCACCATTTACGCAGCCAATTCGTCGTCGCCTTTGCCTTTGCCTTTGCCATTGCCATTGTTGCTGCCATTGCCGTTGCCTTTGTTGTCGCAGTTTGGTTAAGTGGCTCGCGTGTTAATTGTCGAGGAATGTGCTTGCCACGGCGATAATATTGGACAGCCAGGACCGGGTCCAGCTGGGCAGTGGCGTCCGGTCGATGCCTAACGTGCTCGCTGACAATTCAAAATTAACTGCCCAATTGACCAGCGCGGTAGCAAATGTAACGCATAATAAAATACCTCAAATAACCAATAGAAAACAAGTGAAGGTGTTTGTCAGCTCAGTTGGGTGCTACCCTGTACGTTCTTGGAATAATGCATTACGATCACGGTATTTGAATGATCTCAGAGTATTTGAATTTAAGTTGCTAAATCTTACTGTATTGCTTTATAGCTTTTAAGACGTATCCAAGCTGAGCTATTTGTATTAAATAGTAATAAGTAATCACTTTTGTAAAATCTTTAGAGTATTATATAATATATTTATTAATAATATGTAATCGTATTCGTAGCAGCTGCTCTTGCAGTCGCGAATATCGCCCCCCTGTGCTCAGTCTCCGTGTGTTCAGTCTCCCTCTGCTCTGTCTCCTTGTGCTCGCTCTCCCATATGCACTTTCGTACTGAATAGGTGCATTGCAAAATTGAAACTCGTGGCGGCTGGACGCTGTTGTGACATTATTAAATTGTATTAAATCCACTTGACAATGATGTCGATACTTTTCTATAATGAAAAACTTTGTATCAACTAATTAACTAAGCCAATTAAGTATAAATTCTTTTTATTTCATCATTTAAATATAGCTTAACGAAAAATGAGAGTCAGGGAAGATGTTTTATGTTTAGATGTGCTCAGCTATCAACATTTTTCGTGTAGCTTTAAGTCAATCCAAACTGAATTTAGGCCCTATATTTTTACTTTATTGCTCGTATTGAGTTTACACAATTTGCTCTTCGCTCGAGAAATCGATTTTTAATTTTTAATTTTACAAAGTTTATGTTAAAGCAAGTGTTTAAGCATGAGCATGCGATATTAATAAATACATAAATAATATTCGATAACCTGTAAAATGTACACTTCCAGTGACTAGAAGTAGTTTAAGATTCTCATGTTAGGTATATAAGAACTAGGATTTCAAGCAATAAACAGTAAACAGTTCAGTTTCGATCTTTAATTCGTCATATGTGGAGTTTGTTTTAACTCTAACAGCAAGAGACAATGATTGTTGTGCTGTCCGCTCCTATATATTTTTATTTAGAGCTGTTTACGCTCTAGCATCTGCACCAATCAAACGATAGTTAGTTTTTCTTTATTTTCGAAAAATGAACGTCGCCTTAGCATGATCAGGCATCAGGAAAAGTGAGAAATTGAAACGAATGAGCGCAATCTCTTTACGAATATAAATCTCTCACAAAGCTAATCTATTGAGCCAACCGGTGTCATGTAAGAGCTGCTGAATCAAAGAAAAGTTTATCCAAATTTGATATAGTTTTAAGGGAGTAGTACTCTGAATACTCTTATTATCAAAAAATTTTATATTCCTTAGCTTAACCTCTCGTCTAAGACAGCAACACAATGTGCATATGTCAGCCTGAGATTCAAACTTTGTAGATACTTGATCAGAACTACTTTTATTTCAATGACTGCTCAAGTTTATGTATACATATACATATATTTATTTACACATATGTATATACATTGATTTTAACACCAATATGCCCATTGAGTATGAAAATAGCTCGTCGTAACTATTCCGTCAAGTCATCCCAATAATTTATCAATAGAAAATGTCTACATGGGCTATGGTTATTTGAAATCACTTGTAAAGCTATTTGGTATCAAATGTCTAGGACTTTTGTGCCATGCATAAGCAGGCCCCTTCAGACAGCCAAGAGGCAATCTTTCCTTAACGACCATTAAATGCTGCCCGCCGCCATTAAAGTCGCTTCCGTTTATTTTTATCGTTTTTAATTGCTTTTTTTTTCGTCTATTCCGCCTTGCGTGTTGTTGTCTTTTTTTGTGGCTGCCTCATTTGTCGCCGTGTGTGTTTGCTCGTTTATTTTATTTAGCAATTTATTTCACACGTTGCCGCAAAGGCATGACCCCACTTGGCAGTGGAGTGTGCCTATGTGGCTGGCGAGTGCTGTGTATCTAGTGACTGTTTTTAATTTCAGGCCATTATGAGCTGTCCAGCAAGCCCGCCTGGAGCTGGGGCTGGGGCTGGGGCTTGTTGTCCATTTGCAGTCTGGGCCAAAATTATGGTCATACATATAAATTGTCAAGCGACCATTCGTCTTGCTGAATAAATGTTGTAATTTGTTGGCTTTAGGTTTTCGGTTGCTCGCGAACCCACTGCACAAGATGGCGCCCAAGATAGTTGACAGCAGCTTCCGCTGCGCACAAAAGTATGCTACGTTTTGCGTGCAATTTCCAGCCCGCATTCAAAGCGCCGGCGCGCACCTTTGCTGACCACTGACCGAACTGGAGTTGGAGCTGTGGCTATGGCTGTGGCTGTGGCTGTAGCTGGCAGTGCTATAAATTCTAATGCAATGCATGCGACTCCATGTGCGACACGAGCTATAAACAAATAACTCAGCGTCTGCATGGCCAAGCGCGTTTTATTAAAAAGGGCCGCTGCTGACCACTGAAGGCATATATTTGCGCACAATTAATTATTATAAATGTCGTGGTCTCCACCCGGACACGGACACGGATATGGAGTCAGGGACAGAAGCGGATGAGGATGCGGATGCAGATACGGATGCGAATGCGAATGTGAATGCAAGCGCAAATGGGTACACAAAAGGCGCACAAAACGTTCTCCGTTTGCGAGCAAAAGCGAAATTGTTTATGAAAATTTATGATTACAATATTTGTGTCGCAGTGCATCTTCCACACTCTGACTTTCCACCCTCTCCCGATCCTTTGCCGTTTCTCATTTGCTTTGCGTGGCTTTTAGTTTTTATTTATTTGAGTCCACATTCTGATGTTGCATTCAAGACTCGCAAAATGCTTGACTCATAAACTGAAGCGAGTTTTATGTGAAGCGGAAATCGGATTATGATTATCGCCTCTTAATATTACACCTACTTGCGTGTTAATATATATATGTATGTATATATATATATGTATGTATATATATGTATGCTTGTATATATATATTTGTATATACATCTTAGCAGCACGCATGCTTGCACTTGTATTGATGCCTTCTTCCCAATTCAGTTCATGTGACTGATTTCGTATTTATTCAAAGGAATAAAACTTTTTCTGCCTTTACACTTTACACTTGACACACTCACACGCACACTCACATACACTTCAGCTGATGTCTGTGATATTCAACTTTGGCAAATAAAAATTCTTGACTCATTCATTCATTGATGTTTGTCTGCTGCCTTTGCTTGCCGCTCCTCGACTTAACTTTAGCTTGTCGGCATATATTTGCTGATGTGATGTTTTATTTATTCTCTCAATGTGTATCGATTTATTTGACTTGTAATGGATATGTGATTGTTTAAAATTTGGGCAACTTGCGGCAGCTTAAGCTGTGAGCAGGAAGAAATGGCAAATACAATATTCGTTTTGTAGCTCTGTTTTGTTGGATTAGATTTCATGCTTCATAACTCTCATTTATCAACGAAAAGGAAAAATTATTCTTGCTTTAGCTAAGCAAAAGGCATTTTCTATTCCAGTCAAGCTTTCAGTTTTTCTACTCTCTCTCTCTCTCTCTCTCTCTCTCTCTCTCAGCCGCTATATCTCTCTCTCTCTCTCTTTTAATCAATTTCACTCCTACCATCTAAATTCCTTTACATTTGCCTGCTTGTTCATTATTTTCACATTCATCACTCGAGCATTTTTCGCTTGAGAGCGCGAGGCGCTTAGGCGCTTTGCCCACATTTGGGTAACCCTCTTCTGAAGCCCCGCCCCGTTGAGAAGGCAGCCCGTGGCACGTTGGTGCGTTGGTTATCAAACTCCATGCAGCTAATTATGCGCTAAGTAGACACGGTGCACACAACAACAACAATAACTGTATGGGGAGTGGCCAGCAGGGACGCAGTGGCGAGCGGATAATTTATGGGCGCGATTGCAGCCAAAAATCCTTTGTCGAAAAGTTGCAAATACCTGGAACTTAATGTTGGACTTTGAACTTGCGAGCGACTCTGCGCCCAACCAAAATATGATAAATGTTGTGCGGAAGTTGGCGACTGACACTGTGCCACGCCTCCTGCCGCCCATTCCCTCCTCCTCCCCTGTGGCAGCCACAACCAGGTGCGCAAAAGGCCGTCAATTTGCGAATATGCGCGCCATCGAAATTCCCATAGACATAAGCATTGGCATTGGCATTGGCACTGCGAGCAGGAGTCGGTGCATAGCTCTTTGGGGTGGCCAATTGCATTGTGCCTTGCATGCGGCACTGGCTGGACTGCTCGAGTCTGTCTGTGTGTGTGTGTGTGTGTGTGTGTGTGTTTAGGCATTCGAGGCATTATCCAGCCTTTGTGGCGGCTGTTTTGTAATGCAGACGATAAACGTCGACAAATGCCTTTGAAATCCTTCGCAATTTGTCATATACGAGGCGAATGGGAGTATGTGTTCATTTGTGAAGTTGCTTGAGCTGCAAGGTGCGTATACGTAATATTTTGTTGCCGACGAAACGAAACTGAAGTTATAACACCCAGAGTAAATTTCCATTAAATTTTTCCATTTTCGCCATTTGACATCTCAACTCTCATGCGCGACGTCGGCCTGAAATTAACGACAGTCGTAACTTTTTTAACGCGACAATTTTAGTTTTTGGTCGCTCGGCATTTCACACGCTGCCAAAACGTTTCCGCTTCCGCAGGCAATCATAACTTTATGCCTCTGGCTCCCCATCTTTTTTGTTGTTTATAATACATATAAACTCTTTTTTTGCGTTCTCGTTCTGAAAGTTACGAGCATGCCAAAAACTGTGACACTCGGCGTGAAAGGTAAAGAAATTTTCGGGCTTCAGCCAATGCAACTTTCGCTGCATTTGAACTTTGCTCTGCAGCTGGCAGCTGGGCTAAAATAAACAAGCCGGAAACACGATGCAACAGCGACGTGTGCATCTACCAACATTTCCTGCCCCTTTGATTCAGTTGCGGCACTTTCATATGTAGAATTTGACATAGGTTTAATTGCAACCGTGGAAACTCCGAAGCTCAGCGTTGCCACTGCAACACCAGCCACGTGTATGTGATACTCTTGTACATGAATATGAAATGTGTATATGTATATGAAAGATTTTTAAGAACTCCACAATTGGGTGATAGATTGAAATTGATTAATACATCTATATAAGGCTTACCGTGTCTCTTAAACTTATTTATAAAATTTACTTATAAAGAAACGTACAGCTAATAAGATATTAACCGATGCACAATACAAATAGCTTCAATTAAAAAGAACACAGACTTACGCACATGCACTCACACTTAACATTTGAAAAACAGGAACAACAAAACCCAATACACTTTCTAGACCAGTTAACTTGGTGGGTTTCCACTTCAAACACGTCACATACGCACTCAAATATAACATTTTGTAAAAAATAACACAAGCAATTCATTGCCTACAAACGCTTTTGAAATAAAAATATATATAAAATATAATAATATATTTTTAAAAAAATAAAATGGTTTAATGCTAGATTAGAAGCATTCTGAACGAATACACTTGACTATGGTTTATAAGACCAGAAGACAAGAAACTACGTTGGTGTTTAGTTTAGTATTGATCTTTATTTAGATGAGCCCGGGTTTATATACTCAGACTCATGCATATTATCAACCCTTAAATCTTGTGCGTCTATTGCTGAGTGTGTAAGGCTCAGCATTAGTCTATTACATGTTCTTATCTTATCGCAGAGTTTGTAAGACTCCACGTTGGTCTATTTTCTATTCTTATCCTATCGCTGAGTTTGTAAGGCTCAGCGCTCCTCTATTACATATTCTTATCGCTGAGGTTGTAAGGCTCAGCGTTCGTCTGGCTATTTATAGAATCGGTACAAATGGCCCTTATCTATTTCTAACACCCCATCTGCTAGCCGTAGAGTGCGTACAAGGCATGTACACGATCCCTGTACATGTGTATGTTCATGCCTGAACACATTCTTTAATCATTGTATGCACGGTTATTAATTAAGAAAATGGTATGTGTATCTAAAATCCATTATTTTTATTATAACCCAGTTCTGTATAATCTTAATTTAACTTCCAATTAATATACAAAATAATAAAATTCAATTAATAGATAAAAAAAGTTAATAAAACAAATTTCTTAAAATTAATTCAGAAATCGTACGTTTATCTATATAACATCTACAATACCTTAATTATAGCCCAGTTCTGCTTAATCGACCTTACTTTAATCTTAATACTGTTTGAAATAAGCTTTTTATTATTTATTATATATCAAATTGTCGCATTCAACTCTAAGCCTCAACTAATGACTTGAGCATCAAGCCAGCATATACGCTTAAATCTTAAATCTCAATTCAATCATATTTCTAGTTCATCAGATTCCCCTGTGTTTCACAGAATGAAATCTTTGCACCCTTCGTCTTCTGTTATTGGTAGCGAGAATAGATGCGAGCAGGTTTGGATGAGCTGTCAGTCTATTTGCGTAGCTGGAGCTGAGTTATGCGACTGTAGAAATCTCTAGACAATGCTTCAATGAAAATATAAAATATGAAATGTTCAAGTGAATATGAATGAACTCCTCCTTTTGATTCAAATTTTACATATTTATTATGCATCACTTAATGTTTTTAAATATTTAAAATACTTGTTACTTACACAGATCTGAAGAAAAAAGGCCATTTTAAGTACCATTAGGAATATTAAAAGCAAAGGCGCAACACAATAAACGAAATTAAATATGATTATGTCTGGAATGATTTTAGAATTTTGGAAACGTTTCTTGCCAAGCCCAGTAACCCGTCTAATTGTTACATTTGCTAATTGAGAACAGCATAGACAGAGTAGATAAAAATAAAAGGAGAAAAAATACGAAACAAATTTTAATTTATTTAACTCTGATTCCAATATGCTTCTCAAGGCATGTCAGCTTTCTTTTTTAGACAGTTAAGCCACTCGGCTTGACATACATTTCAAAATGCTTCATGCTTCATTCCATGCGAAGTCTGAATTGAAACGACGCAGTGTTTCAGGGCCCTCTTCGGCTGCCCTCTAAGCCTGAGCTGCTTTTGCTATCGCTTGGCCCGGAGCTTAAGTTTCGCCACCGCGTACAAAATATGCACTTAGCACGAACCTTTTGGCCACTTGAGTCCTTTCGCTTACATCTAGAGATGAGCGCGTGTCAGATTTATTTGCCGGTACAGTTAAGTGCTATATTTTTATTTCACGAATATACACACGGCACGTACTCATCTCTAGTATCGATGCCCTCGCTGGCTGTTCGTCTGCTACTCGAACTCATTTGGATTTTTTTTTTTTTTTTTTTTCTAATTACTTTAGGGATTAATTTAAAGAAGCAAACGAACTGCGCACACACACTCGCACACCTATCTCCACTCATTTACCTACACAGACAAACACACACACATACTTAAACATGCAACACGTTTCTTTACTTTTAATTTCAATTACTTTTATTATACCCAGCAAATGCGTTCAAATGAAGCAAAAAAAAGGTCATATATATATATATATATATATATATGTATATATGTACATATACTTATAGCATAGACAGACATATGTATATACAAACTGTAACGCCAAAAAGTATATATCCATATTTATATATATATATGTATATATTATACGCACGCTCTGGAGAAAACCTGAGCGCAAAAAAAAAGTTAACTTATTAATTTTCATAAGAGTAATTTTGTGTATTTTATGTTTGGTTTGTGCCAGAGTGTTGCTGTTGCTGTTGTTGCTGCTGGAGTCGTTGGTAGAAACGCAAATATAAGCTTGAAAAAAAAAAAAAAAAACAAGATGATGAAGAAGAAGAAAGGCCAGCCACAGCCACAGTGGCAACAACAAATGGCAGCTCATGAGCGTGGCGGGGCAACGTTAAACGGTTAAGGACATGCAAAAAAGGGCGCGCTCTGATGAGTTGATGAAGTGTTCAACGCCTGGTTGGCCAGAAGAGCACCGCGAGCACCCACTGAACCCAGTACACAGTACCCAGAGCCCGAGGAGCCCTGCCCTCAGCCCTCAGCTGACTGAGCTGAGCTGGGTGCCACAGCTGAACTTTGGGGGCTGCCCGCAGCGCAAATAAAAAGTCAGGTTTTTAACTAAATGACTTTTTGTTGTTGTGCACACGCATTGCTACACATAAACGCACTCAGTGCGGCAACAGCAACAACAGCAACAACAACAACAACAACAACAATGGCACTCGAATACAGTACATGTGCATGCATGTCGACGTGTATCGTAATTATTTTGATGGCGGCAGCCTTTTTCTACACAACAAAACACATACATACATTCTTCATGCATAAATATATTTGTGTGTGCTTGTGTGTGTGTGTGTGTTTTAGGTGCCCAAATGCGTGGCAGTGTTAAGTAAAATTGCGAGGACCTCACCTTTTTTTCTTGTTACGGCCTGAACGTGTGTTAATGCATATGTGTTGGTAAGTGTGTGTGTGTGTGTGTGATTGTGTGTGTTGGTGTGTGAATATTGGAGGCTTTCGGTGTCTCTGTTTACCTTTTCTGCGCTGCGCAACAACGACGGACTAAGCTGGTTTGTTGTCTCGTTGATTATGCGCTGATAACAAATTATTCACTTGGGAGCGGACTTCAACCAATACAACAAGCCCAAGCCCACAGGTACAACTTACGCGTGTGCATGTGCGTCTGGCTTACATGAAAACATTAGACATAACAGAGTTTTGTGTAGGTCTCAGTGTGTGTGTGTGTGTGTGTGTGTGCACGCGCTCACGCCCCACAGTCTATATCCGTTTTGGGGTCTTGGGGCTTGCGTGTCCAAAATTAATGAATAGCCACCGACGCCGTAGTAAAGCAGCCGACTTTTTGCCTATTTGCTGTGTCACCTGCACTTTCTTTTTTCCTTTTTTTATATGCTTTATTATCCAAGATTACAATCGCTAAACAGCCACTGACATTACACACAGAAATATTACGCATACGCAGCGGGCTACACTGGCAAGCACAAGTATTTCGGGTCTTTTGTACAAAAGGTCAACCGAACTTTGAGCGCGACTATGCTACGAAATCGATGCATTCCACAATAATTCCCGACCAATTATTGTCTTAAATTCAGTAATTATATCTATAAATACTAAGCAGAAAATATATAGTATATAGTCTTTTGCTCACTTATACACTGTACATATCTGTACTTAGTGTATCTATGTAGCTGATAATTGACAAGAATTATGATATAATCTCAGAAACAGTATGTTTTTCACAAATCGATTTTTGTGTAGCTAAATGTAAGCTAAAAGCATTACATATTGGATATATCATTATCTCTATCTTCTTGTTAAAACTTAGCCTAAGTACCGCATGTATTGTGTTCATTAATTGACTGATTTAGAATTATTATGTAAGACTTCTTACCTGATATCTATTGCTGTGTGCTATTGCACAAGACTTTTACATATATCCCCATACTCGATGCTCTCCCGCAGTCAAGAGGTAGCCATCAGCAACATGATAATGCTTTAACATTTTCTGCTAAGTCGAAGACTGCAGGAAACTCCTTGCGTCAACAAACTTGTTCTTTCCTGAAGTATATGAGAATCTTCCAGATAATCTTGCTTGAACAGCAGATCACACATCGTATCCATTCTTTTTGAATGTGGAGTCGCCCACGTCATAATTCTTGAGGAATCGATACTAGGATAATCTATTAAAATATATTATTATTTGAAGAAGAAAATATATATGCAACAAAATATTTAACTTTAATTTTAAACCATTATCTTCTACAGTATACGATGCCAACTTGATCAGGCAATCAAGGCTGCATCGATTGGGCTATTCATTCAGATTAATAATAGATATATAATATATACACATGTAGGCAAAAGTATTTAGACATAAAAAATATTCAATATTTTTGCTTTTAGCTTTTTATATACTTAAGGGAAACAAGTTCTTTGTAAATAAGTATAGATTAATAATTAACTTCAATACATTGTTACAGTATTGTTAATTTGAGAGAAATCACTGTTTTAAAAATAATGGTAACATGTGTATTTAGAAAAATGTATATATACTTAATATTAAATCAAGCTCAACTGCAACGCTCTGTTGAAAACATTTTTAAAGAATGATTTAGCAGTGATCTCTATTTTCGATTTATAATATAATCTTTTATGTTTACTATATTTTATTATGCTATTACTTACTTATATTATTCTATTATATTGTGATATTTACTTATATTATGGTATTATATTGTGATATTTACTTATATTATGCTATTATTTTTTTACTATTTTCAGCTTAAATTTCTGATATATAAATATTTGAAGTGTTTCTAGTTGCCTTTGCTTGCCATTGGGGAGGTGGCTAAAGGCCATAATTAGAGGACGTCATTACGGGCTCGCTGGGGAATCAGGCTCAACTCATTTATGTTTTATCTATTGGAGCGGCCCAGACGCATAAAAATAGCAATTCCAAAATCAAATGCTAGCGGATATAAACAGGCGAACTGCCGGTGAGCCAATAAAAATAAAAAAAGGACACAACTGGCCAACCGGACCCCAGAGGCTAGACGAGCCGCCAGGCGGCCAACAACTGCTGGATGCTGTTTCTCAATTCTCACTTTTCTCATTCGACGACTGCTGCTTTATTATGCGAAACAAGCGAACGAACAACATGGCAAACAGGCATGCCGACGAATTTGTGCTTAAGAATAACACCAGCAAAAGCAAAAGCAACAGCAACAGCAACAACAACAATCACTAAGATGCCAAGGATGGATTCGGTGGTGCTGCCCTGCCCAGCTGCGACAGTTGGCAAAGAGTCGTTTGGTGCTGGAACGAGTCACCATTTATCTTAATCTACCTTTTAACTTATCTCGTTGTTGGATTTGAACTTCTTTTGCTTTATTTCGCCTGATTCTCAGCCACTCGAGTGCTTTGTGCGCGCTTTCTCGTCTCTCGTTTCTCGTTTCTCGCTATTGTTGCAACAGAAATCAATTAATTATTTATCACTTAAACTCTCCGCCACTTGTCATTATGTCATTGTTTACTCATTGCCCTGGGGGAGGAACAACGGACGGAGGATGCCAGACGGCGGACCACAACAGAAGCCAGCGAAAATTTTCTGTGCTTTCAACTTTATCAATACTCAATTGAGATGGCGGCGACACTGGAGTTTGGTCATGGGGCAGCAGCATTAGCTGACCCCATTGATGTTTGTGCGCTTAACTTTGCACAGGCAGTTTGTCTCGACGGGCCTTGTCGCAGGGACTGGAGCAGGAGGCAGGGCAAATGGTTTGGCTGTAGCCGTTATTCTTCTTATTTTATTTAACTTAATACTTATGTTGGCATTTTTCCTTTCCGGCCACCTTCGATGCCGATGTCGTCGCTGTGGCCTCTTTGCAACAATCGAAATCCCCAATTGACAAAAAGAAAACCAATTTAGCAGACAGCAACAGCAACAGCAACAGCAACAGCGCGCAGCAAAGGCCAGGCGGGGCAGGGTCTGACAAGTTGGCTTGGTGGTTTCTTCGAGTCTTGTGTCTCTTTGGCAGGAGCACACGTTGTGATAAATTCATCAGGTGAATGCCAAAGCATTGCGCAAATATGCGCCCGTCCGCCACACCACTGGCAGCACGCCTCCACACAAATCCAGCACCTTGATGCGGCTTGCTGCGGCCTGCTGCGGCCTGCTGTGGTTGCTCTGTAGCCGCATCAAACGACAATTGAATTTGCCATGTTGAGAACATGGACAGCCGCCTCAATATCGACAGATGGCTTGTTGCTTTTGGCTTTGCCATTGGCCATTACCCAGTGCCCGTTGGCCATTGGAAAGAACTGAGTGAGCGCATTGTGCTGGCCCTGACCAGGAGCCTTGCCTGATGCCCCACATTCCTTGGCCGGTTGTCGTTAGTCGTATTTATTTCGTTGTGTTTGCCGTCGGCATGCCTTCAATTAATGTCAATTTGTTTTTAAGTAAGCTATCGATGGCAACTTGGCAGCGATTGCACGGAGCCATGGCTCGAGCCTGGACAGCCAGGAAGGGGCAGCAGGTTGCAGCTGAAGCTGACAAAACGCATCAAGTGAAATGAAAACGTATGAGGCGGCAATTTGTTTATATTTGGTGCCACTATCTAATATGCCCGAAATGAAAATGAAGTCAATCCCCAATGCTGGCCCCCACTAACTGGGTCAGGTGATCAACCCGACGACAGCTGATGTGTGTGAATATAAACTTAATGTTAATGTCTTGCCCTCGTCGGCGTCGTCGTCATCGTTGACTCTGCGTCTAATAGAAGGCTACCAGAAATGTTTTCCATTATGTTAGAATGCAATAAATTACCTGTAAAAGCAACGACAAAAACCACACACCCAGAGACAGACAGACAGAGAGAGAGAGAGAGAGAGAGAGAGAGAGAGAGATAGAGACGGGGAAGGTGGGGCAGACTTTGGGCATGGACTTAGGGTCTGTGCCTGGGGCTAACTGTGACTAGGTCTGCGGCTGGGCACATGTATATGCACGCACATTAATTTACTTTTGTTGTCACTTTGCCAGTGGGCCACATTTGAAGAGCGCTGCCGGCAGGGATATAAAACAAATACAAATGACAATGCAAAGGCAATGACAGAGTGTGCGGCAAAAGAGCGTATCAGTATGTGTGACAGAGAGAGCGAGAGGGAGAGAGAGAGAGAGTGAGTGTGTGGCTAAGGGGGAGGCCAGTTGGACAGGCGACAGGAGACATCCTGTGCTACTCAACTCACACAGCTAGAGCTGCCAGCTTGATATGTAAATGCGTTTCGCACACATTTCGGGGCCGAGTGTAATGGAATTGTATGACATTACTTTTAATTAAAATTGCTCGACATTTGGCCGGCAACTTGAGTGCCAGTCTAACAGTATTGTGTGTCGCTCCGTCTTTTTTCCGTTTATATTTTCACTTTTTTGGTTATTTTTTGGCAGGTGCAAAATGTTTGTGCCGCCATTTGGCAGCTGGGAACAAAGGCTTAAGCCACGCACTTAGCCAGCTGCCAAGTCATAAAGTTCTCGCACTCAGCCGCGCACATTCGCTTGTCAGTTGCATCAAATCTAATGGTCAGGCGAAGGAAATTACAAGCAATTCAATTCCACACCTGACAACAAAAAATCAACCCAAAAGTGAAGCAAGCATGTGCGCTGCCTGTACTACGATGCTCTCAGACAATTGGAAACTGCTCTCAATGACTACAGTTTTTGGACTATTTCAGACCTTGCGCCATATAAAATTTATTGTTTTGCTGAACTGTTCAACTACATCAAGATAATGAGATGTGAGAATTGTTGCTATCTTTTTGTATTGCTCTCTTCATAGTGATTATTTCTATTATATAAAGTCATAAAGATTGTAGAAAGGGTATGGAGAGGGAGCGTGAAACAGACAACGGCGAGTTTGTCCTTTCTCATCAACAAATGAAAGCTTTGCTTTGTTAGATGGCAAACAATGACATTTCAAGTTTTACCAAAAACTACTTCCACCAATAATACATATATAATTCTGAAATTTATAAATAACTGGAAATAACAAAAATAAAATAAAAATAAATCTTTTGCAGAAAGTTGGTGAATTTTTATAGGTCAAAGAGTTTGTAAAAGTGCGTGGATAAACAATAAATTGTCGTCTATTGTATTGAATCACAAATTCGTGCTCATTAAATGTGGATTGGATAAAAATATTCCCGGAATAATCAAAAGTAAAATTGAAAGTGTTTCTCAATTGAACAGAACAGAGAAATTGCCTTCGTTAAGTGCGAAAAAAGTCAATTATATACTTTAAAAATTAAAATTTTTATTAGTTGAAAAAATGAAGATTCTGCTTTTCAAGCTGATTTGGCAGTAATTTGATAATGATTTGTTTGATATGTTTGTTTCAAACCTATACATTTACATAAGTCAAATTTTTGTAATGCACTGAAAGTATTCATAGACTTAGAATGAATACACTTGTCTCAGCGTCGTTGCACCATGAGTAATTTTAATTGCGGTGGTGTTCAGTCTTATATTCATATATTTATTCTTTTGAGCCTGGTTTTTATACCCTGAACCCATTAAAAATGGGATTTCAGGGTATAATGTTTTTGTGAAAATGTATGTAACAGGCAGAAGGAGGCGTGGCAGACCCCATAAAGTATATATATTCTTGATCAGGATGACGAGCTGAGTTGATCTAGCCATGTCCGTCTGTCCGTCCGTCCGTCCGTCCGTCCGTCCGTCCGTCCGTACTAACGCAGAGATCTCCTAAACTACAAGTGCTAGAGACTTGAAATTTTACATGTATACTCGTGTATACCATACGCAGTACGAGTTTATCATATTTTTTCGATAACTCATCCCATTTCTTTTTTATCGATAACAATCGAAAATCTGACTTTGTTTTTAAAGCCTAGTTTGAATACTGTTAGAACTAGAGACTTACTGTGTAGTTTAATGTGATGAATACAAAGATTTTGTCATTTACAGATTTTGGATGCCACGCCCCCTTCGCCCCAAATTTGAAAAAAACGTATATCAAGTACTAGAGACTTGTGCTTTGGCATATACACACATTTAAATGTTATTATTACGTTCTGAAAATTTGATGAAGATAGTCCCACTACAAAAAGATTTATTCAACAAACAAATTTTCGTAATATAGCCCACACGGCAGCCCAAGCGCAGTAAGTGCGCAGTTAGCAGAGCAATTGTTTATGCGTTCGTATGGATGCATGCGTACGGGTGTGTGTATGTGTTTTTGTATATGTGCATGAAAGATGTGTAGAATGATTGGAACCAGTACTTTGCAGGGTTCAGGGTATCTCCTAGTCGAGCAGTCTCGACTAGAGCCCTCTTACTTGTTTATACCCAGACTCATGCATAGATTCAGCCCCTAAATCTAACGTATCTATTTCTGAGTTTTTCAGGCTCAGCGTTGGTATTTTAGATGTTCTTAACCTACTGCTGAGTTTGCTAAAGCTCAACTTTCGTCCATTATATGTTCCTAATATATCGCTAAGTTTTTAAGGCTGAGCGTTCATCTATCTATTCTGAGAGTCCAGACATGTGTCTATTTCTATTGCATCTGCTAGTCCTTGAGTGCGTAGAAGGCATGTTTACAATTCTTGTATATTTTAATGATTATCAATAAATACAGAATATTTTCATTCGATGTAAAAGCACGCGAAAAGTGAAAGGCAATTGATAGATATTTAAGCAGATTAAATTTTAAAAATGTATATTATAATAACATTTATATCTAACATCTACATCTACATATCTGCACATCTCACATGACATATAAAAAACTGGATATTTTACAATCGTCAACTTTTCGGAAAAGTCGTTTTATGGGGGAAAGTCGTTTATGGCCGACATTATCCGAAACCTTGAGCTGTTTTGAATTTCATTTAGTTGACAGTGGAGCTTTTTTGAAATATTCATACAAATATTATTTATAGCTACGCTGATGTTTATTTTGTTATTGCAGAGTTTTGTATTTTATGAAATTGCATCCCCGTCTGTGGCGCATGTCAATCCCGAGCCCAGACACTGCATCAGCAGCGCGTAAAACGTCAAAAAAAACAAGAGAAAAGCAAAAAACAAGTAAAAAGCCAAAATTGTAAATAATGCGAATCACGTGGCGCTGTGACCCCTTTGAACAGAAACCAACCAACAACAACAGCAGCAACAACAGCGAGAGCAGGAACAGCCATAAATGAGAGGTTGCTAGGGCTCTGGATGAAATGGGGAGTAGAAAGGTGCATTCAGCAGTGCCCCCTATCGCGCAATCAACCATTACCGAACGCGATTCAAGTTGAGTGTTTCGATTTGCAGGCAAATCATAAAAACAAATGTATAAAATCAAATGGAAAATCAATGGAGCCAGCCATCAACTGCGTCGATGGCATCGCCCGCGGTTTGTATAAATTGCTTTATTGCCTAAATAACACAAAAGAGTTGCTCTGGCCCGGCTCGGGGGCAATTTTATTAAAAATGTATATATGTGAATACTATATTGATTTTTTGTAGCTTAATGCAAAAATAACATTCGAGCGAGCGAACAGTCGCTTAGCCTCCGCTCAATGTCAGCTACAACAACAATTAGCTCGCACTTGTATTCATATTTAGCTGAGGGTGAGTCTGAGGGTGGTCTGAGGGGGGTCTGAGGGGGTCTGAGGATGCGATGTGGGATGTGGAGCTTGAAATGTACACAATGGCTTCTTTGCATTCGACCGCCGAACCCAAAATAATTAAAAGTATTTGGCGTCTGTAAAGTAATTTTTAATTAAGTTGAAGTGCGTTGAAGTGGCGCGGCTGATGGGTTTTTTTTGAGAGAGGCAGAGAAAGAGAGAGAGAGAGAGAGAGAGAGAGAGAGGTAGAGAGAGAGGGCCGTTGGTTATGAGTGCTGCCGGTTGCTTATTACCGTACATAAACATAAACAATTTTAGAAATTAAATGATAATTTTGGAATATTTACATAATTTTATGCATTATCCCCAACGGCTGGTCCAAAAAAGGCAGCCATCCCCCCAACTGCCGAATTGCGGACCCCTCGAGAGCCTGGCATAGAGCAGGCCGCGTCCGCGTTCATTTTCTCGCTCTGCCAAATTAAGATACATGGAATGGTAATGTTCGCTTTCGTGTTTCTTGCCAAATATTTACCTTATGAAATTTCATGCGCTTTGGCTACATCACAGTACATCGTAGTACAGTACAGTGTGCTCCCTCCCGTTAATCTCAATCTCAACGATTGCTATCAGCAGGCCCCAAATTGATTTTAGTTTCATTTACGTTTCCTGCTGTTCATTTTCGCCATCCTCATTGCATTTGGCAAAGGCCGCGCAACGCCGGCGCATAAATATTTATGACGAGCGGGGAGCGTGGGGCGTGGTGCTAAGTGGCGGCCGGTAAGTCTGCCTGCCATGTCCTGGCTGTGGGGCTCAACTTTTGCTCTATTTTGGATGCCAGCCAAATGCAATGAAATTCTATTTGAGCATTTGCAATGCGCCCGCTTCAGTTTTTCAGCTTCGCGTTGAGGTTCATTTGGCGCGTCGATTTTTTCTCCTTTTTTCTTTCCATCTTCCATCCAGTTTAAAGTTTTAATTAAGTGCAAATTATAAAAGTGTTAATTTATCTGCTCACAATGGAAGCGAGCCAACGTGGAATTATATGACCTTAAATGGCGTGGAGCAGAGGAAATGCTCATCAAATTACAGCATAATAATATTATAAATAGATTATACAACAATAGCTACAGCATATATATCATGGATAGGAATTTGGAGGCAAGATATATTCAAAGTTTTACTTGATCTTGTTTATTTTCTCGAGCGCATTGTTTGCACCTGTTCCTGTGCCAGGTGCCAGACAATTATTGATATAAAATTATACAAATTCGGGCAGAGATATTAAAACAGCCAGAAGGTGTGAAAGTATTCCCTGCCCTTGTTGCCTAATGCCGAATGTGAGCCACTAATGAGCAAGGCAGACAGCTCTTAATGAAATGAAGAAGTTATGAAACTGTGGGAAAGGGGTAAATAGACGTTGCCATAAAACTTTGCATATGAATGAATATCAAAAGGGGTGAGTGGGTGGAGGGGGGTCGAGGTATAAAGAAAGCATTAATATGCTGCATAATTATGCGATAACCATGGCATGTGGTCCCACACTTTGGCTTCACTTTACACTCTGCTCTCCTCACTCAGCACACACACTCTCTCTCTCTCTCTCCCTCGCTGTCTGCCAGTTTTGAGCAACAGAAAAGAGCGTAGCTGAACATCATAATATAATGATACATAACGTTAACGCTAATGATGCCAGCAGAACCGGAGCCAGGCACAACTACAACAGCAACAAAAAGGTGTGTGTGTGCCAGGTGTGTGTGTGTGTGTGTAAGTATTGGGTGTTACATGCTGCAAAGTACTCCCCAAAGTGCCCCTAAATGCAAGAAATGACAGTCATTTCATATTTGTTGTACTCAACGGACTGCGCTCACTGCTGCTGCTGTTGTTGTTGCTGTTGTTGTTGCTGCTGTTGCTGCTGCTGTTGCTGTTGCTATTGCTGTTAAGGCTACGCACACAAATACACAACGTGTCATAAAATTAAATACTTCACTGGAGAATTAAATGCAGTAAAAAGTGGGCGTGGTCCGCACACAGCAAACAGCAAACAAACAGCAAGCACACCTACATCAGGTGCGACAAAGCGGGGTAGGTGGTTGGGTGGTGTAGTGCTGGGGTGGTTGGCCTGGTGGTTGCTTTAGCTAGTTGCTGTGAATGGCAGGTCGTTGCTTTCTCCAGCAAAACGTAGCTAATAACAAGTTTAAAGCTAAACGTGTTTTCATTATTATGACCATTATTTATTCCGCTCCTTATACCTGCTCTAGATTAATATATATGTATATATGTATATATATTTCTTTAAAACGGTGGCAGTACCTACGTCTATAAACTTAAAGCTGACAAGCTGACTTTACGCTTTGCTTGAACGGCTTCGACAGCTGCCGCATTACCGGATAGCTCACACAGTCATCCATAAAGTACAGCAAAAAGGTGCATTAAGATGTTCAGCTCACAGCTTTTAGCCGATTTGCGCTGCTGCCTAATAACTCGGCCAAGAGCTGACCGCAATTCCAAGTGCTGACAAACTGATGAACCAAAGTATGTAAGTATCTGTCAATATGAAAGATGGCAAATGAACGTAGCTATCAAAGTATTGAACAGCGACCAAGTTGGATTCGCTACTTCATTTTGATATTGAACTGTGGGCCCTTAGGTGAAAGTCGTAGTAGAAGTTTCCTCATAAATGTATGAATTTATCGATATGAAATTTAATATTTCAGTTGATTGCCACACATGTATTTATATTATATCAAATAAGCTGAGTTTTAATAACTACGTTGCTCAAGGCAAATACTGATGTAAAATCAGCTATAAATCTGTGAACAGTAATAATTACAAAAGTATGAGATTTGTGAACAGTAGTGAGTGCTGAATAAGAAACTCAGAACTAGTGAAAACTCTTGGTCGGAGTCATAAGCAAGCAAAAAAAAAAAAAAAAAAAAACATTTCACTACAAACCTTATGAGCTGCAGCCAATATACTTATCAAAAGCCACTTACTGGATCATTTTATTTAATTTGCATCTAAATATCGCAATGATCTCCAAAATAACTTCAGCCAGAAACCTCGTCTATATCAATAATCAACTCTAGCTTTACGTCTTATCATCTGGTACTCTAGTACCAGTCTCTTCATAGCAACTTGCCTGTCACAGAGTCCAAAATATTCAATTAGAGTTTACGCGTAGTTCATTAGCGCAATCTCTAACCCAAAGTAGAGCTGCTCGCCTTTAGTTTCAAATTAACAATGCCCTTATTTTGCATTTGTTCAGCTGCAGCAAAGGAACAGTAAACGATTACAGTGATAACAAGCATAGAGAAGGCAACATTCCCGCTCCAAATGCCGCTCGAACAAATCAATATTCAAGTGCCGCTCTTATTACTTATAATTACGTATCACTAGATAATACATTCAACTGATTTAAATTGAGAGCACAGGGGGAGCAACATTCCCGTTCCTCTTACAAATTAAAATTCAATTGCCGCTCTGATTACATATAATTTCTTATCATTAATAATACTAAGCCGACTCTGTTAGTTCTAGCATAAGTAGAAACAAAATATCGTTTGACCCATGCAAGTTTTCGGATGTGAGACATCCCCCGCCTACAAATCAAACTTCGAATACCGCTTCTCCAAATATAATTTCAAATTCGGTTCTTATTATTTTGTATTATTTATTACTATATACTATCTGAAAATCAACGGCAATCTAGAAAAGCTTTTACAAACGCCAATTATAAATCAAGTAATATTTTAAGAATAGAATTTTTAAAACACTTCAAAATAAATCACACAAATCTGTATTTAATTTGAAAAGTTTCTGTAGGACTACAACATATTTGTAACAAAGTTAAAAAAAAATAAAATAAAAAAAAACTATAATAATAATAATAATATTCAGTTGAAATTAGAATATTTTAATGAAAAGTAAATAAAATGCGATAAAAATCGAGAAATTGTCATATGATCAAATAAATTCATATTACAAAGACTTTAATTTATGTATAATCAAAAGATATATATAAATAAATCTTATTGAAAGGAACAAAAAGAAGTAGAAAATTTTTATAAATACAAAAAAATCTCTAAGAAATATATAAGTATTTAAGATATTAAGGAAAATAAAAAAATTGTAAAACCTATAAAAGCATTTAAGAAACTTCTTTAATTTATCAGATTTATATATTGATTTAAAAAACAAATCTGTTCTTAAACCAAATATGTTATTTTAAATCGTATATTCAAGAGAATAATTTAAATAATGGTTTAAATCGTTTTGTCTGGTTACATTAGGAAGACATAAGGTAATGTATACTACAAAAATATTTTAATAAATTAAAATATAAATATTTAAAAAAATGTACATAAAATTAATATAAGTATTTCAGAGCTATCTCACTCACGACTAGAAATAAGGCGAAGGAATTGATGCAATTACAAAAAATATTCACTTACTGCTTGAATATTGAACTTGATTTGTTTCACTAATCAGTAATTTATTTATTACGAGCACAAGCAGGATAGTGTACTCTGTCTGGTAAGGGGAAATGTCGGCTGATCTGATTGGCCCATTGAATGGAACAGAGTTTGGCCCAAATTGCATGGGCTCAATTGCTGTAATTAAAACTAACCAACGCTGATTTCATTCAAGATCTGGCGCTGGCTTTTGGCTGGCTTCTGGCTGGCGGTGGTCGCCACCAGAGTTGACTGTCTTGAGCAGGCGGCGATGCGGTTTTGTTAAAATTACATTTGGCAAAGTTTTATCGCAGCTGCGGCGGTAGCGGCTGTAACTGCGACTGAGACTGCGGCAGTGGCATGATATCAGGACTGTAATTAATTGTGGCCGCTGCATTTCGGGGTGGCCATGGTAATTGTGGCGTGCAAATTAAAAGCCAGCAAGCCAGCGAGAAAGAAGCGAAAGAAAGCGTGTGGAAAAAGTTGCGAAAAACAAACAAAACCAGAACCAGAACATTTTGCGAGTGTGCTCAGAAATAAACCCAAACCAAAACAAAAGCCAAACGCCGGGAAACCCCCAGAAAAAAAAACGGAAAAACAAAACAGCAACAACAATAGCAATGTAAACAGTGACAGGAGCAGCAGCTGGAACTCTAGGAAGCATCAATAGAAACCAGAAAATAAAAACATATACACTCAACCTATATAATACATATAGGAAACGAAAATCGAAAAAAGCGAGTAAATAGAAAAACAATAATAAAAAACAAAAGCAAACCGCAAATTTAGCTGCTGGCAATTTACGGTTGGTAAAGTGAAAAGCAACACTCAGCAGGAGTCGAAGGGGCTAGCAAAAAGTCTTCGATTTCAAAGTGTTTGATGTTATTTTTGTGTTGCTGTGTTGCTGTTGCTTTTGCTGCAGCCGCTAATGGCAGCGGTTGAAGTGTTGCCGTTGACAACAACACGGACAGATTATAAAGCAGCCTAAGAGCGCCAGCTCCGAACGGAGTGAGTGGGTGGCTGGGCACAAATCAGATCAAAAACATATTTGAATATTTGCCGTCACTTTGCTTTTAGCCATTGTTAAGGGCGCCGCGAGCGGCAAGTGGCAAGTGGCAAGTGGCAAGTGGTTGCGATGGCTGGCCTCGGTGTCAATGTCGCTGCCAGTATTTGCCTAAGCAAAATTCTTGAAAATAATCCACCATCCGCACATGAAGCAATGATATACTACGGCTGCCAGAAACTGAAACTTGGCGTTAAACTAAAAACAATTTGTTCTACATGACAGCCGCATGGATTCGACTGCATCAAATAAGCAGTTTCACTGAAAATTCCAAATGAGAATAAATGAAAAATTGGCAATGCTTTCAAAGTGCTTCCCATTACACAGAATGAGTCATGGAAATACAGCTGCAAATCTCAGCACTTTAAGGAGTTGAGCCCGACGCCTCAGCCCTGCTGCCAGCCAGCCAGCATTTTAATTCGGCGTGGTAAGTAAAGCTTAACCGTTGCCTGACACCTTGTGTACATAACGGTGCAAGAGAGAGAGAGAGAGAGTGAGAGTGAGCGAAATAGCTCACCTGCCTATGCCATCGCAGTCGGACAGAGTTCTCTGTATGTGTGTGTGTATGGTGTGGGTATTGTCAGTTAAATGCCTGGGGCAAAAGTGTGCATTACGAGGTTTTAAATTACGCGAAAATACGCGCACACCCACAGAAACACACTCACACACACACACACACACACACACACACACACACACAGAGGGCCCACACATGTCTACATGACAGAAGCCACGCTGTAGAACGCTCAACCTTAACGTTCTCATGTCGTCTTGTGTGTTGTTGATTCTACTTACCGAATAGAGAACTGAACACGGAAGGAGGCAACAGCAACAGCGACAGCGACAGCCAGAGAGATTGGGATGGGGACAGGGATGGGGCCAAGCCTCTACGGCAACATTTGTGGGCACAATATGTAGTCCTTTATTGTATCAATGGCAACGCGAGCGTTTGGGGCGGCAACAAAGACGTTGAAGACGTTGTCGGCTGCACGTGTCAAAATTTGCGCAAGGGATATACAAAGTAACTCATGCTAATTTTACCATTGTTGCCCCATCACTAGGCACGAGGCTGGGGAATTGTCAAACTTCAGTGGAGAAAGGATGGGCGCCTGACGATCGATGCCTGCCTGGAACTCAGCATTCAATAGGGCGCACATTTAAGCGGCATATGAAACTCTCGAATCGAAGCCCATAGAAATTGTGATGAGAGCTTAACACACACACACACACACACGTTAAATTGGTAGTAATTATTAATGCAATTACTACGGATTACTCATACGTGAAGTGCCTATGTGTAGGTGTGCTTCATTGTTTCTCTCTGTTTCTCTCTCTCTCTCTCTCTCTCTCTTTCTGTGTGTGTGCAGCTTAATTATAACTGAGAAATTATAGGCACCTTAAGATTGAGGAAAATAGTTGCACTTGTTGTTGGGAAATCAGCAATTGTCCCGGATTAGGGACAGAGTAGTTCAATTGGTTAAGTAAGGTAAATATTGAATTGAAGTAAACGCACCAACAATTTATTTCCATTGAAAACAACTCTTAAGGCATTAAACATTAATAATTTATCTGAAATATTGTATTTAAGAAAACATACTTACAATTTATTTCCATTGAAAACAATTTCCAAGACATTAAATAATAACAATAATTTACACAAAATCATTTAAGCACATCTACTGACAGTTAAGCGATTTCAAGTTAGATTCGATAACACTTTAGGAGCATGAAAAATGAGGGAATAATTAAAGAGCTTCGTCAAATCAATTTTACTACAAAAAAATATTTATTTTTGGCATTAAAGTCGAAATATAAAATGGTTTTAATTAATTTATTAATTTATTTTTTATTATTTTTAGTATTTTTTGTTATTTAATAAGAATTGTTGGGCAGTAACTTTTTCTACCGACGCACAGAAATTATATTTAAATTGAAAGACAAAGCAATAGTTTTTTTTTTTTGACTAACTTAGATATGGTGCATAGCACATAGATGTGGTACGTGCTACGATACATATCGCATTGTTACTGATGATACTTTCAACAAGAATAGTGTTAATTCTTGCCGAAGTTTAAACCCAGCTATGGATAATATTGGCATTGATTTATGTGTTGTGTAATTTGATAAAAAGAGGTGTATATAATATGATATTAGCTGGAGTAGGTTAATGAATAGAAACTTTCCCTCATTTGCTTAATAATGTTAGTTATAAAAGTGTGTGAGGACTTTGGAAAAAATAAGAGCGATTTGGTGGCAGAATTAACTGTGCTCTTTTAAGCCTGAATTTGAGAATGTGTGAAGTTTTAAATAAATATAGAAAAACAAAACCGAAAGAAATTAAATTTTCCAAAATATAACAAAACTATATACTGAAAGTGTGAATTATTTATTAAAAACTAAATGAATTTGTTTCTCAAAAACTAATTAGGTACCAAAAATAATACATGAGATTATAAATCGTCTGTTTCTGCTCTCATCCATTGATTGATTTTTGTTTAAAGAATTCAATATATTTAATTTTCTTGAAACTGATGAATCCCTAATCACCTCTACAATCGCGCCTGAACTACTCTACTTGCTTTCGATTCTACAAAGTTTGCTGGAACGCACAAACATTTGTTTGCACTATGAGAGGGACAGTTAACTCTTATTTCTTAGTTTCTATGCAATTTTATCAAATTTCGTATACCAGTAAGAAATATACTAAACTAACTTCCCGTACATTGGCGAATCAGTTAATTTACAAGTACTGCTTCACTAAGTGAGCCGAGGTAATATTTTAATATATATTTTATATTTTTATTGTCCATCCGATTGGTTTTTATGGTTCTAATATCTCTACCTTGAACAATATACAAACTAATATACAAATGTGTCAGCAACTTTTATAAATAGCTCTGACACATTTTGATCTATCTCTCAACTAACCTTCGAGCAGCTTAAGAGGTCAGCTGCCGCCCAGCTGTGGGAGTTCACAACTTTGAGTATATTGACAAGAACTGTGAAAGGTAAATACTTTTGCCATTTGGTTCGCTAGTCTACTTGGCTCTATCTGGAGTGTAGGCTTTGCATATTTGCATGCACATGGCAAAAGCTGGCAAAAGCTGGTAAAGCTGGCAAAGGCCCCAGACCTCCTCCCAGTGCTAATTGTGTACTAGTTGTACATGACTAAATTGCAATTTTCGTTTTATTTTATCACATTTTGAAGGCAACAGAACGGCAGGCGGGAGAGCCAACGGCTGGCTTCTAGTTACAGTGCAAGCAAATAGAAAGGCAGCTGATAATTGACTGGCCTATGTCGAGACCTTTGGCTTAGCTGAGGGACCAGAGACCAGAGGCCAGAGACTGGGGAGAGGTGTTGAGTGGCAAAGCCTCTGCCACGCAGTATGCTCAGTGCCACTGAGCAAATACAATTTGCGGCTGCAATTTGCCATTCTCGACTTAATTTGATGCACTTTAAGTTGCAAATGGCGAGTGCAAAGTTTTGGTGAAGGCAACGCATTGAAAGTGATGCCAACTAATTGGCAAATGCTCAAAGCTGATAACGTGGCAGTGATTGCTGTGGCTGCTTCTACTGCTGCTGCTGCTTATAATAATTATTAACCATCAAGGAGAAGCGGCTTTTGAATGCAGCGCAGTTCTCATCGGCATTACACATGCGGGTGCAAAGCATCAATTTGTGCTACCCTCTCAAATGGATTTTTGGGGTCGAAACAGCTGCTAACTGAGCTACACAGCTGTAGCCATTGCTGTTGTTGCTGTTGCTGTTACTGACTCGACACCCATTTCGCTTGGCAATTCATTTCCATTATCATTATCAAAACTTTTCTACTTTTCTGCTTGTTTTTATGCCATGATGACTCCTCTCTGTATGTGATTTGAGCTCGAGTATGAAAGCGCGTGGGTGTCTGTGTGTGTTTTCTTAGACAGCATCATAAGCAGCAGCAACGGCAGCGGCAACAGCAGCATTTCTTAAAAAAGCAATTACATTAAAAAGGATATGGCAGCGACAGCCCTTTTTTCAAGGCTCACGTTACGTATACGTAATCGCAATGCTCGCTTACGTGCCGCGCACACGACATTTGCCAGCCAGCGAGTGTGTGTCTCTTAAATGTTCATTAAATTGGATTTTTAGTGCGCATCGTAAAAAATTCAAAGCGCCCATTTAATTCACCCGACAACAGCAGCAGCAGCAACAACAACAACAGCGGCCTTGTCCAGACGAAAACTTCATTTGTTTTTGGCTGCAACAGAAGGTGCCGCAACACAGAGGGCGGCAGACCGCTTGGCCGCTTGGCTGCTTGGCTGCTTGGTCAGCAGAAGCACTTGAGTTCCACGAGGAGTCATAAAAGCGAACGGGCCGCGAGTCGTGGCGTGGCATGGCGTGGCATGGCGTGGACTTCGATGCCATTTGAAATATTTTGCACTTTTATCGATTTTCGGTTTACTGATGCGCTGCATATTAAATGGACAATGCACCAAGCAACTGCAGCTGCAGCTGCAGCTAGGGCTTCGACGGATCGGCGTATATATTGCAGTTGTCATTATGGACGCCTGCTAAGTTTTTCAATTTGCAGGAATCGCATTAAGAGGAGGCGAGCGAGGGCGCGCGCTCGCGGGTGTCAGCGAAATCCTTTTTACGGCAAATTGTGCTGCATTTTAAGCGGAAATGATGCGCGTCCTGCGGCAGCACATCCTGTCCACAAAATGGCCATGCCCTGCCACCACATTTTTTTTCTCTTTCACCGAAAATATTTGCATATTCATCTAAACAAAACACCAACTTCCCGCAGCAGAGGCAGACAAATGCCAAACTGCAAAAACAAAAAAAAAAAACAAATACAAAAAAAAAAAAATTTAAAACAGAAAATAAAGGGAAAACATTTTAAAAGAAATTCGCGACGAACGCTGGGCGGCAGCAAAAGTCTAATGGCTAAAATGGCCGTGACCAGAGGTGGTGCGGCAGGGGTAGGTGGTGGTAGTGATGGTGGTGCTGCACTGTGGTGCAGTGAGTTGCAGGCGTGGCAGCAAGTCATCTTCAGTGCAAGTTGGCCATTAGCTTCGTGACGTTCGCGTCGTCATGCCAAACTGCGGCATATTGGCAAAAAATCTAAATAATTGACATCACCAGCAGCAACAGCAGCAGCAGCAACAACAGCAACAACAACAGCAACAACAGCATTCGTTTGTTTGTTGTTTTTTTAGTCTTTGTTGTCATTTTGCTGGCTATTTCGTGGCACCTGCATTGGCCAACGTTGGCGATTTTCTAATTGCCTTATCGCTTTCAGCGCTGACAAGCGTTCAGGCGTGATCGAGGAGTCAAAGTCCTTTGACTTTGACGATGAGTGTACACTTTTGGCAGTTACCACACAAACACACACACGTACACACACATACACACACATACACAAAATAAAAAAAACGCAATCGAAGCCACACACAAACGCCAACACCGAAACACCAACTCACACGCCCGCCAATTGCAATTTGGGTTTCAGGTTCGGGTCTGGGTGCGAGAGCCATCAAAGGTGATATTTGCACATGCAAATGGCTTTTTGCCTCACTGCTGATGATAACACGTCGAAATATTTCATAAAAGTTGGCCAAAAGAAGCAATCAAGTGTGCCAGCGCAACCGCAGGAGGCGGCGTCCCCTCATGGACACTCGCAATCGCATCGAGAACGTCACAGCGCTGTCATTGATTGCAGGTTAGATTGGCAATTAGGCAAAATTGGCGCACAGTTTGCCATCAAATTACACAGCGCGTTGCCAGCGACTCTCCCAAACTGATGGAAATCTATGCGTGTTGCTAGCCACGCCCACATCACGATATGAGCATTCAGGCCGAGCTGAGCTGACCCAAGACACCATCACAGTCGACTGTGCGCTGACACATAATGACGACTGAAATCGGAGAGATTGAGCAAAGCTGATGGACACATTCTGCATCGATGATACGTTCGCTCAAACAAAAGATTACAAAGCCATCACAATCACAGCACACTGAACATTCAGGGGAGTGAAGAGTAAAGAATTGTTGCCGCTAGAAATCAGAAAAGAGATGTCAATCTGTCTTGCTATATCTGAGTGATTTTTAGAGACGTAGGTACTTAGAAATTGATATGAGATATCTATTTTGACTTTTGTAAGATTAATATACAACTTACTATAGGGACTTCATATAAGCTGACAACAGCTCAGCAGTTGGCGCTTCGCCTAAGATTGTAACTGAAGAGCGATTATTGTTTTTATAAGAATATTTAGGAATATTTATTATTAGTTGATTGTTGCATTTTCTAGGACTTTACAACGCATTTAGCTCTAAGCCCTAAATACTAAGTTGGTATATACATCTATTATTATTATTAGTTTAATAGATGAGCTTCGTATGAGATTTATATTTGATATTCTATCTATTGCTTACATTCGCACCTTTTCTCGCATCACTTCGACATGATCATGCTATATATATATATATATATATATATATATATATATATATATATATATATTTTTTTTTTTTTTTTTTTTTTTATTATAGTTTTTCCCAATATAATATTATATATATTTTCTCTTAATTTTTTTCTTTTTCATTTTCAATATATTTTGTTAGTTTAATTATTGGTTGGAGTTGTTATCTAGAGCTTCACAGCTCAGGGACATTAAATTAAACCAACAAGAATTTAACTTAAGAAAACTATTTTTGCTTCTGAAGATAATTATTCTATTTGAAGAATAAGCAGTAAATTAAAAAGAAAAACTTCTATTTCTGCTATTATTATTTGTATGCATCTTTTTCTTACCCGAAACAAAAATAATATAAAATCTAAGCTTAAGTGTTTCTTATGTAGGCAACATTACAAATTAATTGTAAGGCAAGCTTAACCATCGCATAACATTAAATATAAGTATGACCATGTGCTTGTGTTAGGCCGTTAACTGATGTAAAGTCTAGAAGGGGATGGCCCACATTCATTTGACTTTCCAAGGGTGGCTTGAAACCAACCATATCTTCACTTTGTAAGTAACTTGTACCACAAGTCTAGTGAGTGTGCTACTAAATAAAAATTTATGCTTTGGCAACTTTCCTCCTATACACACACACACACACACACACCCAGAGCCATACACACCCATACACACACAGAAAGTGCGTCAATATTCTAGGCACACCCACACACATAGATAGACTCAGAGGCGAAGGCAACTATTGCAAAGCACTTGACCACTTGCACTTATGCAATTATGAAATTGCCATAGAAAGTGACACTTTTATTCGTCGTCCTGCTACCATTGTCCCTCTAGACAGATAGAAAGAGACAGAGTCAGAGACAGAGACAGAGACAGAGACGGAGATGAGTACAAGGAGTCAGGGAGATGGTGTATATCAAGTTTTGGGCAGAAAGAAGCTGAAACCATAGCTGAAATGAAGAAAATTGCGTTTCGAAAACTCTTAACAAAGTCATTTGGTCCAGATGCTGCCAGTTAAGTTAGTGAGCAATGGAAAGGCGACTCCTGCCAGCATCAACTCCTGGCCGACAAACAGACACAGTTAGTTGAGAGCTAAGAGCTCGTCCTCAGACGGAGAAAAACACATGTGGTTAAGGCGTCTGGCCGACTGCGAAGGGTTAAGGTGCCAAGGAAACGGGACCAACGGACCAACGGCCCACTGAAGGGCGTTAAATTTAGGCAAAATGTGCTACTTACTAGACGCACTTGGACGGGGGCTCTTGGGTTTGGGCTCTCAAGTTAGCCAGTTGCCCGGCAATTGGGCCAATTTCAGTGTGCCACATCGCATTTGGTCACTTACTGTAATTGTCTCTGTTTCAGCGATAAGTTTTTTGGGGTAGCTCAAATTAAGTGCAGAAAGCGATTAGATCAAGGAGCCAGGCAAAAGTCTTAGATAGAAGTGTCGCAGGCTCAAGGCGTTCCATTTGATGAACTTGCGGTGCAAGAAGAGCGCAGGGCAGACAATCGGGCTGAGTGGGGACGACTGTGACGAGTCTTTCGCTGGGCTATCAACATAAGTTTGGCAAAATATGCGCCGTAAATTTACAATTTTATTGGTGGCACTTTATCTGAACGCCAGTTGGAGTGTATCTATTTGGACACGTGTCGCATGCTACTCGAGGCAACAATTGCAGCTGTTTTCTCGTGCTTTCCGCTTCCGCTTCCATCGGGGACGCGAGCATTTATTTTGGCAGACTGCGTCAATGCTCACACACAGCAGTTGGACTCTCTTCAGCGTCGTCTCGTGGATGGGGTCAAGTCTTTTAAAGTTTCTTCCACTATGCTATAAATTTGCCCTCTGCTTGGGCCAAAATTTTTGCCGTCAATTTGCTGCTCGCCAACTTTTTCGTTAGCTAATGGAAAATTTTTCATTGTTCTTTGGTCTCCTTCGACTGCTGCCCTCTCGAACGTCTTGAGAGAAACCTAAAATTGAAAGTCGCAACTGATAGAGCAACAATAAGCGAGAGATGTACCCGCAGTTATATATATGTCTTGTTTTCGAGCAGTTAGAATATGAATTCCAACTGAATTATCAAAAATCGTAATAAGAAAATTTTCTATAAGGAATTGAGAAATGATGCTGAAATTCTTATTAAATTAAATTAAATTAGATTATATACATATTATAAATTATAAATTAAATTATATACATATTATTATAAATTTATAGATTAAACTAAATTAAATTAAATTATATACAAAATTATTTGTATATTATGTAAGATCTATAACTTTTTCGTTTGACATATAAATTAATATTTAAAAGTCTTATTTAAAATTTGAAAAAAAAAAAAATTTGGTATGTTAAAGGTAAAGATATATACTATATGTTTATAAGTTCACGGCAAATAGGGAGAAATTGTAAATTTTACAGTTGTAGAAACTAAATACAATATTTAGCTTTCTGAATTACTTTTCTCGTATTCTATCAATTTACAAACAAAATTTGAGCACATAAATGCCTCTTAAAACACCATAAATATGAAATTAACTACTATTAGTATATTAAGAATAGATACTTACATATATAGGGAAATATAGTTATTTTTTTAAATTGTCTGCTACAGCTTTTTTTCTTTTATTATTAAAAAGATCAACTACAATATGTTATCTCTGACAGCCTATTTTACAATCTGCTCAATACTGAGTACAACTACAACTACAAAGCTACGCCCGCTGCATGTGTTTGAAACTCTGCAAGTCATATGTTAATACATTTCTATATTTTTTTTATATCCCTATCAAGGAGTATCTAAATCTATCTTATCAAAGTAAGTGTTGCGTCAAGGAATGCTATATTTAATGTCAGTTACCCTTTGACTTTTTAAGATCAGTATGATGCTGACTACTCAAATTTCAATTATGTAAACTTTAATTATTTATTTATCATTGAATGTAATACCTAATTAATTATAAGTTTTACATAAAAACTTTAATGTTGTATGTGTTTTGTGTAAGGCAATCAATGCCACGCAGGGTTAACTCAACTCTGCCCAGAGCTCAACTCGGTCACTCCTCCTCACATCATCTCCCCCTCTCTCCTCTTTTAAAATGTATATATGTATACATATATATTTATATCATTATGTATATATGTATATAGTGTTTACATATATTGCTCTATCACACCCTGTTTCTGTGGCCTGTATGTTGCTGAGTAAATTGTTGTGATGCCCTTTTCCGTCAGGCGACTGTGCAGTGTGCAGGGAGCTGCTGCAGTTAGCCGAACCGAAAGTCAGGCAAGCGGAAACTCACAAAATAAATGCAACATTTGGCAGCACATTTCTAAGCAAACGGAAAAGTGGCTGCTGTGCTTACGTAAAGCCATAGCTGACTATATGTGTGTATGTCTATGTGTGCTCGTGATAATGTCTTGCTTTAGCTGATGCACAGGAGTTGTTCCTGCTGCTATTGCTGCTATAGCTGCTGCTATTGCTGACGGGCAGGCACCCTGCTGTTGTCGCACTTGCAACGCGCTGCCAGCAGCCACACTCTCCGCTCAGCAATTTCCACTCTCTGGCTTGCCACTTCTTGTGTTTCCTTGGTCTGGGTTTCGGCTTGCTTTGTGCCTCTCTTTTGCTGGTTGCATCTTTTATTGTTTCAAATTTTATTGCTGCATCATTTTGTGGCACACACACCACATTTGAGAGCAGAGCAGGCGCTGGCTCCTTTTGCATTTTTCCTGATGCCTGGCCAAGTGGAGCATTACTTGCGCTACTTCTGCCAAACGCAACTCATTTGCTGTTGTTGTTCTCATTTTATTGCCTGCATGCGTGTGTGTGTGTGTGTCGGAGTGTCTGTGTGTGTGTGTGTGTGGGTTACTTTAGCCCGCCGGCAGTGTATAATCTCTTGATTATGTATGACATACGCATATGTAAGCTTATTTGAGTGGCCGCTGCCAACGTCTGCGTCGGCGTCAACAGCGCTGCTTCTACTGCTGCCCTGCAGCGTTATTTATGATCCTTTACCATCGCAGCGTCAATAAAAATTCTAAAATATTGTTTTTGTTGCTGCTCAACAGCTGCGACTCTTTATTTCTGTCTCTGTCCCTAACTCTGCCGCTGTCGCTGTCGCTGTCGCTGTCTGTGGCAAGCATTGAAAATTACACAGGACAATTTACGTTGGCTACGTGCAAAGGTCAGTCAGCTATATGGCAGTAGCTGTGCTGGCTCTTCTTCTTCTCGTATTTTTGTAGCTGCAAAATCTGCAACAGTTGTTGTTGTTTGGCAGACTTTTTTTTTGGCATTTGCTGCCGACGTTGGCGTTTCAACACCGCGCCCTCAACTTTGTTTGCGCATGTTTCGCATGCACTTCACTTTCTCAATGCCCCCTCCATTCCTCCCTGCATTCCCCACCGGTCACACATGCGTCCTCTGTTTGCTGTTGCTGTTGCTGTTTTTTGTCATCTTGCTCGTTGTTGTCGTTGGCTGCATTGTTGACTTTTGTGTATGTTTGCATCGCTTACGCAGCGCCAGCGCCAAAGCTGGACGTCAGTTCAGATTGCGCGCCTTGTGTTTGCCTTTCATTTGCATTCCCCGCCTTGGCGCATGCAACGTTTTTATGGCCACCACTGTTTGCTCTACGCCAATGTGGAAGGCAGAAAACTCCGTTGTGAATTGCCAAGGTGGGCTTATAAACGTCCAGCATCGCGCCATTTCTCATGTTTATATAGCTGAGCTGTGCTGTTATGTGGGTTACTAAGTTGACAACTGTAACCAAAAAAAAATATACAAGTCTTCATTGTATTAATTTATTTATACTTTATTTATAAGAGAGTGAATGGCGAGCGTGCAAAAATCTGTGATTAATACTTTGTTTTCAATAAAACAAATTGACTATACCTCCCCCTCTACCTCTCTCTCATTCTCTGTCTCTCTCACTCCCATTAGGCATTAAAATATTGAAAACCCAAGTCCGATTTAACTCAAAAACACACAAACAGCAATTAAGCACGCTTGAACAGACGCATTCATTGAATGGAAATATGGCCTGGAGGCCTGCGATTCCTTCTCAATCTCAATTCTCTTCAGTGGGCTTAATTAACGGCATGCCGTAATGAAATTCATTCGATACCTTTAGTTTAACGGTTTTTGTTGTCAGCGCCCCCGTCCCTGCCCCCGACCCCCGCCCACTTTTGCATACACACACACAGAGGTTTCTTTGCTGATTCTCTCAGGCAGCGAATTGATTGAAAATCAATCCAAGCACTTAAACTTTTAAGCAGGTTTGAGTTCTGCAAAATGCAGTGTTGCATAAATATAGACACACAAACACACAAACACACACACGAGCGCATTGAATGTAGAACACACAATGCTCAACACAAACAAAGTGGCCGACAAAGCGTTGGCAAAGCTCAAGCAAAAGGTAAAGAAATAAAAAATAACGGAACAAAAAATTGCATATTAATTATGTTTTACTGGCACAGTTACATGTGAGAGCAAGAGCACCAGAGAGAGAAAGAGAAAGAGAGAGAGAGAGAGAGAGAGAGAGAGAGAGAGAGGTGAAAAACAGAGAGAGAGGGAGATAAAGAGTGCAAGTGAGATGGAAATGATGCTGCGGATTGTAATTTTTACTTTGAATGCAATTGTATGCGTGTGTGTGTGAGTGTGTGTGTGAGTGTGCAGCATGGCTGTGGCAGGCAGGTGGGCAGGTCCTGCCGCTGCTCAAGTTTCTGTATTCAGGGCGCGCAAAGTGTTTTGTGTGTGCCTGCGCCTGACTTTAATAAACACTCACACCCTCCTCACACACACACACACACATACACTCACTCACTCACACACACGCACAGCCCCCATAGTCGCAGGCGTACACGTTTGCATCCTTCAAAGGTGTTTGCGTTCAGCAGCAAACTGTTTGCTTACAGTTTTTGCATAGCTTTCACTATGCCACACACACACACACACACACACACACACACACACACACACACACTCACACTTACCCCAACACACACCAACTCACACACACAGATGCGGTGATACCTGCCATTATCTTACACGCCGTACAGCTCTCGCTGACACCATTTGCATGTGTGTGTTTGTGTGTGTGTGAGTGTGTTTGTGTGTGTATGTATGTGTGTGTCTTTTTTAACCTCTTTGCCGTAAACTCAAAATGGGAAATTGAACAACAACTTCTGCTCGCTTTGCTGCCCGAGCGAGCGGAAGCTGCAGCGATCCTCTACCAGCCTCACCCTCAGCCTCAGCCCGAGCCACGCAATATGTTCGCTTCGCCGTCTGCATACAAACATCGACTGCAACAGGCAGGAAGAGGGACACGAGTGCAACTGCTGCTGGTGGAGGCGGCTGCTATCAAACTGCAAAGGTAACCATAATGAAAGTAAAATGATGAACAAAATGGTTGCCGCTTTTGGCCAACAATAAACGGCGACAGCAAAGGCACAAACAGAGCCACAATGGCGCTGTACCCCTGTGTTGCAGCCTCATGGAAATGCAATTTTCTAGGGTCTTCACACGCTGGTAAATATTATATGTGTGAGTGTGTGTGTATTTTCTGTTGCTCTGTGCGTCATTCCACACAGTAGATGATTTTATGGCCAGGATATTTGCGATAACATTGCCCGCTGTGTGCCTCTTCAGGTCTCATTCTCTCTCTCTCTCTCTCTATCTCTCTCTCTTTCTCTCGCTGCAGTTGCCAAATTAATTGCACAAAAATATGCCTCAGAAATTTATGGTGTATATTTCTTACCTTTTATTTAATATGAACTTTTGCAGCAAACTGAAGGCACAGCCATTTGCCAACCTGCAATTGTGGTCGACTGCACTGCCTGTTTGTGTGTGTTTGTGAGTGTGCGTGTGTGTGTGTTTGCATGTGTGTGTTTTTGTATTGTAATCGGCTGTGGTCAATGCTTTATTTTCTCTCGTTCATGCATCGTTGGGCAGGACGACAGCAACAACAATTGTTTGTCTTTAATTATGTTTGGTAGCCATGTCATTTTTGCATTTCACAGAACCTACTTATGCGCACACACACTCATACACACACACACACACACACGTATACAGAGACACATACCAAGATGTTAAGATCCCTGATATTCCCTGCGGACCTGAATGGCCCCTGCCTGCTGACATTCTGTTTCTGTTGCTGTTATTACTCGACGGCGCCAGTGGCAAAAATAAAATTAAACGAAAACATTTCCTTTTCATTTGAGCACGCATAAAATGCCCTGCGACTCGTCGAGCATAGCATCGACGCAGTCAGCCAGACGGACTAATACTATACTACAGCAGCCAGCTGCCGGGCTGTCGGGCTGCCGGGCTGCCGGGCTGGGGTCTGTCTTTTGGGGTGTCTGTGTGGTGGCATTTTGCATATTCGAAACATGAAAGCGCTATATACTCGTATTTTAAATTAATTAAATGGACGAACTGCAATATTGATTGAAGATGCCGCGCCGCAAGATCCAGCGTCAACTCTTGGCCCGTCCAACGTCGCGTATACGTAATTTTAATTGACAGTCCTAGCAGCAGCAGCAGCAGCACCACTTCATTTCAGCGGCCAAGCAAATGGACTTCGCGGACCTGATCAAACGAGCAACTGGGCCGCAAGGCAGCTGAAAGAGCTGAGCAGCAGCAGGAGCAGGAGTTGGGGCTGCCGCCGCAACTGGACAGCTTCATTTCGCGACATTGCATGTCAAAGTGAAATATTGGCTGGAGACACGTAATAAATTTAAAAAAAGAATTTTTTTAAGTCCAGCAGCAACACGCCAAAAAAACGCGCAACAAAAGCAAAAATGCAGAAATTGTGAAAGAGAATGGGAGTCACACAGGGAGACTAAGAGCAGAGCCACTGCTAACGCTTGCTGGGCCCTGGATGCGATGTGACGCTGGGTGGGTGAGTGGTTGCTGGGTCGGTGGGGTAGCAGCAACGACGCATTGCCGCCAAAGTGGTTTGCACGGCTGCCTGCGTGTCTGTCATGCGTGCATCGCCACATACTCGTCGCAATTGTCGTTGTTGTTGTTATTGTCGTCGTTGTTGTTGTTGTTGTTGTTATAATGCCATTTGTTGTTGCTGCCATACGAACTCGGCGGCTCGTCAGTGTGGCGTGAATCGTAAATCAACGATTTAGGCGCATGCAGCGAACAAGCAGTTTTTTTTCGATTTTTTATTATTTTGTTTTTCGTTTCATTTTTTTGGTTCATCTCGACTGCCATTTGACATTTTCAGATCCAAAAGGCAATGGGGCAAAGTTATATGGAATCCAATGATACCCTATAGAATAGATATGAGAAGAGATATCCAAAGACATATTTGTATATGACTTCAGGCATTTAATAATATTAATCTGGCTTGTAGATTATAAGAGCTTCCTCTATATATTTTATAGATCTCTGCTAATATTATTTAGTTTATCAAAGCTCAACTAATTGTTTGTAAATTATCAGAACTCCAACTATATATTTAAAAAGTTCTCTACTAAGTTTGCTGATCTTGTTGTACCTCCAATTAGAGTTCACGCAGCGCATATACATTTTGAGGAATATTTTGAAAATGAATGGCAATGCGTATACGCAATTTTCGTGAACACTTTGTGACGATGCTCGCATACCGTCAACACATCACTGTTGCTGTTGCTGTTGTTGTTGTTGTTACTGTTACTGTTACTGTTGCCACAGCAGCAGCAGCAGCCCTCTCATGACATATTGATTTGATGTCCTGCTATGCCGAGAATTTCCATTAAATTCGCGCGGCAAGTGGAGAACCAAAAAAGAGAAATATATATATGTTTATCTACAGGCATTTGCCATTAGAAGACAGACAATGAGCTCAACCGCGATCCCTGACCATACACACGCCCTGCGTGCCCCCGGGCAGGTTCGTGTCATGTTTTTGCAATTGGCAATCGTGCGAAAAACTGCGACACACATCAATCAGAGACCCTGACGCGTCGAGTGCCATTGTAAAATATTAAATTGGCCTTTGCTGCGTAATTGAAAACATAATTAGCCCGAATTTATTAGCTGGCCATTGTAGCCGTCGTTCGGCCCTTTGAAGCGGTGCTCCGCACGGTCCAAAAGTGCCAAAGCCTCGATATTTGTGCCAGCGAAATTCCTGAATAAAAGCGCGCGAGAAGCGGCGCTCGACATGCCTCTAATTTAATTAATCCATGCACACAGTTGCCAAAGCCCAATTACACTAGACAACGATGTGTTTCATGTAACAGGAGAGCTGCTGGGAAATGAAGGATTAACGTGACACGGAAGGTGATGCTGAATAGGTGGATAAATGTATTAATTTGTTGCTAAAATATTCGAGAAAAATTTGAAAATTTTACAAATTTCTTTTCATTATAAGTAACATCTCAGATAGCTATTTTTGAAGCAACACAATAATACAAAAGTTCTTGTATTTATATTATTACTTTGAATTATGCCGACATGCGCAGATCTTGAAGATTCAGATGTACAGATCACAGGTAATAAGCTCAAAAAGTTTGGAAGTGAATTGAAAGAGTAATTCAAAATAATCAATCATAAGTTTTTAATAACTTATCAAGAGAAACAGAGATGCTAAAACAGATTTATGTTAATATTGATGTTAAATTATTTGAATGAATTGTATGGAGTAGAAGCATATTATTTTGTATTACTTGCAAATCAGCCTTCTAATACTTTTTTTCATTTTTGATACGACAGAGTACCTTTATGATGTATATATGTGAAAAGCTACTGCAGTTGATGATCGCCAATATAAAAATGATGTACGGAAGAAAGGTGAATGATGAATGAAGAAAGATCAAATGACAGACAAAACCTAATACTTCTACAATAGTAAAAAGTAATTTCAAATAAAGTAAGACCATGAAGTATGATTAAAAGCGAATATACATATCTCTTCAGCTGTGATACTTCAGCTAAGCAAAGAAAGAATTAAGGTATTGTTAAATTAAGCCCCAAACCGATTGGTCGCTCATTGTTGGGAGATCAGCGAAAAGAAACTGCAGGTTGCAGTCTTGTATCAGAGGAAATAAACTGCAACTTGCCATCCAATTCATTTATAACTGCTTGAATAATTTATAGATAAATCATTTATATAATTATAATTATATATAAATGTCTTGTCAAAACAATCAAAGCACCTCTGGTCCAGACTGTTTTGGACTATTCGCGACTATTCTCGTGTTGCAGTCCACTCTGTATTATGTAATCGAAGAAACTTGCATATATAATTTATCTATTTACATAAGAAATAGAATCGTATTGTGCCTTGAAAGGTTTCAGTATTACATCAAATTAATCTGGCATTGGCATCGATTACACAATCCGAGGTATTTTCAGACTACTCGCATCTTGTTGCGCAGTGTTATGCAGCTGCATGGCAGTTTGGGTTCTTTTGCTGTTGGTAATACCTTAGCTAAATATATAATGTTGCAGCCGTCTCCCGAAAGCCGAGACCCATGCGCTCAGAGCCCGGGCGAACTTGTGTGAAGTTTGTCTGGCGCTCTGCTCGACAGCTTGTCCCCGCTGTCCTGTTGTCGCTTGCAGGCGCAGTTAGTTAATGTTGCACATTATTTCGACAGCAAGCACACACACCAGCAACAGCAACAGCAACAGCAACAACTACGGCAGTAGGTACAAACGCCTTGTTTTTTTCGCTTGCTTGTTTGGCACTTTTCTTTGGCTTACCCCGTTTGCTCTGCTCAAGCTGCTGCTGCTGCTGCTGCTGCTGGCTGCCTGCCTGCAGGACTAACTACGTTTTTTGACAAGCTCATGCATGTGACTTTGTCGTTTATAACTGCCATCCGGTGTCTCTCACTGTATCTCTGTGTGATCGTAGCTGTGCTTAAGTGTGTGCGCTGGCGCTTGTAAATGTCGGTTGGTGCAAAAGTCTTGTATCCTTTTTAGCTCAGCTCAGCTCCGCTCGCCTCGACAGCCGTGCGTTCATTTTAATTTTGAAACTTGTACACCAGCTTTCCTTGCACAAGCACACACACGCACACACACACACACACACACGCACGCTGATATGGGCTCAATTTGTGTCTACGCTATATTACTTCCGCTGCACGTTACGTATACGCCGCGTGTGCCGCGCTCAGCTTGCTTCCGTCGCTGCCGCCGCCTGCCACACACAACTAATTATTTTTCGCTTGACAATGAAAATGTTTAAGTTTAATTAAATGCAACTCTCGCCAGCGTGCGCTGCCTTCATTTCAGCTCTTACCGCCTTGGCTACCAGCCACTGTTGTTGATAATCTTGCCGCACCTGATGCTGCTGTTGCTGCTGCTGCTGCTGTTGTTGTTGTTGTTGCTGCTGTTGCTGCCGTTGATGTTAATGTTGCTGCTGTTGCCATAGCTGGCATCTTGGCCGCGTCGTGTGACTGCAATTTTTGTACTGCAGTTGCCAACTATGTAGTCGTCGCCATTGCCGGGCCCCAAATTTATGTTGCTTGTTTTCATTTGGAAAGTGTTAAATGTGCTTTGGATTTTACAGATTCAACTACTGCCGCTGCCGCTGGTGCTGGTGCTGGTGCTGTAAGTGCTTGAAATTATTTGCTGGCGCTAAGATAAAGTTGCTTCGTTTGCAGCGAATGAATTTCCCAGCTAATTGCAGCAGTTCATTCTGCGCCCTGCTAGATAAAAAGAGTTGCTTCAGTGCAAATAAAATTCACACTTAATACACGTCGCCTTCAGATTCTGTGTTACATGCCGTTCTCTCTGTAGATATTGCAAGCAAGACATTTTCTTAAATATTGAACATTTTAAAGAAATGTCTGGCTCATTTTGTTGCTGATGCTTATCTTCCAAACATAATCGCTGCTACAACTGGAACTTAAGCCTTCCTCTCGACTCACTGCCGTCAACCGTCCTCTTTAGCGGCTCAAATGCTTCTGTGGCATTTTTGCAATCTTTCCACGTCATTTGACACAACAACTTAACGCTTGCTGTGGCTCCTGCTCCTGCTCCTGGTCCTGTCTACCAAGCCTCAGTCAGGTGGACAGGGCTGACTGGGCCTACTCGGCGTATACATAACTCTTTGAGCTGAGCGTGAAGCATGCGGCGGATAATGCTTTGACAAACAAAACTATTTGTCTTTGGATGACTTGGGAATCGATAATCGTAAAAACGCTTGAAAAATGTTGCGGGCGCCAAATTATTTTCTCCTCCAGGCGCCAGCGTTGGCGCTGACTAACAGCCACGATGACATCGCCGAAGCTGACGCTGACGCCCTGCGGTCACACTTGTCATGCCATTGATACATTTTTAAGCAAGCTCTAAACACTCTCTAAGCACAACCCATACAGTTTACGCCTCAAAAGACACACACACACACACACACACAGACATATACATATACTCGAAGGGGAAGCTAGAGAAAAAATTATTCAGAAATGCTTGCAAACAATTTAGCCAGGAAAAGGGGCCTGTGGCAAGGAGGCGTGGCAACTGCTGAGCAATGCATATGAGTATAGGGTTGTATGAGTGAGATTGTGTGTGTGTGTGTGTGTGGTGCCATCTAGATGTGTGTGTGTGTGCGTGTAAAGGGCTTGCTTGTGTTTGCCGACTTGCTGACTGGCTGTGTGACGCTTTTTGGGTTTTGTCATTGCATACATTTGGAGCGCTCACGTTCGCCGCATCGGGAGCGAGGCAGAGAGGGAGTGCGACGGGCAGGCGTCGGGCACATGCGGGAGCTGAGAGGATGCCCGCTTATGTTTGCCAACGCGTTTTTGGTCGCGTCCATGTTTGCGTGCTAATGTTTATAAATGCTTAGCAAGCTTAGCCTCCCGACTGTGAGTCTGCCTTTTGAATATTTTAATATGATTTAATATTAAACATCACTACAAGTATGTAAGCGACTCTCTCTCTCTCTCTCTCTCTCTCTGTGTGTGTGTGTGTGTGTGTGTGTATGACCGAGCAGAGATCAAGATAACATGGGATTACCAAATGCTTTCATTTGGCTCGTGTGGGCGCCCAGTCGCGACTTCGTATCCTCGACTAGGACGACTCAGCCCAGCAGGCGAATATTAAGCAAACGTTTTGAATAGTTTCCAAAGTTATTTGGGTTAAGATTTTTTCGCTTCTCCAGTTTCAGCCCCCTATTCAATTGCCACAGTCGGTCTCGTTCCATTCGAATCGTGCTAAAAGCCCAAATAAACGCATTTTAATTCAAAGTTTTTGGCATCTCCTCATACAAAATATCTCTCTCGCGCTCTCTCTCTCTCTCTCTATCTGTGTGTGTGTGTGTGTGTTTGTACGTGTGAGCGCCATTTTGTATATGGTTGAGCGTGTTTGTTAAAAGCTTTGAAAAGATTTGCCTTGTAATCGCATGCAGAAGAAGGACACGGTTTGGCAGGGACAGGCAGGCAGGCAGGCAGGCAGGCAGGCAGGCGGCCAGGACATGGAGCGCCAACATGTTAAATCTCTTTGATGACATTGTTAATTTGACATACTTGGGTTTCTTTTTGTTGTCGCTGCCGTTGCTGATGCTGCGTACCGCTTGACTTGACAGCATAGGCCTTGATTGGCCATTAAAGGAATGTATAAAATCTGAATAAAAACTTTTTGTAGTGCACAACACAATCATATTGATATAAGTTTGACAGCCCAAAGCTGCCCATAAACCACATATCAAAAGACCATAATCATTTTGATTTATAAGCTACAAAAAATGAGTTTTTACTACAAGCAGAACAGTACAATTATTTGCTGAAAAGGTCAAAACAAAAGTCATTGCTTGGCTTTCATGTGAATTAATACATTTTTGCCAAGAGCTCAGACTAAAAAGCATGCAGCTGATATTGTTTTAGATCAGTTGCACGAAGAGATCTCAGCAATTCAATGCTTACATCATCCGGTTATTTGTTAGATATTGTTAATTTTAATAAACCTGCTTATTGTTTCGACTGATTTTCAGGGCCGGATTATCTAAGGGGACAGTGGGGCTCTCCCAAATTACTTATTCCAAGTTGTGGGCACAGAAAATAACGAAAAGTTAAAATTAAATATTGATATTAGTTCTCATTAAAATGAAATACATAAGTATTATTCATATTATATTATTATTATTTTCTTCTTATCACTGGGATATTTGGCCCTGCTTATTTCAATTAAAATATGAGAGTGAAAAGAAAAAAAAAATTCAATGTTAAAGATATATTACATTTATCTTTAAGCACATGCATATCTGTTGTTAGCTTTTCTAGTTAATTTATTTAGAATTTGATTTAACTTACTATGAAACGAACCAAAATTTCTTATTGCATTTCTGCGAATCGCTTTTCTTCTTGACTTACGACTACTCAGCATCTCAGCATCAAAGATTACTCTTAAATTACTTTTGTCTTTATCGATGGTTCAAGAGTACTTAGCCCCATCGATTGTTTCTTAAACAACTATCGTCACTATCGATATTTCTCCACCTCTTATTGCTATTGGCCTGCTACATATAAGCATATATACCATTGAAGATGCTCTCAAATTGTTCGCTTAGATAACGCTAGAGTTGATACACCATCCGCATGTTTAGCTGGTGTCGCATGTAATGCGTTAAGTAAGTGGAAAAAGTGTTTGTAAGAGGCTTGCGGGCAGAAAAGAGAGAGTCAGACGGTTGGTTGCAGCTGCTTGCGAGCCGATGAGAGCAGCGCTGGCTCACACATATGACTGCAGCTGGAGACAAGAAGACAAGAAGACGAGAAGACGACAAGACGAGAGGATGGATGGGTAGACACAAGACGAAATGTAGACAAGTTGTAGTCATGTTGCCATTTGCAGTTTGCCGCTTTCCGTCGCCTGCTGCAGGTGACAACTCTGTGAGCAACGAGCAACAAGCAATAACAACAATAACAACTGCAGCAACTGCAGCAACAGCAGCAACAACTGCAACAACTGCAAAGACGACGACAATAACAACCCATCATACACTTGGCTGCTGTTTGAGTAACGCACACAGACACCCTTTGGCGTCCACAGGCTTTCACTTCTAGCCTTGTCTCTGGCTATGTATGCTCATTATGGCCAGCCTCTTCCCCTGTTACATATATATATGTGTGTGTGTGTGTGTGTGTGTAATAGCTGCTGTTTATTCGGCAACAAGTTCCAGTTTTCCTTGGGATATTCGCAGTTTCTTATTTTTGTAGTTTTTATTTTTGCTTGCCTGTCCTCCACCCGTCGAGGACTCTGCTCGAGTGCAGCTCAGTTTCGGGGCGTTCGGGCTTTTGGCCAGTGGGCGTGTCAGCAATGGCGTTCGTGCGCTGAATTCTTCTTAATGAGCGACATCAAGTGTTGTATTAAATGTCAGTCTATGTTTATATGCAGCTATCTGGCAGTGAGTGCGCGTATCTGTATCTGTCCCTATCCCTCTGTGTAGATGGCAGAGAGTGTGTGTGCTTGTACTTGAGTTCTATATATACATATATATTTATATATGTATGTGTGTGTGTATCTGCATCTGTGTGCCGGCAAGTATCTGTAATAAAATTTGTAATGAGTTGCAGGCACGGAAAAGGATTTTTGAGTGCAATTTATTTTATTTCAGCGCTTTTATTTTTATTTCCTCTTTCGACCCGTTTTCTTTTGGCATATTTTTATGACACACACACACACACACACAGAGACGAGTGAACGAAGGCACAGATAAAAAATAAAAATAAAAAATATACAACTATAAAGATTTGCAATGCCCGGGGATTTGCAATTTTATGCTCTCCGGCTATGACATGTTTATTTCTGTTTGTGTTTCATTTCTTATGATTTTTAATTACGCTGGCGCTTCGTATTTCACGCGCGCCATAAAACGTAGCATACTTTACAGCGCCCGCCGGGGGCTCGCGCATCGAGCTTTGCGAATTGGATGGCGCACGAAGCGCAAGCGAAAGCTGCTGCTACAGCTACAGCTGCAGCTGCAGCTGCAGCTGCAACAGCATCATAGAGTCGCAAATTTATCGAATGGCCAAAAAGACAATTCATTACGTGCTTAGCCATGACCACGCCCGTTCGGACAGCCCCTTGTGCTGAGCATCAGAGCATCGAAGCATCGGAGCATCGGAGCATCAGAGGAGCAGAGCATTTGCAGTTGAGATAATTGCCGCAGCGTTTTGTATGCATAGCCGCTGGCAGCTCCGGCAATGGCTGGACAAGTGCGTCACGAGCTGTGAGCTGCGAGGTGGCCCATAAATTTTGTAGGGTCCAGCATGTGAAACCCGGCCACTCAGCCCGAGCCCCCCAATCGGACCGAAGCCATAGCTGAAGCGTTCACTGCCATTTTGTCTGTTTACAGTCATTGCTGCAAATTGACAAATTCGCTGTTGCCTGTCACAAAAGACAGAGACAGAGAGATAGAGAGAGAGACAGAGACAGAGAGATAGAGAGAGACAGAGACAGAGAGAGAGAGAGAAGTCAAGCGGAAAATCCTTGGTAGGCGAAACGACCAGCAAACTGGACAATCTGCAATACAATATAAGCCACGTACAGTAGCCAGGCGGGAGCCAGGAGGAGGCCGGGCAGCCGGGGCATAAATGATAACAGTCGCAAAGCGCTGATTCATTTACTAAATATTTGCATAGGCCTTGTCAGTGCTGGTGTTAAGGGACAAAGCGACGCCGTCGGCCATTTTTTCAACCGACTCCCCATCAGCCAGCACCCGCCCCGTTGGCTGTTTGGGGGCCATTGCGCAAACATTGCTCAGATATGTTGGTCAAGATTTACGATTGGCGCATGTCAAAGGCTTAATGCGTGGCCCCAGCCCCAGCCCCAGCCCCATCCAATGTCCTCGGCTGTCTCCCGGCATCCTATTTGCCCAGCGTTATTAAAAGATTGTGTCTGTCCCACTGCCCCAGCGGTTTCTTCATTAATTAAATGCATTGCCCATCGCAACGGTTGCTGCTGCTGCTTCGTATGCGAAGCGCTGACAAAAAGCATAAATATTGTAAAGAATAAAAATAAATAATAAAGCGAACACACATACACACACACATACACGCACACGCTGTTTGTTTTATGCATACAAATTGTAAGGACATGTAGCTTATTTAAGAGAGAGAGAGAGAGAGAGAGAGAGAGAGAGACAGAAAAAGAGGCATATGCCTACTGATGTTATATCAGTAACTCAGGCTCTGCGGCATGTCGGTTCAGGGTTCTTAAATTTGAAGTTATGCAAATATAATTCTGCTTTACCCACTTGTAATAATTGTATAATTGATTTCGCATATCAATACTTACTTATACATGAAGGGTTATATAAATAAAGGAAATATTTTATTTTCAACAGCAACCCAAACATTTTTAATTACCATTGGAGGTGAGAGTTATGCATGCTCTATATATGTACTGGCATATAATATGTATACTTTATATGTAACTCATTTTACTTTCGCGAATGATTATATAGAGATTATATACAACAACAGAACCAAATAGGGTTTCTATGTTAATCTACCATGTTTTCAGCCCAATTGCCATATTCACATCTGATGATTAGAGACTCGTTAGCACTTATACTGTTGCATATTCAAGTCAAGTCAAGGCAGCCTTTGAATACAATCAATTGAAAAGTAAATAAGCTTTCCAGATGCTTACAGAAATTATTTTTAATAAATACAGTCATTTCGCTTGGGTTTTAATGCAGAAATTCCCCTATTTTTAGGAGCATTATTAAAATGTAAAAGTATTTCTGATGCTTTCTCTCTGCCGCATATTGGAATAATTTCTGTGCTCGAACAGATTTTTGCTGTTCAGAGAAACATGCTCGAAATTTAAGCTCATTAAAGGCTACAACCTTTGTCGCACACGCAAACATGTCAAAGGGCAGGAAAAACAGGCGAAAAAGATGAAGAAGTGGAAGAAACGGAGGCAGCAGCACCAACAGCACCAGCTAAAGTAGCGAACATTCTGAGGCCATTTTATTTTACCAACCAAAACAACAGCCACCAACTCCCCGCAGTCACTGATCACAGCAGCAACAATGTAGCAAAAATTGGAAAAAAACATGAAAAAAACTGAAATGAGAGAGAAAAAGCAAAAGTTAACCACGTTGTCATGTTGCCATGCTTAAATTATAATGAAAAGGACTGAATCTAGCTGCTCATGGATGCGCCCCGCTGCTGCTGCTGCTGCTGCTGCCAGTCTTCGTGTCTTTAAGTCACATTACACACACAGGCACACAAACATGGCGAGGTTTCTTTCCAGCTAGCTGTAGCCTCGTTTTACCCAGGAGATGCTGGGGCCGTGCAGAGCGAATGCACAAGTCGATTCCATCTCATTGAAGGCTGCCAGTGTGTGACTAGACACACTTTGCCTTTGCTGCCGGACAACTCTTGCAGCTGTTGTTGTCGTTGTTGCCCTTGTTGTCGTTGTTGTCGTTGTTGTCGTTGTTGTTATTATTGCTGTTGTTATTGTTGTTGATGTGGCTGGTCCTGTTGTGAGTGACTGACTTTTGGCATCACTTACCGCTCGGAAATGGGATCATCAGCCTGCCATTTCCTTGCGCGCTGCTTCACTACACACAGCCTCAGCTATTCGGGGCCAAATGATTGTTTATGTGCGACTGCTCTTCTCTCTCTGTGTGTGCTATGCGGCCATACATATTTAATATTTCATATGTCTGCAATGATTTCGAAGGTCTCTTTTTGCTTTCACTGTCCGTTTGGTTGCTCGCTCAGCGCGTCGCTGCGTATTACATTAAATCCAAAATGGAGCTGCTGATGACGACGAATTGTCCTCGTCCTGCCGCCTTCTATGTACATCCTCGTTTGGGGCTGCCATTGGCTCTCTACAGCTGTTTATTTGTCACTGCCTGGCCTAATGCGCCGCCTGCCGATTGCTGTTTGCCTTCTGTGTCCTGTTACCGCTCATGTGTATTTCATTTTGTCTTTGCCAGTTCCGCTTGACTTGCTCGCCATGTTGACTGCAATTTGTATGGAATACAGACCTCACAGTCCTTGTTTCGCTTGGTTAACCTGGGCACAGTCTCAGCCGAAGGCCAATCGCTTTTTCTACTACTACTCGGCATGTCTTAGTTTTCTTATTTCACTTTTGGATTTTTGGTCGAATTGTTTGGAACAAAAGCTGCAGCTTTAATGCCATTTTAATTAGGCACAGTCCCAAAGGCAACAAAATAGTTCAAATTTCAAACAAATTGACCGTTGGCTTTAGTTAGAAAGTCTTGCTAAAAGTTGAAAACTTCCACCCCAGACGCTGCTGGACTCGAGCTAAACGCACTTGCTCAAACACGATGCACCACTTTGCACAGAATATATGCACATACACGACTCACCCACTCAGCCAGGCACTTGGACTTTGCCCATGCCCATGCCCATGCCCATGGACCGGCACCACAAGAGTCGCCCAAGTGGTTGCAGCTCAGCTAAGAAAAATATGTTGGCTTGCTGCCTGTCTGTTAGCCAGTTTGTGAAATCGGCCAAAACTTACGGTAAAAGCCAACTAACTTAAGTCAAAATGTATAACATGCCACGCCCACACTCACATCCATAGGCCGCCCTTTCGCTTGTTTACCTTGAGTCGGAACTCGCCTGCCTGCGTGCGGTTCGACGGGGTGGAGCAACACCACTTATGAGTGGTGCAAGTGCACTTTGCACGTTGTCGTAAGCATTTTAGAATATTTCATTGCATTCGGCTACGCTCGCCAGCGCCGCATTAATACTTGAGCACTGGGACCACCCACCCACTTACTGCACCTAAAGGCCACTTTGGCAGTGGGCGTGGCACATCACTCTGCCTAAATGTTTGATCAAAAATGTGTCTTAAGCAGCCGAAGATGTTTCATTCGATGGCTGCTCGTTTCCAGCTACACTCCACATCAAAATCTAGTTACGGAAATGGTCTCAAATTTGGCAAATAATCAGCTCGAGGTGTGTTGGTGGTGCATGACTAGCAAATATGCCGTACTTGGATTGAGGTGAAATCAGGTAGCTCTCACAGTCAATTGATTGGAATGGTGCTGGAAGTAGAAACTTTTGACATGCATATTCAAAATATACAAAAAGAACAATTTCAATTTAGCTGAAATATTTAATGGATGAGTTGATGAATTTTTCCAATTATAATGGATATATTTTCATTATATTTATTCTTCTCCTATTATGTAGAAAAAGATAAAATGCATGACAATATTTTGTTAGCTGGTAAAACTTTATATATAAATATATATATATATATTTTTTTTTTTTTTTTAAATTCTGATGTCTATTATGTTATTATAAACAGATAAAAAGCATGACAATAATTTGTTAGCTTGTAAACCTATTAGTCCATATAATTGTTGTGCTGTTAAAATTTCTGTAAATTTCCGTATAATATATATGCTGATTGTAATGGAACGTGTCGTCGTATGATGAAGGCGAAGAAACACTGCTATCACCAATATGTTTATCGATATACATATATACACGTATATACATACATGCATACATACATACCTAAACATATACTAGACGTGGCTCGGGTAATGGCGGGCGGAATCCTCTTGTTCCCTTTGGCTCTGTCGGCGTGGGCGTGGGTCTTGCCATACCGTGACCATACATACACAAACTTTAAATTTTTAGGATTCCTGGACAAATGACATAGGCTCTAGACGGCACTAGTACAAACAAGCGGACGAGAAATGAAACGAACACGGACAGTTAGACAGACGCGGAAGCCGAGGTGGTATTGGCTTCACGCTGTCTTCACCCAACCCTACCATGATCCTCGGTTGCAAATTTTGATCGAAGATCCCCAAAAATGCCTCGACTCTCTCTTTTATGCCAGAATGCTAAAGACCTAGCCTAACATACTGATCTAGTAATGTTTAGCAAAGAAACTCACACGAAAATTCCATGAAGATACATTTATTCTTGCTTTACCAAAAAAAATTATTCTATTCACATTATGTTACTAAGTTAATTACTAATTCTAGGTGCTTATATTCCTTTCATGTGCTTCTTGTTATATTAATTACTTTTGTATTGATATATATCTATATATATGTGTATGTCATTCTGCACGAATTTTAAAATTAAAAAAAATATATATAAGTAATTATAAATATTTAACAATATACCAAAAATTCTAATCCACACTTTAATTCAATTGTGTGGGATATTGTTAAATATAAAATTTAAAATATAGTTTTATTTTATAATTTCCATTTTTTTTTTTTCTGTATTTTTATTTGTATCTTATTTTTTTTTTTTTTTTAATAATTCATTTTCTAAAATTCATTTACTTCAATTCTTCTTTTATTTCATTTTATTTATTTTATTTTTTTTCTATTTTTCTTCTTGTATTTTATTGGGTTTATTTAATTATATATATCGGGGCATGATAGGGAGGGGGAGTAAAGGGGTTTATTAAGCACTCACAGTTGTTTTTGTTTTTTTTGTGTCCACCGATGAAAGGCCTTTCTTCGTGATGACTGCTGCTGCTGGATGGAGGTTTGGCTTTGGGATTTTAAATTTTTATTTAAATTAATCACTATCATCTTTTCATTTTAGTTTTTTTTTTTTTTTTTTTTTCGTTTGTTTTTTTTTTGGCTATTATTAATCTTATTATTACGTCTTATTTACAAATTTATTCATTTGAGTAGTTAAATTTAATTTTGAATTTTCTTTTAACTAGAGTTTTTTTTTTTTTCTTCAGTGTACTTGTAATTTTTATGTATGCATGTGCATATTCACTTTTTCTTTTCTTTGTTCTGCACCTACATACTTTAATATACATACATATATATATAAATACATATATATGCACACGCTGTTCACACGACCATTTTTTGGGGGGGTCTATTTAGATTTCTTTTTTTTCACTTATTTAGCACCGTTTATAATTTTAAATTCTTTTCTCACTACTCTAGTTTATATATATTATACTCCTCGCCGTCCTTGGTCTGCTTCTCGGTTTTTTTTCAGGGGCATTTTTTCATATAGCCCTAACCTCTGCACAGCGTTTACGTGCGACCTTTTGCTGGCCTAGAGGTTAGGGGTATACTTCGGACTGAAATCAAAAGAGGAACTTAGTCCCACAAAACTGAGTTTTCTATTTTATTAATTTGTCATTATTTACCTTAGATAATTTGTCTACTTGCGCACTTTTTGTTGCCTCCGGCAATTAAGCGCGTGCGGCTGCGCAAATAAATCTCACCGACTGAACAGCAACAGCTGTTGGTGACAATGGGCCAAATTGAAATTCTTTATTTCTTTTTTTCTTGTCAGCCACAAGAATAATTTTTGTTTTATAAAGATGTTTAATATATATATTTATATATATATATAGATATAAATGTTTTACTCTTCACGCCGTGGGTGTTTTGTGCAGAATGTGGAGCGGAAAAAAGACTGAATGGACAACGTGACCGCGTTTTATACGCCCACATTCCAGTGTTCTTTTCTTCAGTTGTTTCGCTCTCTTGGGAAGCTTCGGGCAACGGGATACAATTTGAGTGGATTTCTCCCACTGTGTCCGAAAAGTTCTAGTGAAGCGCAAGCTTAGCGAAAGCTCGATCGCTAAAGCTCCGCCTGTCCCAAGCTCACTGACATTGCAGCGCAGGCGACAATGTTGTCGCAAACGATATGCGCTGCAATTAGCAATCTCGCATATTTGCGACCATTACACCACCCGATAATATACCCCGTCAGACAGGATATTAGCGGGAATTAGCTCCGAATATCTTTGGCATGGTAAGTACCTACTTCTTGGCCTTGCAGGTTCTCAAGCAGATAGTAACAGTTTCCTAATTTTTTCTTGATTCGACATTTTAGAAACTGAGGCCCTAGTTTGGCATTAATATTTTGCGAAAATTTACTCAAAGCAAAATTTCTTCGAAAGACTTCTTGCCCTTCTTTAAAGGTGACCGATTTAGCTCTGAGATTATATTGGCCTGCGTTTCGTTCATATGCTCGACGGATATTAATCTGGATATCATGTCTCAATAGAGCCAGGTTGTCTGATCTAGACATCGGTATTATTGGCTCTTGGAGCAAATGTAAATTTTTCAATAATTTATAGTCCGCTCCGTGTGTTATCATATCGAGTCCAAAAAGTGCTCGGTATGGTGAACAATTTAGCGATTGATGCAGACCTGAGCGTAACGCACATGAAATGCTCGTGAGATGAACATCCCATTCAGTTTGATCGTTTTGCAAGTATGAACGAATCGCTGCTAACAACGAGCGGTTTACACGTTCGGCCGCATTACTCTGTGGTGAGTAAAGAGCGGTGTATACGTGTTTGATGCCTAATTCCGTTAAAAAGGCGTTCAATTCTTTAGATTTAAATTGAGTGCCATTATCACTAATGATAGTTTCAGGGACCCCAAAACCATGAAAGATGTGCTTTAGCAGATACTCTTGAATCTTTGCAGACGTGAACTTCTTTAGTGGACATAGCCAATGGTACTTGCTAAAATGGTCCAAAACTATAAGCAACCCTATATGACCTTGTTTACTCCGAGGATATGGTCCAAGAAGGTCAATGTATAGTCTTTGAAACGGCCTATATGAAGGGATGTGATCACCCATTAGGGGTTGCAATGTATAATTAGGGGCTTTACTTTCTTTACAAGTATCACATGCGCGAATATAATCTCTCACATCTTTTGCTAGGCCTGGCCAAAAGAGATGCCTACGTAACTTTTCTATGGTCTTTTGCATTCCGGCATGAGCTGACGTACAACTATTATGGGCTTGTTTAAGAGCACTTGCTCGAAGGCTCTCGGGGACCCAGAGCTTCCAAGACAGTTTTTCTTGTTCTTGCTGCCCATTTGCATGTTCGGTACGAACATATAAAAAGTTTCCGACCACTTTCAGATCGGGAAATCGAGACTTTTGCTCGGAATATTTCTTTATGAGGTCTGAATAGGAGTTCTCTAAAAATGCATTTGATGTGAGGTCTATAATCGAGTTCATATCGAGTTCTGATATTTCATTTTCGCTTAGGCGTGACAGTGCATCTGGGACTACATGATCTCTACCTTTTCGATGGCTAAAAGTAAATTTAAACTGCTGTAAACGGAAAATCCAGCGAGCTAGTCTACCAGAGATATTCTGCTGCCGCATGAGCCAAAGCAAGCTAGAATGATCGGTAACCACTTCGAATTCTTGCAGTTCCAAATAGCATCTAAACTTCTCAATTGCGAGTATCACTGCGAGACACTCGCGCTCGGTAACGCTATAATTGCGTTGGGAGCGACTTAATTTCTTTGACATAAATGCGATTGGCTTCTCATCATTTGTATCTGAGAGTTGCACAAGCACGGCTCCAATACCAAAATCGCTGGCATCGCAATGTAAATAAAATTTCTTGCTAAAATCGGGATTCGTTAAAATTGGAGCAGTAGTCAATACTTTCTTTAGCTTATCCATAGCCATTTGTGCTTCGCTAGGCCATATAAATTTCGACTTCGTCGAGAGTACATCAGTAATGGGGCAAGTAAGATCTGCGAAATTATGTATAAATCGTCTGTACCACCCACACACTCCGAGAAATCCCCGAACTTGCTTTAAGTTCTTGGGCGGTGGCCAATTAACTATACACGATACTTTGGATGGATCTGGACTAATACCTCCACTTCCAATTACATAGCCTAAGTAATTAATGCTTGTAACGCAAAAATGACTTTTATCTATATTCAGAGTTAGATTCGCTTTTCGAAATTGATCCGCAAGGCGAACTAAAATCGACAAATGGGATGGAAAATCTTCTGAGACAACACAAAGGTCATCCAGGTATCCAAACACACAATGCCTCAGATCTGGTGGAATAAGCTGGTCCATTAAACGACACATTGTAGAGGGGGCATTGCACAAACCAAAGGGCATAACCTTAAACTGATATAGAGGGCGACCTGGGACTGTGAATGCAGTCAACTGCTTAGACTCCTCAGTGAGTTTAATTTGCCAGAAAGCATCCTTCAAATCTAACTTCGAGATGAGGTTTGCTTTAGGTAATCGCGAAAATATTCCATCTATGCTTGGCAAAGGATACGCGTCCTTTTTAGTAGCATCATTGAGTCTGCGAGCATCTAAACATAACCGAACTTTATTTGGCTTTACTACAAGGCGCATGGGTGAACTCCAAGGGCTAACAGAAGGTTCAATCACATCCAACTCAAGCATTCGATCAATTTCTTGATACAAAAGCTTTTCTACAGCAGGACTGACTGGATAGAACCTTTGTTTCACTGGCCTGGCGTCTCCAATGTCTATGTGGTGCTCTATAAGTGACGTACGCCCCAAGCTATGAGACGCATTTGGAAATAATCCTTTTACTAGCTCTAGTTGTTGGATCTCTGTCTTCGTTAGAGGGTATGAATTTTCGTGGGAATCCTTCTTGCTTGTACCAGATATCTCTATAGCATTAATAATGTCTGGTGCAAGACGAAAGGTTCTCCAGAAATCATGTCCTAAAATGAGATTCTGCTTTATGCTAGGAATAATATATAATTTCATTGGATTTGTGACACAGTTATATGTCAGTTCTACGTCTAAAAATCCAATAATGGCTTGACTTTCTCCACCGGCTGTTTTTGCTTTCGAATTGATAGGCTTAAACTCCGACAACTTCGAGAAATCTTGAGTTGCTAACTTCGAGCCTACACAACTAATATTCGCTCCAGTATCTAACAGACCAAGTTCTGTATAAGTTAAGAACGAAACTTCAGCATAGCTACGAAGGTCGGTTGTATTATTAAAAATCGTAGAGATTTGCAATTTTCGGTTTGTCTTTACCTCTGTAAAATATGACTTCAATCTTTGAGTTCGCTTGCTAACAGCAGGCAAATTATCTTGGAATATTCGATTTCGAACTTCTACATAATTTTGTAAACGTTCTTCGTATGGACGAAAACGAATTGAAGGTATATTCGATTGCAAGGTTTGCAACTCGGGTATCTCTGTATCGGCGCTTTTGGGTTCTACATTTTCGTGGGCATCCGGCTGTTGACGGATGCCTTGTGCCGGTTTTCCGACTGTCCTTGAAGGCAAACTTTGCACTGTGGTTTATATACATTGGGCTGTCCACAACCGTAGCAGAAAATGCGACGTTCAGCTAGACAATTTTCCCAGATGTGGCCTATTTCTTCGCAGTTCCAGCAACGAAGTTTTTGATGAGAGGCGCGTATAGCTGCAAGCTCTACATCCAGTGACTCGCCTTCTACATCATCAGCTGTTTCTTCAACAGCATAAACTTGTCGACGCTGTGTTATTGGCTTTGCCTGATTAAAACGACAGCTAGTCTCATGCGCTAAATTTTCGCTCATTTGTACTAAGCGGCGTAAATGTCCTACAGAGTGAACTGGCTGGTATAATAACTTCTCTCGTATTTCAGGGAGTAAATTATTCTTCAATATCTCCATTAATTCTTCTTCTGCTACCTTGAGTGAAGACTTATCAATAAGTGAGGCTACAGATTCATAGAAAGTTGAAAACGACTCTCCTGGTTTTTGCTTCCGAGCTCTGATCATCTCCATCTTCATAAAACTTGACCGATAGTCATCATACTGTTGACGAAGGGATGCACATAGGTCGGACCAAATAATATGGTCAACTTGTTTATGGTATCTCCAATACCATGATCGAGCCTTCCCACTAAATAACACATGCATATTCTTGCACATGCCTGTGAAATCACTATCTAATGTCTCATCGGTTAACGATTTAATGCGATATATAAATTCATTAACCCCTAATCCATCTGATGAACCATCGAATTGAACTCCCCACTTTTGCATAATATCAACGATCCTTCGACTATTCAAGGAGCAAGCACCTATTGATGGGGACTCGCGACTATTCGCTACCGGCAACGGTTCGATAGGTGTAGGGCGATTGTTTATTGATAGCGAGGACATGACCCTAGTAACGGTTTCTTCAATCATTGTCTGAATAACATTGTAGTCCGGTTGCTGCGATCTTTGAGGATTCGAGCCACGAAATGGCCGAGTACCTCTGGGTCTTCCCCTAGTAGTTCTGGGATGCGCGGCTTCAGCTTGACTCGGGCTCTGGCTCGCATCTAAAGCTGATGAATGTGCGCCACTAGCATTCAACGAAGCAGCTTCTTGTCCATTAGCTGTATTGTTCGCCTCTGCTAGTGCTAAAGTTCTGGCAAGATTTCTAGTTGTAACTCGACGAGTTACTGGAGCTAGTGGCGGAGCTGTCTCGTGCCTCCGAGAGGGTGAGCAATTGCCTACTACCAGCTTCATGTGTTGTTTGTCTATTGGTGTCTGGCAGGTATAACAGACGGTATTTTCTGTCAACCACGCCTCCACGCAGTTTTTGTGAAAAATATGCTGACAAGCTAATAAATAGCAAGGATATGTATCGTCCATTTCTGTCGCACATAGTGCGCATTTATTCTCTGCACTACCTACAGATGCGGCATGCGGCGGTGTATTTATAACTGGCATATTAATAAAATGTTTTGTTAAATTTGACTATTAATGGCATAGAGAGAGAGAGAGAGTCGAAGTATTCTTACAAGTCATAACTGTTCCGATTTATTTCGTTTTGGGCTATTGAAACTAAATCTAGCAGGTATTTACAAATTGACTATCGCTACCACCAAAAACTATACTATTCGGCAAGGGAATGCACAGGCAGCATATCTCCGAGTTCCAGACAATAGTACACTTAAAGACGCAACGACAACAACTTATCAACACACAACTAGCATTGCTTACTGCTTCTACCATTTTTCGGTTAAGTAAAGAAAACCCTCTAGGGATAATCAGTATTGATATCCTAGCCGAATACACAATATTCTGGAATTATTCAGAGAAGTTTTTCTAAACTAGATTGAATGGTGGCTTCATCCACAGCAAACAAAAACGAGCAACAATTGTGAGGGAAGATGTTCTTTTCCTAAGCAGAGATGCTTTGATTCATTTTAAGTTGAAAGATGCTTCAAGGTGTCTCAGTCTGCGATCCAGGCTTGAATCCAGCAGCTTCGTAGTACCTATGAAAAACAAATCTATACCTCTCAGCAGTCGCTGTTGCGATAGCTAGACCAACCAAGTCTAAGTCTATTTCAGCAATACAGGCTACTGAGACAACTAGTATTCTCACAAAAGGGGTGCTTTGTATAACTACTACTCCATATAGAAGAAGTGGCTATACATGAAAAATTCGGTTCACTGAAAGCGTATGGTCTCTCAGTGCCCCACGTTGGGCGCCATAAAATTTATGTAATGGAACGTGTCGTCGTATGATGAAGGCGAAGAAACACTGCTATCACCAATATGTTTATCGATATACATATATACACGTATATACATACATGCATACATACATACCTAAACATATACTAGACGTGGCTCGGGTAATGGCGGGCGGAATCCTCTTGTTCCCTTTGGCTCTGTCGGCGTGGGCGTGGGTCTTGCCATACCGTGACCATACATACACAAACTTTAAATTTTTAGGATTCCTGGACAAATGACATAGGCTCTAGACGGCACTAGTACAAACAAGCGGACGAGAAATGAAACGAACACGGACAGTTAGACAGACGCGGAAGCCGAGGTGGTATTGGCTTCACGCTGTCTTCACCCAACCCTACCATGATCCTCGGTTGCAAATTTTGATCGAAGATCCCCAAAAATGCCTCGACTCTCTCTTTTATGCCAGAATGCTAAAGACCTAGCCTAACATACTGATCTAGTAATGTTTAGCAAAGAAACTCACACGAAAATTCCATGAAGATACATTTATTCTTGCTTTACCAAAAAAAATTATTCTATTCACATTATGTTACTAAGTTAATTACTAATTCTAGGTGCTTATATTCCTTTCATGTGCTTCTTGTTATATTAATTACTTTTGTATTGATATATATCTATATATATGTGTATGTCATTCTGCACGAATTTTAAAATTAAAAAAAATATATATAAGTAATTATAAATATTTAACAATATACCAAAAATTCTAATCCACACTTTAATTCAATTGTGTGGGATATTGTTAAATATAAAATTTAAAATATAGTTTTATTTTATAATTTCCATTTTTTTTTTTCTGTATTTTTATTTGTATCTTATTTTTTTTTTTTTTTAATAATTCATTTTCTAAAATTCATTTACTTCAATTCTTCTTTTATTTCATTTTATTTATTTTATTTTTTTTCTATTTTTCTTCTTGTATTTTATTGGGTTTATTTAATTATATATATCGGGGCATGATAGGGAGGGGGAGTAAAGGGGTTTATTAAGCACTCACAGTTGTTTTTGTTTTTTTTGTGTCCACCGATGAAAGGCCTTTCTTCGTGATGACTGCTGCTGCTGGATGGAGGTTTGGCTTTGGGATTTTAAATTTTTATTTAAATTAATCACTATCATCTTTTCATTTTAGTTTGTTTTTTTTTTTTTTTTCGTTTGTTTTTTTTTTGGCTATTATTAATCTTATTATTACGTCTTATTTACAAATTTATTCATTTGAGTAGTTAAATTTAATTTTGAATTTTCTTTTAACTAGAGTTTTTTTTTTTCTTCAGTGTACTTGTAATTTTTATGTATGCATGTGCATATTCACTTTTTCTTTTCTTTGTTCTGCACCTACATACTTTAATATACATACATATATATATAAATACATATATATGCACACGCTGTTCACACGACCATTTTTTGGGGGGGTCTATTTAGATTTCTTTTTTTTTTCACTTATTTAGCACCGTTTATAATTTTAAATTCTTTTCTCACTACTCTAGTTTATATATATTATACTCCTCGCCGTCCTTGGTCTGCTTCTCGGTTTTTTTTCAGGGGCATTTTTTCATATAGCCCTAACCTCTGCACAGCGTTTACGTGCGACCTTTTGCTGGCCTAGAGGTTAGGGGTATACTTCGGACTGAAATCAAAAGAGGAACTTAGTCCCACAAAACTGAGTTTTCTATTTTATTAATTTGTCATTATTTACCTTAGATAATTTGTCTACTTGCGCACTTTTTGTTGCCTCCGGCAATTAAGCGCGTGCGGCTGCGCAAATAAATCTCACCGACTGAACAGCAACAGCTGTTGGTGACAATGGGCCAAATTGAAATTCTTTATTTCTTTTTTTCTTGTCAGCCACAAGAATAATTTTTGTTTTATAAAGATGTTTAATATATATATTTATATATATATATAGATATAAATGTTTTACTCTTCACGCCGTGGGTGTTTTGTGCAGAATGTGGAGCGGAAAAAAGACTGAATGGACAACGTGACCGCGTTTTATACGCCCACATTCCAGTGTTCTTTTCTTCAGTTGTTTCGCTCTCTTGGGAAGCTTCGGGCAACGGGATACAATTTGAGTGGATTTCTCCCACTGTGTCCGAAAAGTTCTAGTGAAGCGCAAGCTTAGCGAAAGCTCGATCGCTAAAGCTCCGCCTGTCCCAAGCTCACTGACATTGCAGCGCAGGCGACAATGTTGTCGCAAACGATATGCGCTGCAATTAGCAATCTCGCATATTTGCGACCATTACATGATGACTGTGCTAAACTGGTTGAAAAGGTTGTTTGTTATCTTTTGAGAACAGTATTTAATATAAGGAATGCAGAAATTGAGCTGACATACAACAATCTTTCGCATAGACGCACTTCACTCGAAAGCACTCACAAAAACACATTAAGAGACTTCCGTTGTCCAAATCATACAAAGGTTGTTGTTGCTTGGGTGGCTGGTACCACAGCCGGGGTCACTAAAAAATTCCATTTATAAACGGCAACCGTATTAAACCAATCTCATCTCCGGTTGTTAATGACTCGCTGAGTACGAGAGCAAGAGCTTTAAGCACCCCAAACAGCCGAAGCTGTCAGTCCCTCAACAGGCTCTTCAGACTTTAACCAGCTGCAAAACGATTCACGCATTGGCCGAGACACTGACACAAATGAAATCTGACGAAGCCGCCAACTGTCCGCCATGAGTGATGGCATTGCTCATGTGGGACTGGCTGCCTGATTGGAATTCGCAGGTTGTCGCTGGCTGCTGCAATTGTTTGGTGACTATCGCCAGCACAGCGACCGCAAATTAGTGCTAAGTGCCCCCCACAGGGCTCTCTGATCCAGTATGGATTTTCTTTGGCTCAACCCGGACTGCTTTAGACGCGGCGGCAATGCGTGGCCAACGTGTTTCATTTGTTGCGGCAAGATTTGAAAGTTGATTAATGAATACGACAACATTGAGAAAGGCTGCAGACAGAGAGGCAAGGCACAAGCATCGTTTGCTTACAACATCCAGTCCGAGCTGACCAGACGCGATTCGGGCGAGTCGCCGGAAATGAATAAAGTGTGAATTTTTGTGTTTTTTCACTGCAATCTCATTCTTTCTTGTGTCTCTCAATCTCTCGCTCCCTCTCACTCTCACTCTGCCTTTCTCTGTTTGCAGAATGCAATTTTGTGATGAAGAAAAATTGATTGTCGTCGAGTGGAGGAACAAGAAGAAGGAGAAGAAAAAGTACAAAAGAAAAACACCGCCGCAATTGTAAAATAAAAGAAAATCCCAGACTTTGCCGAGTAGATTCATGAATAAGGCAAGTCCTAGTCCAACATCGAAGGACGACAGGCGGCAGCCGCTATTGCAACCCTAAAAAAAAAACTTAATATTTGTTCAAATTGCGGCAAAGAAAAATCGTTCATTCTAAAGTTCAATAGTGCGTAAAATAAATTGTTTCCGTTTTTAATATGCCAGAGCAAAACAGAGCGAGAGCGAGAGCGTGTGCGAATGAGAGAGAGAGAGAGAGGGAGAGGGAATGATGGAGCGAGCTTTCGCTTAAAGCAGAACATTTGGCATGTAATTTCGATTCAATTTAAGGGACTCATGCTTTATGCAGCAACTGATAATCAATTTGTCACTTTGGCCCAGTGTTTTGCATACCAAAACTCAATTAAATGGAGCACACACGCACACGCATGCATGTAAGGACAAATGTTGTTATATGCCCATACAGATACAGTTACATTAAAATTTACATTTACAGTTGCATTTAGAGTTTGTCGCCCGCCGCCCGCCGCCCGCCGCCTGCTGCCGGCAGCTGCGACCATCGCGACTGTAAATGCACAGATTTATGCGCTTCGGCATCACCAATGTCCATGCATATACATTATAGATATATAGATATATATGTATATATGGCTCTATGTGTGGCTATATGCAAGTAGTATATTCTACAATATTTTTGCATGAATTATGAATTGTGTAAATTGTGAGCACACACTAACACAGTCACGCCTATGCGATGCGATATATTGAGCCGCTTGTCTGTGCTTTCGGGGCACTGGATACGTAAGTGTTGCCAAGTGGCGTGTAGGCCAAACCGCCGCGCCAGCTGCGCGCTTGGCCAGGGTAACCCGAACGAGGGACACATAATTTTACAGCCGGAGCCTACAGAGTACAAAAATTTAAATCACTGCGTGGCCTCGAGTGCTTTTTGTTACAATTTACGCTTTATGGGTGACATTTTACAATTTACTTGGTCGCAAAAGCACTTTGGCAATGTGTATGTGTGCACATGTGTGCGTGTGTGTGTATGTGTGTGTGAGTGTGTCTGACTCAAAGCGAAATGGCCAATATAAATTATACAGTTATGTGCAGTTACTGTGACACTGTCTATTGCCTATGTCGCTGCAGTTCGTTATGTCCCTCCTCTGCCAGCAGACCCAAAAAATTTCTAGCGCCATAAATATGATAGCTTTTTTGAATCACCGAAAGTAAAAGATCAATTAACGTCACACACAGCAATTTAAAAATAAGTAAAAGTATTCTTAAAGTGCAGAAATAATATAATTCTAGTACGTATTTAAATTGTATCAAATTAAATATTTAGTTAAATATTTTCAGCATCAATTTAATTTGTAATTTCTTCTTACTTCGTGATCCTAACAATTATTGAAAATATTGTTGTTATCCTAGGGATAAGGAAGGCAAACTGTGTCTAACTCGGTTTAACTTGCCGATGCAAAGGTAAAATTGAATAAGTTAATTTCATGAAAAAAATTGAATTTACTGTTTTCTGAAACTCAACTGTTTAGCAATATATAGACTTAAAAACTCCTATTAGTTGTCCATAGTTGGTAAGTAAGTTAGTAATTAAGTCAAATCAAGCTTTTCTTCCAACACTTCGTAAGTTCAAATTTTGTAAAAAACACAGAAAAACCCTTAGCTAAGCAAAAATGCTCAATGGATGTTATTTAAATTATTGGTTTTCACATCTGTGTAACATTATTAATATTTTAATATTAATATTTAAAAAAGAAAAACTATCTTGTAATACATATATATGTTTTAAAAAAATTTTAAAAGGTTTTTGATATAATTAAACATGTTTAAGGAATAAATGGCACAAAAAAGGATATATTCTAATGTTTAAATTAAGTCTAAGTAATTTATTTTTTTATTTATTTATTAACAAGTTTGAGTTTTATTGAAATTAAAGCTAACTAAAGGTTAAGCACTGGCAGCTGAGGACTTCGGCTTAGAAGTAATTTAAAATGCTCAGCTCCCATTGAAAATGGGAAATCAGGGTATTATGGTTTTGTTAAAAGTATGTAACAGGCAGAAGGAGGCGTGGCAGACCCCACAAATTATATTAATTCTTAATCAGGGCGACGAGCTGTGTCGATTTAGCCCTGTCCATCTGTCAGAAGATAAGATAAGATAAGAAGAAGCTAGAGACTTGAACTTAAAACTGTAGGCGCGTGCAGATCGAGTTTGTTTCAAAACATCGATAACTACTTCCGTTTTTGTGTTATCGATTAAAAACCCTTTCGAAAATCAGTTAAAAAATTATATCTCCTGCATCTTCAGAGCAAGCAATTACAACACTAGACCTAATGAACTTATTTTAAAATAGTTCTGTGGAAGACCATAAAATTTAAATATGAAAACTCATGAAAAGAATATTTATATATAAATATATCTATATAATTATAAATATGTATATACATATTTATATATATTATTTAAATTAGATATATGTGAAAGCACATGCTGAAAATTTTGCACTCTTCGTAGCGTATTGTCCAAAAAATTCAAAACTGATTGCCTTTGAAAGGATTAGCTTTCAGTTCTTATATTAATGTCATCAATATAGTGTTAATTGCAATCGTATCAAATATCCAAATACTTGATATTATTGAACTATTCCATTTGCCTTTCCGATATGATGATGTGATAATCCACATTTAATTACAAATATTCAAACTGGCCATTAGGTTTTGGCTTTGTCTGGTGAAATTTTGCTTATTCAAGTTATTTCACAGTAAGAATGGCCCATTACTCACACAAAGCATTGGCATGGCCATTCAGCAGTCGCTATTACTTGACATTCATCATAATTCACAGCAACACACAATGGAGGAACTGTGTAAAACAATGAGAATACGTCCTGTTGGCGCACTAAACGAAAGTTTGTTAATTCAACATTTCTAATGCGAGTTAAAATTGGAATGTTTATCTGGTATTTACTTTGGCATTTTGCGTTCTCTATTATCTCAGCTCTTTTACTCTTATTTAGAGAATTATGAAATATTAGGCAACTGTGCAGTAGTATATGTATTATATAGAGCGAATCAAATTATTTGAACATGTTTCTGAGCAAACAAATAATATTTTTCTTGCTCGACTCATAATTGGTTGCTATAAGCTCAGCGCCTACGCATTCATGTTGGAAAATGATTAAATTGTTGTAAAAGCAATTAGTTAATGACTTCAAGAGTATTGCATAGTCTCTCTTGGAGTGTGTTTTTTATTTTTTTTATTTGTGATTTGCCCGACTGTCCGGAAAACCTTTTTAGTGTTTATTTGTGTTGGATTTATATTTGCCTAACAAGAAGGTTAGTTTATGCATTTTTGTTTATATTTTATTAATTTCTTGTTTTTTGTGCGGTCCGAGCATATTTTAATTAAAAATATTAATAATTAGCATAGCAAAAACCTAAAGCCCTAAGCTGGCCCTAAGCGAGGCTGGAACGAAACTTGCCATTGTGGGCTTTGGTCATATCTCAGTAATATACATTAAAGGAGCATAAAAATTCATTACGTTGGCGGCAGTTGCCAAACAAATTATCGTTAGCCAAGTTAAAAGCCAAATTGTGGCGGTCGCCGAACAACAACACCGAATGAAAATGTCGCACTGCAGCCCAAGGAAAACAACGCACAAAAACAAGAAGAAAAAAAAAAAACACAGAAAACACTAAAACAGGCCACAGCCCAAAGTGTTTATCCACACAATTTTCAACAAGCCAGGAATGTGAGACCAAGAGAGAGAGAGAGAGAGAGAGTTGGGAAATGGATTCAGCGGTCACATGCTGCTCCTGTTTATAGGGATATATATACACAAACATATATGTATACTGACGCTGGAGCTCATCAAGCAGCTGAACTCCCTGGCTGGGCACTTATGTATTTCCATTATCTGACACACCTATTTAAACATTTAAAGCGCCGAGTGTGACCCCCATTAGGCGGCACCTTACCAAGCAAGACCCACTCGCCCCAAAATGTGCATAAATATTTCACTTATTTCGTTTTTACTGCAAGCTCTCAACAAATATATGCGAGTGTGTGTGTTTATGTTTCTTGTTGTTGGCTGTGCTTTTTGGGTCGTCTTGAGCATGGGGACATCAATTTATTTAGTGCGACTCCGAAGCAACCGAATTTGCACATTCCGGATATATAACTGGCGCATGACCGAGCCATGCGCCATCGATGGATGAAATAGTCTGGGCTGGGTGGCAACTTAAGACTGCCGGCAGAAAGGTGTTTTTGTTTAAAGCATCCTCATTAAGACTCGGTCTACGTTGTTTTGTCATCATGTTGGGACCTGCTTGTTGTGCTGCGAACCTCTTTCAGTCGCTGGGCGCACTTGACTCTTTGGCAAGGGGCTGTGTTTGAGCTTGCGTGTCCTTGATTGAGCAAGGATTTTAGGAGCATCTTTACTTATTGACCCTTCGTCTGAGCCTGTCTGTCGACCCAATGTGTGTCCCATTGTCTGCCACTTGCTTATAGGTACAGGCAGCCATTTAATAAGAGTTTACTGCATGGCTTGTTTCACAACTCCAAGTGGCCAGTGCTCGATGTTAGCCTCTTTGCTTCTCTGCTACTCTTGACGTATTTAAATACATGCTTAAGTCATTTAACTTCATCCACTTGACCCATACTCGACTGCCAGCCATGGGCATTCTTCATAGCTAGTCTCAGTTTCTCACTCATGTGCATTACCCATACGCCCCGTATACTCGAAATATCTAATTGGCTCAAACAATGCCCTAATTTTCTGCTCAGTCGCGGGTAGCGACAGACTCAGCCACAAGAACAACAGGCGTAGTAAACAATGCGCCATTGTATTGTCTTTACATACATAAACAGAAGTCATGCCCACGCTCACACACAAACACACACAAACACACACAAACACACACAAACACACCCACACACACAGACTTGCACTTCATTATGAGGAGATATTTTTAGACTCATTTCGGTTAAAGAGGCTTAAGCACGTTATAACTTTACCCTTCACCCCAGCTAACTTGCCCATTGTTATTTGCCCAGCTATTGTTAGTGTTGTTGTCGCTATTGTTGTTGTTGCTGCTGCTGCGACTGCTGCTGGTGCTGCTGCTTCTTGTGACGCGAACGCTGCAGAGTCCAATTTGACGCTGATTTACCTAACAAGCGCCAGAGCACAAAACAAAAGACAAAGGGTAGCGCAGCGGGCAACAGGGAATAAACTTTTCGTTTTCATTTAAAGTGATTTTAAAAATTTAAAGGGCAATTGTCTTGACGCTTACACACATCCGCACACACACACACACTCGCAGAGAAAGGAGCTGTCCTTATGGGCTGCAAAGACAAAATGGCCCTTAGCTCGCCTTTGCCTCGCGAGCGCTTGCATGGCTCTCATTGTTTACGTCACTTTTGTTATTATGCACACTTGTTGTTGTTGTTGTTTCTCTTGTTGCTGTTGTTGATGTTGTTGCATTAAAACATATGCAACACGACTCCAGTCTGTGAGACACCAAATACGCTTACAGTAAGCACTCCCCTCTTACAGCAGGTCTCTGCAATGGCAGCTCCTGCAATTCGTTGCCTTTTTTCACATTCTTTAACACGCGCGAATGCATATGTGTGTATTTGTGTAAGTATGTGTGTCTTCTTGTAATGACTGTGACTCTTATGCTAACCAGGACAATGATAATGTCGCATGCTAAATTGCATGCAATTATGTAATTTTCTTGTTTTTGCTACCTTATTTTTCGCTTCCCTGCATGACGACCATTGGTCTCTGGTCTGCATTCTTCTCACTTAGCGCTCATTACTGTCTCCACTGTTGTTGGCCCCAACGCCACACACACAACAATTGAAGCCGTCCTTGTGTCGTTTTCGTATTGTTTCTGTTCACTTTTATACTCCACATACTATTTACGTTTCTCAGTAATTATGACTTAAAATGTTGATAATGAGTGCTCGCTTTTAGACGAGTGTGAGTATGTGTGTGTGTGTGTGAGTGAGTATGCGAATTGCCACATTACTAGTCTTGCACTCCGTTCTGATTAGCATCCTCCACACACTGCACTTTTCCTTTGACTAAGCTGAACCCCTTTTCATTCACGTTCGTTTTCCTCGAATTTCATTTACTTTATCATTCTGGCTTTGCTTTTAATGCTTACTACTATTATAAAGACAGTAGATCTTTGCAGTGAATTGCGTAAAAAAAACTTGTGCTTTCTTGTTCGACATTCTAAGAAATTTTCATGAAATATAATTTCTTAATACGAAAATTATGCTTTGTTCTCTTCTTCTGATGCAAAGCCATCTTCATAAATTCATTTCTGGTAAAGTTATTATAAAATAAGCTGGGATATTGGGATTTATATGATTGTGCCTCACCCAATTAAGAAATATTTAAGAGAATGTTATATGATGGTCACAAAATATTTATTAAGATAAGACTTAAGATATTTTATTTTCAATTTGTGTGTAGAAAGAAGTATGAAATATTCTTAGGCGTACGGTGATGATCATCAGCTGAGGAGTACATCTTCATTTTATCTTATTTTTAACATATTTTTATATATTTTTTCAACAATTGCAAGCATTCTTTACAAACTATAGAAATATAAATTAAATATTTAAGTTTTATATATTTTATACTTGTTGGGTAATTTAATGTTTAGTAATTTTATATATTTTAATTAAATTTATATTTGTAATATATTTATTATTAAATATATTAATTTATTTTTGATTTACTTTAAATTCATATTTTTTCCATTTTATTTAAATTTGAAAATTTCTACGAAATGACAAAGTATTAGTTTATTTTTAGTTCTCAAAATCTTTTTTATTCGAAAGTTTTAAATCAGCAAAATTTTCAGGAATTTTGAGTGAATTTTGTAAAATTTATAAATTTTTCAAAATGAGTCTAGACACATTTTTATATGAATAAATCATTTTTTTAAGCTCTAAGAGCTGAATATATTCTATGGTGTTTTTAAAATATATTCGCACAATTATAAACTTTTAGGTAAAAAAAAAATTAAACAATTTGATTAATCAATTTTTTATTTATTTATTGTGAATGCTCGTTTGATGTAATTTAAATATTTTTGAAAACATTTTCTGTTTGATAACAAAAGCAAAATTTTTCAAAACTCTTAAGTCGTCAGGTAAAAATCAAAATGAATATATTTTAAAAAATTCATGAATTGAGCTAGATTTCTATTTTGTTTTTACATTTTGAATATTATTTTTAAACAGCATTTTTTACTGTTTACAAAATCAGTTTTTACATTCACTTGGAGCTCGTCGACTGACTTTGAGGTGTATAACAGTTTGCAACATTTGGGTACAAAAAATAATGGGAATTTCCCGTAACGGCAGAGCCAACGAAAGTTTTCGAAGATGCCTACAAAAAAATCAAATGCCAACTGAATTCTAGACTTAACTGAGTTTAATTAAATGAATATAATGCAAAACAATAAAAATCTATGAAAATATTGTAGTTCTTTTAATAATAATCAAGAAAAAGTAATTTTAAATGTATTTTCTTTTAGATACTCCTATGAAATTTCAAATTTGTAGCAACATTTCATTAGTTTTTGCGCTCAACTCATCGGCGATTCGGCGCAGTGGCCCGACTTGGTGGTGCACAGTAGAAACTGAGTGGCGAAAAAGAACGAAACGAAGTCACACAGACGAGCGACACACACACACACACACACACACACATACAGAGATAGCAATGGGATATTGTAAATGGCGACGGGAGCGCAGCGACAGCCACGAAGCAGAGAACGAGTGCGAAAACGATGACGACAACGACGACGTCGGCGATAAGAATGCACGATGAGGAGAGAAGAGCAGCGTAGCTCGCATTGGCAGTGGCGAGAAGGAGAGCGAGCAATTCGTGAATATTTTATGAACGAGCGCGTTACTGGGGGCTTGTTCGCTTAGGCGACACAAATAACGGGACTGTGGCAATTGGCAGCCTCGGCTCCTCAGCCTCGTCCTCGTCCTCGTCCTCGTCCTCATCGTCGCTGCAGCTCGTCGCGTGTCGTCGGAGAGAAATGTAGGGAAACGCATCCCGACGTGCTCGCTGCTGTCGTCCTCTTCGTCGTCGTCGTCGTCGTCGTTGTCGTCGTCGTCTTCATCGGTGCCATCGGTAAAGTCCACTGCTTACGCGGATCGCTCGCTGGCAGCGGCAGCGGCTGTCCGCCTGGCATGTTCTGGTCACGATAGCGCTGCCGCTGCCGCCGCCGTCGTCGCAGCAGCGGCAGCAGAGGCGCTTTCAATTTTTGGCCAATGCGTGCGCTGCTGGCGTTCAGTAAGAAAAGCGTCGCCCAACGGTCTAGTACGAAATCGTACCGTACGCTTTGAGTTCTTTCTGTTCTTGGGTAGCCAGCGATGATAAAGTCGTAAAGTCGCATAGTCGTATAGTCGCATTGCTAACTAAAGAGTGTGTGTGCGTTGCGCTCGTCTCTTGATTCGTGCGTTACTTGAAACTGATCAGAACAGCCTAATAAGTAATGATAATTGCTTTTGTAATTTATTCAGCAATTCTGTGAATTTTATAATTTACATATTTAATTTCAATTATTAAATATACTGTGCCATGATCCCTGTCCCTTCCAGTGCATTCAACTGTTTTAGCATTGTATGAGAGATTCCTAAGTAGTTTTTAGCCAGACTGTAAACAATTTCTCGCCATTTTCAAGCCGCAAACTTTGGCGACATTCATTAAACTTCAGCTATGTTTGTTGATTTTGTTTGCTGGCTCTTTACAGCATTTTGCTTGCAGTCACTGACATTCAGTGACTTCTGAAGTTCATTGCGAACTCATCAGAGCGAGCAGCAGCCAGCAGCTAGCAAAATAATTTGCAAACTGTTGAGAACTTTCGAAACGACATTGAGCTGAGGCTCCTCAGCTGAATAAGAATTCCCTTCACTTTTATTTCCTTGCTCAAAACATTGGAATTGAAGCAGTACTCGTCTCGTCTCATACGCTGTCTGGCACACATATAACAGCAATATTTATAATTTCCGCTGCTGCTGTTGCTGCTGCTACTGCTGCTGCTGCAGACACAACAAAAATTGCAAAACGATAAGCAGCATGCAAAATAATTTGCGATTACTGGCTGGCAGGCAAATACATAAGCCCATATCCCATTTCCACAGTCGAATGTAACGTAACGAAAGCCAAGAAGTCGGTGGAAAGGACAACAACAAAAACAAAAAAAAAAACAAAAAAAAAAAAAAAAAAATACAAGCCAAATGCGCTCGTGTTCGTGAATTTTCGGTTGAACAAACACATGAGCGAAAAGCAAAAGAAAAGCGAGCAAAAATTATAAAAATAATAAAAACAACAACTACAAACACACACACACACATACACACACAAAGACACAGCATCGAGTACATAGGCGAAGAGCCATCTAAAGGCAGGGGACGAAGCCACAGTAGGAAAAGTGAAAATATACGGAGAAAAGTTGCACAGAGCGGCAAACATATTTCATAAGTTTACACACACTTGCACGGCCACAGACACATACACAAACACATACATATATAGAGCCATATAAAACATAGCCCGAAGTCAGTTAGAGCGAGTCCAAGTTCCTTGCGAGAGACGGAAACGGATACGAGGGACACAAAGGCTAACGCACGACCTTTGGCACAGAGTTCAGCAACTGCAGCAGAGGACACGGACACAGGGCACAGGACACAGCGGCGAGGTCAACAAATCAATAGAAACAAAGCGCATAGCCAGCAAGCAATTGGCCAGAAGCACATAGAAAAAATATAAAAAATACAAAAACAATATCAACAGCAGCCAGAGTAAAGACACCAAAATTCATTCACAAATTATGCTGGCCATGTCGACTCTAATGATGCCCGCCCCAACTATAGCCATGGGGGCCCCGCAGATCACAATGGGCCCCCACAAGCCACCGGAAACGAAGCTGCTCGCCATACACCCAGCTGCTGCAGCAGCCGCTGCCGCTCAGCAACAGCAGCAGTCCGTGACAGCTGCTCATCTGCAGCACAATGGACAGCAGCAACATGTCCAACAGCAGCAGCAACAGCTGCAACAGCAATCTTCAAATCCACAGCAGCAACATCAACAGCAGATCCTGGGCAGCAACTCCAAGCCAGGTGAGCTATTTCATTTGATATGCATTGAAATTTTAAATAAATACAAATTTTAAAAATAATAAATAAAGAATACTAGCATATATTTAAAATTTAAAAGTAAATGAAATTTGATATATTGCCATTTTTTTCGTGACTGCAAAAAGTGATTTCTCAAAATAATTTATTTGTCTGCTATGCTTTACAAGTGTCAAAAGTTACAAATCTTTTGTGACGCCTTTAAATATATATATATGTAAATAAAAATTTGAATTTTTGAAACTTTTGCAAAAATAAAAATTTTAAATGTAAAAGTCGTGTATATTAAAAATATTTTATTAGCAATAGCAAAAATTTGCGAAATTGCAAATTTGTTTGGGACAATAAAAAGTGATTTTCATACACGAAATATTTCAATTGCCTCCTTTCAATCACAAATGTCAAAAGCTAAATATTTTTTATTTTTTATGAATATTGCAAAACAGTTTTAATAAAACTGAGTATCATCGTGGTATAGGCAGGCAGGTTGAAGACTTCTGCAGATAGCAATCAAAAGTGTCAGCTTCCTGAATTCGTACCTTTTTCCTGGACACAATAAGAACAAGCCTTCAGGCAGACAGGAATAAAAAGTAATTTATAGAAAATTTGTATGCAACCAGGGCAACCAGGGCAGCCAGCGAGCAATGATTTAAAAGCCGAGGCAACCAAGCAACACATTCAATTACACTTCATGCCAGAGCCACTGGCAGCGCCACTGGCTGAGGCTGAAGCTGAGGCTGATACTGAGACTGAGCTGAGAGAGAATTCCAATAAGTCATAATTTTAACAGACACTTTCGGCTCTTATTGTTCTATATTTTTGTGAAAATGTAACCTGAATGGCCAAATTCGTACATTCGTATATTCGTATATTCGCATGCCATGGAAATAACAAGAATTGCACACGCATTCTGAAATGAATTATTGTCGGCAGGCCAGAGTCCGGAATACGGAATACGGAAGCGATGGCATGGCGAGTGGGCCCAAATGTCAAACGTTGGCATTACAAGCATAAATATCAGTTACAATTTTCATATTTGCAACCGCAAATACAGAATTTGATACAGACAGTGAGCAGCCTAGAGCTGAATTATTTTTGGTGTCGAGAGTTGGGCGTTGGGCTGGAGAAACTGCACAAAACGAGGAGATTTACAACTTAAAAACAACTTAGGCCAAAACTTGATAACAAAGCGCAGAGCAGAGCCACCGTTGCTCCGCACCACCGTTGCTAATGGCACAAACTAGATGAGTACACAAATAGTCCAAGCCCCACCCAGTCCCTGGCCTAATCCGGAAGCAACGGCTCAGGAAGCTGCACGAAAACGAAACGTTGGCAGTGCCTGCCCATCGACTCTTGGTGTGTCGACTTAAAACTGTAATGAAAATGAAAATGTAAGAAAATAGAAAATGCAAAATGAAAATATATAGTTAGAATAGTGGAGTGTGTCTAGGTATATTATTAAGCCCGTCTCGCTCAGACAAAGGGCGAAGCGAAAGCAACTTGAAAATGAATTTAATTATGGCAGAAAAAGTGAAAATTCGCACACTTGAGTCTGGCAAGTTTGCCTTTGCGTATGCCAGCTGAGGCGTTGTTGATGAGCCCGAAGAGTGTGAGCAAATTGCTAGACAACACGAAACAGCATAACTGGGAAAAACAAGAGCAGCAAAAAACACTCCAGTAAAGTGAAGTGGCCGTCTACGCCCGCTCGGATACTATGGAAGAAGTTGGCATTGTGGTGGAAAAGATTCGCCAATTGTTTGTTGACTCAAATGACCACACACCCAGCGCACAGTCGCCACTCTCTGATGACAGTTGACTGTGCAATGAGCGACACTTCAGCGCTAATTAGCAGAGCGTTGGCTCCAAATGATTGCAAATTGAAAATTAAGCACGCTGCACATTACCAATTCAAATATATTTGAATTTGCCACAAGCCGAAGCCAAAGCCAACCTCCAGAGTAGAAGCAGAAGCACAGCTTACAGCAGCCAAACAAGACTGAACCTGCGGCCAACTGGTGGCGCTGCCAGCAAACAGCGAATCAGCCAAACAGACGAATGCATTTAAATTTATACGGAGCAAACACATGTACACGCCACGTACATACATATATGGACCGCAGCATACGGTGCATGAACTTTCGAGCAGCACTTGCAAACACATATACACATATACACAGACAGTCACACTCACACACACACACATACACTCACACAGTGGCAGCCAGCAGTTACACCTATGCGACGCTCCAAAAACAAACTCCAAGATCTGAAGTGTTGCTGCTGCAGGTGTGGCAGGTGGCAGGTGGCAGAAGGCAGCAGGCAGCAGGAGCCAAACGTTGCCAACAAGTGCCAACACTGCTGTGTAAAGAAAGAGACACTAACCGACAACAGCAACAACAACAACAACACTTGCAATAACTACACAGCTACAGTGAATTCCACTATGAGCACCGAACTTTTTCTATGCATTGATTGGAATTTGCACTATGTGGAAATTGTGTTGAAATTCGAGAATTTGTTTATTCAAAAATAAAGTAAAAATAAAAAAAACTTTGTAAAGCAATATTTTGTTTTAAATGGAAAACAATTACAGTTTTCCGTAAAACTATTCAATAGCTTTGAAATTCAAGACTGTTTTTTATAAAAATAAAACTGTGTTAAGCAATATTCTATTTTTATGAAAATTAGCTACAAAGCTGGTTCAATAAAATCAAATTCTATCATTAAGAAATATTTTATGTTTATGGAAAAATGTTATAAATTTATTTGTTCAAGACATTTTACTACAAAATACTTAGTTGAACTTTATTTTGTTTTTTAAAAGTAATTCATTTGATACTAAGTAAAATGCAAAATATTTGAGTAGAAATTTTCTTGGGTGCAACATTAATTTTTATTTTAATATCTTTTTTTTACGTTAAGTCTAAGAGTTTCTCCAAAACTCTATTATAAATAAATTAATTAAAAATTTTAATATTATAAATAATAATAATGAAATGTATAAAAAAATATTTAAAGGCTAATTAAAATACCTAATAAATAGTTTTCTTTTATTGACAACTTTATTAACTTGGTTTTCATTCTACAAAAAACTTAAAAACGATTTTTTGTCAGTCGTTGAACAAGATGCGAAATTTTGAATACAATGATTTTGATTGAATTTTTTATATGGGAAAGTGTATTTGTAAAATATTATATTTAATGAAAATAATATATACGAATGAGTTCTGTCCTCTAAAAAGAAACTAAAAATTCCCTTAACAAAAATACGGCAGCATATTAAAAAAATGACGTTTTATGATATTATGTCAGCCACCTTTAAACCGTATCTTTCAAAGGCATTATTTACTGTATTCCGCATTAGTCTCTTATGCTGCGCACTGCACTTGGTTGTGTTTCTTTGACAGCATGCGAAACGGCGTGAACAACTGAAGGGGAGGCTGGTGCTTCACTTTCGCTTTGCCGCTGGAGACGGCGCCAGCAAAACTTTTAAATTGGTTGGCAACACTTGCCACACTCTCACACCCACACACACACATACTTTCACACGCACACAAGAGCGCAATGACAGTCGCTTCACACAGATGCATGTTTGTTTTGGAAATGAATTTGGAAAATTTTGTGCCCGACTCTGCGCGAAAAGCGGACGAAAAAGCAGGAGAAAAGCCAAAGCCAATCGAGGCGGGGCACACGACTGCGACCAGCAACTAAACGTAATTTGCCAGCAAATCATTGGAAAAGCGTTGAGAACAGCAAGAGGTAAAGCGAAATGGCAACAGCCGCCGAAAAGTATGCATTGCTAAATGTGATACATAAATACAGACATACATGTGGGTGTGGGTGCGTGCATGAGTGTGAGTGCGAGTACGAGTGCGAGTGGGTGTAAAAGCCACTAAAGTGAAATGCATTTATCGACCGCAAAGCGTTCGAAATGAAATCTGTTTAAGGGATTTTAATACCCTGGCGAACGTGCTGCCAGTGTGTGAATGTCGAAAGGGCGATGGGTGTGTTTGTGTGTATATAAGTGTGTCTGTGTGAAAATGTATGTGTGAAATAAGGACAGCCAGGCGAACACAAAAAGTCAATGAATTCGTTTGGCGAATTGAAAAATTAATTCAGTTGCCGTTGCTGGCGTCGATAAGTAGAAGAAAAGGAAAACTTTACACGCTGCCGCTCACTTCATGTGTCTTAAACTTTGTGTGTATTTCTCTGACTGTGTATGGGTGTGTGTGTGTGTGTGTTTGTGAGTGAGAGCTTTTTATTTACTAATGATTTCTCATTTCGCTTACGGTATTTCTGTGTTATTTGCGCTTTTTGTCTTACTCCGCGTTTTACAGAAACCATCGAGCCAGCGAGCCACCCACTCGGGCGGGCGCGTTGTAAGCTCTGGAACAGAGGCCAAATTACTCACTGCCGTTGTTGTGGATTTTCCCCATTTTGTTCGTTTTGCTCGGCAACAACAGCAGTAGCAGTAGCAGCAGAAGCAGCAACAACAGTAACAACAAACAGCAAACGACGAGAAGGAAATTAAGCAAAAAGCGCAAAGATTTATTTCGCTTTGATCAAAATTAAATGAATTGATTTTAATACGCCCCGTGGGCAAGATATTTTCTACGTTGGCCAAATGAAAACGCATAAAAAAGGTGCTGCTGCTGCTGCTGCTGCTGGTCGTGGGCGTTGGACGATATATACCATTGCCAAGGGCGTGGCAACAGCCTTGTCTTGCCTCACATTCCAATTGAGCGTGTTGCGTGTGTGTATGTGTGTGAGTCTGTGGGCTCTTTAAGCTGTTCGGTTCGACCAGCCCTGCTTAAAGGAGCACAATCAATTCTGGTTGAGTTAAGCACTTGATGCACAGCATAGAAACGGGCAAATAGAGTTGCGTAAATGATAAATAAGAAAGAGAGAGAGATAGAGAGTTTGCTCAACATTATTACACCATTGCATGGTGAGCACCACACAGACAACTCAACATTGTTTCGCAATTCTGACGAACCTCATTAAATTCAATTCAATTTTACACTAATAAAATATGGTTGCTTGAGATAAAATGCACAAGGTTAGAGAAAAGCTATTATGGAATATGAAATAGAATTGAATTATATTCTTTGTAGATGTTAAGCAATCATCAGTCGGGATGCCCGTCTAGAGTATCAACACTCCTTGCAAAAATTGCATTGCTTTTAATCAAGAAAAAAGGTGGGAAAGGTAATCGAAATGTGAAACGCTCGAAATGAGCACTCAGGCATTATCCATATGTTATCCAAGCTAATAAAATTTTATAGATAATTATAAAAATATAAATATATTAAATAAAAATATATAAAAAATAGAAATAATAAAAATGAAACAATGTTTAATTATATTCTAAGCAAGGGAGGCTAATGATAAACAAAATTATTTTTTTAGAGAAACATAAAAAGAAGAAAGAGCACCAGAGATAGAGAGAGAAAAAAGAGGAAGATAAAGAAGAAAGACAAATAGAGATAAAGAGGTTTTGTGAAGAGATGCAAACAGACAGAAATGCATAAATAGCGAGCGAGAGAAAGAGAGAGAGAGAGAGAGACATACAGATATAAATATAAATAAAGCAATACCCAGAACAGCAATAAATAGAGACAGAGAGAATGAAACGTAAAGAGAAAAAAACCAAGAAAGTGAGAGATATAGATATAGAAAAATGTCAGAGAAGAGGATAGAGAGAGAGAGAGAGAGAGAGAGAGAAAGAGAGAGAGAGAGATCTATATATATATGCAAAGAATCAAAGAAGTGGAACATGATAAGAAGTGAAAGATAGAGAGAGTGAGAAAATGAGATTAAAAAGAGACAGAGAAAAGAGGCAATATGATAAAAAAAAGGAAAAGATTAAAAGAAAGCTGTACTAATACAGGTAAATGTAGATGTTTTATTATGTGAAATGTTCGTATGTCTGTTCAGTTAATATATACTATATATCTATATAAAAATAATATATAATATTGAACAAGTGGAAATTATAATTTTAACTTCAACTTATTATAAAAAACATCAAATTTAGGTCCGAGTATAAGAATAGCAAGTTAGGCTTAGAACTATTCGTGCATTTTAGAAAACGTTATAAAAAATACATAAGAAGCGGTTGATTTAGAATTTTTATTGCTTCATTTTGAAATTTTGGGTTATTTCAGTCTGCCAAATGGCAAATGAAAATTTAACATTTTATTGTTCACTTCAATTGACATTTGGCACTCGCAATCGCATTCGCATAGAAAATGAGGCTCGCACTCGCGCCATCGACATTTGGCTGCCTGCAAAATGTTTTTCACAGTCAACAACAGAAGCGACAGGAACTCAATTTTCAAAATTCAGACATTGGCATCGATGCTGCACTTGTCGTCCCTTGTCCCACGTCTATCCCCCTATCCATGGTCTGTCACTTAGCCCTTTGTTTTCTGCCCCTTTTGGCTCTTGGATTCACCCACATCAAAACTGACTGAGAGCCTACCTAGTTGCTGGGGCGTGTCGCCTGCCTGTGCCTGTGCGTGGCTGTGTGTGGGCCTGGTCAACACTTTGGCACAATTTAAATTTCATGCATTTTTCATTAACGCCAAAAAAGGGTGTCCACTTGAGTGGGGCATCCATTTCATGGCACAGCAACGATACGACGACGTGCTCTATACGGCTTAAGAGACAGCGGAAGCAGGCAGGCAGGCTGGGCAGGCCGGCAGGGCATCTTAAATGGCCAGCTCTTTTACTGCTGCCCATATGACAAACACAACATTTGAGAGCCCGATTCCATTTACATTTTGTACTCTCTCTGCTCTCGCATTGCCCGGTCAGCTCACTCCTCGGACTGTTTGTATCGATTTTGAGTGTCGCCTGCCATTCAGATGGCTTTTATTTCGTATTTATGTGCGGTGCAGACTATTGACCCTCTCCCAAAACCCCTGAGCCACAATGCTTTCGCCACTAACTTTGGCACGTTTAAATGCATCGACAGCAGCAGAGGCTGAGGCAGCGGCTGAGGCAGCGGCTGAGGTGGCGGCTGAGGCGGCGGCAGACACAGCGACTTTCCGGCTACGTGTGCAGTTTTTTACTTAACCCCGTTCAGGCGCACATTGTTCACCTTTTTCTCATTTGGGGTTTTATGCCTTTTCTTGGCTTTGCCATAAAGTCATTTGGCTTTCGCTGATGGAATTTTAGAGTAGTCTTTGAGCAATGGCCATGCGAGCTCGACCGATTGCCAGTGATAAAACGACAACAAAAAATGAAGCAGAGTGGCTGAGCGTAAGCCGAGTTTAATGGGCTGTTGCTACATTTTACAGCATCAACAAAACGCACAGCAAACGGCAACAATGCATACAACAATTTTATGCAAATAATAATTTATGAATATCCAAATATGTAGTTTTGGGGGGCAGCAGCTCATGCTTAAACACTAGCCAACACAAAATAAATAAAAATAAAAATAAAATAAATATACTTGAAAATAAAAGCAAAGTGTAGGTAAATAAAACATGCAGCATGGACGATAGACTACGGACTACGGACTATGGAGCATGGACTATGGAGTATGGAGTATGTTCTATAGACTATATACTATGGACTATAGTGTCCAGTCGAGGATATGGACGCAGGCCATAAAAAGTGCTAAGTAAACACATGTGCGACTTCCCCTGGCCCCTGGACGTGGCCAAACGAATGCCTGCACATAGTGTAAACACATAAATTTATGCATTTTCAATGGAGAACTGTTAGCATAAATTTACGGCCCAAAAAAACCCCAACAAACCAGAGCACAGCTCGTTGCGGGGGTGGCTGAGGCTGAGGCTGTGGGCCGAAGCTGCCAAAGCCAGGCAAAACAAGAGAAACCGAATGTAAAAATACAACAAAAAAAAAAAAAAAAAAAGGAAAGCGTAACAAAACAAAACAAAGCAAAAATAGCGTTAAAGCAGCGCAAAGCAAACAGTCGAAAGCTCGACAAAAAGCAAACAAACAAATAACAAACACAGCAAAAAGGCAACTCAAAACAGAAAAAAAAAAACAAAAAACAAAATACAACGACCCACGGGTCAACAGGCACTGTGGGCGGCGGCATAGACAGTGTGTGGGCGTGAGGCAGTTGCGAAAACTACAAGCAAGCGCCAGCAAATTTCGGTGCTTTAAAAAGGATCACACAAATCCCAATCATTGAATCAATATACAGTGACAAGTGCCTGAGCATTGCTCTCTCTCTCTCTCTCTATTTGTGTCTGTGTGCGTGTGTGTGTGTGTATTGACTGTGAGTGTATGTGCTAGCCATAGCTGTTGCCAATGGTCAAGTGCTGGACTACGAAATGCGCAATGATTTTGTGGCAAAAGTTGGACAACATGAAAAATGCCTGTCGGCTTGTTTGATCAGATATTTAAAAACATTATGGAAACTTTAATTAAAATTAAAAATTGTATGCCTAAATATGATTGATAGTGTGGAAGCTTCTCAGTTATATAAACTGATTATATATATAAGCTTGAGCCTAGAAGCTGAAGAATTCAGATATTTAAAAAATGTAGCTGAATAAACAAATATTAACTATGATTGATAACATAGTAGCTTCTCAGAGTATATCGTAGTTGCATTGCTTCAGCTCCAGCTTTAGTTCTGGCTTCAGCTCTGAATTCAGCTCAGGCTTCTAAGCACAGGCTTCTTAGCTGAGGCTGAGGCTTCAGCTCAGCCTTCAGTTCTGCTCAGGCTTCAGCTCTCTTCGGACCTCATCTCTGCTCAGGCCTCAGCTTCGCCTGCAGCCCAGCATTCAGCTCAGCCTTCAGCTCAGGCTTCAGGTTGGGCTTCAGCTTAGGCTTCAGATCAGTCTTCAGCTCAGGCTTCAGCTTAGGCTTCAGATTAGGCTTTAGTTTAGGCTTTAGCTTCGACTTCAGCTCAGAGTTTAACTCTGGCTACAGCTTAGTCTTCAGATCAGTCAACTCAGGTTTTAGCTTAGGCTTCAGTTCTGACTTCTTAGCTCAGACTTGCGCTCAGGCTTCATTTCAGGCTTCATTTCAGGCTTCATTTCAGGCTTCATCTCAGGCTTCAACGCAGGCTCCCGTTCAGGCTTCAGCTCAGGCTTCAAATCAGGCTTTAGAGCAGGCTTTAAGTCAATGAGAAATTTAACGAAAATGTGGCTTACAGAAAAATTGTTAAACTGTTGCCATGCCTGTCTATGCTCTGCTTTGGATTGATCAAAGCAAATTCGAGTTTGAATTGAACAGACCAGATACATTCCAAGCATTTATATTGCAGCTTTATTTCATAAGTCAACAATTGTATTATCTTTTGGCACTGCAGCTAATTTGAAACTTTCATAAATGCCTCAGGGGCAAAATTTATAGTGCAACTTCTCTAACAGCTCGATTCTATTCAAAGCGAAAACTTTACACAATACCAAAATAACAGTCAATGGTCCAAGGTGCACAGTTTGTGATGGGAAGTTAGATTTGTGCTTGTGTCAATCGAAGCAATCAGGTTTTTTAAATGGGCACAGCGGTGCGACAGAGGTGCAATGCACAAACCTTTGACTGGCGGAAAGCGGGGCCAAAGTCAAAACGGTGCCGGAAACGCCATTGAAAATAGTTGAAAAGGGAAATTGAGCTAAGCCAGTTGCGCACAGCAGCTTACCAGAGGGCTTGCCAGCTGGCGTCTCTCGTTCACTGTCTTCTTGTTCTCTCTCGTGCTCGGCGCATACCACATGCACTTCCTGCCTTGCCTGGCTTCTTTGCGCTTTCTTTGTATGAGCTGCTGCTCTAGCTAGATATTCCATTTGCTTTCGCTCGCTGTTGCCTGCCGCCTGCCGCCTGCCTCCTGCCGGCTGCTTATGGAAATCCGCATGATGATTGCATATCCTTGGCTGCGTGGAAACGGGGACGCAGCCATATCCCTAATTCCGTTCACGAGGATGGGTGCCGAAACTTTGCGTTCATTTGGTTGGCTTGCCTTATTTTTCTTCATCGTTCTTTTTCTTTTTTTTTTTTTTTGGCTTTCAGCTGGCTAAACTTTTACTTTGCTCGGTTTTTCCCATTTTCCTCTATGGCAGCCCAGCCAGCGTCCTGCCAAAGTGTTTTTCTTCTTGCATTTGAAGAGCTTTTTCTTAATGTCACTTATGCATAAGTTCCTATGAGTTTCCCCACCCACACCCACACACACACACACACACACACGCAGACGAGATCCAGGCGGGAGCTCACGCTAGTGTTTGCTTGCGGATAAGTGCAACGAGCACCACCCACACACACACACACACACACACACACAAACTCCTCTCTGTGCGTGTGTTTGTATTTGAGACTAACTTGACGGCACATCCTCTGAGGGGATTTACAAGTGCTTAGTTCTATGTCGCAAAAAAACGCTTTAATATTATTATATTTTCTTTTCTATGCACTTGGAATCAGGCTACATGCATGTGCACCCTGCACCCTGCACCCTGCACCCTGTACCCAGCTGGGACCACTCCTGCTTGCCTGCTTGGCTGCTTGTGCTTTTGCCAGCTGAATAAAATTAAATTAAATGAGATATCTGCTCAGCTGTCGAAATAAGATATAAACAGCTCTGCTCTGCTCTGAGCGGGCAATACAAATTGACTACAATGACTGCCTACCACAAGAATCATAAATAATCAGCAGCACAAATGGCAACACCCACGAGGCACACGCACATCCCCCCGCCTATCCCTCCCCCAACCCATCGGCTTGATGTATTACATGTGTTGGCATTATTTACTTAACTCTCTGCTCTATTTTTGCCGCTCCAAAAAGTCAAAGTCTACGTTTGTGCGGCTGTGGCAGCTACTATTAGTGCAGCAGCAATCGAGGCGAGCAGCCGGAAAGCGCAGAGAACAACAACAACAACATTGAAGGCAGAGCTAGAGACCATGAAGAAGACATTAAGACACAGCATGCGTTACTTACAGCATCCAAAAGACACCCACACACACACTTACACATACACACATACACACCTACACACACATGCATATATATTAATGTACACGGACATGGCCACGGCAGACATTGGTGGGCGTAAAGAGAAAGAAATATAATGCCAACATAACATTTAATCCAAGAAATTCCATATCGTTGCCAGTTGCTAACAAAAAGAAAAAAAAAAAAAGAAAAAAGAAAGAACAACGTCGCAGCCAAGGAAAAAACTGGCACAGTGGTATCAAATTTATTAATATATAGTATAAATAAAGGAAAAATCTTTAGATTTAAAATACATTAAATTTGATTCATATAGAATTTCAACAAATTAACTATCAACGCATTCTTTTTCTTGTGTCTGAGGCAGGTAAAAATAGTTTATGCAAGTCGTCACTCTGGCTGGTGTGTCGGACTGCATGACTGCCTAGCGACAAAGAAACCTTCTCTTCTAGGGCTACCTCATACCTTGGAGCAGCAGGAGCTTAAAGAGGAAGTCCTTGTGCTACTGTCCAAGTTATGATTGAAGTCCCAGACCTTTTCCCATTCATCTAGGCTGCTGCACATTTTCTGTACCATTGTCTCTACTTTGTCTTCACTGAGAGTTTCAGCGAAGTCGGTCAGTAAATGCTGCTGGATTCGGCAGTTTTCCCCTTCTTATATTTAGGTACTTTCGAAGGTAACCATGACCGGAGAGCATTGGCATTTATTCACTGCTCTAGATCGGGAATGATTCTTGCAGTCCATCTTCCACGGATACATTTCGCTTAGTACGCGTTGGAAAACGAATTGTACTTCCAATAAATTCACAAATTTGAACTTAAGTTGCTTGATTTTTATATGAACTTTCAACCTAAAATGCAAAATTACTAGAAAGCTGAATAGAGCTGCATAGAAAATGGATTTTGCCTACATGAGTTCCTTATCAAATAACCTGAATCAAGGCACATTTGCCCACTGTATCAGGTGCCTTCTTGCTCAGCTCAGAGCAATGGCTCGCTCATAGCTAATGCTTGGAAGATCATTGCAATGGGCGCTGCTCAAAGAACATAATGCTTATTTCCACTGTGCTTATCTGGTCTGCCAGCGCACTGGGACAGCAGCAGCAGCAGTTTGGCTGGCTCTGGCCACGGCGCACTTAAATTGCGACCGAGAAAATAGAAAAGCGCACCAGAAACGCGGCTGCCAAATGCGCACATATATACTTTTAGACGCTGCAGGAGCGACATGAAGCGGGGCAGCATAAAAGCCAGCGGAAGGAAGAAATAATCATAAAAATTATTTCAGCACACACACACACACGGTCACATACTAAATACACACACACACACACATGCACACACCATGTGATGTTGATCATAATGTTGCAAGAAGGCAGCGAATGCGGCGTCCGCTGGGGAATTTCTGTACTTTCGATGCCGTCGCAGGATTTTCATTTTAATGACCTGGCGCTGGCAGACTTTTTAATTTTCGTGCTTCATATTTTTCTATTTACCCAGCGTCCACTTTCCCTCACTCACACACACACACACACACACACACACACTCTCCCTCTCTCTTTCATTTTGCCTGTCTGTGTTTATGGGCTAAGGAAAAAAAAGAAGCAGGCGCAAATTGATATCCCGTCGTCACTTTTAATGCCTCCTGAATGCGGTTAATGAAAGCTCGTGTGCCTCGCTCGCTGTGCGCAGCTATTTTTAAATAACATTTTATAACATTTCTGCACACTTTATTTACAGGTAAGTCCCCCTGTGCCCTCGACGCAATAAATATTTCATTTCATTTTACATATATTTTTCATAAAGCTTGTGGAAGTTGTAATCACATCAGATTTAGTTGGCAGCGGTTGTCTTTGGCGACATTGCGAATCTCATTAACATTTAATTAGACCATTTTCGTAATCGCAATGAAATGAACTTGTTAGCTGCCAGCGCCTGCCTTTGTTCTGCTCCAGTGTTCTCGAGTCGGTCAAGCAAATTGTCATTGATTTTGCCGCTTAATCTGCTTAGCCAAACCTTACGGCAGTTGGCCAGTTGGCCATTCGGTCAGTTGGGCAGTTGTTTACCTTCGCAGTGGAGTGGAGCATAAAATCGAATTAATTTGAGGTGTTCCTTGGCCGCATCTTATTTTGGCTTTTGTCTCCGACTTTGCTGACCCTCGCAGCCTCGACGCGCCTTTTGTGTGTTTTGTTTTGGGGCGAGCCCGGACCGATCCGATCCGTTCGCTGGTGGCCAACGAATGGTCATTTGACATTTGTCGACAAAACGTTTACATTAAATGTTTTGCCATTTCTTTGCCTGTTTCTGGTCTCGTTTCGTCTGCCATTTGTGTTTGGTTTGCCGCCCTCGCCCTCGCCCTCGTCCTCGTCCTCGCTGTACTGTCTTCGCCTGTCCACGGCGACATTCTTGAAATTGTGCGCATTGCCTTGGCAATAGAAGCCAGAGATATTGTGTCCGTTGCCATTGCGATGGAGCCTGGGGAGCCTGGCAGCCAGGCGCTCAAGTTGAGACATTTGCGTTGACAAGTGTTTCAGTTTCAGCTTTATTTTTAGCTTTTATTTCCACGAAACTTTCAAAATATAGTTTTCGAAATGTCGCAGTTGATTGAAGGCAGCGGAGATCAAAGATGAAGTAAATATGATTTGAACATTGCTAGAATTTATATTTTATTCATTTTTATTAGCCCTGCATTAAATATCATATTTCTCAACATTTTTATACCCTGAACCAATTGAAAATGGGAAATCAGGGTATAATGGTTTTGTTAAAAGTATGTAACAGGCAGAAGGTGGCGTGGCAGGCCCCATAAAGTATATATATTCTTGATCAGGGCGACGAGCTGAGTCGATTTAGCCCTGTCCGTCTGTCTGTCTGTCTGTCTGTCCGTATGTTTGAACGCGTCGATTTCAAACGATATAAGAGCTAGAGACTTGAAATTTAAAGCTGTAGGTCCGTATATTGCACGCGCAGATCAAGTTTATTTCAAAAAATCGATAACTGCTCCCATTTATTTATTATCGATAAAAAACCTTATCGAAAATCAGTGCTAAAATTATATCTCCCACATCTTTAGAGCTAGAGTTTTCAAATTTAAAACGTATATGTATTTCATAGAACTTAAATTTTTGTTATATTTCTCCCCCGACCCTCCAAAACACCCCCTTCCCGACAAAATTGCATTAAGCGTAATTCAAATACTAGAGACTTGTGATTTGGCACCTACACACATTTTTATGTAATTATTACTGTCTAAAAGTTTTTTGAAGATTGTTTGTCTACGAAAAAAGTTATTAAGCAAATAATTTCCCATAGTAAGCCCACACTGCAGCCCATGCCTGCTTATACGTGCGTGCGTATGTGTGTATGTGGTGTGCATGTTTTATTTCATTCATGAGCAGAAAAGAAGCGAAGACTAACTAAAATTGAAATATCAGTTCCTCGAAGGGTTTAGGGGATCTCGTAGTCGATCAGTCTCGACTAGAGCTTTCTTACTTGTTCTAATTGCTTCCATTGATTTGATTATATGAATTTTTCGTTATTCTGTCAAGCCTGCCATTTTATTTTTAGCATTATTATTACATTTCTGGGCAGCTCTCTGTTTGGAAGAGCACTTCTAATTGCATTATCCAAACGAAACGAGACGTGATGTTTTCATCCAGCTGCTGCATAGACCACAAGTTCTGTATGTGCTTAAGAGTTTTGCATTTGTCAAACGGAGCCAAGGAATTCAATTAAACACATCAGTCTGCCGACTGCCGATTGCAGGCTGCCTACGTATCAGGAATCACTCAATTTACAATTTTTGTGCCGCAGCAAAACCACACGCTCCATTAAATGGCAAACAAATGCCAAAAAGCAAGTCAGCCCGCCCTCACCCAAGTCCCCGCCCACGCCCTCGCTCTCGCTCTCGCCGTCCGCAAATGTCGGCAGCTCGAGGTTTGTAAGCAAATTTTTTAATTTATTGCTTAAAATGTTGGGGTTTCGTTGCTGGCAAGCCACAAAAGCCAAAGAAATTGTTTCAATTTGTCATGACAATTTCTTTGAAATGAAAGCACCGTCTCTGGTGACAAGCGGCATGCGGCAAGCGGCAAGCGAAAGGAGGCGTGGCACAGCAACATTGCCGAATTCAATTTGGCCTTAGCTGCCGCTTCCTTTCGCCATCCAGCTTTGAGGACTAAGTACGTGGCAGACGTAGGTCTATGTCGTTCGTTGTTTATTTACTTTGATGTAATTTGCAATTTTCACCTTTCCGCTGAGCACAAGAAAAAAAAAGAAGTAATGTAAAGTAGAATAAAATAAAAACACTCAGAGGAAGGAAATTGTCGAAAGCTAGGCCATTATCAGAGGCGGCGCACCGAGAGTTGACAAATCAGCAGCGCCTTCCAAATGAGATTTAAGCCAGCGAGCAGCGCCTTGGGTATTGGCTGGTAAGACTTGGCTAACGCCCAGGCTGCAATTTGGCCAGAGCTTGCCACGACAATCGTAAATCTGATATTTCCCCATGGCTTGAATGAATAAGTGATGGCAGGCGCAGAATCGATCGCTATCTAAAATGGGGCTGAGGCTCACTCACATGTGAATGGAGCAAATGAATATTGCAAAGCTTTTGTGGCTCGCTTGTCAATTAGCTCCTGTGCAAGTCATTGCCTGTTGCTCTAGCGCTTCACTGGATGCTTGACAACTTATGCTCAAATATTTTGACACGCTGTCGAAAAGTTGTGCCGAGCCAGCACAGCCAGCGGAGTCAGCTCACTCAAGTGGCTGCCTGCAAATTGAAAGCAGACAACACGGCTTATGCGCAACCTGGCAGGTGCTTAAGTGCACTGTTCATGGCCGAGCTAAATGGCCAAAACAAAAGCAACGCCTGCACAGGACAATAAATCTCCTCGCCTGTTGTTGGGCTGCACTCGATGATGCGGCTTAAGCTGCTTAGCCGCAACCCTGCCAGCCCTGAGACACTGCTTGTCTTGTGATGCAATTTCCGCAGCGTCGTGGGAACGGGCCCAGACGACGCCAGCTCCATAGACAGCAGCAGCAGCAGCCGGCGGGATGCCCGGGCAACGAGCATCTGCAGTTGATGACTGAGCGCCGTTCGCGGATGTAACGATATGATTGGATTATTATTATTTTATTATTTATTGAGACGCTGCGCTAAGCGCTGCTGCCAGACTCCGGCAAGGAATGAAGAAAAAAAGGACGTGGTTAACTGCATTTGCCGCATCCGCCCCGCCCACCACTTGGCCGCCCTCGCGGCTGTCCTTAATGGCGGCCAGACATGCAAGTGGCTTTCGAATCTTCGCCAGGCGCTCTATAATTGGCGCCTTTATCTCGCTCACCGTTGCACAATTAAAGTTAGTTTGCAAAGTAATTAGGGCGATTATGTGACGCTCAAGTATCAATAGAAGGCAATTAAACGACTGCGATGGGAGCATCGATTGTCTTAGCCGTGTTTGCCCACTTAAAAATATTTCATTTTTCTGCTCTTTTTGCGCGGCTTAAGTGATTGCTATGGCAAGAGAAAATAACTAAAGGTGGAAGCACTTGAAGTTGATAATCTGAAGATGGAAGAAATGAAAAATGTTTAATCACAGGTGCGATTGTTGTTACACTGAATGGCTTCAACTGAAGTGAAAGAGTGTAGAGTAGTAGATGATGTTGAAATGAATTAATGAATTGCTTCAAGGGAATAGCACACGAGTCTCTATTTCATTCCTGCTTGGTTCCATCTGACATTCTTCGAGTCTCTTCAATTCAATTAACTCTGTCAGGCCTATCTGCATTTCAGTTTCAATCAATTCAATGGAAGTGCATGGCAGGCAATGCATAGTTAAGCATCTGAAAAGTGTCTAATGAATTGCCCAAGTGTGGGCTTACATTTTGCAGCTGAAAGGCAGCATGTGGACGAGGCAGACTGATAACTTTTACCCTTGCTAATGAACTTCAAAGCGCATGCACTAATTTGAAAGTCACTCAGCTTAATCCGCAAAAACACAGCCACGCCTACCGCCCACCACTCACATACGCGCAAACATTGAGGCAAGTCAGAGATGTCGGAGTTAAGTCGGAGCTATGCCAAAAAGTTAAATTTTAATCTGTGATGTGGCAAAAGTTGATGAAGAAACTTAAGCTTGGGCGAAACGAACCATTTGGAGTGTGCCACATGTGGAAGTGAATGCAAACAGACACACACACACACGCATACACACACACACACACATTCACACTCACACACAATCGAAGAACTATGGTCTTCATTCGTACACTGCATTCAGAGTTCGCGAGTTTTGATTTTCCCTTGCCAAACACAAAAGAAAATGAAAAGAAAAATAATAAATAAATAGTGTTTTAGCGAGCAGCGAAAAGTTATGGGTTTTGGATTGGGAAGGTTGGGGAATTGGTGCTAAAAAGCATTTGTTATCGCTGCAGGAACATAAATTCACTTTTGTAATTATTTCTCGCATTAGTTGCTGAGGTGGCGCTCGGAAAAGTCAGTCAGCAAATGTGAGCTGACCGTGCTCCATCATGGCCCCACTAGCCCACTCTCCCAGCAGCCCCCTAAAGATCCACTAAAATGAATGGACGCTGCTCGGGATTATTTGTTAAAGCACATAGCAGTCAACTGCTGCTTAAAAATAGCACACTCACTCACACACACGCACACACACGCACACACATGCAGTCGCATACTCTTACACAACTTTAAAATTGAATCAATCATTCTCACTTTGATGCACATCAGCAACAGAAGCTGCCTTAACTGCTGCTGCAGTTTTATCAAAAGAAAATGCTTTCTACTCTCTCTCTCTCCTCTCTGTGTGTGTGCGTGTGTGTGTGTGTGTTGGGGAGAGTGAACCGTAGGGGGTTGGCCTGCCTGGTAGCATAAGCTGTAACTATAAACAAGCAGCTTATGTGTTTTAGACGCTCGCTCGTTCGTTCTCAACGTCATTCGGTCGATGTTGCTCCATCTTTGCACAGGGTGTTAATTTTTGTTGGTTTATGAAGTCGACTCGTTGCCGTTGCCATTGCCGTTGCTGTTGTTGCCGCTGTTGCTGGACTGTGGGCCCCTCTCGCTTAAACACTTCAGGCACGGCAGCTGTGCGCAGTTCTAACGAGCAAAAACTAATAAATCCCCACGAAAATGGCTGCGGAAACGGAAGCCGTGTGTTGTTCTCTGCTCTGCTTTTTTGCCAGAGCTGCTGGCAACACGAGTCCAATCCCAACTCAAACCCAAATTCAATGGAAAGGCCTGTCTACCCGTGTCTGTGATGTGTTTTCTTGCTTAATTCTTATTATTATCCCAGGCATTATTATTATTATTGTTGCTGCTGCTGCTGCTGCTGTTGTTGTTGTTGCTGTTGCTGTTGCTGTTGCTGCTAGCTACTGTTGCTGTCGTCTTTCACAGACTTTCTACTCAAATAGATATATATATATATATATATATATATATATATATATATATATATATATATATACATATATACATGTTTATATATAGTATATTTGTACTATATATACATTTCCTTCATTTTTCCTTTTTTTTTTTTTTTGGAGCTTCTTTCATTCATTCGCCCGTTCTTTGGGCGCTTGTCTCTGGCTGCGCACGTTCGTGTTGCTTATCGTTTGCTTGTATTATGATTGCCGTTGCCATTGTTCAGTGTCGTTGTCGTTCTCGATGTGATTGTTGTTGCTGTTGCCCGAATTGTTGTTATTGTTGCCTTGCAATAGTTCATTTTAATCTACAAACAGGATAATGCAAGAAGGATTTCGTAATGTGGCCTCAACTCAACTTTTTCGACGCCTTTCCCCAGCACATTCTTCGCTCTTTCTTTTCAGGCTTTGTCTTCCCTATCGCATGCTTTTTATTAATACATAACTCAGCGATTCATACCTCCCCCATTCCAATCCCCGAGGGTTAAGTTCTTCCCCCATGCCTCTCTCCATCCTTTCGTTTTCCTGTTCGCTCTGCCATTACTGAAGCCACAGACATTCCCATTTTTGTGGATTGCAAACACTTTGCACTCTATTCAAAGGTCATTTCATAAATTGCATCACAACTAAGTGTTTGTTATACTTTTTGACGTCATCCAAAAACTTTCTACGTACTTTAAATAATAGTTTTCACTCTACATCGTCTGCCTGATATTGCTTTTGTAAATATTTGCAATATTGATATTAAGCAAAGCTGTAACTCGTATTATTTTTATTTTAAAAAAAATTGTGCATTTTAGCTGTAAGTTAAAACTATAGAAGAGGTTTAGCATTGTTAATAAAGTGATTCAACCTTCAGACTGGTACAAGGCTGCGTCTTCATTTAGAAATTAACTTCAGCAGGACTAAAAGGAACAAATATATATCTATGTGAGATTCTTTAGTTTTCCAATCGATCAATTAATGTCAGTAATGTGTCTTTGCACGTGTTTTGCCCTTTTATATTAGATGCTTCTCAATGCACATTCGAACCACGTCTTCAATGCAGTCTCATCAAGAAACGTCGTCAGATCTACGCTCTATTTTAGTGGTCACTCACATCCCACTCAAACTAATTTTCCAAGTCTGTCTCTGACATTGGCTACATCTCAATAATCATTCTATCTTCGTCTTATATGTATGTATATGTTGGGGATGAGGATGATCTTGATATGTACATTTAATTCTATATTTTACTTTTTATTATTTAACAAATCATATCACGTAGACAGTCGCACTTTTGTCTTATCTCTTATTCCTTTTATATGCCGATTGAACTTATTGTCCTTGACAAAGTCTCTCAGCTAGTATTTAACAGTATTTCCAACTAATGTGAAACTAACATTCAATGTAAGTCGCATAAATAAAGAATTTAAACTGATATATCTCAAATGTCTCCAAAATATAAATAGATAATTGATCAGTATTCGATATGATACTCTTGTAAATCATTGAACATTCCCAGACTCGTTGTTAAGAGCTCAAAATTCGGTTTTCAATTGATGCTCCCATGACAACGATTGGAATTTTCGAGCACTACATGCGACTATTTATATTGCGCTGCGATAAATGCTAAATCTAAAAAGTTGCGAGTGCAAAACTCGTTCTGAATATTCTCCCAAAGGCGACGCGGTCAGTGGAGAGCGCCGACGAACGACGAATGGTCATTGGCCACTGCAATCGCAAAAAGTTGGACAGCAATTTGAAAAAAAAAAAAAAAAAACAGAGCTAAAAACTTCAGCTGCAAGTCCGAGTGTGTGCGAGTGTGAGTGTGAAACAACAAAAATCTAATTGCGCACAAAATGAATTGATGTCGTTGCCAAGCGAAAATGAATGGATGGCAATGGCAGTGGTAATGGGAATGGGAATGGAAATGGGTGTGGGTATTGGCAAATGGGAAATTCGGAAACAGAGGGCAGACATCCACGCAGACGACATCGTTGAAGGCCCTTTTCGGGGAAAGCCAGCCTCTCGAGTGTTTTATTAAGCGCATGTATCTAATTTCGAAACGGGGCTCAAGTGGCCAAAGTGGACAATGGCTGGCAGGAGGCGGGGGGTACGAGGTACGACGGGCCGAACTAATTTATGGCGCTCCATTAAAACTTGAGTTCAATTGCCAAAAATTTCATAAAAATTTTATTTAAAAAGCAACAACGACAGAGCAGCGCAAAAAGCCAAAGCGAACAAACAGCAACAAGAACAAGAGAAAAATGAATTTAATACACACATATACATATATGTATGTATGTACATTGCTTATGTATTTGTGTGTGTATGTGTGTGTGTGTGTATGTACATAAGAGATGCGCAATCAAGTTTATTACGTACTCGCAGTCGTCGCCCAAGCGGCGCCAAAATTGGACCCCCCTCAAGCCTTTGCAAGGCTGCGCTTTGAGCATGTCCTGGGCTGGCAGGACTCGCCCCGCTGCGCGCATTGCGCAGTTCATTTGTGCAAAAATGAAATAAATTTAAATATATTTTTAGTGCATTTCGCATAAAACAAAAAGATGCCTCGCAGGGCTGCCCCTACTACTGCTGCTGCTCCTTCTCCTCCTTCTCGACTGCCTTCCTGCCGCCTGCTGGGCAGCTTTTGGCTGCTCGTTTGCTCAGCCTTGGGCCGAATGCCACTTCTTTTATTTTCCGACCGTTTGCCGTCTCAGCTTTTCCAGCGCCGCTTTTATTGTTTGTAGTTTCCCCCAGCCAGCCACCCGGCCGCGTCTCTGCTATTGTCTCTGTTTACTTATTTACTTTTGCGCTTTATTATTCTCCATTAACTTGACAAAATGAACAGAGCAGAGCAGGAGGCGCAGACATCTTTGCTTGCTGACCACCCATTCAGTGGGCCGTCCAGCAGGACGTCCCCCAACTCCGCCCACCCACTTTTTTTCATAAAACATATAACAAGAGAGAGACAAGAATTAAATAGATAAAGTCTTCCACGGAGTCTCATTTAAGCAAAGGACTTTCAGCACTGCCACATTTTCACATTTCACAGAGAACGCAAAAAAAAGGCTTTACAGCTGATCCAGGTGGTGCTGGCCTAGTTCGAAAAATCTTATGAAAGGGACAAATTTTCATACTAAATGCGTATGCGGCTAGATGTTCGCTGTTCCCAGACCTTTGTGCCAATCAGACGTTTCACCTTTGGCTTAACTTTTCCCTTTGCTTTCGCATTATGTGAAAAAAGCTGAAGAAGAAGAAGCAAGAAGCATGCTCATTAAGCTGACAGCTCAGCCAATTTTCAAAAATCTGCCACAATTCTTTTGTTGGCAGCAAACCGGAAGTTTGCAATTTAGGCTCGGGACATTTTTTGTGGTGAAAGGCTTAAAAAAGGCATTGTTATTGATGTTGTTGTTGTTGTTGTTGTTGTTGTTGTTGCTGCTGCTGTTGTCGAAATTGTTGTGAGTGCTTAGCGCCTTAAATGAGTTTCTGCTCTGATTGTTCTTAATTTGTGGGCCTCGTCGCCCGCGCTGCGGACAAAACACTTACGCAAGCCAGGGCTGTGTGGAAAATTAAAGAAAAGCAGAATTTCCATTGAGCATATGTTAACTCATAAGCCAAGTACGTGTACAGCTTAAGTGTGTGTGTGTGTGTGTGTATGTGTGTGTGTGTATGTGTGTGCTGCTTGAACTGGGGCAATCTCAGAGATTAAGCCAATTAGCCGATCTGGCACTGAGATGGCTCTTAGCTCTTAACTGTTGTCCTTGCTTGGCTCTTGTCTTAGTCCAATTGCCAATCTAATGTAAATTCCATTCAGCGACAAGTATGCATGTGTATGTATGTATGTGTGCTCGTGTCTCTCTGTTTGTCTGTCTGTGTGACCAACTTTTCAGGTTTAATTAGCTGACGGCTAGTTAACTCGGTCCCCACTTCAGGCTGCCTCTGATACCCCTCGACGTGCAGCCATGTGAATTCCATTTCCATTCCCAGCACAGGCTCGCATGTTATTTTGCCTGCATGCATCCAATTAAGAGGTTTGCCCTCAGCCACGCCCCCGCCCGCACCGCCCGAGGCACTCCTTGTACGTTTTCTTTCTGCTTGTTGTTCTCTCCGTCCTGAGCAGATGAAGGCCGGGCCGGGCCGGGCCGGGGTGTAAGTTTTTAAGTGAAAAATACTCAGCGCGATTTTACTTATTTAGTACGTAACTGCAATTTACGCCATGCATCTGCATACAAAATGCATTTTTTCAGCTTTATTTTCTTCTGTTTTTTTTTTCGTGTTTCGCTGGGCGGCACGCCCATTTTTTACGCCAACTGCGCACACACAGCCCCACATATATATCTATGTGCAAGTGTATGTGTGTGTGCTTTGGAATGTGTATGTGCACAGGGCCTCTCAATTTCCCTTTTTATGTACTGGCTACTAGCCTAGCCAAAAAAAAAAAAACAAAAAAAGAAAAGAAAATCAAAAAGTAGGGGAGAAAATGCAAATAGCATAAAATACAATGCTGAAGTGCCTGCCCAAGCTCCTCTCATCTCTGCCTCTGTCCCTCTCCAGCTGAAACGCCTTTTTCACTTAACTCCTCGCTGTGGATTTTTGTATATTTTAAATGCATTTTCGACAAACACACATACACATACAGAGGCACTCATACATACCCACTCACTGGGCACATACCAGAGAACGATGCATACTTTTGGGCCAACAAAAAATCTTGGCAAAAGGGCTCGCATTGGCAGTTCTTTTTTATTTATTTTGCTTTTCTTTTTTGGTGTCTGCGCTTCCTTAACATTTGATTAATGAGTGCACAACGCGTTGGCAGTTCATTTTTGGCGCACTCAGGGCGGCTTAAGCGGATGTAGGGACAGTAGTTGCGAATATTGCGCATACGCCGGGTCGTCTCTATCGGGCGCAGCTTGCAATTACGACATCATCGATTGAAAGCAACTGGCATTTCATATTAAGTTTCATTTGAAATGCCAGTTGCATTCAATCAACCTCAACAGTATGCACAAGTCATGATACAACGATAAGCCACGAAATTTAAGAGAGCGAATTGCAGCTAAGACTTTACTTCATATTTACTCTTCTGCTTTTCCACTACACTTGGAGATACGCAAATCAGCTTCAATGTGCTCACTTAAAGCTTTAAAGCCCTTCGTGACTCTCTTGTGGTCTTTTTCCCCCGTTGCCGTGCATTTCAATTCAATAACAATGCCTGGAAGGAAGCGCAGGGACGGCCAACAACAGGACGGCCACAGTCAATGTCTGCTCAGAAATTGAATTGTAAGTAAGGCTAGAAATGCCGTCGCATAAATGCGATAACAAATAAAAAACATAAACTATGACCCGCTCAGACGGAAGTTGGCGGTTGGCAGTTGGCAGTCGGCCGTCGAGAAGCCAGCAGCAAAGGCAACGACAAAAGCGAAAGGACCACAAGCACGGTCTGCGCCACAAAACGAGGAAGCCCAACATCAATTCTGGGATTTAGGATACTGATTTGATATACTTTTTATTACCATTAAGTATAAGTTGACAAAATGCCGCCACAGCGCCGATTTAATGGAAAGACCCACCCAGGCAGGCATCACTCCCACTCTCACTCCAGCTCCCACTCCTGCTCGCTGAGCAAAATATATCGAGCGCTGAAATTTAAAGCTCGCTGTACACTCGCAGTACTCGCACTTCATGAAATAGAAACGGCTCTCTGCTCTCCAGTCATTAGCTGCGCACCATTAGTGTCGGCGTCAGTCGACCGAGCCCTCCCCGATCCGTCTTCAATCTTCTGCCCAATCCACAGCGCTGTGGCCCGAAAATCGTGGCTCGTTATTATGGCTGATAACATTTTTACGATGCCGACAATGACATGACATGATTTTTTCTTTTTTTTTTTTTTTTGCTCTGCCCTCTCTTTCGCTCAAACTCTGTTTTTGTTCTGCTCCCTCTCTCTCCCTCTCTCTCACTCGCTTTCATCATGTTCTCTGTGATGCTGATGTTCACTGTCAAGGGACAAAACGATTTTTTATGCCAGCAAAATGACGCAGTTTTATTGCGCCTTGGCCAAATAGTCTTCACGTTTTTTTCCACACGCCGAGATTTTCATTTTTAAATCATTAAAAATGGCTCATAAATTTATTGCCAAAGTAGCCAAAGCAGCCGTCACAAAAATATGCCTTTTTAGAGCTTATGTTTCCACTGTCCAAAGAGAACAATAATATTCTGTTCATGGTCTAGCCTTATAGTTATATTCAAATATCAAATGAAAACATATTTCTGCACTTGGTTTTACAGCTTCAATATAAAAAGTGGCATAATTAGGAAGCATTTTACTGAGAGAGCAACAGTTTTCATTGTTCGGCATTTTTAAAATGCTTTGATCTAATAGATAAACTCTAAAGTACATCTTTGTGTAAATTAGAATGGTAATGCTACTTACTAATCATAAAAATTTCAGAGTGTTTGAGCTATGTGAATATTATTTATATTTATTTGAATATTATTGTCAATAAATGTTGGCTCTCTGTGATTTAAATGAATACCAATCAATCTTTCTATGAAGAGTAAACATCTTTTGCATTTAATTTTAATTTGTGAGTTAAATTGCTTATTAATTTCAATATTAAAATATATTTTAAATGAAAGAAATTGAAAAAATATTTGAATTATTTCCCAAATTAAATTAAATTAATTGAGATATAATAACTATTAAATCGTATTTTATATACATGTTAACGATATTTTAAAAATGATTCTGATTACAATCTAATTTTATTTAAATGAAAAATATTATTAATAATTTAAATAAAATTACATTAATTGTATAATTACATAACTAAGTTTTTAAGAAGCATTAGTATATATTATAAAATTTCCGAAAATTAATAAAAAACACAATTACATTTTTAAAAACTTTCACAAAATATGCAAATAATATTTCTACAAATAACAATGAATTAAAAACAAATAAAACAAAAACTACTCAACTAATTGAGTTGCTGCCTGGCCAACTTATCCACGTAATCACTGAATATGTAGCTTATGCATAAATTAGCAACACATTACTGCAATGATAACGACTGGGTGAAGACGGAGGGAGAGGAACATGTGTATTAAATATTATGTAATTAATTGGCATTAAAAGCCAAACAATACCTAAAACAAAACAGTTGAATTAAGAGAACAAAAAATCCATGCCAGCCGACCACAATATTGAATATGCCACGAGTGGCGCTTACCTCAGAATTATCGAGGACCGCCCCCCATTAAGTGCTTTCATGTTCGGCTTATGTTTTATTAATGACTTGGCGTCAAATTTATGTATGCACATATATATCTGTGTATGAGTGAGTGTGTGTTTGTGTGTGTGTGATTCTGCATAATTAATAATAAAAGAAGGCTTTGCCACTATTACTTTAATTACGTCCATTCAGCCCCCACAGCAAAAATAGTAAAAATGATATAAGCAAATTTTGCATAATAGAAAATCTATGTGACTGTAGATAGGATTATATATATATGATTATATATATACATATAATATAAATATATTAAGGAAAGTGAAATATAAATAAATTTGTTTATATTGAATTATGCTTAACATAATTAAATTAAAAAAAAAAAATTATAAATTTTAAACATATAGTTTTATTTTTTTAATTTAATTAGGCTTAACCTAATTAAATAAAATAAAAAAATTATATGCTTATGATTTTTATTATATTTGTATATAGCTTTCTTTAATATAAATATATTACATGAGCAATGAGCATATTTGATTGAGCATGATGAAAGTAGACATTACTAATATTAACGAGTAAGAACGTTGCTGTCGGGCGTAGCCGACTACAGAATACTCATCCACAGACCAAACGCTGCCAGTTCCATTTTCTGTTCTGCCACGGCCCCAATTGGTATGTATAGAATATTTGTTTGCAAATCAATAGAGGATTGTCAATAGTAAATTTAGTCGTTAAATTTTAAGTTTCTAGCGCTTCAGATTTGCCACGCCCTTAATATCCGCAGATATATCCGCCATATCTTTTTGATCTTGGGCTGTCAACCACACATGACAAATTTCAACTCTCAAGGACATCAACTACCATGTTTCTAAGATACCGAAAAGTCTCACGCCCATAGACGGCGGATCGGGAAAATCTTTTAGAGTTTATTATTCCAGGGTATACACGAATATATGTTCCTAATTTCAAGTCTCTAGCTTCAATAGCGTCGAAATTGTTTGCATACGGACAGACGGTCAGGGCAGGGAATATATTTAAAAATTAATTATTTTAAGTCTTTAGCTTAAATAGATTATGCATTGATTCTGCACAGAGCCAATATACTCACTTAACTTTCGTGAATGAGTATAAGAATAATATCAATGAGCATTATAACTTTAATCTGTATTCTATTGACCTGAATTGTAATTAGAGTTTAATTTCCATCCGAACTGTTCACACAGTCAATTTGCTTGCCGCATTGTGATGCATGGTCACACTTGAGAAATTATATGATGAAATTTGTGTATTGGAATTGTGCATTTTAATTGCTGGCAGCTCTGTGTTGGGGATGCTTTAGAATTAATTTGAAAATTACTTAAATTGTTGATTAATATATATGATAGAATGTCAAGCCAAATTCACAATAAGCAAAGTTTCGTATTTGGTGAAATTGTCACGTATTCGTCGTCTTTGTCAACTGTCGGTATCTTCAATCACATGTCATCGTCAGGTCAGTGCATGTCATGAAGTGCGTGGTAATTGCCAAACTAAACCACAAAAACTCACACACTCACACACACACACACACACACACGCACACTATTGTAGGGCGATGGCTCTGTTAAATGCGTCATCAAATCGCCTTTGCATGACTTTGAGCCACTTAATGCTATTTGCATCCAATTGCGGCTGGCGACAAGCAAAGGACATTGACGTCCCTCCGTTACGACCCGCTGCATATGTCGGTCAGGCCGAGCCCAGGACAAGGCCCAGGACCCGGCATCGCGTCGGCCCAAACCACCGAAGCGCCACCCCTAAGGCTGATGATGCCTTGTCGGGGCTGCATGTCATTATTATAATTTCTGTATTTGCACAAATGTCGCCGGCGTTGCCAGCCCGTAAATTGCAATTGCCAACGATTATTGAATTTAGTTAAACAACGTTTGTCGTGGTTGACAGTTGCCCCACAGTCGGCACGCCGCCCCCACAGTGCCCTGCCCCAACCACAGCTGTGCGCAGTGCACCTAATCGCCAGCTGCTGTCGCCAGGACATTTGCAGCCTTCGCTCTCGACCCATCCTCCTCCCCAGGACGAGACGACGTCGAGCAGTACGTCGCCGGCTCAATGCAGCAGCATATCCGGTGCGCTTGCGTATCAAAGTCTGTCTGCTTGTCTGATTGACTTCCGTTGTCTACGTTTGTCAGTTTGGCCATTTTGGTTTTGACTCGACCCTGCTAGACAGACCGACATATGGACAGACGGCCAGGCCAGCAGGCAGGCAGGCAGGCAGGCAGGCAGGCGAGCATGCAGTAAGAGCCACAGCCAACATGAAAGCAAGAGTGAAACAGAGCGTGTGCTGTCAGTGCAGGAGAGCGAAAGAGATGGATTGTTTGAGGCATCTGCTTCAGCTGGCTGCTCTCTGCACTTATTTACACTTTAAGTGAATTGTTTGCTTGCGTTTTAACGCAAATGCAATTATGCGCAGCCAACATTGCAGTCGACGTAGCCGCAGTTGCAGCTGCTATTGTTGTTGTTGTTGTTGTTGTTGTTGTTGCTGGTAATGTAAATGTCCTTGCTGCTATTGTTGCTGTTGTTGTGGAAAGGCCAAATGTAAATCGTGTTCTTACTAATGTTTGACCATTAGTTGTTCGTTGTTGCTGCTCTCACAACTTTTCATTGTTATTTGTCGAATGGCAATCATGAAAATAACGATAATTGTAATGGAAGTCTTTCTGTCAATTGCCCAACTGAACAACAGCATATATGGCCTAGAACAAATGAGTAATCTTTTGTTTCAGTTCGAGTCGATTCTAAAGCCCAAACTAGCGCTCTCATAACTATTTCAAGCATATTTATCAATATGCAAATGCAAGCAGCAACAGCAATTAGCGCTGAGTGCAGCGAGCTCTCTGACTGGCCTGCAATTAGGCTTAGCCATTGCGTACTGGCCAACTGAAGCTCATGACAAATATAATAACAGAGCGTAGAACGCATGTATGTATGAATTTTAAATTCAATTTAGTCAGACTCAAGTTTGCCGTCTAAACATATTGAATGGGCGCAGCTGGCCATATTCGCTACGTCTATAATTGTTAGCAATTTATGGAAAAAGTATCAGTTGTCAGCGAACCTGATGCAGCAGTAGCAACAACACGTCACTCATGCACTCGCGATTCCATGCTATTATTCCACCTCTCTGTGCTAAGTACTAAGTATATAAGTCGTGCTAATGAATGCCTGCAATTGAAGGCGGAGTCCAATGAAAAGGGTATATTTAATGTCCACTACGGCTAACTACATATGCGTATCTGCATTTCATTAGTGGAACGTGCACAATTTGCCCTTTTCGTTGACAAGAGATAAGCGATTAGTCTGAAGCTCTACAAAACAACTTAAGCCTCAATAAATGCTCTCAAATTGTGGAAAAACAAGAATAAAACTTCAATGAAAGGCCAGCCACTGCCGTACACACGTACACAAATGTTTCGAGTCGTTGCCATAAACTTATGGCTTATCAATCAACACAAATTATGGTCATAAAGGCAGCTCAGTGAATGGGACAACAGGGCCCAATATTGGCTGCAGCTGCTGCTCGACACAACATGAATATTTACGAATAAAAAATGAATACCCTTTGCCGACATCTCGTGTCCGTCCTCTGAGCCAATTTGAGCTAATACCAAAGTTTAGCACGACTGTCGCTTTGTTAAGCAATCACATCGATGACCCAAAGGTTGACTTCTTTGCATCCATTCTGAGGGATCAGAGTGTGTATGTGTGTGTGTGTGTGAGTGTGGGAGTGAACGACCTTCCTTCTTAGAAGCAAGTGCCAAGCAGGCATAAAAATAAACTTAACCAAGTTACATGCAGAATTACCTTTAATTGGCAAAAGATGAAGCGCGTGCAACTCAATCCATTTCTTTGAGCCTCATTGAAATATTGTTAAAACAGTTCAAACAAAGTTAAGCAACTCCGACAACATTTCCCCCCACCCTAGCTCAGATATATTTCGATTTCAGACACGTGGCCAAAAAAGGGAGGCTGCGTCTGGGGCGCTTACAAAATTATTGTTGCCCATATTGAGCTACGTCGTGCTAAATGCAAATTGAAAACTTTTGCAATAAAATTACATTAAAGAACAATTTGTCTAAGCGCAGGATCTTCGTAGAGAAGGCGAGAGAGGGGAGAAGGGTGGGGGTGGGGAGAGAAGGCAGCTCAAGTGCTGGCACGCCCTGTCGACATGTGGCTTCTGCCGATTCGAACTGAATCAATCAACTGCGGAAATTATGTTAACAGCAGGAAAAGTTTTTTCTTTTGCCTTTTTTACAGGACAAATGTGGGCATGCGAGGCGTTCTGAATACAATTGTAATGGCAACTGTGTATGTGTGTATATAGCTGTGCATGTGTGTGTGTGTGTGTGCGTAATATATCATCAAGTGACCGCAAATGGAACTTAAGACAGCAAATGTGCTGCCTCAAAGTCAATTGGATATGGTGGCACGTTTTGTCGGCAGCGGGAATACGTCAATGTCAGCGCCAGGCAAGGCCAGGCCAGGCCAGGCCAGGCAAAGACCTCGGCCTCGGCGCAGGCTAATTATTTTACATTAAATTAAATAATGATACACTTTCGAGAGCAGCGCGTCACGAAAGAGTGGCAAAAGGTGGCCGCTGGGGAGAAGCGGTGCCGTCATCATCAGCATACCGCTGCTACTCGGTTGTCAGCTGAGTTCGTGCAACGACAAAGAAATCATTGGGGCACGTGACGCAATTTGCATAAATTTGAAGCAGCCACAACGAGCCCCGAAACGGAAGCGAGCGCGTAATTTCAATTGCGGTTAAACAGCAGCCAAGTAGAAAAGCAGCAAAGTGGCAGACACCAGGAAAAAAGAAGAGGAAGAAAAAACTAGTCAGTGGCTGGGAGCGAACGTAATGCGCACATTATTGAATACGAAGACCCGTTATCGACATAAATGTCTCAGAACGTGTCTCCTAATGGCTCTTGAATTTATTGAAAAATTATGAAAAGGACACGTCGTCGTCTTCAATGGCCACAGGTCAGGTGGCTGCAAAAGCAGAGCAACCCAGACGAAGACGAAGACGCAGACGAGGTCGAAGCGTGGGCCGGTCCTGCAAGGTATTTCTGTGCGGATACATCCTAAATAAACAATTTGTACGTTACGCCAAATGGCCGAAATATATTTTCCTATTTGCTGTTAGATTTCTAATGAATTTCGGCCGGCAGCCACGCCCCGTCCCGTTGGCCGGCCCTCTGTGTGCGGACTGCGGTGCTGTCAGTGTTTTGGTAGAGATAACGAAAGCCACTTGAAGTGTTTACTTGCGACAAATTGATGTGTTTGCATTAGACGAAAATAATAAATTAAGTTTTCTGTTCGCAGTTCGCGCCGACTCTCTGCTATATGTCACAAAAAAAAAAAAAAAAATAAAATAAATAAATAAATAGTATGTAGCAAAGTAAAGGTTTAGGAATGATTTCTCAGACATGTATATCCATCATAATGTGTGCTATTAATCGAAAACAAAAGCAGAAACTAAACAGATATACATATAAGATAAACTCTGTCTATAAGATAAACCCTCTAATTAATTATCCATCTCTTTTCTATTTCCCCAGGTAAGCGGCACACGCAACAATCAACAACAATGTTGAGCCCATTAGCTCTGGCCCAAGGTGAGACTACATTTATGGTATACATATCAGACGATGAGCTATGAACCCTGCCCTAGTCACATGTCCTGTTGCCAGGCTAAACGTTACACCACAGCTCGCAGCTCGGAGCTCTGGCTAAAGTAGCGTATAATGCACGGTTATTCTCAAGCACAAGCTCGAGCAAGCGCCACAGTGAATTGTGCCAATATTTTCTAAAAATAAAGGAGCAGACGCTAGTTGCTCGATGTGGCACGCTTCTACCCAATATGCGGCAGCTAAACGTTTCCGTGCACGCGAAAAAATCGCAGGACTACGGCTCTGACTTCGCTTAGTCCAGGCTGCTTTGCATTACCTGGGAGAGGGAAAGAGAGAGCGAGCTGAAGCGAGCTGAGCTGAGTTGGGGGCAATGCAGTTGGAGAGCATGGCAGGCCATTTCTTTGCACTTTTCGTGTGCTTTCATATTTTCCTAACGTTAATGTGGCCACAAATTGAAAAAGAACAGTAAAAGAATGAAACAAGCGCAAAATCTGAAGGGATAAAGTGGAAAGTGGAAAGAGTTTTGGGGGAAAGGGCGAGCAAGGCAGCGCACCTGAACTCAATAAAAGCTTCATTTTGGGTTGTTCAAGCACCAGAAAACCAGCAGCAGGAGAAGCGCAAAGAAAACAAAAACCGAAAAAATAAATTATTTAAGAAAAATATGTTTTACATAAACTTTCGAAAGCAAAGAAAAAAAAGTAAGAGAAAAAAAAACAAGGAGCCGCAGCAACACAAGCCAAGCAAAAAATCAACAAAGAAAGCTTGGAACAAATGGCATGTAGTTGGAGCGTTGAAAATTGCAAAAGTAAATAACTAGGTAGTGCTCAGAAGGTCCCGGAACAGAGTTTTTCACTTGGCAGTCGACAGTCGGTAGTCGGTAGTCGGTAGTCGCCAGGCGGCTTGGCTTGGTTTGGTTTGGTTGCCCCGCCAAAGAATGAAATCCGCGTTAAGACAGCGCCAGCCGGCGAAACAGTTGCACAAAAAGTTATAAAAGTATTATGAAATTTCAAATAATAACTGCATCTACATAGAATCTAAGAGGCCGCAGCTGCAGCTGTAGCATCAGCTCCAGAGCTCTAGTCCGAAAGGCCAAGGCAATGCGATGGCTGGCAAGTAAATAAGTTGAAATAAAGTAGAAAGTAAGGCTCTTAGTTTGCTTTAGCCGCTGGCTGCTGCTCTGCCTTAAAGGCTTAATAAAATAAGTATCCATAAAAAGATATGAGCTCCATAAAAATGTGGCAACAACAAGAACAGAAAACAGATACAAAAATTAACCAAATACGAGGGATTAAGCACGAGCAAACATTGTGGCCCCTGGGCATGCAACAGTGTTTAAATCCATTTGAATGCAACAGCTGAGCCACCGCATTAGCTGAGCCAGGAGCTGGCCAACAGTCCTTGAGCTACGCGAAGCAGTTCCAAGAAATTATCGGATGACAGCTCAGCAAATTGCCATAAAAGCTGCAAATTACATTGCATTTACTCAGCGTATGGCAGCAGCTGTCGCCTGAACGCCATCAATTGACGGCGCTGCCAGCGAAATTGCAGTGATCCATAAATGTTGGAAGTGTCAGAAGTGCCGAGCCGACAACACAAAACGCTGAGCGGTCAACCCAGTCGACCCTAGCTTAACAACAACAACAACTGATAGTTGGCCAGAGGGCAAATGTTCCATTTTGTCAGTGAGCTCTGAGCACAAATAAATGTCACACTAGCAGAATAAATACTATTGAAATGAGCAACACAGTGGAGTGCATGGCCAATGATGGCTGCACAAACAGTTCAAGTGCAGTTTGCAATTTTACCTGCAACTGCAACTGAAACTGAGTCTGCAAATAGTAGGCAGTTTCGAAATCAAAGCAAGTGGACGAAAAATACCCTCTTTCGATCAGATATTAGGGTGTTTCAAGTTTGAAACAAAGCTACTTTATATAGTAAAAAGAGCATTAACTAAAGTATTTTGATAGTTCCCATTGATTAATTTAATCTATACATATTTAATTTGGGTACAAAAGTCAGGCAATCTTTTGAGCAATTTTAAAGCTTTATAATGGCCAAAAATTTTCTAGTATCTGTCTAAAATTTATATAAATCCAAAAAATAATTAGAAAAATTCTAAAAATGGTTTTTGCATTGTTCAACTTTTTTTCTTTTAATATATATAATACCAGTTTGTATATTTTAGTAAATTGATAAATTAAATATAATTAATTTCTAGACTTGCATTATTGTTTATTATTTTATAAATTTTTAAATATTATTTTAACGTTTTCAAGTATATACATAGAGCTGCTTTTAAATAAAATTTAAAAAAAATATATATTATTTTTTAAATTTCTATTAAAATTATTTTTTGATTAATTGTAAAAAATATAGTAATATCTTTCTAAATAATAATCTTTTTGTTAACTTTTTATGTGTATATTATCTAACTAGTATAAACGTACATTTTATTCTTTAAATAACATTATTTATTATATTTTTATGAATAATTTTTCTTTTTTTTGATATTTTGTTATTATTATTATATTATTATCATTATTTTTATTATTTTTATTATTATTATTATTATTATTATTATTATTATTATTTTTTTATTATTATTATTATTATTATTATTATTATTATTATTATTATTATTATTATTATTATTATTATTATTATTATTATTATTATTATTATTATTATTATTATTATTATTATTATTATTATTATTATTATTATTATTATTATTTTTATTTATTTTTTTTTATAAATATTTTTTATTTATTTTTAATAAAAAAAAATAGTTAAGAATATACTTAATACAAAAAAGAAATCTTTCAATTAATTTTTATATAGTTTACAATTAACAATTCAAGTAATTTCAACTATTTGCATTACTTAAAATCAGCTGCCATTCAGCGCTTTTGCCGCATAGTCCCAAATGATATATTTAATTTGCCTCGATCCAAATATATAAGTATACTTATTCCAATGAAATGCGTGACGAAATCGTGATGCCCATGGTTGTCACTGTGTGCCAGCTGACAGACAGTAGAGCTGACATTCTGTGCTCATCTGTCCGCCTGCAACATTTTGTCCACTCAGCTGCGCCCTCGCCGCTCGTCGCTGTGTGTAATGGCTGTGTAGTCGTCTCTGCGCTCATTTTGTTTTTGCCGCTGCATAAATTTAATATTTTGACATATGTAAGCGCAGCAACAACAATGAAGGCTGCAACGTTGAGAGAGGACTACAAAAATGAGCACAAATAAATTTACATGCATGCATTTTGGTTAAACTGTCAGACCACAAATCAGAAATACACTAACACCATGACATCTGTCCCCAAGTCCCGCAATTGCTGACTGTCGTCTCGCTCTCTCCCTCTCACTCTCACTCGGTCTCTCAATGTGTGTGTGTGTGTGTGTGTGTGTGTGTGGGTGGGTGCGTGTATCTTTACTTGTATGAATAACTACTGTCAAGCGTGGCAACATGGCCGTGAGCATGAGCTGCCAGCCCCCCACTTACAGACCACAGAGCGGCACACTCACACACACACACACACACACATGCATACATCTATATATGTGTATATATATAGGAGATTTATGAACGGCAACCGTTTTTAGTTGACGCTCGTCTCCCTCAGCTGAGCGCTGGTGCTTATCTGCATTTGTGCCGGGCCGGGCCTGGTTGGGCCTGGCCTGCACTCCACTTTATATTTAATGAATGCCATAATGACTGCAATGCAACGCATGAAATATTTATAGATGTGAATGGATACGACTCAGTCAGCCTCAGCCCCAAGCCGATGCCCAGGCCCAGGCCCACACCTCACACACAAGCAACAGTCTAGCTGAGGGCTGCGCACTCACTTCAAAGGTTCAGCTTTGCGTATATCATTGCAATTTGTGAATATACATATATGCATTGAAGACATAATGATCACTTGTAATTATGATGCATTGTCAGCGCTGCTGGCTCAAATATTGATATTGTGTCTCCCGCTGTTGTTGTTATAAATGCAGCGGTTGCTCCTGCGGCCAGTTGCGGCAAGGCCAGCGCATAAAAAATACTTAATTTCCTTTAATAAAGCCGCACAAATTTAATTAACCAGCATGGAAATGCATTTACACCTTAATTATTAATTGAATTTAAATACATAAATACACGGCACAAATTGCAGCAGAACCCGGACATAACGTTCACACACACTCATATAAAGCCACATTTTAATGCACACGCCCACACACACACACACACAGACAAACACGCACACTCACACTCATATCTGTAAATATGCTCTTTTATATAAATTATATATAATATATCCCTTTGTTATTTTCTCCTTTTCGCCGTAGCATTTTTTTTTTTTATTCTTTTTTTTTTTTATCTTTAAATATGTATAATTTTAAATTATGGCACAGCCATGTTTGTTTTATTCTTAAAGTTTTCTTTTTTCTTTTTAACATGAATTATTTTTACTTGGTTGAACTTTGTGGTTGCATGTGGTTGATCAATTGCCAGAGCACTTCACAAGATAGAATCTAAGCATAGTTAACTCTAACTATTCTAGAACATTTTTTCAGCTTTAATCAGCTTAGATATGTACATGCTGTACTACTACTACTATGCTATGTTGATGGGAAGATCTAATATGAGACCTTCTATAATATTTTATGTAGGTGCCTTTGGTAATTTTATTCCAATAATTAGCTTTTGGAGGTTGCTTGAATATGATTTCGGACATGCCACGTTTCATTATCTTTTTTTTCGGGAAAGCGTTAACACCTGATTGGGAGCATTTGCCCAAGAGAATATATTAAAAGAAGTCTCTGGGATCAATAAAACGTAATTTATGAAGAGAAATACAAATGGATCTTGTACAACACCAAAATACTTTCACTCCTTAATAATAATTGCACTTGATTTGATTGCAATTTCTAATGTAAGTCGATCAATAATAAAATGTCAATCCAAACTCAAGAAAAAGCACCGATCGGCTGTTAACTGAATTGTCAACAGAGCCATAAAAAACAGTTTAAAAACGTCTTGTATGCTAATACAAATTTTAAAAAAGTTAAAAAAAGTCTTTTCTGCTTATATAAATAAAAAATTAGAACGGATTATTTATATGAATACATATTTATGAATAAAGATTTACAATAACTTAACTCTCAACCTTAAATTCGAATTTTCGTTAAAATAAAATAGGTTATGCAAATTTGAAATAATCTTTAACGTATATATGCAAGAATATGAATATAAACTTTAGTCTCTGTTCGAGTTCTGCCACAGAGCCCACTCTCAAGATCAATTCGTATTTCACCTGCAATATATAAATGTTAGTGGAGATAATAAATTTGAGCTCAAGTGCTTCTGGTTTTTATAGTTTTCTGATCGAAATGCGCAGACAGAGACAATTGACAAGATACACAATATATAGACAAAAGCAATATCCAACAAAGGATTTAAGGAATGTAAGCTTGGTCTATCTGTCCGCACTTCAACATCCAGACACATGCCTTATTCCAGTTTATTGTCTACATAATTACGCATGCAGATTTTGTGGCTTGCCTTAAGTTACTGTGGATTATCAATACAAACGAGTCTGTCATACACACACACACACACACACACACACACATTCAATGTGTCAATTGTGTTGTAATCAGCAAATGTCGCGGTAAGGAGCAGCGACCGCGAGGCATGCAACATCAATATAATCGATCGACTATTCAGTCAATCGCACCGCAATCCCGTTTCCCAAGTAGGCGTGGCACTGTGCAAATGTCATTATGTAACTGCGTATAATTAACCGAAAATCGTTTAAGTGCCCAACTCCAGGCTGCTCTGCATCTCTCTCATTAGCGATTCGCCCAGTCGCTGACCGCAGCATACAAATTAAAAACGCAGCAGTGCGCCCGGAGGCGTGGCTCTGCTGCACTGTCCTCTGCTCTGCTCTGCTGAGCCCTGCTCTGCTCTGTTTGTGTGTGCAGATGAAGAACGACGACAGTTGCATTGCGCTGCGTGTTTACTTTGACATTAAATTAAGTTGTTTGGTCGAGCTGCGTTTTTAATTTGCAGCACAACTCAGGGCCGACTCACTGTGCCGGAGGCTGGACGATGTTGGTGCGGTGGGCGCTGTACGCATATATAACAAATAAATCATTTATGGCCACAGCGAAAATATTTATTGAGTTGCCAGCTCGAACGCACAGCGAGAAAAAGAGACAAGGAAGAGCGATAGAGCGAGTGAGCGAGTAAAAGAGAGAGAGAGAGAGAGAGAGAGAGAGTGAGAGACAGAGGCGCATGTTGAGCAGAAATAAATTAATTAAAAGTTTGAGTGCGTGGCTGTATCAAACTTTTTGCTTGGCCAACGCGGCGTATGCGCGATGTTTGTCGATGTTTGCTGCGACGCCAGGCAGTCGCCTTCCACAAAGACGCACACACACATACACACAGACACACACATGCACAATTGTCAGGGCCATAACAGCACTCTGCCTGTTTGGCTGCCTTCCCGCCTGACTGCGCCGGCACAAATGTCAAATTGAGGACACAAGTTGGGCAGGCGGCTCATTGCTGGCATTGCTGCGAGCAGGAAGATGGGCAACAGCAGCTAGGCACTGCAATCAGCAGCCAAGTGCAAAGCTTTTCACATAATGCGCTATTGGTTCCACATATGCAGCTGGCATTTTTAATTTGTCTTAACATTTTAATTGCAACAGCGCTCGCGACATTTTCATTACGTATTGACGCCTCAGTGCATGGCTGCCTAAAAGCCGGTCCAAAATTGTGCACAGGCAACGGCCATGCCGGAGGAGCTCGTGCAGTGGCAGCAGAGGAAGCCATCGCGTGAAAATTAATCAACAAGCTGGCAACAACTTTGTTCCAGTTGTTGCTGCTGTTGTTGATCTAAGTTGACTGCTGTGCAATTCGCAGCATTTTTAGTTTTGCTCGTAATTTCTATGCATTTGAAAAGTGCAAAACCCAAACAAGAACAGCAAACAAATTAACACACCGAACAACTCTCGCAACGTTCATAACTTTTGCCACGCCCTCAGCCCACAGGCCACAGCCAACTGTGTTGGCCCAGCGCTCAACTGTCTGCTGGAAAGCTTGTTATTTCGTGCTTATTTTAACATAGAACTTTTGACGTTCTCTTCTCTTCATGCCAGATGCTTATCAATAATTTATTTATAAGCTTCACCTCAAAACACATGTTGTCTGTAGCATGCCATGTCACGCCCCCTCAACCCCTACCCCTACCCTACCCTGTCACTACACCTCATGCAGATGTCGACGCTCTGCTGCCGTCGCTGCTGCCGTCGCTGCTGTCTCTGCTGCTGTTTACTGCTTTATGAGCTGCTGCTCTCATCGTAATAGTTGCGTTGGCAGTTTAGCTAACAAGCCGCAGTTGCCGCCTGACACCTGTATTCCTGCCAGGCATCCCCTTACTCACACTTACACACACACACACACATGTGTGGAGAATATGCTGAACTTGTTACTTCTGCTGCTGCTGCTGCTGATACTCCTGGTCCAGCTGGCAGCTAGTTTTAGCTGCTCTCCTGCTGGCTGTGAACTCACTCGAAGCGCTTGCATAATTTATGATTTCAAAATGTGTTCATTTAGTTTTGCAAATTGTTGACATGAACAATCATTAGGGCCCAGCACAGATTTCAACACCATTTCATCCATGTACAAATTCATATGCGGCAAATAAGTGCCAGCCATGCCGACAAGCTGTGTGCAGCCAACGAAATGAATTGAGCTAATGAATCAACACAGGAAGCCATGAATTGAAAATGAATCGAAATATTAAATACGAGAACTTTGCCAATCTGCCAGTTACAATATTCTGACTTACTTAAGTCTTAATGGATAAAATAGGGCTATACAAATTTAATGGAATATCTAGTTATATTGGAGAATTATTTGTTTTAAAAGCAATTTTGATCAATTGACAAAATATGATCAGCATGAATAAAGTCACAAAATATAATGAAGTAAAACATATGTATTCATTATATTAGTAAAACTCTTAAAAAAAAAAAAAAAAATAAATAAATAAATAAATTTAAAAAAATAGTAAAATGAATAAAAAATAATAATCATACAAAAATAAGAATATATAAATAATAATACATATGTATTTATATATTGTTTTAAACATATAAAAAAAAAAAAAAAAAAAAAACTAAAAAAAAAATCATTAAATATATTTGTATTTTAATATGTAGTAAAAAAATATATTTATTTTATTTATATATAATAAATATATATTTTTTTAAATAAATATGTTTTTGTACAAATAATATAAAAAGTAAATAAATATAAAATATATTTAAATAATATTTATATAATAAATATATTTATTTTTCAATGAAAAGTAAGAGTTAATAAATGTCGAATGTAGCTATGTAATAAAGTGAAGTAGTACTCTACTCAACTATTACTAGTTACTACTCTATATTAGATTTTTAAAATATTTATTTAAAATAAATATAAGTAATTTATTATATATGTATATATTATATAATCTATTTCTTTATTATTATTATTTTTTCTCATTAAAAATTAAGTATAAATAAATAAGCAGACGCCTGTAGCCCTTTCAATATTTGGTTGCCAAACAGTTAACAGGCGCACACAAATATTTTCATCAGCCAGACAACAAGACGATGAAAAATTAGCAAGTGTCAAAGATAAATAACCGACGCTTCCTTCAATCTAGGCACAAAACTTTCTGCCGTATTTAGTTTTTCAGGCCAAAGTATTTATTTGCCTGTAGAAATAGTGTCAAACTGAGTGGCTCCCCACATACTCTGCACCCAGAGCTACGGCGCGACGTGGCCCGAGCAGCAAAACTTGACTAACTATGCAAATAAGTGCGACATGTGTGCCACGCCCATTTTTAGCGAACCCAACCAGATGCCCGGCCAACCGCCAGCCCAACAGCCCAACCACCCTGAGCCAGGACGACACTTGGCGCACTGGGTAAGTGCAGTTGGCAGAAATTAAGTAAGTTTGTAGCTGCAATTTTTGGCTAGAACTATGTCAAGTTTGGTTTTAGTTGCCAGCAAAGTTTTGCTTAAGAAAATGCCAGAAAGTATGTACTATATAAGTATATCAAATAGGGCACGGCAGAGGGCTGCTGCTGCCGGAGTGCGGGCGGGCTGACACTAAACAGACTCGGCAAAACCTAATGAATTTCATGCATGACATGCAATTCTCGCGACGAGTCGCTTAATTAAAACCATTAGACGTGGCCCAAAGTTGTTGGCCGAATAAAATTGAATGGCCCCAGCCAGTCAGCCAGAGAGTCAGCCAGCCAGTCAGCCAGTCAGCCAGCCAGTCTGCCTTGTCTGTCCGCTCTTAAGCCCATTAAACAATGGGAGCCACAGCAGCATCCAATTTACATAGTTTCTTTAATGTTTGCTGCATAATTTTCACATTTTTCAATGTCAAACTGTGGCGCTGCATTGTGTGTGCAACTGCCGGCAGCCGAGAAGAAGCAGAAATCTTTGCATGTTTCGGTCATATTCTAAAAATAATAGCAGCAGCTATATATGTAGAAATACATATATATATATTTATGTGTGTATAGGCATATCCTTGCATACGGCATAGCTGAGTCTGGTCAAGCGACCCACTAAGCTGACCCGGTGCTCGGACTTTTATGACTCTATGCCAGAGACAGGCGCTGCCAGCGGGCTGGGAGTGTGAAATTATAACATTTGGTAAAATAATGTCGCTTGGCTGCAACTGAAAGCAAAAGCTTAACAAATTTGCTGCATAGATTAGAAAAAACTGACACAATTTATGTGCCGCAGGGGACCAAAGAGAGTGGAGGAGAGAGAGAGGGTGGGAGAGGGAGAAAGTGGAACTGATTAAATCTGGTGGAATAAAGAAAATGCTGCAACTGGCAAAATAATGATGCGTTCAAAAATGAACTTGCTTCATTTTGAGCACAGGCTAACTTTTCTTTCTCTCTCCGTCTCTCCCTCTCTCTTACGATCTCTATTGCCATTTCTCTCTTAAGTTATTGGACAAGATTGCAAAATTAGAAGCCAAAGCTGCAGCGGTAAATGGCAAACAGCAGCACAGGATGCGAGCAACGCCAAAAGCCCAAAGCAGCTGAGCTATGGCCAAGTCAAAAAGTTTAATTCAAAAACTTGTACAAAAATGCACATTTAATGGAAATTTACTACCTGCAGTCGCGTCAAAGCCAGCAGAAGCAGCAGCCGCAGAAACAAAAAAATATATATATATACACCCAGAGAGAAATTGCAGCAACAACATAACAAGTGCCACAAAGTTGCAGTTGCAGTTGAGCCAAGTGGTAGGGTTAGGGGAGAGTAGGGAGGTAGGGGAGAGTAGAGCTAACAGCAAGAGCCTGGATACACAGCAAAGTGTTAACGGTTTGTTTGCGCGCCAAATGGCCAACTGGCAGAGGCAGAGGCCCTAGCAAGGATGCGCTATTTTTGGAGCGCTTCGCCTCTGTCGCTGTCTGTTCACTGCGCTGCGACAAGCAGCAACCGGAAACGGAAATTGCGTAGCGCCGTTGCATGGCTGGCAGCCAGCTAGCCCCACTCTGTGACCATAACCATAACACGAGCCACCACACCACACCCCGGCACACCACACCAATCTGCAGCAGCCCACCCCTGCTGGCCAGTGCAGCGGTGCTCAGATGGCACCGCCTGTCCGCCATTAACGCGTATCCAAAAGGGGCAGCGGACAGGCGCCGGGCATGGGCAGGATGGCGCAAGTGTTTTATAACCTGTTTGAAAATGTCAAGGTTATAGCGTTGGTAGGTAGCAGTTAATGTCCGTATAATGGCAAAATACGATGTTGTGCATTATTGAGGGCTGGATCACACTAAGTAGAAAAGGGTGAAGGAATCGCGCATTGAGATCGCACATAGGTAAAGAGTTCATTTCGAGAGCGTCAGCAAGAAACAAACTACGACGAATCACAATGAATGAAAATGCTAAAAACTTTTCATGTGCAACACGCTGGTCGCTATAAAAACCGCTGGCAATGAAATGAAATTGGAAAGCCCCATTTGCTGACCAGCCAGCCAACCACCCGGCCTGTGCGTGCTGTCTGTGTGTGTGTGTGTGTGTGTGAGTGGGTGGGTAATATTGTATTTTGTTGTTGCTGCGCTAGAGCCAAACAAATAAGAAATTAGTTGTTGAGAAATTGTTGCAGCTGCAACCATAAGAGGTAGAAGGAAAAAGGAGCAACAGGAAAAAACTTTGCGCTAATGTCTTAATGCAAAAGTTTGTTAACGGCAACGGGGAGTTCACCTGGCTTGAAACTTCTGTGGCAACTTTTGGCTAGCACGTTTGATTGAAATTTGTGGCATATTGCCTGCCCCGCCCACGCCTGACATAATACCATGCTTAAACAGCTATCAGCGTAAGCTGAACTAACTGAGCTGAAATGAGCCTTAAAATCTGATGCAGCTCGAATGTGTATGCTATGTAGTTTAACAAAAAAGAAAAGAAGAAGAGCTCTTGGCATACTCTCACACACGTTTCTTGCAGTTTTGCAATTCGAAAATGGCAACGGCGGCAGCCAAACAAATTGTTAGCCATTACCAAGTGAAGGGTAATTTTTACTTTGCAGCTCTTGCCTGGCGCTTTATTTGCCAGCCAAATTTGTACGAATTGCAACAGCAGTTGTAAGAGCCAACAAAGCCATCAAAACCAGCAGTTGCTACAAATACAACAACCACAACAACAACAACAACAACAACAAGAAGCAGCAAGAAGCTGCCTGTCGATTCCTAATAGGTGATTTGCCAACAGGAAATTGAGACATCAATAAATGTGGCTTGCCTTGGCTCCATTCACTGTGTGTGCATTGCAAAAGTTCAAGGGGCAATACACATGAAGAGGCCAATACAACCTCGCAAAGAGGAAGACAAATAGAGAGAGGCAGGCAGAGGAGAGAGAGAGAGAGAGGGACAGAAATTGACTAAGCTGAAAGCATTTGCAAAAGATGTGAATATTGCGTATACGACCCGTTGGCCGCACTAATTGACTAGAACTACTTTTAGTAGTTAAAGTTATGTAGTTAGCACAGTCTTGTTCTCATCATTCAGCAGTCGCCTGCTGGCAAAAAGTCAATTTGCATTTGCCTTCCTGCATATGTGCTCTGTCTTTTGCTTTCGCTTTGTGCAAACAAATTGAACGTTATTGCAGGGACAGTGTGTGTGCACAGTGCAGGTCAAATCAACGCGCCCTTTTAGAGAGTAAATGTTGATATGACGAGTGCACATGGCCATAGCAATAAAGACAACCGCACGGCTGCCTGCAACGGCAGGCCAACCAGACAAAAAGTCGACTTCAGAGCGCACGCAGAGCGCGAAAGAAATATTTATGATGTCAACAATCAATGCACAAAATGCCAATACAAACAAAGTGCGCTGCGTGAATGAGGGTCTTCCTTTGTTTGATTTCGCCTTTGCGGCATATAGACATTTTCACTGCATAACGGCAATGCAAATCTAAATGCCTGATGTGTGGACTATGGCAAATAATTTTAGTATAACACCAGGAGTACAATATAACTGATTACCGTTGCTTTTTGCCTTTGTTATTCCCCACCAAAATTCCAGTCATCAAATAAATATAAAATAAACATTGTGAAAGATACCCTAAACACCAAAGTGAGCTGCTGCTGTGAGAAGTGCACTGTCGCCGCTACTTTTTTTAATAAATATACTATATAAATGTGCAGAAGCAATAACCTATTAAAGGAATAATTGGAAACCACTGTTCATTCCTTCCTAATACCTAAATATTAAATATGGAGAAAAATAGAAAACTCTATGAATACTTACTATAAGTATCTTAAAATAGATAACATCATTTATGCCTGTAATGTTTAGTCTTACAATGGATCTTTTCGAAATTTTTCTTCCGTATTGCAAGTTCGTATGATTTTGTAGTGAATTGAGAAAACAAAAAAAAGATTAAAGTAATTGCCAATTACAAAAATATTTTGCCTATTACTTAAATATATGTATCGTATGGTATCAGATACATCTCGTTCTATCTATTGCATACATTATGTACAAGTTGGAGAATTATTTGAATATATATATATCGATAGGCAACATCGATAGTTATATGCTGTGAGTGGCATATAGGTTTATAAAACGCCCTAATTGCTGAGTATAGTCCGTGTTCGTAGTGTTTGGATCGTCTGACGCCGATTGCGATAGATAGGGAAACAAAAAAACCGACATACATATCTAATTACATCATTGTAATACCAATTTAGAGTATTATAAATTTAGCATTTTATTAGCCGGACAAAAACAATTGAATTTAGTAGATTATCGGTAAAAAAAACTATCGGAAAATTCTGAAAAAAAAACTAGAGTATAACGAACCAGAAAAATAAATGTAGATTAGGAAGCATCAGAAAAAAGGTTACGTGACACAGTTTTATAGTAGGATTTTAATCTAACATAGCTTTTTCTGATGCATCTATAACCTACGTTATTTTCCTGGCTTGTTATACTTTATTTTGTTTTTATTTCAAAGTTATTATTATTATTTTTTTTTTTTTTTGCAGCAAGCACTAATTAGTATATTAATTGTATTTTTTCTGCCAGCCGTGGTAAAGTTCCGTTTTCACTTTGAAAACAAATGCAAAAGCAGAGACTGCAATAATGACAATGACATCAAGCGACTCTGTGATAACAATAATAATTAAAATAGCAGCGGCTGTCAGCGAAAAGGGTTTGTAATATTGGCTAAGCTGCTTGCAGGCACAATGCAAATATAGTCATCATTTGCACTTCGCCCACTCACACAGTTGCAAACTGCATATGTCATTATCAGCGTGCAATTTGCGCCTAAAAGTTGGCGAGTATATTTGAGTGTGAGTGACGCCATTTTTGGTGCATGTGAGCTATACTGATGCTGCTGCTGCTGCTGTCATATGTTAAATGCTCATATATATATTTGCAATTTAACATGCATGAATTTTGTCGCCCGGCGAGCAAGCCAAAAATTTGGTTAACAATTTTCTGGGCCATCACATGAGTGTTGCGTGTTTGAGTTTCCCAGCAGCGGAGCAGGCAAAGCAGCGAAAAGCTAACAATAGCACACAAGACAAATACACACACAGAACTCATATACATACAACCACACACACACACACACACACACTTCATGCATAACGTAACGTAGATGGAATAGCTTATATATTATTTGCAGTTAAATTAAACCTAACAGCTGTGCATTTTACATACATATGTGGGACCAAACTCTATACGCCCTTCACTCTCTCTTTCTCACACTCTGTCTGTCTCATTCTCTCTCTTCACACCCGCACAGCTTGTGAAAACAAATTTAGGCAAATATGAATTTTTAATACAATTGCTGTATGTTATTTTTGTTGGCTGCTTCAGCTTCAACTTTTGCGCATTGGAAACTTTGCTGCAATATTTCTGCTTAATTAAGTATGCTAAAAGTGGGCGTGGCAAGCGCCCACTAACACGAACAGCCCCACCTCCTTTCGCACACACATATGCCATGCACTCAGATGCGTCACGATGCGCATAATCAAATTAAATTATTTATATATTAAATTTAACATGTCCTACAATGCTGACTTAAAAAAAAGAGAAAAAAAAAGTTATAAAGCAAACTCAAAGCCGCCCGCACACTGACAATGCGATATCTGATTTAGTTTTCGTTGCTGAGCCACTTGAACTAATAATTTACACAAATTGGCAATTTCGCTTGCTGAGCAAACGTCCGTCAAGAATCGGCCGGAACTGACTCGTAAACTGCGAAATTCGGTCAAAACTTTGTCTCACTCGTCTCTCGCAAACTTGTTCTCACTTTATCGCATCTTTATCGCCTCAGCCTTGGTAGTAGCAGCAGCAGCAGCAGCAGCAGCTCGACAAACACGTCGAGAAATTCAAATGATAAGGAGCCAGAGTCGGCGAAGCAGCTGTGGCTGCTGGGCATAGCGCGTTATGACAACATAAACGATATTTACTTTCTGGTTCGCTTTTGGTTTTGCTTTTGCATTTTGTCGACTCTGTTTTTTGCTTTCCTCAGCCGTTCTAGCCATTTCTTTATGCCTGTCTATGGTTTTTATGCGCGCTTGCCATTTTATTCCAAGTCGAACTTAACCGAACGCAAAACTTTTCGACTGTGTGCCATTTCCATTTCCATTTTCAATTTTTATTTTATTTTCGCTTTTCGTTTCAGTTTGTTTCTTTTTCACTTTTTGCCATTTGAAGTACTTCAAAGATTTTAGCATATTTTATTTGAATACTTTATTTCGCTGAAATGCGTTTGCCTCTGTCTTATTCAGTGTCTGTGTGTGTGTGGAGTGTGTGTAAGGGAGAAAAAGAATGAGAGAAAGAGAGAGAGAGAGCTCTCTCTCAGCCAACTAGCCAAACGAACGACACGACTTTCAGCTTTGTTGACCTCGTCCCCTCCGCAATCAGTTCTAACTAGTTTCTATGTCTTTGGCGCAAAGTTTTTCTTTAGACATTGTGAAATGAAATTTTTGAAAATTTTTCCGCGGGGAAATGAAAAAGTTTGTCCTGGCGGACACAATGCGGCTGGCCGCGCAACACCCGCTACAGCCCACACAGCGCCGCTGGGACACTGCATTCGATTCTCGAGCTCGAGCTCCAGCCCCAGCTCGAGCAGTGTCATAGTTAATATAACGCATACGCCGCGTTGCCCTTTTGACTTTCGCCGCTAGACCAAACGGACTGAGTTCATGTCCTGCTTCTGCCATTTGCGTGCCAATGTGCCGAGCGCAGCTGTCGGCGAAACCCAAGCACCAAGTACCAAGCATGGAGCATGGAGCATGGAGCGTGGAGCGTAAAGAGCGCAAAGCATGGGATAAGCAATAAAGGATAATGTCATTCAATGTTTTGTGTGTCGTGCACACAGAGCACCGACAACGAGGACGCTAACAACAACAACAACAACAGTAATACTACAGCAACTACAGCAACAAAAGCGGAAGCGCTTGCCATCATCAACGTCTTCCTCATCGCTGTCGCTGTCGTCGTTGTTGTCCTTGTCGCTGTCGTTGTCGTTGTCGTTGTCGTTGTCATTGGCAATAGTTTCGCACAGACTTTGTTGCTATTGCTGCTGCTGTTGCTGCTTTTCGAGCTCTCACTGCTCTTCGTATTGCTGTGCGGCAGACAATAGTCAAAAATGTCTTCATGCTCAACGCGATGCGCATAACGGAAATTCGCATTTGAAAAATACTTTCTTCATTTAACAACAATGTCGTGGAGTGGAGTGGATAGCGGGGGGTCTGTGGGCCGGGTGGGATGGGGCCAAGCAAATGCCTGGGTGGCAAAGTGTTGGCATTACTGTAAATCGCTTTCGTTTTACGTTTCATAATGATGAAGACAGCCAAGTACAATGGGTGAGACCAGCAAAAGTACATATACAACAAGTATTTAAGTGGCTGTGAATGTGAACTCGTTCTGTTTTTCATATTCCGATATTTAGTGAAGCTTTCCATTTGTGCAAAATGTGTGCAATGAAAATAATATTTTTGCTACAATTTGTTGACTCCTCTCAGTGAACTCATATTTCGTGCTTTGATGTTCTCAATTCAGAATCAATATTGAATGAGTTTCGCTGGATTCATTCCATTATGCAGAGCTCGTTGATTTTGAGACGCGTCTTGTTACATTGCAAAACTTTTCACATAAACGTAAATATGAAATCGAATTGATTTCGTTGCGATAGAGAGAGATAAAGCGATAGAAAGGGAGTGAGGAGACTACATGAAATCCACCTAAATCCTCGCTAGGATTGAAAGAGTTTTTCCAATTACATTTAGTCTTGTTTTCGATTTCAATAAACACTCCGTGTTCAGTGAGTGTTAAAAAACAATTTCTATGCTCTCCTCCAACAATTGCAGTTGCCAACACTCTGCCCCACATCAAGGTGGCATGCAGAACATCCTCTTAACGCCAATTAAAAGCAACGTAAATGTGATGAAAAAAAAAAGGAAAAGAAAACTGAAAGCAGTTGCAGCAGCCACCACTCGATAGACGTGTGCCAGCTAATGGCAGCACCCGGGACGTCAGCTCATTTTGATCAGCAGGACATGCGCTGACATTTCGCTAGCAGCTCCGACAGCATGACGGAAGGCCGGCGGGTGTGCCATATTTAAATCTAATTTTGTCACCATGCAAATAACGACACATTTACGCGCAAAGACACATGACGACCTGTTAGGGTAGCTGCAGCTCACAGCTCTTTCTGCTGCTCACGTCTGTGTGTGTGTGAGGTGCTTTGACTCGTTGTAATCGTGATTTCCTGCGCAACAGACGGCGTCAGCATCATGTGGAGGGGGCTCTGCTTTGGTTAGCTGGCCGACATTGTTGTCGCTGCTGCCTTTGTTGACGGCGTTAAAAATGTCACAGCGCATTGCATACTTATTGGCCCGTGTGTTAATGCACCGCGCACACACCACACACCACAACCCACAACCCACAGCCCACAGTCCACATCGGCAGCCACACCTACAAGGCAGCCGCGTCCTTGTAGCACCCGCCAGCCATTCATACCGCGGGCTAAATGTTATACGCCGTGTGCATTTGCGGCTGCTGAAATCCTTTTGATTTTATTGTTGCTGTTACTGTTATTGTTCTTGTTGTTGTTGTTGTTGTTGCTGCTGTTATTGCATTGTGTTGCGCACACCATTCGACGTTTGCATATGCCCTTCACACACACACACGCACACACTCGCACACACACATTCACACAATAGGTATATCTCGTCTATTTGTGGCACCTTTTGTGCCGTGTGTTGGAATTAGCTTTCAGCTGGTTGGCGAGAAAAGACCGCAACTGCTCACAATTGCACAAAAGCTTATTAGATTTTTTTTCTTTTTTTTGTGCAATCCTCTTTCCGTATGCGTATGTGTGAAAGAGAAAGTAATACATTTTACAGCATATAATGCGCTTTGAGGTCGCGAGCTCAGTGAGCATCAAGCCTTTGGCAGCAGCTCGATATGCTTTTACTTTTTAGTTCCCTAACAGATTCAATGCTTTTATTGCTATGGGTATTTACGGCAGACTTAAATGGAGTTATACAGTTGAGAGCATTTCCAATTGTTTATAACTAAATATACGAAACAGAGCACAAACTGTATTACATATCATATAATGTACTTATGTACTTATGTAACTAAATATACATATATAAATCAGATTACATTTTATTGTTTGAATACGTACTTAAACTGTTTTTCTCAACATATGTTAAGTCATTTGAAATAATAACATGAAATTTGTAATTAGTGTACATTAATCGATTAGCACTGTAAAGAGCACCAGAAGAACGGGAATGTCACTGATCGCTCTCTGTGTGCTTGTTCCCCTATGATGTCGGAATTGCTAAAATACATGAGCTCAAAGTCGTACCTAACTTAACAAGTTGCTTTTTATTCTGGAACCAAGGGGCTTGGATTGGACCCCTTTCCGTAGAACAGCACACATAGGAAAAAATAAATCAAAAATAAATAAATTAGATTTATTTGCGATAAAGAAATTTAAATATTTCCACACAACGCAGACAAATATATGCTTTATAAGCCGTAAGACTATATATATATTGCCAAAAAGGATATTGAAGGATGTTTATTCTACATAAAATATTAAAGGATTATATATCAAATAAAACAAAAGAAGTTTTAGCTTCGCTTTAATATTGAAAATTTCGAGTAGTTAACATATTTAAAATGATTTATAAAGGCAAATGCAAAATAGCTTAAAATTGTTTCAATAGTTTCGGTGGAAACTTTTTCAACTTTAATTGTGTAAAGTAAATTAAAAGAAAAGTTTACATTGATGAATTTAATTTTGATGAACAAACAAGGTTCTATAATTTCGGCTATATAAACAGATAAAATAAAATTAAACTTCAGTTTGCAATGTTAAAATAATTGTACTCTTAAGCCAACAATCTTAAGTCAACATCCGCAGATTATTGATAAAGGAAATATGTATGGGAGAAGCCCTAGAAAGTCGCTTCGGTGTCAATAAAATAAATTGAATATCCGCTAATTACCAACCTCTTGTATTTTTTTTACATTGATGACCGAAAAATCTTTTACAAATTTAATTTTTAAATTATTGATATTAAGTAATCAAAATCCTTACTCTGCCTTAGGGCAGCCTAATCTTTTATATTCATGTATGCTGTTTTCGAGAGAGCTTTTCCATATGCAGTCATATTTCATAAATAATCAATAGGTAAAAATAAAAAAGTAGTGAATAAATACCATAATCAGCTTAGTTGTGGAAGAGATGTGCGGCTCCAACTTTGATCTCTTGTTCTATTGAAATATGGAGAGCAAAACTGAATGTGAACATGATGTGAGGTGGGCAAGCCTAATTTCGCATCCTTATGCCTTCTACTCAATGCTCAGTGGTATTTACCACAATAGTAAGCCTGTTGCGTGGTATACAGTAGACGTTGTGTGGTGCATGCTGAGAACTGAATGGTAAATCTTATATCTTAAGGCCACATCGATAGCCATGGTCAGAGCTGGGGCTGTGCCTGTGGCTGCGTAGTGCCGTAATGTTGAATATATATTCGGAGCATTTCCGCTTATTGTAGTTGTTGTTGTTGTTGGCATGAGATGTGTGTATATGGAGTATTTTCGGTTTGAGTTGTTGTTGATTTAATTCAAGAGGCAATGCATTTTACAGTCGAGTGCTCATATGAAAAATGTACAGCAATTCGAGTCAGGACTTCTGCCCACTTACGCTTTTATCCTTTTTATCAGTGCTATTGTTGTTTTGGATGATGCAGTGAATGTAGTTTGAGCCATGCATGAGGCACTCGAACCAACAATGGACGCTGATAGTCACCGCATTTATTCTTGTTGCTGCTGCTGCTGCTGTTGTTGTTGTTGTTATTATTGTTGTTGTTGTTGTTGGCAGTGCGGTGTGTCTTGCGGGTGTTGCTCTAAAGAGGTACAAGTGCCAGTGTAACATTATTTCCGTTGAAAATACATCAAAATTCGCCAACGTTGTAATCCCGCTTTATGTCTGTGTGTTTTGGGCACTGTGAGTGGAACACACAGATATCTATGTGTGTGTGTGTATTTACACACACACATACGGCCAATAGCTGTGGTTAGTTAGCATCTGTGTTTATATTTGTATTTGTGTTTGCATTTGTTGCTCCACTCCACTCATACCAATACATAAATATTAAAACGAAAAACATGGCATGGGCTGGACCACCCTGCACACACACACACACAGACACACACACACAGACACTCACACATGCATGCATATATCCATCACCTTTTCCACCCTTGTGTGTATGTGTGCTTGGGCTTTTTTTTTATGTTAGTTACCAACGATTTGGCGTGGCACATTTGTGTTTGTTCAGCTACTTTTGCGGTTTGCCGCTTTTCGCGTACATTTCAACCACATTTGTAGTCAGTCCGGTTTCAGTTCGCGCATTGGACATATGCCAAAATGTATGCCCCATCATGGGTACAGCACAGGGGCTGAGGGTGTGGGGTGGATCGAGCAGGCTATGCTGGCTACCACAACATTCCATTACCACAAGCCTCACTTGAGTTCACTTTATACTGACTGCACGCAAATGAAGGTAAACACTTGCTGAAAATGTGTGCATACTTCAAGCTCTGCCTGCAGTAGTCCCTCATTCAGTCGGCTGACTCTTTTAATGTTTTGGAGCGCTTTTAGTATGAAAGCAGCTGCAGTGAAATTTATTTGGTATTATCTCTAAAAATTATCTATGTAATGTAGCAGATCGATAGCATTTTGAAGTGGAGAACTATTGATAGTCGTTGCATCTATAGTCGACGATAGTTATTAATAAGCCATCCACTGTCGATGATACGTATTTCAAAGCCATCTATAGTTGGGGATAAGCGTAAAAAGTTGAGATATTCAATAGAAAAATATATATTTTTGTTTATTTATTCACATAAAATTCGAGATATATTTTTGTAACCTAATTGTTTTTTAAACTGGAGTTCACACTAGATTGTCTCAAATTGATTGTATCAAATAGAGGAAAATTTTAATGCGAAAGAGCCCTTACAGAAGTGATATATATATATATCTAAAGCAAACAGAACCAGAAACGATAAAAATTTCTCGACGTTTTCTTTCATAAGTAAGCAAGCGTAAAGCCAACACAATGATAGCAAAAGTATCACTCGAGCTCGTTTACTTTACAGGCCAATCGTGACGTCACATATGAACTGGCACCATTTATATTCAAATTTGATTACGATTTCAGTGCAGTGCGTGCACCTGGGGAATGGGGAAAACGAATTTCTAATTGATGCGCAACGACTAAAGTGCGATAATGGCGCAGCTAAATTGAAGCGAATTACAATCACAATTCGATGGCCATACACAAATAGGGTCACTGCACACGGGTCGTATGCGCAATTCAATTATAAATGACAAAATGTGAGAGGCCAAATTAAAGGGCAGCTGCAGCGAAATGTAATTTAATAGGTATGTGAAAAGCATCTCGTTGCTTAGCTCACGGTTCCCAAAGGACTGGCAGCTGCACGTATTTATTAGCTGACTTGCATTGATGAAGGTCGCTTGCTTCCTGTTTCCTTGCTGCCTCGGTCCCAGGTCGCTGATTGACTCACGATTATGCAATAAAACAACAGACGAGGACAACAGCTGAGCGACTGATAGAACTGGGAGCTGAGACAATGCTCGTGTCTTACTTTCTTTCTATCTCTCTCTCTCTCCCTGTCTCACTCTCTCTCTCTCCCTCTCTCTGTATGTGTGTTTGTTTGTTTGTGTGAACTCCAGTGTTCCATTGGCTTTATTTCAACGCCAGCTTTTCAAAAAGCTCAAACTTTTTTATGTCCAACTCATTAAAAATGTGCGCCAATGGACTTTATGCCGACCCGCTGCGGCCACGCCCCCCATTGCCGCCTTAACTTTGGGGCATTTCTGTTGTGGGAATTTGGGTTCGTTTGCCGTTTGTTCGCCGACGACTTCATGAATGGGCCGAGCAAACACCGCGCAGCAAAACAACCAGCAGCAGTAGCAGCAGCTAAATGCAATTTCCAAGTTTTTAATGTGCGAAATTTCTAATTTAAGATTTACGATATTTTTTATGTTGAATTACATTTCCGTCTCCGTCTACTGAACCCATTCCACCATTCCTTGAGCTTGATGTTAGCTCATTTTCGTTTGTTGGCGTTTGGCTGCGAATTCATTTCGCCGGGCTTTGTCTAGCTTTATGCCACGTTTTGAAGTGGGGCTCGACTTTTTTATGTGGCCCATCCTTAATTGTTCGCAATACTGTTGGCCAGATTGCAGGCGATTAATTGTTGTTCGTACAAAGTCCTTGCAAATATCTCGACATCATTATAGGCGAGAGCATAGGTCAGTAACCGCCATTTTATCTACTGGAACTTTATTGGCCAACATGCCAGACCAGACCAGACCCCACTCGATGTGTAAATCCTTTCTCTTACACTGTTTGTTCTTGTTGCTAAATGAAATGCGCTGATTTAATTGTTTTCGGCTGACCAATTGACCAGATTCGGAAGGAAAAAAGGTTGTTGGTTGTGTGAATACGTTTTGAAGTTTATGGCCTGTTGTTTACTGCCGAGCCAGTTGTTGTGGGGCTGTTGTTGGGTAACGAGTTTTCCAGCTGCACTTTGCTACTCTGGGGGCAATAAATTGTAGGTTGAAACAGATTTAGTTGCACACACAGAATGTTTGACTCTGTGATTCGAGAAGATGAATTGAACAGCGATTGATGTGGGACTTACAGAAGGGAATGCATTTTACACTTTAAATATATTCTCTTTACTTAATTTATACTATCCAAAGTTGAGCATCATCCAAATTTGTCAACTCTTTAAAATATATTAAGCGTTAAGCACGGCTGACTCGAAAACATGACATCAGACATCAGTTTAGTGCAACTCGAACCACTTATGCGAAGTGCCAGCGCTTCCACCCAAACCCAAACCCGAAAAAAAAGAAACCACAAAAACCGTATCTCAATTGCAATCACTCAAAACAACGGAAATGACGCTTAGCACAACTTCCTGCCGTTTAGCCGGACAAATGGAGGAGCGCGTGCCAAGCTACGGGACGACGCGCAGCTTAAACGTGGCCAAAGCCAGCTGCAGACACGATAAACCAAATGGCCAAGCGGATTGGCAAGAGCAAGAGGAAGAGCAAGAGAAAGGAGAAAGGAGAAGGGCAATGGGTAAAGGGTATCATTGCCGAAGCGCCGGAGCTGCTAAGCTCACGCTGGCTCATGTTGGTGGGAAGTATGTTTTTTGGCATATTTGTCAACGCTGTTGCCACAGCAAATGAGTGCCACGCCCACTGTGCCATTCATACATTTGCCTTTGCCGCTGACTGACATATTCAAGTGCAATTTCCTTGTAATACGAAACTATGTCATTTCGGCACGGACACGGACACGGGCCGAAAAACCGGAAGCACCAGCAACAGCAACCAGAGCAGACGAGCTAGCCAACTGAGAGATAGTAGAGAAAATTGTTACATCTGCGAGCGCCTGGCGCCTCTCTCTCTGCATAGAGATACCACACACAGATGACACGTCACAACACTTGGGCGCCACTCGTGTCCACCACCTGCTGTTGCCTGTTGCCTGTTGGCACGTTGCAGTCGAGACGACAGCTCCTGTTGGACGTACAGCTATATATGCCAGTATCTGCGGCAACCAGCTGGCTGGTCTAAAGTAGCCGAAGCGCCGGCTGCCCTGAAGTGTCTGGCTAGAAGTAGAAGCGCCGCTTGCCAAACAAGTCGACAACGCAACTAAGCCGGACGAGAGACAGCGGACAGGCAGCCCGACAAGCGGCATTTGATAATGTCAAGCCCAAAATTCAGCCACGAGTGGAGATCCAAATACCTCCGCAATTGCACGTTGCGATTTCAGTAGCCGACAACCGACAACCGACGAGCGGCAAGCGGCAAGTGTTGCCAACGATTCTCATGTGGGTCTCAAGTGTACGTCAAGTGCTTTGTCCTCAGGCTTGAGCTGATGAGTTTTGGTTGCCAGGCGTTTAATTAGTTTTAGTTGAACTTGTGAGCGTTCCTTTTTGTAATTGCCTTTGTGTTTTCGTCTCTTTTGTCATTGCAGAACAGTTTCACATCTTTGTGGGCGACTTGAGTGCTGAGATAGAGACGCAGCAGCTGAAAGATGCGTTCACACCATTTGGAGAAATATCGTAAGTTGAATAAACAATTTTATCTAAAAAATAAGTAATAATTATATTTCATATGACATATAAAAATAATATTTAAAATATATAAGGAAAATATATCTCTATTATATATATAAATTATGGCTAGTATAATATATATCTTCGTTTACCTTAAGTCGTCGAGTACGTAATAATTTATAACATAATACGATAACAGAGACCACAGAGAAGCATGATTACGGAAGATGCAAGCCTTATAATACGTAATATAATATTTACAATTTATTATTTATATGCTCTCTAATTTCCATCATTGACGTAAGGTTTGTGCTGTGAATTTATAGTTTAATTAACAAACGAGAAATCAGTTTGTCTTGGGAATATTTCTTGCTTAGTAAATCGTGGAGTAGGTATTATTGTTATTATTATTATAATCATTATAATTATTAAATTTTATTTATCTATTTTTATGATATAAATTATTATTATTATTATGATATTAATTTAATAATATACTCTTAAATTGTTATTAAATTTTTCGACATTAATTTTATGCTATGAAATTATTATTAAATTATATTGTAAACAAAAGTGAAATCAGTTTACCATGGGATTCTTCAATACTTCGCAAATAATTAGCTCTATATTATTTAATTAATTTTTCTTTATTTTTATCTAATTATACACTTTAAAACTGTTCTCAAATTTATTGACATTAGTTTTTCTTTAGTTTTTATTTTAAGAACAATATATTATCCATTTTTAGAATTATATTTATGACTGACATCTAATGTCTAAAATAATTAATCATTGAAAGAACAAAAGCATTGAGAAATACATTGATAACAGCCATTTCAAGACATCGCAGAGACAAAGAGAAACGGGACCAAAAGCAAACTGAAGCTGGGAAAATGGGTCTGTTTGCATGCTCTGATTATTTGGTAAACATGAAAATTAATGTTATATATCTATGAGCATTTAAGGCCGTTAATTGCTTTTTCATTGCGACTGCGATCGGCGAACCTAAGTAGGCCAACAGCCAACAGCCAACAGTCAGCAGCCCAGTTTGCCCATTTGGTTTTGTGGCAGCGATGGCGAATTGCTTTTTGGCCGGCGCATTAACTTCAATCAAAGAACATTTTGCGGCACTTGTGCAAATTATTAAATAAATAAACAAACGTCGAATGCTGTGCCCAGTCGGAGCTGCTATTCCCCAGCAGCGGCAACGACAGCGACCTATGTACGCTTTATTTATGAATAATTAGCAAGCCGTGGGGGCCAGAACTGAGCTGAGCTGAGCTGAGGAAAGCCACAGAACGTGGCGCCACAGTAACGGGGCAGGTTATTTTGGTTCTTTCACTGTTTGGTATATATATATATTTTTTTTTCTTTTCTGCTGAAAAGAAGACCGGGGCATAGAAAGTGGAGCTGTGCCGGGGCTTCGAGCAACGGGCAATAAATTAATAATTTAATTTTCGACTTTTTTGTTTGAGCCAACAACAACAAAATGCAGCGGCCCCAATGCTGGAAAACCGCAAGCGGCGACGCGGCAGCAAACAAAGCGCCCTTCAAACCCAATGAAAATGGGGGAAGCATAATATCAGAGTAAAGAACAAGTGAAAGCAAATAAAACCTGATTTATTCGCAGTACGAACGGACCTCTGCCACTCCTATAGCTCCCACCAACCACCCACCACCCACCGCCCACCGCCCACCATCCATCGTCCATCGTCCACCGCCCACAGGTCAACGGCAAACGAGTCGTTCGCGCTGTCGTCGCCGTCGTCGCCGTCGTAGTCGTCGTAGCACTAGGAAGCCCCTTAATTTGAAGCGTGTTTTGCTGGCTTTTCATTTGCCACTTTCTTAATTAATGAGCAGCAGCCGGGCGGCGCCACGCCCCCCTGTGCACCTGAGCCAGGCCCGCAAGTTGTATGCGCTAATTTCTTTGAGATTTTGCAAACGCCAGCTACAAAAGTTGCTCTCATTTGGGCCAATGCTCTGTCAGCCACTATTTATTTATTTAACATTTTATGGGCCTTTTTGCCTTTTTAAGTTTTTCCCGTTTGGCTCTTGCTCATTAGGCTGTGAGCAGCAGCAGCAGCAGCAACGACAGCAGCAACGACAGCAGAAGCAGCAGCAGCAGCAGCAGCTGGCGTCTGCCCCACTGCTCAAGTGGGAGCCCGAGGCCGTCAAATAGTTACATTTTCCGCGTGTTTATTTTTGTGAACGCAAATCTACGAAATAATTACATTTTTCATTTGCACCTAAAGTGGCTGCCTGGGGCCAAATGTTCGGCGCTCCTTTATTTGATTTTTAGCGTCTTGAAGGACGCTCGCGAGCTGTTTCATCAGAATCCTTGATGTCGCTGATGTCCTGGCAGTCAACAGTCTCATCCTCATCCTCATCCCTGTCGCCGTTGTCGTCGTTGTCATGGCAGTTGTCGTACTTAGCCGTAGTCTGTGGCCTTAGCTTTTAATTTATTGCTCTTTATGTTTTGAGTGCCCGCGTGGGAAATAATCGCAAATGTGCTGCCGCTGCCGCTGCCGCTGCCAGCGTCGCAGTCGCCGTCGTAGTCGTAGTCGTAGTCAAAGTCTCACTCTCAGTTGCCGTTGCCTGTTTCGCTTAAGGTCTTACCTACTTTTCATCAGGTTAACAACACTCATGGGTAGATTTTTCATTTAGTCGCGCATAAGGAGCAAAATTTATACAACAATTTTCCTGCTCCTGCTCCTGCTCCTGCTGCTGCTGCTTCTATTTTTTTTAATTAACTAAAAGTTTCTTTGCATACACTTTGTATCCTAGCCAACAACAACAACAACCAAAGCTTTGATAAATATAGATATGTGTTTGTGCATACATGTATAAGTTTCCCTCTCTCTCTCTCTCTCTCTCTCTTCCTCTCTCTCTGCGTTGGCGTGGTTTTAAATAATGACAGCACAAGTTCTTATGTAAATTTATAATGTCTTAAAGTTTTTGCGGGCTTGCGTTGCCACGAAACTCATTAGAAGGCGCCTTGGGAAGCCGGTTTAAGTCTTATTTCCCAAACTCAAAGTTCAAGCACGTGTTCAATAAGGCTTAAGCGCAGCTCAATTTCCATATAAAGCATAAGTGTTGCAATTTTGCATTGAGGCGCATTTAATCAGGCCAATTATTTGGCTCTAATAAGTTCAGGGTGTGGTTATTAAATTCTGACCAAAAGTCTGTCGAGATGAAATAATAAAACAACGTCTGTCGGATATGGCCGATAATGGCCATCAAACACATGACCTAGCTCTTGGCTTGATTAGAGCACACAACTGGACCCTCTCTTATATGGCCAATAAATAATTTGGCCATTGAATGAAACTCGAGTGGACCAATAGCCGCACCAAACAAAGACCAGCCCAACAATTAGATGGAATCAGTCGACAGCAGCCATTCAAGCGCCGCTCATCGTTGGGGCTGGGACTGGGGCTGGGGCTGGGGCTGGTGCTTCATATTGAATTTCTATTATCTATGAGCCCGAGGCGATCCTTGGTCGAATTACAGCTGCTCGCCGGGCTATGCGATTAAGATTGATGCAATTAAGCAGGCGCACTTAACGACCGACCAGGCACACTCCGGTACATTCGGCTGATTAATTAATTACATGCAATATATTTATGGCGTGGAGCTGGCTGGAGAGCGTCTCTCATAAATGTGCCCGTCATAAATAAGCGAAGCCTTCACACGTTGCTGTCTATGCTGTGTGAGCGGCATTATTAGTCGGATTTCGTTTGATGGAATCAACATCAACATGCTCTCGTTTCTTTGCGAAATAATTGAATAACATTTTCTGTAGCATACTTTTGTGCGCGCCATAATTGGCAGCAGTCGCAGTCGGCAATTGTGGCTGCTTCTGCTGCTGCTGGTCTTTTTATTGTTGGCAACAAAAGGCTTAACTTGGCTGGGTTCTGGGCAAAAACTTTGCAAAACATATTTTAAGAGCGGAAGAGCAGGAACAGATTCGCACACAAAGAAAACCTGACCTTCTGCTGCGGCAACAAGGTGGGACAAGTACGTGCCACCGCGTCAAAGAAAGCAAATCAACAAGATAATAGCTGAATGAAGGCACCACCAGCAAATGGAAAGAAAACTCGCTTGCTCGCGCTTCTCCATTTTTCGGTTAGTTTTAATGATACTTGAGAAAGTTTTGATTTTGGCTATGTGCATCGTGCCCCAGCCCCACTCTCCTGTGCCGCCGACATCATTACGTTGATTTCTTCTGCTTTCTTTTGCTTGGGCCAACGGACCTACATAGGTGATGCAGTTCGTCGGCGCTTAGGCAACAGCTCTCAATTGAGGCGATGCTGAAAATGAGCAAAACTTTTAACTTAATCTATTCAGAAAGTTGGATTTGTCGCCGCCGCCTGCTGCTGCTGCTGCTGCTGCTGTTACTGCTGCTGTTTCATAAACTTCAAAATGCGCTTGTGCACGTCGCGGAGTTCGACTTGCAGCTGCGATGGCTGGAAACGGAAACCAATGATCGGCGACAAGTGGGCGCCTGCCATCTGATGGAGCTGCTTTCATTTCTGAATGCTGCTGCGGAAATGGAAATGGGAGTGGAAGTGGGAATGGGAATGGGAATGGGTAAAAAAGTTGTGCGCGTCGCACTAAGTAGGCGTCGGCTTTTGTCACGACGCAACGAATGACAAATCAAAATCGCATTCAAACGCGACGCGGCGTGCAGCGGAAGTTAATGCGAAAAACTTTTGCCCCAGAGCCCACACAATCAGTCAGTCAGTCAGCCCAGCAGTCAGCCCTCCAGCCAGCCAGGCAGGCACTTGGCTCCTGCTAGCGCCCAGATCTTTGCTGGGTGTGAAAAATGAGTCTTGGGACTTGGGACTGCAGCAACCGCAAAAGCCTGACACTTTTTCACGCTGCCTGCAACAATTTATATTTGTTGGCAAGTGTCAAAAGTTGTTCTATGCGAAGAAGCTGCATATCGAGAGCAAGCCGCCGCCATCGCTTGAGCCATATATTTATAGCTGTATATGGTTAGCATGCTGGCTTTAAAATGCCACTTCATTAAACGCAAATTAAAAGTATTTGCCCAAAAGTGTCAGCATTTAAATTGAAATAGGCCAAACGGCTGCCGTGTAAACTTTTTAATATAATTTTAATGGCCGCTCGTTGAAAACTTTGGACCTTAGCCCGAGTTCGATCCAGAGCCAGCCAGCCAAACCATTAAATTGTTAACAATTTCCGTCCCTATTTTCAATTTGTACAGATTTTGTATCAATAACGGAGCCAGCCCTCTAATGTTCAGATAATAGACAACAAATCCGCTTAGATGCGAGGCCTCCGTGTGCAACATAAATTTATTTAATTTACTTTGCTTGCGAGCGGCAGCAAGTTTATGGCAACAACTTTTCGCATAAAATACGCATTAATTCATTAAAATTGACAAAAAGGCAAAACACGAGTGCCAAACATGGTTGGCTGCCTTTTGACAAGCACTGTGCCAACTTCTGCACCCAACGAGCAACTAACTGAGTGACTGACCGACCGCCTGACTGACTGACGGACTGACTGGCTGTCTGCCACAGACCTGCGCTGAATGGAGACGAGGCACTGGCATTGTCCTGCGCCGAGGGCCAACTAAACGGCTCTCAGTTGGCAAGCCAAACAATTTGCAAAGGCATCGCCCGCCCGCCCTCCTGCAGCGGCTGCTAGAATATATAAATAAAACTGCTTCGCTGCGCAATGAAGAGCCTGACGATGGCCGCCGTCACCATTTAAAATTAAATCAACAGAAAACCCCCAACAACGAATAAAGGCTCGCCAACGGCGACGAGGGGCATCGCTGGCTGGAGCAACTTTTTTATCGCGCCAACAAAGCAGCAGCGAAAATTATGCTGCAATGAAGACGACAATTTTCGGCTGCCATTTAAAATGGCACTTTATGCTTCAGCTTCAGCGACAGATACAGCTACAGCTATTGCTACAGCTACAGCTTCAACTTCGTCTCGCATTGCGGCTGTCAGTCGCAGGCATCGCAGCACAAATTGAATTTAAGTGCAGTTTTGGCTTTGCCACAGCGCAGCCCTTGGCCAGCGGCTTCGCCATGTTGAGCCGCTGCCAAAAAGCGGGCCCCCCAACTCTGGGTTTTGGGGCTCCCTCAACCCGGCGCGCACATATGTTGCAAGTTTATCACTGGGGCAAATAAAAATGTTTGAAATTTCAGTAGCTTTGCTGCTGGCCTTGCTCTAAACTTTTTGGCTACAAATTTATTGGCAATAAATTGACTGCCATTAAAGTAAGCGCCAAGGCGAGGCATAAAAAATGGCTGCCAACGCATAAATCCTCAAAATAATTTGACACAATGAGTCACACACAGATTGAGTGGCCCCCACTTTATGATGGGCTCAACGTGGGCCTATGGGCGATGGGCGACCTGAGGAGCCGCAGGTGCAGCTGCCGCACGGAAATGTTATTTTAAAGCACTCGAGAATGGAGAACTGAAGCCGAAAAATTAGCAGCGAGCAGCAGTAAAGTAAAGTAAAGGACGTCGCGCAAGTCCTATAATCATGGACCAATAGAGTCCTGAGCCAACGTCAGATGTGCTTCGTTTCGTCCGCTGGGTGACACTCTGTGGCGTCCATTGTTGTCCTGGCATCGTGGCAGCGGCGCAAATGGGGGAAAAAAATCTAATCAAAGCTAATCCAACAAAAGCGAATGACGGCCAATGTCAAGAGCTTTCCTTTTGTTTGCCCAAAGTGGCGTAAGCGCTGGAATTTGCACAGCTGCGGCAAGGTAACTACGCGGAGATGCGCGCGACGCAGACGCTGAACATTTATTTAAAATACAAGCTATAAAATGAGCTGCCACCAGACCCAACCCACACCAGCTCTCAGTTGCCCCCACTCCCCCCACTCCACCCAGTCAAGCACTGCCCAAGTGGCGAGTGCCGAGTGCCGTGTAATTGCAGCACAAAGGTGGACGACGAATGGGGGGCAGATTTAAATGAATTTGATTTACGTTTTTAAAGCCAAATAAACGCCTTTCAATTAAGTCCAAGCGTCAGCCACAGTCGCGACCCTCTGTGGCAAGCACCTGAGTCCCGGCTTCCTGGTTTCCCCACTCTCCCCTCTACCTTCCCACACTTCCTCTCTTCTCTCTCTTCCTTTTTTTTTCTTTTCCTATTGACTTTGCAGTGGCGTTGACAACGCTCACGTTGGCTGCCATTCGGTCGCTTGCGAAATACTCGAAAAACCACCGCAAACACCTAGCAAGCATTCATTCAACTACATTCAACGACTGCTCCTCCTCCCCCTGCTCGCCTCCTGCTCGCAGCACTCATACGCCCCATTGTCTCGACTCGCTTGTCGTTACGTTTTGCACGCTCTACGCTTTGCTCGTTGTCGTTACGTTGGCACAGCGCTTTAACGGGCGGGCAGGCTGGACGGCAGACGTGTTCACTGATTTCACTTGCAAATTAATGAGAAATTAGAGACAACGGCAGGGCCACAGCCACAGACCGAGCGAGAGCATCCCAGCCATTGGCATTGCTATTGCCCTAGTCGTTGCCGTTGCCGTTGCCGTTGCTGTTGCTATTGCGATTGCTCTGACCGCTGCCTCTGCCGCTGCTGGTGCTGTTGCCGTTGCCATCACCGTTGGCCGCTGTCAAAGTCATAAAATGAACATTTGTGCTAATTTAGGAAAAGGCAAATTTGGACAGGACTTCATTACGGGCACGTAACGGCATTGGCATTGCCTCTTGTTTGATTGATTGAATTTGTCTGGATTTTGGCTTGCTCGAGCCTGGTCCATATACTTCTTCTTCTTCTTATTCTAAGCGCCGCCCACGTGGGCTCATCCATACATTTAATAAAATACATTTAAACTCTCGTGTTCCCAGATTGATATCAATTTGATATGTTTCTGGCAGTAGTATTTACATAATGGCTTTTTAATTTTAAATTGTTTGAGTGAGTTCATCAGGTGGTAGATTGAAATACTGGCAAAAATGTGGAGAAAAATTATATGATCCTATGTTTAAGCAGCTATTAGAAATTTTGTATAAAGTTTATTCAATTGCATAATAATAGTTGAAGTAATAAAATCAGTTTGTTGCCTTTTTGAAATAGCTTTAAGTTTTAGATACAATTTGTTTGAATATAAATTGTATTTTATAAATTTATTTCATTATGAATCCTATATTTTTAAATTTATTTTTTATACATATTATTTGTTTATAAATTTATTTTGATAAACAATAAACTATGTATTCAAAAAAAAAAAAAAAACACTGCCATTATTATTATTATTATTATTTTTTTATTTTTATTTTATTTTTGTTTTTTCAATAAATATATATAAAATAAAATTTATAAAAAAAAAATTAAAAAATAAATCTAATATAATGCATACTTTAAAAAAACACACAAAATTCTTATAGCGTCTAGTTTATTCTCTTTCTAAATATCGAAAGATTTTCTTATACATCACATTTTGGTCGATTCAGAAATCTAGATTCCTTTGATTACATGAGCTGGAGTAATACAACTCCTTAGCCCAGTTTACCTTAACTGGTAGCTATGTAGTCATAGCAATGTTAACATAAGAGCAGAACCATTGCTATTAGCCTGCCACATTACGTAAATTAACTGTAAAATATTTGTAATTATAGTTATGGCAAACTATTTGTGAAGCCGCAGCGCTTTAAACCTTAAATCTAAGCCTTACCTTAGCCTCCTTTGCCATAATTATATTTGATTGCAACAATTGCTGCAGGGCAAGAGAGGGAGGAGAGAGAGGGAGTGAGTGAGAGGGAGTGAGTGAGAGAGGGCAAGTTAAACTACTTAAACGTTGCATGCGGTGGCCCAACCCAGCATGTTAGTTCAGCTATGAAAAGTGACGCATTGTGATGCGTTGTAATTTGAGATTAATTTGCATATTGAAACGCACAATACTAACAACAAAGGCAGCTCTGACAGCAGCAGCAGCAACTGAGGCAGCAACAGCGACAGTTACATGCTTGTACTTAGTCAAAGCAATGACGAACCGATTAATTGCATTAGATTATTCAAGCAATACACGCACACACACACACACACACTCACACAAACGCACACACATACGTATACTTAATTTGAGCTTTGAGTTAATTTCATTTCTTTGTTGTTGGTGCAGCACACACGGACGAAGGACATGGCAGGCGCATGGATGAAATTATAATTGAGAAGCCGCAGCGAAATCCTCAAGCACACGCGTTCTAATGAAATCAGCACATAGCGACGGGGGCTGTGGGGGCGTGGCTGCATATGTGTGCGGCTAAATAGCTATGCATGCCTAATGCCAGTACTCAACTGTATGTGGTGTGCATGTGTTGTCCCTCTTTTGCTCTGGGCACGAACGTAATTATAGACACGGGAGCAGCAGCCCCTCCGCTGGCATTGTCGGCTAATAATCAACTAACACATTTGTACGCCTTAGCCCACAAGCAGGCAAAGATAATGTGCCTTTGTCTCTCTATCACATGGCCACGCGCTTTTTATGATTAAAATAACAAAAATATATATATATGTAGGTATATGTGAATATATATGTATGTGCATATGTATGCGTGTGTGTGTTAATATGTTTGCGCGTGTTTTTGTGTCGAGTGCTCAAATTAATTAGGCAAAACAAAAAGCAAAGCGAAAAGCCACAACAAATTTAATAAAAGCGTCGACAATTTACAAAGTGCCACAACTGGAACTGGAACCCAAAGCCAATTCTCAACCAAGCCCCTTGCCTTTCCCTTCCCATTCCCTTCCCTTCTCATTCTAATAACGAAAACAAGTCAGGCACTGTGGCCTGCTGCGCAATTAACAAATTTCATTTTACGGTGCAGCGCAGCCCTTTGATTAGATAAAAAAGTTCCTTTCACATACCTCATTTAGGCAAAATACAATTTGGTAATTGACGCAAATTGTGAATCTGTATATTTTTTACCTACTCTTTTCTACTTTGCTTTGTCTCTTTGTTCTTGGTCAAAGGAGTAGAAATAAAATACTTTTTCCTGTTACTTGACTTGGAATATTCTTTTTTCTATCCGAGTTATTATTTATTTACATTCATATCAAAAGCAACTGTCGAAAGCTCTGTGAAATTGCTAGGTAAGAGCACTAAATGACAATGATTTTTAAATAATTTTTCTAATATATTATAGAAATAATAGAATGAAAAGAGTTCTCGCATTTCAAGTGTCATTGCGCATGCAAAGTGTAAAACATCTTCCAGAATGATATATAGGCATTTTAGAGCTGAGCATATACCTTGGGCAAATGTTGTTGTCTCGAGACTCTGTCAGTTCTCAGTTGGCAGCTGGCAACTGCCGGCGGCCATATGATGTTTGATTAATTGTTGATTTATCGCAGACAGACAGAGAGACAGAGAGAGGGAGAGGGAGAGAGAGAGAGAGAGAGAGTGAGAGTAGAGGAGTGCAGCTTAGGCATATCACGTATATGTACTCACATTTATAAATCTAACAAACGGACGGGGCGAAGATGCCGCATATGAATAAGCCGAGCAAACGTGAACGTTGTCACAGAAACTCAAAAGATTTTGCCAAATGGTGCGAAATTTATTTTCCAGTTGAAAACAAGTGAGAAGGCAACGCTCTGTGACAGCAGCAGTTCATTGGCATCTAGCAACAGCTGTTTAGCAGCAGTCGAAAGAGAAGGGCTGCTGGAGAAAGGGGGAGAGGGAGAGATAGCGACAGTTTCCCTTTGTTATATAAGTAACTGGTAAAGCGGATGATCTGTGTTTTTCTATCCCAACTTGTCGTCTCCTCGTCCCTTGACGCAGCAGCTGCAATGAAGTCATCATAAGGACTTTGAATTTGTGGCTCACAATGCCACAATGTGGCAACTAAAACACGAACTCTTTTCTATGTCTGTATGTATGTATATTTGTGGTGCTGGAGCTCTAGTTCGGGACACACCTCTTGAGTAATTATGTGCGCCAATGCCCAGGTTGAAATCATGTTGTGTATTTCCGTAGCAATTTCGAAATTTTAAACTTGTTAACAGCAAATTGAAGTCATTTCCTGCGCGAACAGTAACACCAACAACAACAACAACAACAACAACAACAAGGTCTCCTGCAGCAGGCAATGCCAATATGTTGGACAAACGTTTCACTGTTGCTGTTGGTGTTGCAACGGCACCAAATAAATGAGAAAACCACAAAGTGCAGCAACAAAAAATGCACAAAAAGGCAACGAGAAAAGAAAACAAAATGCCAAAAAGCTTCAAAAGCGGAAATAAATGCAGCCGGCAACAGGCAACTGGCAAAGGTAAAGGCAATGGCAATGGCAAAGGCACAGGCAAAGGAGAGCTAAAAGCTGACACCAAATGCAGAGACGGGTGGCCACGGCGCAGCCAGGACTAACAGGCGGCCACAGGATAACCTGTTGACCACGTGCATACTGCAATTCGAGCAGCCAACAAGCACACCCACACACACACACACACACACACACACACACACACAGACAGAGGCAAGAAAATAACAAAGTCCAAGTTTTCGGCAAAAGTGCCAAGAAAATTGCATTTTCGTATGCCAAAAAAAAAGAAGGCTAAAGAAGCCAACAACAGGAAAATAACAAAAGCGAATAACATGAAAAAGGTAGCAAAAGGCTGCTGAGAAATAAACTGCAGCGTTTTGTGCTCGTCGAGCGCAAGTGAAATGCGCTCGTCGCGTGCTGTGAATGCAATTTTGGAGCAACCCACAACAGCAGCAACAGCAACAGCAACAGGACAGGCAGGAACACACACACACACACACACATGGACGCTTACAATTTCAGTATGAACGCTGTGTTGGGGGTGTAGCTGGGGCGACAAATGCAATCTACAAACAATGAAATGAATTGTCAAGTGCACAAACATGTCGCTGACGTGCAATTGCAGCAACATGCCGATCCTCCTGCCACTCCCCCTTCCCCCCGCTCTGACCAACAAGGACAACAACAGGCTTTCATTGGCTGCAATTGCATCACCCACATGCATTGCCATTTCCATTTCCAGCTCCAGCTCCAGCTGCAGCTGCAGTTGCGAAGGCACACCCACTGCTTGTTAACGCGCGGCTCAAACTTGAATTTATTTGCCTGCATCTGGCAGCTAGAAATCAGCTAAACAAAATCACAAAAGTGTTGCGAATGCGTAACAGCATTTAACACTAAACCGCAGAGTGCAGCTCACGCCACATCGCAGCTATTAAAAGTGAGGAAAACTCTTTTAAATGCTTCCGAGCCAATAAATAAAACCGAAGGACCTGAAGCTTTAATGACGCTGCAATTTAGCTCAAGCTGTTTGCCTTAGGGAATGTCCGCATTGAGTTGTCGTCGTGGCGCTCGTTTAGAGTTTTGACTTGATTCGAGATTTATTGAGCTCACTTTAGCGCATGCCCGGCGCTGACACGCTAAGCACTCAAAATCCTATGGACCACGATGAAGCTGCAAACAAACTGTTGAGCGAGATCACCTGAAAGTGAAATACTCTAAGATGAAGAATGACTAGAATAAGGAATGTAACAAGCCAATAGCAATTAGAGTTGAAGAGCTTTCTATATAGACGATAAGAACAATCGATCGTGACGAGTAGTCGACAATCTTAATAGAGAAGTGAAGAGATGCAATAAGAATTTTTGGTCTGTGGAAAGCCACTCACAGAAAGGAAAATGTTTTTTTTTTTATATTTAAATTATCTGTTATACTTATAGAGAAACAATACCTATAAATTCATTAATTTTTAAAATTTCTTTTTTTTAATATTACTTATTATTATTTAAAAAATGTTATATTTTATTACACAAGTTTCATAATTTATTTAGTGACAACAACAGTTTTACCTTAAATGTCAATTAGCTAAAATTATTATTTTTTTTTTTTTCAATTCTATATATATTTCCTTAATGATTATATTAAACATAGGCTTTATTTTATTGCATCGAATCGACGTCTTGGGTTAAGCAACTCAATGACTCAGCCGCACTTTCGCTTTGACTTTTGTAAATGGTTGATTTGAACTTTTGTTTGGCCTTATTTATTCTTTTTATTTTTTATTTATTTATTATTTTCTTTTTTTGTTGACTGCCGCAGGTTCCTTCGGTCAACTCGACTCGCTGTTATCTTGTTGACATGCCGGACGTTGACATATCCATTTTTTACGAGCCTTGTTTTGCTGCCCGTTGGGCAGAAGTTGATTTGGGTGTTTGTGTGTGTGTGTGTGTGAGGGATGTAAGACGAATCGGAAGATGTAAAGGAATGGCAACAATAACAATCAACTCGAAGGCAATTTATTATTTTTATAACGTGAACTTAGTTTTTGGCAAGCTGTGGCCGTCCAGCCCACATCTTCTAAAATCTGCCTTTTAATTGAATCAATCTTCGATGACGTCATTATCGAATTGCCATGGCAGACACGGCCACAAGTAGTCCAATGTGTGTGAATATGTGAGTTAAGTCGACGGCACTCACACAACAATTAACACTTGGCCATTACTTCCATTTGCGGCATGTTAATTTGTTGCCACATCAATTGCTGCTACCAATATGCGAGGCACATATCGAGACACACGCACACACACACACACAGATTGACGTTGTCTGGACCTGTGCCTGCGCCTGCCTGCGTAACAATCTCACCGACAGCTGACACTGTTGCGGTTTGCAACTACAACTATTACAACAACAACTATTACAACAACAACAACAACAGCTACAGCATTAACATCAGCAACAACAACAACAGCCTGCTGACAATTGCCCGACACTCGGCAGCTGGTTTATTTGCCGCACACACGTGGACAGGGCACGTACATATGTGTGCGTTCGTCCCGTGCACCCAGCCATTCAGCCACCCAGCCACCCAAGCACCCCCTGTTTTAGCCCAGCCAAGTCAGAGTCAGCGCCAGATAGAATCACATGGCCTGCAGCCAGTGGGCGGGTCGTGACCAGGGGCGGGACCAGCAGGCGTCGGCTGAGCAGTTGAACAATAACGCTTGAGTGATTATGCAATTGACAGCTAAATCAATCAATGATGTCAACTACATGCCGACAACGGCCAAACTGAACCAACACCAACACACACACACACGCACACACAGACACAGAGCGGCAGGGGCATAGGCAAACATACACAACAAGCACACTCAGTGTTTATTTCTACGTTTTGTATGACACACAACAACAACAGCAGCAGCAACAACAACAACAATCCCCAATTGGTAGAACGATTGACGTTGTTTTTGACATTTTCAATTTTTTATGGCGAAATTCGAAATTGGCACAAGTTTTTTACTATACTTTCCATTCCCCATTGTTAGTAGTTGGGCAAAAAATAAATTCTGGCATTTTAGGATTAAATTTGCGCAAATAAAATATCAAGCATTTTGGCCAGCAGCAAAAAAGTCAAACCAATCGCTCTTTAATTTAAATAAACTGAACAGAACTGAATATCAGACACTTTTTTCGAAATTGAGCAAAAGGTTCAGCCCAGCGACTAAATAACAAAATTATGACAAATTCTGACAGCAGCCACAAGGCGTACGGAGGGACAGAGATATTTGTCAATTCTCGGCGCTGATTGCCGGCAATCGTCAAATTGACAAATAGCCCAAACGCCAACGCACGCATGGAACGTGCAGCATCCAACAGATTTCGCATTCGCCATTCGTATTGTTTGTCTAAGAGATGATAGATATTTTGGGGTATTTCTTTTTTGTTTTGTTTCGATTACCCTCTCTCTCTCGCTCTCTCCCTGGACTTCAGCAGTCCCTCGAGCAGCTTATGTATATTTCATTTATTGATGACGTTTAATACATATAAACATATAATGAAGTTTATGTTTCTGCTCACACATGCAAAGCATTCAATTACCTGAAAGCCAACCTAAAAGGGAACTCCAAGGAAGCATCTCGTCAACGGAAGTGTATGCTCTGTAGATTAGTGGCAATGGAATGTTTATAGGCCGTGCTGACGTTGCTTCCGGGTTCGTATTGCTCAGCAGATGAGAAGAGATAAAGTAACTAACAGACATATGTATTTCTATATGATTGAAAACTTGAAATTGCTAATCGTGATGAAGTATGTGAGAGAAAAGATATAATTATTAAAAATTCAAACTACTTAGAAAACTACCTCTCAATTCTATTCTGTTATGGGCTGTAATATTCAATTTATATAAGTTGATATCGATTTCGTCTGCAATGTTAGTTTTGATGTTAACTTTATACCAATTATGTGTCTATTGCTCACTCATGCAGTGAAACTTGTCGAGTAGTGTCAATCAGTCCGTAATGAGTGTTCTTATCACGGATTAGTTGATTATTACGAATCACATTAAAGCACCCTGGAAGTCAAAAGCTTAACTGTATGTGCCTTAGAGACTGTTTGTCATTCATTGGCTGCTTATACTTTTATTGTTGACATTGGAATCAAACAACACAAAATAAAGAGCAATTGTAATGTTCAAGCAACTATATTTGGATGCAGCTTTATTCTTCCCTCTGGTTTGCGCCCAAAAATAAAAGGACTGTCAACCTCGAACTTCAAATTCTAACTGATTTGATTGCTATATACATTATGAGCATGATAAGAATGGGCTTATATGCTTGCTCTTAATACTCTTACTCTTACAGATATATGTACATATGTATATATTTCGCGAAGTCGCCATAGATGGTGTTCAAGCAACTATTCTTCAAAACAGCTCTACTATTGTGGCTTCTTTCGTCAGATTTAATTGGAAAGCATTATGAAAGTGCTTTAATATGCTTGCTCATACATCTTCATATTTTCTCCTCTGACTTTCACTTCTATTACATACAGTGCAGTAATTCAATCAGTTTTAAGTTGACTAAAGAGTTTAAATGCTCCGACTCTTACAGATATATGTATATACAGATATATGTATATACAGATATACAGTATAAATTTTGCTAAATCGACATAGGTATACCTCAACTTATACCACACTTAAGTATCAATATCATCGTATATATTACATGTCCATATGTGCATGCATACTTGTGAATGTTGTGTGGATGTTGTGTCTGCTGCTGTAGCATATCATCAATTATTTCAAACGGAAGTTACATTTTTGTATATGTATCTTCATGTTGTTTTTGAAAAACAACAGCATCAAAAGGAGCAGGAGCAGGAGCAAGAGGAGGTGGCATAGCACAGACTCTTCAGCCGGCTATTGAGACTTGGCAAGAGAGTGCTGTGGGGATGTGGGGAGGATTGCAACCAGAACGCTGATTGTTTTTGCTTTCATCGTATAATTGATGCTTTTCTGCAGACACAGATAAGAACAAAACAACAACAACAGCAACGGCAACGGCAAAGGCAGTAAAACAAATTTTCTTGGGGCGCGAATATCTAAAATACGCTCAGTACTTAAATAAAAAAAAAATACTAAAAATCTGAATGGATGAACAGTATGGATGTCACAATAGCAATGTGAATTCGCTTACATCTCTCTATCTCCCTCTCTCTCTCTCTCTCTCTCTTTCTCTCTCTCTCTCTCTCTATCTCCCTCTCTCTCTCTCTCTCTCTCATTGTTGCTTTCCCTCTTGCGTATTATGTAAATCATTATAAGAGAAGGAACATCTGTTGAAAATCTTAAATATTTCTACTCCAATATTTGCGTGGGAAGCGCAGTTACTTCAGCCATGTGTGCCAGGCAGCCATCCATCCCTGTTAAATTTGGAATTTGATTTCTCTCAGTTTATTTTGCCTTCAACATACAGCCCATATCCCTTTTTTTCGAGCCAAACGGCAGCTTCAGCCTGTTGGCACTTTCATATATCGTTGTTCAATAAACATTTTTCAATATTTCTAACCTGGCACAAATGCGGAGCCGGCGCGGCGGAAGTTGCCATTGCTGTTGCGGGATTAACAGGGCAACACATTGTGTTTCCCATGCATGTGTATGTGAGTGGGAGTGTGTGTATGTGTGTGTGTGTGCGTCTGGCAATAAAGGATGCGTACATAGCATCTGCTATGTATCTGCTGTGCGGGTGAAGTCATAGTTGTACTCGCAGCTGAAGCCTTATGCGCTACAAAATCTGTTGAGTACAAAATACCAAAAATTTCTGACAACGAGCCAGATTGCAAGTGTGCTTTGCGATTGGAAGCATTACATAAATATTTGGCCAATACAAAAAGCTGGCAGCCGGAATGACAGGCGTCCCACAGCCCATTCGATATGTGAAGCTCTGCATCTCCTGTTAAGCCAACTGCCACACAGGCAACTGCCAACAGGCAACAGGCAACGGTATGTTCAGCTCAGTAAATGAATGAAGCTGATAGCTGAAAGCTGAAAGCTGAAAGCTGAAACTGCTGCCCACTGACACTTGCAGTCGTTCATTAGACAATAAGCCCAGTCGAGCAGCAGCATGGCGATTTTTTGGCCGGACTCGTGCAGATAATCAGCGCCCAAAGGTGCACGATGCTACGAGTATATCGCGTCCGGCAGTAAAACAATACGGAGAGCTGCACAAAGAATGCGCCAAAGCTGCTGCAATGCGCTCAACTTAAGCAGGGCGATGAACAGACTGACCAACAATTCGACAATCGACAAGACTGACTGACACTCGGACAGTGCCTCAGACCCACATACCACACATCGAATGCAACTCGAGCCCTTCTCAGCATCTGGATTTCGGCTCTGGCTCCGGCTACAGCTACAGCTTCAGCTCAGACTCCTACGTTGGATCGCCACTCGACGTTGCAAAAGTCATGAGCATAAAATCCAATAGCTTCCGCTAAGCTAGCTTATTCGAGCGTAGCTTGGGCCAATAAAACATTTCTAAGGATTTCACCAGGATTTTGCAGAGCGCCCTTGCGAGTGCCGCGAACCCGCGCGCAAAGCCAACTGGGGCAGCGTGTGGGGCAGGGAGACAACTCGCTGCTGCTGCTGCTGCTGTCGGTGGCAACTGGTGGCTACTGCACTTTTATTTGCCGAGTCCGCCAATCGACATGCGATGGTTGAAGGTTTCAGGCTTGGATAACTTGTTAGTGCTGTAAATTATTTCCTAATTAGTTGGGTAGTTCATTTAAAGCACGTTCACATGTTGCCCAGCGCTATTCGGGGCGAGAATTCTTATCTGGTTGGCGCATCTGCGGCTCCATTCGATTGCCACAAATTTAAGCCTTATTGTCGTGGCACTTGCAGCGACTTGGCCATTTAAAGGACAAAGCCTTATTTTATTACCCTCCTTTGTCGTGGCCGTTGCCTTGCTTATCTCAAGGAAGTTGCGCTCAAAACGCAGAATGGCTACAAACAAAATTCAAAGCCAGTTTGATGCTTATCCTTAATGATGCAGTAAAATGTTTTTTCTTCTTTTTTTTTTTTTTTGTTGCTTCTTCTTTCGCTCGCCCCTGGACACAGAGCAGAGGACACAGAGTTTGCAGTTTAAAGAATGGAGCCAATAGCAAAAGTTTTCCACTGCCATTTCACACGACCCACGCCAGCTCCACCACACAGTCCAACCTCAGACGCTTTGCCCTCGAAGCAATCAAACTTTTGCCAGCAAAATAAATGCCTAAAAGCATTTGTCCCCGTCACTGCTGCAGTTGCCATCCACATTTTTAATTGCAGCCAGCGCTCATCTATCAATAGAACTATAGACGACGACAATGATATTGCATGCAAATCAAATTACACGCCATATCTCCCGTTTTGTTCGGCTGTTCTGTATGAGTGTGTGTGTGAGGCTTAAAAAAGGATAACGAGCCAAGTTGTTACAAGTTTTTAATAGACCAAACTAGCAAAAGACAACTGAATATCCAAAGTGAAACGATGAATAGGAGCAGGTCGTAATAGAGATACCCTGCATTACAGCTGTTAAAATCGACCTTAATAAGCATACAAGTATACAAAGATTGTAAGCATGCCTTCTACGCACTAAGCGACTAGCATTTAGTACAATAGATAAATGCCACATGTGTGGACTCTAAAAATAGGCAGATGAGCGCTGAGCCTTACAAAGATTACAAACTCAGTAATAGATCCACTAGCGTTTAATTCATCCTGAGACAAAGGTATTTAATATTGGTACGTCGCCTTTTTTAGAGGGGTAGAGACAACTAAGCATATTATTTTATTATTAGATATTTATTATTAGATAATTGCTTCTTTGCATAAGTCTGATCTCATGTGAAGAACCCAAACAATAAATTTAGATTTAAGTGAAATATATTCTTGTTTCTGACTAGTTAACTTAAAATATTAAGTCATTGAACTTGAAAACTTATTCAATTTGTATATAGAAAAAAATTAAAGGAAAATTAATTAAAATTTTATTAGATAAAATTTAAAGGAAATTAAATTTAAATTTATTTAGATAAAATATAAATGATATTAAATATTTAAGATTAAAATAATTATATATTTTAGATAAAATTTAAAGGAAATTAAATTTAAATTTATTAAGATAAAATTTAAAGGATATTAAATATTGAAGATTAAAATAATAATTTATCTCTTTTTTTATGTTATTTATCTACGTAGTATTTAAAATTTTTTTTTTTTTATATATTTATTAAGAATAGTGTTATTTTTGTGAACTTTAAACACAATATTGGTGAACATTGACTTAGAAGTAGTTTGAGGTATAAGTGTAACCTGGAGTGAGTTAATGATTTGAGGAAATGTGAATAATGCTAGTTATGAAAGAGTGCTAGGATTGCAGGGAGGAAAAGTGCGGATTGGTAAATGTATTAGTTGTGCTTTTATATGTCTGTATAGGGGGATGTGTGAAGTGTTAAAAAGTCTTAAAAGCTAAAAAAGCTTGAAGAGCTAAAGGCAAAAATGTTTCCATTAGCATTTGAGCAGTTAAATCGATCTATGGAAACATTGGTAGTGTTACTGAATGTAGTATTGATTGCTGAAACCATCGTTGGGAGCAACCATCGTGTCGAGCGACTTTCGATGGTTTTGAAGCTCTACCCAACACAACATTTAAAAATACACACTAAAATGTTGCAATTTCTGAAATTATTCCTGTCATATTTATTTGTTTTTATTAATTATTTTAGTATTTATTGCTTTATTTATTTATTATTTATTATAATTTGTTTTATTTATTTATAATTTATTAATATTATAAATTTTGTATTATTAACTTAAAATTTACAATTCAGTTTAAGTTGCCTACCAATTTCTAAACACTCTTACATATCCTCTCCTAGTAAGTGCTGTTTTGGAAATAATTTGATTTCAACTTAACTCTATCCATACTTAAATAGGGTATCAGCACCCTCAGTTGAAAAGGCCAACGATAGACTTTTCAAACGGACACGTGACTCTTCCTCGAAAACAGTCCGCTGCCAAACGTGGCGTAGGCAGCATAACTGCCGCATAAACTGCTAAAAAGATGATGAATTTTCAGACTTTATAAACTTGGTAGTCTACGCCAGCTCCCGACTCTTGTCCTGTCTGGGGTGCGCTGTGAAAGCTACTGACTTCTTTGTCGGCTGTCGGCGAGTAATACACAAACTTTTGAGCAAACTTTACTTCACTTTATTCTTCTCTTTTTTCTTTTCTTATGCGTTTTTTATTTCGGTTTCATCTTGTTTTTTATTTGCAAAGTGGTGTGCAGTTCGTGTACGACAAGTTTAACACCGAAAAGAGAGTGCAACACGGCACGCTTAGTTAGTTATGTAGATGGCCAGGTCGACAACTGGCAGCCAAGCGGAGCAACGTCCATTGACACACTCATACACACACACAGAGAGAGAGAAGTGTAGTATGGCATGCGGCAGCTGCGGTCGCTCATCTCTGACATCATTAAGCGCCATTTTGCAGTGGGTCGGCAGGTGCCAACTGGCAACGAGCAACGGGATACTGGTAACTTCAAGCAGCTCAGATTTGGCCAACAAAGTTGCCAAAGTGTAGTCGAGCAGAAACTGAGTCTCAACTTGAGCTGCGCCCACATAAAGAAACACACAGCGAGTAATTCACTTTTATTATGTATTTCATTTTCTAAGCACCCCTCTCTCTCACTCTCTCTCTGTCTCTGTATGTGGGTGTGTGTTTATTTGTGGGCTGAAATTTTTATGAGCACGCAACTTGCGGCTCGAGCTATTTTCGGGTCCATCTAGGCAGAGATTTGAGCGCAACGGCCATTAAAGTAGCCACAAGAACCGATTCGACCTCGTTCTCTTTCTTTCGCTTTATCCCAGCGCTTGTTTCGCTTTAAAACTAATTAATCTAAATGGATTTTTTGTAGCTGCATTTTGCACTGGCGCTGGCACTGGCACTGGCACATAAAAATACACCAACACACATGCACACACACACACACACACACGCACACAGAAGAGTTTCGATATGTGTGGCGTAAAATAAAAGTCGAGTAAACTGTAAGCGAGGCACTCATTGAAAGCGAAAAACCGAAGCGAACCGCAAGCAATTTGCATGTTTGAAACGCCATGCAACGCCACAGCCTTCTCGGCTAGCCCTGAAACCGTCCACAGTGCCGCCCTCCCTGCCCCCTCTGCCCCACAGCCCCCTGCTGCCATTGGCCAAAACATGAAAGGGGCCGGTCCACGCGGTATACTCGTATCATGCACAAAATGGGGACAGGACAGCGTTAAAGTAGCCTTATCGCCAACCACACATCGCTTCAGCTTCAGCGCGACCACTGCTTCCCCTCCTGCTGCTGCTCCTGCTCCCGCCCTTCTGCTTCTCCTGCTCCCACTCCTGCTTCTGCTCGGTGCTCAGTGCTCTGGTTGTAGCTTCAATGTGGACAGTTTGAAGCGCTTTTATTGACGTGTGTCCGGGCGTGGCCAGTGCAAGGCGGCAGCAGCGGAAACTATAGTTGCCACAATGGGGATATAGCTGTTGCGTTATAAATAAAACCCGTTTACCCTTTCCATCAGGCGGCCTTCCCACTGGGGTTAAATGTACTCATTTCAATGTATAGCCAGGGGCAGGCAGCATTTAATGCAAATATATATAAATATAAATTGCTAAAACAAGAAAATTAAACTTTAAAAACATTTACTCAAATCATTCTCTCTGTCTCTGTGTCTATTTCTCTGTGAGTTCTATAATTCATGCCAAATCAAATGCCGCAGGCAAATCGTAATTTATCGAGCAACTTTTGCATAACACAGACACACTTACTCACACACACACACACACACACTCGCTCATATATAGAGATATTTGTGTCGACAAAATGGCAGCGGCGCCATTTTAATTTGATTTCCAATTCTTTTGTTTTTTTGTCAACGTCGGCGTCGTTTTGGCCATGTGTGACAGTTGGTTGACCGGCTTGGGCGATTTTTGCTGATGGCTTTTGCAAAGCGCACACAAGCGGACAGTTATAAATTGCAAATATACTGAAAGTTCTTTTAGCCTCAGTGGGCACAGGCTATATTAGTTTCTGCTAATACAGTATTCTGCAAGAGTCATGTTTACATAGAGTGCAATTCAAAGCATTTACAGCCAAATACTGAGGGCAAATTATATGCTCGATACTACGAAAGGCAACCTTTATGTTCTGAGAGCAATAATGACACTCTGATGGACAGGTCAAGTAAACACGAGTTCGGCTTAAATTGCTAAGGCAATCAATTCAATGGGAAATACGATGTACGAGTAAAGGCTGATCAAAATTGCAAAAACTCAAGATTGCAACCAGAAAAAAAAGAAAAAAAAAACTGTATGATGAGCTGATGTTATCATGGATGACCAATTGCTGTCAAAGTATCCCGGCTATGAAACCAATTTCAGTTATACGTTAGTGTATGAAATTTACTGAGGTGGCACAGATAAGGAACTTAGTGAGCAGCTTTGTTATATCAAATTATAAGCCACATGACTTATTTTTTATTATAAGAGTATTATAAAAGTAATATACTATAATTTATTTCAAAGAATAGCATATTTTTATTTATTTCATACTATAGTGTGGAAATAATCAAAAATTGATTATGGCCTTCAGAAATGATATTTTTAAATTTTATTTTGATTCTTATATTTGAATTTAGAATTAATTATTAACTATAGCCTTCAGAAAGTCAAGCAATTTTTTTATTTTTGTTTAAAATTTTGTTCTCAAATGAAACTGTCCTGACTGAATATAGTTTTAATAAAAATTCAATTACTGACATTTCAAAGAATTAATTATTGACTATGGTTTTCAGACGGTCAAGAAATGAATTTATTTTAATTACTTTGACTATTTGTGTCGGAAGAACTCTTAAATGGCTGTATGAGTACAGTTTTAGTAGAATTTAAAATATTAGCATTTAAAAAGCTAATTCCTTTGTTTGAGATACAAAGCATTATGTTTTATTCAGATGATTCAGATACAAAGCTCCATACAGCGATGACTTTTATTTAATATACCAATTTAGCAAAGAGTACAAATCATTTCCATTAAAGATTACTTCGATGATTGACGATGCCCTTCCGCAATCCAGTTGATGGTATCAAAAGCCTTCCGACAATAACATGTTCATGCTTAAACAATTTAACTATCACTTCTATTCATATGAGTGTGTTTATGTAGTATTCAACATATTTCCGGTATTTTAACTACTCCTTAATTTAATTCTTATTTGAGATTACCTGCCATAAGCTACAGTGCACCTCGAGTATCTAAGAATATAATTTTGTAATAAATTTCCTAACTAATTATAGTTCTAATATAATTGTTTGAATCTACTATCAAACCGATTATCAATCACCATCGATTGTGAATATCAAAAATCAATTGAAAAGCAATTTAGTTAGATGATTAAATTATTTCTAATGTAATTATCTTTTTCGACAGACATATGCAGACAAAGGTTTTACAGGTTTCGTGAACCAGAAAACTCATTAATTAAAAGATCCTTTCAAAGATCAATTAACTCTTGGAGCGGCTATTAAGAAGTTAACAGTATTCATATTAAAATACGATTTTTGGTTAATGTTCATTATTTACAATTAATTACCATTAATTATATCAGGCCCAAAGTTGCTGCTCTTGTTAATGAGCCAAGCAGCAATTAAATTGACCTTTCCAGCTGCCATTTCGCTCCACTTCAATGCTACACTAAGTTAACCCTACTAGATGTGTGTGGGGGAATGCTCCGAAACAGTTTGTATTTTCGTTTCTTTTTCGAGGTTTTTGTGGCTTTTTTTGGCACATCGTTTATTATGCCAAGCGAAAAATGCAATATTTTCTCCTGTGCCGCTACGTGGCCGACAAAAATATTTACAATTTGGCCGCGCCCCTGCTCCCCACATATCAATCCCTAAAGCCAACCCACCAACAGCTGCTGCTGTGCAAAAAGAAAAAAAATGGAAACGGAAGCCATAAAAGGAAGCGCCATCGAGGCAGGCCAAGCAGCCACCAGAAGCCGCCGCCGTTGCCGCCGCCGACTGTCGGCGCACTCCATAAAAAGAGGCCACACACCATTCGGCTAAGCTCAAAAGCGGTAACTTCAATCTTTGAATGTTTTATTTACTGCAAAATCGATATGGTTTTTTATAAGCGTGCGAGAGAGTGAGTGTGAGTGTGAGTGTGAGTGTGAGTGTGAGTGTGAGTGTGGGGAACGCGGACTAAGGGGGTTTGGTGGCGCCACCCGGGCTTAACACACAAGTGCCAGGCGTAACGAGTTGCATGCAAATTCGTGACCGATTTTTTTGTCTTCCCATTCTTCTTTTTCTGTTTTTTTCTTGCGGCTTTGCCTTTGGCTCTTTGACTTTTTGGTGCTGAAATATCGCCTGGGCCGCGGCTGTGTCTTCGAATTGCGTCTCTGGGCACAAAAGCAGAATTAAGTCTAGTTGCAACTAGACTTTGAGCTGGGGCAATTGCTGTGTAAGCCGGGAGGCTGGGTAAAATGTCTGTGGCAAATCACACACCACATAATTTGCCGCTGCACTGCGCGCTCCAATTCAAATACATACAGAGAGAGACAGATAGACAGAGAGAGGGGGAAAGAGGGAGGGAGACAGACGGCTGCTGTGGAATTAGTGAAGCAGCTGCCTCTGCCTTTGCATCTGGTACTCTTCTACTTCTCCTGCCGCTGCCTGTGCTGCGTCGCTGGCATCCCTGGCCGCATTACGTATGCATGACGTTGGCGCTGGCGCTGGCGCTTGCCCCAAAACTCCAAGCCGATGCCGTCCAGCGCGTCGATGGTGTAAATGCTTGAAAGGAATGAAAAACGTGGCAGCAGACACAGGACTGAGAGGGGATGTAGTAACAGCATTGCTTAGTGAGAGGGGATACACTCTCCCTCCCTCTCGCTCTCTCTCTCTCTAACTCTCTCTCATTCTCCTTTTTTTGCTGGCCCTTTTTGGCCAGTTCAATGCTGATTACGATCGCTGCTTTGGCCATTTGTTTGGCCGGCGCGACAGAGATGGAGCATTTGACTTCTGTTCGTGTCCCACGTTGATAATTCGAAATTTGTATTCCAATCTTCAAATTGTCTCCAAAATGGAATTGATTTTATGCAGATGAGCATGAAATTGTCTCAATGCGAATTTACCATGTTAGTGTAAATAAATGCCGCACTGTCGGCGAACTACAGCACGTGACACGCCCCCAATTTCCACGCCCGCATCGAGCCAGCCAGATTGAATGCAAAGGGTGCGCCGCAGTTGAGAGACTTGCGATTTAGCTCTAACTCATGCCGCATCGATTTATGACTTGAAATTAAATTGAACCGCTGTTAGCTTTTGGCCAGCAAATGAAGTCAATCCAAATAATAGAGCCACTCATAAAATGCTCGGGCAAATCCACTTTAAATACTTGGCTAAGCTAAAGCCGCACGCCCACGCAGCCCACCCACCCCACAGCCCCACTGAAACCACTTCAAGCAATGCGCGCGCTTGCATTTCATTTGAATTTACAACTGTATTTAATCTGATCGATGTAACTGCAACCAATCCAACCACGCCCACTCACCCACTCACCCACTCACCCGGCCGGCCCATGACGCCAGGCAAGCCAATAAAATGTTAAAGGCGAACAAGAGAAATGAGATGAGCAAATCGCATAAAAATTCGCTGGAATATTTGAAAAAAATTCGTAGCAGCGAAAAAATGCTGCCCAGTGAATGGGCCAATATGCAAACATGGCCACAAAATATATATATACAAATATATATATACATATATTTATATATATTTCAAAAATTTCAAACATCCTGCCAACGACAATAATCGGGATGATGATGATGTTGGATGCTGATGTGGACACAGTAGAAGCTCTGGATGCTGATTGCTGAACGCTGATACATGTCTGGGCCAGGCCAATAACAAAATTGGCCAAAGGAAATTTAAGGACAGCCGCAATTCATTGACTCTGTGATGGATTTCAGCTACTCCTCGCCTCGCCACGACTCTCACTCCTCGGCGATGTTATCGACTCCTATTTGTTTGCACTGCTGAGTAATTTGTGTTTACATGCAGTGGCTGGAGCTCACGCTCTGTTGCATAATATCACACACACGAGCTGCAAAGCATATACATGTACAGAAAGTGGCGTTATGTGAGTGCGATGAAGTATCGATAAGGTGCCTTCAAGTGGCCAGGAAATTGCAAATTGCTGGTTTAGTCGACTCAAGCCATTGATATGTTTCGCATTTATACTGCACATTCGAGCCTTTCACAATTTGTAATAATAGTTTAGCTTTCTCAAAATAAATATTGGCTCTGGCGATAAGAGTGCGGAGTCCGGAGTGCTCGTGGGTTGCCATTCATTGGCATTGGCTTTGGCAATTTATTGTTTATGCAATCGGGCATTCGTTGCTTGTGTGATATTTTACAGCATTTCGATGCTGGTTTGCTAACGCGAGGCCAGGCCAAGCCAGGCCATTTCACTTTCGTTGTCCTCTGCTGTAAAAATCTCATGCATAAGTTTTCATCTTATTTACTCGAGCCAAACAAACAACAAACGGCAAGCGCGCCAGCTCAATGCAGCAGCAGCAGCATCTGCATCTGCATCATCACGATCTCGAATTTCTCTATAAATCAACTATGCAATTTTAATTCAAACACAAAAGAATTTCCACCGCACATGCCGCACAATAGATAAGCCCACACAGACGCTCACAGAGACTTGGGGGCATTGTTAGCATAAACCAATTGTAAGAGCCAAAATAGCGACAACCTCCCAACTAATGCGCTCAACGCGCCCCAAAGATACACTGAAGAGACTCAGCCTCAGACTGGGGGCATGAGTAGTTGCCCCCCAGAGAGTGCGGGCCAAAAGCTGCACGAGGCACGGCCAAAGGCTTGGGACTCAAGCCAAAATATGTAGTATAAATAACCGCATTTGGGGATGTGATATGTACATGTGTGTGTGTGTGTGCGAAATATTTTGTTTAACGTTTATAGTTTTATGCACTTAAGATACGAAAATATTTTTTGGAAATTTATTTTCGAGCTGCAGCCAGAAACAGAGCCAAATGCAGAGTCGAAGCCGAAGCCGAAGCCAAAGCCAAAGCCAAAGCCAAAGTAAAAGCAAACGCAAAACTTTTGCCAATATTTGTAAAAAAGATATTGATTGGCCTGAGCTGCATACACTCCACACTCCAGTCACACACATAGACATGCACTCACACACACACACACACATACACACACTCCAGCTTATGCACATAAATTTATCCTTTCAATAAGACATGCAGGTTGGCCTGGTGTGTGTGTGTCTGTGTGTGTGTGTGTGTGGCGTTTGTTCGTTGCCACCCAACATCACTGCTCAATTGTTAGTGCAAACAGAGTGCACGGGTATGCACACGCCCTCGACACTTCGCCCATGTATCCACCGCACTCCACCACCCCCCGCCCTGCTCCACTTGACTGCTGCATAAGTAAACGTCAGCGGATAAATTGCCACAGTTGTTGCCGCACTCGGAGACGTAGTCAAATTTTTGAGTTGAGTTTTTCGTGCATGATAACAACTATGGCAACAGTTTGAGAGCCATTGAAGCGAAGTGGCAGACCAAGCAGCACATATCTACATCTGCATACATATATATGCATGTGTGCATGCATGTATGTATATCATCTGTTTCATTTACAAGTATATACATATATTTATTGTAGCAGCTGACTTCACATTTGGATTTATTTCTTGAGCCATGCCAAAGGTTATGTTTGCTTTATGTTAAATGTTCGAGCATATTATTGCAATACGATACTCCAGCGAGTGCTTATTGAAATTTACGCATTTATTTGCCTTGTATATATAAATATATATATGTTATATATGGACTACAGCTTTTCTGCTGTTGCTGTTGAAAATGTTCAAACAAAAATGTTAGGAAAATATGAACTGATGCTTATCGATTGTGAAATATGATAAGTTTGTTTGGAGCCTCGGCAAACATGCAATGGCTTTGTACAAGCAGAACATATATATGTTTATGTATGCGTGCCTCTCTCTCTCTCTCTCTCTCTCTCTCTCTCTCTCTCCCTCTTGCTGCCTCTGTCTTGCATATATTTAATTTGTTAGCACAATCAAAGCCAGGCAAAAGGGCGGCTGCATTAATTCATTATTGGTGTGCATTGCTGCCGGACTTATGAATGTGTGTTTGAGTATATATGTGTATAGGTGTGTGTGTTTGTGTTCATATCATGTACACTTGTTTGTTTGCGTGTCTGCCAGACCGCAGAGAGCGAGATAGAGATAGAGGTATCCAGACAAGACCCGACCAGTTCCGGCCAAACCCAAGCCCAATCTCAATCCCAGTCCCAAGCCCCAGCCCATGTCCAATCCGCATTCCCTAGCCCAATTTCATGGCCCCGAGCAATTGCAGTCGAATTCCTTTGGTAGCTAATAAATATTAAAGTTTAATTAAATATGCTTTTCCCCCAATATTTATGTGAGTATCGATTACACAGGGCTTGGCTAGCGAGCTAGCGGTCCATTGGCCTGCACCAATGCAATTTCGCTGTTGGTCAGCGCCATAAATTGCAGCCTTGAAGCTTGAAAGCTGAAACTGAAGCTAAAGCCGAGCCAAAGGCCATTAAAATACATTTTTCTTCTTTTTCATTTTTTTATTTTTATTTGTATTTTTTCTTTATTTTTTGCCGCTTTACATGGGCCGAAGTGTGGGCATGGGCTAAGCTAAAACTCATATTAAAAATTGACTTTTATCGTGATTTACAATCAAGTTGGCCTTTTTTAAATGCCGCGGTCGACATGCGGGCTGCCCGCCCATTCTCTGGCCTTTCTTCACTCGATGTTTGTTCGTGTTAGTGTTGCGGTCGAGCCAAGAATTACACTCCGAAACACACACACACATACACTTATATATATGTATATATATACCACACACTCATCAGTGGGAAGCGTAAAATATTTCTTCGTGGCTTAAGCGAGACGGGCAGACATATTTAAAGCCCTGCTGCTCCTCTCCAGTGAGCCCAACATCCGACACGTGGTCTAACACTTTCTGTGGCATTTTGCAGCAGAAATCCTTTTAACTAACGGCTAACGGCTAACGGCTAACGGGCAACGACGCCACGCCCAGCGCATAAGCCGCATGCTAAGGTACTTAAGAAGCTGCCTTTATAATTCTGCTGCTCTTCTCCTTCTTCTGCCGCTTTTTCTTCTATCTTGACTCGTCCATACGGAAATCCAATTCCCAACACCTTTTATTCGCACATGCAATTCTATTGGATTTCTTGGCAAGCGACACTTGACTTTCAGCTTATACACTTCATTGCGGCCATCCTCTGTCTTTCTAGGTCACTTTTTGCAATGTGAAATAATTTAATATAAAATTTATAAATTTAATAGAGACTCCCGTCCTTTTAAATAATAAGATTATAAGTTCTTTTTTTATTTATTATATTGTTTTAACGCCTATTTTTCTATTTCTTTTGCAGAGACTGCCGAGTTGTGCGCGATCCGCAGACGCTGAAATCGAAGGGCTATGGATTCGTCAGCTTTGTCAAAAAATCGGTAAGTTGTCAGCCAAGGCATCAAAGCCAGAAACATTCAACAACGAGAAATAACAGATTTTCCATGAAAATAGTAGAATAGAGGTCAAAGTTTACACAATTAATTGAAGATAATTCCACTATCCAAATTGATAGAGAAATATAAAAACTCCATATTAAAAATGTCACAAAATAATATACCTGTCAATAGTCATAAAAAATATATTCATCTTTTGGGAAAACCTTTGGGTAAACCTTTCCAAGAGCAATAAAATCTTATCATAAGAAAAAGGGAAAATGGGAATTAAATTGCCAGAAATGTTGACGCAGATTGGATATTTTCAAAAAAATGATTCCCTGCTCTGTTTCACCCTTGAGATGCCCTGCTTATAGATGTAGCAGCATTTAAAATTGCATGAATAATTCAAGTCTACCTTTTACACAAACCAGTTCAATTAAGGAAGAAAAGCAGAGAGAGTAAGGGTGAAGTTAAAAGTGTGCAGTTTGAGTCACGCATAGGCAATATTCTGCCTAAAGTCTTTGCCACAGATGCAACAAGTCTCACGGTGGTTGGGCAAAAGAAAAAGCTGCCTAACAGCGTTTTCACTTCATATTTTATATGTTTAAACCACAAGTGATAAGGGTACAAATAGCTCATAGCAATGCTTGAGTGTGCTTCAGTGTGCGTGGGTGTGCGTATTTGTTGTGATTGAATTTCATGTGCTTAATAGGTAGAAAATTCGACAAAGCCAAAAGATGACGCCCCTGCTGGATGAGGCTGGTATCAAAGCAAAGCAAAACTGAGCTGTACGCACTGTGAGGCAAGCAGCCAAGCAGAAAAAATGCGTGAGCTTAGCAAAAGACTGACAGACAGGCGTTAAGAAAATCAAAATCAAAATCAAAACCAAAATCAAAATCAGAATCAAAGCTAAAGTCAATTCAATGCTGAAGTCGGCCATGCGAGTGACGTTAAAGCCAAGGGCTCCCCAAGTTAATTACGCAGCATATGTTGCGAATTGTTAATTAAATTTTAATGCCAATATCAATATTTTCACAAAGAGTAGACAGATTAAGTAAAAGTGAGTGCAAGCGAGACGGCAGCTGAATGCGATGCGAACTATTGCAAATATACACATAGCATAATCCATGACACTTAGAGTTTGCCACGGCCACATAGCCAGTGGCTGTCAGTCAGTCAGTCGTAAGACGGGGGCTAAGCCATATTACCAGTATGGCTGCTGTTGTTGTTGTTGTTGTTGTTCTATTCCAGCAAACGTAAGTGCTGCGGGCGAGCTGTAGAGTAGTAGAAATGTCTAGTTGTCGAGGCGGCGATGCGGCGTATACGCAATTTGGTACGAAGTGCGGTCTCAAAATGCGGCTGCGATGTGTCAAACGCATCGCTGCCACTAACTAGTTAACTTTTTATGTTGCATCAATGCTCGGGGGGGCTGGCGACAAATTTTCGAACTTTCTCGATTAGTTTCGATGCGGCAGCCAAGGCAAATGAAAGAAAAACAAACGCGCTCCAAATACCAAACTCAAATATTTCAAATTAAGTTTCTCGACATGAGTTTTGCACACAAACACTAGCACGACCGCACACACACACACACACACATAGACACTCATATGCGCCGCTCTAAGCCGATGCCCAACCCATGGCTGCCGTCGCTTGCAGCTGATTTAATGCAAATTTTATTTATGCGAAAAGTTTTATTAAATTTTTGTGCAAAGTTTATATATTTTCTGTGGTTTTGCGGAAATTGAAAAGTTATTTTTCGAATGGCTTACTGCACACACACACACACATACACACATAGACACTCAGATTGCTAACCCCACATACGCTATGTGCGTGTGTATTTGTGTGCATTTCGATTGCAACTGCAAACGGAAAAGGAAGAAACATTTTCTTCATTTTGCACTTCCGCCTGCGCATAAGCATTTCGCCAATCCCGGAGCTTTGCATAATGCGTATCTGAAGGAGCCCTCAAATATTGAGCGTAAATTGTTTGGCAACATGTTTTAAATAAACACCAGCCAACGCTGACGATGTACACAAATTGCCCTAATTTAATAACCATCAGGACAGGAGCGACGCAACAGCAACAGCAGCCCTAGATGCCTGCTCTGGCGCCTCCTGGCTGCGTGTCATTAGCATCATAAATCACAACAACATCAACAACAAACGCGTGTTGTTGAGCAGAGAAAAAAAAAAAACAAAAGAGAAGCGCGAGCGTAAACATTAAGCGCAATATACACGAAGCAGCAGAAGCTGCCTGATGCCTGCTGGCTGCTTGAAAATGCTAATGGCATCGTCGGCGGCATCAGTTATTATCACACATAACATTAACATATTATTGCGCGCCAATGCGACAAAGTGAGAATGCGGCTCAAGCGGCGTATGAGCAACAACTCAACGACCGCTGAGCAACTGCTGCTGCTGCTGCTGCTTCTGCTGCTGCTGCTGCTGCTGCTGCTGCAGCTATTGTTGTTTGCATCTTAAGTGGCCACTGTGCGTCTGCCATTGACTCCAAACTGATTGCAGGCAATGTACAGCGCCGGCTCAGGTTGAGAAAATGCCTTTAATCGCATTAGAGCTGCAGGTGCCACCAACAATAGTTTGCAGCTCTGTGCGTTGCACAATGAAATCAACTTTTGAGTGTACTTTTCGTTTTTAACTGTCAAAATGTGTGCAGCGAACAAGATATAATGCCAAGCCCCTCCTGCTGCTGCTTCAGCGCCTCTTGTTGACAATGCTTGCGACACTTTGATTCAGCAGTGAGTGCAGCTTTTCTTCTTTTCATCGACTGTGCTTATTATTATTGTTGTTGATTTAAGCGCAGCATGAATAAATATGTATATAAATACTGATGTATATAAATGTATACATATAAGTATATATTGTATATGTAATTATATATTAAATATTGTATTTGCAGAGCTTTATGCCTATGAACTTAATCATATATATATTGAAACATTTAATAAATTTGTATTGATATTTGATTTTATTTTATTGTAGAGTTGTGAGCTAAACGTAGATACAACAAACATACATATATGTACTTATAAATACATACAGATACAATACATATATAAATATGATATATACATACATATTACATCCTTCTTAACTTCATGGACAACTAGCTCTTCAAATAGAGATTTTAGTTTTGCTCAAAATGAAAAGTATTTGCCAATGAAAAATCTTTCAAAATCATGACAGTGGAAACGACTTAAATCTTTGTTGTGTAGTGCAAAATGGATTTAAATACATATTTTTGTTTAGTGAAGAAAACTGAAACACTGAACATAATAAAACCGCCCTAGAGAATAGGATGACATAACATATGCATATGTCAGAGACTTTTTTGACTTACTTTAAATGTTAGTATAGCATTAGTTTGAACAACTGTTAAGTAACTTTGTGTTATGAAAGAAGAATGAAATAAAGCGGAGGCTAAAAAGGCCGAGCTAGTGCAAATTATATAGTTGGGACTTCCAGTGCTCTCAGATTAGAGCAAAGGACGAGGTTTGATAGAGAGAGAGGGAGTCAAGTGTGGAGTCATTGTCGTTGGAAACGTTGCAAAAGCTGAGAGGCGATGAGAGAGACAAGAACTTCAATCAGCATATAAAAGAAAAGATTTAAGACGAAATTCCGATTCGTTGAGTTGTAATACTGATTAAATAAGAGAAAGTAAAATGCAGTCTAAAAAGCCTGCCAAGGATGCAAAATCATCCCACCATATATGTAAATATGTATTTTACTAGTATACATTACTAAGTTTGTGAATAACATAGAAAACATATTTATAAAATTTATATATATATATACTTATATATGTGATTTTGTGTATTGTGTATGTGTATTTTGAGTATATAGTACAGATTTTAGATTAAATTTCGGCTAAATATGTTCTATATTTGATATATTTTTATTAATTAAAATTTAAATTATAATATGTTTTTCATTTTAATTCAATTTCAAAAGCCAACTAAACTCAATTTCACAGAATTTAAAATTGCTCTTTAAAGCTCGTTTCGATTCCAAGCTAATTTCATACCAAATACGAATAGCAAAAAAGTTCTGTGTAATAAATTCGGTGAAGCGAACAAAACTCGGTTATAAATATAAATGGCCTGAACATTCATTTTGTGCTTTCCATAATAATTCAGAAACTAGTGATTTTAGGTCCAAAACTGGCAACACACGCATAAGCTGACCCACTGGACATGCTGAACACATGGAATACACACAAGACCAGAGAGCCGACTCTGAGGGGTAGAGACTATAAAAAACAATTGAGAGGGGTGTGGGAAGCTGATGGGAAACAGAATCGAAATGAAAAAAAAAAAAAAAACAGAAAACAGAAAAGAAGCAAAAATGAAAAGGAAAAAATGGCATACACAAATAAATCCCATGGAATTATGTCTTGACAAAAATGCGCTCTTGCGTAAAATACTGATTTTCGGGCCGACATCCACGTCCACGCCCACGCCCAGGCCCACATCCTCCTACCCACACCACCAAAAATGTTGTGATGTGTGACCGACCAGGCGATGGTCAAAAATCGAAAACGTTTTTGGTCAAAACGAAATGAAAACAGTTTTGTAGCCATCGATTGGGTGTGAGGGGGAGCTGCCCCTGCTCGCTCTCGGGCTTACACATCGATATATGTTTGATGCTTTAGAATGCGACAAATGGGACAGCGTTTCAAGTGTGTAAACGATTTGCCACTTGAGTTATTCTATAAATATCAAGAAATCATCAGAGATGGCCAGAAATCATGAGTTTGCCAGACGAATGGCCGTTGGTCGAGACGTTGTGGCTTTTGGCGTAGCGACTTTAAAGATCCAAATTGTATATAATGGCCCGGCCTTAAAGACGCTGGGGATGCTCTGGCAGGCCGGGCGCTTATCTAAATAGCCACGTTAATGAATCTGACCGAAGAACATCACAAAACTGGCTTAGAAACCCGACTTGCGAATCCTTTTAGCCTGATGATGTGCGGCCGGAGAGCTGAATGGGCGGGTTGACCAGCACTAAATGCTTCTGCGTCTGCTTACCTTATTTGAAAGACAAAACGGTAGCAAGTGGAAAAAAAGGCAACACATTCTCATTTTCTTCGAGAGTATTTGTGTGAGGATAATCCCCCTTTTGTATGTTTGACTTTGCCTTTTTTTCACCTTTTCGCTCGCTACAGTTTTTTCCTTTTCCTGTTTTGCCTTTTTTTTTTTTTTTTTTTGATTGTTTTTGTTTGTTTGCTTGAGCCGGGCACAAACCATTTCCTTATTGTTTTAATAAACATTTAAAATGTCTTGCTGCCGACTTGCGCTGTATATACAAACCGTCAGCCCACCCATTTGCGGCAGTGAGGATGGCTAGGATGTTGGTAGTATCCAGATGAAAAGTATGACAAAACCCTTTTAAACCACTTAAAAATTCTTCAACTTACTTTGCTTTCTTCATTCGCTTAATGAAGGTATTTCGCCTTTTTGGTTCTGTTTCTCGAGCTGCACAGCAACAAAAACTTTTTCTGACTTCTACCGACGCCCAACGCTTCCACTGACTACCCGTGCCATATCCCAATACTATTGCCAGGAAGCCATCCTGGCCGCTTGGCAGTTTCATTTCCCTTTTTAAGGCCATGCGGGGGCATTAAAGGATTCTCTACGCTTATCAAGTAATCAATATTTACAAAGGCGTACGGCAAAAGTTCCAACAAAATGACTTACAACAAGTTGAACATCAAATTGAATTTACAGAAAATTTTCTTTAAATTTGGCCGTCCAGCGAGCCAGAAACTTTCGCCGCCATCTTTCGTGGAAATTAATTATCTTCTCCTTAAGCGGAAGTTGTCGTCTCCATTAAATAAACTTGTTTCCCAGCAACTGAATTTTGGCATTTGTGCAATTCCTTAAGCTAAGCACACGTTTTGTTTCCCACTCGAGAGTCGGCAAACAGGGCAAGGTCTTGAATAAAATTTAATTAAATTACAGCAGCTTCAATTCACTCAATTGGAATACTTTCATTTGGTGTTTCCTTTGTAATATATAAAATATATATAAATATATTAAACTTGTCATTCTTATTTCTCAGTTTTATTTTTATCACATTGTAATGAATTTCCTAGAAATAAGTTATCTATATTTGATGGAGCAAATCACACAGGGTATCTCCTAGCCGTAATCTCAATTCAAAGTCTCCGTTCCAGTTATTGTTTTTGGCTATGGCTGTGCTAGTTGTCACAACCGCAAGTGGGCAAACATGTCTGAAGTTTTGTTCGCTATTAGCTGCAAATTTTCCATACACAATTAATTAATTTTGTCTACCGACAACGGATGCTACAGCAATAGCAATAGCAGCTCGACATCTTAACCATACCACAAAGATTGCCTAAAACTCCAATGGCAGTGGCAATGCCAATGATCCGAAAAGCCATTGCCAGAAATTGTCTTGATAGAACCAAAATATTCTGTTTATTCCGTTTGTTATTTTCCCCATGTTTTTTGTCCAGAAACTTTGCAATTAGTTTTACACATTTTTTGAAGCTGTTTTGCTTTTGTTCGTGTTCGTGTTGTTGTCTTTGGGCTGTGTGTGTTTGGACTCTAAATGGGAGTTTCATAAATAGTTTTGGCAAGTTGAGGCCGGGCGATTGGGTGTCATGTTGCGGCACTCAACCGACACTTGAGCCAGATGAATTGGCAAATTATTTAAAGGTCCTCGAACTGTGCACCGAAAATGCAAACTTATGTCAGGCAATGGAGCATTTAAGAGCGTATTTACGCTCATGGCTGACTCATAAATATCATGCCAGCAAATACGCTGCCGGAGTCTTAAACAAGTCTCAAGAAGATGCACTTCAGTTCACGCCTTACAGTTCATGTTCACCCAATGTTTTCTGAGCAATTTACCACCAAAATGATTGATAAAGTTTTTGCCAGGCTGTACAAACAACAGCAACAGAAACAACAACAACTTTTTGGCCAGCAGCAAAGGCAACTTTCGGACAAAGTTCGCTCTGTCAGTGGCATTGCATTAGCCGTGGCCATCAGTTGGCTGCTGCCGAAGTTCGAGTCAGCAGCTAAGCTGACCGTTTGTTAAGACAATTTCCGTTGACACATGGAATTGCAATCGCAATTGGCAAAGCCAAAGAAACAGAAACAGAAACAGAATCGGAATCGGAATCAGTAACTGAAAGAGTAACAGAAACAACAGCAAAAAGCTGTAAACTGCATTCGTTACAGCAACTGCACTTGAAGACCGCCTGTCAAATGAAGCCAAGCCAAATGGGGAGCCACAACAACGACAACAACGGCAACAACAACAACTGGCTGCTGGCAGTAAATTAAATATTGCATGTGGCTGTTTAAAGTTGCAGGCGCCTCAGTGCCATGGCTGATAAATAAATGTAAAATATTTAAATAGCTTCTGTTGAACGGGGTCGAGGCGGTGCAGCGGGCCGTCGCATTGTTTGCCGGCCCTGCTGGGCCTGCCTATCCTGGCCCGTTGCTGCTTGTGCTGCCTGTCCTGGCTGTCCTGGCTGTTGCTGCTGCAGTGTCGCAATCAACGATGCGTATCGGTTAAAAAATGTAAAATTTATAGTTTATGCAAATATGAAAAATGCAACTGGCAATGCATAAAAATGCGCACGCACGCAAACTGCGTGACTTAACCAAGGCAAGCACACGCACACACACTCACACACACTCTCACACACACACACACACACACCTATACTCACTCAGTTTAAATTATGGACAAAGTTGCGCGACAGTTGCTTGGTTTATCGCTGGGGGCAGCCACTCAATTGTTGACTTCTGTTCAAGTGGTTAAAATTAAAGCAAAAAATACAAAAGAGCAAGCGCCTTTAGACAGACTAGGAAATACTCTTGAATGAATTATCAGATATTGCTAAATCATAATTACATATATGTATGTCGCAATGAAATGTGTATTTATCTGCTCTCCCTTTAGATATAGAATAATATGCATAAGATCTGATTAATTAACTTCCTATTATTAAAAATCTATTAAAAGCAAACACTACCAAATAACAATCGCCCTCAGACAGACCATATAATACTCTTGAATAAACAGTGAGATGTGACTGTAGGATTATTCAATATATATCTCCTTGAAATATGATTATGATGAATATGATTAAAAGTCTGCTCAATTAACTTATTTAGAATCTTTTCTAAAGCCTCTTATTTTTCTCTCTATTTGAATACCTCTCTTAGTCCTTTATGTTATATTATTTAATCAACTGTCTCTTCAGATATACAATAAAATATGATTGAAGATCTGACTATAGTCTAAAGTCTCCTACTTTTCTAGTTCATGAACTTTCTTAAAACATTACTTTCCATTTCTTAATCCACTTGATCTTTAAATATAAAAATAAATATCATTTTACATTTAATCAATAAATTTCCATATATGAAGATTCTATATGTCAGCTCATATCTTGATTACTTTTCTTTTTCTTTATTTTATAATCCTTTCTCTATATAAAATTATGTATTATTAAATTATGGAAATTAATTTTCAATTTTGACGAATGTCTTATTATTTTATTATTATTTTCTAGTTAAATTCTCTTTCGGTTCCTTTATTTGCTATTTCTTTATCAGCTCTTGCCTCAAATATAAAATTGAATATGATTTAAGATTCTATCAATTAATTTCCATTTATTAATAAACTGTATGTCAGGTCTTTTATTTATCTCATTCAATGTTCACTTCTTTTTATTTTATATTCAGTTTCTCTCTTTATATATATTAGATCTCTCTTCATGTATAAAATATAGTATGATTCAGATCTGCTCTCTCTTTTTATTTGCCCAATTCTATATACGAGCTTGTGACTGTGGTTTCCACATAAAATCAAACTTGTTTTTACAGAGCATAGCGTACGGCGACACTTTCAATATCTTTTTGTGCCTGATTTCGAGCGAGGCACGTACCTGCAAAGTTAAAAGTAGAAAAAGCTTAAGAGAACCATCGGCGGCCGGTGCCTGGTTACAGTCCGTCCTGCACCACCGCCGTACGACACGAAACGTGCACCGCCAAATGCCAACAAACTTCATAATGGCAATGTTGCTCGATTGCGACTTGGTCTTTCAGTATGCAGCAACGAAAATTGCTCTGTAACGCCCAGCCCACACTCACACACTCACACACTCACACACACATAAACATACACACACACACACACATTTAAGCAGCTACATGCAAGAGTTTCAGCTGGCTGCAATCATTTTCGTATGAATCACGTTTGATACGCACGAAATACCTTTTTCGCCAAATTGAAATTATAATTTGTGCATGCGGCGCCCACAGAAGGCCAACTGGGTGGGGGATGGGGGGGCGGATTAGCAAGAAGCAGCCTGAGTCGAATGGTGGCCAAGCAACAATGTCGCTGGCAGCAAGGAACAACTTTTCGACGAACGCAATTGTTTTTTCTTCAACACTTTCTGAGCTGTTTGTTGATGTTTTACTTGGAGCCTGCTGGCTGCTGGCTGCTCTGGCTGCCAGCTCTGGCTGTAAGCGGCTTAAGCGGCTAGACAAACTGTGGCAAATAGCGCTCAGCTTTTAGCTAATTGCTTTCCATTTAATTTGGCATTTTGCAGGAAGCGGAAACCGCCATCAATGCCATGAACGGCCAGTGGCTAGGCTCGCGTTCCATACGCACAAATTGGGCAACACGAAAACCGCCGGCCACCAAGGCAGACAGTAAGTACATAGACTCATTGCAATGCCAATATTCTTATAAATATCTTTGATATTACCTCTTTCGCATTCGCAGTCAACGTAAAACCTTTGACCTTTGACGAGGTGTACAACCAGAGCAGCCCCACCAACTGCACCGTATATTGTGGCGGCATCAACGGCGCCCTATCTGGCTTTCTCAACGAGGAGATATTGCAGAAGACATTCTCGCCATATGGTACCATCCAGGAGATACGCGTGTTCAAGGACAAAGGCTACGCATTTGTGCGGTAAGTAAGCCCAATCACCCAGTCACACAGTCCCCCATTGCGTATACGCAACACACTCCAAAGAGGAGCATACTTTGGCCAGAAGCAACAATGGCGAGCAGCGGACGCTTGTGCCACATTTACTCATTGTTTACCGCCATTTTGATTTCGTTTTCGGCGACTAACCCAACTCCAGCCCCTCTTTCTCTCTCTCACTCTCGCTCTTTGTGTTCTGCCGTTGTCGCTGCAATTGAGTGCACGCCATTTCAATGTGCCGCTGCACCGTTAATAAATCAACTACACTTTTGCACTCAGCAACCGCAACAGCAATAATAACAGCAACTGCATTAACAACAGCAACAACAACAGCAACAAGCTAAATTTTGAGGCAACTAAACAATGAAACGCAATAACAGCAGCAACTTCGATGCCCATAGCAAAAAAAAGGTAGAAAATATTCTTTAAAAAAAAATGTAGCCCATTCCTCTTCCACCACCCACAAAGTAGTCAAAATCGAGGAACATGAGTCGAGGGAATGCATCTGAGCTGCGGGCAGATCGCAGCTGCCGCCACGAACGCTGATAGGGTTTTAATGGTGCGCCATTGGACCACCAGGCGAGTGCTGGGGCTTAACGTCCCCCGAAAGCCCCAACAGCCAAAGGGGGCGAGGCAATGCATTGCAGTTGCTGGCCAGGTTCATGTGCGCCTTTTGTGCTCTGTCCAAAACTCATTTCTGTGGTATGTAGAGAGAGAGAGAGAGAGAGAGAGCAGGGCAGCGGGTCATGTAGAGCAAGCAGCAAGGGGTGGAAAAAGAGAGCGAATGAGCCGCATTGGCATTGTTTGGCGCTTTGTAACATAATGAGCTTGGGGACTACAAGTGGTCTCTGCCGTAGCCGCTGCTTTCGCAAATGCACCAGTTATACTCAAACTCAGCCGCAACAACAGCAACAACAACAACAACAACAGCAACAACAACAACAAAATCGACTTTCAACTAGCAGCCACTACAAGTACAAAAAGCACAAGAACAATTCCACAGACGCTTGTACCACTTTTACGCTTTGTTCTGGCAAACTCAACTTGTTGTCGATGTTGTTGTTATTGCTGCTGCTGCTGCTGCTGCAACTGCTGCCGTTGCTGCAGCAGGTTAAATGGAAATTTAAGCAGGTCAATCTGCAGCCAGTTCCTCCAGTAAATTAGCTTCCACTAACTTTACACTCTGCTATCCACACCCACGCTAAATTTCGCCTTTAGATTCTCGACAAAAGAAGCCGCTACACACGCCATCGTGGCCGTCAACAATACGGAGATCAACCAGCAGCCGGTGAAGTGCGCGTGGGGCAAGGAGAGCGGCGATCCGAATCACATGTCCGCAATCGCCGGCCAGGCACTGGCACAAGGCTTTCCCTTTGGCTCAGCGGCCGCCGCAGCTGCAGCAGCAGCCGCCTATGGGCAGCAAGTGGCTGGCTATTGGTATCCACCGGCACCCACATATCCCACTGCAGCCCCGGCCAGCGCCCTGCAGCCGGGCCAGTTCCTGCAAGGCATGCAGGGCTTCACCTACGGTCAATTTGCAGGCTATCAGCAGGCCAGCTACATGGGGTAAGCAAATCTTGTTAATTGAATATGAACCAAGCCAAGGCAAACAACACTCTCACATTTCAACCCAAATAGTATGGGCGTTCAGCTGCCGGGCACCTGGCAGAGTGTGCAGCCACAGCCGCAGCTGACCACCGCAGCGGCCGCTGCAGCGCCACAGATTACCCAGAGCGTGGGCGGGGCTCTGCCTCAGGCGGCTGGCGTTGTTGCCTATCCCATGCAACAGTTTCAGGTCAGTCCGCAGGTAAGTTGCCGGGCCAACACTGCGTATGCTCGATACTTAGCTTGTGGCACTTTCAGCTGGCAGAAGACGAGTGGCTGGCACCCAGTTTGCTAGTGTAGCTGCCATGAGCGGTGGCCATGTATCCCACACAGCAGCAGCAGCAGCAGCAGCAGCAACAACAGCAGCAGCAGCAGCAACAGCAGCAGCAACAACAGGAGCAGCCACCGTGCGGCGATTATGTGAAGGAGCCGCGTTTCCAGCTACAACAGCAACCACAGCACCACCATGTGCAACCACTTCACCACCATCAGAACACATACGAATTGCAGCCACAGCAGCAGCAGCAGCAATATATCCAACAACAACCTACGACCCAGTACGCACCACAGTTGCACTACGCGCAACCACAGTGGGTGCCCCAGCAGATGGCCAGCAGCGAGCAGCAGCTACAGCTTCAACAGCAGCAACAACAACCACCAGTAAACCAAGTAAATCAAGTCTATGGCATGCCCGAACTGTACAAAGATTAAGATTCGAATGAATGAGAAATGACTAATTATATTTCATAGCCCGGATCGATATATTAGAGAAATTAGCATCGCTAGCAGTGAACAACCAGTACAGTAACGAGGACACGTTTGAATAGCAAACAGAATAAACCGATCGAAGATTATCACATCAGATATTCAGAATTCAAGCAAAGCATATAAAATATATCTAATATAAATATAAAAACAGAAAACAGAAAAAAATGCCATCAATTGCAAAATCCAATATGATGAAGGCAAGTGTAGTTTAAGTTTAAAGAGCAACAGCAACAGCAACAACAACAGCAACAGCAATACAGCCAAATGTGCAATAGCTAAATATTCATTAAATGTACAACTAATTCATTCAAGAAAACAAAAATTATTTAAGTAATTCAATATATAAATATATATATGTGTGTTATTTGTGTCTATAATCTTGCAGTCATTGGGCGCCGAGGTGCGAGGTCTAAGGACCTTCTACTTATAGTCGGAACTATACACATACATATGGTAGACATATGTAGCAGCAGCAGCAATCGGTTAGCCTGTCAGAGTTAGAATGGAGTCAAAGATTTTCTGTATGTTGTAGTGCACAGAGTCCACATAGCCCTTTCGATTCCACTCGCATAGTTGTCTAGTCATTGGTGTTAGAAGCCACTAGAACAAGATTTCGAGATAAATGTTTGTGTAAGCGAAGTTATTGTAAAACATTATATTGACTGAAATCTAATCTATTTAAGCTGATTCGCTACTTGTCTAATATATTCGGATGTGTTGTCATTGAGCTAAGCAGACACCACCTTGAAGCATTAGATACTCGACACGAGTAATTAACTAACTAATTTATTAGATGTGCCTAATTTAAGATCCGGTTTAATAGAGTTTGGTCCCACTTACTTCTATAAGTTAACTCAAAAAATTTGTTAAGTTTAAAAATTGAGCAAAAGAACCAAAAACAAAAAAAAGAATTCGTAAACTAAAACTTAAAATTTTAATACGATCGTCAAAAACTATATATATTAAAAAAAAAATTATTTAAAAAAAAAAACACAAAAACCAAAATGAAAAACACAAAAATACCTTCGAAATAGCTAAATGTAAACACGAGTCAAAAGGAAAAACGTAGAAAATGTGCACATAGGTAAAACATAGTGATAAAGCAACACAAACCAAAAGGAAACTCTAAGAAGAATATACAAGTTATTATTATAAAACACATCTAGATGTACCCATGAAAACCTACAACTACTTAAGAAAGCAGCACTTGATATGTGGGCATAATTAATCGAGGTGTAACTCATATAGAAATCTCTTCATGTATTTGTGTAATATAAATGTGAACAAAATACAATTATTAAGTAAGAAAAATGTCAAGCTGATTGAGGCAGAGGATAGTGAATTATTTAGAGAAAGTATATGTGAATGAAAACGTGAACATAAACAAAATAAGAAAACAGAGAATAAAAATTAAATTAACAAGTAAAAGAGTAAAAAAAAAAAAAAATATATATATATATATAGTCAACGCGAACCTTGTGACGTCAGCTGCGACGTGTAGTAAAGCAAATTTCAAAGTTTAGTCAATGTTTAGTTAAGATTATAATTGTAACTATATATTATATATACTATATGTTAAATGTTAACGAAACACAATTATCTATGGTATTTACAAAACAACAAAACAAAAACAACAAAGGCTAAGGCGAACCACAAAATCGAAAATCATCAAAATTGTAAACTATTTTTTACAAGAATGCAAAAAAGAAAAAAACAAAAAAAAAATAATAATTATAATTAGCCCACTTTGGAAGATTGGGGAATTGTGGAGAGCCCAAGAGGAAGTGCGTCTAATTTCTCTAAGTTGTGATTAAATGCGATGAGAGTAAACGATGCTATTGACAAAGTAAACTGATTTATTTTTTAAAACTTGGCAAACCGTGTTTTTTGAGAGCCAATGGCAAAAACTGTGCAGCGTTGTATGCAAACTTTAACTTTACATATTATATATATACAAAAAAAAAAGAAAAACAAACAAAAAATCTATATATATACTTATATAAATATATAAACATGTGTATATATATGTATATGTATGCATATATATATACATACATATATATTTATCTATATATATATATACTAAATGTTATTTGAGTAAACAAGAAAACTGTCTGCTTACCAAAGAAAAAAGCTATGCATACTTTTTAATAAACACACAAATGAATACACTATAATAGAAAAAGAAGAAGAAAATGGAAGATTTAAGAAGAACTCCTTGATAGAAAACCAAAAAACAATTGATTATATCTTTAAACATGTGTGTGTTGATAAGTGTCTGAACATAAAGGGTTACAGCAAAATTATAAACAACAAGTTAAAGGAAATAGTAGGAGTGTGGAGCAAAAATCTTAATAATACTCTTACCTATAATATGAAATATGGCTATGTATTTAGCATAATTATATTTAATTATGTATACATATACATATACACATATATGGTTTAAACAAAATGCGTATACATAAAAAAGGCAAAACAAAAATTTAAAACAATAAATGATTCAATGTTGTGTATGTACATATAAATATTTAAATATATATATATGGTAAAAAGAAAAAAACAAAAAAGAGTGCATATAATTAAAGAACGTCTATCAATGTATGTTTGTTTGTGAAAGCAAATAGCACACATGAACACTCATCCAAACAGAAATGAATAAAAATATAAAATTTAAATGTATAAAACAACAAAATGCCAGAGATTAAACAAAGCTGCATAAAACAACAGAAATATGTTGAAAATGACAAAAGCCACACACACACTGACATACACACGCATGCATGCACACACACACACACACGGACACACATGTAATTGCATTGGAATTAGCAGCAGGTCAAATAGAAGGAGCGTAAAACACACGAATAATTATGAACAGCGTGAAAGCAGAACGGCATAATTATGTTAAGAGCCTTTCAAAGCCTATCCAATCCAATCAAATCGAACATAGCTCCCCCCAGGATAGCTCTCACTCACACTCATACACTGACAAAGCCACACACATAGACACAAACACACACAATTGCACGAAAGGTGTGGAGGCGAACAAGTTAAAATATGCATAGTGAAATGCGGAAAAGCAGGAAAAATAATCAAATAAAATGGAAAATGTTAATCAAAAAAATATAAGTAAATAAATAAATAAAAAATGATTGCATTTTATTTTACAACAGCAATTAAGGTGGGTAGCCAAAACTAGGTAGATGTGAGAGGTGAGTAAGTCCGTAACGTCTATTATTGTGCGTTGATTGAAGCGTGTACGAGAACAACAAAGAATAACTAAGAAAGCTTTAGAACAGAAGTGTTCTACTAGGCGATACCCTGAACCCAGCCCGCACTGCGTTTTAAAACATTTTCAGCATGCCTACCTTATATTTATGTATTTATACACAAAACACATATATATTTATGTACTCGACGAAAAAAAGAGATAAATTACAAATTTGAGCTGAATTAAATTTTTATACTTGAACTTCTTTAAATACAAACAATATGTATTTCACTAAAGAACGTACCTATGCATAGGTACATAGCTATGTTTTCTCAGAAGCCCGCGCATCACCAAAAACTTCACCGTGACTTGCATTCCACGAATCAATAAATCCGATACAAAAATATCAATTGACAATTCTGATATAATTCAATCGCAATTGCGATTCTTAGAATATAAGAGAATGCACACATTTGTATGTATGTATGCATATGTATAGGAAAGTACGCGTTAGCTTGACGCTGATTGCCACGTGCTCTCCCAATTGGAAAAACATTTTGCTTACTAACTTCTGTTTTTCTTATTAGATTTTGATGAAATTTGCAGCATATGCTCTTAATATTCTATTGAATATTTATTTATTTAACAAAAATTCAAAGTCTTTCGCATATGGGGTATATTTACAACTGAGCATAGAACTAAGAAATTTTGCAATTTGGAGTTGGTGCTTAAAAATATATAAATTGATATTTGTATAATATATATTATATATATATATATAACGCTCCAGTTTTAATTTAATAACTGAATTTATAATCTTAATTTGTAATTTAACTACATAAAAACGACAATAATTCGCGATTATTTGAAGGTCAGTTCAGCCAGTTTTAAATGTTTAGTTAAGCATATACATATATAGTATACTTATTTAAATGGTCACTCGAGATGGGCCTAGTGGCTCTTTACAATAGAACTGTACTATTCAAATTAGCTTAGTTTTTACCGATTTATCTGAAAAAAGAAAAGTTTGTAAGCACTTTAAGAGTGAGAGCTATCATATGGAATGTATTTATACATATACATTTCATAAATACAACTGAATCTGTCTGTCTGCATTTGCACATGTCGCGTTTCCACTTGACTCGCTTTGCCACCGCTGCAGCTGCTATGGCAGCCAGAACGCCAAATGCAACTGCCACATGCTGGTCACGTAAAATCAAAATCTCACTGCGCATACACGTCTACATGCATGTGTGTGTGCGTGTGTCGATGTGTATGTGTTTGAGTGCACCTTTCAACTCGCTTGTAGCGTCACTCGATGTCAGCGGCAAAAACTTGACTGCCATTACGCATCATTGCACAACGGGAAACTGTACAATTTCAATATTTTACTGCATTTTGCACTTTGGGATCGCCGCAGTCGCTTTTGTCATTGCAACTATTATGCTGCCGCTGCCGCTGATACAGCCAACAAAAAGTACATCTAAAAGCTCAAAATTAAGCAAATAGGCAGCTTGCTGCCAACCATCATTCAATATATCAACCATTAAAACCATTTATTACTCATGTGCACGACCAAAGTTAAATGCACTTATGAATCGAAAAAAAAAACATTCCGTCAAGCAGAAATTGATGCAGTTCACAAATGCATTTAAATTAAAGTTATTCATAATACAGCTTACAAAAAACTCGCTATTATTTTTTGTGGATAACGAAACGGAACAATAAAGAAATATATGGAATATGAATTTAATTTAAAAGGAAGATGAAGAAAATAATATATGAATAATAATGGAAGATAAAAAACATTGATTCAAAATATATTGTCTTTCATGAGTTCTTAAATATTTAATTTGCGACTTTCGGCTAATCTTTCGTTGAATCTTCTTGAGAAGTACCTAGAACATTGAGCGCCCGGGGCAAAGAAATGATCAAGAGAATTCGAAACAAGCGAAATATGCCAGGGGAAGCATCTAAAGATGCTAAATTGAATTAAGAAGAAGAAATGCAACGATCTTTGATTGAAATTTTGGATAAACTTTCAATGGAATTTGTAGAAGCTCGAAGAACGTTTTGGTTTTCTTTGTGACTGAAAAAATAATACAGCTTCCCAAAGACTCATACAAAGATAAGCTTCTCAAAAAAGAATGAAAATGACAGAAACTTGCAGAATGTTATCCAGATGACATAAACAACGAAGACTTCATTGGAACAAGAATCTTACAAGTCATTAGCGACAGCTTTGCAAATATTTCAAACTATACCTGTTTCAGTTGCTTCCTGTGAAAGATCATTCAGCTAACTCTCATTGATTAAAACTTACTTGAGATCAACTATGAGTCAAAGTAAATTAACAAATCTTTCAATTCTTTTAATCGAAAATTAAACTGCTGCCATGTTGCGTTGCGTTTAAGTTATTTCAGTTTAATATTTATTTTATTTTTGTTTTGAGTAAAAGAAAAAACGTTTTGCTGCCCCAAATCATTATTAGATTAGCGTTGTTAGTATACTCGTATGTATGTTGAATATTGTGTATATCTATTCTTTTTATATCTTAAATTTTTTATTGAACTCTCTTTTAGCTTTCTTATATTAAGCCAAATTCGATAGGGAAATATTTTTTAAATAATTTGGCAAAAAGTTTACAAAAATAATGTTGCTTGTCATCAATGTAACGTACTCAAATTCAATTGTGAACATCTTTCTCAAGGCTACTTGAAAAACCAAACTGCTTATTTATAGACACCTTTTTTTTTATTTTAGACGAAAAATAAAAAATTAATTACTATCAACGTTGACAGACAGGAAAGCTCGTAACATCGTTGGCAGTAATAGGTGGGACAAATTAGCACTTGTTAAACTCTATTTTGGCCTAGTACTTCTCTATATTTCCCTCAAGTTGTTAAAGATTCTTACAGTTGTTTAATGATGAAGTTTCAGACCTGCGCTCACATCACAGCATTTTTAGTAGCTAATATTTTTTATTATTATTCGGCAATGCTAAAATATGAAGCATTAAAAAACTTATAAAATTTGAGTGCGTTGCAAGTTTTGTTTATATTTGATTATTTTTGTTTTTACCTGCTTTCTTTTATTTTGTGGCATATAAAAAAGCTTGCCAAGAGGATAACTACAAAAGTGCACCTAAGTTTCTTTATATATTAAATAGAATAAAAAAAGCAAGCGTACACAAAATAACAATAAAAAAAAAAAAACAATGCAGTAACTAAAGGTATGCAAAGAAGTCTACTACCCTGTTTAGTCCCAGATTCTAAAGAGTTTGACTAAGGAAAAAATTCAAAATTTAAATTTCTATATATACAAAGTAAAGCAGAGACAATATCTATAAATTCTCAAGTATTTTCAAGTGTTGAATATACCTTTGGCAACTTTGAATAGAGGGTATCCAAAGCATTCAGCGATTGCTGGCATTGTGAACTGCATATAGATTCGGTGGGGGCTTATTACAGAGCCGTAGTGCTGTAGTACAGCTGCAAATGGAGACCCTTTACGACTGACGCTGCACGCTATGAGTGCTTTCAGGCACGCCCACCTTTCACCTTTATGCTCTTTTAATAGCACTTGTTTAGCAAGCAAACAACGCTGCCAACTTAAAAAGAACGCAGCCCTCACTTGCTGCCTTCTCCCACGCTTATCCAGCCAGATATTTTTATAGCAAAAGTTTGAGTGTTTGTCTGTTTTATTAACCGCGCTCGTTCGCTGACTCCAACAGCAGCAGCAGCAGCAGCAGCAACAGCAATGGCTCCTTAGCTCGTTGCATCGCGATGATAACAGAGGCAAGGAGGCAGAGTGGCAAAGGCAAGGGCTGAGCCAGAGTCAAGGCAAAAGTTTCTTAGCTTATTCATAACACACACATATGCGACTGCCTGACAATCATTGGCAACTTGCAGCAAACTTTTTCTACATGTATGTGTGCGTGTGTGAGTGTGCGTGGGTGTGTTTGTTGTATCTTAAATAGCACTTGACGGGCTTGTTGTTGTTATTGTTGTTGCTGAGCTTTGTTTGGCTTAGCCTTGCTGTTATTGCTTTAATTGGTTGCTGGATGCGGGCGCTGGCCATTAATAAGCGTATGATGTTGCAGGCATCTTCTGGCATCAAGAGCTGCAATTTCTTGCCGCAACCGCAACGACAAACAACAATCTCGTTTCTAGAATGCAAACACTAATGACAAAATGTTAAAATCTAGCCGCCATCGTCGCCAGCGCTAAAAGCAAACGATGTGGCACGCGTTGCCCCCCATCGGCCCCTCCCATCGTCACGTTGCGCCGTTGCCCCGCAACCATGCGCCATGTGCTGCTCGGTCGTCTGGCAGCGCAACCAAAAACCGCACAAAAGCGAGGCGTCCATTAATTTTCGCGCAACCGCAAAATTCAAAATTGTTTATAAAGCTACGCAGGATGCGGCTTCAGAGACACGTGCGCCATCCTGTTCGCTCGCCCACGCTTTATCTCTCTCTCTCTCTCTCTCTGTTTTTGTGGCGCTGTCTCCGTCTCTGTTTCGCTCCAATACTCACGCTGTCTGTCACACAACTTGGCCTGTCCCTTTGGCCAGCGGCATTGCCCTGGCAAACAGCTACAACTACAACTACAACTACAACTACAAATTAAAATGAATTTTAACGAGTCAAAGCGAAAAGTGTCAGCGTGCCAAAGGGCGCTCCATCTCCAGCTACATCTCTAGCTCCATCTCCAGCTCCAGCTCCAGCTCCAAGCTCTCAACCTGCTTCACATGCCTAGCCAGTGGCACTAAATTATACACACGCGCGGAGCCAAGTTCGGCAGCGCGATATCCACGCGGCTCTTCTCTAAAATTGCGAACAAATTACGCAGAAAACTATTATCGTTAGGAGCATATGTGACGCCGTTGAAGCGCCAAAGGCCCAATCTTCGCCGCTTGCTACATACCCCCGTTACACTCTCCTATCCCCACTATTCACAGTCCTGCCAAGTGACTATAACAACGGCACTGAAGTACCTAAATAGATTCACTCCTCGTGCCCTCCTCTAGCCTCTGGCTGCGTGCGGCGCGCTTTGTCTGTTTCACCCAGCCGCATGCATTGCCTGTATGCATATGCAATAACCACCAGCACCACCAGCGCCACCAGCACCAACCGCGCCCAGTGCTCAGTCATTGGCAGTGGCAATGCGTGCTTATTGTCTGGCATGTCGAGCCTCATGCATGACACCCAGACCCAAATCTAATACCAATCCCAATCTCCAGGATAAGCTGCGCCATCGCTAAAATTTCGCTGCCCTGTTAATGTTGTTAGTTGATTTCAGTTTTGCCCTTCAAACAGTTGTTGTCATTGTCGTTGTCGTTGTTGTTGGCGTTGTCATTGTCATTGTAGTTGTGGGCATTGCCACGCCCAGCAGTTAACTCCTGGGGTCATGGCTGGATTTCATTTCAGGTGTTGCCAGCAAAAAGCATTGCCAAAATTGTTAAGCATGCACACAAAGAGCGGCATATCAATGCAGCCAGCCAACAACTATACAATGCTAAGCATCTAGACCCTCTGTTGTGTTGGCCAACACACACTCACATACACACACACACACTCACATATATGCTTACCTATGTATATCGAGCTTAGGCATTTGTGTTTATGTATTTGAGTTATGTGCGACATTTTGTTTTTGGGGCGTTGGGACGCAGCATCCGCTTTTAATGGTAATAAAAACTAAAGCTGCATTTGAGCACTCATGAATTTGCAGCAGCATGTCCTGTCCATTCAGTCTGTTGGTCTGCATTTGCCTGTTTGCCTGCCCGCCCGTTGTTCATCCGGTGCTGCGACAAAATGGCCGCCGTGTGCAACGGAAGTGCACTAAACTCAACTAAGCCAAATTAATTGCCGCTGGCAGAGGTTGTTTAATGTGCCAACAAAACTTTGATTCAACAAAACGAAAATGGATGGAAATCTGCATGAGACTCGTATGTAGTAAATGGTATATGAGTTTATTCGTATTCCCATCAAACAAGTAAGGGTTGTGATCCGAGTGAACGCAATAATAACTGTAAATTATATACTCTAAAAGAAGATGATGGATAAAGGGTTAATTAAACTAATTTGACTTGAGTGTAGTATGAAAAGATGAACCAAGAAATTATACTAATAAATAAATGAAGTAAAAAATATATATAATTTGGTGTAAATAATAAAGAAATTGTATTCTTTAATCATTAGTTTCTTTTAGATGTTACCATCATTAAAATAATAACTATTGAAAAGATAAGAGGTCATAAAGGGTTTTAAATGATAAATTTTTAGTGGCTCTTGACTTGATTGAAAAATGACCAGAAGTCAAAATTAAAAAATATATAATTTTGTGAAAATAATAAAGCATTTGCTTTAAGCATATTTATCATTAGTTTCTGTTTAATATTACCATCATAATTATTGACGAGATAAGAGGGCTCGAAAGGGTTAATTAGGCTAAATTTATTTTATATGGCTCTCGACTTGAGTGAAGTATGGAAAAATCAATTAAAAAGTAGAAATTGGAATATAAAATATAAAATTTATTATAAAGAATTAAGCCAATATAATTTGAGCAACTCTTAAAGCATTGCCTATTATTTTTATTTAGTTCGTATATAATATTACCACGAGACTTATAAAAGAGATAATCGGTCATAAAGAGTTTAATCAGCTAATTTTATTTTTTATGGCTCTTGACTTGAGTAAAGATTAACCGGAAAAATAAAAATATAATTTCAAACTATTTAATTTAGTGTAAAGAACAAAGCCAATATACTCTTTAAGCAACTCTTATAGCAACGCCTTAGTACATCAACCCGGAGGCCGTTTCCCAGCGGCCAAACTGCCAAGAATTAACTGCACTAAACACCAGCCCGGCAGGCGAACGAGCAAAACATCTCTAAGCTATAGGAGAGAAAAAAAAAGAACAAATAGCAAGTTGCTCGAGCAGGAAAATTAATGGTTCCAGTAAGGAATTTTAATAAAAATGCTTGCAACTAGATAGCTAGAGGTGAGCAAAAAACTGGCCAACTGCAGCAACGAGCCAACTGCTGCTCCTGCTGCTGCTGCTGCTGTCATAATGCTGCAATTGTTCATTATCCACTAATGAACAAAAAGTGTATAAGAAGACAGAAAGAAAGAGAGAGAGAGAGAGAGACAGAGTGTGTGTATGTGTGAGAATCGCACACACTAAAAACCTAAATAAGGAAAATGCCGCACGGCGCACAAAGATGAAAAAGCGGCGACGAATGACAGCGTAGGAAAAGAGGGGAAAGCGAGCAGTGTTTTGGAGCTGAGGAGGGGGGGAGGTGCTGGGCAATGCACACAGAATGCAGCGACTTGTTTGAAACACATTGCTCTGTCAGCAGCTGAGGAGTCAGCACAGAACAGGATCCCGAACAGAACATAGAATCCGACTTCCTGCCCAGCCAGCAACTTTAATTTGCGCCACAGCTCGCACGTTTTCTTATTTGCCGTCTGTTTTCGGCGAGGGGCCATGGCGAAGGGGCAGCTCTCTGGGGGCTAGGCGAGGACTGGGCAGACGTTGCTTTGAGTGCATTACGTGGAATTTTTGAAGCACTTAAGCTGTGCCATAAAATGCTGCTGCTGCTGTTGCTGTTGCTGTTGCTGCTGCTGCTCCTTGGCTCACATGTGACAGTTGCAGTTGTGCCTGAGCCCGACGAGCGAGTCCTTGGTGAGTTTCGGCCTGGGCGCTGGGCTCCTTTTGTCTGCGCCGTTTTTGTTCGTGCGGCATTTTCTAATGACAATTGTTTTGCAATATAAATTGCACAAGTGCGCAATATTTGCTTTTGTTTATGCGAAAACTTCAGCGCCCAGATCCCAACCAGCCAACCAGCGCCTGACACCTGCCCACCGAAATGGAAAGGCGACTCAGCGAAGTAGCGGGCATGAGCAGACGCTTTCAGCCATTTGTCTCGCTTTGCACGTTCCACACTTGATCCGTATGTGTGTGCTTATGTTTGTGTTTGCTTTTGTTTGCTGCTCTGCCTGCTGTTTCTTGTTTCATTAGGGGCCTGCTACCCCAACCAACCAGCACCTCAAGAACCAACGTCTGTCCTTTAGCAACAGAGCCTTTCACCGCACAGCAGTTGCATCCAATGGCTTTTGTTCAAGTCGTGATATTTGCTTAAATTAAATGACGTGAGTTATGAAATTACGCAACAGAAAAAGAAGCCAAAGCATCCCCTCTCAATGCAAATGCATGTCAAGGGCTTATTCAATAGCATAAAATTTGATATTGCTGAAACCAAAAATATTTGTAATTGATTATTCCGTTTCAAGCTTAGAAGAAATGAATTTCATTTAATTTAAATAACTATTTGCCTTTGTTATTCTTTATAAGCTTGGGATTGAAGTGAATTAAGTCATGATATCTTGAAACCTGATTTAATTTATGAAATATTTCTTTTATTTAATTTTTTATTTTATTATTTAATTTTAATTTTTTTTATTATTTAATTTTTAATGGCGGTTCCATCTTGAGATTAAGATCAATTAAATAACTATTTCTATTTTCTGCAGTAAATAATAGAATGCAGGTATTTTTTTAACGAAATTTTAGCTTTTAGCTATGCAGCATTTAGAATAATGTTGACAGAAAAAGTGCACCATGTAATGCAAAGCTGAGCTGAGCTGAGCTGAGCAATGGGAATGCGTGTGACATTGAGGTTGGCGGCTTGGCTTAACGTGGCAGCAGAAGCATCAGCAGCAGCAGCAGCAGCAGCAGTGTCAACGAGTGACGGATTTATCCTTATTTGCATATCATTTTGCTCGTTAACGGTGAGTGCGTACCACGCTGCTACCATTTACATGTGTGTGCGCGCATTCGCGCCACGTTAAAAAGCTGTCCTAATTTCCCGCTGTCCGCTGCCCGCTGCCCGCTGTCCTGCCAGAGTCAAGCTGATTTTGAAACTCGCACAGCAAACAGTGCAAATATGTAACAGTCTAATGTAAATTTATTGTTAAGCCGGGCGGGGCAGCAGTGTGCCAAAGGCAAGGGCGGGGCAGCAGTGTGCCAAAGGCAAGGGCGGGCGAACGGTGTAGCAAAGAACCCTTAACGATGTCCCCGGCAGGTCAGGCGGGTGACCGCAGTGGCCAGCTGAGTTGCAGGCATGAGGCAGCGAACAGAGCAGAGTATCTACAATAGCACGAGCAGCGGCAGAGGCAGCGGCAGTGGCAGCGGCAGCGGCAGCGGTAGCAGCACCTGGCAGGTGCAGTGGCGCACAATAAATCTAATTTGCGTCGCATTTAATGACTTTGTCATGGCAGCCAGCACCCCTGGCTGGGCGACTTTCCTGGCAGCTGACTCGTAAAAATAGTGGCCGCCTCCGATGGCGGCTTCACTGGCCCGGTAATGGCCGCCACTTGGCAGCGTCCAGTGCTCTGGTGATATTTAAGCTGTTCCCAGCGCAATTTTAGCCAGCAATAATTTTGGGTAACGGTGCAAAGTGTCTCATAAACAAATTAAAAGCGCTAATTAGAATTATGTGACAAAGTTAATGCGCAAATTGTAAATTAAGCAATGTGCAGCCAGCACAACACACGCTTTCTTACACTTGGGGTTAACGCCGCGGTTACGTAACACTTTAATAACTGGAGCGCAACTACAAACAGAAATAAATAATATTAAGAATTAAATTATGATCGTCGCACACGCATAGCATGACGAGTGACCAAAAGACCATAAAGACCGTTTGGACCGAACTTTTTAAGCACATACCATTTTTGCATTAGGCCCCACCCAACTTCGTCTTTGCTTTGTTTGCTTGCTTTCAGGTTCGATCAACAAAAATATGGGACCTTAAAGCCAGCTGTCAAGAGACTCAGAGTTTCACTCAATCGTGCTTAAAAGTAGAGCCCTTCGAGCACTAAACTGCACTTATCGATTCATCTATTATATATATAAATTATAAGTATATTTCCCACTACACACGACATTTCTTCCTTACCATCCGCTCAGTTGGAGCTGAGCTACAGCCACTGCTCGATGGATCGATCGCATGAATGTACGTGTGTATGTATGCATATTCAGTCCGTTGGAAAATGTAGATGACCAGCGAACGATCTGGGGTTATCTTATTTTGATTAAACGGCATCGCATAATAAATAATCTTCATTAGGGTGCCCTGAAGACCAACTGAAATTGAGCGTAACGTACGTGTTTGTCCCGTTCAATGCATTTATCAATGATGTACCGGTTGTCAAGCAGAATCTGTGAATCATTCGACGAGTGTGCGCCGTTCACAGTTGAATTGATAATCATACGAAAAGAAAATGAAACAAAAACAGTCTAAGCCAGTTTGATGTCAGTTTTTAGGTAGATCCGTCTATTGCGCACGAAGATCGAGTTTGTTTCCAAAAATCGATAACTACTCCCGTTTATATGTTATCGATTAAAAGCCTCCAAATTTGAGATGTAGATTCATATGTATTTTTACCCCCACCCGCATAATCCAAAAAGCGTATTTCGAATAATTATGAATATATGATATACTTAGACGTATGCTTTAGCAATTACACACATTTGAATGTTATTATCACGATCTGAAAGTTTAATGAAGATTGTCTGTCTACAAAAAAAGTTTTTAAGCAATTAAACCCCCATAGTAAGTCCACACTGCAGGCTACACTGCAGCCCATGCCTGCTTACACGTGCGTGCGTATGAGTGTATGTGTGTGTGTGCATATTTTGTTTTTTGCATAGGCAGAAAAAAAGCGACGAATAACTTAAATTGAAATATCAGTTTCTAGAAGGGTTCAGGGGATCTCTTAATCGAGCAATCTCGACTAGAACTTTCTTACTTGTGTTAAACTGTTATCAGTTGAGTATTTTGAGACAAAAATAGTCTCAACAAGTTTGTTGTCAAGCACAGCCGACTGCTTAATACTTTGCACTTTTAAACCGGACCCCTTAAAAATGTTATCAGTTAAGTAATTTAAAATCTGAAAAATGCCCGTACATTTCACACTCAAATTTCTTTATTTTATATGTTTTTTTATTATTTCTTCATAGTTTCTAGGTCGCAAATTAAGTGTACGCCTTTCTTCTTAGTTAACTTTGATTATAGAAAATAGTATAAAGTTACAAAAGTGATTCTGAATGGGACATAAGGAAACAGCTATCATTCGAGACCAGATTGAAGCTATTGCTCTTCGCAACGTGTATGATTTTGACTTTGGCATAAGGCCTTAGCGTACTCATGGCATTTCCAATCGTTCATTTTGAAAGAGCCGCCACGTACCCACAAATGGACGCAATGTTCTTGGCCACCCGCATTATCAGGCTCTCCAGCGGACCATTCAGTGTAGGGCAGTTTCCGACCTGTTGTTAATGAAAAAAAATGACGTTCTCTGTCCAGAGAGTTCCCCGATATCCAGAACCGTGCGTTTCGATGACCCTGGCTTAATAGATAATTAGAAACCTGCCGCATCTCCCTAGCTGACTCGATTAAGGCCAGATCTCCACCAATACTTCGACAAACATGGGCCGCTTGAAACCAAGTTAGCCTTGCACTCCATATAAAGTAGTACTTGGTGTCAATACCAACGAACTCGTGCGGATTAGCGCCTTCGCAATGAACTATGCCAATCAATAAAATTTTAATTTAGCAAATATGTATAAATTTATATATATATATTTATATTACTTGACAACGAGTCAGTGTCTACGCCACCTGCGCATAAGTAGAGCACGAGCGCGATCCAGAAAGGTCCACTTTTAATCATTGTGTTCAAATGACTAAATGATCGCCAATTATTAAATTTAATACTGAGCCGAGCAAATACAAAGTTGATTTGAACTTCCGTGGCACGATTGACTGATAGCCTAGTCTAAAAGCAGAGTCTAACAGCAGATTCTAACAACAGACTCTAAGAGCAGAGTCTAACAGCAGAGTCTCTCTGCTAAAGTAGTGTTGGTGTGCATCTGAGAGCTTTTACTACGTTGTTGTGGCGGATAATAATCCAAGTGAGTTTTTGCGCACCTCAGTTCTGAATTGTCTCCTCTGTTGCTTACTCCATGAGAGAGAGAATGATTGCTGATGCTGAACATAGATCGGGTGTTACTCAATAAGAGTAAGATTGTTATTCATGTCATTCAAGAAGAGCCCTTATAGCTGTCAGTGTACATGATTTAGTGATTGTCTTTTACCGGTGGTCTGTGGATGAAGAGAAGCTGATGAATTTTTTTCGATATTATTTTGTATTCGATATTCTTTTTTAAAATATTAAATTTGAGTTTTCTACTTTATATATAATCGTCATACGCATGCCGAATTCGTGCAAATAATTCGAAAGTTTTATAGAGTTTTATGGCGAGCCAGTTGTTGATACGCAACGTGCAAATTGTCGTAAATTCGATCATCATAATGGCTCCACAGCTCAGGCAATTCCCTTCACAGTTGAAAAGTTTGCATGCAGATAGTGAAGTACTTTAGATCTTCAGCCAATATTCAGACGCAGATATTACTACTTGAAGCAGACCCATAGCCTATTATTCGTGGCAGCAACAGATTGAAGAAAGCTAAGCGAAACTAGAATTGACGCTTAAGGTACTGCCGGTGTTGAGCACTTGAAGTGTAACCAGTCGAAAAATCCACAAATTTGGTTTGGAAAAGGAATTTTATTTATTTTCAGTTTCAAACTGAAACCAAAATAAATATTGTATTGCAAACTTCTTTTGTATTATTCCCATTTCACAGGCCAGCATTTTATTCTTGTACTTTCATATTTTGTCCATTAAATTTAAGCTTACATTTACCGAAGAGGTGCATTTCAAGAAGAGATTTCAAAATTGAAACTCCAACCAAACATATATAAATAAAAGCCTCAAAACACACAATATGGAATGTCTTTGCTGCTTAAATAATAAAAATAAAAAAAAGTACTTCAAATAAATAAATCAAATTTGAAATCGAAACAAAAATTGTAGCAATGCATTTGGCAGTTGATTTATGCTTTGATTTATCAATCAAATTGCATTCAAAATATTAACAGAAGGCCATTGATAAAGGAATATTTATTATGATTTCCTTGATACAAAACGTGTTCCATTTAAAATAAAAGGAATTATGTAACTAGCAAACAATGTTTTGTGATAATAATTGCTATTACTGCATACAGACACATCAATTGTTGGCATTCATCAATCTAACTGCTGAATTCTTGATACCTTAAGTACTCTAATCGAGTTTTTCATATCTGTTAGGAATCAGCGCCGAATACAATGTAGAATGAGGTTTGAGGAATGCGCTGCAATGGTATGGGAATAACGTCTCCGAGTTCACGTCTCACAATTTCTCGTCATCGTTGTGAGTTTGTATAACATTTGTTGGCTCGTGAGCTGGCTGATTTATGCGCTCTTATAAGTGCTCCAGTGTACGACCTGATAATCAGACGCCATTCACCAAAGGCACAGCTTTATGTGTCCAATAAAATGTCTGCAGCGCCGAATTTTTGCCTGACAACAAAAAAAAAATGTGTGGCGCAGCACGCAGGAAACGCACAATGAGAAAGCAACAGCAGCAACAATAAGAAAAGGCAACAATTTACAATTTACAATTTGCATATTTGATGCTTGATGCTGTCTGAAACGTCACCCCTGAACGGTCGCAGAGCTTGAAGTCGGCCCCTGTGATACCTAATATTTTACCAATACGCTGGCATGTTTGATTTACAATACAACGCGAGAACATTTTGAAAATTATTTATTTGCGATGGAGCTGCTGGCAGCGCAACCAAGCAGCTAAGAGCCCCTAATGCCGTTCCCTTTCCCTGGCATTCGAGCATATTCGAGGCCCTCACTCGGGCCATTCATTGATTCACTCATTTGATTGGATAACATTTGAGGCGATGCCGCGAGATACGCATTTCATGCGAAATGATTTATTAAAATTCCAACAGCATATCGAATAGGTGGCTTACAATGCCAACCCTGCACAGCCCAGAGCGCATTAATAATAAATAAAAAATTAGAAATTCTTTGACTTGTGGTTCAAGCGTTCCGTATCGAATGCAACAGTTTGGCCAATATCCCAAGGATACCCAATCGAGGCAGCAATTGACATTGGCTTCGACTTACCGCAGACAAAATACCAAAATTCATTTGTCCAGTAGCCAAAACAACATACGAACAACTAAACAACAGCAACAACTCACAGGTTGTCGCATAAAATATGCATTAGACAACAAACTAACATCGACCACTTAACATTTGTAGGTGATAGACTAGGATAGGAGCGAGTTAGCAAGAGACGGGCATGTGGCCAAGTGGCTAAATGAGCGAGTGGTTGAGTGGTTGTACAGAGTGCAGAGACAGGTGAGGGTTGTTGCTGTTGGCCACATTTAAATTTTGCGACTTTAAGCTGGTCACACTGGCCCGCACACAGCTGCAAGCCAGTGTGCATAAATTGCCATGAAATTATGTTGTTCGTGTCAGGCTGCGTTTGCGGCTGTGGCTGTGGCTGTGGCTGGGGCAATTGTCCGTCGCGTCGGCTCGCAACTGACATGTCAAGATTTAATTCTACCATGAAACCAAACTGAATCTTAAATGAGAAGCCAACAAACGTGTTGGCCATTGTTATAGCTGTTATTGTGGTTATTGTTGTTGTTCGCTCGGGCGCCTCTTGTTGCGACTGTTGTGGCTGCGCTTTTGTTGCGGTGGCTGTTGTTGCTCAGGCTCAGGTGTCTCTGCCTTCCCACAACTTATTGAGTCTCTCACTATTTTATTTGGTTTTATATCACTTAAATTTCATTTCATTTGCTATGCAAAAGTTAGCATTAATTGTTGTTTTTACTGTCCAAAAACAACGACAACAAATGCTTGACCTCAAAACACAAACTCTTAATAACATGTCATTGCATTTATTCCCTTTGATAATCAGAATTCGCAATGTAGTTTAGTTCAATTTATGATTTATTGCTTTGTGCAAATTCATTAAAACAAATGAGCAGCTGGAGAATCGGAGAAACTTCTCGCTGACATTGTTTGGTCTTGAGCACACTGAATTATTAATAATACAAGTTCAAATATTTCCGACTTCATCGGAGAGCCCAAACAAATATTAAGTGTTAAATCTGTTGGCCTTAATTGTGTCACATGCACAGCTGAAAGCATATGGAGCACAAAAAAAACATATACTACATGCATATAGGTAGAAATCCTTTGCCTGATCACATTCCAGCCAGCTGCATGTGCGCATACATAAATAGACATATATTCCAAATATTTTGAGTTATGCCAGCTGACGCCATTGAAATGTCCTCAACGTGTACTGTACTTTATTACAACACAGGCAGCGGCGGCAGCAACAGAAACAGCAACAACAACAACAACAATGGCCACTAATAACACCAATGCAGCAACACAGACAAAAACAATAAATAAATAAAAAGATGGCGTTGCCTCAGCCATTGCTGATGCCTGCAAAGCCGCAACAAGCACACAACACACGTAGCAGTTATAAAGCACACACATACAAAGTGAGAGAGAGAGATGGGGAGTCAACGAGAGCAAAAGGAGTAATCTGCCCGTTTTATTTGTTTTCACAATTTTAACGTTTGTGGCTCTGTGTGTGAAATGGTTTTGTGTTTGTGTTATTTTGGTTCCTTTTGGCGCACACATGCAGAAATTTTTCTTCACGCGCTTGTCAAACCGTTGCACCGCGCTCATCCATTTGCCTGGGCTTGCCCAGGGTCTGCGCCCAGTTCCGCTTAGTTGTCATGCGCCGCCATAGACCAAAACTCGTGCTGTCGCTAGAAGGATTCACGTATGTGGACACAACAACAACAACAACAACAGGAATACATTTTGCTGTCCACAGTTGTGAATTTTTACAAGGTTCGCAGTTTTTTTGAGTTAAATTTCTCTTCTTTTTTTCTCTGTTATTTATTTTTTGCTCTTCTGAATCTGCCTGTTGTTGTTGTTTTTGGTTTTATACTTTTTAGTGAGCCGCTGACAACGTAGCGGTCAGCGTGGCAGCAGCATTGAGGTTGGGCTTATTTGCTTTGCCCAGCGGGCAGAGCTGCGCCGCTGCCTGAAACGTAGCTTTGTTTGCTTTTGCTGCGGCACGATTAAAATGTGCTCGACAAAGGAATTATTTAATACACGTTTCACCTTTTTTCTGCTTCTTTTTTTCGTTCGCTTTTGCCAAGATTTCTGTTTGCACTGCGTCACATGTGCTTTGCGTTCACCCACCTCGAACACCCTCGCACCTCTCACCTCTCACCTCTCAGCTATCGCGCTGTGTGTCTGAATGTATGTATGTGTATAGGTTGCCTCAAGCAAATAGCGTGTTGGTTACACATTTGTTTGCCCGCTGCTCAAATATTTGAGTCAAGCAGCGGCGCTTACATTACAACATTTGCAGTTGCTGAAAATATAAAGTATACGCAGGCCGCATTAATATGCATATCTGTCTAGCTGTGGCCGTATTTGCAGGAGTGTGTCAGTGTGTGTGTGTGTGCGCACCTTTAACGCTTGACATCATGCACGACTTTGATACGGAGCAAACTTCTGGCCTATTACAATAAATGCAAATGCCGTTTTGTCAACTGACTGCCAGGCAGGACAGGCAACGGCAACGGCAACGGCAACGGCAACACAGTCTGAAATATTTATGGCCCACAGCTGAATGGCTCGAGATAATAATTTAATTTGTGGTACTTCGTTAAGTGCAACAAAGTCGAGAACATATCTCAGGTGCCAAATTGTAACTGAATCACATACGATGCGCACACATCAATTCGGGCACATAAAAAGTAATGCTAATGCCTTGGCAATTGGCACTCGTGCACGTTACACATATCTTTATTTACATTCGACTCCTCATCTCTTCTCTTTCCTTCTCTTCGTCCCAGGAATCCGCTGAGCCTTTACGCTTCACTTACAATTAGCGATAAAATAGCGCTTATCGCAAGCCACACAATTGCCTCGACAGAGGGCGGCCAGGAGTTTGGCTATGACTATCATAAGCATTTATAAGCGCGGCAAATCAGAGGCACATTTATAAGCATCAGAAATTGAATGCTCATTGCCTGGGCAGGCGCAACCCGTTTGACCCCTGTCAGCCGTTTACCAATGAACCGACCGTCCTTCCACCGTGCCCGTCTCTGCGCCCCATGGCCGGGCCATATCGCATTACCGATCATTTGCTAAAAGGAGGCGCACAAGTGCAGCATCATTTCCGTTACATATAAATACACTTTTCTGCTTCAATTGAGACTGGGCCACGACTTGGCCAGCAGCAGCAGCAGCAGCAGCAGCAGCAGCAGCCCCATTACCATTACCACTGGCAAAGGCCTCAGCGATGGCAATGGCAATGGCTACGGCATCAGCATCAGCATCAGCATCGGCATCGGCATCGGCATCGGCATCTTCCGCACGGCAGTCAACAGTCAACGAGCGCAATTTAAACTTGTTACGTGCTTCAAGTGCCGAACAGCGCCATGTTGAACGTAATGAAATGTGGCGCACACCCACACACACACACACACACACACACATACACACACTATCTGACTGGGGGATATAGCCATAGCTAGTCAGACATGGCAGCGTTTTTCTGCCTGATTTGAAGGCATCGACGGCTGCCTATCGAAGCGTATCCTTTTATGATTATCAGCAGAGCAGCAGCGTCATGCTTAGTCTGAAAATTCCCAACTCTCTCTCGCTCTCTCTTTCTCTCTGTCTCTCACTCTCTTGTGTGTTTATCTAATGCTTAAAATTATGAATGTGCTTGGGCGCTGTCTGTGATTCAACAGTCAGCCAAGTCATGGCCAATTTCGAAGTACTTTTCAAAGCTCGTCGCTGCTCGTTTATATGTTACGTATACGGCATGTTTTGCGTACTTGCTGTTATCAGGCGCACAGATTAGAGCAGCATTTACGACTTTTGTTTTATTTTCCAAGTCATTGGACGACTGCTTGAGTCTCGACTGCAAACCGTATATAAATATATATTCATTTGATATTTATGTACATATATTATATATGATATGTACTGTGTATCTATGTGGTAATTAAATTGTATGCATATTAATAATGGCAATTAAATTACTATTCTTATGAATAACATTGGCAAACAAGCAGTGGACGACGAGCTCAACTCAGTTGTAAATACACAATCAACATGCCTTTGTGCTGGGGCCAGGCTAGCAGTAATTGCCAATGAATAACCAATTAAAATAAATAAAAACAGCAAATAGACAAACGAACGAACGAACGAATAATGGAATTTTTAAATGAAACATCTAGCCAAAGGCTCTCTCGGCCAAACAATGATCGAACAGTGCAACACACATATTTGCAGCACAATTGCACACAAATTAAAAAGTCAATCTGTGAAGTAATAGCAAGTTAACTGCAAGTCGACAGGCGGGAGACAGAGATCTGCACCGTTTCACGATTCTGCTGCGGCCATAACTCAGGCCAATAAATTCCACGGCTTTCGCAGCGCCGCGAACTGATTGCAGCCGTTTGATGATAAATTAAACCATGTGTCTACAGCTCGAATTTATTATGCGCCAAAACGCCAAATGCCTGTCAGAGCTGGGCCTGGGGCAAGCCGCGAAACCTTTTAAACTTTAAATCCCGCTTCAATGCATCATCGCCCGGGGCAAAGAGTAGCCTTAGCCAAGTTAGTGCCAAGGTGAATGGAAAAAAAAGAAACAAAAAAAAAAAAAGAAACTTTTCGCCACGCTTGCCATAAATTGCAAAAGTGGCTTTGCAGGCAGCTACACACACAGCAGAACTCGCTCTCTCCTCGCCCTCGTCCTCGCCCTCGCTGCCCATGGCTATTACCTTTCACAGCTTGTTTATGCGCTTCACACGCTTGTCTCGGCCTCGACTCCTGCCTGGCTCGACTGCTGCCATATTGGTTATTAATGTTTATGTCTGTTGTCGGTTAGCGGCATTCGATTGCCAAATGCAGTCCATAATTTAGTTCTTCCCTGTTACGTTTATAATAATTCAGCCTTTCACTGACTAGACTACACCCCCGGCCACTCTAGAGAACTACATATAGGTATTGGTTTTAATTTGGCGCCAGAGCCACACTTCCGTTTTAGAGCGATTTGATTTTGTTACTGTATGTCCGGGCGTAGCCATGTTGCCATTGCTGCTATCTATTTGCTGGCCGTGCTTTATTGGTTTTATATTGGCTCATATTTTGCCAAGCTGTCTGCTCTGCCCGTCCAGCTTCAGCCGGACAGGTTGTGAATTGTGACAAGTTGCCGATGGGGCTTTAAATTTCAATATTGTTGCGTTCGGCTTCATGTCAACGAGCTCCCATTGCCGTTGCCGTTGCCGTCGCCACCCTCCCCAGTAGGACACTCAATCCCTATCTCTGGTCGCCTTTGTCCGTGCGGGTGTAATACCGAAAATTTATGGCGTAATTGAATCCGAAAACTACAACGTTTTGTGGGGAATTTTAATAAAGTTCGCCTTTGTGCACGAGTTATTTATTGACAAATAGCAGATAATTTGATTTTGTGCCAATATTTAAAACAATGCAGCACACACACACACACATACAGAAACACACACAGATAGGCACACACATGCGCTCTCAAAAGTTTATGACCCGCACTTGCTCTGGCTGGCCAAGTTATGAAGTCATCAAAGGAAAACTATTTTCGGCAAGAGCCAATGCAAATAATAGGCGATATAAGCTGAGATACACTCGCCTTTTTGCAATAATTAAATTTGCAGAGAACAATACCTGAGCTGAACATAATTGAATTCCAGGAAAGAAAACATTTTGTGAAATCAAAAGAAATTGAACAATAGATGCTAAAGTGTTGATGAAGACGTGTTTAATATCATTTGGAAATATTTTCAGCTACTCCTTTAAAGAGACCATTGGCATTCGTTAGGCATTTGGTTAAAGTCAAAAGAATTATTTCGGGTCAAATTATACAATTTGTACAAAGAGAAGAAGAGAAAGAAAAACAAAAAGGAAATTGAGCAGCTGAGAAATCTGCTTCCATGATTGCGCCATAAAATAATGCTGATGCACACGCCTGTGAATCGATTCCACAGCCATAGATAAAACTTGCGACAAGTATCATTTCATTTTTGGGGCAATAAAATTCCATTAAACAAAGGAGAACTTTTATCATCGGGCCATTGGCCAAGAGGACGTTAGTTAAGCAGCTTCATGAACGAGGCCCAGAGTCCCAGAGGAATGCAAAATGAGGCAACGTCCAGTGATGAGTATGATGACATTTTTATAACTCAAATACTCGACTTACCGCAAACACACACACATAGGCAAACACACATACACACTCGCAAACTAGCTCAATATCTCATGCTTGTTGGCCAAGGGGAGAAGTTTGGCCATAGATGAAGCCGGAACTGAGATCAAAGCTATGTCCGGCACAGAGACAAAGACATTTTAATGGGACTGCCGTATTCCCGATGGGTAAGATTAGCCGCTGCCATCGTTCGGGCACATAACTGAAAGCCCATTTACCAGCCCTCGTCTGTGCGGCCAATGTAACAACTCCTGGCCAAAAGGCAAAACTCAAAACCACAGCATATGCGCCCAGGCCAGCTCGGAGCATACTCAGTAGGAGGTTGCGCTGTCCCGCTGCTGCTCGACTGCTTTGACTTATGACTTTAATTTCAATTTCAGACTGCATTGATATTTGCAGCTCTCATTCACGCTCCCACTCCCACTCCCACGCCCACTCCCACGCCCACTGCCACTGACTCTGCCATTATTTGGGTAACTGGGTGTAGATACCAGTATGCCAGATGACAGTTGGCATGACCCATTGGCCATAATTCTAAAGTCAGTGACGGATCATAAATTGGAAACTTGCTGCCACGCAAGCTGCAGCTGCAACATAGCCGAGCAGAGCTGATGCCATCAACTCAGCTTACAATGCCGAAAGCATCATGTGCGAAAATCAACTTAAAATATAAAGCTGCAAATCTGTTATATATTTAAAACTAAATTTGTAAAAGGTTATGAAAAGTGTAGCACAAAGCCCGAAAATTTGGTTAGATTTAGGAAGAATTGTAGGTTCTTACTGACTATATAGCCAATATTGTCATTATAAAATGGAAATATAATTAGATGTGTATTAGACGTTATTTTAAATACTTGGAAATAGCTTCATTTTGAATACATTTTTACTACTATTCTTTTATTTATTCAAAAAATTGTTTATTTAATTTTGTATAACAAAAAATAAGAAGCATTTTAAGCAACAATTTAATTTAAAATATTAAAAAAGCATAATTTTTTTAAATTTAAGTTCAAAATGTTTTGATTTTTAATGTATCCCAAATTGATTTTTTTTACTTTTTTAAGTTTTATTTTAATAGGCTTAAATAATAATAAAAATATTATGGCAATAAATATATAATTATAATTAATTTCGATTAATTTGTGAGCTAAAAAAATTGTTTTGTTTAAATTATTTTGTGATTTAGTTTCCTTAAACATATTTTAACAATCATATAAAGATGAAACATATTTAACTCGTGCTCATTCATATTGTCAGTGTGCAAACGGATTAAAAGTATGAGCATGCTCTGCTCTGCTTAGGGCATATAGGTAGAAACCGTTTGTCAGCACAGCAATAACAACGACAAGGCATGGCAACTGCAAATTACACTTCAGTGGAACATACAGAGCCAACACACAGGCAACCCAAAAATAACAAAAACAACAACTAGCAAAAGGCAAAGAGCAATTGGTAAGAGGCAAAAGAATGCGATTGGAAAACGATTTTCATTTCTGCAGCTAATATAAGCGACAAATCCAAGTGAGGCTGGACTGAGGAGCTGGGGATGGGCGAGGAATCGCCAAGGCACGCACACACACATACACATACATGCACACACACATAAACACACACACATGCAGACAATTTCGAAATCAATATTTATGACTACCTCAGCAGATTTATTGCAGTTTGCACACTCAAGAACACACAGGCACATGGACGAGGGGTAAGAGCATTGAGCTAGATAAGCAGGATGTTTGGGGGGCTGGATATGAATTTGGCTATGGCAAGCAGTTCGTGTTGCTATTGCTGCTGCTGCTGTTGCTGCTGTAGATTTGCACGTCGTCTCTCTTTGGAATGTATACTTTTTACTGCTTCTGTATTCACAAAATAATAATATCCTTTCTTTGATGTCAACATATATGCGAACAGCTCTCCAGTATAGCTGGCTTTGTAATTGTGCCTGACTAGTGATGGCACGATTAATCATATGATGTCCATTAATCGATTATTTTGCTTCGAATTGCGATTCAATTGTATCGCAAAACGGGGTTCAATTAATTGAAACATTAATCGATTAATTGCTCAAATAATCGCATCACTAAGAAGCAACTTTAGCGCGCATATCATAAGTTGGAAGAGGGAAAAAAACAAAACTTTTATGTTTATAATGGCACCAACAACTAGTAAAGTGTGGAAATATTTTTCCAAAACAAGTGATGCAGAAGTGCAGTGCCGATTATGTGAAAAACAATTAAAATTTTGCAAAAACACAACCAACATGCTTCAGCATGTAAAGCTGAAGCATATCAACGAGTTCGCGTCTCTCAAGGTAAGCTTTAAACTTTACTTGTAATAAGCAGAACTTTATTTAGATTTGTTTCTTTAGACACCCAATGAAAATTTTGAACGTGAGGAGGAGAGCATGGCAGTGGCTAGCACAAGCCAACAATCAAAACCAGCTAAAAAGCAGCAACACATTACCGATGCTTTTTTGAACATGGAAGTGGCTAGCACAAGCCGACAATCAAAGCCAGTTGAAAAACAGCAACACATTACTGAAGCCTTTTCAAATGTGCATAGCTTTGCTTCGGGTGGCTCCAAACATACCAAGATGACAAAGTCAATAGTGGAGATGATTGTCATGGATAACTTGCCATTTTCACACGTGGAGGGTAATGTTTTATAAAATATGTATATTAAGACAATATGTATATTAATGTAATATTGAATATAAATTTAGGAAAAGGATTTTTAAAACTGATGAAGGAGCATCATCCCTTATACAAAGTTCCAGCTAGGAACACAATCAAGGCGGAAATTATAAAAAAGTATAAAGTGGAGCTCGAAAATTTCAAGCGCATGGTATGTCAGCTTTCATGTATATCGCTGACTACGGATATTTGGACTGACATAAATATGACGGGTGTGATTGGAATAACACTTCATGGCTTATTTGAAAAGAAGCAAATCTATGCAACGATTGGAGTGTTTAAACTAATAGAAGCCCATACTGCTGCGCACATATCTGAAGTCTTGTTAACGACGCTGGACAAGTTTTCCATTTCTAAGGAGAAAGTTACTGCAGTGGTGACGGATAATGGCGCAAACATCGTAAAAGCAATACACCAAAGCTTCGGAAAGTCGCACCATATTCCATGCTTTGCGCACACTCTGAACTTAGTGTGCAGTAATGCCTTGGAAATTAAGGAAGTATCAGGGTTAGTTGCCAAATGCCGCAGTATAGTAGTTTGGCTTAAACGCAGCGGGAAATCCAAAGAAAATTTGCAACAGCTGCAGGTTTCTGCTGGCGCCTCGGAGGGTAACGTCTTAAAAGTGATTTTAGACGTGAAAACCAGGTGGAATTCAACATTCTATATGCTGCAGAGATTCATTAATTTAATTTCGTACATCGGCCAAGTGGTTTTAAACTTTTCGGATGCCCCACAAATGATATCCACCAAAGATAAAGACGATATGATTGAAATTATTGCTTTGCTGAAGCCATTGGAAGCAATGACTACACAAATAAGTGGGGAAAAATATGCTACTTTGAGCCTTGTTATACCTATCGCGCATTGTGGACGCCAGCAAATAATGAAGGTAATTTGTAAGTCACCCACGGGAAAAAAGCTCAAAGTAGCTATTTTGGAACAGTTCGATCGCAGATTTGGAGCGATAGAGCAGTCGTTTTTATTGGCTGCATCTACATTGCTGGATCCGCGCTTCAAGAAAATTCATTTTCAGGACCCGATAGCTTTGGATTCAGTTATGAAGCAGATACGAATGGAAATGGCAGAACTTTCAGATAAAAATGAAAGTCAAGGAAGCATTAGTGACGGTTCATCTACTGGAGAAATTGAATTTGACTTTTGGGCCCACCACAAGTCGTTGGTACACAAACGCCGTAAAAAAGACGACCCTTATCAAATTCAGGACGAACTTAGTTTCTTCTTAAATGCTCCTGTTTTGGAGCTTAAACGCAATGTAGTCGATGCCTGGGAGGAGATGAGTACTGTATACCCCCAACTATATATCATAGCTTGTCGCTATTGCTTTCTGATTGGCACTTCTGTACCAGCAGAACGTCTTTTTTCTAAGGCAGCTGCTACACTTACCGAAAAGAGGAACAGGTTAACCACTGAGCACCTGTCTGAGCTACTGTTCCTCAATTCAATACTCAATAACAAATAATAATTAATGTATTTGTTACTTTTTGCTAGGCCTAATAAAATACTAAATAAATAATAAACATAATTTCTACTTTTCTATACAAATAAAAAATCATTTGATTAATCGATTATTTCCACTTTTGTTCGATTAATTTCGATTTATAATCGCCCAGCTAAATTTAATCATATGATTCAATAATCGATTAATGTATATTTTCTGCCATCACTATGCCTGACTGCACTTATGACACTGCAGCGTGCAATGATTTATGCATTTTAAGGAAAAATGTCTGCAAATGGATGACATCGATGACAGCATAAGGATGAATTTAGCTGAAAAACTATTTCTTTTTTTTTTCTACCTCTCTCTCTCTCTCTTCTAAAATGCTATTTCCAATCTACATATCTGGCCAAAGCATTGAAGCAAGCGGAATCGAAATTGATGCAGTTGCATTGCATCCTTTTTCGGGCAGCAAAAGTTGCATTCAATTAACACACACATATGGTTATGTACAGCCGCCAGCTGTATTTATCATTAGCCACACACACACATACACACACGCACACACACACACACACACATACACAAGCCTAAAATCCCTCTAAAACATTTCGTTTGTTGTTCGTTATTTGGTTTTGTGCAGCTAAGCACATCTCCAATTGAATTATGAATTTCAATTTTACTTCATAGCCACAGCAACAACAACAGCAACGGCAGCAGCAACGGCAGCAGCAACACCAATTGCAGCAACAACAAAAGCTGCATCCAGCAATGCTAACAAATGCATAAACAAACAGTAATTGCTACCTAGCCTGTTGGTAATCTTCAAATGAGTGAAGCCTTCTACAACGTCCAGTTTGTTTTCGATGAGAATGGCAAGGATATAGACGCAGCTGCTGCTCGGCATCAAAAACGATTTCAGCTATCAGCATGATGATGCTGATGATGATGAGACTGACGCTGACTCTAATGCTCATGCCGATGCTGATGCTGTGCTGATGCTGATTCTGATTCTGATGGCTGTTGCATGGATATCATATACATATTTATACAAACACAAATGCCTATCTGTGTGTGTGTAATGTTCATTAAGACTTTAAGCTGTTTGTCTGCCCATGCACACACAAGGTATATACACACACACTTGATATTTTATTGTTCTTGGCTTCACGAAAAGGCCGATGCATTGCATCACATTTCCATAGGTATAGGAGAAGGTAGACATGTGTGTATGCCATTATTTGATTGAGTTTTGTGCTGTTGCTTAAACTCAAACATAATATTTGATATGACTGCTACTTTCGGATTGTGATGGGGCCTGTTCAAACAAGCTGTCCACTTGCCTTTCATCCAGAACTTTGAGGAAATCTTATCTAATTGAGGCAGCCGTTAAAAGCTTGTCAAGGCTTCCAGGCTTTCGGGCTTCCCAAGTTTCTGGCTAATGAGCCGCATTTACTCAACTATAAACAAGATATTCCAGAATTCAAACAACGCAATCTTATGTTCGACAGTCCTAGTACCTGCGCAACAGCCAAGCCCTCTCTTCGCAACAGCAGCAGCAGCAGCACACATCATGTAGCTGTTGCTTGGCCTGTGGCAAGTTTTGGCAACTTCAGAGCATAACACATGCGGCAAGGCGCATGGCCCGAAATCCGAGGCTGGGGACTTACTTATAATACGCTCACTGTGGCTTATTTCATTAAATATGGCAGCAGAAGTAAGTAACATGGCCAAAGCGCCGCCAGCTAAGTTAGTAGTTGGCGTTAACAATGTGGCTTCTCAACCACTTTTTGCAAAACTTGAAACCACGCGCAGCAGTAGCAACAGCAGCAGCAGCTCACAGCAGCAGCACCAAACAAAAGTCAGCTCTTGTTGTCGCTGAAAATGATACGCATAGCTTGAACTGATTAAAAGAGCGTTGTGGTATAGCCATCTAAACGTTAATATCAATATAGAATCAAGGCTAAAATTTTTAAATATTTTTAATATGTAAAAAAGTATTGAGCTGTTCATAATATTCATTAGAAATTACCCGCAATCTCGTTTACTTTAAATGACATTTAAATTGAATTGTATATGAAAACTGTTAGCTAAGTTAAATAAAAATGGCTTATAATCTTATGGGATCAGTAATCGAATGTTTTCTAAAACTTTAATATTTGTTATACTCTAAGCCTATTTTAAATTGGAATGTTTGATATCATGGTTCCGGTCCCATAAAGTATTTATATTTTAAGCTTGCCCATCTGTCAACTTCCATCCATATGAATACACCGATTTCGCAAGCCACAAAAGCGAGAAACTTGAAACTGTAAATAATTATAGCTGTTGAACGAATACACTTGACTATGGTTTGTAAGACCAGAAGACAAGAAACTACGTTGGTGTTTAGTTTAGTATTGATCTTTATTTAGCTGAGCCCGGGTTTATATACTCAGACTCATGCATATTATCAACCCTTAAATCTAGTGCGTCTATTGCTGAGTGTGTAAGGCTCAGTATTGGTCTATTACATATTCTTATCTTATCGCAGAGTTTGTAAGACTCTGCGTTGGTCTATTATCTATTCTTATCCTATCGCTGAGGTTGTAAGGCTTAGCGCTCGTCTCTTACATATTCTTGTCGCAAAGGGTCAGGGTCATAATTATGTCTAGTGTGACAGTTCACACTTGTCACATATGTTTGCTATTTTATGTTGAGTACATAAAGAGTATGCTCCCATACCTATCATATTTCTATGTTCATGAACATGCATGTTCATGAACAGCTGTAAACATATACATAATACTATATATATTCAAGTGAATATCATATGCAGTACCCATTTATCATTTTGATCATACGTAATACGAGTTTATTATTCATTTTTATGACTTATCCGATTTCCTTTCGATATAAATTGATAATTTATTTCGTTTTTTTAGTCTAACTTAAATACATAAAAATATAGATTCAGATGTACTATATTCCTGTCATGAATATAGATATTTTTAATATATCAAAGGTATTCCCTTCCCGCATCTATATGCTATCATCATATATTCATCATTATCATATTCAGGGTATATCCTAGTCAGTCACTACATACATTGAACTAAAACTTGTTATATTATCTAACACAATTATTGATTATTTTATATACATATATACTAGCTTTTAAAGAAACCTCACAGACCAAACAAAATAATTTAATTACAAACACTTTCATTAGGCATATTACAAACATATTCCCATCCCCAGTCGAATGACTCAAACAAAATAATGATTGCGATGGTAATTATTAATTATTCAGACTTCAATTAGACGAGAATCTAAAAAGTGAATATTTATTTCATGTTAAAACACATTGCTAAGCCAAGTACTTAATTAATATGCTCATAGCTTTCTAATGAATGAATGCAAGAAAGAGTTATGTTGCTATCCTTCAAAAGAGTCAATTTACGCACACACACGTACACACACACACACACACACACACACAGACAGGCACAAGAAGAGGGCTACACATTTCTGAGCAAATTATGTGGTGTCATTTTAATTAAATTATGCAGATATTTTCAAAGAGTAATCAAATCGCACGGGCATGTGTTCAAGCACAAATCCACACCCAAACTCAAACCCAACCCCAACCCCATCCCAGCGCCCTGCACTTGTCGTAAGTGGCCTCATCAAAGCAACACTTTTACTAATAGATAACACGAGCGTTGAATTACTTAAGCGCCGCAACGACATTAGCCCTTTTCATTTACACGTCGCCAAGAGACTTTAATTAAATTCAATTGCCGGGCAGCAAGCGATTGACCATTGCATGTTAGTTTAAACGGGAAAGGAAGCAATTGAAAGTCTGAAGTTCAAGTCGAAGAGAGATCTTATTCTATTTTTAGCCCGACCGGAAGCTTTTCGAAATTAAATTGAAAGCCAATCGCTGGGTGTCGGATGTGCGAATGTGTTCACGATATGCAAATCGATTAGCCCAATGCCGAACGTGGCTTAAGCGGTGCAGCTGGCCAGAGCAAAGCGGATGAGCAAAGCGGGCAAGCGTGCAGAGATGCCCGGCACCTGCAACGGACTGTTATCCCGTGCAAGCCGCAAACAACAGCAACGCATTAGGCTTCAGAACAAAAACAAGCGCAGCAGCAGCAGAAGCATCTGTTTGACAAGACTCGAGAGCGACTTAGTGCAACAGCAACATGTTACAACAACAACTACAACAGCAACATTATTCTGGCAACAACTTAAATCCCTGCACTAGCAAAAATCTCTTGCCTTTTGCCATGCAGCACTTATGTAGGAGCCGGTGACTACTGCCTCCTGCCTCCTGCTTGCTGGCTGGTATTATTTAGTGCGTAGGCAGTGCAAGTGCTTAATTACTTACATGCCCATTGACCATGCCCACTTTTGGTAGGTGCGAGCCGACTGCTACTTGGCCAAGATTAAAATGCCAGCTTAGTGTAGACTTTTGCATGTGAAATTAGAAGCTTAAACTGTGTGTGCGGCATTCAACGGGTTGAGGATGATGCAAAAGTCGTGCCAGTATATAGCTGCAACTTGTTTGTGGCATGCTCCAGCAACATGTATGTACAGCACACTCACACACACACACACACACAGACACACACGCACGCACAGCTGTAAATTTGTGTGTGCTTGTTGCTGCATGCGTATGATAAAATAATTCACTCGACTGCAACTCATAAATTCTCTAAGGTAGCGCATAAATTTTCGACAAATCTCGGCAAAATGCCGCAAAGCAGCCTCCAGCCTCAGAGGCGGCGCCAACTAAGGCGGCAGCACATGAGATGAACCCTAACAGCAACAACAACAACAACTGCAGCAGGAGCAGGAGCAGGAGCAGCAGCTGTAGCTGTAGACAATACCGCAAGTTGGCCTTTTCCGCTAAGTCCACGACTCTTGGCCACGATAGTTCAAGCTGTTGTTGTTGCTGCTGCTGTTGCTGCTACTTAACTTTTACTGAAAGACAACGCACATAACAACATATTTGTTTAGGTAAGTATAACATAACATCATAACATAAGTGATAGCCAGTTAAATGCAGCAGAGAGACTCCTCAGAGTTCATTCATAAATTGATTTGTTGATTGATTAATTGCTGTCAATTACCTAATTAATATGCAACAATTACCTAATTAATAATGTATGAGCAAAGAAATTGAGAAATCCATGGCACTCCTCAAATGAGTGCTTTAACAAGAGAGAACAAGAGAAAACTGCTGCTCTTAGCTCTTGCCCAACTTTTCAATTGTGTATTTTGTTATTTACAAAAGCGGATCTGTCAATGATTTTGATTTGTACACTTGTTAAAGTCAATGCATTTTTATGGGGACAAGGCCGACAGACAAAAACAATTCGGGAAATAAGTGAAAACGAAACAGAACAAGCGATGCCAAAGTGTTTACAATGTAATGTGTTGCCTGCAAAAAGAGCAACAACAACAACAAAAACAATTTCTGGCAGGCAGCAGGCAGCGGCAGAAGCAACACCAAACAAAAAATTACCATTTAAAAAAATGCCAAAAATTTGTTGCCGTTGCATTTTGCACGCATCATTGGGGCTCAATGGAGTGTGCACACACTGATACAAAATGGCGGCAGGCCATGTGTATGCATGTGTGTGTGTTTGTGTGTTTGTGTGCACAAAAAGTTTGCATGCAGGGAGAACGCCTTGCTTCATTGGCTTGCGCTTGGGCGCAGCCAGTAAGTAGTTTGTTTGGCAATTGTTTGCGGCCACTGGCAAAGTAAATCAAAAGGTTGCTCTAATAAACGGAAACGGAAATGCGCACATGCAACTTTTGTCAGCGCAGGCCATGAAAAATGCACAGCAAAAGTTACTAACAAACAACAAAAAAGAGAAAAAATAACAGAATAACGCAACAGAAACTAAAAGCAATACAAAAATAAAATAAAACTTGTCCTGGTCGATACTGGCACACTTGGGAATACCCTGGAAGCAGATTCAAGGTAATTTCTAACATTATGTCCAAATCCACTTACTTACATTTCTCAGTCCTTGCAATGTTAATTGTCTAAACGTATATCTAATCCCACAACCCATATCTCTTAACAATTTTCAAGCCTGTTGATCGATTGATTGATTGATATCAAAGCATATCAACTCTTATAGTCTTTGAGGTAAATTTAGTAAGATTAACGCAAAGTCTGCGACAGGCTCACATCAAACTTGGTTAATTCAATTCATATAGTCTTCAAGGTATGGTATTTATGGCATTTAAAGTAAAAGGCATATATTTATGAATTTCAAAAATTTCAAATAACAATTCTCTAGTTATAACTATGACAAACCAACGTATTTCTTCTTAAATTTATAATATTTAAAAATAAATAAATATTTACAGAGTCTTCGACGGACCGAAAACAGATACATAGATGGATAAATGATAAATTAATGCAGGTAGCTCTAAAAATGTTGTTATATAAAGACCGACCGTCACATACGTAAATACAAAAAACCAAAATACCCCTTTCTAAAGTCTCAGTGCAACAGCTACAGGGTGCAAAACACACATAAATTTCAGAGACCGAACGAAAGCCCCCTTTGAGCACTGAGCGGCTTGTTCGCAGTTATTGACTAACTCGACCTAAGATACCAGGAAAACCAAAAACAGCCAGCGCAGAGCGAAGCCCAGCATTGGCAATCCCTTAAGATTCTAATTTATATCAGTGGCAAACTTATTTCCTATTTCCGCGCTGCTGCTGCTGCTGCGAAAATGTCGTACGTGATTCAATTATAAAATGCGGTCTCTCAAATCGTTGCAAAATTTATGTATTTCATTTTATTCGCAGCGTCTGCGTCTGCCACTGTCTTCGGGCGGCTGCCACATGTGGCCCAAGGGTGGCCTTGTGGCCCCATTTTAATGGACTGCCTCGTAAAATAGCACAAAAAGTGTCACGAAATTTATGCGCACCATAAAGAGCGGGAATATCTTAAAAACAAAGCATGCCAAAAAGGACACCAGAAATGGCAGCCCTCAAGGATCGCCACTTGAGCTGCACTCTGGCCATTGCGCTTACTTAGGCGCATTTCAAGCGCAGCCCCCACCGTATTTCACGGATATCAAATTAATTATGCACTTACCGGACAGATGAGTGCCCTGCTTTGGTTCGCTGCCTGGTTCTGGTCGTGTCGAGCTCCAGCTCTTGATGCTGATTTCGTAATGAAAGCCTCTTGCGGTTGCCATTGTTAGACGGCGCACTGCACTTGCATTGCCAGCTAATTAAGATAGCTGAATGGGATGAGCTGGGATGGGATGGGAGGGTTAAACGCCACTAACTGCACTTTGTGCCAGTGACCGCGTTTGCGTCCATCAATTTGCACAGTTAATTGCTGATTGACCTCAGGAGTTGCTACTAATGTTACCGATAATGGGTGCTTGCGGTGAGGTCTCGCGAATTCAGGCAACAACATGCTGCTGTCCGCTGCTCGACGCTTTATGGCTGCCATTAAAAATAGAAAGAGCGAGAAAAAATATGAAGACAACACGAAGACATGAAAGCAAATGAAAAATGTATTTTCATAAAACGGCGAATGGCGTTGCCAAGAAATGACAGACATCTCGCTGGATGCTACATTTCGCAGTTCTTTTGCGTTATTTCCTTAACATTCGTTTGTCCTGCCATCACTCAGCTCTGTGCAAAAGTCATAAATCGTAATGCGTGGATTATGCAATTTTCATGTTTGCATTTGCGAGAGCAGCACACAAAAAGGCTGACAAGAATGCGTTACATTCACCATCAAGGACAACAGCAGCAGGAGCAAGAGCAGGAGCAGCAGCCCCAACGAAAAAGCACAAATTTTAAATCTATTCTGAAGTGGGCGGAGGAAGGCAACAGGATGCGTCAGTGTAGGGAACCCTAAATAGCTAGGAGATGGGGCACTTGCAACATCAGCAGCAGCAGAAACACCGGAAGCCATCAAACAATGACGGCTATGGCGGCAGCAGCACAACAGCCTCACTTGCAGCTCACAAATGTTTACTACAGAAATGAATGCAAAACATATTTGAAAGTTGAGCACAAATCGGATAAAGAAAAAGATTGCAAATAAAAGTTATATACAATATGAGCATATAATCCTCTAGAAGAAGTAGTTAAAGTACAGGGAAATAAAGCAAGGCAAATGTATAAAATATGTATATTATATTATTAAATATAGCTCAGCTCTCTGCATCTCCTTGCATTACCTCAGATAAGACATTTCCAAACATAACTATATAGAGTATTGATATATTCTTAAAATTTAATGAACTATTAATTATTTGCATTTGTGAATAATTTGCAAGAGTATTGAATAAAACTAACCAAGTTCAGCTCTCTTTGTGTCCTTGCATTACCTTAGACAAAACATTTACAAGCTTATGCCTATATATAAATTTACAGCTTTTGATTTGCTTTTATTGTTATTGATTTATTATTAAGAATTAATTACTTATTAACTATTTGCATTTGTAAATAAATTTCAAATTGCACTACCTTAGCCAAGTTGTTCTCAAATCTATTTATTTCAATTGATGATTAAACTTGATATATAATTTGCATTTGCAAATGCATTTCTAGGTTTGCTTTGTTTCGACTTGAACAAGAGTATTGAATGAAATGAATGCAGAAATAGATTTGCTTGTTCGTGCAGTCGAGGCTTTGAGTCGAGAGAGTATTTTAAGTGAATGAAAATTAAATGAAGCGATAACTCTGATGAATATAAATTCCCTTGAGTCTTTTGTATCAGAATTTGTGACAAGCATGCTAGGCTGTGAGTATAATTTAGCAGTGATGTGCTGTCGATTGTCTGTTTATTATGTCTCTGACCATGGAAGTTAGCACGGATTACACGTCTGAGAATAGTGGTCTGTAAGGTAAGTCTTTTGTTTTGATGACACTCTGATGCAATTCCTTAGACTTGTATTCCATATCTCCCTCCAGCATACTTTAATATAGAAATATTTTGTTTTTAATAGAAGATTTGTTGGTCGGCTTGAGTAATGAAAACAGTTGCTTCGCCTTCATAATTGTATTTGTGGTGTAACGTGTTTTTGACAGATTAATCTCCGATCGAGTGTAAAGTGAGATTAAAATGTATTATTTTTAGGGCCTGATATTTATTCAAATACATATTTGCTTTATAATATGTTCCCATATTTTATATTACTTATAAAGAAATAATCTAATATTATTGTATATAAGTTAAAGTTGCCTTAATGTTTCTGAATCATTTCTATGGAAGCTATATATATTATATATATCCATATGAAATGAGTGTAATAAACTGAAATATTAAAAAAAAACCTATAGTATATATTTTATTATATTATATATGATAATAATGTTTGAATATTGTTTCTAATGTTTTAATTGTAAAAAAAAGTCTTTTATATATTTTGATATAAAGATGATTATATATCAGACTGATAATGCAGCCAATGTAAATTAATGTCACATATCTTTCAAAATATTGGCAGCACTTATATACGTATATTTTTCAGATTGTTAATCAGATTAAAATATACTAAAATCTTCTTTAAATGAATTTTCCCCATACATATTTCTCACTAAGCTTAAGTTTTCTATCAAATCAATTAACTAAATACTCTGATTTTTTCATTAACTTCTTCTCTATTTAAGTTGAAAATTTTGCTTTTGTGTTGCCACAAATTGTTGAATGGCGGTGCCTTCATTTGGAGCTCTGGCGGCTTATTAACATTGCGCTTAATATTATATAAAAACGCAGTGAATTGTGGGCTGCTGACTGGTCAGCCACACACTGCAACAGCCAGTCGGTCTCCGTACAACTAAATTATTTAGTTGGTTCTGCGGCCAGCTGCAGACACAAGTTATGCCCCTGCGCCGCTTGAAGCGGGTGCGGCTGGCTGGCTGGCTGGCTGGCTGGCTGTCTGGCTGGTTGGCTGGACGTGCTGGTGTGAAGAGGCAGCTAACGCGACTCACTGACATGGCCATTCGACGGTCGGCGACGGGCCGGGCATCAAATGATTGCCCAGACACTTTATTATGTATGAGGCGGCAGTAGCAACAATAACCGGACAAGCAGCAACAACAACAACAACAACTACACTAACAACAGCAACAATTGCTGCAAATGAGAATGAACAACGAGCATGAGTAATCAAATTATTTATATTTAAATTGTTTGTGTGTGTCTGCATTGTTGGCGCTTATAAGTTTTGCATAGCATACATACATAAGCACACATGATTTTATATATATCTAACATACAAGTATATATACACATATAAGTGCTCGAGCTTCACATGATTATGTTGCGGGTGCAGCGACTCTTTTTGTTGTGTGCCTTTGACCGCTGCAACGAAACCAGACCAGTGAGACAGACGGATACGTGTCCTGGTCTGCAGCCAGATCCCTGTGCAAAGTTTATTTATGCATTTCATTTGGGGCTGCACTTTGCTGTGGGCACACTCACACACACAGACATACACCCACACACGAACTTGTTGGAAGGGGCTGGCATTGTGGTCCGCCTTTGAGTTGATGTATTAAAAATTTTCACACATGGCAGTTGCTTGGTTATCAGTCGCCCAACGCGTCAACGATGCTGCTGCTGCTGCTGCTTCTGCGTTAGCAAAGAGCGAAATTTGATTTTCCTTCTGCTTAAACCAGATTCAAATACCCCCAGTTGAGGGCATATGCAAAAATCCATTCCACGCCCCCACTCTCCACTCTCCACTCTCTGCTCACTGCGATTTTGAGTGCTTGATGTGCGTTGAGGGTTAGCTCAGCTGCATTTTCCTTTACGCATCGGCAAGTGGCAAAAGTGTCACTAGATGCGTGCTGATTAGCGTCTACCTGGCTGGCGCTGCGAGCACTCTGCTGTCAGTGTTTAACTTCTTAACCGAGCTTAAAAACTGCTCTCACAATGTTCATTAAAAATTTCATTAAACTTTTCAGTTGCCGTTAGCGCATGGTGGATTCCTTGCACTTTCATTGCAATTTTAGAATATTCCATTTTACTTTACGATCATAGACAAACTTGCCAAAGATCAGAGATTATTGGGTGCATGCCAGTTCATTCATAATTTGATAGCTTAAAGAGCCAGTTTAATCATACAGGAAAGTTGAGCATTTAAAAGTTCTTTATGTAGCTAGAGCATGAATATTTATAATGTTGGATTATTTTTAGATATTTATAGATTTGTATATGCTATAAGTTTAAAATGAAGCAGTTTGTTCAAATATCTGCTCCAATATGTTTTTTATGTTGTTCATTTATTATTTTAATTAGATTAGAGAAGAGAAATGCCAGCATGACCAGACAATATGGTAAGTATATTAAAATACCTAAATAAAGTGTTGTTAAACGATATGTTTATGTGACCACTTACCATAAAACAACTAACCATATAATATGTTTTATATATATAGTGATACAACATATGGTTATTGGTGTCACATATAAATGTATGGGATATTCCAACATAAGTAACGTAACTTGTGAAAAAGTAATATAAGTTGTATGAGTTGTATATAAATTGCAGATGAGCTCTTAGTTATTGCTACAAATTTTGCATTACGTAAATCCCTTTGAGTTTTGCTACAAATTAAAATTTAAGCATTGATAGGTACACATGCTTAAATCTGTTTTGTAAATATATTTGCAAGCCAAGTCAAATTAATGTGTGTGTTGCCTGCTTTATTTATTGTTTGATTCCAATGGAAGATGCTGCAATTGACAGGATCGCATGTGAGTGAACACTAATCGAAAATGAGCTGTTGAAGGACAAGATGAGCATCTGGAATGCAATTTAATCAAAGCATAGCACACGCAATGTCAAATCATTTTGTTTATAATTAATTTGCATTTTGATTGGAATTTGACACTGTCAACCGGCTGACATCTGTCGGCCTTCCATATAAAGCAATTATATTGCCAATTTCTTGCAAGACCATCGTCGACTGAGAAAAGCGCCTCAAGGCGATTCGATTAGCTCTAAAATTTCTCATGAATTTTTAATAAACATTCAACTGACAGTTGCCCCAAAAACAACGCAATAAATTGCCTGGCAATAATTGATTAATGCGAAAGGGGCTGTTTATCATTCCGCCTCTGCCCCGAGTGCTTATCATCGAATGGCAAAAGAAAGCGAAAGTTGAGAGCTGAAAAGTGAAAACTTTTGCCGTTTACGCAGCGAAACAGACTAGTCTAATTAACATGGCCGAAACGTTCAGTTGGCAGCCAGCGCCCCGAGAATTCGGGCTTTGTGCGGCAACACCGCAGAACTAATTTAGATTGATTGAATATGCTTCGATAGCAATTCAATTAACTTTGCGCTGCCTTGTGGCACACTTTTCGTTGAGCTCTCGCATTCGTGCATTTAAGGTGCAGCGGCCCAGAGCGTTGCCAGGCTGCACAAATGAGATTCGGTTTGTCATGGCATATGGAGCAGCATTTTGCATAGCAAGTGACCCAGCTGGGTGCGGAAGTAGCGGACCAGAAACTGTGCCTCGTCTCATTGCATTTTGTGAGCCAACTAAATCACCAGAAATCAGTTATAAATCCGTTGGACTTTGTGCAGCTGGACATTAGACATACAAATACGTATGCATAATTCCCTTTGCCGCCGTCGGTTCTTGCTGCTGATAGCACATCAGGCCGTATGCTCATCTATTTCACTGTGTGTGTGCGAGCGTGTGTGTGTGTGAGTGTGAGTGAGCCTTTCAATTATTCAAATAACACAGCATTTTGGCAGCAATGGCTGTCAGGATATGTACAGCAACGACCACGAGGACTCTGTGTGTGCAGCCGTCGCGTTATCCTGGCCGCCCAGAGCGATATGCAACGCTCATTTAGATCGTCGGGCAGCTAACGACAGCCCCACAGTCTGTTGGTCAGTCGTGAGGTCTACATGGCTGCCCATTAGTATACGCTTTGGGGCTTACCATGCGCTGACTTTAATCTATTGCCTGAAATGTACACACACACACACACACACACACACATATGGCTACAGCTGCTTGTGTACGACATGAAAACATCAAACAACATTCGTCGGGTTTTAATTATTATTTGAAATCACGATGGCGCTGACGCTGTCTGCCTTCCCGCAGTCATGCTAGTCCTCGCCTCCGGTAGGGGTAGTGCAATCTAATGAAACATTAGCTGCACGCCTACAACAACAGCAATAATCGGCAAGCGTTATAAGTGTGTGTGTGTGTGTGTGTGTGTGTGTGTGTGTATGAGTGTGTGTAAGTGTAAACGATAGACAGTCTGGGTGTGCAGCGTCCGCTTGAGCATAAATTTTATTATTTGCACGTCGAAACAGCAAAAACAACAAAAACGAGTCAGGATTTGTGATGCTCGCACCTTCGTTATCATCAAACAACCACTCAAAAATGTCATAAATTGACAGACATATTTGAAAACATGTGTAACAAGCAAACGAGTGCTGTAGTCGGGAGTACTCGACTAAGAGCTACCCTGCAGCTTGCTAAAAGCTGTCATTCCAATAGTTCTAGAAATAAGAGTGTTCATAAAAATAAAAAGAAAAAAAAAGATATAAATCGATTATAAAGAAATGTGATGAGTTATCGAATAAAATACTAAATGTTTATTAAGTATAGTATACTGAAACTCATACAAGCAAACAAGCACGGCTAAATCAGTTAATCGTGCTGATGACGGATATATATACTTTCTGGGGTCTGCCATTCATCCTTCTGCCTGTTAAACACATTTTCACAAAACTATTATACCCTGAAATCGCGTTTTCAATGGGCTCAGGGTATAAAAAGATTGGCAAATTATAAAGAAAAGTTGGCTGACCAGCTAAGCGAACATTTACTGTCTGCTTTAGTCAGAAACAAAGAGTGGAAAAGTGGCGGATGACAGATAATTACGGCCATTCTATTAACATGACTTCAAGGACAATATATATTATATACATTAATTAAAATGAAAATGCAAAGTAAACCGAAAAACAGAAAATAAAGAGTTATTTAAAGACTATCATATTAATTTGAAGTGGAGATAAAAAGAATGTTTTTATTTATTAATTTAAAAGCGATGACAAAACGGGCAAGAAACAGCAAAGATATAAAACTAAAAGAATGATTTTTAAGAGTACAAAGAAAAAATGTCTCAATAATATCACCAACACAATATGAGTCTTTTAACCAAACGAACGGCTATGCCCCAATTCCCAGGAATATGTTAGTCAGGGATATTTATGAGCCATGTTACAATGAGAATGTGTTAACAGTAGCTTAAAAAATAAGATTTTTAAGAATTTTGCGTGAAATTATAAGCATGTAATACAATAAATAATAAATTTAAGCTTAAATTTAAAAGATAAGATAAATAAAGGGGTAGAAAATCACAACACGATGGGAGAGAACTCGACCAGTTCAACAAGCTATGCTCCTGCTCACAATTTTAAATTTAATAATATACTAACCCTCTCTGAAACAGGTAAGATCATTTGAGCTAAGTACTCGTTTATCATCCAAACATATTAAAACTAAATACAAATTTTTATTAAAAGACTGCAGTAAGAAATATGTTGAGTATCGAATAAATCTTATGGAGCGTAAACATTTTCTCCACTTGAAGATACGCAATTGTAAAACTTACAATATAATTCAAAGATTACATGAGTTTCTATCAATCTAATTCAAGCCCTCATACACGTACTCATACTGTATAAGAATATTTCGAATAAATTATAAAACATATTTGTATATAGAGCGGACAGCACGTCAGCCAAAGTCGATTGGTCTCTATTATCAGCCTTGTGTGTAATTTACATAGCCAGGTTTAGATTACCGACTAATTTAAATGTACATTGTATGTACATAGATATCATTTCAAAGCTGAACCACGGGCATCTACATTAACCAACCGATGGTTAGTTTCATAATCAAGTCAATGTGCTGTGAGAAGGCAGACGTTCGAATGCAATCTATTTACATTTATTTATTGCTCTCATTAACGCTCTTATAATACAAAGTAAGAGATAGCGCCCGTTGCTGAGCCCAACAGTCTCAATAGATTAGCCTTTAAACGTAAGTAACAACAACGCTCCACTCAGAGAAAACTTCAGAAATACTCTCAAAGAGTATTTACGTATACAAAGAATTTCACAGAAGCCTCCGATTGGTTTACGGATATATTGATAAAGTGTTTTAGAAAAAGCCTGTAAAAAAGTTTCTGCTGCAATAGCTTGTTGTTTTTTTTCGTTTTTTTTTTCTGCCCTCAATATTTGTCCAATCGAATAAGCAAATCTTTTATAATCTGCCGCACATGTCCCGATAACCGCAGTTGAAGGAGCCAATTTGATTGATAGCACCGGCAATGCCAGCAGCCTGTTGTCCACACTGTCAAGTGCCAATTAAACTAAAGCGTGGCAAGAGGCAACAAGCGCTGTGTGTAAGCCGATAAAAGTGCCAGTTATTTTTTGTATATTTTTTTTTTTTTTTGTTCTTTCCGGTCCTCTCGACAAGTTTTTTTTCCTGCACTAATGACTGAGGACACTACCTTCCAGCGCTCACACCCCGCACCGCCGCAGTGACGTTGATAGGCCACAACAATTTTCATTGGACAGCCATTTACAATAAACGTCAGCGATTGCGAAGCGGCCTCAGCCTGGGCGTTTGTTAAATGCTTGTAAAAAAAAAGGGAGAGAGAGCGAGAAAAAGAAAAAAAGAAATAAGGGAGACAGAAACGTCGTGTAGTTTAGCTTAAGCGCAAAATCAAAGTGCCATTGAGGTCGGACCTTGATAAGCGCTAATGAATGGTTTTCTTGTGCGCTTCAATGGGCCGTGTCTATGGCTGGCCGCAACCATGGCAGCAGTCGCAGCAGGACACTTGTCGCGGTTTGGGCAATTTAAGTGGCGGTTGATGTTGTCGTCCATGTCGCTGTCGATGTCGACGTTAACGTTAACGCTGATGCTGATGCTGACGCTGACGTCGAGGCTGACGCTGGCGCTGACGTCGAGACTGGAGCTGGCACTGCGGCTGCAGCTGCGGCTGCCATCGCTGCCTGTGGTTGGGCTGACGCAAATGTTTGGTTTCGCTGGCAATTAACGTGGCCAAAAAACAATGCTGCACTTTTTTGCCACTGGCCATTTTTGGGGCTTGTAATAAAATGGCAAACGTATGCCTGCAATCAATAACCAAAGCGAACGGCCCTAAAAAGCGTGCTACAGTTTTTTTACTCCTACCTTTCCATCAATATATATATATATATATGTGTGTGTATATGTGTGAGCGTGTGTGCATTGCAACAACAACAATTCGCACACAGCAACAAAGAGTGAGTGAGAATGAGTTGGGGTATGAGGCAGCCGCCAACAGGCGACTTAATACAGGCCAAGTTGATGAAGACACAAGACAGATGGATAACGGCAGGTAAGCCAGGCATACAAATAAGAAAATTTTGCAATAGCACAGCATCAAGCCGAAGCCGAAGCAGCAAAATTGGAAGGTATATGGGCTCAATGCTAGCGGCGAAACTTTTGAACAGCCACTCCACGGCACTCGGCACTCGGCACTCCACACTGGGCACAATGGCCAGACTCTATTGTACTGGCCATAGCAATACAAATCGCTACCAATTTTCAACCGGACACACCAGAAAGCAGCAGGAAGACTGAGCTAGCCAAGCCATAAGCAACGGTCAACTATATGGCCAAACATGCGGCGCACACCTTTCATTTGTTATACGTTTTATACACGTAGCCAGCTTCCTTCTCACTCTCCCCCTCTCTATCTATCTATCTCTCTTTCACTCTCTCTCTCTTTCTTCTTTTAGCTCCTTAAATACAGATGCAGCTGCATGTGTTGGTGGCGTTGCCAACTTTCATACAGAACCGCGTTGGGTATTGAAAGCTTTTCGACCACGTTTGTTACCTGCCACATACCACCTGCCACCTGCATCCTACCACCTGCCACCATGGTCCATGTCTCTGCATCGGCTTTATGTTGTGCATGTGTCTGGCCGAGGTCTTTACGTTGGCTTGATTGGATTTGCCGATGCAAATGAAGAATCCAATTTTTAAAGTTTGTTTTTCGTTATCGTTACGTTTCTTGTTAGTCCTGCTCCGGCTCCGGCTCCTGCTCGTGCTGCTGCTCCTGCCTCTACTGCTGCTCCTGGTCATCGTGCTTGCTGCCCGACTTAGCTTTTTTCCCTCACGTTTGTGTTATTTTTTGTTCGTTTTGTGCACTGGCAGCGCGACTGTCTCATACAGAGTTCAAAATGTTGGCCGTTTCTTGGACTATCTATCCCGACATGGCAACAGCTGCTTTTGGCTCTCTGTGTGTTTGTTGTTTGCACGTTTGCTGTGCATATTTTTTGGTCACATCAACACAGATCTGCCCACATACACCTGTTCAACCATTGACACAAGGCATCAGCATTCCCAGCGAACAACAACAATAACACACGATTTCAACTAAAGAAAAGCACACAAACACAAGCATAACAGAGTAAATGCGATACCAACATACCCTAGCTGTTGGCTATAGTTGCGTACAGCGCATAAATTTTAGCTGAAAGTAGTCATCATACTATTTAGATTTACCCTTTGGATTCCATTATAGCTTCCAATCCTAACAAAAAACGAAAGCCTTTAATGCATTGTTATCTAAATGTATGTAAATGTTCAGTATAGTAAATATAAATATAGTATAGTAATATAAAACATAATATAAATATTACAAATTTTGCTTAGTTAATATTGAATAGATGCCAAAATATCCATCACAAAGTGTAGCACACGAGACGAGATCAAATAAATGAAAAGCCATAGAGATCGGTGTAAATTGTATGCTAATCAAGTATATATATATTTTTCATTAGTCGTTCGTAGTAGTATGAGTGGAGAGTATGAGTAGGTCGTTAAAAGTCGTAAGGCGTTGTAGCTGCTGACTACGGAGAAAAGTTGCGAAATAATATAGTGGAAGTTTGTTGATCGCTAAAATAAGATACCGATTAGACTTCATTAGTTAATGAGTCATTCTTTTCAGTAAGACTATTTTAAAAATACCATTGTTCCTATATACATATATATATATATATACATAGTACACAGTTCACTTATATCTCTCTTATACAAACATAGAGAATTCTATTTTTCTGTTACGTACAGGTATACCAAATCAATATACCCTTCTTAGCACATTGAGTCCATAAAAAACACAATTTTTGTGCTTTTGATTTTGTACGCCAATTGTCAGCTGTGTTTTCATTGTGCCATTGTTCTTACTGTTGTTGTTGTTGTTTTAGATTTTTTGTCTCTGCCTTACCACAAAATCGAATTTACACTCCTAAACAATTGACGTTGCCACACCCACATGTCGAAGTATTTTTTTATTTTTTCCAGCTTATTTTTGTTTCATTTTCATGGCTTTCAATTTGATATTTGCTTCGAGTTTTTGTTCGGCTCAGCTTAATGCATCAGAGTATAGCTTCCCATTTTATATGTTAAGTTTGGTGAATAGACGTGCCTACTTCTTTTATGTCATAATTTTAGGATTTGGCTTCTGAAATATTCAGTAGAAAATTCAAACTGCACAGAAAATAGATTAAAGATTAACAACAACAAAATGATGCATATATACATATTTATTAAAATACGACGCGCATAATTTATAACAGAATACGTCTATTACCATAATTTATTTGCAATTAGCAGCACAAGCAAGGTACATTTATTATTCATGTTATTTGAGTGTGCATTTTATTAATGTGCAGATGGGTCAAGTGGATGGAAGCCGCAACTTATTTAATTTTGCATCTAAATTTGTTGCTCGCACAGAAAGTTTGGCCGTATACATTTATAAAGCAGCCATAAAACGATGAAATTAAATTGCTTGAAATTTGATAGCAGCTCTATATTTCGCGCAATAAAGGACGGCTCTAGCGCGCCGGACACTTCATTAAATAATGGAACACCAAATGATGGTAATTTATCATTAATGATTGCCACAATACAAAAACAAAACATTCAGCTGATGTTCAATTAAGAAATTAACACTAATATACCCTGTAACTAAAATTATAATGAAAATACTATAAACATTTATATAATAAGAATAAGTCTGGGTTTAATGATGAACAAAAGTGTTTTAAGTATTTAAGATTTAGCTCAGTTTCAATTATAAAAAAAAATATGGTAAAAAAATATATTTATAAAATAATAAGACTGAGGGTAAAGAAAATTAGAAAGGATAAAAATATTTATAAAGATGTCAAATTCAACTTAAGTGAAATAATAATATATATTCGAAGAAATAGATATCATAAATGTTTTAAATTCAACTTACTTTCTGAGTTTAATAAAAATAATAATGACAAAAGAAATTATAAATACTTGAAGTTAAATTTCATTTAACTCAAAAAAAAAATTCATATTCGAAAAATATATAATAATATTAGTAATAACATAGTATAAATATTTTATTATAAATATTTAATTAAATATTTAAAAATTTATGTATTATGTTTAAAATGCAAACACGGAAAAAAGAAGAGTAATACAAGTTTTTAGAGATAATTTTCAGATAACACCAAAATTAAAGATTGAAGAGATGATGTAAACTACAAGTCAAAATATAAATCAGCATATTCTTTATATTTATTCTTACATCTTACATCTCATCCAACCCTCCAGTGGCGTTGAGCATAGGGTATATGAACAAGGTATGCTGTCAGTTTGCCCCATCCACGGGCCACGCTTCCAAGGCAAATTACTTATAAATTTGTGTGCCATGCGAGCCATTGACAGCAGCTACAATTACCGCAGGCACAGGATACTCTCTGCCACGGGCAATGAAGCAACAGAAGCGCACATAAATAAATCAGCTTTGGGCATGCGTTCATTTCCAATGAAAAAGAAGAAGAAAAAGCCTTGCTGCTAATTGCTTGCACAACATTAACATATTTAAAGAAGCTATAAAAGTATCTCATAAATAGAAGTCTCGTCACTTAAATTATAATTTTCTTCTTTTGAATTCTACAATTTTCATTACTCTGGAATTTTTCCACTGCATTCCAGTGTTGAACCGAGCTAAATCAAATAATTCCGACTGTTGCAGTCATTTGAGATATTTAATAAGGTAAATAAATAGAGGAAGAAAGAAGAAAAACTCATTCAGCTTATGAGACTAGCAAGAGCTATGTTAATCTGTTTGCATGTTAAACGGCATTCAGAATTAGCCCTCGCTTAAGCCATAAATCGTATCGCGAAGAGAGCGTTAAACGTTGGTCAAACAACAAATATCAAGTTTTATTGACCCACAAATAACGTGCAGATAATTACAAAAACAATGGCAACCGCCAGCGGCCAGTTGGTGGCCAAAACAAACGCGCAAGTAGTCTCAATGCCCTGGTGTTGCTTGCTGTGGCTGTGGCTCGCTTGGGTGACGGAGTGTGGTGCGGTGGTGCGGTGGTGCGGTGATGCGGTGAGGCGCTGCTGGAATAACATGGTAAAGTGGAAAAACTACTTACAAGTATGTTAACATGCGCAATTGTTAGGACCCATTGCCGTTGTCTTGTTGCCCTCAGGGAGTGGGAGCAGCCAAGGCGATACCGGCTAGCAACAATAGCTTCAGCATTTTCCTTTGCTTTCCTTTCTCGTCTGCGCTTTCCCCACTGCTCAAGATGCTTGAGTTTATCTGTTGCGGTCATGGCAAAAAGTAATCCAAAAGATAAAATACAATAAAATAAAAGGCCAAGCGGTGAGTAATGTGTGCGCTCTCTCGATGTTGTTGTTTTCTATGTTTTATATATATATATATATATTTTTTTTTTCTTTTTTTTTTCTTTTCTTTGGCGCTGCATTTGTGGGTGAGTCGCTTAGACAATACCTTCGAGCAGCTTGCTGTATTGTTGCTGTTGTGTGTGCATAATTTATACGGTGAGCTTCTCATGTTTTTGGCTAAATTATTTTCCTGGGCCCGGCACGTGCTGCTGCGTTGCCCGGTCGAAGATTCAATGGTTCCGGCACAAAGGCTTCAGGTCAACAATTTGGTCATAAATTTTGGCGCCTGGCCTGCGACACGCTCTATGACATTATTGAACCCGAATGGGAATATGGCTTAGTAAAAAAAAAAAACGGCAGCAACTCAGCCAACGGCCAAAGGCCAAACAATTGACCTTGAAAATTGTTGAGCGACCACAGAAAATGAACTGTGAACTGCATTCAAAGCTTTCCCTCCTTGTCCTAATATTCTAACGATTCCTAAACCACAATGTTAAACAGAAGCAAAGTCTGAACCACATAGCGTTCGTTTGAGCTAATTTCAACTGAAAACACGCATTTTATACACTATTTTTGAATTAAATATTATTTATGAACATGCCCAAACATGGCGGAAATAGCATTAAGGCAACTCTGAGTAAAGGAAACATCGAATTCAGCTGAATTTTTATCTATACATTTTAACTTAGTCATAACAAAAATTAAAATTTTGGGAAACTTTTGTATTTTCTTAAAGCTCTAATGAAAGAATCATGTATAAAACAGTTCTAGCAAGACGTACTGAAATGTTTTATCTTAAAGGGTTCAACAAATGTACGATTAAAATAGTAAATTGCATTATATATATTTTTTTAAATTGTATTTTATTATTATATCTATTTATTTATTTATTTCTATATTTATTATATGTATATTATTATTAAATACTTCATGAAGAAATAATATTAAATATGAGCTAGCTGCCTAAACCTAACCTATGTACCTTTACAAATTCTTGATATTTTATCAGACGAGAATATAATCGAGTATATGTTCAAAATTTAGGCGGCTAGACGGCTAGACGGACGGACAGCAAGATGGACATTGCACAAAACCAATATACTCATTTCACTTTCGTGAATGAGTATAAACAGACTTATGAATGGCTTAAATTTTACTTTTTTTTTTTTTTTTTGATTAGGCAAGCGACTGCCTTAGAGTGAATTTTTCATAGGTCCGCCCTGGTGTTTAAAGCCAACTGATGCCTGTCCCTATTGCTGTTTTGCAGTTGTTTCTGCTGTTGCGGTTGCAATTGCTTTGGGACCATTTAGCATTTCAGAAGTAACCACATGGGGCTAAGACCAAGCGCCAGCAGTTCACCCGTAAATGTTTGAGCAAGACCAAGACCAGACAACATGGCAGCAGCAGCAGCTCAGCATCTACGAGACGCAGACGCCGAAGCGTTGAAATATTACAAAACTCTAAACAGGCGTAAAAGTTTTGCAAAAGGGGAAATTTTCTTAATTTGATTTCTTCAACGCCCCTGGAGTGCAGTGCCTTGCCTAAATGTGCGTGTATATTTTATACAATATATTATATATATATATATATATATATATATATATATATATATATACACAATACAAGCCGGCAGACAACCTATAATAAAACAAGGAAATTTCGAGGGAAAAAGGCTTGGGCACAAAGTTTTTAATAAAGTTTTTATACCTTGCTGTCGAAATAAAGTCGGACCTCGGTGCAGAAAAGCGCTACTAACGGAAATAATTGAGCCAATTTGTTGTTAAGGGAATAGAGCAATGGCCCTGAATGTTGAACAAGGTAAGAGATGGACTTCAGTTCGCTTGGATAATGGACAACTTAAGAATGCCTGCAAACAATTGACACTTGAGGAGATTTTTGCTTGTAAAAATTTTAATTAGAAAAATTAACAGATGTAAATTTTACACAAGGGCTGCAGACGGCATTGGTTCAACTCACTGTTTTGATGAATATACTTGGCAAGGCTTAAGTTATGATGCTGAAGATTACAGTGCTACTCGTATAAATACGTTTTTCATGTATTCTGCCCACTTAATTTAAAAAAAACTTGAAGATAAACTTAAATTCTAAGCAATTCTTTCATTTAAGCAAGCTTTCTTGTTTTTAAGACAAATATTTAATATAATACAAAAACTTAGTATTTAAGAAAAAAAATTGTAAAAATAGAAAAGTTTTAATTTTATATATTGCATAATTAATATTAAATGTTTTAAAAATAGGTGGCAATGCTAGCAAATTGTTTTGTAAATGTTTTAAAAATGGATGACCTTTTTATTATAAGACTAGAAACATTAGACTATCATTTACATGTATTTTTTAAATCCCTTTTAGTTTGGATTTTATATAAAGCCAAATTTGTTTAGGTACTGTTATAGAAAAGCTGTACATATGAATTGAATTGAGTTTTTGATATTAATATGTAAGAGCTCTCTCAAAAGCGAGCAGTTATACTTCTGTTGGGTATTCCTAGAACGAAGATGCCTTAAATTTAAATTGACCATTCACTCTTAGTGCTAAAAGCGATCATGTGACTGTCGGGCTGTCCGCTCTATGTACAGGTAATATGTAATATGTAATAGTAATGTAATGTATGATATATCTATTTTGAAGCTTCCAGAACTATCTATCCACGCACAGCTACAGTACTCAAACGATAATTGAGTGTAATCTTCCAAAGTTTTTGGCAATGATTGCCATGCTGTCATAAGTATGTATGTATATGAAGTAGTATATATGTATGTATGTACTTCCAAGCTCTCCAAAGCACGAGCATCTGAGTTAATCGAATTATTATCAGTTTCTTCTTATGCTCAAACTACGAGCGTCAGCTTAGCAAGATCGGGCTTAGCAGTTGATGTGCTGAGAGCATAGCTTGTTTAAATCTTTACGCTCTGTTTGCGAAATCAACCGAAAAAAAATCATACTCACTCCCTCTCAGCCTTGAGGGAAACTATTCGTTTGACGGAGAGTTACATGTGAAAACATACACGTATGTGAAGCTTAGAGAGAAAACCTAACGGATGACCACAAATATCTCATATCTCATACAAAGCTAATCAATGTATTAAGCTAATTACTTCTCTTAAATTACAGCATTAAAAGCACCGAAAAAGAACGCTATATTTAAAGCAATAATGTATTTATGAATATTTTTATTTCATGCAATAAATAAATATATTTATTTACTCTACTACTTTTGTAGCAATTTAGTTTACACTTAACTCTTCGGATTTTACTAGCCAATTAATCTTTAAGTATACTTAAAATAATTCAAGCTGTTGCCATTAAATTAATGACTCGGTATGCCAGCTGATCATTTAAGTAGCAAATGTACATTTTCCAATTGGAAATAGAGAAGAAGAATTCCTGAGGAATTTGGCGTAACCACAAGCATCTCAATGGTGCTTGAATTTCATTTCAAAACAATTTGTAAAAGTCTCTTACACACATACACACAGTCAGTCACACACAAACACTCGCAGCTATCGATGTTTGTTTGGCAGCTAAGCAAATTTGCAGTCATCCGCTGATGCTGAGCCAGCAATGGCAAGTGCGTGCCAGGATCAGCAATGGTTGGCCTTCGCTCCGGCGGTCTCTGTCAATAGTTTTGCATATTCTTTCCGTATTTTTCTTTATTTTTTATAGCCATACTGTTTTATTTCTATTTTTTGATGAATTGACATTGCAATGCTATTTGTCAGCAGTCAATATGCTTGTTACATTAAATTGCCAGCTGACTGCTGGCGGCTGCAGTTGCCGCAGCTCCCATTGTTGTTGTTGTTGCTGCTGTTGCTGTTACTGCTGCTGCGGCAGCTACACTTGTGCCATTGTTAATATTAGAAGCGCTAGTAACAAGTATTACCCCGACTTTTATATATATGCATATATGTGTGTGTGTGTGGATTTTAAAGGGCTGACTGACGGACTGACAGTAGCCGAACTGAACGCGGTGGCAACGCTAGCAAATTGTTTTGTATTGTGCAGCCGACAGGCGACAGCTCGATTTGCATGGTCTCGCTCGCGCTCTCTCTCTCTGTCTCTGTCTCTATCTCTCTCTGTCTCTGTCTCTATCTCTGTCTGTCGTTTCGTCTCGCTCACTATTTGAAATAGGTTACGCACATGGCATGTTCAGCCGGAGCGTGCCAATTGGCATCCGCATTTGCATTTACATCCGCATCCGAATCCGAGTCCGCATCCACATCCGTTTTCACATTCGTATCTGCATCGAGCGTTTTGCGCCTGAACTTTATGAAAAATTGCAATTGAAATTGAGCATTTGTGCTCACTGCAGCAGCAGCAGCGACAACAGCAGCGACAACAGCAGCAACAACAGCAGCAACAACAGCAGCAGCGGCAAAAACAGCAGCAATAGCAATGTCAGCTATGTCCAATCAAAATAGTTCTGTTCCACGATTGCAATCAACTAGTTGCAAATTGTCATCAATAGAATATTAGTGTAACAGAGCTCAAATTGCATTTCCGGACAGGTGTCTTTATTGACGGAAATAATTTCGGGAAATAGGTATATGTATGATGAGCTGCTCGCAACGCATCGCATCGAATCGTAAGCGTCAATTGTTACATCCCCATGACTTCATTTATTTTGCGGCCATATCAGCCCCCCAGCTCTAAGCCTTGGTTAGTCCTTATTCTTATTTTCTTTATCTTTGGCTTCCTTTCATTTCAGTTTGCACCTAGCCACGATTTGCATGTGAATTTCTATGCCCAGCTGCGAAGCAGCGGAAATGAGATTCTATTTGCTACGTGCTTCACGCAGCACCAGCAAAAGACTTTCAGAATGGAAACTAGTTGGGTCTTTGTTTGGTGGCACTGAAGAACAAAACAACTTGCATTAAAAGTTTGCTAAAAATCATATACGAACGGAACTGACTAGCAGATATCCTGTAGTTCTAGGTATGTATGTCTGGCAAGAAATCTGAGATTGATATGAATGATGGTACTGACTAGCAGATATCCTGTAGATATTTGTCTCTCATGAAATCTTAGATTTTGTTAACTTGGTTAATTCAATAAAAGAGAATATGAATGAAGAGATTAAGTACTTTTTCGTACAACTCTCTTTCCAATCGGCTGCCTGATCTGGAAATAAACTTTCGAATTCAGTCTGATACCCATTATTCTCATAAATATATAACACCCCATTTAATCGTCTTACTTTTTCACTGGGTATTGGGAGAAAAAGGCAAGCAATTGTTGAAATAATAGAAATGAAAGAATTCACATCTATTGAGAAGGAAATCAGTAGAAGCTGAAGGGTTAGAAGTTTGTTTCTTATTGCGTGACCTTTTTAGCTATTCAAGTCTTGCCGATGTTGAGTTCGAAATGCGACTAATATGCAATTTGCATTAAATATTCAACACATTTCGCTGACGTCAAGCCTTTTGGCCGGAAATACAACGCCCCATAGACGAAAACGAAGCCACCCCTTCCCCCTGCATCCCCTAAAAGTTGTTGGCGTTTGTTAATGATGTTTCCCCCTATTGCCATTCCTCGCGATGTGTTGTGAATTTTATAAATAAGTGCATGTCAACATAAATTATAAATATTCCCAGTTGATTAATAATGCACAAGAAAAATGTCACAAAGAAATATGTTGGAATATATGTGCTGTTGGCAGAATGAACTCTACCCCGCCGCCCGTTCAACCTGCACGCACTTCACATCCTATGGATGCAAAGGGCAGAAGAAGTTCAGCCGAAAGCACAAAAGTAACAAGATTTAAATAATATCTGCAATTGAACGAAAGCTGAATGCTCTTTAAGGAAAGCATGTGCTCTTGATGATATACTTAAAAGCCTCTATCTAACATATTTAATTCAACATATGTATTAAATATTATAATTGCTTACTGTTGTGCCTGGGCTAATATTTCGCAACAATAATAATATGTATTTACTATACATAATTCAATGTGAAATATTTTTATTCAAAATAACAAAAATTAGTTTCGATGTAAACTGCAATTGAAACAAAACAACTAAACCGATTGTTAAAATAAAATGCAATTAAATACAAATTTGTTGTTGTACAACTTTACCAAAACAATACAAATAAAAGATTATTTTTGCCATAATTGAAAAATGCATTTACGCTGGCTTAATTATATTGCCAACATGTTCAAAAAGCCGCACACTTTTTGTTTAACAATAATCCTGTTATGCACTCGCCTCTGCGTTATGTCCATAAAATCAGAACTTTTTTTTTGTGTTTTGACTGTGGCTAATTTTTTGTAAGGCCTAATACGTATCAGCTTTATATAGTTTTTCATTTTTATTTCTAAACAATTGATTATTCGAAATGATTTAAAAAGAAATAAAAACTTACAGAGCTTTTACCTTATGGCAAACAATATATTTATCCATGGCTAGGGTATTAATATATTGTATGCCAGAGCAAAAATAAAGTCATTAAATTCTTATATGCGTGTGTGTGCAAAAAGGAAATGTAACAGTTGCTAGGTGTAAGGGGCGTGGCAGGGCGGCTCGGCAGTGGTGCTGTGGTCGTTCTGCATGCGTGCAAGAAATGGAAATGCGGTTAATTTCCGTAAAGTATGCAATAATTTCTGGCTCTGAGCATAAGTAAGAGTGTGTGTGTGTGTGTGCGTATGTGTATGTGCTTGATTGTATTTACTTGTGTGTGTGTGTGTGAGTTGCGGAGTGCAGCAACAAAGGCAATGTGTAAAGTAACTGCCACGCCCCACGCAAGCTTTGCATGCAGCAAGTAAATCTCTTTGGCAGCCTGTGAAGACGGAACTAACGAACAAACGGACATTCATCAATATAAATCAAGCAGCGACCACAAGGATCAGACACAGGACCTGGACCAGCAGCAGCAGCAGCAGCAGTCCTGTACCGTACGAACACACGCGGCCCTACAGAGAATAAATAAAAACATTTTCGTATGAAAATTGCTGCGAATTGGTTGGCAAACGGCAAACGGGCAGATTGCAGGCGGAGGCTGTTAAAATGTTGGCCAAAGAAATATTTGCATGTTTTTATTTATTTTCCTTACTCAGCCAAGAGAGAGAGAGAGAGAGAGAGAGAGAGAGAGAGAGACGACAAGATAGAGAGAGGGTGGTAGATGGTAGGTGTTCCATGGCAAAGGGACAGATGGCGGATGACTTTGGTTGTGGACGCCGCATTGTGCATTTGGGAACCAGGCTATCCAAGCTGTCTGGTTGTCCGACTGTCCTTACCAGAACTGTGGCCATAGCTCGAGCTGTAGCTGTAGCTGTAGCTGCCACAGTAGCATTTTCGTTTCATTATGTTCCGTGCGCCTAAAGGATTGCGATATATATTTGCATTTATTTTTATTATTACCTTTTTTTTCGTTTGCCATTTGCTGTATATATTTTGTGTTGCAGCAAGGACAACATGGGCATTGGGTTACAGTTACATCGGCTGCATTCGCGTTGGTATGCTTTGCAGCAGCAGCAGCAGCAGCAGCAGCAGCAGCAATGCTTTGGGCCAACGCATTTTGACTTCGGAATTTGCGGATTTTATGTAATTCATGGTCATTCAATGTACGACTCTGCATGCGTGTGTATGTGTGAGCGAGTGTGTGTGAAATGTGTGTGCACAAAAAATATGTGTTGCATTTTTTCACAACGACTTTAATGCTCGGATTTGGGCAAAGAAGCGTACCCGAAAATCACGTAATTTATGTGATTTCCGTGCTGTTCCATTGGGAAATGGTATGATGCAATTATAGCCAAGCATAAGTACACTCTTCACTCACACACACACACACGCAAGCACACACACGCATGCACACAACTATAAACTGCGCTGTCAAACGTCAACAAGAATATCAAATGCAATCAATTTCGTTAAGCTCCTTTTAAGTAACCAGAAAGTACGAGTAAAAACAGCTATATTTACTTGAATTCATTGCGCTGTACAAAACAATGATACATAAAAGAAACACATTCATTTAAAATTCAATTTAAAATGATTTTTAATTAACTTAAAACTTATGCCTAGAACACCACTAATTTATAAACACAATTTTAATAACATTTTAATAAATACAATATTAATTTACTTTTGATTATTTATTTTAATAAATACAATATTAATTTACTTTTGATTATCTTCGCCAACTGTTTTTAAGTGTTCTTAATGTTATTTTTAGATAGTCCAACTAATGACAAACTAAAATAATAAAAATAAAAACGCTTTTTCTCCAAAATTTGTTTTTAAATAATTTTTTTTATTATTATATTAATCTTGCTTTTTTTTTATTACTTTCTATTGCAATTCATTAGTTTTAAATTAGTTTTTTTTTTCAACGTTTAAGACAGGATTACAAACGTGCTTCAGAAATCCCTCATTCATATGGAAACATAATATTTTTTTATTAAGTTTAAGCTAGAAACATTCTTATTACAAATAAATATTCCTTTTACTCTTAGAACAACCTATCTCAATTTCAACGTCGTTTCATTGGAACATTGGTTACAAGTGCTACACTCGATCGTTTTGTAAGTTTATGATGGATGCTCTCCCAAAGTCCACTTCACTTTTATTCACTTTTATTAGCCATAGTTGTATCTGATTAAAAAACTTGCGCACTGCCCCAAAAATAAAACTTTTCACCTAAGTCTTAGGAGCAACACAAAAGGTTCGCTTCAACTCAAAAGAATATTAGCTACAATTAACTTAAATCTCACTTATTGGGGCATCACTCATTTATCAAAACATTGCTAAAATGTTTAATTGAAATGAAAGATCTAGTAAAATATGTCTCTGTTAAATTATAATCTGAGCACTATTTCTGCAAAACATAAAAAGTCTTGTCCAATTTGATACTTCAATGCAGCTCTACTGTAGAGTGATTCACAGTTCGGCACAAAAGTCTTGTCATCGATGCACTTAAAAAACGAATATCTCCTACGGCTCTAAAATTTAATTACAATTGCATTTGGCGACAGCAAACGAAATTTACGTTATTCGATAGCTGTTTTTCGCAGTGCACACGTGGATGACGCAGCATTTTATTTGTCATTTCCGGTTTATGCAGGAAGTTTAAATTATTGAATACGACAGGAAGTGCAGACGAGTCAATGCATACAAAAAGTCGTAGCTGAAAAGTGCGTTTAAAGCGCGACATCAGAGCGAAACAACGTCCGTCTGCCAGTCCATCTATATGCATATATATATATACATATATATATATGGTGTGTTTGTATTGTCAATGGCCATAAATAAATATATAAATTTAAATAAATGCCACGAGCGCTCACACACACACAGAGATACATGGGCATACAGTTTGTTTGTCAATAAATCAGAATGCTTATCAACGTCAAACGGCCACAAAGACTTTAAGCAAACAATATAAGCGGAAAACGGAACAGAGCAACAGTAGTTGCTCTGAATACGCCAGTATATATGTATGTATGCGTGTATATGTGTATGCTTATGTATGTGTGTGTGTGTGTGGAGCATCTATAAGAGCCTTGTATATTGAGCCTGCGACGGTTTATTACGCGCGATTAAATTCATTAAAGAAATATGCCTGGCAAACGACATCAAGCGGAATGAGAACAACGGGAAACGAAACGAAATCAGCTGCCTGGCTCGACCAGGCGTAACCACAAAATGGCAACAGCAAGGACAATAGCAACAACAACAGCAACAACAACCACAATAATAGCAAGTACAACAGACAGGACAACAACTGACAGCTGACATTTGCCGCTCTATCTGGGCGCCTGCAGGCATTGTGGTCGCCAATTTATGGCCTGGCCGCAAAGTTTGCCCCACTAAACCCGCTAATTGTGCCGCTTTAGACGAGCTTCCACTCTCTCGCTCAAACCACTTCTCTCGAAATGATGCTCAATTTACGCCTCCGCCCGGACTGTTACCGCTCTCATTGTTTGCATTATTAGCTGACAATTTTTGAGGAACTCAAGGCTCGATTTGTACGCCGGATTATCTGACGCTTGGTCTCTGCCATAACAGGAAAGACAGCAGCAGCAGCTGTGGCCCTGCCAGTGGCAATGGCAGCTGTCGAAGCAGTTGCCTCTGATAAGCCCTTTGGCTAAGTAGTGGCTGTTTCTCTTGTACTCACATAATCCTTGTTATTTCAGGCCCAGGCTCTATGCTAATTTGACTTGCTGAACTACGAATATATATGCGAATTGGAACGGCCTTTAATAGTTCAGTCAACGATGGCTTCAAGTTGCGTTTAAAGCTAAACGCACTGTTTGCAAACTCATCAAATTTTGCATAATGTTAGATTTTAATACTAAACGAAGATTGGGAAATGGGGCATAGAAATAGCTTGCATCGTTGCCTACATATCGTTGAGGCATGAACGTCAATCTTTGGCACATCGATATTAGAAATGAGGATGTTGGCACGGCTGATAAGCGCAAATAGAAGCATCTACTCCACTTTAAATAATATAATAATATAACGAGAAGTTAATTATATATAAGCAGAAATTAGTCCCTTTCCCCAATTCTCAATTTAGCAGTAAATTTAAAACGAAAATAATATAAAACTGTGCACATTTGATTTGAGCAGTCACATGTAGTAGAATAAGTGATTGGTGTCCCAAAATATAAATAAATCTTTAATTTATATACAATACCTCAAAAACTCTAAGGATATGAGATTCGAAATTAGAAATATATGTACATATTCGCATGTTAAAAGCCGAGCAAGCTTCAAATTGGTTCATCATTCATCTCCATCCCAATCGATATATAGACTTGGATTTTGAAACCTAAGTCGAAGACATTAAATATATTATCTATGTTTACTTTAAAAATATGAATCAAAATAAATAGTTAAATTCACTTATTGCTTTTTCTGCAATAGTAGTTTTATATTCAATTGCTTACTTTTTCAAATTTTAATATCCAATACAAGACAATACAAGTCAGAAGCACAGTAGTTACATAAAGCATGGCTGCGTTTGTATGAGTATATTAAAATATATTATTAAAATGTGTTTAAATAACAGCGAAAAAAATTGTACTGTACTAACAGTACAGTTCTGCAAGAAAAAAAATGAATGAATGAAAATATCAAAAGTCTTCAGAATATCCAATATTCCAAAGTAAATACATAAAAATAATCACATGCCATTATAGGTTATTTTTTTAGCCAGAATTGTACGCATATACTCATCTGATTTTTGCTGACTTTTTGGCTAGTGATTTTGACATGTATAAAGCGCTGATTGTGCCCCTTTATACAGCAGCAAGTGATTTAAGCCCCAGCCGTGATGCTCGAAGTTTTTGCTGGCTGATATATCAAAGAACTCCCACCAAATATATAAAAATCAAACAGTTGACAATACTTTTTTTTTTTTGTAACATGTGATGAGTTTTTCACAATGCGCCATGTTTTTTTGTGCATCCATAAAAGGTGATGGCACATTAAAGGATTTAGCGCACTCAACAGCCACGTATAAAAAAGAAGTGAAAAACGAGAAAAAAAAACAGATGCATAGCTGTACGACTTTATATACTCGTATATCATGATGAGATAACATTCAGTTTTGGCCCGGAATTTTATTGGCAATATAATAAAGCGTTATTAACAATGGTTTGGTTTTTAGTGCGGTTCACTACACATTAAGAATAATTTATGGCACACAACAAAATATATTGAAATTATTTATATTAATGGCTGCGAATGCGGCTATGCAGGTGAACTAAAAATAATAAACATTAATCGAGAGACATAACAGCCCAAACATTAAAATATTGTGCTGACAAATTACTCAATATAATTTAATTTATATATGCGTATATTGATAAACAAATTGGCTTCGTAACCTAATTAGCCAGAGCGAATATCTGTAGAGACGAAACATCAAACTTTTCATTTTATATATTTTCCAACAAAGTTTAGACTAATATTTATCAAAAATTAGCAGGATTCTTCTACTTCTTTAAGAACTGTATTGAATATATTAACTTAAGCAATGACTAACTTGCTTTCTATTTATAACAGCCGTTTTAGCTAGTGGCTTAAAATAAGCATTGGAGAACAGAATACAAACGTTTCTATGTACATTTTCTGCTTATAAATTATAATGATATATAATACAGATGATTTGTAACAAAAGTCGTAGCAGTAAGGAAAAACAATTCTACAGAACTTTACAGTTTAAAATCAACTACTTTCCTCTTAATCTCATTAACAGATCTGAATAAATATAAATCTACTTTTTTAGCTTGCTACAAATGAATAAACGAGTATGTGTAGTGATGGCACGATTAATCATATGATGTCCATTAATCGATTATTTTGCTTCGAATTGCGATTCAATTGTATCGCAAAACGGGGTTCAATTAATTGAAACATTAATCGATTAATTGCTCAAATAATCGCATCACTAAGAAGCAACTTTAGCGCGCATATCATAAGTTGGAAGAGGGAAAAAAACAAAACTTTTATGTTTATAATGGCACCAACAACTAGTAAAGTGTGGAAATATTTTTCCAAAACAAGTGATGCAGAAGTGCAGTGCCGATTATGTGAAAAACAATTAAAATTTTGCAAAAACACAACCAACATGCTTCAGCATGTAAAGCTGAAGCATATCAACGAGTTCGCGTCTCTCAAGGTAAGCTTTAAACTTTACTTGTAATAAGCAGAACTTTATTTAGATTTGTTTCTTTAGACACCCAATGAAAATTTTGAACGTGAGGAGGAGAGCATGGCAGTGGCTAGCACAAGCCAACAATCAAAACCAGCTAAAAAGCAGCAACACATTACCGATGCTTTTTTGAACATGGAAGTGGCTAGCACAAGCCGACAATCAAAGCCAGTTGAAAAACAGCAACACATTACTGAAGCCTTTTCAAATGTGCATAGCTTTGCTTCGGGTGGCTCCAAACATACCAAGATGACAAAGTCAATAGTGGAGATGATTGTCATGGATAACTTGCCATTTTCACACGTGGAGGGTAATGTTTTATAAAATATGTATATTAAGACAATATGTATATTAATGTAATATTGAATATAAATTTAGGAAAAGGATTTTTAAAACTGATGAAGGAGCATCATCCCTTATACAAAGTTCCAGCTAGGAACACAATCAAGGCGGAAATTATAAAAAAGTATAAAGTGGAGCTCGAAAATTTCAAGCGCATGGTATGTCAGCTTTCATGTATATCGCTGACTACGGATATTTGGACTGACATAAATATGACGGGTGTGATTGGAATAACACTTCATGGCTTATTTGAAAAGAAGCAAATCTATGCAACGATTGGAGTGTTTAAACTAATAGAAGCCCATACTGCTGCGCACATATCTGAAGTCTTGTTAACGACGCTGGACAAGTTTTCCATTTCTAAGGAGAAAGTTACTGCAGTGGTGACGGATAATGGCGCAAACATCGTAAAAGCAATACACCAAAGCTTCGGAAAGTCGCACCATATTCCATGCTTTGCGCACACTCTGAACTTAGTGTGCAGTAATGCCTTGGAAATTAAGGAAGTATCAGGGTTAGTTGCCAAATGCCGCAGTATAGTAGTTTGGCTTAAACGCAGCGGGAAATCCAAAGAAAATTTGCAACAGCTGCAGGTTTCTGCTGGCGCCTCGGAGGGTAACGTCTTAAAAGTGATTTTAGACGTGAAAACCAGGTGGAATTCAACATTCTATATGCTGCAGAGATTCATTAATTTAATTTCGTACATCGGCCAAGTGGTTTTAAACTTTTCGGATGCCCCACAAATGATATCCACCAAAGATAAAGACGATATGATTGAAATTATTGCTTTGCTGAAGCCATTGGAAGCAATGACTACACAAATAAGTGGGGAAAAATATGCTACTTTGAGCCTTGTTATACCTATCGCGCATTGTGGACGCCAGCAAATAATGAAGGTAATTTGTAAGTCACCCACGGGAAAAAAGCTCAAAGTAGCTATTTTGGAACAGTTCGATCGCAGATTTGGAGCGATAGAGCAGTCGTTTTTATTGGCTGCATCTACATTGCTGGATCCGCGCTTCAAGAAAATTCATTTTCAGGACCCGATAGCTTTGGATTCAGTTATGAAGCAGATACGAATGGAAATGGCAGAACTTTCAGATAAAAATGAAAGTCAAGGAAGCATTAGTGACGGTTCATCTACTGGAGAAATTGAATTTGACTTTTGGGCCCACCACAAGTCGTTGGTACACAAACGCCGTAAAAAAGACGACCCTTATCAAATTCAGGACGAACTTAGTTTCTTCTTAAATGCTCCTGTTTTGGAGCTTAAACGCAATGTAGTCGATGCCTGGGAGGAGATGAGTACTGTATACCCCCAACTATATATCATAGCTTGTCGCTATTGCTTTCTGATTGGCACTTCTGTACCAGCAGAACGTCTTTTTTCTAAGGCAGCTGCTACACTTACCGAAAAGAGGAACAGGTTAACCACTGAGCACCTGTCTGAGCTACTGTTCCTCAATTCAATACTCAATAACAAATAATAATTAATGTATTTGTTACTTTTTGCTAGGCCTAATAAAATACTAAATAAATAATAAACATAATTTCTACTTTTCTATACAAATAAAAAATCATTTGATTAATCGATTATTTCCACTTTTGTTCGATTAATTTCGATTTATAATCGCCCAGCTAAATTTAATCATATGATTCAATAATCGATTAATGTATATTTTCTGCCATCACTAAGTATGTGTGCCGTATAATTGGAATATTATCAAATGACATTTCTATATAAAAGCATAAAAGCAACAACTCTGTATGGATGGATGTAATCACGAAAGTATGGTTGACTCTTTTCAATTCTGTAGAACTTTATTATTATATTGCTGTGTGGTTTTCGTTTCAACGAACCCTGGCAGAACTTTCCGTCCAATTAGAGAAGTGTAATATATCCATATTTGAGTGTTGCGAAAGTGTTCATAGCATTATAAATATTATAAACACATATATACGTACAATCCTTGGGAAGCTGATATAAAACTTTATACATATGTCGAGCAATGGGAGCGGTTCTGATGAGTGGACATTTCATATTGCACTTAAATTTTTTTCTTAGGTCGCAAATAACCTTTACCCGTTTTATTCTTTACGGTCCATTCGCTAAATCAACCAAAAAATCATCATATTCAATCCCACTCTCTCTTTCTCACTCTGTCACTCTCTCTCTCTCTCTCTCTCTCTCTCTCTCTCTCTCTCTCTATCTATCTCTCTCTCTGTCTCTCTCTTTCTGAGTAAGAGGTTTTGGTTCTTTTAGTTTATCGGTTTCAATCTGACAGCGAGAAACGGTCATATTACGCAACTCAACTTATTTTATAATATATGCCGACTGAACTTCTTGTCTCTCAGACAGCCTCTATGTACTGCCACGTTCAGTTCCATTCACAACGACCTTTGCGTCATACTCGGTCAAAGTGACTTTCTTGATGTCAATGATGCACTAATCTCTCAGCACTCGAAGACCATAATATGCAGTTGCCATTGGTGCATCCTTTCGAAGCTCAACTTAATTTTATTAAACTAACTTAACTAACTAAACTATATCTTATATTCAGTTAGACTATATGAGCCAACTAATATTTAATAATTACGGAAGATTACCAATAAAGCGTCATTAGTCCTTGGTCTTGGTGTTAAGCAGAGCTAACTATCATGTCAATAAATCTTTACTGACCTGATTAAATACCTCTGTTTGAATGCCACAAAATCGAAGCAGCCCAAAAGACTAACGACATTTTATTGCAAATCTTTCGTAATTATTTCATTGAATATATAGCTTTGCTTGTTTTTAATTCAGTTCACAATAAAATGTAAAATGTTTGCTTTAAATTCGATAAGTACAAAAGCGAATGCAAAACAAATTACCCACGGGCTGCAACGTTTGCCTGCTGTGGCGCTCATCAGAATGGCAGCGATGGCAGCAAACAAAGCGAGTGCACGGCCCGCACATCCTGTCAATCCTTGTATACTTATGCGCATCCGGTATGCAAATGCAGTCGCCCATAGTCATCTCTGTCCCTCTGTCATCCTGGCCGTCTGTCCGCACGTCTGCGTGTCTATGTAGCTGTGCGCATCGAACGCTGCGTCGTTCGTTGTCATTCGACCGGAAGAAATTATTGTTATTCGAATTGATCTGCCATGGCAACCGATGTAGCCGGCATCGATAGGCAGCGCCGAGCGATATCGCCGCGCTGGCCAACTGCTGGCAGAGGGCTGATAACGTCAGCGCTAAAGTATGCAATGCAAAAGCGCATGCAAACGGCCCCGCTCACGTTATTTATGGATGCACACATATGCATAAATAAACCACAGAAACAAACAAAAAAAACAAAAAACAAAAAACGAACCACTCAGGACGACAGCAGCCAACGAATGCACAATAAATTGCAAAAATATTATTTTATCAACAATAATTAATTAAATGCACTTAATTGCGTGCCGCAGTCACAGTCGCTGCTGCGCGTCAGCCCCGTTTTCCGCCCAGGCTGCTGCTGTTGCTGCTTCTGCTGCTGTCGACAGAGAGGCCGGTCCAGGGTGTGTTGGATTCTGTTGGAGCTGAAAACATGGTCATCTGCATATGCTTAAGCAGCGTTGTAAGTAGCCGTGTAAGTGGACAAGTGACCGTCGGGCAACAGTTCCCATATCGCTCTCTCGCCCCCTGTGCGCCCAGCTATGCAACAGCACAATTTTTGCCAGGCGACTCACGATTTATGTATATTTTTAAGTGGCATTAAGTGCGCGTTAACATCTTATGCAAGCGAACACACAACAATAACTTACGAGTGCTACAGCAACAACAGCAGCAGGAGCAGCAGTCGAGCGTCCATTAAGCGCACTATTGAAACGCCCCAAACAACAGTTAATTGACAATCGCAACGCCTGCAAGCCATGCTTTAAAAAATTTGTCGCTCGCTTTTAATGAGCCATGCGGCTAATTGTTGCGACAGCATCCAACTTGCCACACACTGTGGCTGTTGTTGCTTGTTACATTTGCATTGACCAACTTGTCTGATGCTGCTGCTTCTGCTGCTGCTGTTGATCAAGTTTTGGGACTCAGCTCGCATGGACATGTGCGCCAAAGGAATATTACGCATACGCCATGCAGCACGCTGTTGTTGGCCAAAAACTTTGCACATTTTTGTTGTAGCACGTTGCCTGGCCACTGACGTCTCATTTCGGGTTCTCAAAGAAGAAGCTGTATCTACAAATTCAATTCATTTGCCTGCAGCGATACAAGCACAGATATACTGTAGTCATCTCTATCTCTCTGCGTGTGTGTGCTTGTGTGTGTAATTTACAATCCCATGTGCATGCCATGTACGCATGCATGCACGTGTATGGGTAAATTGTTGAATTTATATACAAAAGCAGCGCAGTTGCAACTGCCAAAGTAATTTGCGATAAGTGCGTCAGATTCTTTGGGGAAAAATCGACCGCACACTGCACACTGCAACAACAACAATACCAGCGACAACAACAATACGAACAACAAACATCAACCCAAAATGTATGCAATATAAAAAGTGAATATTTATTTAATGCAGCTGCAGCTCTAATGAAACTGGAATTCACTTGTTATAGTCCAGAGCAACAAACAGAAACTTGAAAAAATGTGGATTATCATTATTAATAATATTAATTTTTTTTTTTCAGATAAAAGGAAAGAAAGTAAGCGGGACTAATAGACACCCTGAATCCTGCAAGGACCGTTCATTCTTAGTTTCTTTTATATATACATTCGTAGCACACACACACACACATGGGCACTCGCTCTGCTTACTTTGTAGTTAACGCAGCGAATACACTTGGGCTGCAATTTGGGTTTTTTTATATAACTTATTAAATAACTTTTGTTCTTTCTTTACTTTTGCCAAAGTACAAGTTTTTAGTATTTGAAATACAATTTTTGCAATCTGACGGGAAAGAGATGGAAGACGTTATCAAAATCTCAGTATTTACTAAAAGTAAATCTGATATCTCATAACTTTTTCTGGCATTAAAAAAAAATCTTTTGAACACATTTTTATGTTTATGCACTTTTCATGTTTGAAAACAATGCAAATTTAGGTAAACAATAAGAAAAGATAATTAGAGCTGTTAAGACTTTTGTTAGCAACATCGATAGCATCGTTGGCAATTAAAATACATCGAAGGCTCGATGTTGCTACTGCTGTTGGTTCGATGTATCATTTAGCGAATAGTAGAAATCCAGTTCACAGAATTCCATTTCAACAGTAAAAAAAGGAAATTAAATGAATTACATTCTTCTTTATTTTCAAGCATTAAGTCAATTTGTTGTTAGCAACGTCAGTATTTTAGATGTAATTGATTGATTATGCCAATGAAATTTTTGGTATTTATTTGTATTTATCTAATAAAAAAGACTTTAAAAGCTATGAAATCATTTCTTTCGATGAATGGAGCCATCAATAGTATCCATGATTTTAAATCGATGGGAGAACCCGAATTAGAATCGATAGTTTTGCGCTCTACAAATAATAGTAACTGCTTTTTAATTAACAAGAGGATTCTCTTCAATAAAATCTCTCTAAATTCTCTTGCATGACTTTTCCAAATATTTTTATTTTAGTTACCAATTTGCTCACAATCTCGCCAACTTCATTTATTTCTTTCCATTCCTTGCATCAACTTTCAGGCCAGAAATTTTGCATCGAAAACATGCTTTGATGTCGTTTAAAGGTAACGCAAATGAAATGTTAAAACTGTGATACCCGAGCGCTCAATAGCCAATTGAATCGAGAGCCAGCGGCAATCAGATGAAGGCAACGGCAATGGCAACGGCAATGGCAATGGCAACGGCAACTATTCAAATAAGCACCAACTGACAGCCGAGAGCTGAAAAGGACGAGGCGAACGTTTCATTTGTGGCTTGTCCTGTTCGCCGCAATTCCATGCGTGTGTGTGTGTGCGTGTCTCTTTCTGTCAATAACTCACACAAATGCATGTGAGTAAAAAAAGGCAATTTGTATTTCAACTGAACTTTTTTGTTGTTGTCATTTTGTTCTGCAGCTGCCTTCTCGTAATAATAAATTGTATGAAAGTATGCAATGAAAATAAAAATGCCAGTGCGTAATTAATGAGTCAAGGTGGTGTCATATGGCGCATACACACTCACTCACTCACTCACTCACATACACACGCACACACACACACGCAGAGAGAAGAAAGAGAGCGAGCACATTGCGTGTTAAGTCGCGTATTTCATGGCGTTTATTTATTATGCACAATGTGCCAGCGAACGCACACTGCGGCAGAGCCAAATTATTGACTCAATTTGTAGACACACACACACACACACTCACATACAGAAAGAGAGATAAGTGTGCGTGTATGCCTCTACAAGATATTCCATGTGTGCGTCTGTGTCGGTGCGTAAGCCCTGTAGGCGCGTTAATTGCTTATGTAGCGCACATTATTCAACTGTCATTTGGCAAGCGGCTGGGCGACAGGGCAGCAGAGCGCGAGTGCCGTTCGCTAAGAAGCGCCCCAAAGTTGCGGCTTTGGCAAACAATTAGGCAGCTAATTTGCAGCGGCTCACTGAGAGAGAGCAGCAGCAGCATAATGTGACGGCGTGTGTGTGTGTGTGTATGTGCTAATCCTGTCGCACACAGACATTGCCAAGCAGCAGCGAGTCCTTGTCGCGCTGTCCGTCAGAGGCGTTTGCTGGGCGGGTGTGAAATTTAGGCCAGTTGCTAAATCAGAGGAAAATCCTTTTGTCAAATACCCACAGAGGGACCGAGAGCCGAGCTGAGCCGGAGCTAACTCAACTGAAAGGATACGAAAACGGAAACGCTAATATGGCAAGTTATTCAAAAGCCAGTCGCTGTGGACCACCGCACAACGGCGGCGTCCTGTGCCACCCGAGATAAATGCACTTGCCGTAAAGCGGAAGCCTTGTCAACTGTATGCGCTTGTCAACGCCGAAAACTAAAAGGTGACAGGGATAAACGCAGCCCATGGCACGGCTTGACAACGCACACATGTCTGTGGAGCAACTGCATCTGCTGTGGTTTACAACCGAACCCAGTCAAAGCCAGCCAAGCCAGGCTACCAGCCAACTATCCCACATGGGCACATGGCAGCTGTCATGCGTGCAGCGCTCCGATTTGGAGGACTGGGGCCCTTAGCAAAAGTTGCACTCGCTGCATAGGCAAGCACATCAATCAGCCATTGCCATTGCCGCTGCCGCTGCCGCTGCCACTGCCACTGCCGCTGCCGCTGCCGTAGACGTCACTTGTCAGCCGTAATTTACGCGCATTCACGACGTTCCACACGCGCCAGCAAACAAAAGATTCAAACGCACCCGGTGTAAACGCAGCAGCCACAAATCGTTTTGATTTTGCCCCACACGTGACTGGGGTCACCCAGTTAGCCATCAACCTTAGCAGCCAAGCAGCCAAGCACCCAAGCAGTCAAAAGTTCCTGACAACATGTCTGGGAGACAACTTCAAGCTGCGCTGATGTTGCGTTTTGCGCTCATCTCGAACTTAAGGCACGGCTCACCTCACAGCTCCACAAATGGCAGACAACTTGCTCAACTCATGTGTGACAAAGTTCAATGATTAGAGCCATAAAAGTCGTTTTCTTAAAGCAATAAATCAGCACAAATGACAATGGAAATTGAAGAAATTTACATTCAGCTTCTAGTCTATCACATTTAAATTAATTTTAGTTGTATTCATCTCTCAAAAATATTTCTAATTATTGCATTTGAAAACTTTATAGCTAGTTTAAAAAGCAATTTCGATTCAGTAAACAATTGAACTTTATAATTATATACAGCTTTTGTTTTTCTCAGAACTAGAAAATGCTCCAAGAGATGCATCAGTTAGCAAAGGGCATTTCTAAGAAGCTCTTGATTTCTCGGTTCCCAACAATGAAGAAAGCTTGAGTCAATGTCGGGATGCCCGACTATGATAACCCAGAACTCATCTCTGGTTTTATACAAATTTTCGACTAAATACAACCCTAACCCAGTTCCTCAACCTCAATACCGCCTCGAAACCTCCTTCCTCATTCATGTTTTCCGGAAATGCACACCACTTCTATAAACAACTTCACTTAATTTCTTGATTGCCAAGTCGCAGATCTAAAGGAAAGCGGCAGCTACCGATTGAGGAAAGGCCTTATTGAATAGCTCCTGTGTTACTTAATGGATTTCATAGTATTTGATATAGATATTCAATTGAATATCTATCAATCAAAAATTTAGTGACAATATCCAAATTATAACAAAAAGCAAAATTGGATAAATTAAATGTCGCTTCTTAGTATACTCAAATGACAATCCACGAGAGTGAGGCAAACAAAGCTGTGGCTGAACTTGGTCATGGGTGTTACTGAGAGAGAATGAGATGACATGTAGGCCTCTTGTCGAAAAGTTACGTTATGTTGGTTGTGAGCAAAAACAGAAGAAGCTGCTAAGAATTGCAAGTCTATAAAAAAAGAGAGCAATTAAATTGAAATAGTACAGCAACACACTGAGAACTCGTTTTAGAGCTTGGCTATATAGGTCTATATATATGTATATATAAGTATATGAAACTAAATATAGGAACCATTATACCCCAACTTCCAATTTACAATGGGTATACAAAAACTATGATTTACTGTAGTGTTCGACATTGGCAGTAGAGATAGAATTTCTGCAGAATTTTAATAAATATTTCTTCTCATTTTATATTGCAAAAATATTAATTAGTAACTATGAATTTACTTTGTATCGACTAAAACTTACTTGCCTCGGTAATTAGTTCTGCCTTAAATTGCCACAAAGATCCTTTAACAAATTTATGCATTTTTTTCGAAAATTAACAAATCAATTCTGTAGACATTTTTGGCAGCCTCTTCATTTATTTTCTTTGCTGTTTGGATAGCGGCTGGCGCACAAATTTCATTTTGGCTGCCATTTGTAATGAAAACAATTTAATTCAATAGACAATAGTTCTGCGTGTGCTCCATGACGTGCTTGGATAACAAAATCAATTCCTTCACACTCGCATAAACACACACACACACTTGCACGCAGGTGATCAATAGATTTGGCAGGTCGCAGCGATTCGCAACGAATTTAGTACATTATTGGGGCATGGCTGTCTATTGAATTATTATAACAGTTTCTGCTGTCAACGTTGCCAACATTGTTGGCGGCGCTGTCCGTAATGTGTGTACGTGTGTGTGTATGTGTGCGGATGTGTGTGTGTGGCTGTGTGTGGGTGTGCGGTTGTTGTTGGCAAGTACGTGACAGACGCGGTTTGGCGCGATTAAATTACGTTTATGATTATATTTTGTTACAAAAACACAATGTCATACAATGCTAACGCACACATAAGCCATAAACCATCGCTGGCTGGTATACATATACACACCCACACACGCACACACACGCGCACACACGCACAGACATACATGTGCATAGCTGCTAGCCACAATGTATTGAAGTGTAAACGGTTAACAATTGTGGCAAACAGAACAATAAGCTACGCATCAACGAAATTGAATCATCGTTGCTGCTTCTGACGCTTTTGTCATTAAACGACTTTAGCTTAAATATTTATATAGACATCGTTTTAATTGCATTTTCACCAGAACAATGCGCAGGCAAATTGAATTGCTTTGAGCCTCGCTTAGCGAATTACAAAAAAAGATATTTGCGATGTAATTAAAAGTCAATGACGATTATCTCAACTCAGTGGATAATTTACCTCTTTGGAAAACGAGCTCAAGCTATGCATGAAATCTGTGCGCGTGCCCTTAAACATTTATTACAATATCCTGGAGTAGAGCTGCTTGCCATCTGGCGTTGAGTATGCTCATAGCCGTTTTTCCCTTCAGTTCGAGGCTGACACTAAATATCATTTGGGCTGACACTTATTGCTTATTGCAAAAAACCAGCGCCTGCTTATTTCTATATAATGCGAAATTAATAACAATCATACGCCGCGTTGCCCGCCAGCCGTTTGCCTGCTCCGCTGCCAGTTGCAACTGACAGACGCATTCACGGGTTCATAACTTCTGCTCACCATGATTTTCTAAAACTGTCAGAAATTGCAGTAAAATTACTTGCAGCATTGAAACAGGCGGCGGAGCGCAGCTGCAAGAATGCTTATTAAAATATAAATATGCTAAAATACAACAAAAAAAGAGGCGCTGCAGCGATTGTTGGAGAGCGGGCAGAGGCAGAGAAGCCCAGCAGAAAAACAACAGAACAGCAGCAAAGGAGCAAGCGAATACGCGAGAGAGTGAGAGGGAGATAGCGAGCGAGCGAGCTAGCGAATGAGGCAAAGTTTAAAAAACTAAAGTTTTATACTATAAAATAATTTCAGCTACTCGAAATGAGCACGCGCCAAGCGCTGAAGTGCTTTGGGGGTATGTCCATGGGGCGGATGAAAACAAAGCAAAATATAATGGAACTGCTATCTTCTGGGATGCTGGCTATGAAATACCCTTTCCTAGATTTTATTAAGATATTTAAAATAACTTATATATCAGTTAGCTAAACGATGCCTCTAATGAAGTGCTGTACTGTGAAGGCCTCTAAGAGCATATCTCTAGTATCCACTTATCCAAGTATACTGTTTATGGGATTCTTTTAAATAAAAGCAAATTCTTATAATACTACTATGTGTACGCTAATACTGTGTATGAGGATGATAAGTGGGATCATCATGTAATGCTGTAAAGGTGTAAACTCATAATTTTATTATCAACTTGTGCAATTAATGCGAGCAGCTTTTCTTGCCAATTTCTGAAATAAATCACACTCAAAATTCTTACTACATCTCATCTATATCTACTATATCTCTTCTTCTTATATTTTACTCTTAAGACTGTCATCGCATTCTCGTCGACTAAAGATGGACCTTTAATAACTAACATCCCTATCGATGGTTTTTACTTAAATAACCATCATCACAATTAATTGTTCTTAAATAATTTAAAATTTCTTAAATACTTTAAGAACTAGATCGAGGAGGTGAAAACTATAGAAATAAGGCAGACATCCCGTGCATGTTGACAAACATTGTGCTAATTTTATAATACCCACTACAGGATATCATCAAAGTAAAAAAGGAAGAAAAGTACAAAATTTACTACAGTACACAAGTAAAGTAAAAATTTCATGCGCGCAGTCCAAACTTTGGCACTTTACAAGCGTCCCAGCCCAATGCCGCACAGAAAGCAACCCGGGGGACGGGCAAAAGCAAAGTTATTCTTTGCAAACAATGCTCAGTTCTTCTTCTGGCGCATTTCGGACCAAGGTTGTTTCTATATGCATTATGCAGGCGCTGCCAATCTGATGGACGCTTCTGTTGCTGCTATTGCTGTTGCTGCCGGGAATCTGCGTGCCGGCAAAAGCAAAAAGTCTTTGCCCAACAGTTGTCAGCGCCAGCAGCATCAGTTGAAAGCCAAATACAACTTGTTCCACATCAAGTTTGTGGATTTTTGACGAGCCACGCACTACGCAACAGTCTTCATTGCGAATAAGGACTGTACTTTAAATGCAATTAGGCAATGCACTATGCTTATCATACACACACGCTCTGTCCGGCTGTCTGACTGTCTGACGGTCTGCCTTAGTGCCAGTCATCAATCAATTAGCCACTTAGCTCAATATGCCCATCAATTTCCATGGGAAAGTAACTAATTGCCGACAAGCAAACGCTAAACACATCTAATCAAATTTAATTAAGCCATCGAGCAAACAAACTTGCACATCAAATGCACCTGGATGGGCACTGTGCCTACGCCCACGCACACGCCCCCACCTTTTAGCTGGCGTCTGTTTGATTTGCAGTTGAAATATGTGAGTACTGCACGAAACAAGAGTACATATACACACCCACACACACACACACACACACACAGACACTACTCAGACAGTTTGGGTTATCAATTGCAATTGCGTTGCGCCTAAAAGTAGGCACTACTCAACACAAAAAGGCGCTCAATAAGCAATGCGTGGCACAACCAAACCAACTATCGCTCCCTTGTTATCCGTTACTCTGCCTGCGTGGCCAAAAATAGACTTGAGGTAATTTTAAGAGTTTTTATGGCCAAGTTGTTGACTGTTTATTTGCGCATTATAGACAGACTACACTGTACAGGCCACTGTCTGCCTGCCCGAAAAAAGCTTAAAAACAAACCCAACGTTGTCTGATTGCATTTGACTTGGGTGCCCATTACGTAAATGGGCTTTTGCAATTGGAATTGCGGATTCGTACAGCTCTACCATTTCGCCAGGCCCATGCGTTGAGATAATCAACTAAACACTTCATTATTTCGTCGGCGGCGCGCAAATTGTTTCACCAATGCGTTCTCTTTTCCTATTTCAATACCCTGTTCTCGAGCTAAATGTACAAAGAGAGTATGTTCAGAGAGCTCTCGGATATGACTGTAATATATAATGGTAAGTAGTTATAACATTTATTCTACATGATTTGAATCCATTTTACTAAAATTAAACACTTTTTCGATGTTGTATGAACCTTACATGCATTAAAAAAAAAACATGTAAGCAATGTTCGTTCTACTTCAACATTTTTTGTAGTACGCAGGATAACAGCATGTCGAGCACTTCCCGGCAAACGCATTTTCACTTGTTTAGCCACGGCCTGGTGTGTGGAGAGTGAAGGGATAGTGTGAAAATTTGCTGCTTTCATTTCACACATTTCGTATGCATGCGTTTTCTTTTTTTTAATTGAATGATAAAATTCCAACTGCGGCTGTAGTGAGTGAGAGACATCAATTTAGATTAGCGAATGAAATGTACAACTAGCTGTTATATCGTTAAACGGATCTCTCTTTTACATATGTATACAGTTCACTTTAAAGTGATCTTACTTTAAGAATGTTATAAATTATTGATAAGATAATAAGATTTCACACATGGGAGAAAAAGGATATGTATTCCTCACATGCTAAGGAATTGAAAACAAACTGAGACTGAGACTGGGAGACAGAGATAGTGACAGACTAAGATACTTGTAAGCTGAGAGATAGAGGCAGAGACAGACAGACATAGAAGCAGACAGAGACAGATACAGAGATAGAGAGAGACAAAAAGAACGACTAGCAAAAAGACAAAAACAGAGTCTGAAACAGAGATAGAAGCCGAGACAGAGGCAGAAACACATACAGACACAGACAGCGACAGAGAGACAGAGATGCAGAGAGAAACAAAGGGAGACACAGTGATACGAAGAGAGAAACGGAAGCAGAGACAGAGACAGAGAAAGATAAAGAGAAAAAACAGAGACTGAGACAGAGATATAGCAGACAGAGACGGACACAGACAAAGAAAGAGAAACAAAAGAAACAGAGACACGGCAGAAACAGAGACAGAGGTAGAGATAGAATCAGAAACCAAAAAAAAGGAAGAGCCAGAGATATTGACTGAACCACACAAAAAAAAAAAAAAAAAAAAAGACAGAAAAAAAGAAAGAAACGAAGAGTGAGACAGAAGAACCATAATAAGCGCTTCTAACAAAATTTTCTTTTGTTTTACCTTTTTATCTTAATAGCCTTTCTCGCAAATTAAGGCTTAATTAACCCATTCGACGCGAAAGAAATTGCCTTAGCCAATAAATTATGGAATGTTATTTCGTTAGGCCTTAAATTACCAGAAAAAAATGTGTATTACAAAGTAATATTATATGCTCTTGGGCAAGTCTTAGCGTTACCCTTGCAAATGCTTTTAAAATTCAAAGCACAAAAAATTCAAAATTCATGTACATCAATAGATACGAATTATAGCATTGAAAATAATAGTCTTATATATATTGATAATTTTATTCGATGAATTATTAATATAATTAAAAGGTTCACATGTATACCACATACTCGCTGCACTACACAGAGCCCTTTTCATTATTCGAAATTATCAAATTTGTTAGCAAATTTGTAGCATTATGCCAGAGAGCAGCAATAATTAAAAATTTCTAAGCCCCAAAGGGTTAATGTACACCAAATATTGTTCAAAACTCATCGGCTGCAACTAAGCACAAATAATATTTGATATGGCCGAAACAATATACTGCATAATTCCTTTGTACTCAACCAAACGCATCGCACAGATAAAATTTTATAAAATAATATGAAAACTGTTTGTACAAAACAATAACGAGTGACTAGGCAGGTGGATGGATGTTGGGTAAAATAATACATTTCACAAAATGTTGGACAAAGCCTAACACTACAGAACAATAACGAGAGGAGAAATGATGGATGATGAGCTGGGAGTTACCCTGTAATTAAAGAAGACCCTGGAGGCTTATTTGTGAAGTTGATTGATGAGACTTAAGTAGATATGATATATAGACTTTTTAAGTATTTTAAATTATATTTAATAAAATCTATAAATTTTCTATTAAAACATTTTAAATAAATAATATTTAACTCAGACTTCATTTCTTGTTTATTTTGAAAATAAAAAAATTCTGATTTCCGCTTCAAATTCAGCCTAACGACAAGGTACAGAATTATGTTGGCCCGTGTTATTGTTGAACGCAAATAAAAATAGTGTATAGTTAGCTATCATAAAGCTTTAACAGTGTTCGACAGTCATATGATTTGCAGCATGTGCATAAATGAATGTGTCCGTGTATGTGTAATCGTATGTGTGTGTGTGCGTATTGCAAAACTAACATTTATTAGGGGCACACCAATGCCAAATGCACTTAGCGCTGCAATATGAACAGCAATAACAACAATACTCATAATCGTTTTATAGTGAAAATCGCGCACACAAAAACAATATCAACGCCGCGCGCCAAGCGCCGAGGCGAAACAAAGTTCAACAAACACACACACACATACGTGCACTTATGATCACACATAAGAGCTCATGGACACATATTAAATATGTGAACCAAACAACCAGGCAGCCAGGTAACCAGCCAGGCAACCAGGCAGGCGGCATCAAAAATAACGAAATGCATTTTCATTATGCACATTTTGTCAAAAATTTAATAACCAACTAAGTTTAGCATAATTAAAACGGGCGATTTTCAGGCCTGCCACGCCCCCTCTCCCTGCCCCCACACTACTTGCTCTTTCGTTTCGTTTTAATAATGCAAATGCTCACAAAAGCGTTTGCTGCTTGCAAACAGAGCAAATACCAATTGATTTGAGCAACCAGAAAGATCTGAGCCAGACTAACAGATATCTGTTGCTAATGATGCAGCCGTGGAGGATATTCTAGAATATGATATCTGTGAGCAGTCTCTAGTAAATACGAATCTACGAAATATCAGTTCCGCAGTAGCAGTATGCGCGCCCCCTGTGTCTCGCCAAACAGCCTCAGCTCAGAAGAAAGTAGTTACTAAAAAGCCCACATCTGCATCTGCATACGCATCAAAAGCAAAGAAAACATCACGTTTGGCTACTAAGAAACATGTATATATATCAGTGCTACTTACGAACGCTCATAATCGCGATGCCCAGAAGCTAGCTTCATTCATTAAGAAGTAACTAAAGAATTCAGTGGCGAATCAAAACAAAAGGCAATGATGCATCTGGCTCATTTAAGTTGTCTGCATCCTCCAAAAAGGAGCCCAAGCCAAATGCATTCTCTATAGATAAGAAAGCTATGAAGGTAGTTACCCTTGATACTATTGATAGTTATCAATAATTAATTTTAGCATTTCAAGATTTTTATATTAAATGATTAATAAGACCAACACAGAAAATTAATTTCCAACATATTTTATAACAAAACTAAATGCATAAATTAACTTTTCATTACTACTAAAAAATTGTATTCGTTCGTTTAAGGTAAAATAATTGAATTTGATGAATTAAAAATATACATATATATAATTGGCAAAAAATGTTAAAATATAACTAAACTCATTAAATTTTATTAACTACTAGTATTTAAAGCCCCTATTATTAAATTTTCTTATACTAATTAAACACAAATATTTGTTTAAAATATAAAAGAAATTAAATTAACTCATATTACTTTGTATGAAATTAAACAAAAATTTGTTAAATTTACAAAATATACAAAAATAAGTATATAAAATTGTAGTGCACTAGTGGATGAGTTAACTTACAAGTGTTATTTTAGCCATTCGCAAAGTGTGACTATGAATTAACATTGAACAATATCCATCGATTATATATCAGTTATAGCAACTCCATATCTAACCTTACTAATATCAGACATCAAGAGACTAGAAGAAAGAGAACGAAAAGAACGAGGATTGGCATGGAGTTTCCTCGAAATTTTAATTAAATGCATTTAGCCAGAATTCCAAAGTGTAGAGTATCACAACATAAGTTGTTTTGCTAAATTGACCTTTGAAAATATATGTGTAAAGCTAAGCTGCTATCAGATTTCTATAAAATACGAATACAAACTTTATAGCAGTTAAAATAGGTAATCCGAGTATAAAATGCAAATTAAACAATTGACAGAGCATTTATTGTTCAATGCAACGTAAAATATTCGCTTTGAGTCCTTATCAACAGACCAAGTCCTGACTCTATAACAATTCGAAAGCAATTATGTTAAGGTTCGCCAAGGGCCAGAGAGGAGCGGATTGTCTGTGCCTTTGTTTTTGGCCCCTGCTGTCAGTGCTGGCAGTGCACTCGAGACGGCCCATTGTCGTTTTATTGACAAATGAATGAGCTGATTTGCTTGACAGCATTTGCAGCAGCAGCAGCAGCAGCACAGCCGAAAGCTGTCGCTCTGTAATTTTCTGAATTAACTTGTTGTTGGGAATCTGAAGTATTTGAGCATTTCACACTCATTAAGTTTAATTACATATTTTGCACGCTCCGGCAATTGTGGCATTTCAATTGCAGCTGTAAATTAATGTTAGGTTCTGAATCGAAACTTGCATGAAGTGTTTGGAATATTGTGTAATTTTAAGTTACAATTAACTGATTCAAATGAAGGCGAACTACGTGTCAAAGCCCTTCCAATTCATTTCATTAACTGAAATAGTTTCATATATTTTCCCTCAATCTTTATTCAATCAGCCTGCCTTGGCCAGCCCAGGCAACGCATTTGGCTGACATTTTTTTTAGTGGCACACACAATGCACTTAAGAGGCATAAAAAACCACATAACAAATCATTAAGCGTTCGCTGTGTATGCATTGGGGAAAGGCCGAATAGACAGCAAACAGATGTGCTTCTGCCCTTTTGGCGGGCGGGCAGAGGGCATAGGAGAGCCGTGGCCAGGCTCAATGATGGTGGCCAACGGGATCGTAAAATCGGCGCTCGTTAGTGCCAAAGCTTGGCGCATTTTATTGCTTGGCCAACGCGAGACAGCGCCACGTTGCGGACCCGACTACGTCAGTGGGTTGTCTCCCGGCGCACGTAAAAGCAAATCAAGCAAATGGACAAATGTTGAGCCGACAAACGCGACAAATGCGTTCGCTGCCAGTCGGCCCAGACCCAACTGGGCTGCATGATTGCATTTTATGTTTGCGTTAATTTTTTATGCCTACTTTGCGAGCGCGCACCATAAATAAAGCAACAATCAATTTTCATACGCACCGTTGTACAACAAAGTAGCAAAAGATTGTGGCCTAGCGCTGCCTGGCTGCCTGGCTGCCTGGTTGCCTGGTTGCCAGGCTCGAATCGTAAAAAAAATAAAGAATATCAGAATCGAAATTGTATATTTTAACATAACATTATCGCACAGCTGGTTGCGGTGAAAGCTTCGCCCACTCCGCAAGGCTCCCCAACTGTGACGATGGCCCCACTACTTAAACATCATAAAATATGAAAATTCATCTGCAATTCATCAATTATTTATTTATGGCAATGTTCTTCTGCGTTTTACGCATGTGTTAATGAATAATTTTTTGTCATTTTTCGCCAATGTGTGTGTGTGTGTATGTGTGTGTTTGTGCATATATGTCTGCGCGTAATCAATTCGAATTCTCTTTTGCATTTTTATTGCACTTATGAGCATTCGCTGATACACATATACATACATAATAATAAAAAGCAACCCATCAAACCAAATATCGCACATTAATGGCCATGAAATTTTCTTTTTATACTCTGCCAATGGATATTTGCTATTTGGCAAGGCATCTACAAAACATTGCCAAGCAGCAAAATTAGTAAAATAAAGCTAGAAAAAATATTTGACAACAATTTTTTAAAAAACTTTATAAACAAATATTTTATTTGAACTGTCATTACATATTAATGTCTTCAGAAAATAAAAAATATATATATAAAAAATATTGTTTATTAAATATTATTTTTGTGTAAAAATATGTAATATTTTTAAGAACTTACGATGAGGTTAAATATAATATTAACTAATATTTATTTTTGATTTAATAAATCTAGCAGCATTTCTGATTTCAGACATATTTATTATAAATTTTTGGTTTTAAACTTATGCTTGATCAATAGGGAACTTAATTTACAGTGAACAAGGTGCATGATTTCTGATTAACCTTGGCCGTAATGTTTGTTTTTACCTTCATATTCTAGTAGACTTCTTCTACTGTTAATTAACTGCAGAGCAATCCTTGGTATTGTCTTTTTAATTTAGTCCTTTTTTTTAGAGTTATCTTCTTTTCCATGTATTGACACTGGCTATGCATAACATCTTCCTTCTAGGTCGAGCTTTATAATACATGAATGTATTGCATTAAAAAATCATTAATATGTAGAGTATTATATAATAAAGAGTATGATGTTTCTGTTTAAAATGCTTTCAATACACACGTGGGCCAATGCACGTGGGGAGAACAGCTGCCAAAGGCGACCATTCGGATCAGGCCCAGCTTGGAGGCTTACCAATCACGCATTGTTCTGTCTACTCGCGCAATTTGCAATTTAAATGCTGATGCCCGTTAATGCGCAGAGCAGCTCAATTGGCAGGTCGGACTGATTGTTTAACTGAATAGTATATGTAGTTTATACGTGTGTGAATTTTCCAACTGTGCGCACATTATGATGAGATGAATTGTGCATTCCATTAACATTCTGTTATGCATTCCATCGTATTCCTATCACACAAATGAAGAATTTTTTGAAGCCGTTAAGCTGATTATGAAAGACCTCCATTAATACTATTTATATATATATACATATATTTACGATAAATGAACACATGCTCCATGTGCATAACTCTCTCAATTGTATGTTACTTTCTTCAGTTGGTAAATCCGAAAGCTTTTATATAATTAAGCTGTAATGAATGCACTTACCATACTAAATTAGCTTGATTACAGAAGCCGTGGTACTGATGGATTTATTCGATTAACATTTTCTTGTTGCTTCGCTCTTGTTAGTTTTTCAGCTTTTCTATTTCGTTTTTCTTATTTCACTTTCATCACGAGACTTTCGTAAATAAAAACTGTCAAGAAACTGATTTCAATAGCATTGACAACTAAGTCTTAGAAAGCATGTCAAGCATGCAGTAACCTGGAATTCAAATTCCTATATTTGTTGTTCAGCTCTCTAAGCTAGACTACTAGAAAAAAAGAAGATAAGCCATTAACTATTTTAAATCGAAGCTAATTTACTTAAAATTTTAATCATAGCGCGCTCTAATCAATTTGACTTTTTATCATCGATAGCCTTTCTTATGAAAATCTATATCGGATTTCAGTAATTTTAACTCATGATGAACGCAAAAGGAGCAAGAGCTATTTGGCTTTATATTTAATTTAAATATTGAATATAATACTCTACTGAAAAGTATTTTTTGTTATTTTTTTTTTTTCAATCTATAATTTAATAACTTATTTATAATTTACTTTTTTTAAATTATTTTTATATGTTTTAATTGCGTTTGAAGTTGGGAAAAAAAACTAATATTAATGTGATACACTGTAATATTAAGTTCCAAAAACCTTTTTAATTAGATATATATTGGTGCATCCGCTTTTGTTGACTTGGGCTAACGAATCATAATTAAAAGTAAATTTATGATTAATAATTAAATTTGAAAAAAGTTTTTGTAATATAATATATCTGTGAATTTTGAATCAATTAAAATTGTACGCCATTTAGACATTTTTCTTTTCTTGTCAGGTAGAGCCAATGTTTTGCTCTTTTCACCTCGTCTTTAGTTTTTTGCGCAAAGATTGGATACTAGCATTCATTATTTTTCTCAATTTCTTTAAACTGCTTAAAGAAAGAGATTCTTCCATTTAACACTTTGCATTAACACACATCGGAAGGGAGAATATCAAATGTGATTACATGAAGCGAAGTCGGCCGTGCCACATTTGACAGCTTTCAACTTCCGCAACAAAATGCAGACAAAGTTAACTCCGGCAGGTGGGTCAGGTAGCGTGTCCACGTACCGGTCCAGGCCTTCAGCCATCAGCCGTCAGCCAGCCAGCAAATAGGCAAAAGAAAATTCCATTTGAGACGCAGCCGCTGCCAGCGCCAGCTCCAGTGCCATTGGCGCTCATACAGTTGCAGCAGCAGCAGTTGCCGCCATTGGCATGCAAACTCGCGCAAAAGTTCTTCCGTCGCACACAGTCGAGTGCAAATTAAACCGAACAGCGCTCGAGGTTAATTTCACATGCATTTCAATGGTAATCAGTGCGTATGGCAATGGCAACACGGCTGCGTGGCTACACGGTCCAAAGGCTCCAAGGCTCCACTAACGCTAGCTGCTGGCACTTAGCCCCAAACTACTTATGCAGCTGTCTGACAGCAGCCGCTGTTCTCCCCACTCACCCGCTTTGCACTTGCCCTTAAACTATTCTCTCTCTCGCTCTTATACTCTCCCCTCTTTTCCTCCCTCTTTCCCTCTTAATTTCTGGCTGACTACTACTGGTGTCCTAATCCGAAACTCATTTCCTTCCGTGCCAGCTTCACTCTGGCTCGGGCGGAAATGAAGTGCTGTCAAAGATTGGGCCCCAAGTGCAATCCGCCCCAAAACTTTCTTTGCATGCGGCCGGATAATTGCGTGTAACAGGTGTGAAAGACGGAATTTACAATGGGGTAGATATAGTAGTCAGCCAGGTTGCAAATTAAGTTCAAGCTGTCCTGAGTGCCCGTCCCTCTCAAGTTTCTTTGTCCTTGGGTTAATGCAAATTATTATTCACGCGCTCCACGCGATAAATAAGTGAGTTCAAACCCACTCACACTCACTCACACTGGGGACTAAAGAAATAGCTCGAATTTACAGCTACGTTTGTCGTATGCCCTTCATATTTTAATTAACCAAAAAACCGACTTTTCAGCTTTCAGCCAAAACTCAAAAGTTCACACCATTTGCCATCCGGCCCTGTGCTTTGATATCATTACCTTTACCTTTGGTCCCGGCGCTAGATTCTCATTAAGCCAAACGAAGAAAAACTGTGTTAGTTTTCTACTTCTCCTTCTCTTTTTTTGTTTTTTGTTTTTTTTTTTTCCTGTTGCTTTTGCTGTTGCCTTTGGCACTGTCGCATTTTATGCCGCCACGCAAAGCGCACGCACTGCGCATGGTCCAATTAAATTATTAGCCAACATGGAGAGCTGGAGCTGGAAGATGGTAGCTGGTAGCTGGGATGCGTAGTGGCTAAGCCCCAAATGGAATGTGGAATCTTCAAATGCTGTGCAAAGGCGCAAAGCGCATATGTTAATGATGTTTGGTGGGCTCAGCTCACTTGAAAGGGAATTTTAAAAGCCCCAGCGCCAGAGTCAGCGTCAGCTTCATCTTCAGCTACCTTTGCGTAATTTACAAAAAGGTGACAGTCCTCCAACCAGTGCCATTAGCAAAAGCTGAAAATGTGCATTGTCGCTTCCAGAAATCGCAGTAACAAGCAGCGCTCTAATGCTAATGTCAATTCAATTTATGTATTTTGGGAACCCGACGACGCCGTCGACTTCTGGCGCAAACAAAATAAAAACTTTTATCGCACAATGGCAGCTATCAAATTGAGCAAGGTCGCTGCACCAAGCCGAATCATTCAGACAACAGCAACAACAAAAGCCGTTAACAGTTACAGTCAAAATAATAACATGCTGCTGTTATTGCGGGGGGGCTCGGGCACGGGCTGACTGCAATCAAAAAGTTGCTCCTGCAGCGAAAGGATCATCGGCAAGTCGTAGATTCCGCAGCCACGCACACACGCCCAGCAGCGCGCCCAAATGGGCAACTGGGCGTGGCACATTTACATGCAACGCCGTCGCGCTGCACACGCATTTGATGCAAATGAAACATAATGAAATTGTAAAAGTTACTCTCCCAAAGATAACATTTACATTTCTCACACAGACAATAGCTGACTGCAGCAGGAGCAGGAGCAGTAGGAGCAGGAGCAGCAGGACGAGAGAAAACTGCGGCACAACTTTGACATTTTTATACGCTGCGTTTTGTGCGATTTACTTAGGAATTGTGTTTAGCGTTGCGTATTTGACATTTAAACGTGTAACAAACATGCGAGACTAACACGGAATGGCACCGCAGGGCGTGGCCGACAGTTGAATTTGGGTGTTCGCAAATGCGAATTTGGAGCGACAGTTTTAGGTGCAACCAAGCGAAATGCTTGACGAGCTGAGCCACAAAATGTTAAATGCCGAAACAACTCCGAACACGCTGGAAGGCAGTAAGAAATGAAACATTGTTAAATGCAGCGGCGGCTCAAGCAACATAAGCCAACACAAAGAAGAACAAGTATTTGATATCAATAAAAATTTCTGTATGAAAATGAAAACTTCTTCATCTTAAATAAATAAATGTCCATATTTCTGTAAATTATCCATATTTAATATAATTTATGTTCCTCTAAGCTACCATATTACCTTTAGACTATACTGTTTTATAAGACCAATTCGTGGCTCATAAAGCTGGTGATGATAGTCAACTCTTCAAGCTCGTTTGAGCTTATAGTTAGCTATAAGAGAGATTAAACTATTGATCTATATCTGACTGATACAGAAAAGTATCATATTTTGCTGATACTGAGCGCTACTATTGCGCTTTTATATTATGCCTCAAAATTATCTTTAATTACAGCCAGGTGTCTTAAGATAAAAGAGGTCATCTATGGCCTATGTACATACTCAGCTGTGCTTTTCTTTCGATCGGAGCTACAATCAACCTTTCAATGAAATTCCATTCAATTAACTAACTTCATCTCAATGAGGAGCTTGGCATGAGTCCAACTACAACAAAATTCACTCTTGCCTCTCCTATGTGTATCATTGAAACTGACTGTCAATGTATTTTGTAGTTCTTCTTCTTCACACATTGATCTTGATCTCTACATGCTTCAAAAAAAAGCATGAAGTCTGCAAACAAAAATTATAACTATCATTTGCTCTTAATACACTCATGTACAACAGCAAACTTAACACACAAATATATTTAAATTTGTTCTGCGCTGATCACTTATAACTTTTATTTCAAGTTTGTTAATAAAGCGCTCGACAGTTCTCGCATTAAATTAATATTTAGTACATTAATGCCAAGGACATGGCATTAAATCAATAAATAGTAAGCTAATTAATGGAAATATATAGACCTTTATTTAGCCTTTGTAAATGATTGGAGTTAAAATTGTCGAAACTGAGTGAATATTATAATAATATAATGGATGCCTTTTGGACATGCCTTCCCAAAAGGCATCCAATTAATATTATACCAATCAGAATTACAACAGCTTTTGAAATAGATTGATATCCTCTTAGGTAGTCAGTCAATCAATTCTGAAATATAGTTTCATCTATGACATAATAACTATTATCCACGTCAAATATATTTCTTTAGAGGATTTGCATTACATTCAATACATATCAAATCGAATTTATGAAATAATTTGTATGCCACATATAAGGGAGCTGAAAAATTATAAAATATTACAGATTGTATTACACTTTATTTTTTATTTATTTTATTTTTTTTAACCCTCTATACAATTTACAAATGAGTAAATTAATACTTTATATTGAGAATATTGAAGGAAAAAAATGAATTATAATATACGCAAAATAAAGCATGTAAAAATGCTGCAATTGAACTAAAACAAGTGCACTCATACTCGATACTTGATGCTGTTTTCCATGGCGCATAAGAAAGCATAGGTCTATTAGTAGGTCTATTAGTAGATTTATTAGTAGACCGGGCTAACAGTGTTACTCCAAAACTTCAAGATGCTGAACGTTAATGATCTGTAGAGGAGCTAATATGAGCCCACAGCTAAATAGTAAAAGATTCGTCTTCTTTCTAACGTCCCTGTCCCTAAGTAATACCAGGTGAGGGTATTTAGTATGAGTTCTTTATAAACTTTAATACAATTTTCAACGTCTGTGCTATTTTCCATATTGCAAAAGCTCGATTTTATAGAGTAAACCAAAACGACGGCAAACTAATATACTTTATTCACTATGTGAAACGCAAAACCAACAATATTCAACAAATATTTTCAAGTAAAACGAGAGAAAATCAATAAAAATTGAAAAAATTTGTTTCAGTTGTTAATAGATATTCTACATTTATGCTGAGTTTTATATTTCAATAAATAATAAATGCAAATGAAATAGATATTTTCTTTTTTTTTCAAATTTCGCACTTAATATCAATGTAAAATAGATAACATTCCGTGAAAATTGAATGAAAATGAAAAATGAAATTCAATATTTGTTCGTCAACAAAGCCAAACTGCAGAACGCTTTAAATAAAATTGAATTGCAAATATTTTACAAACATATCAGCTACATATCGACTATAAAATTGCAATTACGAATATATGTGTAAAACTCTTAATGAACTCACTGTAAATCAAGCATCAAATTAAAGGATATTGCAGAATTTACCGCTCTCTTACCAAACAACTATATAAATTGCATATTTACAGCGGCAGCCGAAGGCTCAATCTACTCACTGCACGCACAATTTTCATTTTCATTTTAACTCTTTTTTTCAGTTCAGGAACATTGCTTAATATCCGCTTCAATATTGCGTTGCACTTTATCCAGTATTATGCCACATAAATAAAATCCAAATGAAACGAAGGCGCCAGCCCAAAAAAAAAGCCAAATAAATGTATATGTAAAGAAAGTGTGAAACGCACAATGCGAAATATTTTAAGCATATTCCTACAGCTGGAGAATTTATTGTCGCATGCAATTAGGCGAACTCGTAAATCCTGAGACTTGCCCGGCACAAGGATGAATAAATAAAATTAGGACAAGGCGAACGGACAGCTAAGCGTAAGGAAACTATAATTCATAATCTTCTGCTGCTGCTGCTGCTGCTGCGGCTGCTGTTGCTGTGCAAACGTGGCCATGATTTCTCAATGCCCAACTAGCAACAAATATCAGCTAGCCAATAAACATGAAAGAAACACACCAGCAGCAGGCACGCACAAACGCATGCCAAGACGGCGTCCATTTAAAGCGAAGCAGGTTTTAAAATCTTAAAATATGCTACTTTATAGTCATTTAAACGGGCGAATGGCTGAGTATGTGTGTGTGTGAGTGTTCATGTGTGTTAGTATATGTGTGTTATAGCTTAACAAATAGCGCGCGTATCGTGCAACACTTAAGAATTCTATTTAAGCGCTGAGCTCATACAAAACTCTGACCAAGTTCTCCCCGTGTATGTGTGTGTGCGTGTGTATTGATTGTATTGTTTGGCTAGTTTACCTTTTGAACCACATTAACAACAGCAGGAATAGCAGCAACAGTAAGAGCTGAGTGGGATGCATTAACAGTACGTGTTTGTACCATAAAGACTTCTTCTCCGTGTGATAGTGTGTGTGTTTGTGTGTGTATGGCTATGTGCATGTGAGTCTGTGTTCAGTCAAAGAGCTCCACACAACAAAACGCCCATTAGGTTGCACAATAAGAATGTTTAAAATACTATAGAGCGCAGAATGTATAAAGAAAATGGCGCAATATTTGCTTAGCATTAGGCAAAGGTGGTTCGCAGATTACCTGCAAAATACATTTATATATAAACAGCAAAGAGTAGTTTAAGCTGAAGCTTAATTCGATGGTACAGTAAATATCAGTGACCGTAACAATTACAATTTTTATACAAAAAATTGAGAAATAAGAATTTTTTTTAAATTTTTTTTAAATAAAATATTTTTAAATTTTAAAATTAATATATATGATAAAAATCAAAAATAATTATTACACATCAATTTTTATTATAAAATTGAAAAATAAGAATTATGATTTGATTTTTTTTTATATAAAAATTAAAAATAAAAATTAAATTGCAATATCATTTGAAATAAAGGAGCTAGATCATATATAGACCTATATATATAACCTACGCATCAATACCTTTCATTTGATATATAATATGTATGTAAATATTTACTTGTACATACACATTTATTATTTATTAATTTTATAATAAAAATTGAAAATAAGAATTATGATTTTATTTTTCTATAAAAATTGATGTGTAATAATTATTTTTGATTATTATCATATAAATTAATTTTAATAATTAAAAATAAATTAATAATAAAAAATTGCAAATAAAAGTTTATCCTGTTTTTGAATTCGCCGTAAAAAAATATCCTTTGTATATTTTTACCACTCTTCTTGGAGTTTCTTTTGAGCCTCAATTTTTTTAAATTCATAATTCTTATTTGCGGTCCCTGGTAAATATAATACAAACATGAGTGCCCTCAGATGGGGGTGTTCAATTAGAATTAGAATTAGAATTAGAATGTAAGTTGCTAAGCATTCAAAAACTGAACTATATTTTCCCTAAAAAAAAAATTTTTTTAAATATATATACAAATTGGTTCTATATAATCACAATATTGAAAATTGTGTATATTTTTTAAATGAATTGTATTTAAGTTCGGCTTGAGGCTGAAGCTCTTAAAAACTCCACGATTTCCATAATCATTGAACGTTTAGAAGGACGTGTGATCGATTACAATATCTTCAATCATATGTCTGGGAATACATTTTTTAAAAAAATCGTATAGCCTGTGTACCGTGTTTTGCAAATACATCAAATAAAATAAAAAATAGGCTGCATAATACTCGCAGTCGAAGAATTGCTGGGCTTATTAGATTAAAACTTAATAGAGCTATGGATTGAAGATCCAAAGGCACATATAATATATATTTAATCTCTACCTTATCAATGATAAAACTTTGACATTATATATGGAGTAGCATTCAAAACTAATATTCTGTTACCTCATTTTTTAAATATTTTGAAGCATTTTTTTTTTAAATACTTTTAATGCATATTTTCATTGTTGATGGGCTCAAAAGAAGGATCGATTCAATGAATCTACGGGTTCTTATACATATTCTTAATCGTGGTAAGGTATTTGAGTGCATTAGAGTGAATTATTAACTTATAAGAGCTGATAAGTCAGTACAATCTTTATGTACAAGCTCCACATAGCGAAAAACATAGAGCAGAAACACCAAGTTGTCCTAGTTCCCTTTCTGTGCAATCTACATTCCAAACCTTTGTCCATTATGATTAACATTTTCTTGTATATACTAAGTATTTTTAAGTCTATTAACTGGTATCTGGTTAGTTTATGTATATGATTTATATACATCAACTAACTAATTTATATACTAAACTTAATCTAGAACCAATGACGCTGATATTTTGCAGCGCATCTAAGTACAATCCACAGCATTTGTTGTGCATAAATAGCCAGCTTGTTTACAATTTACAGCTAGCTCTGTGTGCGTGTGTGGTGTGTTGGTGTGTGGGAGTGGGTGTGTGTGTGTGTGTGTGTGTGTGTGTGTGTGGGTGTGTGTGTCTATATCTGTGTAGATGTGACTTATGTGTATTCATTGCAGCTTTAAGTTTTGCTTCAGCGGCAAAAATACATAGAGCTTTAACTCTTGCTAAGTGCAACTGGGCAAATGCCAAATGTTAATTAACATGGCAAACGCGGCGTATACGTAACGTGCGCATACAGTGGAACAAAACTGGTTGATAAAAGAAATGTAGATGAGTAATTGAAATTGTTGAATAAAAATACTCCACTTTATTGGTCATCCGACGTTATATAGTACTTTAATAGATTCTAATTATGTAATGGAATATATATGGATAATGGAATATATACATATTTACAAATTTGTTAATCACATATAATTTTTTAAATTAATAGTATTATAGGTTAAATAAAAGTATAGTTTATAGACTATTAAATGAAATAGATTGCATATCATCATAAATTATAGATTATATTTATATGACAATGGAATAGATAAATACAAATTATTTAATTTTAAAAAGTTTTCTAGTTTCGGAGATTTTTTGTGATGTTTCATAATATTATAAATTATAGATATAGATTATATTTTTATGATAATGAAATATATAATATATATTTTCAAATTATTTAATCAAACATACTTTTCAAATTGTGAAATTTCTGTATTTCTTTCAGCTGTTAATTAAGAAAACGAAAGACAAATAAAGTGTATTTGCTATAGAAAGCTCCGATTTCGACCACTGTGCTAGCTTGGCGAATGGAGGCGCCTATTTGGCATGGGCGCAAATGGACGACAGGCTGTCAATATAAACGACATTGGGCTGCCATCTCCATTGCAGTGGCAACACATTTATGACAGGCGCCACTATTCTTCCTTTTTTTGCCATTAACCAAATGCGACACTGATGAGCGCTGCACAAAAAGGGCACTGCGAAACGCACTTAGCGGCAGCCGGGCCGGGCTGAGTTCTAGGCAATGGAGCAGCCGAGTCGGGTCGAGTAGCAGGAGTAGCAGAAGTTGTGACCAGGCTCACTGGCTGGCAAGCTGGCAGGCTGGCAAACCAATGAATGTCCTTCGCTGCCGGGTGCAGCAATTGAAGTTGACTTTGAAGTAGCATCGTCGGCTATCAGCGCCATTATTGCCATCATCATCAACACCAGGACGCGAATCGCGGATGCGACTCCTTGTTGCTGCTGTCGTCGTTGCCGTCGATGCTGCTGCTGCTGCTGTTTTTATTATTGTTATGGACCCATAACTGTCAGCGCAATAAATTTTCCATTTTGCTGGAGCACCACTTTCATTACAAATGCAACGTTGTCGGGCGAGGCAGCTGCCAGGCGGAGACACGGCAAGCCAAGGCGAATCGACTCAAGTCGTGTCTATGCAGGCCTCAAAAGACATCGCTCAAGCTGTCCCTCAAGCTGATGCAAATCAATTTTAGCAGCAGCATTAAAAGCTACTTATATCTATGCCTATGATGCCATCTAGTCCTGCCCCATATGCGACATTTCATATGGATTATATTTTTTCTTGCTATCTGGCCGCTCATTTTAATTTAATTGCGGAAGTCAGCTCCATGGATAAGCTGGAGGTGCCACACTGCAGATGGTGGACCGAGGGTCAGGCGGAAGTGCTCACGGCGTTTTCGGTTTTTGTGTGCTTAATTGCGGCAGCTGCTGCAGATTCTGTTGTTTGTCCAGTTGCTGTGGTTGTTGTTCTCCTTGCTGTTGTTGTTTTCCCGTTTCGCAGTCGGGCGTGCAAAAACATGACGCTTTTAGTTTTGCTGTGTGTGTATGTGTGTGTGTGTGTGTGTGTGTGTATGTCCTTGTTGTTTGCTCCGGCACTGGTGCCGCCTGCAGCAGTTGAACATGTTGTCCAACCAGGTGTGTATGTATGTGTGTGTGCGAGGGTATCTGTATGTGTGTGCGTGCAGCGAAATGTTTTTTGGACGCACACACATCTTAAATGCCATTGTTCACAAGACATGCCCGCATTTAGAACGGTCGAATGCACTTCCGGCACGCCTGCAGCCACGCCCCCAACAACAGCTCAACAAACCCACCTGCCGCCTCCCGCTCCCTACCTCACCTCAGCTGCGCACACATGGCGTCTCCTCATATTAAATGGCCTCATTTGCCTGCAGGCGCATTAATTAATGTTTTGAACAGCAGCAACAGCAACAGCAGCTACAGCAACAGCAACAACAGCAGCAAAAACAACAGCATACCTAATGCATGTGGTGCCTGTGGTGTTTATAATATGTATAACAAATATGTATGCATATATAAATATGTATATGTGTGTAAGTGCGTATGTGTGTGTGTACAGGCTTCCATAGAATATAATAACAATGGAGAAGCTTCAGTTGAAACATACTTGTCTAGTGGAAGTTTCCCTTACAACTAATTGATGGGCATCAACATAACATTTCAATCAAATATGTTCGGTATTTATGCATCTGATTCATTCAAATAATGGAAAAAGGTATCAAGTTAAATTGTGCAAATCTCTACATATACTAGAACACAATTATGTACAGTAACTGTATTTTTACATATTATTTAAACCTTTGGAAAAATTTAGGAATCTGTAATATCTAAACCTAGAGAGATATCAAAAATATGTAAATGAAATTTAATAGTCTAATATCTAGCTTGTAAAATATTAATTCACAATTTTTTACATATATATTGGGCGCGTGTCGAAAAAGAAAGTACCACCTAGTTGTTTAAGTTAGACGGTAAATTGCATATCATATGAAGTACAATTCAACCAAAAACAAGTAAGAAAGCTCTTGGTGAGACTGCTCGACTACGAGATCCCCTGAACCCTTCCAGGAACTAATATTTCAATAATTCGTCGCTTCATTTCTACTTACACATGCACACACACATACACACATACACATTCACGTATAAACAGGCATGGGCTGCTGTCTGGGCTTAGTATTTGAACTTATTTGCTTAATAACTTTTTTTGTAGACAAACAATCTTCATACAACTTTCAGATCGTGATAATAACATTAAAATGTGTGTATGTACCAAAGCACAAGTCTCTAGTATTTGAAATACGCTTTTTGCAAACTTGTGGGGAAGGGGGTAATTTGGGGGGTTGGGGGTAAAATATAAGAAAAATCGAAATTCTATAAAATACAAATAAATCTACGTTAAATTAATTTGAAGACTCTAGCTCCAAAGATGTGGGAGATATAATTTTATAACTGATTTTCGATAAGGTTTTTTATCGATAACAAAATAACGGGAGTAGTTATCGATTTTTGAAAACAAACTTGATATGCGCGCTCACTATACGGACGTTGCGCTTATATCTTCTGAGATCGACGCGTTCGTACATACGAACAGACGGACGGACGGACTGACAGACGGACAGAGCTAAATCAACTCGGCTCGTTGCCCTGATCAAGAATATATATACTTTATGGGGTCTGCCACGCCTCCTTCTGCCTGTTACATACATTTTAACAAAACCATTATACCCTGATTTCCCATTGTCAATGGGTTCAGGGTATAATAAAAAGAGTATATAACTAAATGCAAAGATACATATTTTCATACTTGATAAAAACTTTATTAACCCTCAAAAAAAATCAATTTATTGTGAAAAATATAATAAAGTCTGAGGTCCAATTGTAAATAAATATGAGGTGACACAAGAATGTAAATTTATTTAATAAATTATTAATAATTTTATTTTTAAATATAATAATTAATATATATACATTTAATGTGAATAAATATTAAATAAAACAACAACAAAATGAATATGTGTCTCTCGTATAAAATATTAAGAGAAAATTGAATTTAATTTTTTTTCTCATTTTTTGTGTGTTTATTTCTCCTGAAAAAATGTTTACATTCATACAAAGCGTTTAATATAAATTTATTATTTGCGGTTGCTTTTCATCTGAGAAATTACTTTTTTTTATAGTTAAGGATTTGCTTGTGAGTTTTTACAATATTTTGATTTACAAGGAAATGTATTGGATGAAAACCTTGATTTGACTTGATTACTAACTACTTACTAACTACATAACTAAATAGGAAATTTAGCAGTCTATATATTGCTGAACAGTTCGGTACATATAAAATACTTAGTTTATATGATAGCTTCATTATAAATCTGAATTTAATTGTGGAGAAATTTATACACTTTCATCTGCATATAATTCACCGCACGGAATAAATCGTACAAATCAGGAACTTTAAGAATAACATAATATATATTATATAAAGCGGATCGGCTTACTTATGATACACTAAATAAGACTATAAAAAATAAAATAGAAAATCTCATATCAAGTTATTCTTTTACCTCTGTAATCCAATCTCTCATATCTGTAATATTAAGCTTGCAAAGCGCTCTCATAGTATTTGTATTGGTGCTATGCTCTTGTTCCAGTCTGTTAGCCATGTTCTATAGCTAAGATGCCAACAGGGATAATGGAGCTACAGGTAAGAAGTCGATATAAATGTTTTAGCTGCATATTCCGGCAATCCTTGCCCCAAGCTGCTGCCAATATCAAAATGCTGTCTCATGCTGGCATATGTGGGGTCGGGCAGGAGACGACGATAGTAAAGCAAAAGAGTCCAATGGAACGAACGCACACAATAATTCTTCATCAACAGCTTAAGGCGGCGGGCAGGCAATAAATTTTGCGCTGTTAATTTGTCACATGATTTTAGTTGGCCAATTACAACTATCAGGCAACAACAGCAGCAGCAGAGGGAGCAGGAGGGGCAGCAGCCGGGGCAGGGGCTGTGGCAGCGGCAGCGACAACAATGGCAGCAACTTGACAGGACTTAAAGCACACACAACACACACCACATACCACACATCACACACATACACAGCAGGAAGCGATGGCATAAAGAATGACCGCAACGTTGTCAGCTTAGCTGACCGGGAGCTAAAGTGAAGAAAAATGCGAACGAGGCAAAAACAAGCAGAGCCCAGACTCAGCTTTGTATATGTATGTGTGTGCCTTGGTATTTATCTAATTGTCACACGCAGCTACACACACAAACGCAAACAAAAATACACACGCACGTTGACTACTTGGTAAATGTTTTAACGCAATTTCTGCATTTCTTGAATCCCAGATAAATGTGTATAGCAAAAATGTGGAAATAATACGGCATTTGTATAAGTCTAATTGCAGCTGTGTGAGTGAGTGAGTGAGTGAGTGTGTGTGTGTGTGTGTGTATGTGTGTGTGTGTGTGTCTGCGTTAGCCATTGATTCTGGTCAGCTTGACATTTTAATAAATCCCTTGACTCCTTCACGCACCCATTTGCCTTGTATGACAAGGATGGCAATACGATAATACAGACGCACTTCCGTTTCCCGTTTGTTATTTGGCTCAAATTTCAAAGAGCGGCTATTTGGCATTGTTGTTGCTATTGTTGTTCTTAGTTATCAGTGGGAATTGCGTTAATGTCCTTCAGTTAGCCAAACATATCATCAATTTCATTTCAGCTTACTCCTCCATCCTGCTCCTTGTACCAATTTGTCAACTTGACCGAGTTCACTTTGTGCGCTCGACTCGTATTTAAATGTATCCTAATTACCTGAATTAATTCTAATTTCGTTACACCTTGGCCTGTGCTGTTACTTAAGCAGATGTTAATGATACTCGTGTGAGGATGTCTGTCAGTCCGTCTGGAGTCTGAAAAGACGGAATTTGAGATTGCAGGAAGAGATACAAATTATATGACCCGCACTTTGGAGCGTGCCAAATCACAAAACATTCATTTTTGAATTCAAGAAACGGTTTTGGTTCGTTACCAAATATCATATATACTTCGTATATACCCTCGAAGTTCTTTGGACTCCTCTGCTGATTAGCACTAAAAACTTATTTGGGTGATTAAACAAGAGTATTACTATTTCCAATAACTTTATTTCAGTAAGTTGGCCTTGGCTTTAAAATGAGACAGGTTTGATTTTAGTGACCACTTCTTAAAATGTAACCTTGTCTACAGGAGGCGTGTCTTAGGTTCGCTCATTGTACGGTCACTGCAGCTGAGCAATAAACCACTTTGAAATTAATAATTGATGGAATAAAATCCTTTGTACTTTTTGAATTGATAATGATAATCCCGCAACACAAGAAGCCGAAAATTGTAACTCAACTCTTTGAACATTAACAAAATACATCTATAACGCTTAAAATGCTTGAGCTAAAGTTTGAAAATTAATTAGTTAAGTTGCTGCAGATGACGCTCTTGACCATGATGATAAACTCGTCATGGCACAGCGAAAAACAAACTCTCTATATTGCAGTGGTTTAGCATTATTTATTACCACACGCAGATATACAAATTCTAGGGTATAGTTTAAATTGAACTTATTTGGTCTGGGAACGTGTACTATGCAGACAATCACGCCTAACTATATTACTTCCTGTTGCTGGTATTTGTTCTGAGAAGAAAATCTATGCTCTTCACAGCTATACAGCTAAAGTCTCAAAATTAAAAATATGAGGCCAATCAAAAGTTAAGACAGAATTGAAAAGAGAGCTGCAACTCGCCTTCAGTGCCACCAACAAATCAAAAACAACCGATGGCCTCAGTCAAAGTGACTTTATTGCAATACACAAGAAGAGAGCATAATGAGAGGGCGCTAAATTGCATGCTCTTTACACATTCTGTAGAATCCCTGAAGAATGTTTCATCACCATTGGCAAATGAGTTGCAGAGATCTCCCTGCTCTCATTTGTAGTCGTAGTTTTACTTAATATTTAGCAGCCTTGTGAGCTGTTAAGCTGAGACAAACGCACTTTCCATTTGACCGTTGACAGAAGAGGATCACAGTTTTCGTTCAATACATGGTGCGTGACATAATAAACGAAAATGAGCTAAAATAAAAATGAGACGAGTTTTTCACTGATAAATTTTAAAATAAGTTTAATATAGTGCAATTTGTGACTAAAATCAATTGGATATAATACTAAGTAAAAATAATAAATAAAGATAGGAATTCTTCTAAATATTATACACACCCTGTAGTTATAAAAAAAAAGGTTTTAATCAATATATATGTATCTATGAACTTTATGGAGCCTGTTATTCTGCCTATCACGTGCATTTTAACTAAATCGTTATAAATATAAAAAGTTAATATTAATATGATAATACAAAATAAATATGATAAAAAAAATCGCAAAAATAAAAATACCATAACAATGTGGGTGGGCTTAAATTTTTCGGACTGATAGAAGTAGCAAATTAGAAAATATTGTAACTTCATGGTTTAAGGAATACGACTGCCAAAATTAGCGGAAGGAAAACCACAAGCCATACTATCAGACATAAAAACCAGGCACCGTAACGATTATAATTTTCATATAAAAAATTGAGAAATAAGACCTATTTTTTATTTATTTAAAAAGAAATATTTTTAAATATTAAAATTAATTTATATGAAACAAGCGATAAGCATTTAAATCTAAATATATATAGTAATATCATATATCATATATAACGACGAATTTGTTATAAATATACTATATTATTATATATATATATATATATATATATATATATATATATATATATATATATATATATATATATATATATATATATATAATAATATTGAAAGGAATATTAAGTTGATTTAAGCTAGAGTCAAAATGTTCAATATTCTAGTTTTAAAATTAGGTTTATATCAATAAGATTTTTGCACCTTTAAATGTTTATCGATCCCATAATAATCTTTTACATTTAAAGGTGCAAAAATCTTATTGATATAAACCTGATTTTAAAACTAGAATATTGAACATTTTGACTCTAGCTTAAATCAACTTAATATTCCTTTCAATATTATATGACCTATATTAATATTTTAATTTGAAAAACACCGAATTTATAAATGTTAGAATTATTTTATAAATGTAGCCATGATTCGATAAATGTAATGAAATAGATAAATATAATCTCTGACCTATAAGACTGATTTTAAAGGAAGAATATTTAACATTTTGGATCTGGCTTTAATCAATTTCATATTTAATTCAATGGCCAATCTCATATATTAAACCTTATGCTAAAACCGATTTAATTGCAGCAAAAGCAGCAGCAGCAGTCAGAAACTCAAATATTTATTGGCTGCATTGGCTATTTACCTAGGCGAGACTCATCGTGCCAGCCGCAAGCATTGCAGGCCAAAATGTAATTAGTTTTTGGCATAAAGTGTGTCTCTATGTACATATATAAACATATAAATAAATATATATATACAAATATATCTGGTATATATTAATTTATAATTATTTTCGTATGCCATGTGTGAACCACTTGATGGCGCATCTGAAACAATTTTATGAAATATTTAATTTAATTATTAGAAATTCGCAGATGCCGCCGAAAATCAGTTAAGCGCATTACCAATTTCGTTCCGATATTGGATGCGGTGACAATGTTTAGACCTGCACCTGGACCTAGACCCGGGCCGTAACCGTGGAGCAGGCCAAACTAATTACGCGGTGCGGCAAATCAAAATTTCGAACGCTCCAAAATATTTATGATCTGCGCCAATAATGGCGCTAAGCCGATGTGCAAATGTTGGCGTTGCGGTTGCCTGCGGAGCAACGCGAGGGCGGTGCAATAGCCGCTTATCTAAATGCGGAGCCCTAACTCAGGAATCGAAGCCATGTTTCCAATTAGGCTTAAGCATTCATGACTGCAATTCCACATTTCTCGCACACATTTCTCTACGCGAATGTATTAATTGTGCACTTTAAGGCATGCAATCATGTTGAATCCTTACTTACATTATTTGGGAAGGGCTCTAGTACATTATACTACAGTCGAGTTGCGATAATTTAAATTGAAAGCCGCTAAATCGAAAGTCTCAGCTATTCATAAAAGTTGCTGTCGCAAAAAAAAACAAAGCACATTGATTCCTAAAAATTGCGTACATTTTGGATTCCTCGTGAATTCGTAATATATTTTTATATCCTATTTATTGAAATTTTATTACGAAACTTCTTAATGTTCGAAATTTGTTGTCACTTAAACTATCGTTAGGTTTTTTAGATATTTGTGCCTTCTTTATGTCTTTATATGCATATACTGAATTCTGTGGTTTTTGGTTTAGTTTGACGATTTCTGTCCAAATGTTAAGGCGATTTATAAAATTGTCAAATAAATGTATTTATAAGATCTATATGGCGATCTAAAAATATGTCATATATATGTATGTACTTAATTGCACAAATTTAATGTCACCCCTTGATAATGAAGCAAAAACATTTATAATGACAAAGCATTTTAACACATTAATTCAATTTAATTTTTATTGATTTATTTAATTATTATTTTAATTTAATTGATTTATTTAGTTATTATGAATGAATTTTAATTGATTTTAATTAATGTGTGATTTAGTTATTCTAAAATGTTTGCCATCTCAATTCCTGCATTAACACACGTTCATGGCTTAAGTCGACATGGCGGTTGCTTTATCAAGTATATTCATTGACAAATATTTCAATATTTTACCAACGCGTATATTTGATATTAATAAACATCGGGAAGGACATTACTAAATAATAAATACTAAAAAAATGTGTATTCAATTTTTGTGTCTCTAATTATAATTTTATAAAAAAAAAAATAATAATAATAAACACTAAAAAAATTGTTTTTTGTATTTAACAAAATTAAATCATAACAAGTAAGAAAGCTCTAGTCGAGACTGCTCGACTACGAGATACCCTGAGCCCTTCCAGGAACTGATATTTCGGTTTCAGTAATTCTTCGCTTTTCTGCTTATTCAAGAAACAAAAAATGCACAAACACATACACACATACGCACACACGTATAAATAGGCATGGGCTGTAGTGTGGACAGACTATGGGAAATTAACTGTTTGATAACTTTTTTTGTAGACGAACAATCTTCATACAACTTTCAGACAGTGATAACAACATTAAAATGTGTATATGTGCCAATACACAAGTCTCTAGTATTTAAAATACGCTTTCTACAAACTTGTAGGAAAGGGGGTGTTTTGGGGGCTGGGGGTGAAATATAAAAATAATCGAAATTACATAAAATACATATAAATCTATAAATCTAAAATTTGAAGCCTCTAGCTCTAAAAATGTGGGAGATATAATTTTATAACTGATTTTCGATAAGGGTTTTATCGATAACAAAAAAATGGGACCAGTTATCGATTTTTGAAAATAAACTTGATCTGCGCGTGCAATACACGGACCTATAGTTTGAAATTTCTTACTTACTTAAATCGCCGCCCTGATTAAAAAAATATATATATACTTTATGGGGTCTGCCACGCCTCCTTCTGCCTGTTACATACTTTTAACAAAACCATTATAACCTGATTCCCATTTTCAATGGGTTCAGGGAATAAAAATTAAAAAAGGTTTTTTGAAGATTTAACCTATTTATCGGACGGTCGGACGGAGGAAAATACGGGCGTATATGGCCCATGACTTCTGATCACGATATATATAGTTTGTTGTGTCAGCCATGCCTCCTTCCGTATGTCAAATACATATATTTTCAAAATGCAAATATAATCGGAAATGTCACCTTAAATGGATTCAGGGTATAGCAATGCAAATACATATATATATATGCACAAACATACATATGTACCTATATGATATTCAAGTCTATATATGTATAGACTATGTACTCTATATAGACACTCATTTCACCTGTCCATGCCAGAGCACACATACTACACCGAGCTTAGTTAATGCGCATTTGTACTTGCATAGTTTGTAGATAGTTGGACAAATTGCTCCCGCCGGCTGACAAGCAGCTATTTAACAAGCAAACTCCAATTGGCCCGAAGGGCGAAAGGGGGCGCAGGAGCAGGAGCAGGAGCAGGAGCCGGAGCGTGCAACTGGCTGATTATGGAAGTGAAGTGCCATTAAATTGCACATATCCATCATGGCAGCCGGCAGACAGATCGAGACGCGACGTGGGTGCCACGGGCGAGTCACAAGGTTAAACGCCCATTAAATTTAGCTAGGATATGCACACACACACACACACACACTCACACACACACATAAGATCTGGCGTCGTCACCGAGGGTCAGGTGATTACACTTGGGCTGATCCTGGGTTGCGGTCACGCCAGCCAAGAGTCGCGCGTCGTATCCCCACTGAGCCATAAATATTGGTAACACAATCTAAACACTGAGCCCCAACTGGCAACTGGCCCAGAGAAGTGTGAAAAGTCACACAATGAGCTGGCCAACACACAAACACACATACACACGCTCATACACAAAAGCATATTCGACCAATCGCATCGCTTCGTCCTTTTAAATCGCTACGAAATTGGTTTTCAATTTTTAAACGCCTCATGCCATGGCCAGCCTAGGCTGCCATCTGGCGACATTCGGTAGGTGCCCAAGAGCTAGCCTGCCCACCACCCACCCACAACAACCACCCCGACCCGCTCCCAATCGATGTGTGTGCGTGTTTTGTCGCTCTTATGTTTTATACATGATTTTTCCATGGCTGCGACTTTTTGTTTTTCTGCCCGGATTTGCGAAGTAGTTTGCCCCGGTCAGTGGCCGAGCCATAGGGGTCGGCCTGGCCAGGCTCTGGTGCCAGCCCATAATTCAAGTCAGGCGTTAATCTGTGACACCCAACGCAGCAGTCGAGAAGACAAATCCAGGTGTGCGTGTGTGTGAGTGTGTGTGTGCTACTCCTTGGTGTGCCGTTTGTTGCCTGGTTGACAAATAGCGCATAACTGCAAAAGGGGTTAATTACTCAAAAGGTCGATTTGTGTGCCCCGTTTAAGTTGATGTTTATGTTTATGTTTAGTTATGCACTCCAATATCCTTGGCAACATGAGCTCAGCCACACTCCAGCAACATGCTGCGGCAACATTGAGCAGCCCAGTTGTGGCGCCCTCTAGCGAAAATGGCGCACAACAGCAGCCGCACATTAACTGCCGTTATTCAAACGAAGCAGTGCAACACCAAAATCTACAGTTAAAACAACATTTTTTTTAGTTTTTTCAAGTTTTTTTTATTCATTTTTTTGTTTTAGTTTTTTTCTACTCAATTACTTTTAACATTTTTTTTTTATTTTAAAAAAATTTTATATTTTTTTTGTTACGTTAGTTATGAATTTTTTTCGTTTTTTTCTGCTTTATGCTTTACAATTAATTATTCATATAATAATAGTAAATATTAATCTTTATGGTTTAAACTATCACGTTTTTCACAATAATCGTTTTTGTTTTCTTTTTTTTGTTTTTTCTCGTATTTCTTCATTTAAGTAGCTTACAAAATTAATTATTAATTTTTTTTTCTTTTTTTTTTGTTTGTTTTGCGTTTTACTCGGACTTTGCATCCAGTCGTAATTCGTATAGATTAATTGTATTATGAATAATATTTTATATATATATAAAAAAAGTTGAAACTTAAAGGGATACGACACGAAATATGTCAAAAATCTGTGTGTTTCCATTTATGTTAGTAATTATAAAATGAAATATAATCAAAACTCAACAGATTTGCGCACTTCAGTGTGGAAAGAATTTAAACAGTTTTGGACCGCAAACTAATATACAATTACGAGGTATACAACAGCCGAATTCATTCTGGTTGAAAATGTCATTAAAAGTGTGGTCAATATCGATACATATATATATAAATCTATATACATATATATATATATATATATATATATATATATATATATATAATCTATATACATATATATATATATATATATATATATATATATAAATCTATATACATATATATATATATATATTGTTAAGCTCATGGGAAAGCTGAAAGTTTGTGTGAGTGTTTTACAATTAGGGAGTGACAATTTAAAAGCAGAAAATATATTTACAAATAATTAAATGTTAAAAAGATACAATTATTATATAGTATGTGTGTGTATGTATGTAATGACAATTGTTTGCACTTTTTTTATTTGGTTGCTTATTGTTAGATGAGCGAAGCAAGAACCAAGGAGCTAATGGATTGGGATTAGTTCATGGTTTTATTTTGTAGGACTTTTTATTATATGTATTATGTTGTGTATATAAATATATCTATATAGCTGATTTCGCAGTTTTGCAAACTGTGTGCATCAAGCAAAACTTCACCGTTAACTTTTACTTATATATTTTCAAATTGTAGTTACGCTTTAGAGTCATATGTATATCGTATATAGGTAATTATCAATAGTAAGCTTACGTTTGATTTCTCACATATCTTTAAACCTAATTTTAATAGCTATGCAAAACACATTTCGTTTTTATTGGGGTTTTCTTTATAGTTTCTTCTGTTCTTTCCTTTTCCTATGCACTGAATTTGCCATTTTTTAAGTTTTTAACTTTTTTCTTATTTTTCATTCAGATATTTTTGTATTTCAAATAAATGTAACAAGTGCAAAATAACTTAAAAGTAGAAGAGGGTTTGAAAAAAACTTTTAAATGCTTGGCGGGTCGAAAAAAATATATGTATATTGATTCGATTAGCCAGTGGTTGGCTCTCTATGAACTGGGAGGTCGATGGAAGTGATGGGTGTTGGGGGTGTGGTCAGTGCAATGCTCAGTAGAAAGAAAAATCCAAATCGATCTGGAATTTTTTTTTTTTTTCCTTTAGATATTTGTTTTCATTTTCGATACATTTTAAATGCCTAAATTACTAAAATTCGCTGGCAGTGGCGCCCCGCATGCCTCGATAGGTAAGTTTTAGGATAACAAACGTCTGCATCTTAAACATTAACATTACATTTGCTCCTGGGCCACACAAGAGATATATATGTATATATATGTGTGTGTGGTATATATACTCAATATATATTTATACATATATATATATACACACATGGATGCATATGTATAGTGGTGATATATAAATATATTTATATAACTTTGAATGTACTTTTGCGCATATTTAATGTACAAAATTGATTTGCTTTAAGATCATTTGGTTTCTGTATATTAATTTCGTTTACATTTGTCGTTTTTTCTTTTGTTTTTTGGTAATTATATTAGGGTTATTATTTATCGTTATATCTTGACCATTATCTTTATATCGTATATATAGTACAACAGTTCATGGCAATGCGTTCAAATGTCAACGCTGCTTCTGTAGGAAATTTGTTTGTAGCGTACAAAATATATAAATATCTAACTGTCTATATTCAAATATATGAGCAACAAACAATGAAAAGCGATGAAAATGTAAAATTATAAATTTAGTTCATAGCTGGTTGGCACTGGGCACAGAGCACAGAGCACAGGCTGCCTGTGTGTGTGAATATGTATATGTGTTTGTGTGTTTGTATATATGTATGCATGTGCTAACAACAAACATTGAGCATTTCATAAGCATTCGTTTCAGTTAGACGTGGAGAAAAAGGTGGAAAAAATAAACAATAGAAACAGTTAATCGTAACTACTAAACCAACTCTAAGCAATTGCAATAAACAAAGTTCAAATTTAACTTAATTAGTCTAACGCTAACGGATGTTCCCATATAACGCTTCACTCGAATACTACTAAAAAAAATATATATATATATGAAATATTTGAATAAACAAAGGAGAATTGGAGAATAGTCGGATGAAACCCTCCAACTTGTAGCTCCAAGCTAATCGTAAGTCATAATTAATCTTAATCCATGTTTCGCGGCGTAATTACAAATTACTTCTTTGACGATGACGTGGTGGAAGATGACGTTCCAGCTGCTACTGCTGCTGCTGCCACTGATGCTGCGGTCGAGGTGGTTGCTACCACCGGACCAGTTGAATTACTAGCGCGTGCTGCATTTAGCTGTGCTCCAATCTGAGCAGCTGCCTGCGGCTTTGACTTGTGCTGTTGTTGCTGCTGCTGCTGCCCTTGGCGCTGTTTGTGTGGCGCCAGGCCAGAATTGCTGCCGCCACGGCGCAGCTCGTGCTGTGATCCCTGCTGATAATTGCGATTCACCACCTGTGGCTTATTGCCCAAGGATCCGCTGCGCACGCGCACAGTGCTGCTGCCAAAGGAGCCAGTGCGGCGACGATTTTGTTGTTGCCCATAGCCATGCTGATGCTGATAATGATGCAGTTGGTGCTGTTGCTGTTGTTGTTGCTGTTGTTGCTGTTGCTGCTGCTGCAACAGGCGACCCACATAGTCGCTGCGATTGGTGATGGTGGTGTTCAGACGTCTGCCACCAGCCGTAATCACAGCTGTGCCATCGCTCTCCGACACGCTGCGTAGCCTATTGAGCTGACGTCCCGGGGTCAAGCTGCCCACACCCTGTAACATTTCATTGATCTCTGGTTCCACAACGCGGAAGTCTTCGATATTCTTGAAGCTCTTCAGATATTCAGCCAACTTCGGCTGCACCTCCAATTTCTCGCCGTTTTTGTAGTACTTGAGGAAAGCCCAGAACTTCTCCAGACCGTACAGTTGACCTATTAAGACAATCAGAACATTAGCACAAACTTATATATATATATTTAACTAATATTTTATATTTTATTACCTGTTTCATAATCGGCAATGGTCTCGTCCTGGAAGTCCTGATAAACATTCGGGCGGAATTTCTTTTCCAAGCCGTACGAGAAGAAACGGAACAGACACTCCAGCCCGTAACGGAAGCCATTGCGGGCATCCTCTAGCGCCAGCGTTCGGAACTCATTGTACATGCTCTTGTTGAAGTTTTCGCGCAGAAAGAAGGACCAGAACCGATAGAGGGTGTTCATCTCCTGAGATTGACCATAGCCCAGACGGCGACGTTCCTTCAGGCAGCGCGAATGATACTTGTGATAGGCCTGCTGAGTGAAGTTGTTCTCCTTGAGCAACGCATGCGATGGATGCTGGAAAACGGGCAAGGATTGCGGCACCGATGATCCAAAGGAACCGTACGACGACGTGGTGGGCGATGTACCCGCCGACGAGCCCATCGAAGTGGTGCGGGGCCTATGCTCCACAGTGTCCAGCAGCCAACCGACGTGGGCTTCCACTGGCGGATTGGCGGTGTGACGCAATTTGCGTTTCCTTGGAGTGCGGGGATCGATTGAGTGGGAATTGGGCGCGGCATAGAAGCGCGCACGTCGAGACTTCAGTGTGGAGTTCAGCGTCGAATTGAGTGTGGCATCGGCATCCACCAGGGTGCCGTCGGCATCTTCCTGCTCATCTACATAGCTCGGAGGTGGTGGCGGCGGTTGATGCGCCAACTGATTTGTGGCTCTCTTATTGGCCGCCAGCTTCTCAAAATCAGCCTGAGAGATGACGTTCACGGTGCGATAGTCGGTGTTGGGCACGACATTGGTGGTGGTCCACAAGTCCTCCTCGTAGTTGACCAGCCCGTCGTTGATTATGTTCTCCAGATCCTGAGTTATTTTCGTGCGTGAGGTGTAGTCGGCGGTGCGATCGTAGCCATCGTGTTTGGGCGGACGGCCAACCTGGGCAACAATCAGCAGCTTGTTGATGTCACGGTCAGCAAATTCGTAGTCGGATTCGTCGTCGTCGGAGAAGTTTTCGGTAAAGTTGTTGATGCGTCCGGTGGCGGGTATGGGGTCCATTAGCTCCTCGTCAAATTGAAAGTCTAGTTCTTCCTTTTCGGCATGGCACTGAGCGGATGGCGCAGCAGCAGCTGTTTTGGAGGAGGATTGGGAGTTGGTCGTGTAAGCAGCGTTGCCAGAAGATGATTTTTTATTGTTTGTTGTGGTAGTGGTGGAAGTGGTTGTGGTGGTGGTGGTGGCGGTGGTAGTGGCGGTGGCATTGGTGGTAACAGAGGCAGCGATGGCTGATGAGGCGTTGGATGTGGCGTTTGATGCAGACGATAACTTGGACGAGGACGTGGACGTGGTGGACATGGACGTGGTCGAGGTGGCGTTTGCAGTGACGGTGTGGCTGTTGTTGTTGTTGTTGTTCTTGTTGGGCTTTACATTTTTGACATTGTTATTGTTATTGTTGAGCGTTTGTGAAAGCGTTTGCTGTTGTGTTGACGTGTTGTTGTTGTTGTTGATAGATTTAGTAGCGTTTTCTTTTAAAGCATTTGTTTTGGAGCGTCTCTTTACCTCTTTCCACATGCCCTCAGGCTCCGCCACCAAAGCAGCTACTACCCCATCACCTTCGCCAGCTCCAGCCGCCTTCGCTGCTGTTCGCTTCTCTGGCGTTGAGCTACTCTTTGGCTTGACACTCTCGGCCAGCCCGCTCAGATGATCGGCCAGCTCAGCGGCAGCCCCAGCCCCAACCCCAGCCTTTTGACCCACGACGCCCTCTACACGCTGGGTGAGTGCACTGATGGCATTCACCGAGTTCACGCCCGCCATTGCTGGTCGCTGCTTCTCCAGCAGCATCTTGGGCACCAGATTCTGCGCATTTCGTGGCACCGGCGGCGGCGGTATGTTGCTCAAAGGTTTCGTGGCCATTGCTACGGCTGCGGCCATTATGACTGGCGGCGGCGATTCTGGCAAAGATGCCTCAGGTTGCTGCACAGTCTCTTTGACCGCCGGTTCAGTCTGATTTTCTGCTTTTTCTGTCTTCTTCTCCACTTGCTCATCCACAGCAACGGTTTCCGGCTGCTGCTGCTGCAACTGAGATTGCAACTGAGGTTGCAACTGCGACTTTTCAGCTTCATCAATAATATCGCTAATTGGCCAAATGGTGGGCGTTGTCTTTGTGCGGACCTTGTAGCCCTCGAAAAGTTCCAGCTTGTCCGAGTCCTTGATGGCAGTGACAATCAAAGCCACATCCGTAGTGAGTGCCAAGACGCGATGGAACGAGGCGATCAGAGTGACCGGTATATAACCCTCTGGGTCCATTTTGCGGCGCAAAAAGAAGTCGCCGGTGAGATTATCGGCGCTAAAATAGTATTCACTGTGGGCAAGGCCAAGAAAACAGGTTAAAAAAAACTAACATCAAATGATATTCAATTACTCAATATTGTTTAAATTATATCAAACATGACTGCTCTTATAAGTAAAAACTATTTATACTAATAAACTATAATTATTATTGAAAAAAGTAAGAAATAAGAATTATTTTTTGGGCTATTTAAAAAACTTTTTTTCAATTATGAAAATAAATGTATATGATAAACATAAAAAAATATATATACATACATACACATGGATATATTTACATACATATTCTATTTATATCAACTGAATGTATTATTATAAAAAAAGGAAATAAAAATTTAATTGAAATATCTATTGACAAAAAGGAACTAGATTCTATATAGACCTATATGTATGACGTACGCATTATATATATATATATATATATATATATATATATATATATATATATATATATATATATATATATATGTATATATAGGTTTATATATGAACTAGTTCCTTTGGTTTAAAATATATTTAAATTCAATTTTTATTTTCATTTTTTATAATTTTAATTAAGTCATATAAACTAATTTTTATAATTAAAACTAAATAAATAATTAATAATAATAATTAATAGTAAATTCGCAACTTTTGTGGTCCCTTCTTATTAGAAATTAGATTCTTTCATTTTCTCTCTTTAACTTTTTGAACAACACCCTTAAATACAATTTAGAATATATCACAGAAAATACTTACACTTGCTTCTTGATGGCCTCCTTGACGCTAGTGGCGTCCATTTCAATGTAGGCAGCCGGCACGTTGCCGAAATAGTGTGTGCCCATGAGGACATAGGATTGCGAGGAATCTGCTCCGGCTGCATCCGCCGGCAGATAGTTGGCATACTCGCCAGAAGCTAGCAGATGGCGTGGTATGCGATTAGTTGGACGACCTGGTCCCGGTCTTGAGAATCCACCGCGCCCTTGCCGCCCGCCCCGATACGGCGTCCGGAATCGGCGTGGGCCGCGCAACCCGCCAGCCCCTGGCGCTGACGCACCACCGACTGTCCCCTCGGCTCCTGCGCCGGAGCGCTGCTCATCGTAGACAATGGCACTGGGGCCGCTGCTACGCCAGGAATCCACGCGCTCGGTCGCAGCAGACGTGCGTGCGTTGTACGCATAGCGGCCACCATGTGGCCGCGATTCGACTGCGCCGCCTCCTGAGTGGCCCTCGGAGCCTCGGGCTCCCGCTGGGCCGGCGCGCTCATTGTAGCTGCGCGGCGGACGTCGCTGCTCGTAGGTATCATCGCTGAACCGGCGACTGGGCCGCCCGCCAATTGGCTTGGGGCGGCTAGACTTTGCCAGATCGATTTGCAGCGGACGCCACTTGTGCTTGGGTATTTTTTTATTGATGGCAGCGCCGGCAAGGGCGCCAGTAGCTGGGACAGCTGTGCTGCCAGCGGGTTGCTCGGCCTCTCGCTGGTTCTTGGCATCGTGACTCGTGCTGACTGTGGCGTTCTGTGCTTGGCTGCTGCTGCTGCTAGTGCCTACTGCGGCTGCGTTTGGCTCGACGCTGCTGTCGCTGCTTGTGGCAACTGCTGCTGCTGTGGTCACTGAAGCTGCGGGTTGATTGGCTGAGGTGGCTACTACACCTGCTGCTGTTGCTTTAAGCACGGGCTGTTTCTTTGCTGAACTACGTTTGGGCTCGTTAACGGTGGCTTTGCCACTGCCGGAAACTCCGCCGATTAGCGTAGGCCACTCACCAACGTTGCTAAAGTCGCTGGCCTAAAAGCGAGAGAAATTATATAGAACAAAATGGGCAAAGATTGGAGTTGGCTTAAATCTTTTACCTTATGATTGACCTTCTTTTTGTCCTTTACCACTGAACTGACGAGCGCATCCGCAATAGAGGCGTCAACTGTATAATAGAAAAGAATTGTTAATATAAGCATATATTTTCAATCAGGCCAATCACAACATCATATGTCCGACGCAGTTGCGCCGAGAGGCAAAACAAAGAGAGCGCGAGAGAAAGAGAGAGCGAAAGAATGTTCACTCACCATTCGTTGAAACGGCTTCGTTTGTTGTTGTTGCTGCTACTGCGACAACTGCTGCTGGTATTGCTTCAGTTGCTGTTGTTGATGTTGCAGTTATTGTCGTGGTTTTTATTGCCGTTTGTTGCACTTGTTTCAGTTGTTGTTGTTGCGGTTGTTGCTGCTGCTGTTGCTGTGTCTTTTTGTTGCTAGTATTATTATTGTTGCTGTTGCTGCTGCTGCTGTTGCTGCTGTTGCCAGTCTGTTTCGATTGCTGTTGCGCCTTTGGCTGCAAGACGCGTTTATCTAATGGCGAGCTACCAGCTTTCGGGCTGCCCACTTGTTTGGTTGATATCTGCATGAAAGAATTTATAGAATAAAAATATAAGTTTTGTTTGTTGGTTATTGTCAATGAAAAGTGCTCAACATTTTTATGATTCTAAAAAAATCAATTCAACTGTGCTACATTTTTACTTTATTTCATTTTATTTTTCATCTCCCAACTTCAAACCATAACCTCGAGCGTAATGTCAAACGCAACACGCAAAAACAACCCGACTTGGGGAGTGTCCCTAACCCAGATATGGTTCATGGCACCCAGGCAACATACATACATATATGTATATACTTTTATTATATGTGTGTTTATAATGTGCAAAACAAAATTACCTAAAGATATTCACAAATGCTTGAAGTTTGCCTTTAATCTACAGGCAAAACACGTTATAATTTAATTTGCCCGCATGCAACACTTTTTTTTATATCTTATCTCACACAATTGTTTGTTTTGCTCTTCAGCGAAATGTTCAAATTGATTTATTTGCTCGCTGTTCTCACTCACACAAATTGTTTAAGCAAATGGCTGCGTATTTTTATTTTGATTAGTTAAGGTGAAACACTTTTTCAGAAAAAACGCGTCCGTTCTCTTTAGCTGCTGGTTGAATTCTGTGCGGTGCCAGCGAAGCAAAGCCAATGACAACAACTCGGAACGCGCTGCTTGCGTCGCTGCTAGCGTACGCTGTGCACGCGGTGACTACGTGAGCAAAGGCGAACACACAGCGAAGATGGCAGCAACAGCAATAACAACGCTCACAATGGACAAAGAGGGCCAGGCAAAAAGCAACAACAACGACAACTGGTTTCACAAAGCAATAAAGAAGGCGGATTCAAAATAAAAACAAAAAACAGCCGATGCGCCGGTTATTTTGTGCGTGAGAGAGCGAGAAAGAGAGCACACAGCACACAATTGAGAGAGAGGTTCGGTTTGCCGGGGGCCAAGGCAATGAGAGACAGCGCATAATACTGAGCACCCTGTATACTAGACGCATACAGGTTTTGTTTTTATTTTTATTTTTTATCTGTATGCATTGCGAGCGTTCCAATTTTAGTTTGTTTTCAAAATTGTGCATTTTGTTTTTGCAACGAATTGACTTATAAATAAAAGCAACAACAATTAACAAGTGGGCAGAGCAGAGAGCAAAGCAACAACAACAGTTGTCAATAAGCATAAACATTTGCTGTCTCGCTCGCATCAGCTTGTAACTGTAAACTGAAAAACAGCAAAACAAACAACATGTGATTTTCGGCACGTAGGCCACAGACGCAGCAACTGCGGGTGGTGGAAAAACTTGCTATGCAAGAGACCGAGGTTAAGAAGTGAACAAAAGAGAGAGAAAACGCAGAGGGAGAGATATAGAGAGAGACAGCGAGAGAAAGTGCCCAATGAATTGCGCGTGGTTTATTTTCATGCAAATAAATTGTATACTATAATGCATTTAATAAAAAACTGTTCTGCTCTATATGTATGTACATATATATGAACAAAATATGAATTAAAATATTTTTTTTGTAGTGTCTGTGCTTAAGATTTACAATCTACAAACGCGACTCACAGCACGTACTCAAATTTTAAGAACATCATCTACAGGAAAAACATACATTCATACATATGTATATAAAAATAATCAATTGAAACAACAATGGACTTTTCCATGACTCAGCCCCAAATGCAGGACACGGCATTAGTCATTCTTGGCATCGTTTCACACTACGTAATTTTCCACTCAAACATTTTCCCAAGCCCATGTGCTATCAGCGTGATCTTTAAATAAAACCATTCAATTTATACATTTACTATACGCAAATAAATATACATACTTATATACTCATTGCTCTAATCACTTTCAAGACATTTGAACCCCCCGGGCACTGACGTATTTGCCATAGAATAATAAAATGTCTAAAAATAAAAATCAATTACACTTAGATTACATTTTGAAGTGTACGTAGTTCTTTCTCATAATTCAAGGTCCATTATTGATTAGAAGAGCTTTTTCATAGAACAATTTGTATTGAGAAAAATCATATGTAGATTATTAATCATCATTATCACGTATCCCCAAATGTAAACAAAACCTTGAAGATATTTGCAAACTCAAACTTGCCTCTCGCTCCAAGTCACAATAATACGCAGTAAAGTTGCCAATACATATAACACTTTGGACGTGGCTAAAACGCAGTTGTATTTGTAGAGTATATATTTCAATATATCTATATGTATGGTTCCACAACGAACGATCGCTGAAAGACAACTGAGTCGATTCTAACACAATATAACTTTAAATATAATTCCAAGCAACAGCGCAGTCGGCTGAGAAAATAACAACAAAACAAACGTGCAAAAAGACCCACATTCTAGACGAGTTTCCACTTTACATCTGCCGTCCCTCAACACCCAATGGGGTTCAATTCTTTCTACGTTTCAGCAAATTGAAATAAATATGGCGAAAATGCCGGCCGCAATTGGCATTATGTAAAGATAATTGTAAAAGCCAACTAAGATTCCAGCAGGCCAACGTGCTTCAAGTCAAATCAGCGGAGGGTAATTGGAAGGTGGGCCTAAGCAGGTTTCCAACCGATTCGCATGCTCGCCAAAGCGCAGACAACTCAAGGGGAACCATAACCAAGCAGTCTTATCACTTAATAGTGCCTCTATCTATAAAGCATATATAGAATAAATAAATAAAAAGGTCAGCACTCGAACGAAAACAAATTTATGGCCATTTTTTTAATGTTCATTTTACTGTTTTCTATTTTAAGCGTTCTCGATTTGTGTACCCCTTTCCGAACCTAAGGAGCATATTAGTTTTGCTGTTTTAAATGAGGAACTTATGATCGTTGGTATCCTCGACTTATAGTTATAAGATACGACTACTAGGAGCGTGGAAAATCGTTTAATACTCTATCAACAGAAGTAACAGCTCTTAGTAACTTGAAATGTGACAACCGAAAATGAAACATATTTAGTGAATATACATATGAAATCTCATTGATGGCTTGGTAAATCGAAAATAAACAGCAATTTTCAAAGTTTTAGAGACTTAGTGCATAAATTGAACAGTTACGTTACTATAGACTCCTGGGAATTGGCTTAAAATTACCGACTGGGGGCGTGGAAAATCGTCTACAGTTATACTGCCCAAAACTCTTAAAACTTAACTAATTCAACTCTCATTCTCCTTTCAAGTTAAGTTACGACTACTCTTAAGATATACCAGAAATAAAAAGATTTAGCTGCTACTGGTCCGCGAACGAGTATTATGCAGTCGGTTTCGCCAAGCCGCAATATTCTTCGTTGTTTTTTATTTTTTATTGGATTTTACGCAATTAGAAAATTGATAACAACAAGTTAACGAACTGGAGCCAGTGCACAAGGCAACGACAAATGACGGCCCCCAACGGACCGACCATAACAGGCAATTCTAGAAACATGTTGGGATGCAGATAATAGTTTCTGACTGACCGTATCGACTGTATATAAGAATTATATAGACCTGCGGTAAACAAAAATAGTAGTAGTAATAGTAGTGTTGGACAAAAAAAACTTATTGATAAAGTCAATATTTTGAAAACAATTTGCAACGAATATTAAGAATAATATATATCGTTACTAATTTAGATATCGAGATTAATATTATTATTAAGTCTCTACATTTGTTATCCAACTGTATATATTAGCTATACCAATTAATTTTTTAAATTAAAATATTTCTTTGGAATGCTTTACAAATTGTGTGTTTAGAAGATTGTGCTATATATTAGCTTATAGCTTGGATATCCTGAATAAGTATTTATTATACCCTGAGCCCATTGAAAATGTGAATTCAGTGTATAATGTTTTTGTGAAAATGTAAATTATATATATTCTTGATCTGGATGACGAGCTGAGTTGATCTAGCCATGTCCGTCTGTCCAAAGATCTCCTAAACTACAAGTGCTAGAGACTTGAAATTTTTCATGTATACTCGTGTATACCATACGCAGTACGCGTTTATCATATTTTTTCGATAACTCATTCCATGTTTTTTTATCGATATTAATCGAAAATCTAAATTTGTTTTTTAAGCCTAATTTGAATACTGATAGACCTAGAGATTTCAGATTTACTCTGTAGATATATGTGACAAAAACAAAGATGTAATTTGCAGATTTTGGAAGCCACGCCCCCTTCGCCCCAAATTTGAAAAAAACGTATATTAAGTACTAGAAACTTGTGCTTTGAAATATACGCACATTTGAATGTTATTATCACGTTTGATGAAGTTAGTCCCACTACAAAAAGATTTATTCAACAAATAAATTCTCATAATATGGCCCACACGGCAGCCCAAGTGCAGTAACTAGTAACTACGCAGTTAGCAGAGCGCGTGCTTATGCGTTCGTATGGATGCATGCGTATGGGTGTAGAATGATTGGAATATCAGTACTTTGCAGGGTTCAGGGCATCTCCTAGTCGAGCAGTCTCGACTAGAGCCCTCTTACTTGTTGTATATGTGTATGTTTTGTATAAGTGTAGAATGATTGGATTATCAGTACTTTGCAGGGTTCAGGGTATCTCCTAGTCGAGCAGTCTCGACTAGAGCCCTCTTACTTGTTTTTTTAATATATTGAAGGGCTTTATTTCGACTTCTTGAACTCTTTGGCTACAGTCGAAATTTGTAGGATTTGTAACTTATAAGAAACTTTTTTGAAGAATAATCAATAATTAATAATGAATACTACTTATTCCATTTAATATCACTACTATCCAATTTTTAAGCAAATTATATAGACCGTACAGATACCAAGTAATACATTTAAATAGATATATTTTTGAAAATCTTTTATTGAACAATGAAAACAGAATCAAAGTATGACACAACTTTACTAATAGAATAAGAAAGATAAGCCTAAATGGAGCCATGATATACCTGTCGTTAAGGTCTTGGTTGCCTTTTGATAACCATTTTGGGAGTAAACAATTATAAATATTGAACCGTTATCATAACAAAATAAAATAAAACATGTTAGGAAATTAATCATCACTAATTCAACGACTTTGGCGAAGGAGTGAGAGTATTACGTGCTAATTTTAAGTAGCGCCGTCAATATCTAAAGATATGACATGAGTGTGAAAGACTTTTAATAATCGATTTCAAAGCATTACGTGACCTAAGAGCTTCGTCCTTACAAAAAGGGGGAAAAATAATACTTTTTTATTGTTTTTTTTAGCTTTTTCCGTAAGAACAAATGAATAGGAAGAGTATGTAGAATATTTTATTAGTAGTACTTAGATTTTCTTAGAATATGCGAAAAATTGTGCTTAAATAAATATATCAAAAACAAAAGAAACGCATATCTTAGATTGTATATTTTTTCTGAGAGTGAGGGTATTGGATCAGAGATTATAACTGCAAGGAATAGTACTGATCTATACACACGTATATAATATATTTTCTTTTTATTTCATCAACAATAAAAGTAAATGTGGACATAAATATATTTATATATCTCTTTATAGAAGACATTGCACAAGGAAACAAAAATGTATTTTACGAATTGACGTGGATCAACAGAGAAAATAAGAATAAGGAAATCAGGCGTATCAAAAGTATATGATATACCCATATATACTGAGATAAAGATACGTCCACACAATGGAAACATTGGAAGGTAGATAGGGAAAATGCATAAAGCTATTTAAAACCAAAACAAATGCACCGCAGAAATTATATAGTAACGAGAAAGATCAGATAAAAATATAAATTTAAACAAATACATATTTTCATATTAAGAAATATATACATGTGTGTATTTGGAGTTTTTTTTCGTAATAATATATAATTATTTCGCATATTATATGTGTAACGAACTGGAACAAATCAGATATCAAATCTCAGGTGACGCCTGCATTTAAGTATTCTTTTATAAAAATTATAATACTTATATTATTGTAATAAATTGATCAATAAAATTTCTAGCAAATCTACACACAGCTACATATATATGTATGCAAATATTCGTTAAATAAATAAATTGGCTGACACCAATTTTATGAGTTTAAATTTAGATCTTGCACTTCTGTGTAAGCTCATTAAATTATTAAGTTGATTGCATATTTACTTTCGTTTTCATGTCTATTTGTTTCTGTTGCTATTCCTCGTTAAAGTTGTCAAGCTTCTGCGTCAACAATATACACACACACATGTGTTCATTACACTACGCTACACAATACACGAACACAGCAAGTCGTCTTTACGGTATATTTTTACGACACGAGACGGCACGGCACACATGCTCACACGCTCATAATAACAGAGAGAGAGAGGGAGAGAGCGTTAGTATTCAACAAGTACTCGTCTTCTCGTTTATACACATATGCGTCTTTGCTTGTGTTAATGATTCTAATTTGTATTCCATATTAATCGCTGTGTCTCAGAGCGAATTCAGTATTCACCCCGATACACAAGTGTGGTGAATTGGGCAGGCTAATATGAAGCAGACGACACGTGCTGCCAGCCAGACACTTCCAAGTGATTAAGAATTGTGCTGACAATTTTGTTTATTCATTTTCAAATTAGTATTTAATTAAACTTGAACCATATTAAATCGACAAATTTGTCTACAGCTAAATGTTGGTTATGGACACGAGCGTTGCGAACGTCTGAAACGGCACACGTCAACTAGTTGGTCTTGCTTTTTGATTTGAATTCGCAGCGCTGCGCTGCGCTGTGGTGCAGCGGCTCAGTTGAAGCGTCGACGGTAGTTAAAAAAAAAAATAAAAGAACAGCAAGCCAAAGCAAAAACCCGTGCGACAGCAAAAAAAAAAAAAAAACAAAACAGCAACAACAAACGGAAACAAAAGCGAGAGTAACTGTTGTTGTTGCTCTGAAGGTGTTCACCTCGGCAGCAGCGCAAATACTTTGAAAAGAAGCTTCAAGCTTCTTAATTAGCTCAATTTGCATTCTACGATTCGCATATTGTGGGCCAACAAAGTATCAAATTTATGCGAGGGTAGCTCAAACAATTAGAACACATTACATATGCAAATTTCTAAATATGTTATTCTGCTTAATAAAGAGTGAACACAGAAAGAGAGAAAGAGACGGCATATTCGTACCTTAAAATCCTGTATTAGACATGCACTCAAACATACACACATACACAATACAATTGCAAACACGCCCTTTCTTTACGCTTATTTCTCTTTTGATCTTGTATTCGTTCGATACCTAATGCCAAATCACATATTTTGCTGTTTACTTTGTCTTTTTTCGTTTACTTTTTTTTCGTATAAACAACAAACCTCAAATTGCTGACGCTGACGCTTTCGCCGACGTTGACGCAGCGCTAGCACTGCTGACCTTGACATTTATTTATAACTGTACATTTCAGCCATGTCTCTCGTTTTGCGTGTGATAAATGCAAAAAGAAACAAAGAACAAAAAACATTTGCAACATGACACAAACTCAATTAAATAAAATTCAAATATAAAATAAACACTATGCAATAAACAATTCCAAAAATATTTTTGTTTTTTTTTCAGCCGTACTCTTTGGCTGACTATGAATGAACAGAGCAAAAGACAACAACCGATTGCCTGCGCATTAGCTTTTATTGCTGCTGCTGCTGCTTCTTCTTCTTGTTGTTTTTTTCGCTCTTGTTGAGGGCGTATTTTTTTGTGGGGTTCGCCGATTCAATCGCCGGCGTTAGTTTCGTTCCTTCGTGTATTGCATAACACACACGAAAAACACATCCAAAATAAAACAAAGACAAAACAACAAAAACACCAACAAATTAAGCTCGTTTGTTTTTGTTTTTTTTGCTTTCACTTGCTGCTTGTTTTGGCAAAATGTTTCTATCAAATATTATGCAATACTAGTGCAGCAAGGTAAATAAACACGGTTACAATTTTGATAAATAAATGATAACAACAACAGAAATAACAACTACGACAACATCAACAATGATAATGAGGAAAACGTGTTTGTATGTTGTGTTTTTATGTTGTCTTTCTCTTCGCTTTCCTGTTGTATTTATCAGCTATTATGCTTTGCACTCAAATTTTATTTACGCCATTCTACGCACATTTGTTTACCAACAGATCAGCAATAAACAATTCAAAAACAATGTCGTTTATGGGCATACACGGTTTCCCCTTCCTTCCCCACCTTCCCTACCTACCAATCACTCTTTGTTTTGCTTCTATCTGCCAGAGCTTTTTGATGCCATATTATTATAGTCTACAAGGCCATGAATTCGAAAACTGATCTTCAGAAGAAGGAAGAGGATTCTTTAGTTTGTTTAGGTTTTGATTTGTAGCGAAATATTGAATATATATACATAGAGATAGATATAAAGATATATAAGATGTATAGAGTATAAGGAATTATCTCTTGATCTTCAAAAGAAGAAAAAGATTTTTAGTTTTCTATAGAATTTTTTTTACTATACGATGAATCTACATTGTAGAACCAACATTCCGACTATCGCTAAACTTCTCAATCAAATGTCAAGAATCAATATATCTATTTATAAAGCTACTGCCACTTAATTGTAGGAAAGTTAATTTTTCACAGCGTTTTTTCTTCCTTTATGTTCTACCTATAAACCGTATAAACAAGAAATAAAGCTTAATATAGCTATAACATTCTTAAGCTTCTTAAGATGAATTGAATTTATAGAAAAATATAATTTAAAAAAATCAAAATAAATTTTTAAAATTCTCTTTATATGCTGCCGTAATATATTATTGTAGCTCCAAGTCCATATATAGCTTGCAAACTAAAACTAATCTTCGGCAGAAAAAGGATTCTTAGGTTGAATTAAAAACATTTTTTTTTTTAAATTATAAATTTGCATATTTTTTTTAAATAATTGTTTTGATACATATATTGATATATGGATTTATCTTCATAAGAAAAAGAATTCAGATTGTGTAGATTATATATATATATATATATATATATATATATATATATATATATATATATATATATATACAGTACCGAGCAAAAATGAGTGTATGTTTCACAACATTGACTTTCATCACTCATAAAAATTAAACTATACAAGCAAATCATGAATTTCTTTTTGTGTTTTGTTTATTAGTTTACTCTTAACAAAAAAATATAAGGCAGTAAGGCAGAATTATGTCTGCACAAAGAGCTAGAAAGAAAAAACTAAAAAAATCCACATAAACTCAATTTTGCACGTTTCATGAAAATGACCAAACAAAGCTATTTTTAATACTTAATCCAAAAACCCTTATTGGCAATAACTTTTTTATTTTATTTGGCGAATTCCTCCAACAAATGCAGTAAAACTTCTTTTTGAATTCGGTTCCGTTCCGCTTCTACGCGATCCCATAGGTTACACACGTTTGTTGGGGCGGCATCATACTGCCCATGCCGTCTTTTCACTATGGACCAAAGATTTTCAATCGGATTAGGGTCTGTCGTCATTGCTGGCCACTCAATCAGCTTAAAATTTTGCTATCCAATATATTCCATTACAATTTTAGCCATCCGCTGTGGATCAGCATCTTGCTAAATACCATGCCTTGTACGAAATAAGCTCGTTTCTCCACAAAATAGGAAAGAAGGGGCTTGCAAAATACCTCAATAATCCTCTTTTCACATTATACGTTCTATTTTTCAATAGTAGGACCAACGTTACAGCTTGTAAATCAAACCAAATCATAATGTTGCCACAGCCATGGTTGACAGTTTACTTCACATGGTGTCTTTGAATGCGTTCCCCAGGTCCACGACTGCAATAATGCTTTCCATTTGACTGAAAACATTTAAATTTTGACTCATGAGACTAAACGCTTCGTTTCCAATCATCGATGCTCCAGTTTTTCGGCAATATTGCTGTCGTGGACCTGGGGAACGCATTCAAAGACACCATGTGAAGTAAACTGTCAACCATGGCTGTGGCAACATTATGATTTGGTTTGATTTACAAGCTGTAACGTTGGTCCTACTATTGAAAAATAGAACGTATAATGTGAAAAGAGGATTATTGAGGTATTTTGCAAGCCCCTTCTTTCCTATTTTGTGGAGAAACGAGCTTATTTCGTACAAGGCATGGTATTTAGCAAGATGCTGATCCACAGCGGATGGCTAAAATTGTAATGGAATATATTGGATAGCAAAATTTTAAGCTGATTGAGTGGCCAGCAATGACGACAGACCCTAATCCGATTGAAAATCTTTGGTCCATAGTGAAAAGACGGCATGGGCAGTATGATGCCGCCCCAACAAACGTGTGTAACCTATGGGATCGCGTAGAAGCGGAACGGAACCGAATTCAAAAAGAAGTTTTACTGCATTTGTTGGAGGAATTCGCCAAATAAAATAAAAAAGTTATTGCCAATAAGGGTTTTTGGATTAAGTATTAAAAATAGCTTTGTTTGGTCATTTTCATGAAACGTGCAAAATTGAGTTTATGTGGATTTTTTTAGTTTTTTCTTTCTAGCTCTTTGTGCAGACATAATTCTGCCTTACTGCCTTATATTTTTTTGTTAAGAATAAACTAATAAACAAAACACAAAAAGAAATTCATGATTTGCTTGTATAGTTTAATTTTTATGAGTGATGAAAGTCAATGTTGTGAAACATACACTCATTTTTGCTCGGTACTGTATATATATCAAAAAATTAAGTTTTGAAATTTTCTAAGTGATTCCAAATCCTTTTCTTTAAATAGTTACTAAATATTATTGAAGGCAATTGGAACTTACCTTCCAGGCGTTAACCTTTGGCGGCGGCGCTGCAATGAAGCGTTTTGGCTGTGGTGCAGCTGGTGGTGCTGCAGTGGAGGTGGCTGTCTGGGCATCGGTGTCCCCGGACTTGGCCTCGTTGCCACTGTTGCTAGCCTCCAGACTGGCGCTGGGTGAGGTATCAGACTTGCGTTCCTTTTGAGTCTTTCCGTTGCCGCTGACATTGCCGCTGCTGCTGGCGCCTGGGACGCCAGCGTTTTTCCGTGGACTGTGGCCGCGTGGTGTGCGCTGCCTGGTGGCCAATTGCTTGCGTCCGTCAGCTTCGCAGCCGCCGGGCAGACGGCGGGAGGCAGCCAACTTTTGGCCCTGCCCCTGAAGTGGACCTGGGCCACTGCCACCAGCTGGCGGCTGTTGCTTCTCACGGAATTCGCGCGGCGTCGGTTTGTCCTTGCGTGCCTTTTTGCGGTCACGCCGATGATGCGATGAGAGCACCGGCAGAAAATCATTATTGTCATCCAGCTCTGAGGAGTTCTCAGCGGTATTGTCGCCGCCAGCGGCGGCACGTTTTTCGCCCACAGTGGGCGGCTCCTCGACGGCAGCCTCAGCAGCTGCGGTTTCCTCGCTCCACGATTTGAGCGTCTTCAAATTCGGTTGATTCTCCTTGTTGTCCACAGTGGCAGTGACGGTGGCGACTGCTGCCTTCTTATTGTCCAGATTCTGGACAACTTTCGCATATGATGCAGTCGACGCATTCGATGCTGCAGCAACAGCGGCAACGTCAACGGCGCCGGCATTCGATGCAGTGGCATCCTCCTTGCTGCTGCTGCTGGACATTTTGGATTTGTTTAATGTCTGCTGATTCTGCTTCTGTTCCTGCTGCTGCTATTCTCTGAGTAGGCAGCTTTCGTTGCACTACTCCAGATTGTGGCTCTGATCTGGCTGCTCTTTGATCTCGTTATTTTTGTTGTTGTTGGATGCGGAAACTCTTTGGTGCTTCCTTGCCAGATACAGAGAATGTCAACGAGTAACTGTAAGATTGGCAAGAAACGTAAATAGTTGAAATACACACATTAAATTAGCTTTTCTTGTTCTGTTTCTTCTTTTTCTTCTTCACACACAAGCACACACACTCATACATACATATTATTTGCAGCACACAAAAACTTTAACTGGATGGCACCTGCCCGCGGCTTACGTTTATAGCTTTAAAAATGTGCCATATCCCCCGGCCTCTTCCTCTGCCGCTGCCTGCAGAGCTAATGCTGCTGCATACAAAAAATCACATACAATTTTAATTTAATTTTTCACACTGCTTTACGAATTGGATTTCGTTTTCTATTGTCGTTGGCTTGATTTCGCCTCAGAATCGGTGCATTATATACGCCTCTAATGAGCTGCGATAAATTGAAGACAGAACTCGAAACTCAGTATAATATTATGCAGCCACACAGTGTTACAAGTGAGGTTAAGGCGCGGCGAAGAAGCAGCCACAGTCGCGAATGCCCCCCACACTAGTGTGCGAAGCAGCAGCGCAAAGAGCAACAAGCGCTTAACAGCGGCGCTGCCAACTCGTTTCATTTTACTCTTATGAGTGTGAGACTAGGCAACCGAATTTCGAATGCGACGCAATATCAAATACAACTGTAAAAGTTACTCAAAAATAAGCATAAATAATAATAAACTAAATAGTTACTAAATTAATGCACAAACGCCGCAAACGTGGTTATGCAACAACAACGCTTGCATTTTGTGCATCCCTGAGCAGCGATCAGCTGTTTATGCAGCTTACTAGCCCCTGCCTGCTGCACTATTATTCTACTAGCTCAAATTTCAAAGACACATTTAAAAACATTGTATATACATGTGCACACAACAGTATTCTCTTTTTTAAAATAAATAGAAATTACGCACCAAGAACTTAAATCACAATGTGTGTGTGGCAAGTCGACAAAAACAACACGAGAGAGCAACAACAAAAATTGATACACAATTTGACGATTTTTTGCTTTGCTCGTTTCTTTGCTAACGTTTCACGTATGCGCTGCGCTGCTGCTGCTACTACTGCCGTTATCGTTGTTGTTGTTTTTATTTCGTATGCTTTGCTTTGCGGTTTCCGTACTCTTTGCACTCGAACTGTAACTTGCTCTCGCTCGCTCGCTCACTCACGCGCTGATGGGTTGTGGTAGTTAGAACGTTTTTTGGTTACGAATTATCTCGAATGCAACTATATTACACAGATTGTCACAAATTGCAATGTTATTCAGTTACTAGATGACACGATTAGCACTTGTTTATGTTTTAACAGCACTATGCAGCATAATTTTAATAAATCTCGGATACCGAGCAAGACATGTGGTTTTTTACCCGTCGCGGTCGAAAAGGAAAAGAGCAGGGCTGTTGTTGGTATCGAAGTGGTGAGCAACAAATCGATAGGCCGTTTGCCATTCACGCTCTGCACGACCCGAGTTGGATGGCAACGCTGCAAATACGGCTGTTCTTCAGACTTGTTCTTTTTCCTTTTTTTTTTTAGATATGTATAATTTCAATAAAATGACAAAACTGTGTGTGTGTGTGTGCTGCTGAGCACCTGCACTAACTGCTGCGTAAGCTGCACTGTATGAATACACCCCATGACGACAACAATAAGCAACGAATGCAACGCATTTTGTTTACATTGCGCACGTCAGCTGTTGTTGCGTGTTTGTGTGAGTGTGGGGGTGTATGTGTGTGTGCGAGGGCAAGAATTTATCACTCACAGTAAAATTTCCGCGGAATCGTCAAGTCAGTCAGCTAATATTAAGAAGCAGAGCACAGTCGACGTGGCCATTAACCATTGAGCATCAGAAGGAAAACCCGAATCAAGCAACAATTGAACAATGTGCGGAATCTTCGCCTATTTGAACTATTTGACGCCCAAGTCCCGGCAGCAGGTGCTGGAGCTGCTGGTGCAGGGCCTGAAGCGACTGGAGTATCGTGGGTATGACTCCACTGGCCTGGCCATCGATGCACCCGACGACTCCCATGACATTCTCATGGTGAAGCGCACCGGCAAGGTCAAGGTGCTGGAGGACGCTCTGGCGGAGCAGTGCCAGGGCACTGGCTACGATCAACCCGTGGACATACATATTGGCATTGCGCACACGCGCTGGGCCACCCACGGCGTGCCTTCCGAGCTGAACTCGCATCCACAGCGCTCGGACGAGCAGAACAGCTTCGTGGTCGTACATAATGGCATCATCACCAACTACAAGGACGTAAAGACACTGCTGGAGAAGCGCGGCTACGTATTCGAGTCGGAAACGGACACTGAGGTGATTGCCAAGCTAGTGCATCACCTCTGGCAGACGCATCCCGGCTACACTTTCGGGGAGCTCGTCGAGCAGGCCATTCAGCAGATCGAAGGCGCCTTCGCCATTGCCCTGAAGTCCAAGCACTTTCCGGGCGAGTGCGTCGCCTCGCGCCGCGGCTCACCGCTGCTCGTGGGGATCAAGGCCAAGACAAAGCTGGCCACGGATCATGTGCCCATATTGTACACTAAGGCGCATCGGCCGCATGGCCAGCCCCAGTTCCAGCTGCTGCCCAGCGGGCGCGCCTGCAACGTGGATGTGAGTGCAGAGTTCCAGCCGCTGGAGCACAAGGAGGTGGAGTATTTCTTTGCCTCCGATGCCTCGGCTGTGATTGAGCACACCAATCGCGTCATCTACCTGGAGGACGACGATGTGGCCGCCGTAAAGCGCGACGGCACGCTGAGCATCCATCGGCTCAACAAATCCTCGGATGATCCGCATGCACGCGAGATCATCACGCTCAAGATGGAGATCCAGCAGATCATGAAGGGCAACTACGACTACTTCATGCTCAAGGAGATCTTCGAGCAGCCCGAATCGGTAATCAACACCATGCGCGGCCGCGTCCGCTTCGACACCCAAACCGTCGTCCTGGGCGGCATCAAGGAGTACATACCGGAGATCAAGCGCTGCCGCCGGCTCATGCTCATCGCCTGCGGCACCTCCTATCACAGTGCGGTGGCCACGCGCCAGCTGCTGGAGGAGCTGACCGAGCTGCCGGTCATGGTGGAGCTGGCCTCCGACTTCCTCGACCGGAACACGCCCATCTACCGAGACGACGTCTGCTTCTTCATCTCGCAGTCGGGCGAGACGGCGGACACGTTGATGGCATTGCGCTACTGCAAGCAGCGCGGAGCTCTGATCGTGGGCATCACCAACACGGTGGGCAGCAGCATCTGCCGGGAGTCGCACTGCGGCGTCCACATCAATGCGGGCCCCGAGATCGGCGTCGCCTCCACCAAGGCCTACACCTCGCAGTTCATATCGCTGGTGATGTTCGCCCTGGTCATGTCCGAGGATCGTCTGTCGCTGCAGCAGCGCCGGCTGGAGATCATCGCGGGTCTGTCGCAGCTGGACACGCACATCCGGACGGTGCTGCAGCTGAACTCGCAGGTGCAGCAGCTGGCCAAGGAGCTCTACCAGCACAAGTCGCTGCTGATTATGGGGCGTGGCTTCAACTTTGCCACCTGCCTGGAGGGCGCTTTGAAGGTGAAGGAGCTGACCTACATGCACAGCGAGGGCATCCTGGCCGGCGAACTGAAGCACGGTCCCCTCGCGCTCGTTGACGATGAGATGCCCGTCCTGATGATCGTTCTGCGCGATCCCGTCTACACCAAGTGCATGAACGCACTGCAGCAGGTCACCTCGCGCAAGGGCCGGCCCATCATCATCTGCGAGGAGGGCGACACCGAGACAATGGCCTTCTCCACTCGCTCCCTCCAGATACCCCGCACCGTGGACTGCCTGATGGGCATCCTCACTGTCATCCCGATGCAGTTGCTCTCCTACCACATTGCCGTGCTCCGCGGCTGCGATGTCGACTGTCCACGCAACCTGGCCAAATCCGTGACCGTGGAGTAGGCCGGCAATCCCCGCACTGCCTCCCTCTGACCCACTTCACACAAAAATTCCATTTTACTGACCGCTTGGCATGGAGCGCTATGTATTCTATGTATTTTTATAAAAATATATACATATTTAGCTTAAGTTGAAAAGTTATACATACTTATATACGTACATATATGCATACATACATATATATCCATTGAGCACTTTATTCCTGTCCTCAAAAATCTTTTTTAAAAAAATATTGCATTTGTTTCTATTTTACTTTACTTTATCTGTGCAATTAAAACATATAAATATTTGTATACCCATATTTGTTTTTTGAATAATTACTTACTTTTGCAACTGCATTGAGATAATACGAAAAAATAGATAAAAGAAAAACAAGTAATTTGGAAACATTTAGAGAATTCATTTTTTTGTCTATTTACTATAAAAAAAGTTTTTTTTTTTTAGATTTTCAATTTCATTTTTATCATATAACATTTACCTTCCATTGAACAATTGCTTCCTCTCCTGAAAATTCCTTTAAAAATAATTTTAAAAAATATATATATTGCACTTATTTTTATTTTACTTATCTTCATCTGTGCAATTAAAATATATAAATATTTGTATACCTATATATATTTTTGGAATAGCTATTTATTTTACTGCATTGCGATAGCTCCGAGATAATGCGGCATATTTTTTGAGATAAGGGAATAAATAAACAAGTGAAAAACAAGTAATTAGGAAGTTTTAGGGTTTTATTACTGAATTTTAGTTTTTTATATCAAAGAAGACATATTTTTAATATATAATTTTACATTTATCATATAACAAGTACCATATGCATTAATTATTTAATATTTATATAACAAAGATAATGCGAAATAATTGTTTAAGATAAGTGAAAGATACAAAATAGAAAACAAGTATTTTTACAGCAGAAATCGATTTTATTATCTCGTATTTTATTTTTATATATTCTTTTTTATTGTTTTTTTCCTATTTTTATCGGTTAACATATACCATAATAATAATTTTGGCAACTCCGTCAACGAATGGAACTAGTGATTCATTTGAACTCATTCGCTGCATCAGCAGCACAGCTTGCAGCCCTGTCACATACAATATTTTTCCGCGACGTTTGCCAACCCTATTCGTTTGCAAACGCAGAGTTCATCACAGAAGAAAAAAAGAGAAAAAGAAAAGTTGTGCAACGTGAGAAAACTAAACAGATAAAAAGCATAATAATTCGATTGCATTTAGCTGAAAATATGACGGTAAATAAACGGGACGCGGCGAGCACAACGCGGCCGCGTTGTTTTTTCGATATAACGCTCGGCGGTCTGAGCGTCGGTCGCATCGTTTTCGAGTTGTTTGGCGATGTAGCGCCCAAAACGGTTGAGAACTTTCGTGCTCTGTGTACGGGCGAAAAGGGCACCGGACTTGTCACCGGCAAGCGACTGCACTACAAAGGTGTCATATTCCATCGTGTGGTCAAGGATTTTATGGTGCAGGCGGGCGATTTTAGTGCAGGCAACGGTACCGGCGGCGAATCAATTTATGGCGGCACTTTCGAGGGTAAGTTTCAGTCTCTCTCACTCTCACTGGCTGTGCAAGTAGGTGAGAGTGTGTGTGTACATGTTTGCTTGTGTGTATGTATATGTGCGCATACATTTAAAGTGCTATCAATTAATTTGATCTAATGCCTGTGTTTTAATTTAGTGTCTTAATATAATAATTGTATTAAATATGTGTGTTTATGTATTAAAACGAGAGCATTTAATATTTCCTCTACATTGCTAATAATACAAATACATAGGCTATCAACTAATTTGTCTGTTTTTATTTTAATGCCTTTATAATATTTGAAATATATTAAATATATGTTTTCTTATATTAATAAGAGAGAATTTCGAATCTACTCTTTGTTGTTAATAACTGTTAAAAAACAATAAATAATGCATTTTCAAATCTAAAATTTGAATATAATATTTTTAATATTTGTTTATAATTTATATTTAAATTAGCTAGATCATTTTTAATAATTTGACAAATACATACAGTTGCGGTCATACAAATAGTTGTGCAATTTGAAACGAATTTTAAGATCAACATATATTGTTATTATACCCTGAACCCATTAAAAATTGGAAATCAGGGTATAATGGCTTTGTTAAAAGTATGTAACAGGCAGAAAGAGACATGGCAGACCCCATATAGTATATATATTGTTGATCAACAGTCGATTTAGCCCTGTCCGTCTGGCTGTCCGTCCGTCCGTATGTTTGAACGCGTCGATCTCTGAAACTACAACAGCTAGACTCCTACAAATTTTGTTGTAGGTCCTTGTATGGAACACGCATATCGAGCTTATTTCAACCAATCGAATCTTATTTCCGTTAAAATGTTATCGATTAAAGTATATCTTGCACGTCTTTAAAACTAGAGTCTCCAAAGCTAGCATTGAGTTTATTATATATTTAATACAATTTTCTGTTATAATATATTTGTTATTATATTTACCTTGCCATTGTTTGTTAAGAGTAGCTCTAGGAATTTAAGATCTTCAAAGAATTCAGGGCATCTCGTAGTCGAGCAATGTCGACTACATCATTCTTACAAATTGTCTTTACTTAATATACTTCATACTAGGCTTTAGAAATTATAAAGTTTCTTAAGCAATATATATGTATGTATTACTAATTATTTGAATCTTTTCATTTCTTACAGACGAATGCTTTGATAAGAAGCACGATCGTCCCTTTCTGCTGTCGATGGCCAATCGTGGCAAGAATACGAACGGCTCGCAGTTCTTTATGTAAGTGGGTTCCGTTCCGCTGGGAATCGTTAAAATTGAATCCATTTCAAATTCAATCCCTGTGAAAGTCGTTAACGTTTCTCTTGCAGCCATATCTATATGAACTCTGAAATCATAAAAATACTATGTTAAATATCTTTTACTCTATACTTTGCATATCTATTTAAAGTTCTGTTGTTGTTCATTGATCTATTGCCGTATAGCCGCATAGCGAGTGTATGCAATATCTCTGACCAGCGGACTGAGCCACCACCCATCGACAACGACAACGCCTCACTCCCCCCTCTCCAACCCAAGGGCCGGCCTCTAAATGCACACGCGCCCCCCTCTCTCTCTCTGAGTGGTCGTGGGCGTGTGCGTGTGTCAGGTGTGCAGGTGTGTGTGTGCGTCTGTGTGTGTAAGTGTAAGTGTATGTTGTCTGTGGGTGCACCTCGAAGCGTAGCAGAGGCCTCACACTGAACCCTTCTTCGCTCGGCTCTCCTTGGCAACAGCTAGAGCAACAGCTGCAACAACAACTGAGGGCAACAACAGCGCCAGCATATGCAACAGCTAACAGCTGTTATCGAACATAGGCCCAATCGATGAGATGTGTCCAGGCTGTGATGGCTAATCAAACTGGTGGCGAGGCGCCCCAGTTCCAGTAGCAGTATTCCACCTGATATCGTTTAGTTTGCTGTTTGCTACACACACATTGCCTGGCATCACCTTTAAGTACAACAACAACAGCAACCACTGCAGCTACAACAACGGCAACAACAACAGCAACAACAACAACTCAACAACAATAGAAAACTACAACAAATCTCGCCTACCAACCACAAAGTTTGCATTGTGTAAAGAATATTTTTCTTCTCTTCTGTTTTTCATTGTAGTACAACACAGCCTGCGCCACACTTGGACAAGTAAGTGATACTTGTTTAACTAACCTAAATAAAAATGTATTGATTAAGTAGCTGAGTTTAGAATCAAATGCAAATAATAGGAAACATTGATACCGCTATACAACCATGCTCCTCTTTAGCATTTAATTCTGTGATTAAAATGGCCTTAGAATGTATTAGAATTTTTAATTAGTTTATGTTTAAATTATATTGCCTAAAAGGTTCAAAGCTAAGTAACTAAAACTATAATCAAATGAGCAAAGTAGAAAACTTAGATAGCTGACTGGGACTTAAATTAAATCAAATATCACCTTAAAACTTTTCTGGAGTTATATACCCTATATCTCCTTGCACCTCATTCTCTCCATTCGTATAATTCTATGATTCGCACCGTCCATAGTAATATTGATTAATTTCTGTAATTTGTAAAAATTAAGAGTGCTCTAGTCGAGACTGTTCGACTAGGAGATACCCTGAACCCTTCCAGAAACTAATATTTCAATAATTCTACACTTCTTTCATGCACATATACTAACTTCGAAGTTACTAGTTACTGCGCTTGGGCTGCCGTGTGGGCCATATTATGAGAATTTATTTGTTGAATAAATCTTTTTATAGTAAGACTATCTTCATCAAACTTTCAGAACGTGATAATAATGTTCAAATGTGTGTATATACCAAAGAACAACTCTGTAGTACTTGATCTACTTCTTTTTTCAAATTTAGGGCGAAGGGGGCGTGGCATCCAAAATCTGTAAATGACAAAATCTTTGTATTCATCACATAAATCTACACAGTAAATCTGAAGTCTCTAGCTCTAACAGTATTCAAACTAGGCTTTAAAAACAAAGTCAGATTTTCGATTGTTATCGATAAAAAGGAAATGGGATGAGTTATCGAAAAAAATGATAAACTCGTACTGCGTATGGTATACACGAGTATACAAGTAAAATTTCTCTAGCACTTGTAGTTTAGGAGATCTCTGCGTTAGTACGGACGGACAGACGGACATGGCTAGATCAACTCAGCTCGTCATCCTGATCAAGAATATATATACTTTATGGGGTCTGCCACGCCTCCTTCTGCCTGTTACATACATTTTCACAAAAACATTATAACCTGATTTCCCATTTTCAATGGGTTCAGGGTATAATGAGAAAAAAAGTATAATAAAATAGAGTCCTGAGCAATAAGTCAAAAGTTCTTCTATTACGATTGACCATAATCAGATTAATTAGTTATTAGTTGTAGTTACAAATTAAATTTAATTAACTTTAGTCTTTATACTAATTGATTGATATTTTCCACTTGCAGTATCCATGTTGTATTCGGTCATGTTATATCCGGTCAGGACTTGGTGCGTCAATTAGAGGATCTGCCCGTTGATCGCAACTCGCGCCCCTTGCAGGATGCAGCCATAGCCAATTGTGGCGAGTTAATCAAGCAAACAAAGAGTGAGTCAAAGCTCAATAAAATATCAATCCTAACCAATCAAAATAATCTGAACTTCTCCTATTCAATTAGCAGCCAAAAAGGAAAAGAAACGCAGAAAGCGTTCAACGGCCACGGAGGAATCGGAAAGCGAAACTGATGAGCTGGTGGCTAAGCAGCGCAAGGATAAACTAAAAAAGAAACGCTCACGCAAGGAGTCCAAAACCAGCGACAGTGAAAAGTATGTTCATGAAACAAGAAATTGCTTTCTTAACTCAATAATTAACTATTTATTAACGATTGCAGCAGCGATTCGGGACGTGCTGCGCGTGGAAATGGACGTCCGGAGCACTCCGATGAAGAAGGCGAAATACATCCGTTGGTCACATTGACGAAAATTGATCCCAGCGAGATACCAGAGGTAGAAAAATAAAATAACCTTAGAAAGCTATTGACTATACTATGTAGTATATATTATATTTAGTCGAGATATGTATAGTTCGAATCTTGGATTTTTGTTGCTAAGAAAGCAAACAGTTGAGCTTGGAATGTTATTGTCTATGTTATAGTATATTGTATATGTTATATATAGTCAATATATATGTATATAGTTGGAATCATGGATTCCTTCTCTAAGTAAGCAAACAGCTCAACTTGGAGCTATTGCTGTTAATATATAGTATATTATATATTTTTTAAATCTAGATATGTTTAGTTCGAATTGTGTATTCCTTCTCTAAGAAACAGCTGAGCTTGGAATGTTATTGCCTATGTTATAGTATATTGTATATATTATATATAGTCAATATATATGTATATAGTTCGAATCATGGATCGTTGTGTCTATAAAATAGTATAATCGAATCAAAGATTCCGTCTCTAAGAAAACAAACAGCTGAGCTTAAAAAACTGTGATCTCTATCTATATATAGTTTATGGATTCCTTCTCTAAGAAAGCAAACACCTTAAATTAAAATGTTATCGCCTATATTATGTATAGTATGTTGTAAATATATGTAGCATATATTCTATATATATATATTTTGTATAGCCTTTATATAGGTACTTGAACTCTTTCTCTAAGTTATTGTTGCCTTTAATATTTTCTATTTAATTCTCTGCAGGTTTCAAACAAATTCCTAATGCGCGCAGAGAGATCCCGTTCGCGTGAAGAGCGCGGCGGTCGTGATGCTTCACGTGATGTGCGCCAGCGTGAACGTGAGCCCGATCGTGATCGTGACCGGGAGCGTGATCGTGATCGTGACCGCGAGCGTGAACGTGAAGATCGGGACAGAGGCAGAGAGCGCAATCGCAACGCCTTCGGTTGGTCAAAGAAACAGGCGCCAACCTCGCGCAGTGGCCGCATTGTCAAAGGACGCGGCGTCTTTGTAAGAATATTATATATAGATATTATATTATATATAGATATAGATTTATATACAGACTAATCGTTGACTCATTCAATTCACTTTTCAGCGCTTCCGCACGCCCTCGCGCAGCCGATCGAAGAGTATTACGCCGCCGCACTGGAAGCATGCACAGAAGCGCACCATCAAGCTGTCGGATCTGGAGCGCATCGAGGAGGAGAACAAACTGCGCGACGAGGAGCTGAGGCGGCGCGAACAGGAGCGCAAGAAGCGGCACGAGGAGGCCTCCAAGGATCCCAAAAAGTCATTCTTTGAGCTCTCACACGCCAGCACCTACGGCGGCAAGGTGACGCCCGAGAAGTCGCCCGCGAAGCAGAAGCAGACGAGCAGCAGCAGCAGCGCCAACGCCAAGCACAGCAGCGACTTTCATGCACAGAAGGATGCGGAGCGCAGCAAGGCGCGGGACACCCACGAGAAGGAGCGCGAGAAGGAGAAACCCAAAGAAGAAGCTCCGCCAAAGCGCCGCAAGTCGGTGGACATGAATGCCCTGGACTACGAGCAGCAGACGGACAGCGAGCCGGAGGCGGAGACCAGCAAACCCCTCCAGAAGCACAGCGAGTCCAAGGCGCCGCCCGCAAAGGTTCACGAATCGCCAGCGGAGACTCGAGGCAAGCGCGAGGACAAACCTCGCGAACGGGAGAGACCCAAGCGCAGTCGGGAACGCTCCAATTCGCGCAATCGCCATAGGAGTCGCTCCCGCTCCGCTCAACGCAGACGATCGCCGCCGCGTCGCCAGCAACGTTCGCCGCCTAGACGCCAGGGCAACAACAACAACAACAATAATAATAACAGCAACAGTAACTATAATAACAACAATATGGGTCAGTATCAGCTCAATCGCAATCGACGCAATCCCTTCGCCGATCGAGAGCGCCGCCAGCGTTCGCCAGACAATGAGTACCGCAATCGGTTCCCTCTCTCGCCCATACGTCCTCGCACCTCGCCTGTGGAACGGCGTCGTTCCAGAGAGCGCCAGCGTCGTTCACGCAGTCGCGGACGCAGGCAGGAGTCGGACGATCGCAAGCGTCCAGAGTCGCCCGAAAGGAAGCGTCAAGAGTCGCCCGTTCGGAAGCGTCAAGAATCGCCCGTTAGGAAGCGCCAAGTCGCCGAGTCACCGGAACGCAAGCGGCGAGACTCCCCGCCGGAGCGAAGGCGGCGCCATGCCTCGCCGGAGCGCAGACGCAGCGGCAGCAGAGGACGACGAGGACACAGCCGCTCACGCAGCAACAGTCGGCCGCGACGAGGCCAACGCTCGCGGGACAGGAGTCCGGCTAAAGGATCCACGGCCATGTGTGCTGTGGAGTCCGAGGATAAGGACAAAGCTGCTCGCGAGAAGATGCAGAAGCGTGTGGAGGCGGCTCTGCTGCTGAAGGAGCATATGCGCAAGGAGATCGCCAAGGAGGAGGAGCGGCGAGCCGAGAAGCAGCGACAGGACGAGCTCGAAAAGGAGCGCACTACGCGCGAGCTCAACGAGCTGGAGCGCCTTAAGGCGGAGACACTAAAGAAACTGCAGGAGGAGGAGCGCGACCAGGACGAATCGACCTCGAGTCGCGTCAGACGCGAGAGCAGCGGCAGCAGCGACGACACCAAGAAGCGCAAGCATAAAAAGTCCAAGAAGCAGTCGATACGCCCACGACGATACGAATCGGAATAGTCGGCCGCAAAAAAGGATCCATAAATCTGACACCATATTCAAATCAATCCTTTGATTTACATAGTCAAGCAATTAAACTAATACACATAAATGCAATTGTAAAAACAGTTCGTGAATTCTATGTAGTGTGACCGCCCAATAAAATCAAATAAATATTGGCAACTTCAATAAAAGTATATAGTTTTGTTTTTACTTTAATAAATAAAGTTTTTCGTTAGAAGTACGCGCTCAAGTAGCGTATAGCAAAAAGCTCAATGCTATATTACTAGTTTCAGTGCTGTAAAATAACAACAAAATGCTATCGTATATCGATAAATACATTTAAATTGGAGAACATGTACTAAAAAACTAAATATTAAATTTATAATTAAATTCAAGACATTTTTACAGTTACTTAAATTCATATTTATTGTTGCAAGAAAAATTAGTTAAATCTCTATATATTTATTTATTTAAGCTAATTTAATGTAATGTAATGTAATGTACTTATGAAATAAATTTAAAACTTTTTCCTTGCAATACCTGCGTCATTTTGAAATAATGGAAATAATTAAAAATGCAATGTTTACGAATTTCCATATGTATTTCAGCGACAAGTCTGGCAACGTTTACGGCATTACAAGTTGTATCAGTTTATTTTGTGCATCGTTTTTCTTCCGTTTCGCTTGTGGCAAACTTTCATTCATGGAGACAAGCTTTTGACGCTGCCATTGAAATTTATTTCTTCTTTTTGCAGCGCAAACAAAAACAAAAGTTGCCGTCAACGTCGGCGTAGACGTGGACGCTAACGTCGACGTCGACGTCGCCGGCAAATGCAAGCTTATAAGTATGTGTGTGTGCGACGGCTCTCTGTGCTCGCGTATGTTTAGTGTGTGCGAATATGACAGCGGCAGTGGCAGCGGCAGCGCCAGTTCGGACCAAAGCTCCCAGTACACGAATGGCGTACAAACTGTTTGGACGTGTTTGCTGCTCGCTGGCGACGTCGCGAGTTCGAGTTCAAGCATTTTAATTGTCAGTGCAGAGCGTTGTAAATATTGAAGCGCCGCTTCGATTGGCGTTGACGAATATTTGTATCTGTGTGTGTGTGTTTTATTGTTAATAAACCCGCAATGTGTCATAAAGCAACAAACAAAAATGCAAAAAATAACAACTGCAAATACAAATAATGCCGAAAGCGACAGTGAAAATAATCGTAATTTGTTGATTTAGGCGGCGGCGACAGCGGTCGTTGCTAATGTCGCTGAATGTTCAAGCGTGCGTCAGAGTTTTGTATGTGTGTGTGTGTGTGTACGACTCTGTGTGTGTGTGTTTGTGTATGTGCAAAAATTACAAATAAGCAAGAATTGATAGGCTGAGCCTGCGAAATACAAACATAAAGAGCAAATGCAAAAAACACAACAAAGGTAGTAACAAAGCAAAGCTATGGCGTCAGTAGCGAGCGGGGGCGCAGGCACCGGCGATGGCGGCAACAAAAGCCGGTGCAGTGCGTGCACACACACACACAGGCAGAGAGAGAAAGAGAGAGCGAAACAAGTAATGAATGCAAGAGAAGTAAAGGAGACACATGGGCCATGTTTTTATGCTGCGAATTAAATGAAATGCGATTAATTATTAGCTGCTTGTGCCGTAAATTCCGTCATTGTTGATTTTTGTGTCCTGTTGCAAATAAATTGTGACATAATAAGGCATCATAACAAACAAATCGACTGCGTGCCGACGGCGCTGTCGCAGCGACAATGTGAAAATGTGTGCGTGTGCGAGGGGGAAGGCCTATAGACATAAATATTGAAATGAATATTTTAAAATGCGAAATTCCATGCAAACAAACGGCGATAAACGCCAGGCAAAGATGCCAAACAAAAAAGGATGTAAAACGCAATAAAGCACACGACTGAGAGCCGCTGCTGCGGCGGCTACGGCTGCGAAAGCCGCCAAGTACAGTAGTAGTTCTTCGGCCAGGCCACAAAGGCAGCAGCAGCAGTTGAACAAAAAAGCACACGCACGCACACAGTGACAAGCAGGGCAATAACACAAACAACAACAACAACACCAAGAACAGCAACAGCCACACAAGGCCATGAAAGCAACAGCGGCGGTTGTAGTAGGCAGGCAAAGGCAAAGCCAAAGCTAAAGCTCGGCGCACAAACACAAAGCGAAAGCGTAGCAAAAACAAGGAGCAAAACAGCAGCGACGTCGCACAGTGTAACAAATTGATTAAAAAACTAATAGAACCAATTGCAATACAGGTTTAGACATATATCACATACGTACATAAATATTTATATAGTGGCAGCAAAATGTTTTACAGCAAGAAATGCAAATAGCTTGAAGATAAAAAGTTCAGTCAAGTCCAGAAAGTTGAGAATGTAATTCAAATACACTATCACGATATAATGCGTGATATATGTTATAGTAAATTATTATCATAAAATTATGATATATTATTATATATTATAAAAAATTATAATATTAAGAAGACTTCATATTAATTTTTAATATAATATATTTTTATTTTTATAATATTATTTAATATAAAATAAATATAGTATTCCTATTTATTTAAATTGGGTTTGCGAAATAACAATTCATATACTAAGAATAAAGTAACTGCATTTTCTTTAACACCTTGTCAGCCTTACTATAGTTGAGCGTAACTTAAAATCATTCTCATATCCATGAATATGCACTTGAAGAGTGCAAGATTATGGTGAACTACAACGTAAGGTGTGCAATGTTGTAGTTCACCATAAAAAGAACTTAATGGCCAACTAATTTGTTTCGCCATTTTTGGAGCATGCAAATCACTGTGCGAAGTCGGCGTTGGCGTTAGCATCAGCAGAGGACCAAAGCCAAAGTGAGAGTGGGCTGCTGTTGCTTATGCGAATATGGATGCTCAGAAAAAGCTTAGTAAGCTGCGCTGTCGCTGTCGCAGCCGGTGCCGGTGCCGTTGCCGTTGCTGCCGCTGTTGTCGTTTTGCAAACAAATGTACAAAATGTATATGACGCTTAACGTTCGTGATAATGAAGTATTTGAGTGACGATGATGAAGATATAAGAACACGAAGAATAAGCATAATAGAAGGCACAACAAGGTAGAATTTTGAGGAAATCGAAATTTGCGTCGTCGTTCAATTTCGACCGGCATCCGCAGCACAAAACAAACTTTTGCCCATGTGTGAGTGTGTGTCTGGCTATGTGCGTGTATGTGTGTGCGAGGGCTTGTATGTTTCTATGTGTGTGTGTGTGTGTGTGTGTATTTCGCATAGTCAAATTTGTTTTATATAATTCTCAACTACCCCGATATGATTTCCGTTGCGCTTCTTCCTTATCTCTCAATTGAGCGTGGCAATTTTTTGCTGTTTGCAGTTGCTGCCGACAGAAAAAACCACGGCGAAAACTGTTGTTTGCTTATTGTTAAAAACTTTTTCAAACACATAAATGCGTTGGCCATGGCAATAAATATAAGTTTTAAACAAAGAACAAACTTTACGCAATAAAAACCAATATTACATTTTTACCACGAAAACCCAACGAAAATAAATAAAAGATCATTTGAATGCGTTGCTCTGCATTTTTGGGTTGATTTATAAAATATATTATTTTGTGCAGGGCAAAAAAGTTAAACAAAAGAGTACAAAATACCGTTGCAATAGCAAACATTGCACGCACACACACACACATGGCTGCTGCGTCAGCGTCGCTGCCTCAGTTGCGTTCGCTGTCAACGTCGCCATCTGCTTTATTTGTTCTTTTTCTCTCTCACTATTGCTCGCTATGTGTGCAAAGCCTTTGATAGTAGCTGAAGCAACAACAACAATAATGGCGCTGTCAGCACTGCCGAAATATATTTTAGCATTCATTTATGCGACGTTTTCTTCATACTTTATTTTTGTATTTTTTTGCCGCGCGAATTCGTGCACTCTAGCTAGAAATCTTTCTTATACATATGTATCTATATCTATACACGCGCATTTCGGGTACTTGTTGTCTTAAGTATTGCTGCTGAAATTGAAATACATACATGTACGTACATATAGTATACCCCATCTGTTATGGCATCATCAGACGACGCCGCAGAGCTGTTATGATGATGACAATGAAGCGCCAGGAGCGGGTGAATTAGAAGCAAAGATTTTTTGTTATTTGTTAGAGTTGCGTTAGTGGAGCGAACCATCATAATAATAATAAGAATGACCATCAAATAGTGGACAGTAAGGATAAGGCGACTGTATTTTTGGCTTACTATGCGAATTAAGGAAGCATTAGATATCAGTAGAAGCTGAAATGCGTTGTAGAATTGAAACACAGATATGTCAAGTATATGCTAAAAATAAAATATAAATATTTTATTATTATTTTTATTATAAAAATTTGAACACAAAATTAATATATATATATTTTTATAAATTAATATTTATATTCAAAAAACAAAATTAATAATAAATTATTATTAATATTAATACTTTCATTAAAAAAAATGCATATATATTTTTATTAAAAAATATATATATATACATATATATATATATATATATATATATATATATATATATTTTTTTTTTTATTTAAAAAAAATTTTTTTTATTAAAAAAAAAGTTTTACTATTGATTTATTTTAAATCGGAAATTTTTTGTTATTTTATTTACAAATTGTTATTGTTTTTATTTTTGATCTAAAATTTTGTTTTGTTTATCAATTTGCATATTCATTAAGTGCGTAAATTTTTAATTATATGTGAAGCATTTATTTAATAATACAAAAGAAAGTTTCACTTTGCTATTTTTTTAAAGCTATTTCTTCTTTTAACTTATACGTATAGATCTCGGAAACAATATGTAATATGTGTTTCAAGAAATCTATTTCAAGGTCCATCATTTCATGCTATACCATTCACTGACGTTACATATTATACATAGATATTTCGGAATATTTGCAAACTTTTTTTTATAAGTGCTTGGTATCAATATGTAATATTACAGAAAATCTATTTCAAGGTCTATTATTTCATGGATAGGCTCATAATTTATATCAAATAGTATATACAGTAACTTAGCTCTCGCCCATTTATCTCTGCGAAGAACTTAGGCTGGCCAACACTCAAGCTGTGATAAAGTAAAGCCCATGGCCATCAATTTCGGAGTACCCAACGTTGACGACAAATGACATTTTGATGTTGGCGCCGTTAGCGGCGCCAGTGTTTTGCGGCCTATTACGCAAATTGCGCATACGCACTGTTGCACACGTAAAATATTTATGCACGTTTCATAAGCGTAGCTAAAATATATTAGCATACTTTTGTGTGTGTAGAGCTCATTGCCATTGTGTGTGTGTATGTGTGTGTGTGAGAGAGAGATTAAAGAAATTCGAACTTTGTTTGATTTTTAGATTGAAAAGGCAAAGAAGAGTACGTAAACAATGTAAATGCGTGTGTGTCGCGTGTAATGCATAAAATGCAAGTAAAACTGAGAAGATGCACTTGAGAGAAACATTCAGAAATAACGAAGTAATTGCAGACAACGAGCAGAGTGTCGAGTTCGTTATAATAATCACACCGAAAACGAGATAAAAGCGATTACGGTTAGCAGCTCAAAACCGGAAATTAACGCCAGATTGCAATGTTTTTGTTTTACAATCGACGCATTTTTGTCATTATATTAATTGAATTTCTGCTGCTGCTGCTGAGCGATGACAATGGACAACCAACGCTGACCAAGTTGCCGACAACAGGTGAGTTACTCCGATAGTCTATGAAAATCCCTTGCCAAACTGCAATAATCATAAACTAATGGCCAAACGTGCGGGCGTGTCCTTAGCCAACAGCTCGAGAACTTGTTGAGTTCCAAGAGTCCTTTAAGAGTTTGGGGGGCCGAGGATCAGAGCAGGGTCTTTCCGCCACACAGGCCACATCCCATAAAGAAAATCGGGAGTATAAAATATTAAAGTTGGCAAAACACGCGAGAAAACTTTTTGGCCACATCCACCCTTGGCTCTATGCTGTGCTGCCTTTTGGGGGTTGATCCGTTCTGCTGCGCTCTTTGACTTTCGAATATAGCCCTTTCGCATGTGTGTGTGCCATTGCGAGCTTATTGCGTCGTTGATTTGGCTAAGCACAAATTATAATTCTAATTTATGGTAAGTGAACAACGTCAACGAAATTTCCAACTTATCGCAGCCTGTCCGATTCTCACGAACCATTTGTATAAAGTATCTACTTTTATTTGCTTTGAAGCTCTACCCGCTGTCAAATGGCATACCGTCTACATGGCTAAAAGCATTTAACAATCAATCAATGCAAACAATTTCACATAATTTCCTTTTTCCCTTTCGCACACACACACTCATACGAATATCCGCAGCTATTTAGTTATGCCAAGTGAGGGCATGGGCTAGTTCATAAAACCCCAATGCAAAAAGTTTTGCACACATGATAGAGCAGCTATTGCTGCGCTTGGGGCTGGAGCTAGAGCTGGGGCTGTGTGGCAAAAGTCCAAGTCTAAGTCAAACGACTAAGCGGCATGTCGTCAATAAATTTTCCATTAAATTCAAAGCAACCCAAAAAAGTAGAAAAAAAAGAGATGAAGAGGGAAATAGCAAGAAAAACAAGCGCCCATAAAGGAAGGTAGCGTCGAGTACACTACATAACTTTTGCCTCTTCTCTACAGGCATACTAACTCACACACACACACACACACATTGAGAGAGAGAGAGAGAGGCACACGTGTGCCTGGGTGGGTGTCTTGGGGCGTGTGGGTGTGCGTTGTTGTGTTGCTTCCTGTCTGTCCTGGGAGGCCGCTTATTCAATTTAGCACTGGCGTGTGGCGCCATCTAGCGCCGTCAGTGAAAGGCAACAAGGGAGCAGAGCCAAAAATAAGACTAGAACTTTATACCCTATAAAATAGTATAGAAACGCATATAAAATTTTAAGAAAAATCCTTCATGACATTAATAACATGTACTATATAGAAGAGCTAATATCCGAAATCCAAAGATGCAATGTCTTTGATTCATATATCTAGAGCATAGGGTCTTCAATTACGGTAAATAAGGAGTATTCTAATTCCTATTGAATATATAATATATGTACAATCGACTGAGGACAGCTCATCTTATTCTAATATTTCAAATCCCAGCATAATTTAAATTTTGTCTGCACACAAGTCTTTTGTTGGCTGCAACTGATATTTTAGCAAATAGTATTTCATATGTCTATTAGAAGTTTTTAGTTCATAATTTGAAATATGTAAGAATATTTAATTTGAATGTAAACAAATACATAATGTATATTTTTGTTGACATCCTTAAGGAGTCCGCCTTAAGGCAAACTTTTAAGTAGTATTTTAATGCAAGCCTTACAATTGTCAACGATATTGCCAGAAAATATATTTTTACAGATATAAACCCAAATATTTGTTGTTCATTAATTGTGAAATCTATGCTAGAATCTTGTCAACACTTATTATTATTGAAGCTTGAAGAAATTTTTTATATGCAAAAGGACCTATTTGGTGAACATATACTGAGCCAATATACTTTTATTATAACTACAAATAAAAGCATAAATCAGTTAGAAATGATTAAAATAATATAATTAAAAAATCAATTTTTTAACATTTTTACAATTGCTGAAAATTGATTGAAAACATTTAAGTAGTATCTCTCAGTCGAGCAGTCGCTGCTAACACACGCTTATTTACAGTGTTTTTTTCTGCTTTGTTTTTTTTTTTTTTTTTACCGGCGGCAAATAACTACAACATAAGCTATTGGTACAGCAGCTCTCACATCATGAATCTTGGCTGCTGCTTGTTGTTGCTGGTTTATTCATATATAACAAACAACATATCATGTGCTGTTGCTGCTGCTGCTGCTGCTGCTGTAGTTGCTGTGGTTGTTGTTCTTGCAGCCTGCGTGCCGCATAGCAACCCAAAAGCTGCCTCAGAGCCCTCCATATTCATATGCAAATTGCGTTGGAGGACCTTTTGGGCTCAGCTGTGTTGCTTTTGTTGTTAATGGTTTGTTTTTGCTTTATTTTTGGGTAAGCAGAATTATTATTGTTATTATTGTTGTTGTTGCTGTTGTTGTTGTTGTTGGTGGTATTGTTGCTGCTACTTGTGGTTATTGTTGCTGCTGCGTTGGTGGCGCCCCGCGTTTGATTTCAATATTCAAGTGCTTCCTGTTTTTTGCATTTGTTGCTGTATTTGCTGCCTGCCTTCCTGCCTGCCTTTGCTATTTGACATCTCAAGCAGCATTACTTGGCTGCCACAACAGCAACAACAGCAACAGCAACTAGAACATTGGGATAAGCAGCAACAACAAACAGTTGAAATAACAAGTTGAGTGCCTTCAGCTCCTCCACCTCGCCCATCTCGCTGCTCCACCTACTCCCACTCCTCGTCTAGTGGCTGCCGCTGCTGCTGCTGCTGCTGTTGCTGGCATTAACTACACAAATAGCAAATCGGTTCTGCTCTTGCCACGAATGCGCCGGCATTTGGTGCTGCTCTTGACTGCTCGAGTGTGCCTATGACGACCTTATGCTGCTCTGCTGCTGCTGCCTTCTTGAAGAGCCGAAGGCGCCAGACCACCAAGTGGTTCGTTGGGTTATGTGAGGTATTGGCGTTTTGGGTCTTGGGATCTGGTTCTGCTGGTAATATTGCCTCGTGGCGCCGTTGCGGTTTTTAAGCCTCGCCTGAGGTTCAACGGTTTTTGAGCCGTACGAAATAAAAGACAGCAACACCCTCTCTCTGCTCTGGTATTTCTCTGTATTTAAGTAGATATTTGCTCTGATTAAAGTGGTTCTACTAACGTGTACATGCATGTGCCGAATAGTCGGCTGCAACGCATTATTGCTGGCAATTTTTTCGCTTTATTGCCACTTCTCAGAATTCTTGACAGCTTTAAACTGATTGCTCGCTGCTGGTAGCCATGGCAACATCCTGTGAGCTCAATCGCAGCTTAAATTTTGAAAAGGACACAATGAATGTATACGGTAAATATATATATATATATATATATATATATATATAATGTTCGTGTGCTCGTAAGTTTGTGTGTGTGCTCACAGTTTTTGGATTCCAGGAAATCAGTTAAGTACGGCATGGAGCTACGCCCGGGGCATTCGCCACCCAGCTAAAAGCAGCAATGATTACATTTGGCATCATTTCGACACTGCCCTCTGTAAAAATGTGGCATGAAAAATCATAATTTTTAATGCGAACAGCATGTTGGCTGGCTGGCTGCTGGCTGCTGGCTGACTGGGGCCCAACGTCCATTTGCAGCAGCATATTTTTTTTCGTGTGCTCGAAGCACGACCGGACCACCCTCTAAAAATCATGCTGTAAAGCTGCTCTTATCTGACGCGTGCGGGTGTGAATAAAAAACAAATTCTATTAGTTCAATTAGACAGCAATGTAGGTCCATCTCTCACTCTCTGTCTCTCTTTCTCACCGGCCTGTGTAAACGCAAACTTTATGGCTGTCACAGCGTGTTTTAAAGCTGGCAACTGTCGTTTTCCCAGACAGCTTTTAGCCGTTTTTCAGACATGCTCAATTTTCCTAGAACTTGCGCGGATGGCCAGGTCAGAATTTCTTTAGATGCTCAACAATTATCAATTACTTGGAAAGCAATCAAAACATTTCCAATACAAATGCTAATGAGATTTATTTAAATTATATACATATATATTTTTTAGCTTGTTAAACACAATCAATTAAATTGATGAAGGTAATATATGCAAATGTTCAAAATGAATTGCTAGAAATTTTTTTAATATATTCAGTTCAATTTATGTCATTCTAATGCAATATTTTCCTAATACATTCATAATTTTATTATCAAAGCACAAAATGTGTTTAAGGATATGCGCGAAATAATTTATTTATTGCTGTTTACAGCACAGAGATATAAAAATTCAGGCAATAGTCATTGAAAATTTATGGCTGAGCAGCAAGTTAATGACAATTACTTAAAATCAATGGGAAATTCATTATAAACACAATATGTAACATTTAAATACATGTAAGGTAGTCCTATTTTAAGTATAATGTTTCCTTATACTTATTTATAATACTAATATACTTATTTATAATTATACCTCTACTTTTACTTATATCGTCCGTCTGTATGCATGAACGCATCGATCTCAGAATCTATAAGAGCTAAGGACTTGAAATTAGTTTCTAGAGGGTTTTTTTGTTTCAAAATCGTTAACTATATCCGTCTTATTGTAATCGATTAAAATCCACATCAAAATTGAGTTATAATTTATATATGTAAAATTTTGATTTTTGGTTACATTTTGGATACCGCCCCAAATCCACTTCCTTCCACGAAAGTCCATCTACAAGAAAAGTTGTTCAGTAACATTCAATGCGTCAACTGCGCAGTTAGCAGACCGCGTGCTTAGAATATCAGCTCTTCGAAGGGGTTTCGACTAGAGCATTCTTACTTGTTAAGCTTATTCTAATACAAAACAAAACTTTATATTTTTAATAATAATATAATAACCTGTTTTATATTCAAATTCAATTAAAGTTTTCTGTTCAATTTGATTCATGCGCAATTGTAAAAGCTATCTGCACGCCCATCATATATAATATGTATATATTCCATCTCAAATTGGGACAAGTAGGCTGTTTAAATATGTATTCATATATATCGTGAACTGCCTTATAAGCCCATTAGGTGCTCAGTGGTTGTGAAGCGTCATCTGCAAATCGTCGCCGTCGACTCCATGGAAAGTTTGGTTCTTTCCCTTGACGGGTAGGCAAAGTGGCAGCAAGAAAAGTACCACATATAATGTAAAAAATCCCCTTAGTCAGCATGATGTTTGCATTTAATTGTATATTTCTTTTTATTGCCGTCTAAGAGCTGTCGTGAGCGCCAACTTCTTGAAAATATAGGTACATAACATATATATAAAAAAATATATATATACAAAAAAAGAAGCGAGTTGTGAACTTCGCACTGCGCCCGCTGCATAATACGCAAGAGCTGCCGTTTGGCAATTAAAATTATTATTATTATTAGAAGTTAGTTGGCAGAAATTCAAGTGGTCGGAGCGCCACATTAGAAAAGTTTACAAACTTTATGAATTAGTAGAGCGGCACGTCTAATTAAGATGCTTTCATTAAATGCTGCCTCAAAATACCATAAAAAAAAACTTCTCGAAAAAAAGAATTCACCAACTCAGTGGAGTTTGGCATTTCCGTGATATAAAGTCTTAATAGTAACTGAGAGCAAATAACAAAAACTTTGCAAATAAATATAAAATTTTATATAAAATATGAAAAAATTAAATTAAAATAAAAATTAATTTAAAACTTCATAATTTTTCAATAAGTTTAAATTTAGAATTTATGCTTTAATAATTGACATTATTAATTTTCTTCAAGAAATGACAGAAAATTTGGTAGATATCATAGTAATAATAATTATTTCATAGACTTAACAGTTTTTATTCAATTTGGTTTAAAAATAGAATTTTTAGAGAAAATGTGTACAGTTTTATTGTCATAGCAAATGTTAAATTATTATGTAAATGTAGATCTATCTATAATCTATCTATCTCTGTTTCTCTTCAACGCCTCTAAAACAGCAAAAGCGACTAAAGGGTTAGCCAAAGGCTTTAAAATCCAACTCTTATGCGCTTATAAACTTTTACCTAAAAATAATTGTACTTCTAGTCTGTAAAATATGTTTATTTATAGCGAGCATTCTCATTCATTTCCTCAAGAGCAGCAAGACATCTTTATCCTAGCCCTCAAGGCGTAAGCAAGTTAACTTTATCCGAAGTATAAGGATGCCAAAACAACATAGCTGTTCAAATTGTAGTACTTGAATAGAGCTGTTTGGTACCAAACCATAAAAACAACCAGCCGCCTCGAGTTTGGAATTCAAAGTGATTTTATTGCAATATACAAGAAGGGAACATGCTGAGAGGGGCTAACCTGCCTGCTCTTACAGCTTCATGTTTCCTTTTCTCTCTTTTACTTCTCTGACATACAACGGAAGTTATTCAAATGCCCTAGAAATAGCAATATAGCTTTGTCTATATGTATGTGGTGTATATTAAATATGTATATTTTATATATGTCCAGCTCTCTAGAAAAATATTGTTTTTGTTAATTTCTAAAAGTTTTTAAGATTTTGCCTGAAAAAAGTTCACAAAAAACCTGTCTTTATCAAGACATTTTTGTATGTGGATCTGAAATTAATAACATAATGCTACTATTATGATGTAAAAAGCTTTTAAACGAAAAAAAAACTTCCTCTTAAGATCGCCGTAAGACAAAAGCTAGACATAGAGTGACATTGCACAATGTTGATTTATAGCCAAAAACCTGAAAGTTTATTGATTGCACACACGAACCTGTTCTCAGACAATCAATCTTTTATTATTATATTATTACATATTATAAGCCTTAGCACAATTTGCTACATTTACAACCATGTTTTTATACTCCTGTCCACTTAAGTAACTCCTTCTTATTCAATATACATACCTAGATATGTATATATAGATTGTGAGCATGTCTACCTGTTCATAGCCGCATTATCGAGACAAAACATTTACAGTCCAAGCCCCAACCGACACGCCCCCGAATCGCCCCGCCCTGTCACACTCGACCATTGGTTTTTGGTAACAGTGGCAAGTACAAATAAAATCCATTAGAAGTAGAGCCGAGCCGTGTGTAAGCCGACAGCAGTGTGGCTTTGTTGTTGTTGTTCTTGTTTCGTTCTTTTATTTTTTTTGGGGTTTTTTTCTTTTCTATTTGATATTTTTCGCCTTAGAATGACGCACATTATTGGCATGTGTTGAGGGAAAGGGAGATAGAGAGAGAGAGAGAGAGAGGGAAGTGGGAAGTGGCACATAATAGCCACATCAGACATTATAATGCTCGTAAAGTTGCCAATGGAAAATAACTGAACTATTTCCATGATCGTGTCAAAATGTAAAATACTTTTATGTCTTTATGTTTACTTGTCCTTGTTATTCAGCTATTCTGCACTGTCATTCCAGACTGAGGGAGAATAAATAAAAAAACGTCAACTTTGATGACTGAAAATAAAAGCGAGATTCAAGTAGACAGATTATTTATTGTCAATGCCCTCGAATAGTTATGTTTTTGCGTAGAACAAGTGCAGAGAAATTGCCCGGCGTTGCGCGGTGTGATATCTGCATACTTCTCTATAAGTCGAATACGAGACACAAACATTCTGCTTCTGATTTTGTATACTTTTGTCGTCTTGTTAATAACCTTTAATTGTATTGCGGGCAGGTAAGCGTCTTACCTGTGACCTTTGAGTAATTCAATTCATTCGCCTACAGCTTAGCTTACACACACATATGTCAGCAATCGAGTTGTAATTATATTCTTCTCAAGTTAATCTAAGGCTCGCTCAACTTACATTCAGAGTAAAGCTTCTTTAATAAAAGTCGCCAGGACAATAACAATCATACGTACATTTATACAGAGTGAGAGAGTGAGATAGATAGAGAAGAAGAGACAGAGAGAAATTATATATTGTTCAGTTGTGAAGCTGCTGACAGCGGTTTTGTTTTCCTTTCTTTTGCTGCTGGCGTTGGCGTCATTTGAAATGAACATTATTACTACTATTATTATTGTTATTTTTATTGCGCGTATTATCAGCAGGTTTCGAGTTCATTGAATTCAACCGCCCGCTTCCTGCCGCCCTGAGCCTGCGCCTTGCCAGCCAAAGTGGGTCAGCGTAATCAACGCAATCAGAGCCTAGACATGCTCCGACTAGCTACGGTCGTCTTGCCCGCCCCCCAGTTGCTCCTTGCCAGCGTGCACATCCCACACTCACACTCACACCAACACCCCCACACACACTCGCACACCCACACACTCGCACACCCACACACCCATACACCCACACAATCGTCTTCGTTCTAACTTTTGTGCTGGTGTTTACTCTACTCTCCATGGTTGCCATGTCGCTGCGACAATGATGATTGCAATAAATGAAATTAATGCGTATTTGAAAGACCCAGACAGGCGAATCAATTGACAAAAATGGAGTGCCGCATTCGTGCGACAGTGTGCAAATCAAAAGCCATGAAAACAACCAAATTGAAAACATTTTTCTGACATTTTTATTTAGTATTTCTTTGCAGTTCTATTTTCTCATTCTCTCTGCTGTCACTTTTGGTTCCTTCTCTCTTTGTGGCAGCAGGTCATGTTGCAATCTAAACGATTTTTCCATTTAGAATGCGTTCTATGACACCTGGCTGAAAGTGAAGCCACTTTATACACAATTCTGCTGTTTGTGTTCAAGCAATTCAAGAGCGAATTAAATCATTTCACATTAAAATACCTTTATATGAGATATATATTTCTTATCTCATATTAATGTAAAATAAGTCAATTAAAATCGAATTCATGCGCATACAATTTGCATGGCATTAAAAGTAAGTCCGATAAATGAATGCACAATCCAAAAAGGCTGATAAATAGCAGTTGACTGTTTTTATTTTGGGCAGGTGGGATCTCTGATGTGTGTTGTTCATGCAAAGGACCGAAAGCACAAAGTAAGCTGCATATAAATAATTTATTTACTGCGAGTGCCACGCTTGGCGGGCAATCGCCAGAAATTGTTGGAGGCGCTGGACAACTAAATGCATTATAAAATGCATTTAGCATAATTAACTTAATTTCATAAATATATAATTACATTTATTTTTAAGTGCCCAGGCTCAACAGATTGCATGTGTCTCGAGCGTTTTTTAGAAACCTAACCAAGCGTTGAAATCAGCCAAAAAAAAAAAAAAAACAGGCGAAATAAAATGTGAAAAAATTTATGAAAAAAGGCAAACTTCGTCGCGAGGTGTGTGCAAAAGGTGTGGCCGCCTGCAATTATAAATGCGCCGAATAAAACAAAAACTCAACTAAAAAGGCATAACAGAAGGCATTAAATAAATCGCTTACAGAAGAGAACCAACAAAAAAGTGAAAAATGAAATAAAAAGAAAAAAAAAATAAAAAATAATAATATGAAACTTTAACAAAAAACGTCAGCTTGCAAATTGACACGAGATATGAGCACGGACATGGATACGAACAGGCAAAAAGTGAAGTAACTTGGCTTGGTTTTAACACTTCTTGGCTTGGTTTTGCGGTGGTATTTCTTATTTGTGTGTGCCCTATGACAAAGTTCTGTGGTTGTGTGATGAATTATGTAACGCATAGAAGGACATCTAAGAAATATTTATACATCCAAAAATATATATATATATATTCGCTGCTCTAGCAAGTGTTTTGATATACGAAAACAACAACGAAAATCACAATAAACTAGGAAATTTTGTTCTTTTTTCTCAACATAGTTTTCTTTTGGCTTTATATACATTTGCTTGCGATATTCTACAGCCTTGATACCTTGCTCATAGTATGAAAACTTTCTAGGTCACTGAAATCGCCATGTATCGCAGACTCCATCTCTTCATTGTTTGCATATCTCCAATCACAAAGCTTTTTTTTTTTTCAAATTTCAAAATAGTCCCAAAGAACTTAAACTAGCGAATAAGGAACATGCTGAAGCAATGTTAGCTTTAACTCATAGATATTGGCCACGCAGTAGAGGCCTTCTGAACTGGTGCAATGCCTTAATGATGAGCAAACGCGGCATCTATATTGCACACAGCATTTGATCTCAAAATATTCAGTAAATATACACCGGCGATCATATGGTCATGGTCGTAAATAAGGGAGCAGACTCTCCCAGAGTAGAATCCAATTCGGTTTTAATATTTTTTAGACAGAAATCTTGCAATAAAAATTACGGTGACATATTGGTGACCAATTTTTTACATGTTTACAAACTCTCTTGAATATAAATTCATTTATTTTTTCATATAGAAGTTTCGTAGGGAGAATTTTAGTTCTTCTAAAGATATCAGAGTCATTTAATTAATTAGAATGCCACTATTCAACATCATTTAAACTTTTATGCCGATTGAGAGAGTATCTTAATTTTCGGCTTGTCAATCTCACTGATTTGTATTATTATTATTATTTTTTTTTTTTTTGGCAACGAACGAGCGTAGAGCGTGTAGCGCTGAGCGCACCCTTGGCGCTGACTGCCCCTTAGGTTGCCTACATTTCGGGGGTGCAGGGGATCAAATGTTGGCGCAAGCTCGTTAAAAAGAATTTGGTTCACTTGTTGTTGTAGCCAAACAGAAAAAAATACACAAAAATAAAAAAGAGAAGAAAATAAACGCTGCACGCTTGAGACACAGGCTGTACGCCAAACTGGTTTTCGGACTGCATTCTTTTGGGCCACGTTTATAGCCAACTAGCCTGGCCTGCCAGCCAGCTCAAAGCAGGCTCCTCGCCAAGTTGTTTGGCTGAAAACAAAATTGAATCATATGCGGCAGTGGCAGCATTCAGCAAAAAAAAAAAAAAAACCAAAAACGAAAAAAAATCCGCAGTTTCTATGAATTTCTGTTTCGATGTGTCGAGTCTTACCTGCTACAGTTTCTGGCAGCAGCTCTTTGTCTTAATTCCCTAGCTCTCCAGTTTCTGGCAAGTTTTTCCCTTTTTTTCCTTATTTTTATTTTTATTTTTTAAATTGTTTTTATTTTGCATCTATATTTAGGTTTTAGAATTTCGTGCACGTTTCGCGTTTTGTATGATTAATTGTTTATGCAAATTGATGTTTGCTTTTACGGCAAATAGCAAAGAGAGAGAGAGAGAGAGAGAGAGAGAGAGAGGGAGATATCCAGATATATGGTTTATATAAGTGCTTACCGTATGTAGTTTATATATTATGTGTTGGCAACTTGATATCGCCAGCTCATCAGCATAGTTTACTACATTTACTGACTCGATGCCAATCTCTGTATAGAGTTGTATTATATACTGTATATGCATTACATATATATATAGACTCTGCCTGGGCTGGGCATAAGCCCACTATTACACATGTACTGCTTATGATTATTCAATTAATACACAATTAGCTCACTCGCTGCTCATTTGCATAATATGCGATATGAATTGAATTGGCTTCTATTGCCACGAATTCGATTTCATTTCAATAACGTGATTAACTTTGTTGCAAATTAGTTGGCTGCCTCGACGCGACGCCACGCCAACTCACGGCTCAAGATAAATCGCTGCAGATAGAGTCAAACGTATATATTTATATGTATATAGAGAGTGATAGAGACAACGTTTTAATTAACATTACGGCTTAAGTGCTCAGTCTGTTTTTCTCTTTCCGCTCAACTTTATTTATTTATTTTTTCGTTGGCCTGTCACAGTGTGTCTTGGCAGCTAAGTAAAACTGAACTTTGATCTGTTCAAAAGACTTAAGCGTTTGCTCTCAACTTCTGTGCCTAATGATCTGTAAAGTTTGCGGCTTTTATACTATGTGCAATTGATTGGGCTATCTAAGGCTCTAGAAGTTAAAGGTAACAATTCATTGATTTGTAGCACTTAAGTCGAGAAGTCCCTTTCATGCTTTAAATCTGTTAGTCTTTGCCTGAGTTGTAGCTTCAATTTTATGGCTTTCGTTTCGTTTCATTTCAGTTCAGAGTTGTAGCTTCAATTTGATGTGTTTGGTTTCGTTTCATTTCAGTTGGGGTTAACCGCAAATTCGTAGCTTTTTAACTTTGCCATTTATGATTGCTGTAACCTATACTCTATATGCTAATGAGTTATGTTATATACGCTCACACACACATCAGCTCTAGGTATTTGCCATACAGTAAGATGTTCATTAGTTTGTTTTCCCACTGTGCCCGCCCATACGACATTGTAACTAGATGCAAACGCATTAATAATTAGCATAGTTTTCGAATAGTTTTCAAGGTGTCATATGTGTGTGTGTAATGGCACTCAATTCTAACTGGTTGACAGGTAATTGTAATAAATAACGCGACTAATTAGTTTTGAAGTTTTGCCATAATTTATGCGTATTAGGCAAATTTTGAAGCGCCAGCAAACGTCAAATGATTAGCGCGCAAAAGCAAGTTGGGGCAATGTGGGGCAACATCTGCTGAACCTTTAGCAAATGCGAATGAAAAATGAGAACGATAAAAACAAGAAAATAAAGCGAGCCGCGGGTCAGTTATGCTGCAGTCATAATTGTATTGGGCAACATCAGCTCGAGAAATCAGTGCAAAATGTAAAAGTAAAATTGATGATTTGCCCGACAGGAGTCGTGCAAACAGCATGGGCAACTTGTGGACCGGCACGTACCAGCCGGCGTATACGTATTTTCTAATTAAACGCTAGCTCACGCGCACTCCGGCGAGGCCGGCCGTACGTCCCCCGCGCACTGAAATTTCAACAACTGCACGTGCCGTTATGATGATGGCACTGGGCTCCCCTACACTTCGTCCTGTCATATTCTACAATAGCCGCCACCTGCCTTTACACTGTGCTTGTCGCCTTTTTAGTCCTGACATCAAAATGGCTGCCATGTGGCCATGTTATGCGGTGAGCGCCATTTGCCTTGTGCCGCCTGCCTCCCGCCTCCTGCCTCCTGCCTCCTGCCTCCTGCTATTCCTATTTCGCATTGTCTCCAGTGTATTTGCTGTCATTTGTAGGTATTTCTGTTGTTGCTTTGGTAACTAATTGTCGTATTGCCCCCGGAGAGTGCTGAAAGCGACACAAAAACACATCCCCCACAAACCTCTCACAAAAAAAAAAAAAAAAAGAAAGTAGAAATAGAAGGGGGCGCCGAGGGACAGAGTAGCTGTGGTAGTTACACTCTGTGTGTGTATGATTCAATTGTGCCTTGTCTGCGCATCGACGTCTGGTGTCTGTTATGCGCTTCACTGTGGGTATTCTAATTCTGACACTTCATATGTGACGCAGCGATAAGTATCTATTGATGTTTCTGAATGCTAATTGTCAAGCAAATGGATTAGTTTTGCATATCTAGATTGATACTAAATTATTATTAATATTTAATGATTCTTTTCATACTCACTCAGGAAGTTAAATGAGTATATTGATGCTATAAACTTTAAAATTAAAATATATATATAGAAGATATACTCCTGGGTAGCAAATCGGGAAAAACTTATTTCGGAATCTCAGAAATGCTTCTATTTAAAGATTTGAAATTGAAAATTAATACTCACATTTACTACACAAGATCAAAACGACATAGCGGATATATCTGGGATGTGGAAAATCGAGAAAAATTTTATCTTCTACAGCTATACAGTTCGAAACTCAAAACATAGCGAATAAGTTTTTATTGACTTCTCCTTTTAATTTGAAAAAAATGATGTTATAATTATCTGTATTTAGAAATGTTTTGGAGCTAACAAAATCAAACAGTTAAACTACTGCGGACTGCTTAAAAACGATTTAACTTTTTTCGGAACATGAATAAGTATTATGCAGTCAGTAGAGCCCGACTGCAATATTCTGACTTGCTTCATGAATTTTCCAGAATATCCTGAAAATAGGCAAAAGTTTTTTTAATTTAAAATAATTGCCAGAGTATTAAATTCGCGCTATACTTTACAAAATTCATTTTTAAACGAAAATAGCGCTGTAATTGAAAAATGAGGGGCAACAACAAAAAAAAGCAATACAATTTGCTACATATTCGTTTCGTATTCCGTATTGAGTTTGGTCCTTCGCTATAATTAATGATCCCCGAGTGCTGCTGAATATGCCATTGATTTATGCCAACAGTTTCATGCAGGCTTACTTAATAAAGAAGGAGAGCGCGGCCAACGTGTGGTATGCGTAATGAATGCGTTTGCCACGAGCATTATGCAACATTCGTTACGTTTGCTACAATTACAATCTTTCTGTGTATTTGTACTTAATTAATTTTGCCAGAGTGCATTCGACAGCAAGCCAAATGCCATACAGGTGTTTTACCTGTTGATTTGCGACACCAATCGCTCATGGCGCTATGACTAGAATAGCGTACAAAAAAAGAGTCCACTCCACCCACCTGTCAGCATGTGGGCCGAGCTGTGCCAGTTACCCGCATGACAAGCTTTATGCCATCATATTTTTCCTTTTTCTTTCTATATCTACTTTGCCCACTCAATCTAGTTGCTGTCATAGAAACTAAAGACGCTGCTCGCATTTAATATGTGTCCTGGCAACGACAACATATAAATTGCCAGGCTATTTGTCTCAAGTAGCCCACACTCAACTAAAAGCTGAAATTTAGTGAGCTATTTCAATGCCCAAGGTTAGCAGCGCGTGGCTCGTATACAATTTTTATTTAGCCTTCCTCGAGAACAAATAAGAAAAATAAAAACTAGATTTAATAGATTCGCCAAGCTGTGCGCTTTAGCATTTGATTCTTGTTGAAAACTTAATTATTTTGATGTCGATAATCTTTTATTTTTTATAGCTTGAAGTTTGTGTTTTTGATTGCTTAAGCTCCTGGCAAATTGTTAATAATGAAATTATTTATACTCTTTTTGAGGTGTATATAAACTTTGTTCATCAAGCTATTCACAGACTATTCAATATGGCTCTGTCTCTATAGAAACCCTTATCATTTGTTTTCCATAGATTTGCCAAGCTGTGCGCTTAAATATACTTATTGGAAATTTAATTCTTATTGAAAACTTAATTACTTTGCTGTTGATAATCTATTATATTTTAAAGCTTGCAGTTTGTTATTAGGTATGCTTTATCTTCTGGCAGATTTTTAATAATAAAATTATTAATACTCTTTTTTAAGATGTATATAAACTTGGTTCACCTTAAGGCAATTCAATCTAACTTTGTCTCTATAGAAACCCTTATCATTTGCTTAGCTTTGCATAGATTCCCCATTTCATTCTAATCTCTTTTTTTATAGCTTGAAGTTTATGTAGGTATGCTTAAGCGGCTTGCAGTTAAGTGTAAAATAGTCATGAAGCTTTTGTTAGTTTTGTTTTCATGTTGGCTCGTACTAATATTGCTGCAGAAACAAAAGAGTTGGGGCTTACAAAGAATAGCTTTTTGAAGCTTCATTTCGACATGCTTCGCTCTTAGATAAATAGAAATTTATAACCATATTTTAATTATGTCATATTTATTTTATTAATATATTTTGTAATTCGGTATGCCTTTCTCTTATATAAAGACAATGTTATTAATATTTCCTAATTATGATACATTGAACTAAACAACAAAATCTATATATAGACTTTGAGAGTTTCTCTATAAATTTGCATATTATATTTATTTGCTTCTATAAAGGAAATTCCTCTCTTTTACAAAAAGCGTTCATTTAAAAGCACCTCTGAGAGCTTAAGTCTATAAGAGTGTCTAATCTTCAACGTGCCATAGATAGCCATAATTTCTTGTGTTTTTCTACACGTTTTGTTAAACGTCAAGCGCTTGGCAAAAATCACAGTTCGTTCTTCAATGTAGCTTATAATTATGGGTCATTATGTGTATACAAACGCAAGACATAAATATTAAAGTGCCCCCTGGCCATATTTTGTTTACGTTTATTATAATCTTCTTCGGCTCCGACTTTTCACAGTTCGTCGAAAACATTTTTGGAAATTCCTATGCTCAGCGTGTAAGCAAGTGCTGTGTGCTCTGTGCTGGGTGCGCTGAGCTTCTTCCGATAAATTCGTGTAATCAATCTTAAGTGAAGCCAGGCCATGTCGTTGAAATCGGCTGTCATAAATCAAAGGCAACACACATGTTTAGCAGCAGCCGCCGCATCTGACTTAGCGATTTACAAGTGAACAGCTAGCTAGTAGCTACCTGCTGTCTGTTTAATGAAGCGTTTGATTTGCATTTGCGTACGACTGCCAGACATTTGTTAATTAAATTTGGTAGCACGCTTGCACCACCATGCCATGCCACAGCGCACCACTGAACTTTTGCGTATGTGTAACAAATATGCCCAAACTCTCAACTCGATGATTTATTGTTGTTTGTCGAACGCAAAACTTTTCTAAAGTAATTTGCGACAAATCATAAAAGCATTTTTTCTCTATATTTTTCCAATTTTTTTGTCGCTTCGGATTTTTCTTCTTCAATTTTTTTTTTTTTTGAGCTTATGTCATGCCGCATGTGGTGCAAAATTTATGCGCACACATGTGGCTCAGGTGAAGCTGCTCAGTTTTGTTTTTATATTCCCTGCATTTGCTAAGGATGATGAAATGAAACCTATTGGGAATTCGTGGTAAATTATAAAAAAGTAACAAGCTCGAAAAATATTGATTATGTATGTATATATTTTATATATGTATGTATATATCTTAGATATATAACAAGAAGGTATATATGTTATGTTTTTTTAGTCTATTGCGAATTAGTGTTAAGTAGTACAAAAGTAATAAGCTCAAAAATATCAATTTATCTAATATATATCGATATATATCGATAGCATATATTAGATACATATCGATTAGATGTGATTGCGAATTATTCACAATTCAATTGAAAGCTATATAATATGAAGCATTCTTGGAATCAATATTAAATTATAGATATAAATTAAAAAACTCAAAAATATCGAAAAGATAAGAAATGTATACAGTTGCGGTAAAGAAAAATAGTAGTGCGTCTGAACATTAAACATTGGATACAAATATAGAGACTAAATATTGACATCTTAATTTATAAAAATACTTATTAATCTTAATATTCATTTCAAATCGTTTTATATTTTTTTGTGCCATCTACTTTGATAGGTGTCAAGGTTAGTATTCTCAGCAATGCCTCAGAAGCTAGACTCGATACACGCTGAGTGCTCAAAAAGGGTATCTTCTAGTCGTTTACACTGCCCTTGCAGGACTTTTGCAACAACGTGTAGATTACTGCGTGTGGCAGCTGCCAGTAACAGAAATGGCCGCATCAGCAGCTACATAAACTCTGAAAAGTTGCTCGTGGCCATTGGCTTTGGCTTGGTTTGGCTTGGCTTGGTCTGGCCTGGCTTGGCTTGGCTTGGCTTGGCTTGGCTCTTCTCTATCAACATAATTAACACTTTGATATAATTTAACAGTTTGGTAGTCGAGTCGTTGAGCTGTGCTATGCGAGTCCGGGGCCAGCATCCATCTATTAACATAATTACGTAAAAACATCAAATTATCATGTCACATGCAGCGTTGCATTGGCATCACCGTCTTCCTGCCTGGATTTTTAATTTGTTGAGCTGCAGAACGGAGAGCAAAAGACTAACACGTCCTGCAGTACATCATCGTCATCATTAGCGCTTCCTACCAGCTGTATATATATATATTTCACTCTGTATGCGTGTGTGTATGTGTGTGCGTTCGTTTGTGTATGTAGCTACAACTACAACTGCAGCTAGATACTGAATGCCACTTTGCATAAGCTTGAGGAGCTGCGTGGAACGGCTTTTAGGTCCGCATCGTTCCGTATTCGCTGCTTATGCTTCCTTACGGCAATACTCAACGGCACTTCCCTTGGCTCATTCATCTCACAGCACACACAGACAAACACGAACACAGAGACACGCAGACAGGACGCACATAATTCAAGCTGTACTCGTGGCACGAGGCTCAACTCAGCTTCGCTCCGCTCATTGTCCGAGCCTGGGGAACGGGCTCAGCTGTCTTAACTGGCAGTTTTACTTCACGCCAACGTCAACATTGTCGTTGTCGTTGTCGTTTTTTGTTTTTCGTTGTTGCCTGCGCTGCCTGCCTGTCGCTTCAAATTGTGAAGGGTTTGTCTTCAGCGTTCCAGGGGGCTGTTGTTGCTGCTGCCGTCGCTGCTGCACCCTGGTCGCAAGACACGACCCTAGCAGTCCTTAAATTTTCGTGATCTGCGTTAAGTGCTGCCCAAATTGTAATTATGCTTTTGCGTTTCAAGTTATTTGCCATAGTTATGCCGCATCCTTGCTCCTTTTAAGCTGTTTATTTTCAGCATTTTTTTCACCATTTTTTTGTGCGCGTTTCTTGAAATTGATATGATAAAGTGCGAGCGAACGCGTCGAGCAGCCTGGAATTTTAATGTTTTTGCATTTTGGCAATTGCATTTTAAGCAGACTAAACGTGCTAAGAGGGCCGTTGTTTTGTGGAATGTCTGTTCGCCAAGATTTTTGGCGCGCGTACAACGCGTCGTATGCGTAATGTCTTCTTTAGCAGCGTCGCCAGAGAGAGCTGCGCTGTTTCTCCAACTGTCTGTTCTTAGGTCCGTGCCTGTGTCTGTCTGCTGCGGCCAAGTGTTCGTTGCGTAAGCTAGAAAAGTTTATAAATCATTTCAATTACATTTCGCTGAGCTGTGACAGGAAACAGAACTTGGTCGCAACTTTGGCCCCGGCCAGTGGTTGAGTTTCCCAAAGTTTGTCAAAAAGTTGACAGTTCGCAGCAACTAGCTGTTAACTGCTCGAATATGAGTGTTGACAGCTTCCTCTTCTTTTTCTTTCTGTTTTCTAGCTTAAAGATTGTTGAATTGGCTTCGAGAAGATGAATTGAGTAAAACAAGCAGATGCGCATTTAGTTATATTCCATAATAATAACTGAGCTGTCGATATCATTGCTTGCTTGCCTGAGGAGGAAATTGTCGTTTTAGCTGCTATTTGAACTGGCTTATTTATCACAGCCATTGATATTGATGACACTTGGAAGCATCAGGATGGCAAGCATTACAACTCATCGAGTTATCTGTGACAAGCTACTGCTTTCAGTGCACCGGCCATTACTTTATCTACTCCATGATGTCTCCGCTAATATGCGAGGCGTTTCCTACGGTATTCTCTTTTCTTTTTTCTTTTTTTTTTTTCTTTGTTTTTTTCTGATATATATTTTTTTTTTTGCTGTTTCCACCCTACTGCTTTTGCTGGCGTCCACTCGTAGTAGCTCTGGCACCCACGTTGCCCTTTCGTTTTATATTCCCTATATAATCAGATATGGCATTTTATTTGCTCGCCAAGGCTTTGGAGGGGCAGAGGGCGAGGGCTGAGCTGCTGTGTCTTTTACGAGGCAAAACTGAATTGCAGATAAATATCAAATAGAGCGTCGTTCATTGTTTGGCAGGCCATGGCAGCCCTCGGTCTCTATGGATACCCTACATATGTACATACTCATATCCATGCGAGTGTGCGAGCATAATATATATATATATATCTTATGATATATTTCGCCACATTTATCACAAGTTAATTTGATTTTAATGAAATGAATTCTGCACACACACACACACAGACAATCATGAAACGCAGACAAACTGGAAATGCCAAAAAAAAAAAAAAAAACAACTTCTAAGATTCCAAAGGGTAGATAATGTTAATGAATAAAGTAGATAAGGGAGCTGCATGTATGGGCCTCACGTATACTATATATGCAGATGCTTTGAGGGTTTGTTTGCAACGTAAATTCGACAATATTAGGCCATTTCCATTCGCTGGCTCTGCAACTGCAATTAACAGAGGAAGAAAAAATGAAATAAAAAAAAATGTGTTTGTTTATTTTTTATACATTTATATATTTTTTTTTGCAGCTGCCGTCGGGTAAACGTGACGAGCATTTTGGCGTTTTTATAGAATTTTAACAGCTCCTTTTTTTCATTTTGTATTTTTTTGGTAACGTATAGCGAAAAAATTAACATAAGCGTCAGCGGCGCATATTTTAACTCGGTCAAATTGCCGGCGTCCGGTTCACAGTAGCTGCGAGTCCGACTCAGAGTCCATTCTGACCTGCCCGTGGGTCCCCCGCCCATTGGCCAGTCGTTTGCATATACAAATTTGCAGCAACATTTGCCGGCCGGTTTCGGTTGGCTTTTAAGCGGTTTTTTCATTTCTTTATTTTTTACGAGCTATGCAATTTGTTAATGAAAGTTCCCACCATTAGAAACAGGTTCAGGCACTGTTGCCGCGAGCTAAGCAGACAGGAAGAAATCTCGCACGCTGATTACGCAAGATTTTGGCATGCAAAAGTTTTTGGATTGTGTTTATGCAAATGGCAAATCGCCTCGTGCCGTCCCCGTTGACTCAGAGCCAACGCAGCTATTTAGAAATAACTATTATACATATTTTTTATTTGTATAAGAATTTAATGGCTAAACGCATGATTTATTCGGGCATCGTGCAACCAGAAATCCAACCGAATTCGAATTGAAAATCATAAAAAATGACGCAGATAATCCGCTGTTTAAATGGGCCGAGTTCAGTGCACTTTGCGAGTGAAATTTTATTTTCGTTTTCCTTTTCGTTGGCAGCCAACGAAACGTGCCAAATTTTAAGGGTTGCTTCATTAAGCGTGCCCACAGCAGCCCCTTGCGCCGGCTGCCAACCAAGAACAGCAGGCAGGCAGGAGCAGGACCTCGACAATGGAAAATGCCGTTAAGCGGCTAAAAGGAAGCGAAAAGCGAAAAACAAAATCATATTACTGCGTTGCCAAATATGTCGAGCGTTGCCAGAGTGTGTGTTGACGCTGTGGCATTGTTTGTTCATGTTGCATGCAAATGACATTTGCTCCTCCCCGCGTCCTGCCACCACGCATAGGATCTCTATAAGCCATTGGCATGTGTCTTTGTTCCCTTTGTCTTACACACACACACACACACACACACACACACACACACAGGAATAGTAAACAGGCAGCTCAACAAATTCTTCATTTATTATTAATTAAATTAAATTAAATGTTGTCAATCCTTTTGTTTGCCAAATACCAATTGAAAAAGCTTAATCAGGGTATAATTGGCTTTAGGCGAATGCATGCAGAGAAGTTGTGGCTCTGGATGTGGATAATAGCAAAGTGGATCTTAGTCTGTTTGTCTGTGTGACGAATACATTGAGAAGCCGTGGTTGTCCCTCTGTAGAAGCTTTTACTCTATATGCTTACATCTTTGCAGTTTAAATTGATTAATCTTATTCCATGTACTTGATAGGGGTATAGGTATCTCTTAGTCTAATCTAATTCTGACTAGAGCAGCGTTTTTTATTTGCTTTTAAGATGCAAAGAAATTCCTTTCATTTTCATAAGATATGTATGTCATTAGTATATAATATATATATTAATGTACATATATATTTGACATGCATTATTAATATATTTTTACATTTTATTTGCATATTAAATATATTTTTGTCAAAGAAACATTCATTGTTGATTTATCAACTATTTGTAGACCATCATTTATTTATCTAACCAAATTTCCTTTTTTGCACAAACAGGTTTTGATGTAATATTTGCTAATTCAGACCATAGTTCAGTGAACTTTAATTGTAAGATTCATAGTAATAAAATGTCGAGAAATGAAGCTAAGTAAATAAAATATGAATATATTTAAATAAAGCTGAAGATTTGACAAATTTGAATTTTAAATAAACACATAAAGTGCAAATTAAATTCAATTTGTGACTTTTCTATATGCATTTACTTACTGTTTACTTCATATTCAACTATGAACTTTCATTCGTTTCTTTTGTGTTGCCTTTGTTAAATTCTCTTTTCTTTTTAAGTTTATCTAGAATATATATTGTTCTGCAGTTTAAGTAGCGATTGCTTGTCAATTTCAATGGCAACTACATTACGTGGCCACGCCCACACATTACAGGCATCAATAAAGCCATAAAATTCAAAAGGGCAATAAAAGCCTTCCTCGTGCCAGTCCCCCCCTTACTTTCTAGTGTTCTCTGCACTGTCTGTGCTTCCTGCGCTTGGGGAAACCATAAGAAAGTGCTGCCAAAAAGCAGCCAATTCTCCGAGGAGGCATTGTCAGCCAGCGCTGGGGCTCTCAATAAAAGGCGTTCCTTCAGCTTGTCACGAAGTTTGTTGTATGAATGCAACACCCACGCACACACACACACACACACATAGAGAGAGAGAGAGGTACACGTACGTGCTCTGTCTCGCTCGCACGCAGAGTGGCATTTGCTGTCTTTGTTTTGTTGCGTTTCTTGCTAATTTGTTAAGTATTTTTGCTGTTGTTGTTCGACGTCGGCTACAATTTGACGTCATGCTCCAAAGTAACGTAAAATACCCAAGAGCTGAGCACAGCGCACTGAGAGAGGCAGCAAATGAAATGAGATACGAGGAAAGAGAGCATGACAGACAGGAGAGGGGGAGTGAGAGAGAGCGAGAGAGAGAGGAAAAGGGAGAGCGAGAGAAGTTTTATACGGTTGCTTAGGGTTAATGGAGTTGCAACGGAGACGGCAGCAAAGTGGCAACCGCATTGTTGTTGATGACGTCGCCACAGCAGACATTCAATTGACAGACAGACAACACACGCTCACACACACACACACACACACACACACACACACATATACATACAGGCACACACTGACTGCTAGACACTGTGAAACTTACTGAAAATCACGTTGTCTTAGGCCATGGTCGACGCGTCGCCAACGTCATCATCAGCACATCCTCAGCATTTTATTCATTTTGCTTTTGTTTATAGCCTGCCTCGTTGCTGTTGTTGTTGTTCGTGTTGCTTTTAGACTTTTGTTGTGCGGGTTTGTTGCTGTTGCCGTTCGCTTAAGCCACTTGCAGCCGACTTCCATCAAGCGAGCGACTGCATCACAAATTCGATTTGCACAGTGTAACGCAATATTTTCTTTAACTTTTGCCAGGGACGACCGTCGTCTTTGTGCTTCCCGCCTTCTGCTGCCCACTCTGCGTTCGTCTGCCACTCTATTGCATTGTATGCGCTTCAGTTGACGACATTATAATAATGAAGTTTGATTGGATTACATTGCAGCGGACACTGAATGCAAAACGTTAACACTGTTGAACAACATCTTGGCAACGGCCAAATGCATTTGCAAGGAAAAAACTTTCATAATTTCAAGCAGTTGGTAAAACTTCACCAGCGACTCCAAGAAAGAAAATGCACAAGAAATACAGAGAGAGAGAGAGAGAGAGAGAGGGAGAGTAAGGGAGAAGGAGAGACTGATTCTCGGTCCAGAGTTTGACGTCGGAACTGGGGGGAAGTTGTCATGGCCAAAAGTTTTTGGCTCTATGAAACGCTTAAGATTTTCTGCATTGACTTCCTTTAGATTTGTGCGAAGTGCTTCCGCTTTGGCTTTATGCAGCTATACAAGACTGGCCAACTCAATGCTAGGACATCAGCTGGCAGTAGTTTGCCAGTGTCAAACGTTGAACAAGATAAATGGCCCTTAGTTACATTCAGTACATCAACAACATGCCGAACCACTTTTTGTGACACAATCAAAATGTTTATATTCTGACCAAAGTTTAAATGGCAAATATCAAAAGAGAAGTAGACAAACACATCAATGAGAGTGCTGCGGGAGACAGCAAAACATGTAAAAATTAAATTTAAATTTAATCAAGTTTTTCTTTTATAAAATGTAAGAAAGTATTAGGTTTCAACTTCTTCCATTTTTCACTTTTCTGTAATTTTTTCCTTTTTTTAAGTACTCAACCTTCCTTTTAATACTTTACCTTGCTATACAAATCAGAATATCTGCAAATTGAGTTTGCCAAATACTACTTAAAAACTTACTTAAAAGACCTCATAAAACATTTTTTGTTATTACAAAGTTGTATATATATTTTGTACTTTGCGCATTGTAAAGTGTTTCTGTACCCTGAACTTATTGCAAGTAGGTGAAAAAGTTGAAACCTTTTGCGACCTCATATATCTTATATATATGTATACATATATCTTGAAAAATTACGAAACTAGAAACTAAAGTAGGCCATTCAGATTTATGGGAAATCATGTATTTGTCAGCTTACCAAATAAATCTTTAAGCCTTTGAAAAACTTGCTTTAACACAAGTTATTTCCTATATATCTGAAAGTAAGTAGTATTAATTAGATGCCTTACTTAGTGTAGATAGATGTATCTGTCTTACCTATTACTGCCACAATTCATAAGAATTTTCAAGAAAGTAAATAATAATTTTTCTATATTTATAAGCTTTTATTGAAATTTTTGGTTTATATAGTCGAGATCATTAAATTGGAAACTTTTTTAGGTAATGTTTTTTCCTAAATAAAAAGAAAGATATTTTCTTAATTGATGTTGTTTCAAATTTTAATTTATTTTTTATGTTAAAATTCCTTGAATGTTATAGAAAATATTCAACATAGTCAGTGCGTTTGCTCGAGTGACTATCTATATAAATCTAAGCACACAAGGAAACTACAGAGTATTTTTATGAACTTAAGACTGCGTTCAGAGTATCTTCTAGTCATAAATATTCTACGATTTATTTTTTTAAATAAACTGTAACTTTGCGTAATGTAAAGTAAAGTTTGTACTTTCAACTTAAGTGACTTATGCGACAGGGGTTTGATAAGCTCTATGCCTTTCTTTGTTTCTCCATCTCTCCATCTCTCTCTCTCTCGCTGTCTGTCAGTCTGGCCTCTTTTGTTTACTAGTTGTCAATGTAAAAAAATGTGAAAAATATGAAAAATATGGAAAATGTCTATTTGCCTTGGTGCAGCTTAGAAATGTCAACCGCTGTGCAATGGTTGCTCCACATTTTGTTTTACGAGTACTTCAGACAACTTCATTGCGATGTTTTCCCACAATATTCCCGTCGGGCTGCGCTCATAGTTTTTGTATCATTTACTCATCATGTCACGCTGCCCTGACTGCAAAATGCTGTTGTTGCTGTTGCTGTTGTTGTTGTTGCTGTTAACTTGTCGTCTTGCTGTTATTTTTATTTGCATATTTACTTAGCATCAACTTAAGTAGCAGCAGCAGCATCAGCGAATGCATAGCTAGAGCAAATCTTTCTGCCTGCTGCCTTGGCTGTTTGTCATTTTTGCTCACTTTGCAGTCTCAGCTTATGTTGTCAAACAAATTTTCTGAAGCTATTTTAGCTACGCTTGAGTCTGGCGACTGCTTTTTCTAGCCGCTGCAGCTATCGAAGCTGAAGTGCAATTTTAATGCAAACAATTGAAGTTGAAGCGTGCAGAACGCATAAAGCATGGAAGGGCCCTAGACCTCGATCTTAGTGCCATACACAAGCACACGCAGACAAACACACACATATATAAACATACGCACATTCAGCTTCCAGCTTGAAGTTCGACTGCAGCCCATTTTTAAGCGCCCGTACTTTGAACCTGGGCTGGCACAGGTTTACCTTTCGCTTTCTCGCGCTCTCGTTGGGGCTCTGCTAATCTATCTGCTTCACTCGCACAATCGCTTTGTGGTTGCTGCGTTGATTGTTGCTGTTGTTGATGCGGTTGTCGGTTGTCGGTTGTTGGTTGGCGGCGTCAGCGGCTGTCGTTGGCTTATAGAAATGCATTTGTTCAATATGTTGTTCAACATGTTGGCTGCGTGTGTGTTGGCTAATATGATTGTTGCTGCTGCTGTTGCTGTTGCTATTGTTGTTGTTGCTGTTGATGTTGCGGTTGTAGTAGTTGCTGTTGTTGCTGCTGCTGTTGTTGTTTTATTGTTGTTAGTTCAAGTTGCCACTGAGTGACGTTGTCGTCGTCGACGTCGGTGGCAGCGTCATCGTTGACTGTTGCAAATATTGACATTGCCAATGTGAGTGTGCTTATGTGTGTGTGTGTGTATGAGTGTGTATGTGTGAGAGTGTGTGCTTGTTGTGGGAGTAAGTTTTAGCACTATTAGCTATTGTTTGCATTGAAATGGAGCTGCCTGGCGAGTTGCATTGGCTGTCTGCCCATATCGCGTGCACAACCCGGCGCTCCACTGTCCTTTTAGACCCTAAGTGCTACTGTGTGCATGTATGTGTGTGTGTGTGTTTGTGTGTGAGGCTAAAGTGAAGTTAATGCGTTAAAAGTGGTTTGGCTCGGCTTGGCTGGGCTCAGCCACAGTTGTATTTGCATTTTGTATTATTTACAAGTCGAACGTAAATATTCAGGTAGAATAAGCCACCAGGCGGACTATTGACAATGAAGACTTCATTGTTGCCAATGCTGTTGGTATTGTAATTGGTGGTCGTTCTCATGGGTCGACTGGGCTCTGCTCGAAGTGCCGAAACGGACTTAAAAAAACTCACACACACACAACGAAAATCAATATATAAACTGACAGTATCTATGACAGATGGCTGGGCTTTGGATTGTTTTCGCCATCTCGTTCAGTCTGCCATGGCATGGCGAGGCTCGGCTCGGCCAGTCGCTTGTTTATTGAGTGAGGCGACGCAGCAGGCACACACAAAAATTGTCTGTGCAAAAAGGATTCATAAGGATTCCGGTTCGCACGCACACACACAGACATATATATATATATATATATGTATATAGATATGTATGTGGAAGCAGCGAGACATATACTTATGCAAGGCACGCACATACGCATATAGAATGTTATATAATACATAAGCACCATTGTTATTCGCCCGCTAGCTCTGCGGGCTTCAGCCAAATGCAATGCGAGCTTTGCAACCCTTCGCTTGCCGTAACAAATTTAGCATCCGAGGGGCAGGAACAATAGCGGGGCAGAGGTGTGGCAGCAACCGCAGCAGGAATAGCAACAGCAGAAGCAGCAGCAGCAGTGGCAGTGGCAGTGGCAGTGGCACCAGCAGCAGCCGCAGCCGCAACGTAACAGACTTCAGACGTCGAGTGTTGAAGCTCAAATGTCGCATTGCAATAAACTTTTGCTGTGCATGTGTGTGTGTGCGACTGTGTGTGTGTGTGTGTGTGTGGCATTTCATTATAATGCCGACGCAAGGGTAGCGCAAGAGACAAAGACGGCGATAAGGGACGCTGTCGAGGCAGGTAACATCATGAAAGCGCATCAAGCACAAATTTATTAGGATAGGTTTCGGTGAATGCTTGCATTTTGATGTGCTCATAAGTGTCGTCATGCCTGCACAGCGACAGGAGGGGGGGAAAGCAGCGACAGCAACGGGGAGAGAGGGTAAATGCATTAAATGCTTGCACATGTATACATACATCTCTCCCTCTCTCTCTCTCTCTTAGTGTGTAGGCCAATGAACTCTTGTTGTTCCGTTTATCAAAGTGTTTGCTCTGCCCTGGATAAAGCCATAATACCAAAAGCCTTCGAGTTCAAAGCTCACAGTAATTGAAGTTCACAGTTCAATTCAAATTTTGCCTGGCAGCTTACCAAATAGCTATTTGCCCCCATTTATCAAGCAGGTGCATCATCACACATCAGATTTTCGTAAACGTGGCGAAAAACTTGCATTAAATCGCCAGGGCAACTGAAACTGAATCCTGTGGTCTTCGGTTGAGGTAGAGGCGTTTGCAATTTGTCTGCTGCTTGGATTAGTAATGCCGAGTAAATGCTTGTTACGCAGATTGAAAGATAAATTTTGACATGTTCTTAATTAAGATGCTGTCGAGATGATGCCTGCCCACGTACACAAACAAACACATACATACACATACACTCAGATTAATTGCCAATAGTTGCAAATACGCACAAGGGCCTGACAATTCGATTTATGTGCACATGGAGTAGGACTTGTGTGTATATAGGAAATAGTTAGCTTGAAGGGTGGATGCTTGGAGTATTTGCACAAGCTGAAAGTATCTCTGAGGTCACATTTAATCAGTTTATCATTCCACATATACGGCTTTCATAATAGCATTAAGAAATGAAAAATGAAATGATATTTGTGCAAAGACTCTGCCCAACTGAGCTTAACCTTTGTTAGAGCTATGGAAACCGCCCGCTAATGCAAACTGGATCTTAACATTTCTAGAAATGCTTTACTTCTTGAGTTTTCTCTTTTAAGCAGCTTTCGATTTATGCAAATGAGCTGGAATTGTTAAAAAACAAATGAGAATCTGCGGCCCCTCGAACAGTAAATACTCTCGCAAGAGGCAAATATATAATATTAATATTACTCGTATTGTAATTTGATTTAAATGTGCTACTAAAAATAGTGATTGTTGAGTCTGGATTAGATATCTTACAGAAATTGAATTGATAAAGAGTGAAATTGAAACTAAAGATTGCTATAGTAAATATAGTTAATACAAATCTTATTCATCGTTTAAAAACAGACAAAACAGTCTTAGATTTATCGACTTTCCTGTCAATATCTAAGCAAAGCAATATCATTTTCTAGTAATTATATCATTGCATTTTAATAATTTATAATAATCATAAGGGTCAAGATTGTTTTAAAGATATTTGATACGAATCTCTCTAGTTCGATTTATCGACTCTCCTGTCAACATCTTTATAATTGCATTTTAATCATCTATAAGAATTATATGGATACTAATGATAGCTTCCACGAATCTCTTTCTTTCGTTTAAATGCAGACAGTTTTAGGTTTATCGACTCTCCTCAAACATTTTACGACACATATCCTTTGACAAATTTACAGTACCCTTTATAGGGCATCAAAAGAAAAGTCGGTATTATAAACATAAATTTGATAAGACGGTAATGAGCTTGATTTAAATGCTTGAGCTGGAGTTAACGATGGGGCTGCAGCTGTTGGCGTTGGCGCTTTCCTGCTTATCAGTGCCCTGCACTCGACAACCTAAAACATGATTTTTAATAATGAAATTTCTCGGAAAACTTTCAAACGGGAACATTCTTGGTGAAATGAGGCACTGCCGTAGCAAACCAAAGCAGCTGCCCCATAGCAAAAAGCACAAAAAAAAAAGCAGCAAAATGAATGCATAAAGGAGGAAGGAGTCGCATATTTTAACATAATGCTTGAAATGATGTGCTTTCCACTTGCCACTTTCGACTCCCTGCCGGAACGAAGTATGCTAAATTTAATGCTGGCAAAATGAGCACAAAACTGAAATTGCTATGAGAACCCTTTTTGTTGTCCCTGTTGGTGATGATGCTCTTGCTGTTGTAGTCAGTGCTGGCCTGCCTGCAGTGTTAGATGTAAGCTATGAAATTATTTTGGCTTTTTGGTATTTTGCTGGGGAATTTTGTTCGGTGTGCGCTGCTAGGTAGGTCCGCTTGCTCGCTCAATTTATGCAAATTAAATTGCAATACTTTATATTGTTTTTTTTTTTGTTTCTCATTCTTTCTGCTTGGCTCGTTTATGTCACCACAGAAGAAAAAATAACACCACCAGCAGCAGCAGCAATAGCGCCAACCCACATGGCAGCTCTGGCCGTCGTGCATGCTTATAAAATTATTAACCTAACTTTGATAAATTATGCTCATAAAAAATGCTTAAACGGCAATTTAAGTACGCCCAAAGTTACACGTAGTTTTTTTTATTTATTTATTTTTGTTTTCTGAGCCCCTCTCTATATTTATTGGCCAAAGACTCATTTGGGCAAAAACTCATTTGCCAACAACACACGAACATGCACAGTGGCTACCAAAATACGCGCCACAGCAGCCGTAACTTAAAGCTGTAACTGCCACCTGGAAACGAAGGCGTGGGCTCTGTATACATATATATGTATGTGTGTGCGTGTGCATGTGTTGGTGTGTGTGCATTGCGTTAGATTAATAACAGCGATGATGTTGCTACTGGGAACTGGCTGACTTCCAAAAGCTGTGCCGGTGAACGACTCCAGCTGCATGTGGGTGTTGCTGCTTGGCACCTTGGCAACACCAGCAGCAGCAGCCACAGCAACAACAGCAGCAGCTGTAACTGCAGTGAGACTGCAGAGAGCTGCTGCGGCTGTCTGGCTGTCTGGCTGTTGGCCTAGCTTGCTTGATGACGAATGTGAATGACTTGCCTCGAGACATGCAGTCAACTTGACGCGCATTTGTCTGGCAATGCGTCTGCTCCCTACCCACACACACAGCCAAATAAACAGGCAAACAAACATACATACATATTCCTACCTGGATAGACAGCATGTATGTGTGTATGTGTGTTTGTGTGTTGTTTATGTCGCTGTGTTGTGCTGTTGTCTCTCTGTCAAGATGGCGTCATTTGCAATGCTGCAACAGCAATGAAACAGATTCAGTTGCTACCTTGGGCTGGCGTCTGTTCCGTGGAACTGGATAACAAGCTGTTGAGATTGCAATGATGTGGGCATAATTTGTTTTAGTTTATGTATGCATCCTTTTTCTTAGCCTGCCGACTTTCCTGTCTCTTGTCTCCTGTCACAATTCAAAAGTTGTAAATTAAGCCAATTTTTGGGCTGCTTTGAATTTAACTAGCCAGGCTTACAGCATGTCTGGCAACTTTGCTACAATTTTTGTGTACAATTTAATTTTATTTATTTGCCTTTATTACATTGTGTTTTATTTGATTTCATTTTGTTCCCTTTTATTTTTGTATATGCTACGCAATTTATTTGCATTTTGTTATACGCTCTTCATATTAGACCTGCATATCGCAGCCACAACTTTTAAATCTTATAAAACTTTTACATCCTTTTGCAGTTTTTCATGATTTCTGCACAGATTTTGTGCAAACGAACATTTTCACTCTGCTGCACATTATTACAAAAGTTTTTTTATCTTATCTTTTTTTTATTGTATTTTTTTCGCTCTCTTCTTCTTGCTGCTGCCGCTGCTGCTGCTGTGGCCCAGGCAGCGCGTCGGGTCGCTTAATTCAATTAATTTTTATTTAGTTTTCGTTTAATATTTGCTCGCTCTGCACATTTTTAAGCAAATATTCCAGCCAACTAAATGAAATGTTATTTGCATAAAATTTCCAACCGTTTTCATATATACATCTTTTTTTGGGGCCTTTTGTTATAACTCCGGCTCCGTTCTTTGCCGTTCTGTGGTTGTTGTCTTCTCTTTCTCTTCATTATTTTCTTTCTTTTTTAAGATTTTTTGTGCGCACATTAGCACGCATTTGTTTTTGATTTTCTGCTTTTTTTTTGTTGAATCCTGAAGACTAAGCGCATTTTCCACATTTAACACTGAGTGGCGCTGTAATTTTCCAAAAAAGAATTTAGTTTCTAGCCGAGGGCGGGAGATGCCGCGTAGGTGCAGAATTGTTTTTGTGGCGCCGCGGCAAAAATTACTTTATTTTAATAGGACTTCATTTAATCCGCGCGCATTATAAAGAGACAATGGACGGCTGGGTAGGTAATTTGGTGGGGCGCACGCTGCGTATACGCAATCTCTATATGTCTGGTTGCGTTGTTTTTAAAATGTAAACTGCACGTCGTATGAAAGGCAACGAGGCCAGGCAGGCAAACAAACATGTTCTCGTATCCAGCTCAAAGGACGACAGCCGAGCCCGCCCAAGGGGACGGGGCGAAGCGGTGTGGCTGTGTACCAAACAGCAAAACAGCAACAGCAACGTCGTCTACTTGTTTAATACAAAAGTTTCATTTCCGCTTTTCATTAGCTCAACGGCGACACAAACAGGGCGAAAGTGCGTAAATATCGCAGACACACAAACACAATGAGCAGTAGCACACACACACACGCACACACACACACACACACACACACAATCTGGCACGCACACAGCGTTGAAGAGCCAAACACATTTAAGACCATAATGAGATATATATGTATATGTATACAAAAGCCGTGGCAGCTCAGCGGCAAATCGAGCGAGTGTCAACCTCAAACCACGTGTTAATTTAACTCCTTTTTACCTAGCGTTGCCATTGCTGTTGCTTATTGGCCATGTTGTTGTCCTCATTGGTGTTTTGTCTCTTCCTCTTGTTGTTGTTGTTGTTGCTGCTGAACTAAAAAGCCTGAAAGGCGCTTACGTTGTGTGTGTTTTTTTTTCTTTGTAGGGCTGCGAGCTGTTTTTCTCCTGCTTTTTCATATGCCGAACGGGCAGCCAACTAGCTGCTATATTAACTGACTTACTGCCACGCCCCCATGCCTTTAACTGTTTGTACTGGTTTGCTGGCACTGGCGCTGGCAATGGTGCTGGTGCTGGTGCTGGTGTTGGTGCTGTCTCTGACGTTGGTTCTGGTGGGCGTTGCAGTGTTTGTGTTAACTCAACACGCACCGTAATGAAGTAGCCTGTGCCAAAGCCTCATATGGGCTATGCCTGACTGGGCCTCATGCTTAATAATCTCACTATATATGTATGTGTGCTGAGTGTGTGTGTGTGTGCTGAGTGTGTGCCTGGCTGTTGGGCGGGCATATGGGATCCTGAGCGAGGGCACAACCGGTGCAGAGAGATACAAGCAGCGCAGTCGGCGCAGAGGTTATTCAACTGCAGCACCCCTGGGCAGAGGGTTGGTTGAGGGGTGTGTGTAGAATGCGATGGTGCGTTTTATGCTCCCATTTGCCCCAAACGCTAGCATCCGCTCACTTTGCACGCCATTTCCGCCTCGGAACAAGTTGCCAGCTCCACGTCTATCGGTATCTATTGCCCCGTAACCTAAACGTATGGATGTAACCCACTCGCATCGGAGCCCTCGTCGTTAGTCAGTTTTATTGATTTTTGGTTTTTTACATGCGCATTTAATAATGCGATGTATATATATGTATATGTATATGTATATGTATGTACATATGGACTGGACGCGCGTCAGGCAGACTCCTCCAGTTCGTCCTATACACCACGCTCCCATCAGCTCGCGCTCAATTATGTGTGCGCATTAAGCCTTTCGTGTCGTTTCTGTTGTCGCTGCCGCTGCCGTTGCCGTTGTTGTTGTTATTGTTGGGTATCGTCCTTTGGCTAGGAGCCTGTTTGGTCCCCTGTTTCATTATGCTGACAGTATTATTATTGAATTATTTGTTTTATTGCATTATTTACTTGCGGCTATGGGACAAATTTTAACCATATTACTTATAGCAGGAGCTTGCCTGCACATAAATGCAATTTGCATGCTTCACTTGCTTTTTATTATTTAACATTAATTTGTTTAAATAACGCATGAGTGCTGTAGGCATATTCATACCGGCTATTCCAATTACCAACGGTTAATGAACGCTATTAAAAATATCGACAAAAAAAACCTGTTGTTTTTCTGTGCCTTTGTGCAAATGTCATATCGACTATCGCGTTACCAGAACAAACAACAACAATAACAAATTGCAAACCAGGCAATATGTTCCCTGTTTGAAACTGAGTCGTATGTGCATATATGATATATATATTTATATATATATATATATATATGTATAAGAGTGTGTTTGTGTGTGTAAGCTTGTTTGGGATTGCAATTTGTCGGAACAAATTGCATATTACGCATACGCCGCATTGTACGCGTCGTACAAAATTCGCATATGCTAGATGTTAGCGAACACACTCACACACACTTAGTTACCCACGCACACATAGAGAGAGAAACATGTAGACAAACATTTGTTTGTCTGCCCGTCTGTGTTTGTTTGTCTAAATTTAAAGCACTCAGCGCCAGTTGCCTTCGTCATCGTCATCGTCATCGTCTATAAATCCCCGCACACGCATCGCGTTCATTGAACTTTATCGTATCATTTTCCCATGAATTTACTCCATGGCATATCAGCTGGCAGCGTAACCAATTTCCAGCAATTACATGGAAATTTTCTAGTTTATACATTGGAATTTAGTGAGTCGACTAAACATTTGCTTAGCTGGGAGCAATAGAATGTTACGATAATCCAGCATTCATTTGCAATTTTCAATTTCAGTCAAATAGTTATCTTTGCCCTAATGTAATTAGAAACTGAAAGCTAATTAATTGGTATATTGGTGTGTTGCTTGTAGTTAGTTATATATGTATGTGAGAAGAGTTTAGTTATTATTTCATTTTCAGCTGTTTTCCCTTTGTTTCTTAACTAGACATTCTTAGCTGTTTGTTACATGCAAGGTTAAGAGAGTCTTGAAAACAGCTGTGATTTTCAGTTAAAATTCCGCAACAAAAATTTGACCAACTGCAAACAATTAAAAACAATATTTTTGAAGCAACCTTGAGTTTTGTATTTTGTTTGCTTGCTTAAGTTGCATACAGATGTCCCGAAAAGAGAATCCTCTTGACTTGAGTCTTGACTCTTGATGTGATAATTTAACTAGTGTCTTGCCCACTTTAAGAACAAATGCTTGGAGCGCAAATTGAATTAGTATGATTTAATTTATTAATCAACTAGTTTATTTTACTATTTATATACATGTCAATAATTAATTGAGTTTATTCAATTGAATTCTGTATTTATGCAGTCCTTTGTAAATGTGCAAATTGTTTGCGCTGTGTTATAATTGATATAAATTGTATTTCAAATTAAATATATAGACAAAGCTACTCTTAAGTTATTAAGTAGATGTATATATGAAAACAGAATATTTGTTATAGCTTTTTGGCAGCTTTTGGCTGCCACTTTGGCAATACGGCTATAATCACTTAGTCATTTACAGCCGCAGACAAAAGAGCGACCAGCCACACATTTCACTTGACTTGCGAAATACACAAAAACATTTAAATTTGATAAATGAATGCATTTAACGGCATTTAATCTTTGGCCAAGTGTAGAATGTGCCCTCAAAGCAGATTCTGGCTTTTTTTATTTTTATGTATTTGATGTTTCGTTTTGTATACCCTGTAGAGATTAGATATATATAATTGGTTATTTAGGTCCTCTTATGTTTATAATAGAAATCAAACTGCAAACAGTTCTGCTTGAGCTAAAAGAATATCTTATGTACCACCTAAGAAGCCTCTTGAGTTGATCTGCACTGCAAATAAAATACCTATGTTATAAAATGGTAAAATTGTGCTATATTATTAAATTTGATTACAAGTAATATGCTCTGAGAGTATCTTCTAGTGCCTCAACAATATTCTCACTTGTTTCACTTTTCGTAATTGTAAGTAGTCTCTGCTTGCCTCATATAAGTTCCCATATTTGTTGTGATTGTTGTTGGCCAAGCGTGTGGCAAGTGGTTTTCAACGGTTCACAAAATTTCATTTCTGTGGAAAATAAAATTTTATTGCCATTCTGCAATTGCAGTGCCAACGACGTGGGGGTGGGCTGGCAGCTCCATTCACTTGACTGCTTTCATTAGCCAACGTCTACGTGGTGTAATTTTAAGTGTTACTTTTAATTTGTTGACTTGCATAGGAGCGCAGTTGAGACCCACATATATGGGCGAATGGGTGTGTGTGTGTGTGTGTGTGAGGACGTATATATGCTTTTATTGCTTATTAAGCGTTTTTAGTTCAATTAAATCGTATAATCGATTAAATCCTGGCGATAGAGACTACGACAGCGGCGACAACGACAACGACAACAACGACGACGAGGACGCTCACGTACCCGGCATTTGCGCAGCGCCACGTCGAGCTGATGCCCTGCGCACTCAGACGTGCGACGCAATGTCTGGGCAGGAGCCAGGGCGAAGCCGTCTGACCGCTCCGCCCACTCCCGGACACGTTGATTACTGCTGATTGCCCGACAGCAAACAACGCGCCAAATAGCAGGCATCAGACCACCGACTGGGCTGTGTTGTCCCGCCCGCCTGGAAGCCCCTTGATGCCATTAATTGATTTGTTACAATCAAATTTCCACAGTCAATGAAAAAGTCTGATGAAAATTTCGTTAATGCCGGAGCTTTGTTCGGATTATGGAGCCGTGCTGCAGAGCGCAGACAGTGAATGCGAGAGTTGCCAGCGAATTGATTTGATACAAAATAATCTATAAATCTTATGCATTTCGTTCTGCACCACAAATGGGCCAGTTAAATGGCATTTTTGGTTACGTTGGTCCCATGCCAAGACATGGCTATAGATGTGGATATGGAGTTGGATCTGGATTTGCAAATGGACATGAACTGTAATAAAATAATCATAAATTTTAGCCGAATTCCATTGTTGTTGTTGCCACAATTAAATTGTGCAAATTTGGCAAATGCACAAAAATGCTTGCACAAATTTTTTATTTGACATTTTTATGAGTCGTCGTTGGCCGGGGCTGCGGCTCTGACTGTGGCATATCGAATTCAAGTCCAACTCTTACATAGCCCAACTTGGACTCGGCTTGATTTATGAAGTTGATTGTCCAAGCCGACTGTCAGCCGTAGAACGGCTGGAACGTTCCATTTCTTGCAGTGTATTTGCGTGTGCACGCTTTATCGTTTATTCCACATTACTCAAGTCATAATTAATATCTTGGCAGCCGGTGGCCACAGCGGCAGCGGCAGCGGTGGCGGCAACAGCATCGCTCATAAATTGTGGAAGTGGCTCATTGACAACTTCATTTCCGCGCATGGTGTGCAACAACAACAACAACAACAGCAACAACAACAACCTGCTTTTGCTGTGGCATGTGATCCGTTTAAGATCAGGGAACTCAAACACAGAACACTTGGCGTCATCAGCTCAGCTGCGCGCTCAGTGTCGCACTGCACGCAACGTGCTGCTAAATGACATAATGAACTGCATTATTTATGCGACACACTGTGCGAGTACACAAACATACAAACACATACAAATACATATGTGCACATCATAATTCAAGCATACAAATAAAACACCCAAACAGCAACAGCTGTTGTTATTGGCAGCTTCAGCCTCAGCGTCAGCCTCAGCCTCCTCGTCCGCTTTTTGCCTTGACGACAAAGGCGATAATTTGTGCGTGTGCCCGATAATAAAACGGCTGACATTTTGCCTTATGATGTCATGACAACAGTCAACAACAGCTGCACAGCACTCCAACCTGCAGCAAAATGACTCCTCATCGCTCAGCTGTGGTTGTGGCTCATCTACTTTTATATTTTTTGCTGAACTCATGTTCGATTTTGGCTGCATTGTCCTGCAGCATGAAGTGACCAGAGTCAGGCCGAAACCTAAAAGCACAATATTGATGAATGTGGCTTCAAGTGATCAATGAATTGTGTACTTAAGAACTGAATTGATCAATCATTTTACCAGTGACATTTATTACAGTGCTGACTGCGATAAGGCATCTACTTAAAATATAATTAAATACATGCTATGAATGACAGTCGAGGGTTGCTGAACTAAAAATGGGTTTCAGTGAATTTAAGACTGCAAGTTGAAGCCTAAAGAGAATCGTGTTCTATTAGAAAAATGATTTTATTTTTGGATTGACCTGTAATTGTTTATCATCGGCTTACAATAAACATAAGATAAGTAAACTAATTCATTTTTTATACCCTCGACTCATTGAAAATAGGAAATCAGGGTATAATGGTCTTGTTATTAAATTTATGTAACATGCAGAAGGGATATATATTCTGGATCAGGGCGACGATGTGAGTCGATTTAGCTTTATTTGCCCACCCGCCTGACCATTTGATTGAAGGTGTCGATCTCAGAAGTTGTAAAGCTACTTACTTTTGTAGGTCCGTGTATAGCATTCGATTTTTATTATGTTTTCACTATGGGCCTCAAATCCACCCCCTTCCCACAACATTTGCAAAAAGCGTCTTGAAAACACTAGAGACTTGGGATTTGGCAAATGCACACATTTTAATGTTATTATCACGATCTCGATGAAGATAATAAATCTACAAGAAAAGTTTTGTGTGTGTGTGCACGCGAAGAGGCGAAGAATTACTGAAATATCCAATCCTCGAAGGGTTCAGGGGATTTCATAGTCGAGCAGTCTCGACTGGAGCTTGTTGAACCCATTGAAAATGGCTAATCAGGAATATTGTTTTTTTTTGATTAAAATTATTAGCTTGATTAGCTTGGGTAATGGAGCATCCGCCGAAAAAAACGCTTAAAAATATATATTTTGTTTCTTTCTAAACTCAATTTTACCATGCTCGATAACATTTAGAGACGATTGTGAACATATTCCTATTGAATATCATATTTGTTCGCAGATATACGAATATCCTATTCGCAAGGAACTTTGTTAGCTTATATGCGTCTTCTCTATTCAGAAGCAATTTAAATCCCAAATTTAAAGTTTTTTCATTTATAATTTAAAACAAACTTGTATTCGACTTCACTGAGCGTAATTTATCAGTGAATTTCTAAGGCTGCCAACGAATACAACGAATGCAGATAAATTCCTTAAATTTAAACTTTAATTATTAATGTGAGTTAGCACCCAATTAGTGTATTAAATATTTAAAAAATAATAAAGTTTAATTTGCTGCTGAACTTTTAGGGCGTTTCCATGCTAGTTGGCATGTAAATTTTTAATGAGATTCAGAACTAAGTGAATTTCGTCTAGCTAACTTTGTTTTGAAATAGCATTATTTCAATTTTCATCTATTTTCATTTATTTTGAGCGACATACACATGTGTACATAGGATTAATAATAAATAATATTATCCTAGTTACATTGCTAAGCAATGCTGACATCTAAATTCTGGTTAAGTAAATAACATATTCAATTTCATATTTTGCTTATGCTTCGCTGTCAAGCAAACAATTAAGTGTTGTTTAATAGTCAAAATTCCTTCGTAATTTTAAAGGAAATATATACAAAATTTAATAACGAGCAATATTTGCTAATTTAATTGACGGAAGTTCAGAATCAGAGTTGTTTACTCAACCATTTGACAGACGGTCAAAATGAAAAATGAAATGCATATCACTGCTATTTGAGCATGGCAACTGGCATCTAATTAGTCTCTTCAAACATTGACAAACAGCTGCTGTGTTTGGCTTCGGCTGGGTTTGGATTGGTTTGGCTTGGTTTAATGTGGTTGGGTTTCGCTTGCTGGCTTTCAATTTGCAGCTTTATGCATCGGCAATAAACTATTTACTGTATCAGCTATTTACCACTTTTTGATTACGCCGCATTTGTTTGTTTCCTGAGGCCTTAATTTGCACATTGCAGTGGCTGTCGTTAAACGACAGCCAAAGGCAGAGGCTCACATGTACATATGTATACATATACATATATGTATATATACATACTTATACACACTGTGGCATACGCAGGTGGCGTTTCACGTTTCACGCGCTTTTAATTGAGTGCTTCCGCTGCAATTAACAAGTACAACGCATCCAGTGACGTCGCTTGACTGGATGAGTGTCTGTCTGGTTAGTTGGCTGGCTGGTTGTTGGTTGCTCCGGTCACTTATCAGGCTTGACCAGCTGTTGGCAGTGAGTGCTCCCCTTTTTTTTCTGCTCCATTCTAGATTACAGCTTGCTTACGCGCTTATGCCTCTTTAGGTAAATATAAAGTAAACGTGTTGGCTGCCACAATTTGTGGCAGCATTTGCCGGATTTGACAAATTAATTATACCCAAAATGCTATGCAGCTGACATTCAACTCGTGCTTGAAACATAATCTGAAATAGCATTATTGTTCCGTTGTCCACTTGAACGCATTGCAGGCAATGTGCAAAGTGGAATTTGTCTATCGATTGCCTTGCCTGGCGTTGTTTGGCAGCTCATTTTACTGTTTTCCCCCAATTTCCACAACTGCCAGTTTAGTTTGCAATTTTCCAGTTGAACGATAAATGCAAATAGATTTCACCTGCAGACGTTGTTTGTCCAACATTTTGAGAATCCTTTTTCCTAAGTTATGCGCATGGCATTTTCTCAGCTACACTTTTGGCTGCTGTTGCTGCTGCTGTGGCTGCTGCTGTCGTTGTTATTGTTGCTGTTGTTGTTGCAAAAGTTGCTGTAACTGTGTATGCTTTTAGCTTTAGCATGTTGAGTATCGAGAATCATGTATGACTTTGACATTGACAACTTGGCAGTAACATTCATGAGGCCGCTCTGCAGCAGCCCGTCGGAGTTGCTGGCTGCTGCAAAGCGAAATTGTGATTACATGCGATACCAAAATGGTTGTGTAGCCAGGGGGCGAAGGAGAGATGACGTGCACATCATGTTGTTGACCCGAAAGAAGGAAAGGTTGGGGAAATGTTCACATTTTACATTTATTTACATTTGTACCGTTAGTTTGGGGGGAACCAGCAGGCAGCGAGCAACGGCATTGACACGGGGTTGCTGTCTGATTAAGTTGATGGATCGACCACTTTCTTATTTGACAGCTCACAGTTGGTCCACTGCAAAGTGTTTTCATTTGACATCATTGTCAGTCGAAGCTAATGCTAAATCATTGCACAAATCAATCACAACAATATTGCCACTCAACCATTTGTCACACTGTGCAGCAAGAGCAGCAGCAGCAGCAGCGCAAAAGTCGTTCCTGCCCTGCCCCCCTCTCTCTGTATCCACATTCCGTCCAACTCCATTCAATTAGCAACTCATAATAACAATAATTTTTCTTGCAATTCGCATTCAGTAAAACATTTTGTGGCACGTTCAACGTTGCCGATGTTCGTGACGCTGCCTACTTCGACTAGTGGAGCCACATACACAGACACAGACACAGACATAGACATAGAGGCAGGCACTGGCAATGGCAGTGCCACAGCACAGAGCCCGTCTCGGGCAGAGCCAGCGGCATTAAGGGGATGCGGGCCGAAAGCCCCATGCTCTAGTCATTGACTGCAACAATGTTGTCTGTTAAATGATGCATAATAATCGGGAGCGGGAGCGCGCTTACTGAGCTTTGCTGGCAGCGCGGCAACGATGGAGACGGGATGATGGGATGTGGGACACTGTCCCAATGGGCCAAAGGCAATGCCATGCGGTTGTTGATGGCTGAGAAATCATAGTGCTGTAGTCCTTACTAGCAATTACAGTGGGCTTTAAGAATATTCCTATGGGTCAAATATATCTTACCTGATGTTGCTTGCTCAATTTATCTTTAAGTAGCTGGTAATAAATTATATGTTCAAGCTGTTCATAACTGTAAATAATGTTGATGATTAAAAATATTATTATAAACAAGTAAGAAAGCTCTAGTCGAGACTGCTCGACTACGAGATCCCCTGAACCCTTCCAGGAAGTAATATTTAAATAATTCGTCACTTCATTTCTACTTACACATGCACACACACATACACACATACGCACGCACGTATAAACAGGCATGGGCTGCCGTGTAGGCTTACTGTGGGAACTTATTTGTTTAATAACTTTTTGTAGACGGACAATTTTGATAAAACTTTCAGACCGTGATAATAACATTAAAATGTATGTATGTACCAACTCACAAGTCTCTAGTATTTGAAATACGGTTTTTGCAAACTTGTATGGAAGGGGGTGCTATGAGGGGTGGGGGGTGAAATATGACAAAACCCGAAATTTAAAAATACATATGATTCTACATTTTAAATTTGGAGACTCTATCTTCAAAGGTGTAGAAGATATAATTTTATAACTGATTTTCGATAAGGTTTTTTATCGATAACAAAAAAACAGAAGCAGTTATCGATTTTTAGAAATAAACTTGATCTGCGCGTGCAATATACGGACCTACAGCTTCAAATTTCAAGTCTCTAGCTCTTATATCTTCTGAAATCGACGCGTTCAAGCATACGGACAGACGGACAGACAGACAGACGACGGACAGACGGACAGACAGACAGACGGACAGGGCTAAATCGACTCAGCTCGTCGCCCTGATCAAGAATATATATACTTTATGGGGTCTGCCACGCCTCCTTCTGCCTGTTACATACATTTTAACAAAACCATTATACCCTGATTTCCCATTTTCAATGGGTTCAGGGTATAAATAGTCTGCTGTTGTGGCCCAAGTTACTTAAGCTGTAAGCTACGACTCTCTCTTTCAATGACATTTTTAAACAAATATTTTATTTAAACTTGTGGTTTATTCTTATTTACATTTCTCTGAATATATTCATATTTCATATTCTTATTTCTCCAGTTCTCAATATGATTTGTTTTAGACAGCTGAACAGTGCAATATTAGAGGTTTACTTACTCAATTTTATTATTATCTTACTTCACGGTCTTCAGTATTTTTGAGTACAATGCGTTAAATGGAGAAATTAGCACATTTAGTTCCGATATATCTCAAAAATAGTTTTGAAGATTTTATTAAATTTACTTTCATTCCTTTACTAAATATTTTGAAAACTATGTAATACTAAAAACAAAGTTTAGGCTTGACAAAAGGTTAGTTTAAACTTTGTTTTTAGTATTATAAGGTTTTCAAAATATTTAACCTTTTGTTAAGTTTAAACTTTGTTTTTAGTGCTACATAGTTTTCAAAATATTTAGTCTGAATTTATTTAAAAAAATCTTTTTAAGTTTCTATTGAAGCATATTGTTTACTTTTAAGCTTCTAATAATTATACAAAAAGCAAAAAATAAAAAAGTACTCAAAAATGAACGCATATTATAGTACTAAATAAGATAATAAAATAGAGTATAGTATAGATCTAATATATCATATATCAATCATATTGGGAACTGGAGAGCTATGGTTGCTTTAAATATGCTTTAGAGTATACTCAGATAATTGTAAGAGAGGAATAAAAAACAACTGTAAACTAAATATTTGTTGAAAAATGTATATTCCAAACTAATTAACAGTTTTGTTCAGTTTGACTCAAACGAACAAATCTGTTCCACTGTGCATGATTGAGGCTTACGTGATTGTGTTGATGGTTGCCGGACGTTGTCCATACTCGATCCCTACTCAGCACTTGTGCATTGTGACCCGCCCATGCGGCCCTACCCCACACCCGAGCCAACGCCCACGCCTACGTGCACGCCCACCTTTAACAGAAATTTGCTGAGTGTAGCTGGTTGCAAGTTGCGGGTTGCTGCTGATGGCTACTGATGGTTACTGGTTGATGGTTCTTGCTTGATGGTTGGTGGCTGGATGGTTGGATGGCTGGATGGATGTATGGCTGCTGGTCACTCGCTGCGTAACTGACGAAAATTCGCTTGGCTTCCGTTGTGCCAAGTGCAAGTTGGTCATCGTGGCAACACAACACAGTTCTCTGTGTATGTGTAAGTGTGTGAGTCTTGCAATATTTACTCTGCTTGAAATGAAACATTTTTATAATTTCTTTTCGGTTCGCTTTTTTGCTTGGCTTGTGGCTGGTGTGCTGCTGTTGTTTGGTTCGTTGGCTATTGGCAACATTGTTATTTTCTGCTATTTGGGCATTGACTATTGACCATCCATACCCGTGGACGGTGCTCAGCACATTTTCAGCGGTTTATTTATTTATTTCGGTTTAATGCATGTTGCTTCTCTCTCTATGTCTCTCTCTCTCTCTTTCTTTGTGTGTGCTTCCATGTGTCGTGTTGCCTGCCCCTCTGGCGCTGCCTGCTGCGTCTGCATTGCTTGATTCCGGGAAGTTGTATTGAGTCATTGGTAAACGGTTTACGTTTAACCCATTTAAAAATGCATGCAGTGGAGGAGGCGGAGCAGGAGTAGGAGGCGGAATCGTTAAAGGCAGAAAAGAGTCGCGTAAACGCATTTTGAACATTTCCCATTTAGCATACAATGTGGCCAAAAACACAAACATCAAAAACTTGCTCGAATTATATACTCGAAGCTGTTGTATGTGTCGTTCTCTCTCTCTCCCTCTCTCTTCCTCTCCCCCTCTCTCTTTTTTTCAATTTGTTATTGTTTGTTTACGCTGCCAGCGCAAAATATTGAACGGAAATATTGCAATATGATTTATGGAAAAACTGTACAAATATGTGCGAGTGCGAGTGAGATAGAGTCAGACTGCGAGGATATTAGGTGGGGCACAATGTTTGCACCACATATTGTTGCCTGCCAAAAATGCAACGGAAATGAATTCGTTTATGGCGCAACATATTGTATTTTGGTTATCCGCTGTTGTGACAGGCGACCAGTGCAGTTATGATTTGTAATCGGAAGGTATTTGTATGGCCTTTTGCAAAGCGGCCAATTACCGGTTGCTGTATTTCTTTGTTTACTCACTGGCCAATTGGCAGGATTAATAAACAAACGCTTAAAATTACATTCAATTACATTCGATTACATTTGAGGGCAAATGGCAATCGATTACGCACTCTGTGTACTCAGCTGCAACTAATACCGAATTATGTTCTGAGCCAGCATTATGTGACCTATTTAGCCTGGGGATTAGTTGCTGGCATTATTTGTAGCGCACAATTTCTGGCAGCAAATGCCATGCCTTTTGGCATTATTTTTAGATAACATATTTTCTTTTTTTATTTGCTTTTGCCTGCCCCAAACTCTGTGGCCTGACAATGCAAATTGCCAAAGACAATTTATTCCAATTGCTTGCTGCGCCAAAAGTTAAACAAATATGTCAATTGACCGTGTGTGTGTGTGTATGGGTGGCTTTGTGTGTGTGTGAGGCGTTGCAAACAAACAAAGCTCAGGACTTTTGCCAAAAACCAACTAACCAAACGAAGCTTGTAGTTTAAAAGGCAATTTATCTTTGACTTTTGCAAAGTAAATGCCCGCCATTGTTTAAAGTGGTTCAATCGCCAGAAATCCCAAATTCAGTTCCAGACATTCTATGTATGGATATGTGTGGCAGCGGTGGTGTTGGTGGCGGTAGCGGTGGTGGTATCGGTGGCTGTGTCGGTGGCCTTCGGGATTGTTCGAGTGGGTTTGCTTAGCTTATGTGTGTCTGTCGGGTAAGCGCTTTTAACTAGTTCTCGTAGCGCTGCTAGCAAAATTTCGAGCATTCTCAACCACTCAATTACACACTCCACACACGCATACGCACACGCACACACACGCACACGCTCCCACACACACGCAGACAGGCGTAATCAATTGAGCTGGCAGGCAAAAGGCACTACGCAAACAATGGGCATTATAGACTGGAACTTACAATGGGGTGGGTGCACCAGAGACTTTCTCATAAATTTCTCGCGGCATTTGGAAATTGCATTGAAAAAGGCACGTAAAACTATTTGAGCTGGTAACCTAAATAAATAAGCGACGGCAACTCTCCCGATAGATGCCCGCAGCAAAAACAGGAAAGCCAAACTTGAGACCGACTGCCGAATGTGCAATACTCTTTTGTTGTTAATGTACCAATTTGAAACGACATGGATATAAATAAAATAAAATAAAATCAAAATACATAAAAATGCATAAATAAACAGCAGCAAAAAATAAAAATAAATAAAAATAAAAAATACATACATAAATGAAATAAAAAAGTAAATAAATAAAAATAAAACTAAAAAATGAACTCAAAAAAAAAAAAACAACATTTCATTCCAATAAAATAAAAACAAAATTATAAATTTAAAAAAAAAAAAAAACTGTGCATAGCTCCAACATTTCAATTAAGTAATATTTGAGTAAAAAAATCTATAAAAAAAATAAATAAATAAATCTGAAAAATTCAACATTCCAATTTATTGGGATTTAAGTGGCTGTAAAAATATATTGCATTCTGTTTTTTCAAGAGTAGGGATATTTTGACTAATTTGAAAGAAAAAACAAAAAACTGATTTTGAAAATGTGGAATGATAGACGCTGCCATGCCCCTATCGACAAACATAGTTCTTTGTTATAATCAAACATGTCATTAATGCATTCTCCTATCTCAGACAGTTGCATATGTGATCAAGATTTTAAATACCCCTCCTAGGGTGTTAATACACTGTAAGCCGCTGCAGGCAGAAGGCAACGGCAGCAAGGCGACTTCAATTGGAAGCCCGGCCATGCAAGACAATTCTCAAACTGCGAAATGTGGGCACTGCCAAAGAGAGAGCGAGAAAGAGAGTGTGTGTGTGTAGAGAGAGAGTGCGAGCGGGTGCCGCCAATGAACTGTGTGGTGCAGGCAATCAATAGATGCGGCTGCAACTTGAGATACAAGATACTCGCAGTGCAACCGTGGAGCTTCCCACATGCTTGTGCGGAATGCTATGGAATGTACACACGCATCTTCGATTGCCATGCGATGCGATGCGCTGTGCTGTGCTGTGCTGTGCTGGGATGCCCCCACCACGTTGCGGTGGGTGTGCAGACACTAATGCTGCTTCGCTGTGCTGGAGTGCGGGAGTGGGAGGGGGAGTGGGAGTGGGGCAGTAGCTAACATTTATGCGCGAAATTGTCGTATACATTTGCACATTCATAAATTCTCGTTGAGCGCCCCTAAAGCGACAGGCGGCAAGAGCCCCCGTTCCGTTGCACAATTGTGGTGTGGGCGGCCGAGGGCAACGCTGCTGTAAGTGGCAAGCGGCAGGCATAGTTGCTGTAAGCTGTGCTCCCGTGCTCCTGGTGGCATTAAAACTTCATCTTAATTTTATTTTGCTTCTATTTTATTTTCTCTGGTGGTATTTCTCTTCTTGTTTGTTGCCGCGTTTTATTGCCGCATTTCATGGCAACGTGGGGCAACCTTAGAACAGCACGTCATTAGACCATAAATTATCTTTCATGTGCGCTGCATTTTGCATAAAATGTTGCCATGGTGCTGCCGCAAAAGTGTGCCAACAGCTGTGCCTGCCGCGCTGCAGCTGAGCCTGGACCAGAATCTGAATCTCAATCTCTGCCTGAATCTGAATCTGGTGCGCGTTAACTGCAACTGGGAGCTGCTGCTGGTGGTTCTGCTGCTGCTGTTGCTGCTGGGGCATTAAAAGGATGCCAGGCAATTTGAATTTGTGAAATTCCATTGAGGGTAGCAAATACTGGCGTCGCCATCGCCGCTCAAAGCCGTTCTCGAGCCTCACTTATCTATGCACAAGATGTTGCCGTTTGATAAGCGCAACGCTGCGCAGCAAATCAACAATTTATGTGCCGCCGCCGCAGCCGCAGCCGCCGCCGTCGCTGCTGCTGCAGCAGTTGCAGTTGCATTCATCATTGACTGCAGCAACAGTTGCTGCATGGAATGCGCTGCCGCCGTCGACGTGCGTTCAACTATGCAAATTTGTGCTAGCTGCCCCCACCAAGCCGACAGCGTCCAACATTGACTTGCAACTTGCTACAACTTAGTAACTTGCTGTTAAATGTATGCATGTGTGTGTGTGTGTGTGTTTGTGTAGTTGTTGTCAAACAGCATTCAAGCACGATTCTGAGAAACATTCTTGCCCAGTGAGTTGACTTGCACTGCGACTCCAAGAATTTTAGCATTGCTTTGGCCTTAGCTTTGCCCAGATGCGGAGCAGATTATAAAATAAATGAGCTCAAATTATATTGAAGATTGCAAACAACGGTCTGGTCGATCGACACACAAAAGCTGAGTGTCATGACAGTTCAATCACTGAGACGGTCCATCTTGTTGCCAGCTGCTGAGCTATGGCCAAATACAATTGGTAGCACGAAAATTGCTCGTCTCGCTGATAGCTCTAGCATCTAGATACCATTTAAATTAATGATTTCGAACGAGAAATGCAAATGCTGCACTTGACTTTGAGTTGAGTCTAACTGCTGCTATTTAAATTCAATATTACACGCATTTAACTTTCAACCTGGCTGCTAATGACTCCTGGCGCTCTGCTGTTGACATCGCCTATTTCAGGTATGATAAATGGCAAAAGGTGTGCCAGGTAATGACAGACAAAAAAAAGAAAGCCATGCAAATAAGGGTGTAGGAAAATCCAAAAAGAACAGCAACATATGACCGAAGCTTAGACATACTCACATTACAAGAACGTATTGTAATATTGATAAAAAAATACAGAGTAAAGATTGGAATATAAATTAAGAATCTGATATTTTAGAATTTGCCTAGGTTACACCACAAGTGACTCAAAAATTAGTGTAATCTTTGCCTAAAATGCTCAAAATTATGTTTACCAAAAGGGTGGACAGTAGTAGTACCTTTTTTTTTTTTTATATAAAAAAATAAAATATTTCAAGCATAGGCTAATTAATATATTACAAGTTATACAAGTTAATAATATTGATATATTAGATATCCTTTCCTGTAGATTTTATAAGATGTAAGCCGCTACATTTCTTGAAACAAATGTTTAGCTTGAAATCGTTCGCTTGCTTTCATCAAATGACATAAAAAAATCTTTTCATTTTTAAAACCAATTTCCTCATGCGCAATTCGATTTTGGAGATGATTATCAAAACTTTCTATCGAATGTCAAGTCTTGTTCCCATATATACAATTGTGTTAAATTATAAAACCTAATCAGAGATTTTCAGCAGTTTTGAAATTAAATAAGATTTTTAAAGAATTCTATATAATAAATAATATAGCATAAATTTTCATATTTCTATATTATCGTTATTGTTTGTACGTTAAGTTGAGGATGTCTCTTACATATTTTCTGACAAAATTGAAATACCATCTGTAAGGGTATGCATATATTTGCTGAACTTTGACTATTCGCTGCAGGGCAGCAGTTTCTAAAGTGCAATTTAACGCCCTGCCATTGAAACAATTATGCCATAACAATTACGTTTTGGTTGCACATGCAAAGCCACGCCCCCGCCGCCCTCCAACTATTTAGCTGCATGTGCTGTAAAGTTGGCACATTTAGCGCTGCTGTTGCTGCTGCCGCTGCTGATATGGCATTTGCTGTTGTTTTAGCCATTGCATTGGCAAGTCCAAGGAATTTTCATGCGTCAAATTGCCGCATGTGCATTGCGTGTAATTACAGCAATAAAAATTGCAACACATTGCGTACAAACATGCAACATATCAACGAGTTGCATTGCCACTCGCCACTCGCATTTTGATCAGAAAGCCCTGACCATATTTTCAGCTGTGTAGCAATTATCTTATTTATTTCACTACATTTATCAAACACTGAACAAATTTGAACAGTTTCCCTAGAACTCAGCAATGCAGTCGTCTTCCCAGTTACAAACGGCTCGTTAGCCCAGTTGGCCACAAGTGAGTGCGCACTGTGGCTGAGAGTGGCAGAGAGTGGCTGCCACTTGGGTGGCCATAGCTGGAGCGGAACGCTAGTTGATTGCATTTTTAGCATAAATTTCAACGCATTTGACTAATGTTTGGCGATTTGTTATTGTTGGAGATGCAACCAATGCTTGCCCTGCCACCATTTTTCAACAGCCACTTTAGCTCTGACACCGGGAATGCATTCGGAATGCATCAGGCAACAGCAACGGGAGAACTTATTGCAGGTAGTCAGTGTCATGTTGCGACGATAGAAGTCGTATGCAAATGCCAGTTGCTGTGCTACATGAGAGGGGTGGGCTGTACTACTATTATGCAATATTAAGTATACGCACTGTGAGTGCTACTTGCCTGGGAATACGACGGAAGGGCGTTGCATTGCCATCAGCAATGAAATTAATTAACGGAATGGCTTTACCACATACCACATAACCACAGTCAAAACCACCACCGCCATCAACGGCAGCAAAAATAGCATAACTCGCGCCCAGAGCGGAGTTTTTCTTTTTGGCATTTTCTGATCCTTCAATGCATTGCTAAATGAATATCGTGATATTTGTATATGAGTGATAGATAATATCCAAGTCACAAAAAACAAACTTTTTTCTTTGTATATTTTTTACTTTTTTTTAAACTTTTTTTATTGTCTGTGCAAAGTGTACTAAATTTACTGTGACACTATTTTCAACTCAAGCCTTATTTATCTTTTGCAGTTGCTGCCGCTACACAATCGAAAAACTCAACAATATTAAGGCCGTATATACAGATCAAAAGGCACGCCGTCACAAGACTGACCATAACCAATCCAAATGAAACACATTTACTGCACTGCAACCCCATCATAAATCCTTATGTCTACTACCAGGGTAAGTTAACGAGACACTCTCTGCTCTTATTGTACGGCTTTGATTGACCTCTTTTGCTGCAGACGGCGCTCCCATTTACTGCAGCTGGTACCGCAATGGTGAGGCCATCGAGCACTTGGCCATACGCAATAATCAGTTCTTCATCTATAAGAATGGAACGCTGCGACTGCCGCCCAATGAGCGCATCAGCGGCGTCTATCATTGTCTAATTGAGTCGGATGATATGAAAGTAATATCCGACAGCATCACGGTTGAATATCCAGGTGAGGCTAACTCAGATCCCAAACTACTATACACTATTTAATCAACAATCGAATTTTACAGTGCTGAAACGACTTGTGCTTGGTCCACAACAAAGCGCAAACGTAAGCGTCCTGGCCCAGGGAAACCTTGTGCTGGGATGTCCTTTTCTCAGTGTGCCCGCTGCTCGCATCAGCTGGTACTTTGGCAACGAGTCCTTGGCGAATGATAGCAGGCGAGTAAAGATCAGTGTTTGGACACCGAACGCGCAGCGGCTGGAGCTTGAAAAGACCTGCTCCTCTAGAATGCCCTTTGCTAATTTGGTGGCTTCAATAACGCTTCGCATGCTTGAGTTTGGATGTCTATTGACTGCCCTCATTAATATGTGTTTGCCATTTTGTTTCTCCCCTTTATTTTCCACAGCGCTTTTATGCTGAACAACGGCACGCTCATAGTGCGTAAGGTGCGACAGGAACAGGCGGGAAAATACAAGTAAGCTATGAATTTTTGGGAGATAATTAGATGATATTTATTAGATTTATTATATATAAATATTTATTATATATATTTATTATATATAAATATTTATTATATATATTTATTATATATAAATATTTATTATATATATTTATTATATATAAACAGCTGAATTGTTATAGGCATTATTTCAATTTTTTTTAAGGGATCTGTAATCTTATCAACAATGAAATTTTAATGTGATTTAAGAATGAATACAGACAATTTATAGGCTTCATATATTTCTAATATTCCTATTTGAGCAACAAATTCTAAAATAGTATTTTTTGTAATAAACACTGCAAATGATTAAGGGTTTATATTTCTTAAGTTTTTCTGATTTGTGTTATTTGCATTTGAAATATATGGTTAGAGAGATTTGAAACCTATTTGAATACATAAAGAAAATTATTTTCATTTCTAATTTGTATACCATGAGTTCATTAAAAATGGCTTACAATTTTTTTTATTTTTATATTGACTATTAACTTTGGTTTAATTCTGTATAAGATGGGAAATTATTACATAGAAATTTTTGGAATATAAATTTTTATTGAATTTGAAAAATGTAATTTGTAAATCAGCTAAGCTTTCTATAAAGAACTCTTTCCATGTAAGAATTTCAGAGATTTGAGATTTAAAGAAGATTCAACTATACTAAATTTACAGACGCACTCAGTTATGAGTACAGCAATATGCAATAATATATACATATATTACATTTAGATGCGTAATCATGTCGAATTGAAATCAAATAAGCTTCAGCACACACGAATCCATTGAGTTATTTTGCTGAACATATTCCGTTCATGTTTCGTTGTATTTGTTCAGGCAAATCGTATTTCTTGTACGGGCTGTAGCTGCTTCTCATTTGCTTTGAGGTGCAAATTATAATTGGCTATTGCTACTGTTGTTGCATATCAACACCTTGGCCACAATCCATCAATTCATCAGCAACCCTTCTTGAGTCTCTCTCTCTGTCTGTCTCTTTCTCTCTCTCTGTGCTCTACTCAGTGAATTAATTAACACCATGCACTGGCCGAGTGACTGGCATAATTGTGTGCACTGTCCATGCCAATTAATGTGTGTGAAATATTATCCGTTGCAGATGCGTGGCCAAGAACCAGTATGCCAGCAGGACGCACCGCCAGTTCGTGTGGCTGGTGCGTGTCGAGCCGAATACCAGCGGGCCACAAATGCTGGCCACAACGACAACGCATCTGTTGCCAGCCTTCCAGAATGCCACACTGCTTGTGCCCACAGGAGGGTCGCTGCAGCTGCAGTGCCACGCCATGGAGGACTATGTGCCCATCGAGTGGTGGCTGCAGCATCCCAACAACTCCCTATCCCTGCTGAGCAACAATAGCATGACGCTGGAAATAACAAACGCCAGCAGGGTCGGCCACGAGGGACTCTACATGTGCACCACGCCCACAGACAGGCAGACGTTTCGGGTGATAGTCACCATTCCGCCCAGAATAGTTAGCTCGCTGCCCGTGGAGCTGGGCTATATCAGTTTGTCGACAACGCTCACCTGTCGCGCCGAGGGCCACCCGGAGCCAAGTCTCAGCTGGTACCACAATGGAGCACCGCTCAACAGTTCCTATACACGCTACATCAGTGGCAACGAGCTGCACATCCATTCCTTCGATCCGGAGGAGCAGGGCATCTATCAGTGCTTCGCGCGCAACGTGGCTGGCGAGGATTCCGTCACTGGCGAGATACGGTTCACGCACCAGCTAGAGCAGCCCAATCCACTCCAGAACATACGCTGTTATCCGCACAGCTTTCACACCATCAATGTCACCTTTGACAGCCGCACCTTAGAGGTAATTTGTCAGCCAAATGGCAACATGGGAGTTTTATTCGCTAATTCTATGTTTCTCTCCGCAGTCCATGTTCGTGGTGCACATTGTGCGCAGCAATCCGCATCAGTGGAGCTCCTTTGCACCCATGAAACTGAATCACACCTCGTTTGTGGTGATCTCAACTGGTCTGCCCATCTATCGTCCATTTGCGCTAATCACCCGATTCCTCTTGCCAACCTCAGAGGTGCGCTCTGGCAGCATAGTGCCACAGCAGATGATGATTAGTTCGCTGCGCAGTCCGGCTGTCGTTTGCTGCACCCAAGGCTGTAAGTTAATTATTTGCATTAAGCTAATCCAACATGGAAGTTAATCGCATTTTTCTTTAACACAGTGCTGCTGCGGCTGGTACATCTGGGCAACGATACCTTTGTGAAATGGTCGCAGGCGGAGCTGGACAACAAAAAGTACTTTATACTGCAGTTCTCCATCAATCACACACACCCGCATCCCGCTCAGCTGCTGGACGGACCACTGCATGGCACTGTCACGTCCGTGGAGGAGAAGGCAGACGAGGTGCGTCGCCACCTGACCATCATTCGACCACTCAATCAGTCGGCTGCTGACACAGTGCTGCGTAATGCAGAGCACGAGGTGCTCGACAACGAGGTGGACGATCTTACGCTGGAAATAGAAGAGGACATCTTCAGTCTGGTGGTGTATGCCAACGTCACGGGCCTGCTCTTGCACCACTTCACTCGCATCAAGATGCGTGTCCTGATCATCACCAGCGAGAACGAGTATCTCGCTCAGGACTTTCGCTATGTTCAGTGGAAGATTGTGAGTAGACTGTACTGTAGTGGCAAGTTGCAATGACTTACCTTGGTATCTGAGCCATGTCGGCTTCCCTGGGCATGATCTAAAGTCTCCTTTGCTCTCACTCTCTCTTCCCTGCAGATTGAGAATGGCACATCCGATCAGGCGAACATGTCCTTTCGCCTGATTACCGTGGAGTCACGCATGCTGGCCTTTCAGTTCCTGGACAGCCTCAACGACACCTGCGTCTACGAGTGCCACATGCACGTTCAGCTGCCGCTGCGCAAACAGGAGCCCAAATGCAAGGAGCGCACCATTGTCAACTCCGTGCTGCTCGTCTCCGGCCTCAGTGCCAATGAGCGCTACAATTTCCATTTCTACAATTGCAAGCCGCAAATATTCTATGGCGAAATGGATGTGCAGACGCTGCCAGATCGTAAGCCTTACTATAAAATATATGTGATTCTATTATTAATTAACCTTATAATCATGTAGCGCCTGGCACTATTAGCAACTCGCGTGTGGTCAAACACAATGGCCTCAAGCTTATATGGGATCCACCTTTACATCCCAATGGACGTGTCCATCATTATAATATACTCTGGACTCTGGGCAATGTGACGCACGAGGCAAATGTGTTAGAGTGTCGCCCTTGCTTTTATAAGGTAAGGCAGATGACTTTATATATCAAATTTAGTTTCAAATGCTGAAAGCTGAATCAACTGTGAAGAAGTATGCACTCATGCAGCTTGGCTAACGAGTTCCAGTTATATCCCCAACTAAATTACTTTTGCAGTAAATGTATCTATGAGTAAGATAAGATAATAAAATTTATTTTTGCACTTATATCCATTCTTCCGTAACTTAACTAATCATGTTTATCTTTTGCAGTTTCCCAATGTTTCGGAAACAGACAAGATTCATGTGGCCGTGCGAGTTGTTGGTGAGACGGGCGTGGGTGCGCCCATGTTCTTTGATTTGATCAATCATCACATACTGGAAACCGTACAGAACTCCTCGAATCACGAAGTCTATAGCGGCATTGCCATCGGCTCGCTGCTGTCGATGCTCTGTGTTTTTGGCTTTGCGCTCTTCATCATATTTCAGAGGCGCCGATTTAAGGCACGCGTCCCGGGACCAACGCATTTGACCACTCCCACCGACATCAATTTCGGCAATCTGAGCAGTGCCTCAGGCATACCGGGTGACAGTGCCGGCGGCCTTAGCGGCAACACAATGCAGCAGGACTGTCACGAAATGCAGACACTGATTCCGCGCTCCCGCTATCACATCGAGCTGCTGCCCGAGCGCACGCTGGAGTATCAGACAAGCACAACAGCAGCTGCAACGTTGCCGAATGCCAATGGAAACGGCAACGGAACGGCGGCACGTCGTCCGGATCAGGAAGCACAACTGGAGCTGACCATTGCGGGCGTGCACAACCTATCGCAGCTGCCACTGTGCGCTAGCTCGCCGGAGCGTAAAACTGTGCAGGATGCCATGCTTCAAGAGGCCAAGGCCTTCTACATACCCTATCGCCACACGCCACCCAATGCAGTGGCGCTGCAGGCAGGCGGCAGCAGCAACTCCAATGCCAGTCACAAGCAGAGTTCCTCGAAGAACAGCGATAGCGGCCTGGAGGTTGCAGTGCCGCCCAACTCGTTGCCGTTGGTGGCCACCGTCCCGGGCCTGGGTCGACGCAGCGGCAGCTTGAGCAGTAGCAGCGCCAGCAGCACTAGCAACGGCAGCAAGAAGCAATTCCATACAAATTTTACGCGGCACTCGAATTCCAATGATGGCATCTGCCTGCTGGCCGAAGAGGAGTCGGCAGCGACGCTGACGCCGACGTCGGAGCACGAGTATGCGTGTGCTAGTCTCACCAACGGTTTCAAGTTGCCCGCCGAAATGACAAAGCAAATGCCAAGCAAAAGCCAATTTAGCAACAACAATAACAGCAGCAGCAGCAGCAGCAGCAACCAGAAGTCAACTGTTGTTCCGCAGAAGGATCGCCAGCAACAGCAGCAGCAGCAGCAGCAGCAGATGCCACAACAGCGTCCTTCTGCATCCATAGTTCCTGTCAACGGGCCACAGACGCACTCTGTGGACGTTAAGAGTAAAAAGACGACGACAATGGCCAAACAGGCGTGGCCAGCGTCTACGGCCCTCAATCGTCGTGCCCAAGTCGATCCGAATGGCTGAACCTAAATAGCTGACATTGTCGTCGTCGCCTCGCCAAGCAAAAGTATTCCATGAAGCTACTACTACACATACACTTACACACACACATATATATACACACACACATATATATATATATACATTCACAGCTCGAAACATTCCAAACATTGTGGATCCCTATGCATTAGTTCAGTATAAGGACACATACATAAGTATATGCTTAGTTATATGAAGTACATTTTATAAATGTATTTATTTATCTTTATCCCTATTCTTATCTTTATCAGCGAGAGCTAAAGTTGAACCATGAGAATATGATAATATACGAGAACCTAAGTAGATAAGCAGCATATTTATATACGTTTATACATACATTTATATATATATATATATATATATATATAAATATATATAAATATAACGTATATTTACTTTAATTTTAAGCACATGAACGTTTTTAAACTTGTTTAGTTTTTGTTTGTTTTCTTTTGTTAATTGAGGCTAACTATAATTATTATTTTAATTTGTAGTAAAAGTTCTCTAATATGAATTTATTTAACTGCCGTAGTATTCTATTACAACACACATAGCCAAAAAACCAAACAACAAATGCAATAGCCCAGCTCACATATACACACACATATTTATACATATATACACACTCAAACTCACACTCACAATAGTCACAATAGTGTTCATATCGATTTACTGCATATAATTACCTATATAAATATTTCCATTCATATTTAAGTAAAATATTTAATTTACGCATTTTAATTGCTGCATTTTGCGTTTTGTTTGAACATTTTTCATTTGTTTGTTTATTATTTGTTTAATTTTTGTTTAACCGATATATCAAATGTACCTGATTATATTCATTTTGCATTTCGTTAAGCGCTCATTTCCAGCACCGGAACACAAAACAAACAAACACGCATATTGCATTTCGATTCTATTTAAATAGACCTTTTGTTAATGCCTCACACGCATTTCGAATGTACCGCAGCCGTATTGAACGAGTCTATCCCAATTACCGACTGTACCTAGTTCGTACAAACAAGTAAACCTCTAGCTATGACACACACAGCAGACCACACACCAAACCACACACATTACACACAGACAACATCAGATATTATATTTCTATAAGCATTGAAAGTTATATAGGATGTATTTAACATTGAGCGCAGAATTTAAAATGAGCTCATCTATAATATGTATTTTGTGAATTGTTGTTCAATGTTCAAAAACCGATGTGAAAATTGTTATAAAATACCCACAGATACACAGCTACATAAATATACGGCCACACACACACAGCCACACATCCAAACACACAGACATTCCATTTTCATAGACGTATTTAACTAGTACATGCATCAAATTATATAACTGAATGAAAAAAAAATATAAATAAATAAATAAAGAAAACAAGTAGACAAAAAGTTAAATTAAGCACGCAAATTCAATTAAACAATATATGTACGACTCCATATTGAAAGAATGTGTTTAAGAACTGTAACTGTATACGTATTTAGATATAAGTGCAATAACACCTATTTAAACTTTAAACAAAGCCGTCAACCCAAAACCAACCAACCAAACAAAGCTAAAAAAAAAACTACAAACAATAGTACCTTTCCCATTGGAAACAGTAAATAGATTACAATATGTGGCTTCCGCAATGGTAAATGTGCTTCAAGATGAAAAACATTGCAATACGTAGCTCATTTCCTTCCAAATTTCCCGAAGATGCAGTCTTGGGGCACACTTACCATACGTTTCCAACAATAGCCAATACCAATTCAAATTGTGTTCATATTGAAATAGTCCACGAAATCGGCATTTCAACTGCATTTCGAATAAACTGATAGAGCATAGTCTTAATCTCATACAAAACTTCAAAGGTGTTCCGTCAAACAACATTTAAGATAAATACAAAAAAAAATAAAAAATCAAATTTTGATGATCGCATTCAAGTCAAGCTAAAAAACATATTCCGTAAATGAACTCAAAATTCCTAAAACAAAAAGAAAAGAAAATTTTAAGCAAAAATTAAATATACAAAAATAAATAATATGCAGTAAAAAGCAAGTTTAATGTATTTAATTCAAACAATATATAAAATTAGATCTTAAGAAATACATTTAAACAAAAAAAGAGAAAGAGAGAAAATAACACGATAAGAATGTGAAATTAAAAAATTAATAACTGCGATTGTGATCGCTGTGTAAGTGGATGTGATAAATGTTTAAAATATTTAAGCGCAAAAACAATAAAATGAAAAAAAAATATATTAAAATAATTATTCGATGGCATAAAAATGCGTATTGCGACTTTTACGTAGATGTTTTTGGCTAAAGCGAAACCAATAAAAAAAGAGAGAGTCCACTAAAAATGTAAGGAAATTACTCTTTGATAATGCTGATCCTAATCATTATTTGAACTAAGCATGTTCTGTACGTAATTTTAGTTTGGGTCTTAAGTTCTCATTGTGTATACCTCATTAGTGGCGTGGAAATTAAATTGTAACTATATTATATGTATTTAGTTGGTCGCCCCATCTGTAATATATATTTAATTCTAAATTGCTTAAATTCGGACGAAAGATAAAAAAATTGAAAACAGAATCGAATGTATTTTTTATGTAATTTATATACATTGTATATGCTACAGAAATATTATTGTATTAGATGTGGAAACTCAGCTGGCAAATATGCGGTATATGTAATATATATATACTATATATGTATATATACGTAAGATCGTGTTAAAGTTTTCGGTGCCAGTAATTTGAAATACCAACCCGAAATTAGCGCGGCTACAGAGTCTAATAATATGTAACGATGATTATACTATATATATATATATATATATATATATATATATATATATATATATACGTGAAAAGGTGAAGAACGCTAGAAAAGCATCCTTAACTATTGGAAAAAAAAAACAAAAAAGAAAAACATTAAAACTAAGTTATGACAACAAAAGAATTAAAACAATTTGCATTTTTATTAACTATAAACGTTAAACGTACTTTTATTAGTAAGTATATACAATAAAATGTTCTTAACTGTAAATCTTTAGTAACTCTCAGTACTTAACAGGTTTGTATACAATATCAAATGGACATATCACTATCAATGCCCATACAGTTTAATTCGATGGTAACGTTTAACGGTGTTGTCCATTTACACAAAAATACAACAATATCAATTTCAGCAAAGTTGTATAAATATATAAATTTTCTTCCACATGTAGAGCTTTCTCCGGGCTATGGTACCTGTACAGTACTATTAATATATGATCACATCACAACTAACTGAACAAATGATCACAATACAAAATCGCAAAACTTGCCATAACCTACATATATATTTATATATACAAGTATATAAATGATTACGATTACGTGCTAAATGGCATGCTGAAACGCATCTTTTTGAGTGTTTGATTGAATGAGGAAATCTTTGAAACGAACCTTTAGCTCTGCCAAGATCTATTGACGGTATAACCGAGACACAATCAATGACAATGACTGATACTAGGTCTACTTAACACTATATTTCAAACATGAATAATTAAAAAAATAAAAACAAGCATCTAAAATTTAAATCAAATTTCCCTTGAATGATTAGTAACGATTGATTCGTTAATAAATCAAAAAAAGATAAAGGAAACAATAAACTATGCTATGCTGTGCACCATAACAAGAAAAAGCGCTTAGTTATGCGTAATTATCGGGTAACTTATAGTTGTAAGCCTATTCACATATCGATTCCAATTCACTGAGGTCCTGCTGCATGTATGTAACAGATATGGCTTATGCTAATTGACGAGCGGCTCAGCACACTTTCTTTATCATTTTCACCAATTCTTTGTACAGAATGCAATCCCGACTGCGCGGTTTGCAGATCTCGCGATGATCCAGCCGTATGCCGCATACTTCTCCAAAACCCGGATCTGTTTAACAAACATACTTTAATATATGTAAATAGTTAAACAATTAGCACAGCTTACCGGCTGAATCCACGCCTACAATTCGTAAGTAGAGCACTGACATGAGCGTCAGAGCTGTTTCCACAAAGCTGAAAACCTCGATTTTCAAATGCCCCAAATGATAGAGGCCAGCAAAGCGACGATGCAAATCCAGCAGATACTTGTTATCTATTAAATAAAAGTTAAAAGCATATAGATCAGATATAACATAGTATTATAATACAGCTCTGACATACTCTTTTCTATCTCCAGCAGTTCTACCGAGCGCGATAGCAACGGCGCCTTGATGGAAGCCAAATGGGAGCCACGGTGAGGCACAGAGTAGAAGAAACAGCCTCGAGCAGATTGCCAGAGAGGCCTCATGGCCGGACGACCACACTCCCAAGCGTCCACGAGCAGCTGCTTGATGAACAGTCCTCCTTTCGAGTGGCCCACGTAGATAATAGGATGTCCGTGGCCAACGCGATGCTGCATTAGGAGTTCAGCCATTTCGCGTGAACGCTGAATCAGGCTGGAGCGCGGCTCTTTAGTCTTCCACAGAGGACGCCACAGATAGGGATCTGTTGTATAGTTCACAGCTATGACCCTGACGCCCGGACAGTCTAACGGCAGCCAGTCTCCGGGCCAGCACTTGGAGTAGTTGGGATCATTAACGGAAGGTTTCTTTTTGCCTTTACCGGCAGATTTGCGCGTCGTGGAGCTGTCCATGCCAGAGCTGTTATTATTCTCGGCCTGCAGAATGGACTCTAGCTCTTGACTGTTGTCCTGCATGCGCAGACGGAATGTTGGGAAGCTGTACTCGATGCCTTCACATATTTGAATATCCTCCGGCTCCCCACAAACATAAGCATAACTGTGGGAGGGTTATAAATAGGTGTATATGTCTAAAATTAACTAAATATTTAATTTCAACTTACTCTTCGGCAAGGTCATTACTGTCGGAAGCATTAAAATGAGGTGGCGCAGTCGTTTGTTGCACTGCTGTGGGCTGCCAGGTGCCATCCCCGTTTGTATCATCTGCATCTAGACTGCGACTGCAGGAAGCGAACTTGGCACGTTTCTCTCGAGGCGCTGGGTGTATTGCGGCGCTGCGAGAATAGCGGGGTCGTTTAGGTGGACGCACCGGTGGCCGGGGCGGACGATCGAACTCTACTGGATGGCGCTCATTCTGCCAGAGACCCTGGCGCCACGTGTTCACCAGCGAGCCGTGCAGGCCATGCACGAGTATGATGTCAGCGCGTATGGGCGTGCCCGGCGCCGGTTCGGCAAGTATGTTGAGCGTACAGCAGCTCGAGCTGGAGCTGGAGCTCTGAAGACTGTAGATAGGCGGCCCCTGCAACGGTGTGCTGGGCGTTGTGGGCGTATTAGGTGGTATGGGTGTGATCGGTATACGTGTGGTCAGCGTATCGGGCAGAATTTCCAACCCATCTTGGGACTTGCGCAATTTCAGTAAATTGAGCAACGGCCCCAGACGATTGGAAACTGTCAATGAAAGAGATTGCGGGTTGAGCGATAAGTATTTGATATAAAAAGCTGAGAATGGCGGTTTGAGGATGATGAACCGATGAATAATTGGGTAACTGAGGCCATGCTATGCACTTCAAGTACTAACCTTGTACGGAAGATAGATTCAGCGACAAGGTGTTGGCGGCAAATGCCACCAGGTTGGTCAGTGCCTGGCGGCTAGAGGTCAGATTCTGCAGCACGCGTAGCACGCGAACGTCGCGTATGCCCTTAATGCCACGGGCGACGCCATTGGCCAGAGGTAACACCAGACGCACCAGGACTCCGAGGACGACTCGCATGCTGCCGCTGTTATGCCTGTCACATAGAGGAATAAATATGAGCAAATGATTATTCAAGATATTAGGATTATACTTACGGTTCTATCAAGGCGCCGCCACTGGAGGAGCGCACCAACTGGTTGATCGCCTGCTCCTCTTCCTGGCGATCAACTTGCAGCTCGTTGACATTCTCTCTCGCCTGATCGGAGGCTTGAGCGGTCATTTGGTCAACTTCGGCTATGCTCATCATGGCAATGTCGCAGACGTAATGCTCATCTATTGAGTGAAACGGAGACTTCTTGCTGTTGTTATCGTTGCTGTTGTTGTTGTTGTTGTGTTGAATGTGTCGATTGCTATTGTCGTTCAATTGTAAGTCAGCGCTGCATAATGCATTCGTTTCGCGTTTACTGAACATTTTGTACAATGTTCTCAATTAGCTATTCGATGCCTCAATCTGCTGGCTTGCTGCCAATTAGCACAAATTCAACATGTTGCTAGTGAAGGGCTGCACACTAAACTGCAAATAAATTGGAATTCAATTTTAATCATATGCACTCAGTTGGCTGCCAATGTCAATGTCAATGCGCTGCACACTTAGTGCAATCAGTACTTTGCACTCGTTTGTCTTCTCTTTCTGTTTACCACCCAAAAGACGGTGTCGTTCGCCAGTCTAAAAATATAGGCGCACTAGCGCAGAACGGGGCTGCATCAAAACAAGTATACGACTCGTGTGCCACGAATATGAATGCAATCAGTCTGTCGAGTAAAATGAGCTGCTAACAACTAACGAGCTTCTCTCTATTTATTTCGTAGCCGGGCTGTGGAATTTACTCTAGTATTTATGAACAGCTCTCTGTTTATAAAGACTCTGTTCGATTTTAATAAGCAACCTACTATGTTCAAATTACTTGATAATATTACCAAAAATTAATCTAAAATAAAAAATATATCGAAAAATGTTATTAAAAACAACTCCTCTTTCAATTATCTATATTTAATAAGATAACTATCTAGGGGAATTCCTAGAAATTATATCTTGAATATTGAATTTGAATCTTCTTGAAACGTCAATCGTTTATCTCCTTTATACATTGAAAGAAATTTATCAGCTTAGCTCAGGCTGATTATTTCCCATCTTAAAGAAGCCCAACTATGATGGCTTGCCTCATAAAAGAAATTGTCAATGCTCGCTAAAAAAATGTCAGTTATTGACGCAGACTGCATATGCAACAATATTACTCATGCCCCCTGTAAGCCAGCGGACAATCACATTTGCAATTTACCCGTTACGTTTCCCATTAGATAACCAACATCAGCGGCCATAAGGGCAATAGATTCTAAGCGTGTTACGTTGACTGCTATGCCACGTGCCCCATGTCGCAGCCGAGCAGCAGAAATTCAAGTTGGGGGTCGTAACATGTGGCACGATACAGAATAAAAAGGGCAAAGCTTGTTGCATGTGTGTCAGCACAATGGCTTTTGTTATTGCAGCACCTTTTGTTGTTATAAATTGCACTAATAGTCCGCAGAGAGTGGCACGAATAAATGTTCATCTTAACAAAGCACAGTTGAAATTTGCATTACAAGTTGCATGCGAAATGTAATTATGAACGATAGCATTGAGCTGGGAAAGCATCGTAATATCTCAACTGATCAGCCGGGGAGCAGCCGCCCACTCGTATTTGAATTACACTGGAAAAACAGCTCGACTTACACACACTCGTTTCGCTTGGGCCGACGAGAGAACCGCGCCCCGTGCACAATGCAAATCAAAGTAGAACTGCGACCGGCACCTTCAGGCAGCCGAGGCTGAGGCCGAGGCCCGGCAGTCGCCACAGTCGCGACCGTTGCTATTGCGCACCACGTTCTCGCGTGGCTCAGTGGTTGAGTGGTTTTGCTGAGTGGTTGTGACGATAGTGAAAACAACTCAAATGCCATTCAAACGGGACTGGCACTGCTATCGTGTATTGAGCACTTTACATGGCGCGCTTCAAGTGCCAGCTGCACTGCGTCAAGAGGCACAAGTCGATTGCAGACAATTGCATGCATATGTTAGTTGTTGTTGTTGAGTTTATAAATAACCAATTCAGACAAGCAATGCGAACTAAAAGGTTTCATCGGCTCTTATCGCTCTGCCGACTTATTTCTGGCGAAATGTTTGCTGCTTCTAATTGGAAAATATCATTCTTTTACCCATTTACTGATTAAATTTTAATACCCTAAGGTTCATTTTGATCGTATTAAGATAAGCCTCTTTTCATGGCGTTAATCTCTACGAACATTTAATTGAGCAAGTGCGTTGAGTAAATTAAATAAATTTAATTAGGAAATACAGATTTTCGTTTGATTTTTTTATTTTTGACAATTTTTTATTTAAGCGAGAAATGTCTTGCATCTCTCTCACTCTCACTCTATTTTTATACCCTGAACCCATTGCAAATGGGAAATCAGGGTATAACGGTTTTGTTAAAAGTATGTAACAGGCAGAAGGAGGAATATATAAAGTATATATATTCTTGATCAGGGCGACGAGCTGAGTTGATTTAGCCCAGTCCGTCTGTCCGTCTGTCCGTATGTATGAAAGCGTCGATCTCAGAAGATATAAGAGCTAGAAAGATTTGTTTTCGTAAGTTCGTATATTGAGCGCGCATTTCATGTAATTTTGTTATCAATTATAAACTTTAGGGAAAACCAGTTTAAAAATTATCTTTCCTACATCTTTAGAGCTAGAGTCTCCAAATTTAAAATGTGTAAATCAAAGTTTTCATATGTATTTTTAAGAATTTCGGTTTTTGATATATTTCACCCCCAAAACACCCCCTTCCCTACAAGTTTGCAAAAGTCGTATTTCAAATACTAGAGACTTGTGCGTTGGCACAAACACACATTTTAATGTTATTATCACGGTCTGAAAGTTTTATGAAGATTGTCCGTCTACAAAAAAGTTATTAAACAAATAAGTTCCCATGGTAAGCCCACACTGCAGCCCATGCGTACTTATACGTGCGTGCGTATGTGTGTATGTGTGTGTGCATGTGTAAGTAGAAATGAAGCGACGAATTATTGAAATATTAATTCCTGGAAGGGTTCAGGAAATCTCGTAGTCGAGTAGTCTCGACTAGAGCTTTCTTATTTGTTATTTATATCTTTATTTCTTATCTCTCCCTCTTCTTCTGATTCTCCACTCTCTTTCGCTCAGTATCTATCTCTCTCGCTCAGTCTTTCGTTTGTCTTTTCGTTTAGACTGTTTAGAGTCTAGACTCTTTGAAGAACATGAATTTCCCTTCCCGATAACACACACATTTGTACTCTATAATGCATATTTATTAATAAAATTTACGTTATGAGTTTTATTGAAGCACTTCTTGTTTTATGAGCGCACGCATTACCGTTTCGTACGCTTCGGTAGACCATTCAGGGTGGTATAATCAAATCATCAAAAAATAAACATAAATTGATAAGCTCATAAATTTTTAGCCGATAATATTTTTGTAATATTTTCTATATTAAGTCTAAACATAAATTGATAAACTCATAATTTTGTACAGGGTATCTTGGAGTCGAGTTTTCTATTTTTACTTTACATTTACTGACCCATTAGCACAGGTGGCACATGGCAGCAGCCTTTCCCGCTGACGAAGTGAACTTTAATTAATTATTCGGCATCAAGTTGATTGGTTCGAATAATTTATGCCATTATCGATGGATAGACGCAAAATAGATGAATTCAGTCATATGCGACGGGCTACATGTCTACCGATTTCCCTTTATCTAATTTGGGGTCCGTGAACTTTGGCTGTGGGGAATTGTAGTGAACTTGAACTGCTACGTAGACAATTATCGGCTATCTCAAGTGCATGGCTTTATTTTATGGCTGAGCGAGATAAGCAGACTGATAAAGCAGAATTATACTGCAGTTGGTCTATTCACAACAAATTAAAACTTCTACATGCCTAAGACTTGCATTCATGAGCAGCATAAATAAAAGCTTATCGTTGGGAATGGTCAATGATATTGTGTAATAAGTTATAGGCAACAGGTGATGGCGGTGCAGTCTCTTTTGCGTAATTGAGTTATGCAAATGCATGCAGCTTTGTAGATAATTCTAACAAAAAAAAAAAAAACAATGTTCATTAGCTTTTGATGACTAGTTCGAGGCGTGAATAAACAAATTCTACATATACACAGAACTTATCAACAAATTTGTGTTTCCGACTGTGAATAACAGCAGTTGACTAAGATCTGAACTTGGTACAATTAACGTTAATATCATGTTAGCATATGAATATATAAATAATTTTTAATGTAAGCACACGAAATTTTTCGGCTAAGTATAAGGTGTGGAGGTGAGTTGAGGTGACACTGCTTTCGAGACTTTTGTTCTGGATATATAGTAGTTGTGAAAGCTCTTGCCTCACTCGACGGGGCTGCCAGTCGGGTGCAGAATAAATTATTAATCATACGCCATGTGGACTTTGTACTGCAGCCGAACAACGCGGCGTCTCTTTATCGAGAGTCTGTAGCAGTCGCCGTCGTCGTCGCCGTCGCATTCACTTTTTGTTCTAGCTGTCTTTTATCACAGAATACGGCGTAATAAGGCCACTAGGCAACTGCACTTCCAGATGGTTAAATAAATATATGAAGGCGCTGCCATCAGTGATTCTTTTGTTATTGCTTTTTTGCTTTTTTATGTTAGCTGATTGTTTTCAATCAAATTTTTCAACAAGAGTTGATTCGCTTGCCAGCAAACTGCTTTCAAAGCGTGCTTGAATTTATTAACTGGAAATTGGGTGGCAACGCGACATGAAACGTAACGATCAGCCAGTTAGCATTGTAATTGAATGGTCGCATGTAGCTGCCACATGAGCCTCACATAATGTGTTCATGATAAACATATATCTATGTCTGTATATGTGCGGCATTGCATGCTAGAATGGCTAACAAGTTCACCTGCCACTCAGTCAGCCTCCCATAATGACGCCCACACAATGGCAGGTGTCGAGTGTGCAATAAACTGGAACAACATCTAATCGGAACCTAAGCGCCACAGCACAATTTAGTGACATAATTCAGTTCAGTTTTTTCAAACGCTTCGACTGATTCCAATTACGACAAACGATTTCGATTCACAAATATGACTATATACTGTTATATATAGATGATCTACATACGATGTACAACAAATAATAATAATTAAAATCTTCAATTACGCTGTGATACTGGTTATGCAACTTGCATCTGCCTTAAAACCGCGATATACATTCTACAATTCAAGTATTGTGATTTTTATACCGGAGGGCGTGTTGAGCTCATTTTTTTATTATTTGTTATGAGAGGAACTCGAGTTTGAATGTGCACAACAATAGCTACTAATGATAGCCACTTGAGTTGGGACTAGATAAGTACGCGTCGTTTCACAGCAAATAGTTTTAAAATGCGTAGAATAATTCTTAATTTGTGTTCTACGAATCGAATCACAATGATTTGTTTGCCATAAGGCAACGGTCAATCGACTGTAACTATTTGAAAAATAAAAAAACAAACATATGCTAAAATCGCTGACATTATCATCAATATGTATATTTTATATATTGATCCATTACAAAGCTCAATTTAGATTTCAATTCACTTTAATGAAGTCCATTCGGCCGATATAAAGTCCAATCAATCAGCACTCAAGACTAAACTTGAGAAAAGAAAATGACAAATGATGATTCTATTTAATTTGTACATATATCTCTTAAATGAAATACCTTGATGCTGGCTATATATACTTACATACATGTATACATATATAGGTTAAAAAGGTTAAACAAAAAGGTAAATTAAGTCAAAATATAATGAAAATTATATTTAAGTTGTTTAAGTGAGAAACAGGTTGGCGCAGATAATCGCATCACGGCAATATAATGTAGAATTAATTACTGCCAAAAAATGTATAATTATCTTAATTATATAAGCAAATAAAACTTTGAAAATAAGTAAATAAAGCCCAAAAATATATATTTATATTAAATATATATACAAAATATAAATTGAGTAAATTAAATTTTTTTTTTTTTCTTCAAATAATTTGGTCAGTTCAACAATTTTGTTATTACATTTACATTTACGACATTTAAAAACCTAAAAAGAAGTATCCAAAAACTATCATTATCATTATCAACAAAGCGATGTATATGCCTATGTCTCTACAAATACATATATTCATAATTTATTAATACATTTAAATTTGTAGATCCATTTCAATTTGTTCATTTTTGTCTTACATATGAGCTCGCTGGCTGGCTAAAAACATTCTTAAACAAGTTATGCAAAATCTGAGAGCATTGAATTTTATAAATATATACAGACAGAAGCGTGTATCTATGAGCTTTCATTTGTATCAAGCTATATAGACAACATCAGGCCATATTATAAGGCAAATATAATAATTTTTGATTTTATATATTTCTTTTTCTTCTTGCTGCCATGAGGAACAGAATCGTAGCCCGCAGAGCCTTGGGCCACTAAAAGACCGTGTCTGAATTGCTAATGAAGTGGTTTTACTCATGGGTGGCATGATTAAATCGGTTAGCCCGTATGATATCACTTAAAGTATGTACAGCATGTACACCAATGCACACGAACAAATCCCTAATCGACTTTACTATTTCGCATAGACAAAAGAATTGTGTAGCTGACAAATCTAGCATCTGTCATTAGCAATCAAGCAAAGCAAATGATTTCACTTAGGTATATTACCAAATAGACCTTATCAACCGGTATATGGTTAGAGACATACGACATAGGGCATACGGTATTAAGTATAGAGCGTAAAGCAAATGCCATAAGAGGCCAGCAAGTGGTTGTTGATGCGTGTTTCTGGCTAAGACAGGGCAGGGCAGGCACGCGAGAATAGAGGGCGTGGGCATCAGCGTGGGCGTGGGATGGCTGAAAATTCGCCTTAACCTTCGAACGCTTGGGATGAGTGGAAACAAAGCGCTAAACAGAAGCACAAGAAATGAAATAATCAGTGGTCTGGGCTGACTATATATATAGCATAGGTACATATAGATACTTATATATATATATACACGATATATACTTATGTATATGTACAATGTTGTGCTTGGTGGAAACGTGTTTTGTGTACACGATATTTGTTTGCCTCCGAACAGCTGGATAACTCCACTATGCGACTATTTTGTGGCACACTGCAGGGCAGTTAAATAGAAGAGATTGCAGCGTGTGCGCCAACTGCTCAGTTAAATCGCAATGCCACTGTAAATACAATATACGCATGACAAATTGTGTTTGATTGTGAGCTTCGGTCACCCAAGCAATTTTTCACTCTTAATAAATTTTCAGTTGTATATATTTAGAAGAACTTCCAAGCGTTAATTGCAAAGTCGAGTAGCCATTTTAAGAGTTCAATAAGCATTTTACACCTGTTTAATTATCATTTTCATTTAGTTTTATCAGTTCTTTTTGTTTTTCCACTTATTGAAACAACAAATCACATATTATGGTTTCTTTGTTTTTGCTGTTATTCTTGTTCTTTTATTACGATAGCAGCGAGCAGCGAGCAGCAACAAGCACGCGACTTTGTTGTTATTGTTTTTTTTTGAGGGAGGAAACTGCTGTGCGGAGGCTCTCTCAAGATTTGAATAAGATCTGTCGGCTAGCATAGTTTATAAAACTTACGTACACATTAATACCTACAACATCTATCTATATCTACACATACACATATACATAGGGACAACAATAGAGCACACACTCACACAAGACTTCAATTTGACGGGTACAAAACACTTTTTTCCGCAACAGAACGCCAACGACAACAACAGCGCGTCCACAGCGCTCGAACGCTCAACGGCAACTATTTATTATTACAAAAACCACATACACGTCTATGGGGAACAGATACACACATACTCATACCCGCGCTCACAAATGCACACACATATGTTTATTTACTGTGAGTGTCAACAAAAAACTTTTACGCTAAGCTAAAAGCAGCTGGCGCGGTTGCTAGGCTCAAGCTTTTCGAAGCTCAGAGCACAAGTAAAGCAAAACACGAGAGAGAGAGAGAGAGAGACAGAGTAAGACGTAAATGAAAAGCTAAGAGAGAATCTATTGTAATGCGGGGCTGCCAACTTTTTTCAAAATCAAGGCGGTTTTTTATTTTATTAAATTTGATTGCGTTTTTCTTTAGCATATACACATGCATATATACATATATGCAAACATATAAAAATATGTATATGTTTTCAACAAATTGAATTGACAATTTCACATGGTCATGCCAAAAAAAGAGACACTTGAGTCTTCTTTGACCAGCGTCGCAGCCAAATTTGCTTTTGGCTGTCACAAAAATTACGTTAACGTTACATTTAGCGGATCCCGCGTCCAAATGCCGTTAGTCCAAATATTCGGTGCCCAATTCAGGAGGATGATGAAGACGAATCCGAGCTGCTGTCGCTGGAGCTGGAGTCGCTGCTCTGGCCATGTTTGCGGCGTCGCTTCTTCTCGTCAATCACCTCATAGCTGGGCAGTGTGGAGTTGCTGGAGTCCGAGCTGCTGCTGCTTGAGCTGCTCGACTCCTCAATGACAGCCTCGATTTTGCGCGATTTCCTATCAAAATAAGTATTAGCAAAATTATGTTGGTTGTTGTTGGTTCGCCGCCTACTTTTTTTCAGCCTTCTCGGCGTTTTTAGCGCGTTTTAGTTTCTTAGCATTCAGGGCATCACAGTCGCTCGGAGAGCTGCTGCAGTTGCGCTTCGACTTCTTGCCCTTTTTATCCTTGTTGCTGGCCTTGGTGGAGTACAGATTCTGTGAGCTGGCAGTGGAGTAGCCCGTATCCTTGCGCTTGCGTTTCTTCCTGTGGGAAAAGAAACAAATGTTATGCAATTACTCATTCTGTTGTTCGGCTGTCGACTCACTTATCCTTTTTATCGCGCTTCTTTTTGCTGTAACTGGCTTCTTGCTCCACAAAGTCTCTGTCCTTAGCTCTGGGTTGATTAAAGGAACTCATATATTGTATGTCTGAAAACGATGTCTGTTGCAACTTGCAAGCACTCACTTCTTAATCTTCTTTTTGACATCGCCGCCACGTTCATTGGATATCATATAAATGCTGTTCTGGTCCGCATCGTGCACTCTCCTCCGGGATTGATACTGACGCGCCTTGGCCATGCGACTCTCACGCCGACTCTTCCAGAACTCTGCATTGACCACATAGAGGCGATATAGCTGAAGTATAATAACCAAGGAGTTTTTGCCTAGAATATTAATTGCTTTAGTTTATCAATATATATAATAGTTAATTCGATGTGACTTACAGGTGAAAAACACATTCATGTAGTTAATTATTTTGTATTGAAATATAATCAATAAGCGAAAGGTGAGAAATGGCGCATCCTGAAGAATTACGTTCAGCACAATGCCTGTAGAATAAAGAGATAATTATATATATATTATTATATCTAAATTTATATATCTTATATTTATACGTTACCCCAAACATCAATGCCACAGCAGCAGTTCTGACAGCAGTCCGTCTGTCTGCAATATGTATAATATTAGTGAATGTTAAATGAGTCGGAACATTCCCACTTACTCCTCCTTGTGATGGGAGCCACTGCCCCGCGGTCGCCTGCCTCGTGTGGCTGACAGCACAATCGTAAACTGCATAAGACTCCAGGACCAAATGCCCAGAGTGAGAAATACCAAAAATCCAATGCGTGCTATGGAATCATCTTTGTAGGAGTCAAAGAACTCGATGATATCTGCCGCAGTGCCAATGTAAACCAACAACAGCTGACTGAGCTGGTCGCGTGTCAAGTCGCCCTTGGGCAACAGCCAACGGCCCACAATCAGGATCAGCATAAGAAACTGTTCGATGAGCGTGGTCCACGTATCTGGGCTAATGACGGGCAATGTGATCCCAGCATCGTCCAACAGATCCGCCACTGGCACCATTGCGCTGTTGTTGGTGGTGCTGGTAGCGGTGGCGGCGGCGCTGGCGCTGGTGATGGTGGTGGTAAGGTTGCTGTCAGCGATGGCATTGCTGGCGTTTGCATTGACCAAGGAGCCATTTATCACCAGCAGGCGACGCTCGATCTTGTCCAGCTCAAGCAACCAAATGGCCGGCACAATGCTGCTCAGGTAGAGAAAGACCGAGGGACAGAACCTGCGGAGGCGAGAAGGGAATGAGTAGTAGGGATGGCGCCAAAGCGAATGTCCAAAACAAACAAGCAAACAAGCAAGTCAAAGTGATGCGCCCCGCGCCAAAAGGTAAACAACTGGCCCAAGACACGGGCGAACAATCTAGTGCCAAAGTGAAATTCCATTAAAGTTTTTTACTACAACGGCGCGTGGGTGGGTGCCTGGAGGAGTGGTCTTTGTGGTCATGCTGCTCTGTCTGTTCTCGGTGGTTGCTTGCACACACATTAACCACATGATTTCACTTTTAATTGAAAATCAAAGACCCCGAGTGAACATGACGTCAGCTCGAGCCGATTTTTTGTTTACGTTGGCCAAGACCCCATAAGCGATTGATAGATGAATGCGTAGCTCAAAGGATCTGTCTACTTACCAGCGCCATTCTTGCGTCTTCTTGATCATTATAGTGAAGATACCCTCGAGCAGCAGCAGCAGCAGTGGTCCACATAACGTCCAATATATGATGTCCTTCTTGAACGTCGTCACTTGCCAAATGGCCAGCAAGCTGTGGGCACTGAATATGATGCGCGTGAGGATCGCCTTAATCGTTGATATTATTTTGGCCATGATCAGATGAGCACCATAGTCTCCAAGCTAGACGGCTAACTACTAACTAAACTAGTTAGTTGCAGCAACCAACCAAACGAGACGAGTCAAGACAAGACTAGACGAACCGCACGCAGCGAAGCTCCAAACGCAACTAAAATTGACAGACAGTAAAAATCGCAAGCCAAATGCTTTCATTAGATGTTTAAACGCTTTTTAGGAAATTAAGGACAACGCAGCGAACAGCGCGATACATAAACACGAGTAATTGGTGAATGGACAGCGCTCGCGTGGTTCTTGCGAGCTAAATCCGAATACTTCAACGTAAAGGCCAAGCAATGTGTTTGATTATAATACCAGTGGGATATCAGGTATATTGTACAGGTATTATCAGCTTATTCAATATAAGTTATTGGCTATTACTTAACAATTATTATAAAATCAAATCATTTTTTCAGTAACCAAATTATTAAATTGAAAAAAATTTTTATAGAAAAAAAACTGAACAAATTTTTTTAAGGTACACCTGAGTGTATCTATTGGGCGCCTTCTTGCTAAGATACCGTCCTGTCAATGACTGTCTAAATGAAATTGAACACACGCGTGGCATGCACCACAGGCCCACACTAGGTATACCTAAGAGTCACATGACCGTTTAGTGCTTTGACAGGTTTAACTATCTTTCACCTTTCCTTTGACTGGCTACAAATGCAAAGCAAACAAGTCGCGAGAGTCAGAATCCTGAACCTTGGCCATCAAAAACGTGGGCATGTCCAGTTAGATGGCCAACTTATGGTTGGTCATTAAACTGCCCCCTCTGAATTTTACTGATGTTTACGTTGATTTTGCGAGAGTTAGGTCAATTATTTACTGCACGTGAATCAAGTATAGCGGGTAATGAGAAAACAACATGCAACCAACTGTTGAAAGTCGATTTGGATTTCTTTGTTCTAAAGACGTTACGTTAAGTTAAGAATTGGCCGCCATTTAATTCAATTGAATGAATTGGCTTACATGGAGTACTGCCAGATATCTAAACGAATGTGACTATCGATACAGTTCCCGATTTAGCTATCAGTCATCGATAAAATAAAGAAAATAAAGTAAACAAAACACACTGTTAAGATGTTAAGGGTATTGCTATCGATAGTATTTTTGCCTAAGTTATTATATATCGATAGTGCATTTTACACTTCTCTAAAAACATAATAATAACAAACACGTGAAATTTGACAGAATTAAGTATTTACTAATATTGGCTATAACAAATGTCATCTTCAAGCGAGTCCTTGGCTGTATCTGACCACGATGCCACTAGCGATAACGAAACACAGGTACTTATTTGGATAGTATTTTAAAAACATATCTAAACTAATTTTCTTTTTTCGTCAGTCGGCAGTTCGCGAGGACCTCAAGACTATGTCCTTTGAAGAGATAATGAAGCTCAAAGAACAGCTGGGCGCCAAAGTATACAAAGAAGCTATTTTTGGCAATAAAAGTGTGAAGCGTAAGCAGCCGAAAACAAAAGTAGAACTTAAAAGACTGAACAAAAACCGACCCCGGGAAGTAAGTGCAAAGCGTCAAGTGCCCTTTTTAGGCGCTGAGCTGCGTGCGGAACGTAAGAAAGGAGTTGAGCTCCGGGATCCACGCTTTGATGAGAAGTCGGGCACCTATGATACCGATACTTTTAAGAAAAACTACAAATTCGTAACTAAAATTCGCGACAAGGAAGTGGAGCAGCTAAGAAAACGCCTGGACACTGTACAGGATGACGAGGAGAAGCTAAAAATCAAGCACACCATTCAAAGACTCATTAATAAGAATGTGGAGGATAAACGCTGGCACATTAAGCAAAACATATTAGAAGAGGAACGTAAAGAAATTCAAAAGGCGCACGACGAAGGACGCCAACCACATTATGTGACAAAACGTAAGTGTTGAAGAGTGAAGCAATCACTCGATCTAATATCAATTTACATTGCAGAGGAAAGGCGTGCAAAGGAGTTGGTTGCTCAGTTTGAGCAGTTGAAAGATACTGGAAAACTAAACAAACATCTGGAGAAACGACGCAAGAAGAATGCTGCAAAGGATCGGAAGCGTATACCCATTGAATAGATATAGTTATTTAAGTTATAAATGTATATATATATATATATATATATATATATATATATATATATATATATATATATATATATATATATATATATATATATATATATATATATATATATATATATATTAACAAATCATACAATATATTTAACCCGTTCGCAACATTTTAGCCTCACGCTTTTCCTGCAGTTCACGTCGCTGTTCCTCGACAATAACTTTGCGCTCCTCCAAAAATTGCGCATATTCCGTGGGGTCCAGATCCCGAACTACCTTTATTCCACAAGTTCGTGCAATGCCAATGAGCATCTCACACATTTGCTAATAAAATTAAGCCTTGTAAGCAAAGGATAAAACTATTCAAAATATTAATATCCAACATACTTGCATGGTCAGCATTGCATTGGGTGGATCTTGTATCTTAATTGCTGCTATTTCGTACAAATGCTTTAGGGTAATCTTTCCGGCAACCTCTCGCCCTGGAGTCATTGTGCCTCGTTGAATGCCGGCCGCTTGCTTAAGGAAAAATGTGGCTGGCGGATGATGTATGACCAGGTCGTAGCTGCGATCGCTGTTCATTGAGATCCGGCATGGCAGTGGAACGCCCTCTTTCATTTCCGCAGTTTTCGTGTTGAAGTCCTTGCAAAACGCCGCAATGTTAATGGCTCGCTGTGAAAATGCTTTATTAAAATGGTAATCACATAATTAGTAAGAACTCACCTGACCTAACATGGGACCCAGTGGCGGGCCTGCTGCTGCCATGCCAGCGGGAATATTTGTTTTTAGTTTTGTTGTATGCGTTACTCGCTCAACTGTTTTCTTTAATGATTTCAATTTCCCCGCAGCTTTAGACATTTTAATTGATGGAATCCGCTATTTCAGTATATGGTTGTTATGCAAAAAGATCCAATGCGACTGGGAAGAAGAAGAACAACAAACAGCTGTTAGCGGCATACGAACGAGCTACTGAATGAGTGGCCGATATATCGATATTAAAAATAGCCCACAAGAATATCGTTTAAATAACTCTTATTAATTGTATTTTTAGTTATTGTCAAAAAATGACTTTATAAAAAGTTTTAATAATTACATGTTTTCGTTATCGTTTTTTGTTTGGAAATAAATAGCACATTCTGTTAATAACAGGTAAACAAACTGTTACACGCGCAATGACCAAAATGAACAAAACAAATTGATGAGCGACTAATGGTTCAAAAGAACTTGTTCTACACGAGTCAGTACACATTTGCCGAAAAGACGCGTTTTTTACTAAAAACAATAATAACAATTAAATTTATTAGAATAACCGAGACTTACAGCGAAATATGTCTATTGAAATAGAATCAGCAGAGTAAGTATAAGCAATTGCACATTACATAATCAGTTAAATATACATACCTTTTGCAGCGTTATTCGTCTAATCCAGCAATACCTGAAAGAATCCAATCTGCTCAAAACGCTTCAAACCTTACAGGTAAGCCTACATATCATTTATTAAACTCTTCATATTACTTTCCTACTTTGCAGGAGGAAACTGGAGTTTCGCTCAATACAGTAGACAGCGTTGATGGCTTTGTCCAAGATATCTCTAATGGTCACTGGGACACTGTGCTCAAAGTAACCCAATCCCTGAAGCTGCCTGACAAAAAATTACTCAATCTCTATGAACAAATTGTCTTGGAATTGATAGAGCTGCGAGAATTGGGTGCCGCTCGCTCGTTACTTCGTCAAACCGACCCAATGAGTATGTTAAAGCAGCACGAACCCGAGCGGTATATACATCTAGGTGAGTGTCAACGCTCTTCTATGCTCTCCTATATATAAATACTCTGTATCTCTCAGAAAACATGTTGCAACGAGCATATTTCGATCCCCGCGAAGCTTATGCAGAGGGCAGCAGCAAAGAGAAGCGCCGAGCGGCTATTGCCCAGGAGTTGAGTGGTGAAGTGCACGTTGTGCCCTCGTCCAGGTTGCTGGCATTGCTCGGCCAAGCGCTGAAGTGGCAACAGCATCAAGGTCTTCTTCCACCCGGCACTACCATCGATTTATTCCGCGGTAAGGCAGCCATGAGAGATCAAGAGGAGGAAATGTATCCCACACAACTGTTTCGGCAAATCAAATTTGGTGAAAAGTCTCATGTAGAGTGTGCACAGTTCTCACCAGATGGACAATATCTGATAACAGGAAGCGTAGATGGCTTCTTAGAAGTTTGGAATTTTACAACCGGCAAAGTACGTAAGGATTTGAAGTACCAGGCACAGGACCAGTTCATGATGATGGAGCAGGCCGTGCTGGCATTAACCTTCTCGCGTGACTCTGAAATGGTTGCATCCGGGGCTCAGGATGGCCAAATAAAGGTTTGGCGAATCATTACCGGCCAGTGTCTGCGTAAATTCGAAAAGGCACACACCAAAGGCATTACCTGTCTACAGTTCTCTCGCGATAACAGTCAAGTGCTCAGTGCCTCCTTTGACTATACTGTGCGCCTGCATGGCCTGAAGTCTGGCAAAATGCTTAAGGAGTTTAAGGGACACACATCTTTTGTCAATGAAACCACGTTTACACCCGATGGCCACAGTGTGCTAAGCGCTTCCTCCGATGGCACCGTTAAAGTCTGGTCACTTAAAACGACAGAATGCGTAGCTACGTACAAGCCCTTGGGCAATGAGCTGGCTGTTAACACTGTGCTTATATTGCCTAAAAATCCGGAACACTTTATCGTATGCAATAGATCCAATACAGTTGTCATTATGAACATGCAGGGGCAAATTGTTAGGTCATTCTCATCGGGTAAGCGCGAGGGCGGCGCCTTTATCTCAGCTACCTTGTCACCCCGAGGCGAATTTATTTACTGTGCAGGTGAAGATCAAGTGCTCTACTGTTTCTCGGTTTCCTCGGGCAAACTGGAGCGTACTCTGAATGTAAGTAATTTCATTGGATTAAATTAAGTAAATAAATTAAGTAAATTACTTTATGTATTTACTTTGTTTTTAGGTACACGAGAAAGACGTCATTGGCCTAACACATCATCCACATCAGAATCTTCTTGCCAGCTATAGTGAAGACGGTCTGCTAAAGTTATGGAAGCCTTAGTTTCACTAAGCATGGATCAACTGCTCGCATACTAAGTTTTATTTAGTAGCAATAGATTTATCTATCCATATATATGTATTTTATTTAACTGCACTGTAATACTAGCGTCGTTGCTTTAGATTTTCTCATGCCCTGTATCAATATTGTCAATCATTTCTCTATCTAACAAATTGACTTTAATTAAGAATTATGCAAAGCCACAACGAGAATGGCTGCGGTAATCCGCTGTCTTCGTTTCAATTGGTCTCTGTGGTTGAATTAGTCAAGTAACTGCATTCAAGTGAACCAGTTGTGCTGCGTACAGCCACGAATCATCAGAAGTATGAAAAGCGACGAGATCATTGAGAAAATACGCAACAAGCTGAAGGAGTCCGATCCGAGCAAACGAACTGTGGTCAACACATTTCAGTTCAATTTCACGGATACTGATGGCAAACTCATTAAGAGCATGGGTGAGTTATTGCCATTGCTTTAGTCTGGCGTCACCCTGCTGACCGTCTTACTGTAGTATTTGATTTCAAAGCTCTGGACATTTATGAGGGCACCACGGCTGATGCCGATGGCCGGGTTACAATAGCAGATGAGGACTTCTATTTGATCGGCACTAAGCAAAAAAGCTTTGAGCAAATGTTGGAACAGGACAAGGCTAAGGTTGATGGCGATGCGGCTGCAATTAACAAAATGTTGGACAAATTTCGTTTAAATTCGCAAAAGTAATAAATACGATATATATAATTTGCATGTGCGATTTGCAATTAAATATAATAAACGCTATTTACATATACATACAACATCGTATACTTTTACCCACTTAAAATTGTAAGAGAACTGCAAGCGAACATATATGATAAGTCAGATGACAACAAATTAGACTGCTTTAAGGTTGCTGCTGACGCACACGCTTTTCAGTTGCTCAATGCAGTAGTTCTCGATACAAAATGACTAAATATCTATAAATAAATTGTCTTGAAATATATCTTAAGCTGTCCGAATAGGGTTTGAATATATTGAAACAGGAAGAGCTCCACTTGCATATATAATTAGGTAAGTATGTATATATTTTCTTTCTGTACAGAAATTCTATTTATGCAGCATTTATATAATTTAGTAAACATTTCTACTTCATTTATTTGTTATTGGGAGAATATTAAATTAATAAAGGGTTATTTCTTTAGATATAAAAAGAAAAGATATAAGGGATGGGAATTTATTTTGGTGATGTGTCCCTATAAGTGTACAAATTTAAAAATATTTTTATTTCTACTATATGAAAATATTGCTTTGTTTAATATTCAATAAAATTCCAATTTCGTCTTGGTTTAGTATTCGTTTATTTAATTACCTTTATTTATATTTAATGTTAACATGGAATTGTTTTTGTAGGTGTTTTTGTTCAATTTTAAAATTTTGCGTTTAATCAACTATCTTTTGCTAAAGCGTAGCGTTCTATGCCAATGCATACGCTTGGGTTTCTTTTCTTTTTTGTTCTTTTTTTTTTTTGTTTGTTTGATTTTTGTTTTTTGGCTTTTGGATTTTTTTTTGTTTAGGCTTTACATATTGTTTAGTATAACTTATCTTTCATTTACTTGCCTCGCTTAATTTTAGATTTAAATGTAAATTTAACACTTGCTTGTTTAATTTAACGTTGTGTTTTGTTTAGTAAACGCTTAGAACATTTTACGGGGTTTTTGTCGTTTGTTTCTCAAACATTTTTATTTAATTTTTATTTGTTTAGTAAATAGGTTTTAAATGTATGTTTATTTTTTATTGCTAGAACACAAATTCAATTTTTTAATTAACTAATTTAATTGGGGTTCACTTTAATGTCATACAACAACAAAATTTTTACACTTAAACTAAATATTTTTAGTTATTTTTATTTGTTTTTTATTTTGCAATTGTTTAAAAATAATTAATTATTTCTTATCAAATAGTTGATCTTTATGCATTTTGCAAACACTTTAACAACGTTTTATTTTTAATTTTTTCAATGTATTTGTTTTATTTATTTTGTTTTTTATTAAACACCTACATACTTTTATTAAAAATGATTTTTAGGTTGAACTGTTTAAATTTTTCTCATTTATTTAAGCTTTTTAATTTTTTTTATGCAAAACGTACGAGCGCTATGAAACCAATAATTTTTTTATTTTCTCAAATATTCATCTATGTTTTATCAGTTTGATCAAAGATCTCATTCTGAAATAATGCAAACAAGTATTTATTTAAAATTTAAAATGTTCTTAAGATAGTATATAGACGTAAACATAATCCGAACTAAATAGAAAAACTAATAATATTAATTATTAATACTCAACGATTGGCAAAAATAATGTTTTATTGTTGTTTGTTATTTAATGTTAGCATTTCGTTTTTTTTATTTACTGTATAAGTGTTTATTATCGTTCTCTTTAGCGTGTAGATTTTTAGAAATTTGGTTTTATTTTTAATGTCGCTGCAACATTTCCTTTAAATGTCTATAAAAACGTGCTTAAATAGACAAAAATCTTTGAATTTATCAATTTTGGAATTTGTGTGGCACGACAAATAGCGCATTAAAATTTAATTGTATTAATACATTTGTTTTTAAATTTATTACTTATTTATACAAAACTCTCAATTAAAGGATTTTGCGTTTAACTTTTGCTGGAAGATACAGGTTTGATAGTCACTAATTCTTTTATTTATGCATTCTCCTCTTTCACGTATGTATCCTATGTCTTGTTAAAAACTTTAATTTATAAACATGTTTAACTTGAGTTTCGTCGGTTCCTCGGGTGTGTAAAAAAGGTGTAAATAAAAGTTATACGCGCCTGTATAGATATACTATATGCATTTATGTTTATTGTTTTATGCCTTTTAATAAGTAGAATTGTTTGTTTACTTTGCTTGCTTTCAAATTTATTTATTCATGTGAATGTGTATTATTTCCCTTTCGGTTTTTTATGCTTTCAATTTTATTATTATTTTTATTTTTTATTGGATTTGTTGTATAATTCATTCAATTATGCTTCACCTAAATATTACTCGTATCAAATATAAAAATCAACAACTTTTTGCGGTCTCTTTTGGCTAAGAAAATGCTTTACATGCTCGCCGCTGGGCTTTTCCATTTCTGGTTTGCCCTCTCTCTTCATTTTCGCATTGTCGCATTTCCCTCGTCATCCGTAGTCGCTATGTGTATAATATAGTATGTATGTATAATTAAATGTAATTATTATTTGTTGTCTGTCTTCTTTGTTCATCGTAAATCGTTAATCGTTTATCATTTATCGTTAATCGTTTATCGTTTATCGCTACTACAATGTTTACGCTCTAATGTACTCTTTACGTTATTCGCGCCTCCTTTATAGCTTATTAAATATATGTCTTAATCAATTCGCACATTTGCATAATTTTTCGTCTTTTAGGTATTGTTAACTTTTGAATTTTTGTTCAAGTTCTTTTTGCTCCAGCTGATCGTACTCATTTACTCATTCGTAATGCGTCCTTCAACTGGGGCACGACTTAACCTAAAGCGCTTTATAGCTGAAACTAGCGATAAAAATACTTAAACACATAGTTAAACGTTAGCCATTTGGTTTACATGATCAATATTATCTTCGTCGAAATGCACATCGTTAATAAATATGTCGGCAGCCAATTGATCCTCATCCAGTTCCAGATCGTCGTCGTCCTCATCATCGTCATCGCCGTTCATCAGACCGTGCGACATGTCCACGCCGGCTATACATATATGCGGTGGCGGTGGCACACTGGTGGGTGGCAGTGGTGCCGGTGGAATGATCAGCGTGCCGCTATTGATGCCATGTAAGCTGCCCGCAATGCTCGCCCCACCACTCTGCAAGTGACGGCGACTGGAGCTGAGACCAGCTGAGAAATGTTGAATTGGTTAATGAGTTTCAGTTCGATTCAGTTTAAGCAAAATTACCTCCAAAAATGATAATATTGAATAGTCAAATAACAAATCAAAGAAAACCTAAAAAATTATAAAAATACAACATAAAACGGAACAGAACAGAACAGCAGTAATCCAGCTCCTTCTGCTTACCCGTTGCGCTCGTCTGTGAATCATAGTGTGCATTTCGATGTAAACCCAATTGACGCACGTGATTTCTACGTTTTCTTCTGGAGTGACAGAGTGTGCATAGGAGACAAATTAGGGACGAGGCGACGACTAGTGTTATTATAATTAGGACGTCGTGATCCTCCTCGGCCGCTTCCGTGATACCTGATTCAGGAATTAACACGTAAATAAACCAGAGTGCAGAGAATATTTATGAATTGTTAATATACAGAGCTGGCAGAACACTATACACATTATCGTTGACTTTCAAACTCTTTAATTATGATAGATGTATAGATGTATAGATGTAGATGTTACTTAGATAATGTAAAATGAGTCTCTAGCTAACTGGTTGATAATGTAAAGACTGGAGTTCTTCTTGTCGTGTGTTGGCATTAAGTATTTGATTTATCATAATATTTTTATGCAGGGTTTTATTGGGGTAACAGTTGCGAATGCAGCTCAGCTTATGATTTTGGTTTATTAATGGGAATAGCGAAAATGAAAAACAGTCGAGTGCAGAACATAAAAAGCCAGAATTCTAAAGGAAATGTTCCAATCAGCATGCCTTAGAAACGGTTTCCCAATGCTACAACAGTCAAAAACTCAAATATGCAACCGAAGACTAAAAACGAAAATAGGGGAGGAGATTTATTTTTAATATTTAAATATATTATATATATAGAAATTGTTTTTTTATAGCAATATGTTTCTACAACGATGTTTTTTTTAGAAGTGTCGCTTGTGGCAAGTTCTCTTTATAGAGTTGTGGATTCTGTGGGCTCGCTTTTAGTTTAGTGTGCATGTCATGATTGTGGCTGTGGGCGTGTGCAGCGATTTGAGACAAGTTTATGCAGGACTCACGTGTTATATGTGACCAAAAGTATTATGTATTTCTTATTCTTAGACATTAGCATTTAATTGGATTTGCTAAATTATTCAAAACTCTTGCCATATTTTTTTTGCTTGGTTTTTTTTTGTTATATTTATTGTAATAGTTATTCATCACTTTTGATTATCGTGAAAATTCCATTCATTTGGCAATCCAATTTAAAAATTTGTATTTATATATTTTAGATTTAATTGTTCATTTTGATTTGATTTAGATTTAGTTAACGCTTTAGTTGTACGTATTCAAGACTAGTGCCATAATTGATAAAACAAGTGTCTGCAGAAATGTGGGCAAATGCGTGGAGTTTGCGTCACCTGTGTCATTGTAACGGGTTGTTTCAGGTAATTGATTCGGATTAGTTTTAAGGAGTTGTTTCAAATGTTACGTAAAGATTGTTAGTTTTCAGTTGGTTCAGGTGGAAAAATCACATCGAGAAAGTATAGAAAAGAAAGACAAAGAACAGAGAGAGAAATAGAAGAAGACATGTGAGAAAAAGAGATAGTTTTAGTGTAGGCGTGGCTGTTGTTATTACTGAGAGCGCTGTGTTTAGGTTTTGTACGATTAAATATGCCATATATGTATATAAATGTATAGGTAGAACAGTAATAATGCATAGCTTAAGAGTGACTTCATGAGTGAGTGGGTGAAACTTAATTAAGAATAAGAAATTGTATGTACAAAATTCTGGCCATGGAAATGACAATAATAATACATATAGAGTTGTTGAAATTTTGGTGCATTGAGTTCTTATAGACCTTAATATGCTTGAGTTTTGAGTGGTTTAATTTTCATTGTGTTTATATTATTGTTGATTAGTTTTTAGTTAATGAGAATATTTAATTATTAATATATATATTTTTAGCAAGTGTTTCGTCGGGTTCAAGTTTTCGTGGTTAGCATAAACAAATGAAGAGCATAAAGAAACAAAATATGCAACAAATGCATTTAATTTATAATCTTAAATCGAAGGGTAAACGAAACGGAAATCATGAAATGTGAATAACGAGATTACGTATACGATTTTCATGGTCGCTCAGTGGACGCACTGAAATCACAAACTCAACGACATAAAACAATAAATAAGTAGACAGTATATTAAATAAATGAAAAGTAAAGTATATCAGAAGGAAAATAAAAATGAACTGAACCGTTCGACTCACTCACGACTCACAATGCAATTCGTCACTATCATCGCCGGGACCGCAGTTCTTGACGCCGTCGCAGCGCAGCTTATCCGATATGCAATAGCCCGCAGCGCACTGGAAGTGGTACGTGGACTCGCAGAGCAGCCCAATTGACGGTGGTCCCGGGCCAGAGTCCTGTATCTCAGTCCATACTATGCGGAAGCCCTGCATGAATAAAATTATTCATTTATATGTGCATGTTATTCTGCTGGGAAATACCCATGGTTAGCCCGAAAATCAATGTAATTCCGGTGCCCCCAAAAAAATATAAATAAAATAAACCAGACAATGCTCACCTGTGCACCAACGGTCTTGTCGCTGGTGGTAAAGCTGATGCGCGCCGTTTGGCCAGTGGATATATAGTGCCAGTGCTCAATGGGCGGCTTTTCGCCGCACAGCTCTAGGGGCGGCTGATCCGAGTCAACATTCACCCACAGGCGCAGCACAGCGGCGGGACATCCACGATCTAATATAGAATTGATGAATGATACAGTCCGATGAATTTACAGTCCGAGGCTGACTGCTGGTTTTTTACTTACTCGCTGGATCGCCCTCGAGTCCGAACTGCTCAAAATTGATGGACAACTTGTAGCCGGCGCGTGCGGTCATCACCCAGTTGCATGCATTGGAGGCCATGCCGCGACCTGGGGCCTTATAGCCTGCTGGGTAGTTTGGCGAGGTTATAATGCCGGAGTCCTCGTTGCTGAAGTTGCCGCCACAGTCGCCTGCATCGGATTTGGCCGACTCGAAAAAGTATCGAGCCTTAAAGCCACTGGCCACGCTCTCCTGATCCGTATGCAGCGTGATGCGTAGGCCAACCGCGCCACGCGGACTCTCAACGGGTCCGGGTGCTGTCAAACCACAATACCGACCCAGCAAGCGATCATTGTTATCCCGGTAGACGACATACATTTCCAGCCAATCCTCAAAGCAAGCGCCGGAGCTGCAAACGAACGAGTGAACGTGAGAAAATTTCCGTTCAGCCTACTCCAAATCTCTACTCACCCATAGGAGCCGGCGGTGGCATTCACATTGTTATCTGCTTTGATCTTGAAGTGATCGAATACAATTGTCACCTGCTCGTTGGGTTCGGCCAAAAACAAATAGGAACAGTTCGTGTCTGACGGATAGTTGGAGGGATAGCGCGGACTGTTCAGCTCGCCGCGTTTCTTCGAGCTGCTCACATACGTAAAGCTGCAGGTGCCGTCTGGTGCCGCCGTGCCGGGTATCTTGTATTCCGTCTCGAATGTGTACTTGCCCTTAAAGCCACGCCCTTGCAGCTCACCCGAACTGAACACCATGGCCAGGCGTGGCCCATCGCTGATCACGCGTTGCGTCTCATTGCCGCACAGCTCGTAGTCAAACTTGTCATACGCATCGGCAGTCTCCTGGCCTTTCAGATAGATCTTAAGATAGCCATCAGTACAGTTGGATCTTAAATGAATAGAATGGCAATATATTAAATTTGAGTCGATCAACAAAAATGAAGCAAAAGTTCGTTTACGCACTCGCCCTTGTCCTTGTGCTCCACTTTGGGTATGTTGAAAGAAATAAACTCGAGACGTACACGCTCCAGATGCTGTGCATCTTGCATGCCATAGATGAAATATCTGCGAAAAGTAAATCGATGTACTCAATTCTTCTCTTCTCTCACTTTGAAGCTGCGATACCACTTACCTACACACAGTTTTTTGTATATATGGATAGGGATAGTTAGGTGAGAGCACGACTCCTGTTGATTCCTTATTTGATAAAATCTTTTGATCACATTCTGAGCCACGTATGTGAATGCCATCATTTTCACCTGATGAACGCAATTATATGTTGGATTTAATTTTTTGTTTGTGTTTGGGTTTTGTTGCATATTTAGATGATTTGCAGAAATTTACAGAGGGCAGTATACATCAGATTGTGTAGCGCAGTTTTTAGAATTTGTAGATGAATTTCAGTTGGAGTCGATAGATTATAGATTATAGATAGACATGAAAGAGAGCATGAGTTAACTTGTAGTTCATATAGATTAGCTGATAGAGTGCAACACAAATGAACAAGTGAACAAATAATCCAGTGAGTGAAAATGTGCTTCAGACACATACACTGAGCCATCAAATGTGTGCGTGGCGACCATTTTGTGGCATTGCCAACACAGTTAGCAGCGCCACAAAATGGCCGTCATTCTGGGACAATGGCTGAACTGAAATATAATTACAGATTAATTGCTTTGCGGCTGAATAATACTTACGTATAAAATCTAATTTAACAAAACTTTCGCTAAATTCATAAATTCCTTTAAAGCCACGATTTTGGGAATTTGCGGTGCGCGGTAGGGTATAAAAATGAACAAAAAGGCTCGATTCGCTCGAATACAATACTAAGTTTCTTTGCTGTCCGCAATATGTACCGATTAATGCTGACGAATTATCTGGACCATCGTACACTTTCACATAGTCAAATGGGCAGCTGTTTGTATGATGTTATTGTTGTTATTGTTGTTGTTGTTCATGTTGTTCGTTTTTTTTATATATATTTTTTTTATATATTGATGATGATAGTAAACAGTAATTTGGTTGTAGACGAATAAATTGTAATAGAACGTACATAGAATAGAATTTACATAGAATTTAAATAAGTAATTGTTCTAGATAGTTCACAGGTATGATTCCATGTGTGAGCGTGCGGCTGTGTCTGTGTGTGTGTGTGTGTGTGTATGTGTGAGCTTGTGGTAGCTGCAGTTCAAAACAAATTCAAACTAACGAGAATTTGCTTTGATTTTGACTGGAAACTGTTCTGAGTTTGTGTGTGTGGGTGTGTGTGTGTGTGTGTTTGTTTTGTATGTGAATTTGTACAGCATTAGGGGTACTCACTGTGGTCCACCAAAAAACAGATCAAAATCACGAAACTCTAATCTAACTCTCTGATTTGATTCACCAAGAAATTGATATGTGCATGACATATCCTTCGGATAGGCACCTGGATAGGTTGGCGATATGAGTGCGCCAGTTTTATTGATACTCATGCTAGGCGTTATCGTATAGGAACATGGCGAACCAGCAATGGGTATGCCAATTTCATATTCCGCTGTAAATGGGCATTGGTTAAAAATCAAGATTAATTAGTAGTACTTTCGCACTGAACTTACATGCATTTATAAACCTAAACGTGCCCTCGAACAGGTCCGTCGACACATTCTTGTTGCTGAAAAATGAAATGGCAACGGCGCGGTACATGGAAATGCGACGACGCGGTGGTATGGCACCACAGTAGCGACCGCCGAATGGCGAATTGATCAGCTCCGCTGGTTCGGACGATTGCACCTCAGAGTAGATATCCATGTACTCATGAACACAACTGTGAAGCGTAAATTAAAAATCAGATTAAGTATGCATGAATTCGACTTAATTCATTATTAACCCACCTTGGTAATTCACCGACGGCCGAACCGCTGTAATATGAATAATAGATGCATAAAAATAAACGTAAATTAATAGAGATGAAAGCGAAACTCAATTGCTGCAGACTGAGACTTACTCTGGCGGACTTCCTCTTAAATTAAAGGATTTAAAAACTACTTCGACGCGCTGGCCAGGTCCTGCTAGGAATGTGTAGAGGCATTGGCGCGAATGATTGCGATGATTGTGCAGCAGCGGCGCCGTAAAGCTGCCATTTTGCGGACCGCCAATGCGCGAGACAAACGTCTGATCACATTCTGTTTGTTGATGCACCGAGAGAGTGGGCGGGAGAGAGAAAGAGAGAATTCCGCACAAACGGGCAAAGTTTGCATGCGGGTTTTTGATATTGGATGAGTCAAGTTGTTACATGTCGCTGCAATGGTTAGGTATAGACACACACAACAATACAAACACATACACAAAACGTAGCAGTAAAACAATGGTTGAACTGTATGCATAGCAGCCATGGCTGTGTGCTAGTGTGGCAGTGTGCGTGTGTGTCTGTGTGTTCGTGTGTGTGTTGATGTATTTACAACTAGAAAGCGGTTTCATTTTCAACTAAGTCAACGTTCAACTACAGATAGACATTTAAATGTAACTGTTAACTACGGGCGCGTTACACACACACACATCAAGAGAGAGAGGGACAAAGAGAGAGCGAGAGAAACTGAGTTTTGTTAGTGGCGCCACCTACTTGGCGATTTTGTGGGCCGCACCGGCGCCTCCAAGTATGCCACAACCGGCTGCATCCATGGCTCGCCTGCGCCCTCGCCCTCAATGCCAGGCGACTTCAAGTGCGCAGTGGCGGCCACTGAGTTTGGTGTGATTTTTTATTATTATTTTTTTTTTTTGGGGGGAGAGGTTTAGGAATAGGGGATTGTGGGTATAGACGAAAGACAAATACATGATGTTAATGATTTGTATATGCATGTGAGCCGCTACGAGTAGAGTGTGTATCTGTATGTATGTGTGTGTGTGTGTGTGTGTGTGTGTGTGTGTGTGTGTGCTTGTATCACACGTATTTATATCAGTTTGACGTATAACATGGAAAATCGCTTCTATGTTTATGACAGCTGCCCTGATTTAGTTGTCTGCCCATCAGCTGAGATAAGGTATGTGAATGAGCTTAACATGTTTTTCCCATAATACAATTTTAGCAACTAAAGAGCCAACTGTTGTAACTAATCAAACAAACTGAAAACAAACACGTTCCCATACAGTCCTCAAAATGTTGTATTTCAAAATATGAGCACAGCTTTCCGTTCTGTGTGTTTTACTTTGGCAAACGCTTAACAACCACAGCTGTAGCTGCATATACACGCATAACAATACCCACAACCACACCCATATCCACATATCGTGAACGTTTCCAAGGTAAGCTGAAACTTCATTCAGCGTTCTCGTAACTTTGAGTGCGTTTTAATCGGCTTTGTCTACACATTTAACTAGTTTTCTAGTCGATGAATCAAATCCTTATGCACAATTTGCATACCCTATGATCATTGGAAATGGCTAAACAGGGCTGATGAAGGCATGTCGTAGATCGAAGAATTTTATTGTATAATGTACAAAAATAAAAATAAATAAAAAAACGATTATCTAACCAAAAAGAAAAGAGCTTGGACTGATATAATATTGAAATGTAATCCAAAAAATAATACAATTTTATGCGCATGATGCTCCATGACAAAACTTTAAATGACTTAAATGTTCGTCCTCACTTGGACCCCATTAAATGTCAAGTCTTAAATATTCTAAAATTGAGAGAGTCATTGATAGCTATAACTGATTTAAGAAGTAGACTTTCCATTATCGCAAACTCAATAACAATGTATCTTTTCGAAATTTCCATCTAATAATTTCCTATCTTATGCAGTCACATCTATTGTACATCTAAAATTCTGCTTCAACGATTGTCAAAAAGTTTCTTTTATAGGTTCTTTGAAAAATTAAAGTCAAGTCTTTTTTATATATATAGAAAAAAAATAATAAATAAATAAAATATTAAAATAAATAAATAAAATTAAAACTAAATAAATATATTAAATTTAATAATTACATATATGTATCTTTGCATATATTACATTTATTATACAATTTAATAATTCCTTAAGTAAACCCCTCGCTACACCACATAGAAACACGCAGTATGGAAGTGCCTGCCTCTGTGGGCTTTCACAGTATATACATATAAGAGTATTAAAATTTAATTTTATAAAGTTTCATACAATATACGCACATATTTATCTTAGGTATTTTACAATTTTTTATAGATCGGATACGATATGAGTTACTTAATAGCCCGAAAAGTTAAAAGCTTAAGCTTTTATATATATATAAATTCATTGCATATATATATTCATTCTTATGTGTGTACACTTCTGTGTAAGGATATACAGAAGTAATATACAGTGTTTCGACTAGTTCAGAAACTCCCAATTAGAGGTTTGTATTTGCTTTTGTGCCCATTTACTCTCACCATCATCTGGCTGTTGATTATGATTTCAGTGTCATTTGCAGCAATCAAGTTCAAAGTGAGCGAAGCGAAATTGTGGTTTAATTAAATTCAATTTTGCATAAATGTATGTATATTAAATGGACACGGCTCCTAAAACATATTTGAGGTTTCGGTTTGGTTGGCTTTGCTTTTGTTTGAGCAGCAGCAGATGCTGCGTTCCTGTTTTGATGCCCAACTGAACTTGTGTGGTAAACTTTAATGTTGTCTGTGCTGCCTGCTACTATTTGGGAAATATTTAAATTTTCAATATTCAACTTTTGTAATCGAAAGATAAGGAGACTTACTAGTTACTATTCTACAAATTTATGCTGCCACTTTTGTTAACTATTATCTAGTATAAATAGTTTCAAGTGTAGAATTATTATTTTATTATACTTGTTTAATTATTCTTAGTATTTTTGGTATTAATTATTATTATTATTACTTTTTTTTAAAAATTATTATTATTATTATTATTTGTATTAATTATTATTATTAATTGCTTAAATTATTATTATTATATTTATTTTTACTCTTTTTGTTATTAATATAGTTGACTGCGGAATGGATCGACTTGGCAGAAACCTTCGATGAAGTCAGAGTAGGGTACAAAAGAGTATCTGATTTCGCACCTGGATGCAGGAAATCAGCTGGCAGAGCAATGGAAGATGGAGAAGAAGGACTCAACCTTGAACTTTAATGCGGTGAAACTCCAGATTCCAAAGAAAGAGGAGGTTTTCTTTGTCGGCACACAGCAATGCAGTCCGACACAATGGACACAGTGAAAACTAGACAGACGATGCATAAAGCATTTTACCCACCTCAGCCACAAAAAAACTACAATTTTTTTATTTCAACCCAGCTAGCTGACTTAAAGTTGGCATGTTTCGCAGTCAACAATCTACTTCGGTGATCTTAGGTTTATGTTTAAGTCTTGCGCATTTATTTATTTGCTTTGAGAAAGTGTATTTTGTCAATCAATCATATCTAGCAAAAACAGTCTCTATCAAGTATAGATAGATGCGAATGGTAAAGACTAAAGTTGATATTAACTATAAGTGGGCTACATTCAATGCAGTTTTGCTAATCAAAAGCTATTCATTTGACAGAAATAATGAAACTTGTTGGATTAGAAGATAACTAGAAGCTCAAACCTCTGAGCCCTCAGGCAATGCAATATCAGAAGTCTCTTCTGTGGACATTGCTAAGAGGAATTTAATTGACAGCTTCTGTTTTATGACCATTAATAGACAATGAGAACTAGACTTGCTCAACTCGGCTGCTGTAAATAATTAAGTTAGCATCTGAGCGCATGAAGTCTCACTAGAGCTGCCTTGCAAGCCGTTTAAATGCTCAAAATTAATTTAAGTTGAATTTAGTTGGCGCATTCATTTTAAATGCTGCGACGCCATAAACTGCGGTGTTAACTGGCATTTGCTGTTGCAGAAAGTGTGCGTGGCAATAAGTGCTACACTTATTTTATTATATCAACAGTTCGTGATGTGCAACCATTGAAAATTAATTCTTATGCTGCGCACTAGCTCGCATTTTATCTGCATTGGCTGCTTCGCGTGCCGATTGCTAAACTGCAAATAAATAGCGTACATGCGCAAAGTTTGCTCATTAAAATGAAAACAAAAATTTGCAGCTACAACTATCTGGATGGCAGTGCCAAGGATGCCAGGACACGTTTGTGGGATTTAGTGATAAATGCCATTGCAATTGCCACGTGAAACTTGGCTTGCGAATGGAAGCTGGGCGGAGCTGCCGCCCAGTCGTGGCCATGAGCATAACAATGTCAACCGCAACGAAATCTGACAAACGGAAGAGAACTGCACAATGCCGCATTCAGCATGCCCTCTAAGCCCATGCTTTCGCCCCGCCCACGCCCACGCCCACGCTCCGGCATACGCCCACTTTCCCACTTTTCACGCCCACTTCCCACCATCAGGCGGCTAGCCATGACAACGAAAATGCGCAGCACTCGTAAAGTGTCAATAAATTTTATGCAGACGCCATTTGCATTGGCATAAATATTTTTGCACTTTATTGTTGTTATTGTTGTGGTTGCTGTTGTTATTGTTGTTGTTCAGGCTTTTGTTGTTTTATTGTTCGCTTGTCTGCCTAGACATTATGTTAATTTACAGCACTTTGTTTCAATGCTAAACGATTCAAATAATTGTGGTTTATGCGCGGTGTGTGTGTGTGTGTGTGTGTGTGTGTGTGTGCATACTTCCCACATTTAAATGAACATTTTAATTACGTATTGTGCAACTAAAACGATCAAAAACCACAAAATGACTGTCATAATCCGCGTAACTGCCATGTAAACCAGTTGTCTGCCAATATATGCACACACACATACACACACACACACAAACACACACACACACACACTCACATTCAAAGTTAAGTGCGGCACACAAACACATGGCGCACCTGCCGAACAGGTGTAACCGCCTTCGCTGATGGCGAGCTTGTTGGCATGGCTCAGGGCGCAAAGCAGCCGCAGCTTTGGTCTTTTACAAATTGCTCCCCAAGGATGCGGCGAGACAGAGAAGTTTGACGAAGGCGATGATGTCGACATCAATACTCCTTCAGCTGGCGTTAGACAGACGGCCCAACGAGCCACATAACATTACGCTAATAACCTCAAGTGTACACACTAACCCAGGTGATAAGTGTGAGAGTCTCGGTAGTAGCTCGCAGCCGACAGAAATTAGGAATTGTTTTTCATAAGATTAACAGAAATTCTAGGAAGTATTTTCATTAATTAAGTATGTATGTGGTTTACAAATTTGCATTTCCATATAATATAATTAGACGTTGTGCTTACATATACATTTCAATGACTTTCGTAATTGTTAATTATGTTCTAACTTCCCTCGATACTAATTAATATAGTAGAATTTTATCTTCAGTAGGCATTTATAATAAATTTATTAATTATTGTCAATACGTATTTTGTATTGATTTTTAAAATTTTTATTTATTTTTTTTTATTAATTATTTTATTTTTTCGTAAAGTGCGGAATTATTTAAAAAGTTTGTTATTTTTTTTTGTCATTTTTTTCCGTTTATCTTATTTATTTACCTAAAAGAATTCTGACATTCATATAAAGCGTTTGTAATTAATTCATTATTTACTGGGGCTAGCTAATTGACTTTCAACTGAGATATTACTTATTTTTAATAGTTAAGAATTTGCTTAAGTGTTTTTACAACATTTTGATTTGCAAGGAAAAGGGATGAAATTGTTTCAATTTTTACTATCTCATGAAGAATAATAAACTAAATGTCTTTCTTTGCAAGAGTACTTCATGCCAATAGAGAGATTTATTTATTTATTTCTATTTTCTTTTATCATACTTTCACTCCATCAACTATAGATATTTTGAAGGTTGATATGGTTATTTAATAAATAGACAAAAATGTATGTAAATGAATTGAGTAAAAAAATAAGTATAATAAATCAAATCTCTTTGTATATGCAAGAAAACTTTATGTTAATAGAGATATAAATAACGTCTTAGTAAAATATATAATGCTTTCCATCAACTATGTCTAGTTTGAATGTTGATCTTTTACTCAATTTATTTAAAGCAATATCGCATATTTACTCAATAACCTTCTCCCAAGAAGCCAGAATCGCTTTTGACACTTTTGCCGCCACTCATAATACTTTATTTAGCAGAAAAACCAGCCTACAGTTTTGCTGAGAAAATGTCTGCTCCAGCACACTTACACACACACACATAGGTACCCACACACACACACACACAGACACAGTTACACTCAGTTCTTGCAAATTTAATGGCAGCCACTGCTGTTGGCACTTACAGGGCCACCCGTAGAGCAGTTCCCCTCAAACCGCATCGCAGCCACGACACCTCAGTCGGAGAGCTCATGTTACAGACAATTTGCGTTAAATTTACAAGTAACGCCGTTCGGCAAATGCCAGGCCGCTGAGATGCCGCAGCCCCGTTGTTGTTGCTGATGTTGTTGGTTCGCGCAACCGCAGCCGTTGACGTGCAGCAGCGGCAACAGCAATTAAAGTGGATTTTCATGAAAATGAGTTTTCCTAATAGTTTATTTAGCCCAAAAATAAAATCATGGCGTTAAAACGCGTTGATTAAGAGACGAGCGGCAGAGTGGCTGAGAGGCAGAGAGGCAGAGTGTTTGCTGCAGGTGATCCGACACTTTGCATAGCCATGAAGATAAGACGAACATGAGGCTGTGTGCCAAGGATAAGAATCAGGTTGCCATAGACACAGCTCACACAGATGCCTCGCTTGTAATCTCAATCTTAAGCACTGACATATAATATTAGGCGTTATTATATAACAAGGGCTTAAGCGCATATTCGTGTTGAGTGGAAGGACAGGTAAGCTGAGTTGAATTCATTGGCCATTAGTTTGATAATTTCGTTCAAGTGCTTGTGTTATGGTCGTCTATTAATTAGCGTTTAAGCTGCACGAATTACACGTAAATCAGTTGCACATTAATGAGCCTTCATGTCGCTGGTTGCACCCAAAGATTACTCATACGCCTCGCATGGCGACGACTGACTAATGAATATCTCGTGTTGCAAATCGATTGGCACAGCATGCTCACAAATCATTGAGCTGGCTCTTGGCAACAGCTTTAATGTGTCTCAAACACTGACAAGCTAATTAACTTTCAGCTCACACAAACGGCCAGGCCGACTCAGCCGGCTCTCAAGACTCGACCACTTGGCAAGGGCGAAGAGGGGGTGCGAGGAAAGCAAATGCCGGCAAAACGGACCTTGCTTCAATTGGCCTGTGAGATGGGTATTTACATTTACATTTTGTTTTGATTTTTGAGTTGATTTTTTCTTATTAAAATGCCACTCAATGCTGGGCAGCAGCAACTTAAATGTATTGAACGGCTGCTTATTTAGGAAGTTTTTTATATTATACCTATATAGAGCGTAAATTTATTTCTGGAAAATACTAGATATCTTCGAACGGCTATGGAGGCGCACTTGAAGCAACCAACTTTGATAAGTGGGTAATAATAAAAGCAATTTTGAAAACTACTTACGCTCTTGGATGGCTTCTTGGAACGTACCTGCAAAAAAAAGAGAGAGGTTATTGAAAAATAATTAAAGTTTCGCCTTCAAAGTTAATCTCGAAAAGGCTAAAGCTCATTTCATGAATATTATGATGTATAATGGCCTGACTGGAGTAAGTGCCAAAGCAGATGATGATAAGTGTGTATTGAAAAGCGATTTTAAAGATACTATATACATGTGTGTGTGTGCATCATTAAATGCAGATACAATTGCAGCCCAGACCCAGCATCCATCATTGTCAGCTACACACAGCCCACACAGAGAGCGTCTTAGAGCAGACAAATCAGACGATTGACTGTGGCCCTGGCATAAAAAGGAAGAGGAATATAAAACAGACACTGCAGCAATATAGTATGACTTGAGCTATATGGTTACAATATAGCAACGGCAACAGCTAAAGCAACAGCAGCAGCAACGGCAGCAACTCAATAGGCGTCATTATGCATTCTGGTCGTGTTCTTTCGTGTGTGCTGAAGCACCTCATGTTGCACGCTGCTAATCAATCATGGCTTAGCTGCAGTTTGAGCGCCTGCTCTTCCAGCTGCTGCTCTCAATGGGCAATTATTGATTGATGCCAAGTGCAGAGCGCTTTGGGGGCGGCGCTCAAGTGGCCAACGCTGCCTTGTAGCCCTGATCTGGTGCCCTTTTTTGTATGGAATCTTGGGCCTGTTGTCAATGCAGTCAATGTTAAGATTTTAGGCATTGAAAATATCCTTTGCAAGCTTGGTTGTCTTTTTGTCTTCTCTTTGTCAGCATTCACTGACTTTAACGGCCTTAAAGCTTAAAGTATTTATTTTCACTGCGTACAAGATTTTCTGCAACTACGCAAAGTATTCCCTATCTAGTTGCAGCTGGTATCAATTTGGCCTTTAACATTTTGTTGAATTTAAATATTACATCTACAATAATCCATAATTTAAGCATTTTTCGGTCTTCATTTCTCAAGAGTTTCTTCTTTCTTGTACATAGTCAACCTGTCCATATTGTATACATATTTATGGCAGTCTTTTGTATTCGTAAACAACAAATCAAAATAAACACTCAGAATTCAGGCAACTTTTGCTGCGCGCCCTGAGAAGTATGCTTCAGAAATTGTATTTCCATTTGAGATGACTTAAAAGTTGCTGCGGCTTTGATTGTATTAGCATATTATTTTATTTCAATTTCGCGAACGTTATGCATATATTTAAGGTGTGCGTGAAGTCAACACAATAAATATATTTAAATGAGTCACGAAAATTAGGCGCAGCTGCGTAACTAACAGTCGAGATGTTGATGTTGATGTTGATAAGACAAAGCGCTGAATATAAAGACAAATAAAACTATTAATATAGGAGTTTCCTTTCTTTATCTCCTTCCTTTGTCCTCAGTCCTCACTCATCAGAGTTGAGAGGCACAACTTATTTACATAAGTGCCGGCGCACGTGTTTGATATTTCGTTTAGTTTTATGCCAGACTCAAATACATGCACAGTCACACACACACAGACACACACAGAACTGTATTTACACACATATACAGAATCCCGTTGATAATTCAATAAACTAAACAAGATTCTGCACAAGATTTATGGGTTTGCTGAACCCACACGTTAGACCCAGGCCTGAAAACCACGCTGAGAGGTTTATAAATCTTCATTTCAACACACACACCACAAGCACACAAACACACACATCCTCAGCTTCGAGTGACATCATTGCCAAGTGGTCTCAGCTATGGCGGCAGTGGGCGTGCTTATTAAAATGCTATCTGTACGACGTCGCCCAATTTAAAATTGGCTTCCATAATGAACGGCACGCAGCTGCTCCGTGAATTGCCAACACTTATGCTCAATAAATGCCCATAAATTTGTAGCACAATGCGCGCTGCGGGCGAGCCATTAAAATGCACGAGCCATGCCACAAGGTAGGCAACAGACAAATGTCAAAAATAAAATATGCTCTCTTATGTATTCTCAGCTGTGCACACACACAAACAAAAACAAATACACACACGTCTATGTGGGTGTGGCGGATGTACAAGTATTGTAAATCTGTGTATTATTTTCGCGGCATAACGTTGTAATATATATATTTATTGTTGTTTTTTTTTTGTGTATTTTTTGAAAACCCAAATATTTGTTACAGCCACGCCCACACTCACAGCTGTGCCGCAGCTAGCCGCTGGCTACAGGCAGCGCCTCTAGCCTCCAGCCTCGTGCCTTAACGTGCACACATTAAATTGATGGCCAAAACGGCAGCATTTGCCAGGCAGCTAGCATTGATTAATTGACAGTTGACTCAGCGGCATTTTCGAGAGCGCACAGTCACTTCTCCCTCTGTGTGTGTGTGTGTGTGTGAGTGTGTGTCTGTGTAGGTGTTGTTTTGACTTCAGCTTTGCCTAATGCCCAGCATTTTTTATATGTCAATAATGCCAAAAGCGGCTTTGGCACATTACACAAAACTGCATTAAATTTCAGTCCATTAGACATGTCGCATTTTTTTGACCATCCACCACAACTGGCCAAAATTTCTTTGGACATTCTCTATCTGCAGTTTACGCATCAGTGACTGCATTTCTTGACGCTATCGCCGCATGCAAATTAGCATTGTTCAATTTGGTCATGCAAATGAGCCAAATTTAAATTGCGTACAAAATTGTCCGAATAGAAAGAGATGATTGCTTTCAAAGTAGAAAGAGAGAGAGAGAAATTGCAAAAACTAATGGGAATGGAATAGTAGAATGTGAAGGTAATTCTTTGTTGTTTTCTCAAAATGAAAAGAGATTGAAAGAAAGTGGATATAACTGATTGGATATTGAATATATGTATAGCTCTTCAGCCAACTCTCGGTATTTTTCTAAATAGTATAAGAGATGGGGTGGGGGGGGGGGGGGGGGGGAGGGGAGAGAGAGAGAGAGAGAGAGAGAGAGAGAGAGAGAGAGAGAAGGAGACAAAGAATGAGGAAAATCTGATTCGGACGGGAATATTTAACTGTGTTCTGTATTTTTATCTCAATTAAAAGAGAGAGAGAGAGAAAGAGAGACAAAAAAACTGATTCGGAATTGGATATTAAACTCTTAGGCCAACTCTCGGTTTTTTACTAAATAGAAAGAGAGAGCGATATAAATTGTGAAAGCTGATTCGGAATATTTAACTCTTAAGCCAACTCTACGCTCTTTTCGTTTATTTTCGATTTTACTTTCTAATTGGACCATTTCCTTTCGGTAATTGGTTTTCGCACCTAACCCAGCTCGGTCGAACTGTGCGAATCCAATTCGAAGCCATTAATGTAACTGCATAGGCAGCTGGCCCAGGCCTGTTCGAATCTGTTGACAGCTAATTACAAGCTACTAACAACTGCAATTACATACGTTTGGGTAATGTGATTTTACGTCAAAGCACAAACAAATTGCAAAAATCCCGATATTTGCATAAACTCAACGACGGCATTGGAGTACTTGGGCACGTCGAGGACATTGAGTGTGTTAAGAGCAAAATGCACAAATTGTTTCTATGCAAACGCATATTTATAAAACGTGACATTTCACGTGAGGTTGAATTTTAGTCAAGGCATCGACTGCCCATAAATATATGTGTAAAAATTTCTTCATACATACTTGTATATGCATATACATACATACATATATATATATATATATATATATATCATGTTGAAACGGTAGCAAAACTCAAAATGAAACACAATTTACATATATTCATTTGAGGGCAGGTGATGGGAAAGGAGAAACGACAGAGCTAAAAGTGTGTAGATTTTTATGCGCACTCACACATGCGCACACACTGCCACGCCCCCTGTTAGCATGTCAAGCCAGAGTGTTGTAAAGGTAAACCAAGCGACCTAAGCCTAATCTGCATAATAATAAACCACACACACACTTCCACACTCCCAACATACACACCCACACATGCATACACAGACTCAATTTCGCTTACAAAAAGTACCAAATTGCCACCTTAACAGTCGCTGCCCGCAGCCCTTGCCTTCTCGCCCAGTAAGCTCTCAGCTGTGCCCACTTGCCATATTTAATATTGTGTAAATTGAATTTCCATCACTTTATGATTACTTGATGCTTTCAGACGGAAATCTACAGGACACAGGCGTCTCGGCCCCAGTCAACACCACACAGCTCACAGCTCAACTCAATTGACTTGAGTTTCATGAAACAGGAAAAACAAAACTAAATCTCATTTACGAGTTGAAGAGCCTTTAATATCCTCAATAAGAATGGGAATATAAATGATTGATGTCTAGGCTGTTGAGTCCTCTAAAAACCTTTTTTTTATTATCGAATATATTGCAAAGTTTAATTTTGAAGCATAAAGTTGTGTATTTAAGAACTTTTTTTTATCTAATTCAATCATAATAATAAAAAATATTTAACAATTTTATTTAAAGAGAATAAAGTTGTTCATTCAAGTATTTAGTTTTTATCACATTGAGCGAACATAACAAAATATATTTACAAATTTACTTTTAAATAAAGGTTTTCATTAATAAACAAAGTTTTTATTTTATTTAAAAAAGAATAATAATACAAATTTTTTAACATTTAAAAAAAAAAAAAAAAAAAATATTATCAAAAATTTAATTTTAGGAGAATAAACTTGTTCATTTAAGAGCAATAATTTTTAACAGATTGAATCAACATAATAATATATATTAAAAAAATTTTTTTTTTTGAAAAGTGGTTCATTCCATAGCTCAGTTTTTATCCGATTCAGCCCACATAAGTCATACATATTTTAGGAGAAATCCGAGCCTCATTCTTATCGAAGTTCCCCTTTGAGCTAACCTGTAACGTCATGCCCCCGCTTTGTCAACCCAATTGAAGAACTTTCCGAAAGCAAATGTCAACATCTTAAATACACGTCCGCAGGGCACAACAAATTGGCGGTTCTGCGAAATATCCATCATTCAAGTAAACAATCTTAATTTCAGCTTAATTTTACGCATTGTGTAAAGTAAAGACTTTCCTCGAATTCATGTGTGACATATATGTATATAAAAAGAAGAAGTAAGTTTAATGCTTATGACAAGTGTAAATACAGGCTGTAAAAAATGTATTTTTAAAGATGCTTTTAAATATACTTAATAGCAGAGGCAATGCACGATGTTGATGGATAAGTTGTTGAGTAAACCCAGACTTAAGGTTCATTTACTCAAGTATATTAGTTTCATTTAGATTAAGCTCAAAGTATTACCAAAAACTCATGAATTGAGGTACAAATTTTTCCTAGCAATGTTTAATTAAATTTAAATTAAGTAAAATTTAATTTTTCAAATGTGCGAGTCACAGCTGTGTTTAATTATACTTAAATTAATTTTTAATAAATACAGAGGCATCTCATAATGATTCACAGTGGCTTCTTTTTACTCAAGGCATAGTCCAAACTACACAGGTATTTTTTCTGCTTTAACCTCAATAGGCCCGCCAGAGTTTAATGCCTTCTTTGCCAAGCAATGTTCAACGTTTCCATTTTAATCAACCAGGCGGGCGAACATTATTGACAGCACCTGCACTAATAAAACTTTATTGTCGCTGGGCGCTCCTGCTTTAGTCTCCTGGCAGCAACTACTGTTTTTTTTTACTGCCAACAACGGCAATTTGAAATGTAGTAATACCTAAAACTGTTGGCTGTGGCACAGACAAGTCGCAATATCTCTGTGTGTGTGATTGCAACTGCCTGCAGCAACCATGTGCTCTTTGAAATGGACTTGCTGCATAGCTGCACACCTACTACTAACACCTGTTTATTGCTAAGCACATACCTGAGAGATAGCTAAACCATTCGAATGGAATTGAATTTTTATCTGAGACTTTCCTCTCTCAGTGCCATCTTGTGTAGCTTTCTGTATCTAAAAATATTTTCAATTGCCGTAAACTGCGGGCTAACGTTTTGCTGTTTAGATAGTTACTAAATGGGATGAGGGCAGATATTAACATACATTTTTATTTTTTTTTATTTTTGCCTATTGTGCTTACCTTAAATATATATATATGAAATTTCTCATTTATGATTTCAGATTTCAGCTTTGAGCGCGTAATAATAAAATAGAGGCTTGCAATTTAATCGGTTAATTTATTTGAATAGATATTAAATTGGTTTACAACTCGCGTACGTTTCGCATAAAATGTATTTTTATATCGAATTTACTGGTTATTCTTGTTGTTGTTTTAAATAACTTTAAAATTGAATTATCTTGTTTGCTGTGTATTTTTGGGTATACGGGATGCTGTTTTAACAGACACATAGAGAACTCTTTAGTATACATCGAAAGTTAAATAATTACGTACATGTAACCGTATATATATTATTTTGGTAATCATATTTTCATACACATATATATTTAATTATATACATATATATGAGTTAATTCACACACATAAAACTTATCCAAAAGGTTTTTGATATATAAAATGCATATCATTTCCTAGAACTATGCCAACAGCTTTGATTCTGATTCTCATGCTCATTCAATTTCCAGTTGCTGTTATTAATAAGTGCGATTGCTTATAAATCCATATACATTTCCTACTACATCTCCATCTACATACATTAATTCGAGTATCCTAGGCTTGAGCAGTTGTTGCCTTGAGCTCATTGGTTGCGCTTGCTATTGTCCTTGTCCTTCTCTTGCTGCACTCGCCTCTAGCCTCTGCTACATACTTTTTGCTGCTCGCTCTCATGAGTTTCTCATACGATTCGTATGCGTTTCATATCTTTTTTTCTAGATCTCCAGCATCTTTGCTTGTGGCGCTGCGCCTGGCCACATGTTGCGTGCTTGGACTTTGGCATAGTTGTCAATTGAGACGTAAATATAATTTTTTTTTGCTTATATGTTTACTTGGTTTGAGTGTATGTGCGTGAGTGTGTATGTGTGTGTGTGCGTGTTTGTGTTTGTGTGTGTGAGTGTGTGTTTGTCTGCAGCTGTGTGAGTGAATTTGTGTGTGTATTTAGTTGAATGCAACATCAATAAAACATCAATAAAAATTTGTTAACAACACTTGTATAAAATCGCGATGTTACGACGGTTGGGTTACCCATAACTATGTATATATATACACATGTGTGTATATATATACTATATATTATAAATTATGTAAATATGTATATAGGGTTTAATATTGATTTGCTCATAACAACATTTAACAAACACACAAGGTAAACGTCTACTTATAGATGTGTTGCGGCATGAGGAATGATTCAAATTTTGTTGATTTTTTTGTTGTCTAAAAACTTCACATCACAGCCAATGGGTACTGACGTTGGGATGTCTTCTTCGTTTTCTTCTTTCGACTAATATCGCTGTAGCGCTCTCCTTCGATCTCTGACGATTCTCTCATTCTCTAGCCCATTCGCCTCATATTGGGTGACATTGGATTCTAGATGTGACTCGTATGGATAATGTGGACATCGATGGACGACGGCGGTATAATGCTTCAACTTCTTCTCTTCATCATGTTGGTTATATATATTTTCTTTTGATAGTTGTTGTTGTTGTTGATGGTTGACACTGGTCTGTGCCATGGCAATTAACAGTTTGTCGATCTTTGTTATCCATCTGGGAAGTTGCCAGGTCCCAGCTGGAGCATGTCTCATTTGGGCTCCTCGAACTGCTGCCCAACAACAATGATGATGACAATGAATACCGCCAGCAGCACCAAGATGCAGCAAATGGCCACGGCCACCATAGCGCTGTTACTCATCCGGACGCCTAAGTGGAAATCGTCTGCCTCGACAGGAGCCTGAAGATCTTAGCTGAGCTTAGGTGCGACGACGAGCTGCGTCTATATTCCGTTTAATTGCTGTGTAAGATACAGAGATTTTTGTATATTTCTCTGTGTAACCCTTTTTCCCTTTTTTTTGTTAGTTGACCTATCCTGTGCACAGTTGAGATCATCCGTGGGGACTAACCCAAGCCCAATTACTTGTCATAACTTCCCGACTCATGCTCTCTGTTGGCATTGATATATGCCCTCACATGGCTGCGGGCGGGCCGAAACAAATTGCCAACCATAAATTTCGAGGACTGCCTATCAGTCGCTTGACTGTGCGTAAAATGCCTCGGCTAAGGTTCCGGTTACCCGCACTCCCACTCCCAACAATGTGTGCGCTGTGACAGCTTGTGGACAGCCCAAAACTTGTCATACGTCGCCGTTCGCATTGTGCGGATACAAAATGCGCAATCTGTGTAGTGTGTGTGTGTGTGTGTGTGTGTGTGTGTCCCAGAGTCTATCAGGAGGCGCACAAGTGGAAATTTGCCAAAAATCACAACCAATAATAGTGAGATACACAACTGACCCAAGCCGTCTATTAATGCCTCTGTCGCCATTCTTGTTTGTCTTTGGCATTTGATCAGTGGAGTTGTTAACACAATGCCTCTGAGTGGCTTGTGTGGCTCGGATAACAATGTTGTTGAGTGTTGCACTCTCTGTCAGCAGGATGTACGTAATATCAAGTGTCAATTTACCTGTCCTACAGCGGATGCTGCTCGGCTCGGCCAACAATGACGCCTTTGACAACAATACATACATACATGAAGGGATGCTGCACAGCCAAGCCTTTCGATAATTGACACAAAGTCATTCACTTAATTTCCCGCTGAGTGGACAAAGTACACACAGCGGGAAAATTCAATTATTGCAAGGCAGAGCCTGACAAACTCTATGCAGAAATAATTCGATTATGAACCCACAGGAATTCAATCATGTACAAAACTTTACGAGAATATCGAACAGTACAACAAACGCTTGTGGACTTCATAACAAAGTTAATAAAAATAAAAATGTAAAATAAATATGTATTTGCCAATATCAATAATTTTATGTCCTGTGTGCGTTTAGCTTCAAGTGCTCGAAAATATAAATGTAATATATAAATATATATATACGAGAGAAATGAAAATAACGCTGACAGCTTGGCAATGGGAAAAGACTTAGCTACATCCAGACAAACAACAACAGCAAAATCCAACTGCAGCTCAAATAATGGAAAAGGTGAATGAAGGAGAAACACAGTTTGGAAAAGTTTTCTTCCACCTCCCAACTCTAGCTCCAAAGGTGAGCATAAAAACTAATGCAGCAGCAGCAGCAGCAGTGGATGGCCACAGCTGCTGACAGTGGACGACGAATAAAAATGAGAGAGAAAGAGACAGAGGGAGAGAGAGAGAGCAAAAAGAAATCAAAATATAAATATAAAAGAAGACAACATTCTCAATTGAATATTTGGACAGGGCTATTGGCGCTGAGGCAGCTGGGAAACTCTCTTGACAGCCATTGGGAGCTGCACCGACAACATTTCGTATTTTCAATTTCAAGCAACATTTAGAAAGGGGCGTCAGGCACGCCCATTGCAGGGAATGACTATAGCAAATATCTAAGACTAGTTACATATGTAATATTAGAGATTTTACTTCATATATACATATATGTATATTCATTCCTTCATATCTATACATCAATTATGCAATTTCTTTTTCAATAATTGACCCAACAATTTGTTTTTTTTTTAGGCGGAAACTCCGTTTTGCTGCTGCTGCCATTTTAACATATTTTAGCGTTATTTTATTTGGCTTGGGTTTGCTTTAATGCCCGCCTTTATTTATGTGATTTTTTCTTTCACAATGCCCAAAAAATTTGTTTTTTTGGGCTCTGTTTTTTGTGAAATATTGTAAATAAACCCGACATAGTTTTTTCCGCTCTCCGGTCATGTCCTTTTTGGCTGTTCCTTTTGAATTGGTCAATTAATATTAATGAAACGGCAGCAACCGCCTCAACTAAATGTAGCAGGGCATAATTTATGCGCTGTTGTCTGCTCGCGAGCTGAGACCCGAGAAATTTCAAATTCAGCTACATCATAAAGCCAAATATGTCATAAAAAAGGCAAGGACAGACGGGCAGGATGTTTTGCCAGAGTCGATTATTTTGCAATAAGTCAATTTATCAGTTTATGTGCAGCTTACACAGGTAAGACAAGCAACGATGAAAAATATAAATATGCTAAACTGACTCCGACTACGCCAGCTGATGTTGTTGTTGTTGCTGGCGTTTAATGACAAACGATAATAAACCTAAAAATGAATCATACTTTGTTTTTGTTTTTGTTTTTGTGCTGACACATGTGAACAACGACTGAGGGGACTGAGGGGGCAAAAGAGGCAAAGAGAAGCAGCAAAGTATATAACTCAGAGTGGAGGGCACTTCAAAGACTTACAGCACATTTTACTGACATATATCGCCTGTCGCTTTGCCGGCGGATCTTAATTAAATTAGCGCCTTCCTCGGCAACAACAGCTGGCTTTGAAGGCAACGCGTCGCAAAAGGACATGGCGGCCAGACAACGCCCAACTGACAACGCGTCACCCAATAGACACAAGAGACAAAACAAAAACAAAAAAAACGAAAAACCGAAAAAATAATAATAAATAAAACAATACACACACCATGTTTCCCCTATACTCGGGTGGGCAAAACAAAAAATACGTTTTGCAATTTCGTAAGTTTTATGCGAGCATTCGCAGAAATTTGTTTATGCTGGCTGAAAGACGTCGGCGAATGTGGCCGGGTCCGGAATAAAAAGGCGCTGCCAAAGTCTGATGGTGCGTAGCCATCGACATCATCAGCTGCGGGTGACGTTAGCAAAATTTAGCAAGCCAACACGAATTCAATTTTGTGTCACGAGCAACAGCGACAACAAAAAAGACTTTAAGTAAGCGAAAAAAAAAAAAAACTACAATCAAGCTAAAGAAAATTACATTGGCGTAGTGTAAACGCTGCGTAATTGCTGGCATGTTAAATGGGTGCAGCATTTGGGGCAAGTTCAGTGGCGCGCGACCTTGAGGCAGTGCCGCCAAGTGTTGCACTCAATGGGCGGCTCAGCGCCTGTAGACAAACAATGCCAGCCTTAAATGCTTTAAAAGTGCTTCAAGATTGTCCTCTATGTTGTTGTTGTTGTTGTTGTTGTCGCTGCTGCAGCAGCTGTTGTCTTGCAATGTCAAAAGTCAAAAGTGCATTAAAATAATTGCACTTGTTTAGCCAGGACTAAGGCAGAGCTGCCAGCTGCTGTAGGCAGTCGGCGAACATTTCTGATTTCTAAAAACACAGCCAGGTATGTGTGCGGTGTGTGCGGTGAGTGTGTGTGTGTGTGTGTGTGTGTGGGTGTAAGTGTATGTATGTGCCCGCCGTAAGTATTTCCGCAACTGACTACACTTAAGCTAGATCTCAGCAAAAATCTTTTGTCTTCAGTTTTAAGCGCACGTCTGCCGTTTAATGTTGAAGAGTGAGAGAAATGCACAAAGTGAAACAGAGATAGACCAAGGAGAAGGCAGAGCGAGAATTCAACCTCGGCGCAAAGGCCACGCTGTTCCGTGTCCTATGCTACCTCCACATGCCAACAGCATTGTCCTGTCCTGTTGCATGCCTCGCATTCACGTTAGCTTTATGCGGATGCTTTAAAGATTACGCAAATGCGACACAAAGGCCTCTTTTTATGTCTCAAAAGATAGCGCTGTATGGCAGGACAACGCCACTGCCCTGGCCGCTTTATCCGCCAATGCGGGCGCCTCAAACGAAGATTGATGAAATTCTTGGCTAAATGACATTCTCACTTAAGCATCTGCCACACTACTGACTGCTCACTTTACGCCGCACAATTGGCTGTCATCGATGCAAGAAAAGCAAGTGTCAGACTGAGTTGCTGTGCGACGAGGGAATACCTTGGACAATTTGAAAAATTGTATAATGTATAGCGTATATGAATCAGTTTCAGAAATAAGATTCAGTCAATCATAAGTTGGATAAATTCTACATTAATTTTCTACTTTCAAATTTCCTCTTTCTACTTTCATTTTTTTATTATTATTATTTTATTAAAAAAAAAGCAAAAACACAAATATTGTAATATTAACTATATTCGCTTTCTGTCCCTAAAATCGCATCTTATCTATTAGATATCAGATCTAGATCTCTGCCTTTGATTTCATGTGCTCGAGTGAGACAATTTCATAGCGTAATACTCAATCACAGGACTGTTAAGGCTAGCTGTGATGTTGTTAACAATGTGGCGATGGCAATGTAAGCTGAAAAGTGGAACTGATCAAGAAGATGTGTAAATTGAGGAATGCAATTCAATATCATAAATAAATAAATATTTAAAAAAAAGAGCAATGTTTGTGGGAGGTTACAACTTTCACTTTAATTTCTATCTAACTCTAAATTGACAGTTAAAAAAAAAGATTTACATATTTGATGAATACTTTTCATTCTATGCATCTTCCTGATCAGCAAGACAAGAGAGACATACCAGCCTCTGTGATTGGATCAATTGAGTCTTACTTGACATTTGCTATATTTGATTTCTAGTTGAAATTTAGATGGTTAATTTTCAATGAGAATTTAGAATCCTAGATATCTGTATTGCCTTTTTTCATTTGATTTCTGTAGGGTGTTTGAAATCAGACAACATGTTTAATTTACATATATGGCGCTTGACATATTTAATTTGCGGAAATATTGAAATGCAAATGAGTCAATCGGTAATATATACGCATGATTAAATTTGAAGTGACTCTTGCATACCGACGCATTTGGATCTGGAATAGCTTTGGGGTAAATTGATTTATTTAATGGAAATTCACAATCAGAGCTTATCCGTTGACTGACACGTTATTACTGCTATAATTATGTGCTTATTACTACTATTAATATTTAATACAGCCACAAACTTTGCGAGCCAGACACATTAACGTGTTTCATTGATATCGGTATCGAAGTAATATGGTTTTAGTTTTTGCCAATTCCAAAGCCAACATATTTATGGCACAGCAAAACTTTCTTCTTTTTTTTCGTTTGCTATGCTGTTCGACAAGTTGTGCCCCGTAATGCTGTCAAGTCGTATCATTCGCACTTTTATGACGGAGCCCTGAAATTGATTGACTGACTGCAGCTACAGACCTAAGTGAAAATGCCTTTGGCTAATTGATTGGATTGCTTGAATAATAAATATATATATTGGCAATGGCATTCGCTTCGCCTTTGCTTTTAAACATATAAATATATAAGTAGCTCTCAAATATGTTTAGTTTTAATTTCATAAGTTCAGAGTCTGATACGTTGGCAATTGTGAATTATCATAGCTGTGGCAATAAATATGCGAATATATGAGAAATTATAAATTAAAATTAAATTTATGATTTTAAATTCTCAAGAACTTGGGCATGTCTCTGGCAAAATAAACAGCATTGTTTGTTTTTCATTTGGCAGACATGCTGTTTAACTTGTCGTATACTTAACGTTTGCCATTTGGTCTTTAACCTGTTTTCAATTACCCAAAAATTCAAGCTACTCACGATTAGGCAACTGTGTGTACTTTAATTAGGAGTCTTAGCATCTTGCTGACTGCCACTTGGTAATTTCTGAAAATTGTTAGAGGACATCTGAGGCGAGAGTGGGTATAGGGGTCTATTACATTTTAATCAGAGAACTCATTAGCGCCGTCTACAAGCAGAATACAATTTAGAGTAGTGGGCGTGTTCAGCCGCCCATCGCCTAAAACTGGGAGTGACATGGGCAGAGCCGGTGGCATGCTGTGCACAGCGCAAAGTTTGTTGGCTAAAAAGTTTCTTGCCTGACAGGCATCACGTTGATGTAATGAAAAAGTTGCAATATATTTCTATATTTTTCATATCACATGACAGCGCCAGCAAGTGTTTTAACTGGGCCAACTGGCCGGAAATTTGCACTGGCAAAGAGAAGAACAGAAAAAAAGCCACAATAGAAACGAGGGAGCGAGTTAAAAGCAAATATATGAAAACAAAAACCGTTTTACTCATGAGCTGCGAAGGCTAATTAATTTCGGGTTGGTGGTTTCAAAAGTTACGCATACGCAACGTGCGCCCAATGCCAATAGGCAAAATTAAAATAATTTCCTTTCCTTTCCTTGCCATCGTCGGGCAAATAGTAATGAAAAGGCGCAGCGCACCGGAAATAATCAAAAAATAAAACGGAAACTTTGCCATGGCCACGCCCTCCAGGCAGTCCAGGCCAAGCCAGGCAGCCGCCCAATGCTTAGCATATTTCTTTGCATTTCATTGGGGCAAGAAATTCACTAAATACGGCCAGCCATATGAGCAGAGGCGCCGCTTCTGCATGTGTGCGTCGCCGTGGGTGTGGATATGGGTGTGGGCGTGGGCGTGGGCGTGGCAAGAAAGAGTTTCATGATTCTGCATAAAAATTAAACGAGTGCAGCTTATTATGAAATATACATAGTTCGTCAGCCAGAGCTGCGGCTACAAACCAATGGGAGAGAGAGCAATGAACCATCCCAGCCAAAAAGCAATTTTAACGATGCACACAAAAACCCTGCGACAGCAAATGAATAAATTATTTATGCGTAAGACCCTCAGACAGGCCTCGGAGTCAGGCATCATTTATAGTCGTCGTCACTCAGCCTTTTCGTCTTAACATTTACCACACGTAGCAACTTTTATCTCTCCATTAGCTGCCAAACCAGCAAACTGAAGTTGCCAAATGTGGCACACAGAAGTTGGAAAAAAAAAAAATATGGGGAAAGGTGGCAGCAGTTGGCTGTTTCCCTGCGTAGGCAGGCTAAAGGGTTGAGGTTATCACTTCGATATGCTGTTTGCTTATCACCTGGCCGACTATACAAACAGAGCCAGGCACAAACGCAAAACAAGCCAATCGGCTATTGATTGACTATTTGCACAGTTGGCACGTTTCAATCTTTGCAACGACTGGCAAATTGCTCGACTGGAGTAACACCCACTCAGATACCGGAGTATTGTGATCTGAGACAGATGACATTCCCATGCCAGCTCATGTGGCTCGAGCATTTTAATTAGTTGCTTAAGAACCGTTATCAAATCAACTGCTAGTCGCCTGTCAGCGGCAGTCAACCGTCACTGACAGGCATTCGCAATTAGATAAGAGTCAATTACTGTCCAACTGGACACTGGAGCTGAGCCAGCTGTAAAACAATTTTACAATTCACATTGCGTTAGCTTTGTCCAGCTTTGCTCAGTCCCTAAGTCCCCTCAACAATTGTCCTTAGCCAATCCAAACTAGTTCTCTATTTGCTTTTGTGTCGCAATCGCTCGCTCGCTCGCATGTCTGCGTTTCCATTGTGCAAAGGACGAATAAATAGAAATCATTGACAACAATAGGAAAATCTGTTTGCCTATTCGACTGAGTCAACTAATAACAGAAGTATTCCTTAAGTGCAATCATTTATGCATTGTAAGCACTGAGTTGAAACTCGATGAGATTATTTGAATTTTAAAAGCTCTTCAGCTGGCTTAAATATATGATGTTTCATTGTTTAAAAAAAGAATTGTATTTAAATTATAATCTATATATATGCGTAATACACTTTTACTAAGCTTAGTAATCCCTCTTTGTTCATTTCATGATCTCATCTAAACTCCAAATTTTTTCCACCACTCGACTCTCAAATGTGCACAGAAAAGACCTCATTTTTTGTATACAATTTTCAAATTACATTTAGATATATTTACGCTTTATTTGCGCGAAACCTTTGCAAACAGACGATGTCCTGTATCAGTTTATTGTGTTTGGATTTAAGCTCTTCTTCTCAATCTTATCGTCGTTAACGCGCGTTACAAGCAATTGCTCAAGAAACTGAAGAAGAAGAAGAAGAAAAACGCGCGAATAGTGCACCACAAAAGAAAATGCGAAAGAAATTAGATTTTAAATATGCAACATAAAAATTACACAGAAGCGTTTAAGAAACAGCGACGCACGACTTTAAGCAATCTCTGCGAATTTGAAGCGACTCTTCCGGAAAACACGAACCAAAAGTAACGGTTAAGCTGCTGCTGAAGCTTGTCACACGACACGATTTGTACTTTGACTTTGGCCGCTGTGACTGCTGCTCTGCTATGACTGCTGCTCTGCTGCTGCTGTTCCTGAAGCGTTGGCTGAAGCGACTTGCGTGCCTGGCCGACTGTCATCGACTGAGTTGATTCGTGCACTGCCAACGCCATATAAAGCAATACGAGAGCCGAGCGCGCAAGAGAGAGACCACGAGAGTCGATGATTTATATCAATGTGTGTCTGTGTGTGTGTGTGTGTGTGTCTCTGATAGCAAGGACTGAGTAAGCGAAAGCTTTTGCCATAACTTTGACTGCTTGGCTGCTGCCGCTGCTGTTCGACAATCGCATGAACGCAACTCACATTCAATAAATCTTGAATCAAATTGAATTTATGATTCTTTTATTACTTTTTTTTCGCACAGCATATTCGCTTTAGGGATTTCTTCCTTTCTCACTCACACTTACACCACTTACAGCTTCTATCTGGCTTACGCCTTGGCTTTCTCAGACTGAATCCGTTAGTTGTTTGTTTCGGATTTTGGTTACAATTGCCACAGCTACGGCTCAGCGAGTTGCTTATTTCATTTGTTTCGTGGGCTCTGTCTCTAATAGGTAGACAAGTTGCCACTTGACACGACACAGCGTTGCCCTTCACAGACGTTAAATATTAAGTTTGGCTTTCATTATCTGGCAAATTAGAGGGAATCCATTATGCTGCCAATACACATATAGTCAGCAGTATTTGCGCGCCAAACAATAACTGTATTACCCAATAAACAATTTCTATAGGCGCTGATAACCGCCGGACCTGATAAGGTGGCCATTGACATTGCGCAGGCGCGAGCTTTAAGAGAGAGAGCGACCGTAACTGGCTCAACTGATAAGACAGTAACGAGCCAGCCGCCAGCCAGACAGACGCTTGAATTTACTTAAATCGCCGCTCGGATGCGCCTAGCGATAATAATGGGGGACATTTAAGGAATTGTCATTGATTTCCTTTTGTTTGCCTTTGTATTGAAGTTTTCTTCTTTTTTCACTTTTTGTTTTTCTTTTGGGTTTCTTTTGGTTTTGGTACATTAGGCAATTGTTGAGCGTTAACCACAACGCAGGCCAGCAGACCAAGCCGCTAAAGTAAGTCCATAAACTGAGGATCGCAAATTCAATCTTCTCAAGCAGCTGTTTGTGCCCTGCTACATTGTCTTAAATAATTATGTTCGCGTTTAATTAATAAGTTTTCCAACTGCAACAACAAAGGCTGGCAAGCGAATTGCCAAAAAAAAAAAAGAGGAAAAGGAAAAGGAAAAGGTCGCAGCCTATTGTCTGTGCAACCCAAACTTTATAATAAAGTTGTTTTTAATTATGTGTAGAAATGTGGGGAATGGGGTAGATTGGTTTTAAGCAAAGGTATGTAACTGACCAAAGCGTGAACAGTTAGTCATTTATAATATACATATACTTATATACATAAATACATAGTATATATTTTATATAACTGTTAAAAACCAAATTATATATACATAACTTAATATATAATTTTATATAATTATATATATATTTAGTTTACTTAAATTTCAGTCAGACTTAATAATAAATTTAAAAAACTATTTTAAAAGTGAAACACTAGAAATACCTAATATTTATATTCGTCTAAATTTCGTATAACAAATTTTTTTATTTATTTTTTTTAATGTTTATTAAGTCATACGGGGTACTCTAGTAACTCCTATGTGAGCTCAGTCTCTTTTAATTCTGCCCATTTGGGCGCGCCTAAAAATTATATAAATATCCAAATATAATACATTAAATCAGATTTAACTTTCCACAGAGCAGAATTATACCTGTTCACAGCTCTATAATAACTGAGCTTTGTCTATCAACATGCCAGCATTTACTCTGCTTGCAGGGTATCGCCTAAGCGGAGATATTGCCGCACATTAACTTATTTGATTTTTATTTGTGAAAAATGAGCAGCATCAACACAGAGCAAAAAAAGATGTTAAAAAGTTGACGCAAAGGACTTGGACGCAAGTCCTGGGGCAAGGTTCATTTTGGTTGGTCATTAAATTCGTGACCTTTTTTTTTGTTTCATTTCATTTCATTTTTGTTTTTCTTTTTTCGTCATGTCGATATAAATAATGAGCTGCTCACAGTATGGGGGTCAATTTGCAAATATTGTCAAACGTATTAGGGCAGCGCTTAAAAGTATGCTATCATTTATTCGTATATTTATTTATTTATTTACTCAGGCGGCATTTCGGTCCTAATGCAGCTGCCAATCAGCAGAGCCACAACAACTGTGGAGTTGACTGGCAGTCAAAGGACATTTGCCAAGAACAAAGCATTGCGGTAAACAGCAAGCTTGGCCTTAATTAGTGTCGTGTTGTGTCGTGTGTTTTCTTAAGTTGTTGATTTGTTGATTTTTGCTGAGCAAGCAGCAAATGTGTAAATTTCATTTAGCCTAATTAAGTGAGCTGGCCGCGGGACTTACCTGCATAGAACAAAGGTAGCAAATTGAAGACAATGACAAGCGGAAATACAGTGCGTGCAAATTTTTGCATATCCATAAAGAATTTGACAGTCCGAGTGCCCTGGGCAATGGCAGCGACATCGTTTGTGCAGTGTTGATAGACTTTTCGTTGTTGTTGTTTTGTTGCTGTTGCTGTGACTGTTGTCTGTGTTGCTGTTGTAGAGTCTTGACCTTGGCCGTGTTTGTTTTTGGAAGATAAGCGTGATTGTATTGCTGGCTTGTATATGCTGGTTGTTGTCGTTGCATTGCAGTTGTCGTCAGTGGCAGCCAATTGAGAGCGGCCAACAGCAGCAGCAGTGGCACCCATAGTTGCAACAGCAATGCGCTGCCATCCCGTATCGCCAGAGCCAATATCATTGTGGCCGTCATTGACATTAGCACCATATGAACGTGCAACAGGATATTGCTGATGCGACTGCTGTTGGTCAGACTCTTTGCCAACATGCTGTAACATTCTGTTGTCCCTGTGGTTGTTGTTGTTGCTGCTGCTGTTGTTGTTGTTGCTTCTGCTACGGCTGCTGCTGATAGCGATCTCATATATTGTCCATAACCAAGTTGACGCACCGTTCTTACTTCCGCTCCTTTGTACATCATCTGATGATGTTGCTGCTGCTGCTGGTGCTGCTGCTGTTGCTCTTGCTGTGGTTGTGGCTGCCCCGAGTGCTGCTGGTGTAGAAACCTGCCATGTTGCTGCGGCTGCGGCTGCGGCTGCTGTTGTTGTTGCTGCTGCTTCCAATTCACTTTGTGTTGTTGTGTGGCACACAAACGTTTCACTTTCAAATTGCTTCCGTTTGCTGCTGCTGCTGCTGCTGTTGACCGTGTGTTGCTGCTCCTGTTGTTGCTGTTGTTGTGGTTGTTGTTGTAAGAGTTGGCTTGTTGTGGAAGAAGGAGATTTGTTTGTTGTTGTTGTTGGTGTGTTATAGAAATGTCGTATCTGTGCTGAGGCCATGTTGTGCCCTGAAAATGGAAAGAGCAGAAAACATAATATGTTAAAAAGATGACACAAGTAAAAAAAAATAAGAGTCCTTTAACCCCAGGCCGAGAAAACGAGTCCAATGCAAACAAATGATACGCACACTCACACATATACACATCTATATAAATCTATATCTATATAACTTGACCAATACCCAAATTTCATTGATGGAAGTTTTATGGGCCTGGTCCAGTCCGAGCCTGAATCTCTTTGGCTCTAGATAATCGATTCTCATGCTATTTAGAGGGAATTCCTCGGCTCGTGTTGTCAGGGATTAAGCGTCCCTCAAAAACATTCCATGCACTGTGTATTTAGGCTATCGCCGCCATCTGCGCTACTTTTTAATCAATTTCCACTGGCGTTTGCCGGCGGCACAATCCTTTGACGTTTTGTTAACCAATCTCAAATGAGGGTTCATTTCGTTATTCTTTCTCCTCTTTTTTCTTCTCTCTGTTATTTGCAATTGCCAACGGCTTCTTTTTATGTGTGATTTAAAGCTCATCTTATTAAATCGATTTAATAGCTTTTTTTATATACAAATTCAAATTGTATTCAGCGAGAGTGGCAAGTGGGCAAGTGGGCGAGTGGGCGTGTGGCTACAGTATTTGACGTCTCATCTTATTATTGTAGGTCTCTTTTACGAATCCGATGACACGGGATTTACAACGAAAATGCATTACTTTGGGTTGGGGCTTAAAATATATTCTTTGTATTGAATATATATCTGAGCATTAGCTATTACGAAGTTTTTAAACATATTTCTCTTTTGTTTATAAAAATAAATTTCATTAATAGTTTGCATTTGTTAATGCTGTAATATTAGTTTACTGATGCTATGTAGTGACTTGGACTGGAGTATTGAATGATAAGATGTAAAACTTAACATGCTTGGACAAGACTTTTAGCTGACATGGTGGGTTAATTCAATATTGAGATGATGAAAAGTAAATGTAGGGAGCCAGAAAGTTTAATAGGTATATCTACTTGAATCTATGTGTTCTTCTAAGGCAATACCTTAATATTATTTCACTTGTATACCTATCACCTTGAATTCATAACAATTTATAGTGCTAGACAAATAAATAATATTCGATTACTAGATAACACCAAATGCATAATAAACTGATATTTCAAAAAATTTCACTACTATCCTTTTTATACAGATTGATCATCACCCAAGAATATTCACATTTTGTAAAATTATGATCTGCGAAAATGGACTTGAACTAAGTGACTAATGTCTGATTACTTATTACATCAGTACTTTACCGAGTTCGATAGCGATCGTTTTGCTTAGTTAAATAAAACAAAAATTGTTTTGTGTATGGGTTGGTATGTATGCGAGTGTTGTGTTCGCTAAACATATCCGTTGCAAACGTGTGTATGTGAATGCTCACCTATTGAGCCTCATTGTGCGAACGTCAATCGTATCTCTCCCTAAAGTATGTTCGAACGTCTCACGAATAGTTGAGCTCAAGGAGCTCAACAGAAAACAAAAAATGAAAAGAACCAAAGTCTCCTGCTCAGAGCAAGACCGAATGAGAATGATTTTATTCTGTTAATTTCGCTAACAGAGCGTAAGGAATCAAACAGCCAACTGTTACGGTATGCTAAATACATAGTTTCTAGCGATTCCTACAGTCACCGAACTCATTGGGCGAAACAGATCTAGATATCTGGATAGGCTGGCAGCTCATTCGATATGGTCAAAACGCGCTATCAGTCTATTGCCGTCTAATCTGGCTAACAATCTGATAACTATAATTGGTCGCATATCTTAGATATTCTCATATGGAACGAATCCAATATGAAAACTCAAACTGATTTATTACAAATGCAATGAAAATGTATGTGTCAAAAAGTTTCATTAAACATTATCCCACCGCATTTCTCACTAGCGAAGGTAATGCGGACTAGACTACTATGATAATCCTCAGCAAAAAATTGAACTGAATAAAAATAAAAATAAATAAAAGGAAATTAATGCACAAAATGAATTCAATGGAAAATGACTGTGCACTCTTAATAAAAATTTGTATGGCATGAATGCTCATGTAATGAGCCAAATTCAATATTCTCCATTCGCATATTTTATGTCCTTTATTATTGCGTTTCAGTTGGAGTACCTGCATTTCATCTGTGATATTAAAAATTGTTAATTTCAACAGCTTTCAAGTTCGTAGATGGGATATGTAAAACGTTCAACATTAACATAAATGAAAAAAATTAAATACAATGAAAGCTTTTAAATATAAATTTACAGCAAACTGCATGACTTTAATTAAAGTAGTTTTTCTGTATTCTGAAACTTCTAGGTACATAATTATCAGAACCGCAAATACTAATTTGAGTTTTAAAAAATTGAGGTACAAAAAAAACTCAAGAAGAGTGGAGGAATATAGACATATTTTTTTCTAACCTCAAATTAACAAATAGGATAAATATTTATTTGCAATCTTTTATTTTCAATTTATTTTTATTATTTAACTTATGTTATGTGATTTAATCTTTATTCAGTTTATATATAACATATGTTGTTACGTATGAAAATTTAATTAATTTTATTTTTATCATATTAATTTATTTTAATATCTAAAAGTATTTTTGTTTTCTTAAAAAAGTAAAAAAGTAATTTTTATTTCTTAATTTTTTCTTTAAAAGTTATAATTGGTTCGGTCCCTGATATTTTTAAGTCTTTTTGCTTCTTGTTTAGCATGCAAACTTAACATTTCAAGCTTATGTTTATGTGAAATCCTGTCTGCTAAGCTGCAGTATCTGAGCTTTGTAGGACACAGAAAAGCTTGACACAAAAAGCTGTTAGTTGAGTTCCTTACACCTTTTTCTCTTGTAAACTTTCAAGTTTTTTCTACTGTTACTCTTACGACAGCTTTTGAATTTGCCGCAACTGTGCTGTTAAGCCGAGAGCTTTTAGCACATGTTCAGGACCCATAACTCATATTGGCATCAAAGCGCGCTCGCTGTGAATAATAATAAATTATCGTCAAGTGCATTAGATTAGCTTAGCCAGCATGCCACGCCCACATTCTTAGGCCGCAGCTTATACATATATCAAAATATAACAAAATGCCCAACGCCCAAAATCCAACCGACGTCAATAACAGAAAAGACACTGAATGAAACTCATTTGTCCATTTTCACTATTGTCTCGGGGGGTTATCTAACACAAAATGTGCGTGTGTATGCCTGTGTGTGTGTGCGTGTGTGTTTTTGTGTGTGTTGAGAGTTGTCCTTGCGGCGATTACAGACGCTGATAATAAAGTAAAAATTGCAACAATGAACGCATAGTTGTCATTGTCATGTTCAGCTGATGGTAAACAGACATTGCCACAAAACAGCAGCCGCAACAGCAGCAACACCAACTGAATTGGGCCCAACGCCCACACGTAACACGGACGCATAAAGTGCTCGTAATCAACGTTAAATTCCAAACCACAAACACACACAGACTGACACACACACACACACACACACTCACGCACATGTCACTCGCTGTTAACGCATTGAGTGTCCTTTACCATTGAGGCCAGGCCCAAAATTGGCCTCCAGCTGCCCAGCTGCTCCGTTGCCCATTTACTCAGGAAAATTTTCGTTTTGCTGTGTGGAAATGTCTGCAACGCTGCACTAATGCCAGCTGGACATATGCGTAACTAGGTAAATATGCGACTGTATATGTGTTTGTTTGTGGGTGTGTGTGTCGTCGAGTGTATATGTGCTCATGTTGATTGTCCGGAAGGAGGTGGTGTCAAGGAAAGGGCAATGTCTGTTTAGTTCCTTTGCTCTGCGGTTGCGTCTTGTAGCACATCAACATTCTTTTTATTACAGACGCTCATCAAATAGAACTAGTTAGATAGGAAAGGGTGAGCGGGAGTGTGAGTGTGTTTGACAAGCGCACCTGTAAGAAATAGAAGAATAACTCTCTTGTTCTGACAGCTCGACTTAGAAGTATCCTATTCAAATTATGTACGATGATTGGCGTAGATGAAAGTAAAATTAGATTTCCATAAAAGGATTTAACTAGCAGTCCTATAATTATTCTGAAAATTTGACTGTTTGATTAGCGCACCTATAAGAAGTAGAAGAATCACTCTCCTATTCTGAAAGCTCGACGGGGAAGTATTCTGTTCAAATTTAGTATGATAGATATCTAAATTCAACTTGAATTTCTATAAATATTCTTGAATATATTTGACAAGCGCACCTGTAAGAAGTTAAGAATAACTCTCTAGATTTATAAGTGTATGGAGGTTTAGGAAGGTAAAGGAAATTCACAAATTTCGAAATGAGTAAAAATATAAATGACTTGAATTCCTACAATTGTCCTTAAATAGCTATATATTACTCAATATATGTCTGTGGAAGGGGATTTCTATATCATTGTCAAATTTTAGCTACCCCTCTACAGACTTGTCAGCTGTGCTGTGTGCTACATCCGCAACATTGAATGATTAAACAATACAATATACCCTCGGTCGGAGACATACATCATATCGCTACAAACTATACTCCCACCCTAACATACTTGGTCGAGATCCATTACAGAAGCAGATGCTAAAGACTTTGAAGGATACGCGCAACACATACAATAAATCGGTGTATGATTGTCTCCTCAATATTGAAATAATCCGTTAACTCAAAAAGATTTACAGATGAAAATCACAAATAAAATTTGAATGTAAGTTACAGAGATCTTGAAATATATAATTTGAATTCACATGGGAGAGAACTGAGCTCAGGTAAAAATTCAACTTAAGAGAGAAGCACAAAAAGAGAAAAGCCTAACACATTAGAAACTTGGGGCAATGAGAAAAAGAGAGCATCAAAAGAGGGTGTCAGCATCATGGAAAAGAATAACAACAATAGTTGTGAAAAACTTGATGGCAAGCTATATCTCCTTAGTATAGCATAGTGATATATGTATGTATATAGTGATAGGGATAATATACAAAATGATAACTAAACTATAAATCTAATTATAACTATAAATCATTAACTTTAAATTTCTCAGAAAAATAGCAACTTTTTTGAGTTATTCCCTAAGATGTCTTCAATTATTCATGATATTAAGTCTGTTCCTTGGATCAATAGCTAACTATTCATATCCTTGAATCTATTGAAAATTAACAAGTAAGAACGTTGCAGTCGGGCGTTACCGACTGCGGAATATTCATTCACAGTCCCAACGCTGCCATACATATCTAATTGATTTTGGGTGGTCAACCCGAGTATATTTTAAATTTCAAGTCTCTAGCGCTAATAGTAATCAATATAAAGCAGGGCCTGAACTAATTAAAAGTGTGGAATCATAGAGAGCTATTCCCGTTTATATCTCGTACATCTTTAGAGCTAGACTCTCCAAATTTTGCATATAGATGCATGGGTATTTTATATAATTTAGATTTTTGTTATATTTTGAATATCGGCTCAAAAATTTACGGAATTCTCCTTTTAATTTTAGTTGCAAATGTAGCAATGTGAATGAGCTGGTATTTCTTAAGAAATGACCAAAATTCAATAGAAATGTAGATCATATTTAATAAACAAAATATTTGGCCAATTAGCAAACGCACCTGCAAGCAGCAAGCTAGCAGCGGAGCAGAGCGTTTTTCCTGTGTGCACATACATATTGATCGTTTATTCTATGCATACAGTCATATGCATATGTATGTATGTATATACATACATATAAAAGCGTGTCTTCTAGCATATTCTAAGAATTGTTTCATGAAATTTTCAGCCGTTACTTTAACTTACTTTTGTCAGATGACGCTCTCGAAGTGAAGCTATTTCGTTTTAGCTACCGTCTGCTTGAATATTGCAGTGGCGTCGATGGTAAATGCTTTGCAAGTTGCACTGGAATAGCGCGGGTTCTAATCTCGCTAATGTCAAGTTTTTTAAATGTCTTTTTATAAATTAGTTATTTTATTGGGAACATGATACCTTATATGACAGACAAACACATAACATTTTTGTTATTAGTAAAATATTTTTATAAGTTAAATTTTATTTTTGCTAAAATAACCCACAAATGCTTATACGTACATACATACATACATACTTACAAATATATGTATTCGTCTGCACACACAATTTCAGTATGCCAGCGTTTTTTACGCGTGTGCAAATGTGAATGTATGTATGTATATTTAAATGCGTATTCGAGCAATTCTAAGAATTTCAATTGCGATTGAATTGTCTTTGAATTGCTTTTGAATTGTCTTTGAATTTTCAGCCTCTACTTTGGTTTTTTGTTTACTATAGGTGCTGTAGCTGTAAAGTTTTGTGTTAGTTATATTGTGTAAGATCGGTGCAGTGGCGCTATTAGCAGAGACTCTGCGCGTTGTGTCAGAAGTCCGCGGTTCGAATCTCTGTTTGATTGTGGTACAAGTTCGAACCCCGCGGGAATTTTTTTAAAATCGAAATTTATATTGTTGTAATATATTTTATATTTTTTAAATTTCTTAAAAATGTTTCGTTTTGTCTTATTAATGCCTATTAAGCATATATACATATATATGTGAGTGACACACGCATATGAATTTTGCATTTGGCCGCTGCAAATGTCGATTTGGCACGCCCCTAGTGGGCGTAGATTGAGGTGCAGGTTCGAACCCCGCGGAAAACTTTTTCGTTTTAATTTAATTTATATTTTTCAATTTTCTTCAAAATGTTTCGTTTCTTATTATTAATGCCTATTAAGCATATTTATATATATAGGTGGCATACGCATATGAATTTCGCTATTGGGCGTCTAAAATCCGTTTTGCCACGCCCCCAGTGGTCGTAGACCCATGATTTTTGGCCAGTTCTTAGAATGAGCTGAAGGCTACGTAACTGTAAAATTTGGACGCTTAGACTCAAAAAATGTGAAAATTACAGGGTATTTTTTTATATGCCACGCCCCCAAAGAGGGGTAACAATTATTTTTGGGTCATCGATAGAGGAGATTATCAGTAGCTTAACTATCCAAATTTTAAGCTTCTAGCTCTAAAACTGTAGGAGATATAAACTTTTGCGGTTTGCCACGCCCCCTGTGGGCGTAGATATATCCGCCATAACTTATTGATCTTGGGTCGTCAATCCGAGTATACATACCAAACTTCAAGTCGCTAACATCAATAGTGCTCAAAATATAGGAGAATTTGGAAAATCAATATATATTTAGATCCGATTTGCCACGCCCCCAGTGGGCGGGGATATATAGTTTTTTCTTCGGTCTTTATAGAATCGTAACATTAGCTTACGTGCCAAATTTCAGCATTCTAGCTTTACAACTTTAGAAGATACAGTTTTACTCGATTTGCCACGCCCCCAATGGGCGTAGATATATCCGCCATATCTTTTTGATCTTGGGTGATCAACACGAATCTACATTTTAAATTTCAGCTCTCTAGCTCTTCAACTAATATGATTTCTGGCATACAGGAAAATGCATTTTCCGATTTGCCACGTATATGGCGTATATGGAATATTTTTACACTTTATAAATCGGAGACATATACGAGTATATGTTCCAAGTTTCAAGTCTCTAGCTTCAATAGCCGCGAAAAAAATTGCATTCATACGGACAGACGGACAGACGGACGGACAGCAAGACGGACATTGCACAAAACCAATATATTCATATTCGTGAATGAATATAAAAATCGGGGTATAATAGTTTTGTTAAAATGTATTTTTTTTAAAATATAATAGTTAGCGAAGCAACAGAAACTGGAAGCGAGCAATCCAGCTCACAAGATATTTCACAAGTCCTTTGCACACTATCTACAGCTAAAGCACATAAATACAAAAATTCATCACCCACACAGATGTGTATCTGTGTATGTATCTCATATAGAAGCACCTAGTTGTGGATTTTAATTGCAGCGAGTGTAGAGCAAATGTGCGACAAAATAATACGGCAAAAACCAAATAGAGCGACATTTGTTTTGTCATTTCGAATGTTGCTGCTATATGCATTTGCATTAGTGGGCGACTGACACACCCAGCACACAGTCACACACACACACACACACACACACACATACATTCGTTGCTTTTGCTTGTTTGCAATGCTTTTGCTGCTGCCGCAATGTTTCTATTTGATGTGTTGCTGCTGCTGTTGCAATTCTGCTGGCTTTTGGCTGCCAACCATTCCGTTTGCATTTCCATTTTTGCAATTAGTTTTACTATGCATTCGGACACACACACACACTCACACCCACACCCACACACGCAGTCATATGGAGACATTTGAAGTGTAATTATGTCCCCGTCCAGTCGGGCAATTCGTCAGCCAGAGTTCTGTGTTTTAATGCGCTCACTTAAAGCTGAAGTTGCTGCAGCAGCAGCTGCTATTCTCGCGGTCCCAAATGCAGTTTCCATCCGGAACGCAGCGAGGAAAAATGTTGGAAAAAAAAGACGCAAGAAAAATAAAAAGCCAGCCACAGCCAATTAGAGGAAACCAAAGCGCAGAAACCACTTCAAAGTAAGCGCAAAAACAGAGACTGCAAAATAAGCAAAGCAAAAGAGCGTTACAAAAAAAGAGGCAGGCCATGGTAACACACCGATCGACAAATACTCTAACTAGGGCAAATATAATTCTAATTATGAATAGCAAAATTATAATATAAATAAGACAATTTTCCATTCTATAAAATCAAATGTTACTGCAGAAAAATCCTTTTAAGCAATATTCCAGCAGCTAATACAGTAATAAGTAACAACTTCACAGAGGAAAAGAGTGAGCATATTGAATGTATAATGTAACAGGCAGAGAAAAGAGCGTTAAGTGCTCACAACTCTGTCGCAATATCCAGTGCACTATAATAAAGGTGCTTCGGTCATTGGCTTAACGACTTACGAGGTGAGAAAGTTAAATTTAATCTCTTCAAACTGGCGGGTTAAACGGCATTCAGCTGTGGCTGTGCTTAAGTGTTACGGAACATAAAATTAAAGGTACTTTGTCAGCTATGCAGATATAGGAAATACAAAATGTTTGCCTTTTCACTGTCTGTTAAGGGAAATATTCAATTAAAACTATTCACTTTAGTACTTCATCGTTAGTAAAGTTGTTTAGCTGAAAGCCACAAACAGACCAAGTAATAATAAAAATAGAAGAACTCATGAAAAGAAATTGTTGTCTAGATAATATATATATTTATCTATACTATTGTATAAAGAGGAAAGATTTAATAGTTTGCATTAAATAAACAACTGGTCAGATTTAAAAAATCATTTTACTATTAGAATCCTGCATTAGCCTTGATGAACATATCTCTGATGAATTTTATGGAATTATAGAATATTTTCAAAATCCGTATCCGATGTGGCAAATATAGAAAACATCGATAATGTAAACTAAAGTGTGAAAAAATTACAAAAGAAAATTATATTTTTAATTTGCTGTAGACATTAAGGCCCAAAAAACAATATTCTTCGAAACAAAATAAAAGTATTTTATTTATCATTTTAAAATGACCAAAAGATCAAGACCTCAACTTTCTCGAAATAGTATCCAGGATGACATGAAAAATAGGTCGTATGGGAAAAGATATTGATTCATCAGAAACTAAAAATTGCCTTACAAGTCTGAGAGTGTACGCGTCTTAATCCTGTGCCAGAAAATTGCGTATCGGGCGTATATATATATATATACTTTGCGCATCATCAGCATAGCAACCTACATGTATGTTCTTTGTTTATGTTGAATATTTTCTTATATATTATTCAACTATACAAATTTTATCGCGTACCAAAAAAGATAGGAAGCTCTGGTTGCCAAATTTTATATTCTAAACAATATTATCATAGGGAGCAAAATCCAAAAATTAAGCTAACTTGTATATTGTCGAAAAATATAAGTTTAAACTATTTTTTGTTCATTTTAAAATATCTAAAACTACAAATTTAAAACGATTATTTCAATTAAAATAGCAAATATTGCAACTAAACTAAAATTCTTTCGAGTTGAATATGAAGAATAGATAATAGGGACTGAACAAAAGAGTGCACTAAGCAATAGCAGCACTCGCTGTTTCAGCTGCAGCCACATCAACAACGTCAGCAACAACAATAACTAGAGCAAACACTGTGCACACTCCAACAACCGCGAGCTCGTTGCATAAATTTGGCGTGAGCCACACAAGTAGACAGTGACAGGCAGCTGAAGAAGCAGCTCTACCAGCTAACTGACTAACTAACTAACAAACTATCTGACTAACTAGCTGGCTGACTAACTGCGTGACTGTCTGGCTGGCTGAGTGACAGGCTATTTGCTGCTTAAGTGGATTAAAATGTTCGTTGCAGCCGCAAGCACAAGCCGTAAGTGAATTGCAATCAAGTGTTAAATACTGCATAAATAATAAAATTAGCAGCTGACAGGACAACGGTGCGAATGAATGAGCAATCTGTTCCGCATTGTAGGCGTGGCATGGCAATGTATTGCCTTCAAGCTGTTCCACTTTCCCCGCAAAAAGAAAAAATAGTCAGAGCACAATTTCATTTCGACTGCTTCAAATTTTGCGCATTTTTTGTGCAGACATTTTGCTGTCCTCCATCTCTCTCTGTCGGAATAAAATGCATTACGATGCGGCATCAGCAAGTGGGCGTGGCATGCATGACTGCTTGCTGCCTGACTGTCTGTCGTGTCTTTCGCGTTGCATGCATATTCAATATGCATGTGCATGGCATCAAAGTCCAGGCACAACAGCAACAACAACGACAACAGCAACAACATCATCATCGCATTCAGCTGTAGCTGTAAACATCATCAGCAGCTATAGGGTGTGGAAATTAGCGAGACGTAACAGTAGCTGTGTATGCATATTGCAGCTGCTGCCACTGGCTGTTGCCTTTATGACAAATGGTAATTTAAATTTGGCTTTTGTTGCCACACAGAGCTTAAATTGCATAGAATAGGACTGCGTGTTGACTGGCCTTGTGTGTGTGCGTAGGTGTTTGCCTGTATGGCTATGTGCATATATAGCTACTTATGATGCTACAAAATAATTTGTAGTTTTTAATTAGTGCAGCTTTTTGCCAGCTTCTAGATTTTTCAACAAGCATAATTGTGTCTATATAACTGTGTATATGTGTGTGAGTGTGTGTGTGTGTGGGTGTGTATTTGTGCTATGCCATACACATTTTAGAGAATTCGAAATGCTGCAGTGCATAAATATGCAATGCACTTGCTAATCGTTTGGGGCATGTGTGGCGTATACGTATTGCATGAGAGCCTTGTGCATTGTGTATTGGTTGAGCGGATGTGCGGATGTGTAGATGTGCGGATGTGGGGCTGCCCAGTTCTGTGGCAACAACAGCAACTTGAATTCAGCTGCACTTCAGCCAAGAATCACTTTTCTGCAGCTAATTCACTTACTTTTATCCCAAGTGAGAGCTGCCCCTAAAAGTAGGCAACGTTTTTTGGCACTTCAGGGCAAGCCAAGTGCATTTGATGTTTGACTATGAAAGCAGTTTAACTACACACTATATATATATATATATATATATGTATTCGCATTATACTCACCATATCGTCTGCATTTAGAGCACTTGGGTACACCACGTCCTAATCACGGAATACTTGAAGTTCCTGCAAGAATACAAATAGTACAAATTCAACTCAATCAATTGCGTTTGTCAACTGCAGAAGAGACTTAAAGTAGTTATTTGCATTGGCAGCAGGTAACTAAAACTCAAACAAGACCAACTTCAGCCGATAGTAGCTTTAGAGCAACATTTGCCTGCTGTGCAACTCACAGCTGAAGTTAAATTGCCAGTCGGAGTCGTGTCAAAGGCATGCGTAGAGCACAGTAAATAAAAGCCAAGCGTCAAATCAATTTCTAAGCGAAAGAGACTTAAATAACGACAGCAAAGCATGCGGCCAAATAGATAAATAAAAAGAAGACACATAGACACACATACACACACACACACACACATAGACACATGTGGTTCCAGTGCCGGGAGTTTGAGGCAAACGAGGGACAAGTGAAGCCGCAAACAAATTGTAAAAATGTTGAGCAGGATGCGAAAGCTAGAGCGTGTAGCTGTGTAGCATGAGGCGCCTTCAGACAGCTGCTCGGCATTGGCAGCACTTTGAGCTGAGATCCCAGAGCAATTTATCATCTCTATGTTTAAAATTTATTACATTTATTTCATGTTGTTTGCGTTTTTCTCGGCCCGCAATGCCTTTTAACTGTGTGTTCCATGTGCCATTTCATTGAGCGTGTCTGCTGCCGCTGGTGCTGCTCTCCGAGACAATTCCCAGGCAACTTTTTAAAGCCCATAGTCGAGTAGATATTAGGTGGCAAGTAAAGAGTTTCATCGAGGTCTTCCGCCCGCCTTCGCCCTGCCCGCCCACGCCATATTCAGTGTCAGCTCGGCACTGAGTTATGGCCCATGCCCTTGGCATCTTATAATTGAATTTATCGCCATGGCTGTATTCATCAACGTCAGGCTACACTTTCCCGACTCCCTGGCCAAATGCCCTACGATCAAATGTTGCCATCAAAGATTATGCAATTGCGCATACGCACCGTTTGACAGACAGTTCGAATTGAAATACCTTAAACCATACGGCTCCCCTCTTGCCCCACTCCCGACAGCCACAACGCTGCCAAATTGCTCTCGATATCAATTTCCCTGGCAAAGCTTTTGTTTTGCTCTGGCAGCAGCTATGGCAGCTCTGGCAGCTCTGGCCACAGCTGCAACAAAATCCGATTAGAATGCCATTCCTAGCCCGCATTCTGTTCGCCCGTGCCACTCGATAGGTTTTTGCCGTGTGGCACAAACGAAATTGTTTAAAATTTTTGCTGTTTTGGCTTGTTTTCATTTTGTTGTATTTTTATTATTTCACAATGTACGTAGAACAACCACAACAACCAACAATGCCACATTCACTGGCTGCCAAAAATGTTGCCCAACCCCCAACCCCCAGCCCCCAGCTCGTATACAGTGTCAAATCAATAAAACCCGCATACCGCATGCAGCATTTGTATCCAGCAATAATTATGATAAAACGGCGCATAGATTGCCGACAAGCGGTTTCTGTGTGCAGTCTATTGACCAGCATTCAAATTGGTTTCCATTAAACGTCGCTAATGGAATCAGAGCCAAGTCAGCACATTTAATGCAATTTCATCATCAAATTAAATCAATTTCTCTGCTGAAGCGAGGCCAAGCGAGCGAACAGGAAAGAAAAGGTGTGAGGTTGTGGGTGGCTTGCTGGCTGCCCATATACTATATAGATATAGATTTTCCAACATTTTACTACGATTCTGCGAATAGTCGGGGTCAAAATCCTAAATGCAGTTGAATTGCGTAGCAACTAATTGGAAATTAGTTCATGGGAATGTTAAATGAATGAAGTTGGAAGAGTTCACTCACTCTCATAATTCTATTTAAATTTAAAAAGTTCTTCCATATATCGTAGTTGTATTTGTGAATAGAGCATGGAATAAGCTCAACTTGTAAATACTCTGATAACGGTTGGGAGTTTACTCTATGTTTTATTCAAAAATAAATATAGATGCAATTAATGTTAGTTTAACTTTTATATATAGAATCTTTGAAGCTCAATTGTTTGAGGGTAGTTATTTTTTATTATACCCTGAACCCATTGAAAATGGGATATCAGGGTATAATGGTTTTGTTAAAAGTATGTAACAGGAAGAAGGAGGCGTGGCAGACCCCATAAAGTATATATATTCTTGATCGGGGCGAAGAGCTGAGTCTACCTATATGTCTGTCTCTCTGTCCGTCTGTCCATATGTATGAACGCGTCGATCTTAGAATCTCAGATTTTTTTTTCGTAGATCCGTATGTGTGTTTGCATGTGTAAGTAAAAATGAAGCGCCGAATTATTAAATTCCTGGAAGGGTTCAGGGGATCTCATAGTCGAGCAGTTTCGACTAGAGTTTTCTTACTTGCTTTTTTTTCTAATTAGAGTTCTCATTTTGTAAATTAAAATTTAAATGCTTAATTTAATTATTAAAATCATATATAAAATCATATATAAATGAAGATTAAACAGATTTAAACATACAATTTATTTGGCATATATCTATATCTATACCTTTATATTTTACTTTTTAAATTTAAATTTAACTAAAATGCTCATAAATATATAAAGATTGTTATTTTTATAATCCGCAGGCCCTAAACTATTTATATTTTTTAATTGACTTATTAGCTTTATATTTAAATTCAATGTACCTAGTTTTTAAATCAAATCTTTGTTTGTCTAATATTTACTTAATTTTTAAACAATTAATTTAATTGACAAAAAGAATTTCAATAAGCATATAAAAGACATATGTACTTTTAAATACTTTCTAACATTTTAACAATATTCAATAAATATATTTATTTTTTTTTAATAATATGACTCGTTTACACAGTATTCAGTTTAAATTGTTGTGTAAATATTGATTTAAAATAAAAACAATGATTCGCCCTTTTTTAATAAGTTCAGGGTGTGAAAATAAGAAACAATACATCAATACGTAATACATAAAATAAATGTAAAAAAATTGCTGGCCTACAGCAAAATCAAAGTACCCTGCGGAAATACTCTTTACCATATATGCGCAAATAAATACAAATGTAAACGCTTCCAGCTGTATTTCACTGTGTGCATTAATATTGACAATATATGTTTAAGTAACGGTTATAATTAATGATCAAATGTTTTGCTTTGCAGGAAACTGAATAAATTTTAATACTTTAAGCGCTTTGAGAGAAACAGGGGGAACGAATACAAAAGCATAGATAAATTTATATACATATACACATATAAAAGGGTGAGGTAGAGAGACAAATTATATAATAAATATATAATTGTAGAACGTTAGTTGAATAATTTGACCTGGCAATAGGCAAAATTGGGTCAATGCTCCAAAGAACTTTGCTATATTAATATCACAGGTATCGAGGCGAATATTGCATCAAAATCGGATTACAAATTTAATACGAAATAATTTTGAACTATTTCTGTACTGAATACTGAGCCTTTTGCCAAGTTAGCTAGTACTTATGTATAAGCTCATAAGAATGTAACACTTTTACTAAACACAAGTAAGAACGTTGCAGTCGAGAGTTATCAACTACAGAATACTCATTCAAAGCAAACACCCTGCAAATCCATTTTATGATTTTACACGTCCTCAATTGGTATATATATATATGTATTATTTTATGTCAACAGTTTATTTAGTCGTTTATCTTTTAAATTCTAGCTCAAAAAATGTTAAAAATACATTTTTTCCCTATTTACCGCGCCCCCAATGGATGGCTATACCATATCTTTTTGGTCTTTGAACTCTCTAGCACTTTAAATACCATGGTTTCTGAGATCTTGACAGACGGACGGACAGAAAAACGAACATTGCACAAATCTAATATGCTCATTTTACTTCCGTTCAAAAATGATATACAAATATCTATTTAAAAAAAAGAAGAAAACTGAATATTGAAAAAAAAAAAACGTATTTAATTTTAAATATTTAACTATTTTAATACACTAGTCTTAGGCTCGTAGCACCATAAGGATATGTAACTGCTATTCTTTTAGCCTAGGTTTTTATACTCAGACTCTTGCATGAATTCAGTGTATCTTAAATCTAGTGTATTTATTGCTGAGTTTGTATGGCTCAACCAAGTTGGTATTTTAGATATTCTTATCCTATCGCTGAGTTTGTAAGGCTCAGCGCTCATATTCTTCCTCTATCTATCCTCCATCTATTTCTATTGCACTATCTGCTAGTTGAGTGCGTAAAAGTCATTTTTACAATCTTTGTATATACATATGTATGTTCATGCCTGAAAACTATTCTATTAATAATATAATATTCACATCACTTTAAATATTCCCACAACAATAATTCAAAGCTCTTAGATGAAACTTGATCGTTTTCCAACTTTTTATACCCTGAACCCATTGAAAATGGGATTTCAGGGTATAATGTTTTTGTGAAAATGTATGTAACAGGCAGAACGACGCGTGGCAGACCCCATAAAGTATATATATTCTTGATCAGGATGACGAGCTGAGTTGATCTAGCCATGTCCGTCTGTCCGTCCGTCCGTCCGTCCGTCCGTCCGTACTAACGCAGAGATCTCCTAAACTACAAGTGCTACATGTATACTCGTGTATACCATACGCAGTACGAGTTTATCATATTTTTTCGATAACTCATCCAATTTCTTTTTTATCGATAACAATCGAAAATCTGACTTTGTTTTTAAAGCCTAGTTTGAATACTGTTAGACCTAGAGACTTCAGATTTACTGTGTAGATTAATGTGATGAATACAAAGATTTTGTAATTTACAGATTTTGGATGCCACGCCCCCTTCGCCCCAAATTTGAAAAAAACGTATATCAAGTACTAGAGACTTGTGCTTTGGCATATACACACATTTGAATGTTATTATTACGTTCTGAAAATTTGATGAAGATAGTCTCACTACAAAAAGATTTATTCAACAAACAAATTTTCATAATATAGCCCACACGGCAGCCCAAGCGCAGTAAGTGCGCAGTTAGCAGAGCAATTGTTTATGCGTTCGTATGGATGCATGCGTACAGGTGTGTGTATGTGTTTTTGTATATGTGCATGAAAGAAGTGTAGAATGATTGGAATCAGTACTTTGCAGGGTTTAGGGTATCTCCTAGTCGAGCAGTCTCGACTAGAGCCCTCTTACTTGTTTTTACTAAATATTTCTCCAAATTTCAGTTCTCGCCTTTTAAACTTTTGTACTGTATGTATAGGTTTATCCAATGTCAACAAGAACCAAAATTTTTAAATTTACTGAACTGCTAGTCTTCATAAATATTTAAAGCATAAGTCACAGAATTCAGGACTTTATTAAAATTCAAACAAAATTTCAATTTTTTAAATAAAAACAAAAATTAGCAATATTCGACAATTTAAATGGCATGCAATAAAATAAATTCCCAGCATAATAAATCTGCATACATATATATTTAAAATACAAATTGCTCAGTTCATATGCAGTTATAAATAAAAACGAAAAATTCATTTTGATGAATAAAAGCTCAAATGAAATGTGAGCGATGCAATCGAATTGCTTTTCACAGTGAGTATCAAACATGCGTTTAAATCAATTACGTCTGTCAATTGCATCTGTTAATTGCATATGTGTGTGACAGCCGCAGCAGCAGCAGCAGCAGCAGTTGCAGCTGTAGCTGCAATTGAGATTCCAGCTCCAATTTCAGTTGCAATAGAGCTGACAGCAACTCGAATCGATGAATGCTGCCTTAATGAGAGCAATTAGCCGATGGTAGACAGCACTTGTGGATAGAGGATGGATGGGATTATTGTGTGTGATATGGATACGAGTGTGAGCAATGAATATTTGATACTGCTGCAGTTATCTCTGTGCTGCCTGCTGCGTGATGTGTGCTGCTGACAGCGACTGTCGGGATATAAACAGCCCGATGGTATCCTTGACGTGCAGCATAATCCATTTTCATGACATGCTGTTTGTGTGCTCGCTGCTGCCAGGCTGGCTCAAATTGAAAATCTGAAAGACCGACTGTGGCATATCCACACACACACACACACACAGCCACACATCCATACACAATCACCTACCCACACACACATTTGACGTATGACTACAACTGGGCGTATGCAACATAAATTATCAAAGTGCAAGTTGCAAATTGTTTGGCTTTCGGCCTCCGCCGCAGCACCAGGAGCAAAGCCACCAAATGTGCACATAATACCAAATTTATTACGAATTTACGTGCCGTGTTACATGATGCATGTGCCACATACGGGATACACGCGAGCTGAGGCTCAAGTCTTGGCTAACGAATGCACGCCGACCGGAACGAAGAACTGGCTCTGGCATCCATGGCACGTGTAGGCCACGTGTGTGTCACATGCAAAGAAGGTCACCTGCAACACACATACACACACACACACACACACATACATTCACCCACCTGCATTATCAGCTGCTGCTCGTCGCAGAGAAGCCAAGCAACGCCTTCGCCTGGAAGCCTTGCTTTTGTGTCAACTTTATGCCATCGCTGCCAGGCAAAGTGGCGTCCACTGTGCTGCCCACATTCACAATCACAGCCATGCCCCCATTTGCTGCTTAGCTCGTTCAATTTAAATGCCTCATTGCCTGGCCTTTCAAATGCAGCTAACGCTGCCGCAAACTCGAAAAGGAGCTCGTTGAAAAGCCACCAACAGCGACACCACCCAGAAGAATGTGGTGCATTTGTGCTTGGCCTTTGTGTCATGAAGCTGTTATCCTCCTGCTGCTGATGCTGCTGCTGTTGTGTTCTGCAGCGCCTGACGTTTCTTTTGTGGCAGCAATTTTGTACCTGTGCTTTACTATCCTATCCCCAACATTGTTGTTGTTGCCTAGTCTTTGCTCAATTTGTTTTTGTTGTTGTTGTTGTTGACCTGGCAACAGCATTAGCCACGCAGCCAAAGGATATTACGTAAAAGTTGTAAAAGTGATTGGGACAGGACCTAGCACAAAGTCAACGCTATCCCAGCTCCTGTTGACGTTGTATTAAAAAGCAAATCAAATTTCAATTTTACAACAATAAAAGTGTTAAGCAACACAGCAAATGCTTACTCCAGCTTGGGTTGCAACCCAAGTTGATCCCTTGCGAAACTTTCAATTTGAAAATAACTTTAATATTAAGGTGCTTTGGGTAACTATTTCTTGAAGCTCTCAATATTAAACTAAACATAATTGATATTAACACAACAGATGCTAATAGTCTTTTGATATCTTTATTATTGATATTTTCAAGCCTTAATGTGTAGGCAGGTTTTATCTTTAAAGTTTAAACATAATCAATTGGCATTTGGATAGACGAAAATTAAAGCAGTCTCTAACAGAATTAGACAAATTTAACAGTGGGGGAAAAATTATAGTTTTTATACGAGTTTTATAAGGGAATAAAAGTACTTCTTTAAGTAAAAATACTTTACACGTGGATATGCCCGCCAAGAAGATACCCTGAGCCATATCCAATCAACGCTTTTAAACCGAGTCCATTTCGCATACTAAATCGACTCTTTAATTGAAAATAGAGTTCGTTCATAATGAATTTTTAAGCACGTGTATGATGACATTGACGTTGTGCTAATGAAATTATATAAAAAAAAGTTGCCTCTGACACATAACAAATACTACAAGTTTTCGAGCTCGCTTTCTCACAAAAGAATCAATAAATATATAAAATATTTGTCGAAAGCAAAGTAAGCATAAAAGGTGAAATCGTAAAGCATTGAACCTAGAACTCCCTGACAATGCGCATGGCTTCTACAAACACTTTCGATTGCCTTCTACTCAGTGGGACCAGAGCACCAGGGCCTCCACCACGGTAGGACTCTCCCAGATCCCTTATTACAAGTTTTGGCAATAAAAAATCTTGAAAAGTTAATATTAATTATAATCAAGTGCATAAGTATATGTTTCTTATAATATTTCATTCTTATCACTTGGATATTGACCTCTATTTTAAGGGCACCCAACGCACTTGGCCCCATGACATTAATGTGTTTGATCCGACCCTGCTTTTACCATATATAAACTAAAGTTGCTGCTGATAATGCAAGCACCATTTAAACACGATTCAGTCTCAACAGAAGATACAAAAATGAAGGTATGCGCATTTGAATGTATGTGTGCACTCGTGTAGGAAAATAGCAAATAGCAAAATAGCAATTGGCCAATTGGCTTAATTGGTCAATCGTTTTCTTCTTCTGTGTTACTAAATGGATTTTAATGAAATTTTCAACATATGATCTACGTGATTTATTAAATATTTGTCAATTTGTATAAAATAAAAACTCATTCACATATTGGCTACATTTTTAATTAAACGTCAATTTAAAGTTAGAATTCGGACAAAAAATGCAAAATCTAGAGACTTTAGCTTCGAAGACGTATATAGTTTAATTGCTGAATTGCTTGTAATCGGTAACATTAAAACAGGGATAGTAATCGAATTTTTCGTAACAAATTCGATATGCACGTGCTGTATATGGATCTCCAGAATTAAATTTTAATTTCTTGCTGCTATAATCTGCCACATCTCCTTCTGCCTGTTTCATACAAAACCAAACTAATCTCCCATTTTCAATACAAATACTTCTCAAAATCAAGCCTATGCCTATTAAAAATCGATATATCATTATCATGTAGAGCAATATGCTAGTTAAGCAACTAAAAATCAACAATATTTGAAACTTTCTTTATGTTAGCTTCAGAGAGGAAGAGAATGACAATTCCTAAAACCAAAACGTTTTATTGTCATTCAGATTCGGGGTGTTTCAATCTGTGCGGTTATATTCAATAAGAACGAACCCTAGAGTCATGTAGTTTGCATTGCTTCCACCCAGACATCTTTGTGGTCCTTTGAGGGGCGTGTCCTGCATTCAGATCAGTTGATTAGTGCAGCAAACAAAGGCTGTCTTGCATATATTGTAAGTGTATGCTATGAGAATGACAAATGCCTGGAGGGCTAGGCAGAGCAGTGATACCAAAATCCAATGCCAGTGAACAGACAAACAAAGACACACACATGCACAGAGAGAGAGACACACATACATATATACTTTATAAAGGACTGTTATTGAGGGCAGCAGCTGAAAGCTGAAGCTCGGTGCTGCTCCAGACTTAATGCATTGCTGCAGCAAATGGAAAGCAAATGAAACTGAATTGTACTTTCAAACAGTTTCAGCTGTGGCGCTGTCTGTCTGCTTTCACAGCTTACTCTATTGATTCTAGCCGCTGCGCATAACCCAGGCAATTAGCCAAGATGCACGCACAAGCAGATACCCCACTCCCACATCCCATCCACATCTACATCCACATTCACATCCCACCCACATCCCGACATGCATTTCTCTCATACTTACATTTATGCTCGTAGCATCGCATGGCATTTGCTGTTTCACTTTGGCCATGTCCTTGCCAGCGCTACATTTTCAGTTAATTGCTTCAGTGGTACCAAAAAGGAAAGAATGCAACCAGAGAGAAAAAATCGTCTTTTGTTCCAATGCTGAAATTGGTGCCTGCAACGAAATGGAAAAAGAAAGAGAGAGAGAAAGAGACAGGTTGAGAAATGTGAGTTCAGATAAACGAAGTAGAGCAACTGCTGCCAGCCAGCTCGAGTTGGATGCAAATGCAAATTGGCGCCGCACAAAAGGCTATGTCTGCCAGCCAACGATCCTTGATGATGAAGCGGCTGCTGCTGCTGCTTTTCGCAATCCTTTTTGCCAGGGGTAATGTAATTTTTGCAAATTTTATGTGTTTGCCAACACGTTGCAATACTCGCAAACATTTGTAACTAACAGCAAAATAAATATTTGGCTGCATACATATATTTACATATATAGAGGAATCAACATATAGCCACGATTCATATTACGTCTGTCTGTGCGCTAACGAGCCCAGCGTGGCTGGCCAATTATGCGGCTCACGTAACGCAGCCTCCATAATTGCCCAAAAAGACTATGCAAATTGAGGAAAGCCGCAAAGTATGCAACACAAACAATGGAATTAATTGGGAATAGACATAAACATATATATAGCCAGCCAAAAAAAAAAAATACAGAAGAAGACAAGACAGCAACAAAACAAAGAGCAGCGCGTATCAATCTCTTCACACAGACATAGACACATACACACACGTGCGACTAAATTACAACCAATTTTTATTGCTACGAAAACAAAGGCGCAGCATATTATCAGAGCAGCAACAGCAACAACAACAACAACAGTGACAGCAATCAATGGCAACATGGCAACAAAATGGCCGCACGCAGCATAGGCAACACGGGGCGTGGCTGACGCTGGGCTGACGTCTGCAAGTTTCACTAACAATAAATGATAAAGCATAAATTCGCACGCACACAGAGCCATACACACACACATACACACGCATACACACGCGCACATGTGTGTACCATATCGTTAAAAGTCAATTGTAAACTTATGCGCCTGAAGGCACGCCAGAACTACTCATCCACACAAACACACACATACACACATATGTAAGCAGCGCGTAGGCTGAACGTGTTATGTGACGGCTGTAGCTGGGAACTGTTCGAATCATAATGCCGCCTTATCAGCACCATTTAAATCAGCGCCACAAACGACTGAGACGCAGGCGGCAGCTCTGCTGATGCAGTAAAAGAAACCACTGAAGCGTCAGTTGGATAAAAGTTACATTGACATTGCCAAAAAAAATATACAAGAAAAAAATACCAGCATTGGCTGCGCCAATGAGGAACTGCACCCACACACCCACCCACACACCGACACACTCACACACACACCACACAAACAAACGAAGCGTAAGAGCAGCTACAGCCAGAGAGCAAGCAGTAAGCAAAGGAAGAGAGGAAGAGAGAGAGAGTGCGCTTGCGCTGCTCCCCATATAAAAGTGAAAAAGAGCGCGACAACAAAAAGAGCTCAGCGAGTCCAGCATGACGCGAGTTTGTCTATGGTGCGGCTGATGCTGCCGCTGTCGCAGTCGCTGCCTCTGCTGTCGCTTCTGCTGCTGTTGCTGCTTTTTCTGCCAGTTAGCAGCGCCCTTTTTACAGTTATGCTCGCACCACAAACATTTGTTGTTGCTTATTATTTTTTTTACCTTGTTTACGCATTGCCGGATTTATCGCTGCGAATTTGTATTTAATTGTGAAGACCATAAAATTGCTTCACTATTTAGTTACATTGCCATTATTATAAACAATCTAAATTTATTTGAAGTTTTGTTTGTTTTCCTTTATATTGGACTTTGGCTTTTTTTAATGTGTTTTTTTGCAGACACCGCTTAATGACGTAACAATTATCTTGGCTCATCGCTGTAGGCCAGCTTATGGCACTCTCGGGTGCGCTTCTGTGGCCGGAGACCACAATTGAATTGCCACACACATGCACACACACGCATGCACACACGGGGAGCATAATAAAGATGCTCGTTTGCTGTGAACAGCGTCATTTTCTGACATTTAATTAAAAAAGTACCAAAGTATCTTAGCCCTAAACAACTCTCTTTATAAATATATACACACATACATATACATTTATCTGTGTATATCGTGTATATGTGACTTACGAAATTGTCATATTGCCTTTGGCCCTGCATCCTGCTGCGTTCACGTTCTGACTCTCCTGCTGTTGCTAAACGTTTTGCAAATAACTATTTTTTATTCATAAACAAGCAACTACACACAAAACGTGGCACACTCTAAGCGACCACTTAAGTGTGTTGCCCCAACAGCAACAACAAAAACAATGACACAGCTGCAGCCTCCCACCAAACCCACACACACACGGCAGCCGGTTGCGTCCAGTGCTGCACAAGTGGAGCGCATGAATGGATGAATGAATGACAGCAGCGCCTCTGGTAGCATGAGTGGGTGTGGCCGTTGCTTAGCCAGTGCCCCCATTGTTAAATGCGACTGCTGTCATTACTCGACATGGTCGACAGTTGTTGTTGTTGTCTCTGTTGTTGTTGTTGTTGTTGCTGATGCTGTTGTTTCTGCTGTCATTTTCATCTAAGTGCACACCAAGTACGCTCCAAAAGCGACCAGGTTTCTGTTTATGTATGTGTTGCTGTGGCTTTATATACCCTGCAGTGTAAGTCAAAGAGGGTGGATTGAACACCCAACAAGCCTTGACCAACAGCAGCGAATATGAAATGATATAATATCGTTGATCAAATATCATATAATTTACTTTATTCTCCATAACATTAGATTCTGCTAAAATCTAAGCAGCTACAGAGGATAGCTGAGAAGTCATCGATAATGATTGTTTTATCCAACGATACTATCGATGATGCAGTAGATCGGCTTAACAGTTTTACTAATTTTAGGATTCTTTCAGATTTTCAAGCATTTCAAAATAATTAAAAATAAAACTAAACAAAAAACTTTTTATTAGAACAAAAACTGAAATAGTTATTAAAACGTAAATGTTTTAATTTTGTATGATTAATGAGGCACAATTATTTGTTTGCAATGAAAAATCTAATTAAATTTTTTTGTATTAATCTGTAATAAATTTCAGCAAATAATATGAAATAACTAATTAAAAGTAAAACAGAAATTTTTAATTTATAAATAGATAAAAACTAAATGAGTTAACTTTTCATTACTACAAAAATAGTGAAGCAATTTAGATAAATATAAAATCATTGAATGAGCAAAAAAAATAAGCTTGAAAAAAATTGTAAAAATTAATAAAGAAAAAAATTGCTAATGCACCTGGGGTAAAAAATATATTAGTAGTAGTGCACTACTGTTGGGAAAACAACATAGTGATAAACCCAATATTTTGAAAACCATTTGAAACGAATATGAAGATTGATGTATATTGTTATTAATTAAGATGTCGATATTAAATTACTAAGTCTCTACATTTTGTATCCAACATTTCAGTCGCACTACTATTTTTTTTTTTTTTTTACCACAACTGATATATATTAGAAAAATGCATCATCAAATCATTTTTATTAGTCTGTAAAGCCGTATACCTGCATTGTGTTCTGCCGATATAGGTTTATGAAGTTCAGATTTGGGGGACTACTGCCAAATCCAATCACAAACATACACATACAGATATTACAGAATGGGGTAGTTCGACAGATAACCCTGGAGATTCATAAAGATCTCAAACAGTATAAAGTTGAAGAGCAGATTGTAAGACATACAAGGTAAGAGAACTACTGCCTGCCTGGCCTTTAAGGATTTAAACGTATGGGGTTTGGCTCAACATAAATTACTCATCCATATGTTGTTCAGCAACTCGATTAAGATGTACAGGTTCACTTAGTAAATAAATCATAATAATACAAAAATTAAATTTTATAAAAATTAGTCTGTAAGATATTTCACCAATATATATGTCATAAAAAAGACTATCTGGAAATTACCTTCCAGTATACTAGCAGATCAGTTAGTTTACAATATATGTCATAAAAAGACTATCTGGAAATTACCTTCCAGTATACCAGCAGATGAATTAGCTTACATGCGTTCTTTCGATGTAGTAACATTCAACAAAATTAATCGATCCTCGCAAAAATGAAATCGATAGTTTTAACAACTCTACAAAACATATCCGAAAACAGTTTGAAAAGTGATTTAAAAGCTGCCTGCAGGGCATCTGCTAGTCGAGCACAATCTGTATACAAGTGCACCTATTGTTTTCCGAGTAATTGTGTGAGTGCGCTGCGCTTGTTGCTCTCGTTCGGCGCCCTGTGGTTCTCGTTCTCGTTGTTGTTGTTGTTGTTTTTTTGTATTGTGCACCATTTGTGTATTATTTTTGCATAGCCAACCCAGTGTGTGGGCGTGAGGGTTTTTTGTGCCTTTGGGCAATGGGGCAGGGCAACCAACACACAGTCCACATACATAGTTAAAATTGCGAATGCTTATCATTGTTCTCTGCTGATGTTGTGGCAGCGAAATCTGCACACGACTATCAATGGTGTAACAATGTGTCCGTCATTTGCAGGCAATTGTTAGCCAAGTATTTCATATTTTTGTAGAGCAAAACCAAAAACAAAAAAATCACAATTGCAATTTTCATGATTTGATGCTGTGAGATATATGACAGCCCAGTTAAGGGTTAGCGAATGTTTGACGACTAACTGCTTCAAAGAAGAAGAAGAAGCAGCAGCAGCTCTACATTTGTAATTAAGAAAGTTTTGTCAGAAAAGCACTTGAATGAAATTTTAATTTATTTCTAAACAGAGCTGGCGCTGTGGCATTGTCACTGCCATTGCCATTATAGCCAGAGACCAGGCAGTCAGGCAGTCAGGCAGCAACAACAATCGGCATCGAGTCAAGGAACAAAAACTTTTCTAAAGCGTTGACAGAGCTGAAAACAAACAGCCAGAGACAGACAGCCAGAGACAGACAGCCAAGCTGACTGACTGTCTAACGGATTGACTGCCTGACTGCCTGACTGACGAAGTGACTGCCTGACTGGCTGACTGACTGACTGACAGACTGATTTACTGTACAGCTAGAAAAGCTATTAAATATTCAACCTTATCACAGTCATTAATGGGCGTGAGCTGACTACCTTCAATTTTGCACTCGTTGCCATTGGCAGCACTTAAGAAAGCGCCTCCAGGATGCATTTGGCCAATTATGTTGGCCGCTTGAAATCGACACGATATTCGGTAATTAGGCCAGCTAAATGAGACCAACCACAACGAAAGCCCTCCTTCCAGGTCTCTTCCAAGACCTGCTCTATGCTAATGACGCTAGACCTAGACAATGGGAACATGGTAGCCAAAGGTAGGGTAGTTAAAGCTGCCTCAATATACCATGGCTCGAAAGTTTTATGTGCCAAATAAAATGGAATTGGTAAAGAAAATGTTATTTAATAAAAACTTGTAGTAACTCAAAGAAATAAATGAAAACAGAATTTTAAATAAAGCTGACATATTTTCATGAATATAATATATAAATTTATGTAAAATGCATTTCAAAGTAAATAAAAATAAATCTTTATTGAATATAAACTGATTTCCCAAAATAGCAAACTAACATCATAAAATATCAAAAGGAAATTCTTAAATAAATACTGTCAATTTTAACAAAACCTTTTTATGCTTATTTTACTTTAAATATGCAAATACATTTGGAAATTTGATTGTCCTACAATCAGACCACAGAATATCCATAGACTAGTGTTAGATTCGAAAGTGAATAATAACATATTATGAAGCTATAAAATTATTTAGCCTAATGAAAATATGCGTATTGCAAATGGCTAAATAAATAATGTTATAAAAATAAAATTAGATATATTTAGATACATATTTAATATATAAATATATCATATATATATATGACTAACTCAATCGAAATATATTTTGCTTTATCTTTACTATATACAAAAGAGATACTCTTTTTTTATATTTGATCATTTCCTTGTAAATTAATATTTTGTAAAACCCAACAAATCCTTATCTATCAAATGTCCGTAATATCTAAAGGCATCGAAAGTCCGTAATATCGAAAGGCAATTAGCTAACCCATGTATATAATGAATATTTTAAAATATGTCAAGAAAAAAAATCACAATGAATAAAATAAAAATTGTATTCAAATAAGTTACGTTTTTTTTTTTTGGTCTTCCCTAATAGTTTTCCCCAAATACCATTCTTTTTCTTTAAAATACTACATATTATGCCTATGTATTAATATAACTAGAATAAGTTCAGTAATAAAATATTACTCTTGTTATGTTATTTTAATGTCCTATTCACAATACATTGTAATTATAAACAGTGAAATAAAAATTTAAAAAATATATAATAAAGATAAGGAACCCAAAATTATATATATGTATTTATTCAACGGTATAAAATATTTGGCCAATAAAATACAAATTTGTATTGCTTATTGTAAAAAAGATACGAACTTTTCTACATTAAACTACTACTTTAAATTGAATTTAAAAAAAAAAAAATTAAATATATAAATAAATTATATATACTTAAGAGTATCAATTACACATTTTAAAATTATACAAAAAAAAAAAAAAAAAAAAGGTACGTATATATTTAAAATTAATAATATAAACATATTTAAAATAAAAATAACAAGTAAGAGGGCTCTAGTCGAGACTGCTCGACTAGGAGATACCCTGAACCCAGCAAAGTACTGATTCCAATCATTCTACACTTTTTTCAAGCACATATACAAAAGCACATACACACACCCGTACGCATGCATCCATACGAACGCATAAACAATTGCTCTGCTAACTGCGCACTTACTGCGCTTGGGCTGCCGTGTGGGCTATATTACGAAAATTTGTTTGTTGAATAAATCATTTTGTAGTGGGACTATCTGCATCAAATTTTCAGAACGTAATAATAACATTCAATTGTGTGTATATGCCAAAGCACAAGTCTCTAGTACTTGATATACGTTTTTTCAAATTTGGGGCGAAGGGGGCGTGGCATCCAAAATCTGTAAATGACAAAATCTGAAGTCTCTAGGTCAAACAGTATTCAAACTAGGCTTTAAAAACAAAGTCAGATTTTCGATTGTTATCGATAAAAAAGAAATGGGATGAGTTATCGAAAAAATATGATAAACTCGTACTGCGTATGGTATACACGAGTATACATGTAAAATTTCAAGTCTCTAGCACAGACGGACATGGCTAGATCAACTCAGCTCGTCATCCTGATCAAGAATATATATACTTTATGGGGTCTGCCACGCCTCCTTCTGCCTGTTACATACATTTTCACAAAAACATTATACCCTGAAATCCAATTTTCAATGGGTTCAGGGTATAAAAATATTTTAAAACCAAAATAAATTATACATATTTAAGGGTATCAATCATTCGGCAAAAAAAGCTGCACTTTTTTCCTTAATTTGTATTGCTTATTATCGCGATTTTAGGCGAGGTAAAAATCACAGCCCCCACGTTGCTGTTAACAACTAAAGCATTCTTATCAGCACGACTTCCGCCCTCTGCCGCCGTATCTCCGCGAAATAACACACACATCCTTTCAGTCGGCTACGTGCAAGTGCCATGCTATGCTATGGATATGCTATCAACAAAGAGAACAATACGGTAAAGAAAGAGAGCGCCACCCAGAACGGACGCCGAATGAATGAAGAGAAGACTTGAGCCACAGCAATGCGTTGTGCTTAGTTGGTGTATAACGAGTTGAGCGTAACGCGGGTGCAGCGGTAAACACAGCACAGCATAGCACAGTTAGCTGGCTCCATTCTCTCTTTCTCTCACAGTTCACAGTTCACAGGCACAGGCACAGGCACAGCCACAGCCGAAAATCGCCCATTATCCATTTTTATTTTATCATCAATTTTATTACGTACAAAGTAAAGAGGCGCAACCGAAGCCAAAGCCAAAGCTAACGGTAAAAGCAAAGGCACCAACTTGATGATGTAGCAGCCAGCAAAAACAACAACAAAGCGCACTCACGCATACAGACACGCACGCATACAGAGACACCCATACCCACACACACATGCTGCTGAGAGCAGCAGCTGAAGACACAACACGCCCTTTTTGATGTTTGTATTCGCATTTTCTTATATATTTTTTTGTCACTTTCGCTGCTATTCGGCTTTTGCCTAATTTATTTAATTCATTTTAAGATTGTTGAGAATATTTAGGGTTTTTTTTTAAATATCTGATACTTACCTATGAAAGGCGCTGCATTTGTTTGCACTCTGCTTTTTATCCTATATTCTTTTATTGCTGTTGCCGATGAGTGTAATGTTGTTGTTGCTGCTAAACACTTTTCTTGTTGTTTATTGTTTTGTTAATGCTATTGTTTTGAATGCACTTTGTTATGACTTTTGCTTTATCTGATTATTTGCGCAAATCCTTATGTAAGGATAAAGCCGTTATAAAAAAGGATTAGCACTGCACTGCGCGAAATTTAGCACACATTAGCGATTATACACATATACACATACACACATGTAGGCATGTGTGTATATATACATACAAATATACATACGTATATGAATGGGTGTATGTATATATTGCACTTGTCAAATGTGTGTATGTATGTATGTGTGTCTGTTCATGTGCCCGCTGCAGCTGAAAGTTAGCTGTATATTGTCATCTTTACGCCAGCCGCGAGAACTTGCAACTAAACCTGTATTAGATAAGCACCAATTGATATTATCACTTGGACAGTTGACGGGGCACCTCGAGGAACTCGACTGCTTAAATTGGGGGTCCGCACAATAAAACCAATTTTACAATCAAGTGTCAGCCAGCGCGTGTGGGTATATGTATGTATGTATGTGTGTGTCTTAATTGAATCAAGAGTCAGAGCTAAATGGACTGATTTAGATTTACTTTGGGGCTCACCTTAACTAGATCTAACAGATCGGATGATTTAAATAACCGTAGTAGTAGTACATCTATTTGTAAAGCTGGCAATCAGCGCTTGTTAAGAAACCCGCTACATTTTGATTTATAAACAACCTCAGTGCTCATTGTACTTATTCAATTTAGAAGTTTATGGAAAGACTTAAGAATTTGCACAGCTAATTAAGAACAATACAACAACAAAAATAACAAAAACAAAGAAGACCTTCACCTTAAGTAGGTCGACCGCTGCGCTAAAAAATAAGAAAAAAAAGGAAAAAAAAAATTTGAACTAAATTCTAAAACAAGATTCAATACAAGTACATATTTTAATAGTAGAATTTAACTACTTTTTTTCTACTTTAAGCCAATTGTTGGCAGAATTTGTATTTTCCTTTGACATTATTTAGCCAATTATTTTGTTCTCGCTGCGTGTTGTTGATAAACTCGCAATTTCTTCTTTCTATCTTTTTTTTGGGAGCGGCCCCAAAACAAAGCAGCGCAAGCCTAAAACATTTTCTCTTTGCCTTTGGTCCGGCTTTTCTGTTAAATTTGTTATCCAATTGTTGGCTTCAGTTTTTCATCTATCAATATTTTACTAGCATAGCTTTTCAATGTTGTTTATACAATTTTTTACAAGACTACAATTAGCTGCTGCTGCTGCTACTTTGGTGCGAGCGAGAGCGATTGATTTTTTTTTTTTGTCGTTTTTGTCCTTTTTGTTTTTTTTTTTTTTGGTTATGCTGTGCTCTGTGGCAACTTTTGGGGGTTGTGGTGCGGTGCGCCGTCTGCCAGAATCTGAGCCATAACAGCAACAACAACAACGGGAGCACGAACAACAACAACGCCAACTCGCGCATATGTAACCAACAGTAAATTTTTCAATTACAAAAATGTTGCCTTTGTTGTCTGATTCATTTTGGTGGATCGTAAAATGGCACACTGACCCAAACACACACACATGCACCACACACCATACACACAAATACACACACATATACAGTTAGAGTCCCGCACGAGGCAAGTATTAAATAGTAGCTGAAACAGCGGCAATCCAATTTTCTGCTTTGACCATCTCCACTTTCCACTTCGCTATGCCTATTCATTTGTTTTTGTTGTTGTTGCTCCTACTGCTGGTGGTTCTGCTGTTTTTGCTTGTGTATTTCCCTCATTTTATTTACCGAGCCTTTAGCCGCTATCACTCCGTCGCTCACGAGTTACAGATTCACACTGACTCGTGGCCCAACCGAAAAATGTCGCCATCGGACTTTATTCACATCATCGGATGCTGTCGCCGCTGCTGCCGTTGGTAGTTCGTCAATGTAAATCCAAGGACTCGCTCTTTGTGCTTAAGAGCAAACAGCAAAGAGCGGAAGGGCGGAATGCGGAACACTGCTGCTGGAGTGAGAGGGCGGAAGGTGTAATGCTGTTATTAAGCACTTTCAAAGCTGCAACATTTGCCATTTATTAAATAAGTACATAATGAATGCAAATTAAAACACATGCTAATTAGATTTCGTAATTGTTTTTGTTTTATTTTTTATTTTTTATTGAAGCTAAGTTTTAAATGGACACAGACAAGTGACTCTTCTTTGCAAATTTCATCAATTTCGAATTTTCGAATAAACTTGAAAATCCATTTAAATTGTGCCCGCTATATGCTGTTCAAGCTATCGATATATATCAATAGAACTAGTTCTAGACTACAAACTTATTTGCAGCAAATTCAAAAGATTTAATTCTTGTATGTGATTACCATCATTTAGTATTTTGGTATTTTCTTGCCATTTCACCAATGTACTTTTCAGCTACTTTGAACGACGGTCACACTGCAACGGAGAGTAACTAAAAATTAAAAAAAAAATTGGTAATTGGAAGTTGTGCGCCGTGCAAATAAAAGTTTAAGCAAGTGAAAATTAAATGTAAGACTTAGTGCATTTACGTGACGATACGCTTTTAATTAAATTACACTAAGTGGCTCATCCAGCCGTGCAAAGTCCAACTAATACAGCCGCATATACAACGCAGCACTTTCTTTCTTTTCATCTGCCACACAAATGAAAAATCAATAAATCGGTATAGAGATTTCTGAATAGCGCTGGCGTATCAAGTTTTCAGATAGAACAGTCAGACATTCCGCCACAAAAGAGGCGTTGATAACGTTGATAAAATGCAAAAACAAAGAGCTTCTGTTTAAATACTTTCATAAAATCCAATCGTATGCAATGATTCATGGGAAAGTTTCATGAATTAAAATCAATTTTTGCTATTTGCAGCAACTGATAATTAGCTGTCGTCTATTGAGCTATCAAAATGGGTTCATTATTCCGTAGCGAGGAGATGGCGCTCTGCCAGCTCTTCCTACAGAGCGAGGCGGCCTATGCCTGCGTCTCGGAGCTCGGTGAGCTGGGATTGGTTCAATTTCGTGATGTAAGTTCAATGGAAACTAAGTGAAAATAAAAATGAAATGATACAAAAAATCAAAAAATGTGCACAGCTCAATCCGGACGTGAATGCATTTCAACGTAAATTCGTGAATGAGGTGCGCCGTTGCGATGAGATGGAGCGCAAGCTGCGTTACCTGGAGAAGGAGATCAAAAAGGATGGCATTCCCATGCTGGACACCGGCGAGAGTCCCGAGGCGCCACAGCCACGAGAAATGATTGATTTGGAGGCAAGCCTGCATTTCTTCCACCCTCTCCCGCTTATCCATATTTATGTATTTCCTCCATCTTAGGCCACCTTTGAGAAGCTAGAGAACGAGCTGCGTGAGGTCAACCAGAATGCGGAGGCCTTGAAGCGTAACTTCCTGGAGCTGACCGAGCTGAAGCACATACTGCGCAAGACGCAGGTCTTCTTCGATGAGGTATGCATGCGGTTATTGGCTAACATCTTTTATAGGGGCGTCGCCGGCTAACAGATAATTATGATATAAACTACAACTACGTGGCAAAGGCTTTCCGAAAAAGAAAAAAAAAACGATTGACACTAAATTTTATAATTAACATATGGCAAAAATAACTTGCTAACCAATAACTCAGCCTCTGACAACACAAATGGTGCAGCTTTGGTTCTTGATTACACAATCTTTTCTTTTCAAAAGCAATTTCTTATAATTTAATTGAAACCGCAATACACCAGAACAACAACATATAATACATGCAGCACTTACCATCCAAGCCTCTATACTAAGTATACTCTATATGTATATATACATATGCGTATGACTGTAAATACAATCGTTAGTTTTTGTATTTCAAGTTAGTTTTAGTTGAAGTTTAGTTACCCTTACTTTCGTTCTCTATATTTTTTCTCTGGGCATGCTTGAGTTATGTTCAATTGATTTTGATTTTTTGTGTTTTTTGATTTTAAGTATGTATTTCTGTACATATACATATGATTAGTTTTAATTGTTATTTATATATTTTGCTGTTTATTTTATGATTTGTTTTTACGTTTTATTTTCCATATACCAATCAAAACAATTCCAAATACCCCAAATACAAAACGAACAAAAAAACCCGAACCCTGCAAATGCAATGCAATGCACCACCCAAAATACCAACACCCCATATATACAACCACCACACCACCACAAAAACCACAACACGTTATTTCCGCCCGGTTGTGTTGCCAGTCGGTGCCGATGGTTTACAAATCCACGTCCACATATTCATCAAACAAATATCGACGCTATCTGCAGATGGCTGACAACCAGAACGAGGATGAGCAAGCGCAGCTGTTGGGCGAGGAGGGCGTGCGCGCCAATCAGCCGGGCCAAAATTTAAAGCTTGGGTAAATATTGCAACCTCAATGAATTAGTCGATCACTCAGCAACAAAACAAACCAAACGAAACAAAGATCAAACCAGATCCAGATCCAATGGAAAACTAAACTCTGAATCAGCCTGCGCATTTACCAAACTGAACACAATTTCTATGCGAATTGAAAGCAAAACCAAACCAAACCCGACTCGCTCGCTCGCTCTCATTCTCCATGGCTATTTTGCGTGTCGTTATCTCTGTATATATTATATATATATATATATCCTATATATAGATAAACTATAACTATCTGTGCTGCCTCTCTGTCTGTCTGTATGTTAGGCTCTGCTTCAGGAGGAATTTATTTATTTTTTTTTTTTTGTATTATTGCAATAAGTACATGTGGTTGTTTATTTATGTTTGTATGTGTGCATTAGGCTAAGATCAATGGTTGCTCTGGTGTTGGCTTTAACTACTCTACCGCTCCACCCCACCCAAAACATATGTATACATCATATATACCAATTAAACCACAATGACTATGGCGGCGGGTAGCTTCAATTAACTCGACAAAGATACTAACTGCATAAGCAAATTGCCGTTTAAGTGAAAATGAAAATGAAAATGAACAAATCCAAAGCAAACTTTTAACACCATTTTTAGCAGGAGGGCGGCTTGAACCACACCACCGAGTCGATGACGCGGGCCCTCATCACCGATGAGGTGCGCACCGCCGGTGCCTCCATGGGTCCCGTACAGCTTGGGTATGTATCGAAGAGCAGGCGTGTACGTTACATTTGGCTAAAAACCGAATTCATTACGTTACATTTATTAAATGCAACAAAAAATTATTGCTTAGCGCTATCCACTAACCAAACGACCAACCAACCAAAGATGCTGCTGTGCTTACGCCATACTGAAACTTCATCAAATCAAATCAAACCAAACAACAAATGATCAAATGCTATAACCAAATCGATGTCGGATTTACGTCTCTCATGCTCTTTAACCTCTCTAGAAGCAATAATTTTATGTGCAAAACAAAAACAAAACAAAATCTAAACCAAGTTGAAAGAATATCTAAAACTAAATCGAACTCCATTCTTTCTTCTGCTCCTCTCTTCCCATGTTCAAAAACACATCGAGAACACAAATTAACAATTATATAGTTTTATGGAAAAATCGATTGAACGTGAGGATTGTCTGCCATGGTTGGTATCCCACAATTCCAAATTTAGTCTAGGAATGCTCATGCTCATGATAAAACAAACTGTATATAGAGACATATCGCCCAGAGGTCATTAGCTTAGCTCGCCACATACGCCCCCTAAAAAAACAAAAATCAAATCAAACTTGTGTTCCTTGTTAATACTTTTAATTGTCGCCACGTTCCATTCCATGCTGCGTTCATTGGTATTTGTGCTTGAGAGTTTAGTTTTCCTTGTTGCCGTAACTAACCGGAATGATAAACAAAGCGGCTAAACACCTAATTGATGGGCTCGCATTAATCTTTAATCTATCTTAGCTTTGTGGCCGGTGTCATTTTACGGGAGAAGCTGCCGGCCTTCGAGCGGATGCTGTGGCGTGCCTGTCGAGGCAATGTATTTCTTCGTCAGGCCATGATTGAGTCGCCCTTGGAAGATCCCACAAATGTAAGTTGTGAATCCCATCTTATCAGTTCGACTAATTGAGGTTTCCACTGTCCATTTCAGGGCGATCAGGTGTACAAGTCAGTTTTCATCATCTTCTTTCAAGGCGATCAGCTGAAAACGCGCGTAAAGAAGATTTGCGAGGGTTTCCGGGCCACGCTCTATCCGTGTCCGGAAGCGCCAGCCGATCGCCGGGAAATGGCCATGGGTGTCATGACACGTATCGAGGATCTAAACACGGTGCTGGGCCAGACACAGGATCATCGCCATCGTGTCCTGGTCGCAGCTGCTAAGAACTTAAAGAACTGGTTCGTCAAGGTGCGCAAAATCAAGGCCATCTATCATACGCTGAATCTCTTCAATCTGGATGTGACCCAGAAGTGTCTCATCGCTGAGTGCTGGGTCCCGCTGTTGGACTTTGAGACCATACAGCTGGCGCTGCGACGTGGTACGGAGCGCTCGGGCTCGTCGGTGCCGCCGATTCTAAATCGCATGCAAACATTCGAGAATCCTCCCACATATAATCGCACCAACAAGTTTACCAAAGCCTTTCAAGCCCTAATTGACGCATATGGCGTTGCTAGCTATCGGGAGATGAATCCGGCACCCTATACCATCATCACGTTCCCATTTCTGTTCGCTGTCATGTTTGGCGATTTGGGACATGGAGCGATAATGGCGCTATTTGGACTCTGGATGATACGCAAGGAGAAGGGCTTGGCTGCCCAGAAGACGGACAACGAGATTTGGAACATTTTCTTCGGTGGTCGCTACATCATATTCCTCATGGGCGTCTTTTCCATGTACACTGGTCTGATCTACAACGACATCTTTTCCAAGTCGCTCAACATATTCGGCTCGCATTGGCATCTCTCGTATAACAAGTCAACTGTTTGGAATAACAACTATTTGCAATTGAGTCCAGCGACCAGCGACTACGAGGGCACACCATATCCGTTTGGAATGGATCCCATTTGGCAGGTGGCCTCATCCAATAAGATTGTTTTTCAGAATGCCTACAAGATGAAGATCTCCATAATATTCGGTGTGCTGCACATGATCTTTGGCGTCATCATGAGCTGGCACAATCATACATACTTCCGCAATCGCCTTTCGCTGATCTACGAGTTCATCCCACAACTGCTGTTCCTGGTGGTGCTCTTCTTCTACCTGGTGCTGCTGATGTTCATCAAATGGAATCGCTATGCAGCCACAAATGAGTGTAAGTCTTTAGCTAACCTGTAGTTTTCCAAAGTATTTAACTCTTATTCTCTTTGTAGTTCCTATGACCGAGGCGTGCGCCCCTTCCATTCTAATTACATTCATTGATATGGTCCTGTTTAAGAGCTCCAAGGCCCCGGGCAAAGACTGTAATGTCTATATGTTCGCCGGCCAATCGTTTTTCCAGACCTTATTTGTACTGATTGCACTCGCTTGCATTCCGGTCATGCTGCTGGGCAAGCCAATCAAGATTATGCAAGCGCGTAAACTGGCTAACGTAAGTACATGCATTTCAAGTTAAGTTCATTAAAGTCAAGTGCTTCGTGTCATTGTTGCAAATCCTTCACCATTCAATCCACATCACATCATCAACTATTTTAAGCCTGGGTACATCCGCATACATTAACAGATAATACTTGTGTTTGTACTTCTGTTTATTTATGCCTTGCCCTTGTCTTTACCCCTCAAACTAACTAACTAACCAAACAACCACATCCAAAAAATAACACTCAACAAACGAATAAACTAAACACCAACCAATCCAAATGCAACAGGAAGAGGTTAGTTGAGTCGCTTGTCGGATTACAAATACAAATTTTTAAATTTATTTCTCGAGCCTCTCGCTAATAAATCCATTGTTACATTGGAACAGGTGCAGCCCATAACTGGCGCATCTGATGCTGAAGTCGGCGGCATGTCGAATGGCGGCGGCTCGCATGGAGGCGGCGGCGAACACCACGACGAGGAGGAGATGTCGGAAATATTCATACACCAAGGCATCCATACGATTGAGTACGTTCTCGGTTCGGTTTCCCACACTGCATCCTATCTACGTTTGTGGGCGCTGTCCCTGGCGCATGCCCGTAAGTCAGCTCATTATTTATTTTAATGATGAATCCTAAAGAATTCTTAATTATTTGTAGAGCTTGCTGAAGTCTTGTGGAGCATGGTCTTGTCTTTGGGTTTGAATAAGGAGGGTTGGCTGGGCGGCATCTTTTTGACTGTTGTCTTTGCATTCTGGGCTATTTTGACCGTTGGCATTCTGGTGTTGATGGAGGGGCTTTCCGCATTTCTGCACACGTTGCGTCTTCACTGGTATGCCTAAGATTCCAAATACTTAAGACACATTAATATCTGTTGCTTCTTCCCAGGGTGGAGTTCCAGAGCAAATTCTATATGGGCCACGGCTATGCTTTTCAGCCGTTCTCCTTTGATAGCATCATTGAAAATGGAGCTGCAGTCACTGAGACCGAATAGACGGTCAACAGAACGTAAGCAACAGCAACCAAAGCTTGTCGAGAGTCTCATCGTTTATTCAATTTATATAAGTACATACTTTATACAAGTTTAATGGAATTTAATTGAAATTTGCTTAGTAATTGTTCTATTAATATTTAATAATCGTGAATTTATGTAACGTATAGCCCAATAATATTGTCTAGCGTTCTTCATAGTCGTTTATCGTGTTTACTCATAAATATAATAAAACAAATATATACAGATATCCAAAGCGCTCGCTCCTGGCGAAAGCGCAAAAAAAAAACAAATTGTTTTAATGTTAATGGCTCATCAATTCATTTAGTGCTTCTATAAACTTTCGCATATTCTCTGTGGCTGGCTCGTAGGGCCTCAGAGCTTCAAAGTCCAATGAGGCAAGTTTGCTGCCCACCTCGTTCACCTTGCAATAGTACAAATACTGCTCGGATGCCAGTTGACGGGCCAATTCCAACTGATGGTTGTCCATCAGCTCGTCATTGACTACGATTAGTCCTGCCTTGCCGTTATTCAATATATCCATGCATGTACCGGCACCCGCATGCCCAATGATCACATTAGCTGCTTGAATATCCTCTACATTGGGCCTAAATTTATATTGGTCCACTTCAATGCCGTACTTATCATGGATTAGCTGGAGCTCGGAGTCGGCCACCGGCCTAGAGTTGCCGTGCTGCAGCACAAGTTTCTGGCACTTTAGCTTTTGTAATGCGCACAAAACAGGCGTCGATGTCATAACATTAATGAGGGCATCGAATTTTGTGGTCCCAACAGTGACGTAGACAACACTTAAATGCATTTTTTAACCAGCCTGCATACAAAATTAAAAACAATAACAAATATGATAGGGATGGCAATTGTTGACTATCGCAACATGTTTTTAGTTCAATACTTGATATCGATAATTTAATGCGATGAGCTGATGCTCCAAGCCGTTACTTATTTAAAATGTTCAATAACATACATTTTTAATAATTCAATATCATGAATGTATTAACTATTTTTATCATTATCATTATTTTTATCATTTTATCATTATCATTCATTATTTAATATAAATACCTAAGATTATAATTTAATATTTATATGCAATAATGGATTTAAAACAAAAATCAATTACAGTTTGGTTCATTAAATATAACAGTTTTATAATAAAATATATTTAAAATTAAGTTTTGTCATAAAGCGATGTTCTATTTACTTTTAATATTGAAGTTAGTAAATCATATTCACCGCGCAACAAATATATTTAATTGTTGTTACGTTGTAAAAAAGTTTCTCACCACACTATGAAGTTCTATATATGTATTGATAATTTACATAAGTGCGCAACTGCTTACTTTTACACTGTTCCTAATTCACCCACACATCGGTCAAAGCTATTACTCTCACTCTCACTCTTTACTCTCTCGATTCGATTTCGATCTGAACGTACGCTGGATACAATTATGCTGTCGCTCTTGTTGTTGCGCTTTTAGTCACTGGTCGGCCGTTACGCGTAACGGTTGTGCTGCCTCTACCGCTGGCTGATGTGATATTTGAATAAATTGCATTTATGTACATATATGAACTAAACTAAACATCATCGTAGAAAGCAAATTTATTTTTGCTGGAAGTTAGATTTGTTTACTTTTATTCAATTAAAAAACGCGCGCCTCTCTGAAAGTGTTTCCGTGACCGCTAAAAATCTAGGCGAATTTAAATTTGCAATTGTATTGGTGACCATCACTGCCGCCCGCCAAACAGTGTGTGTGTGTGTGTGTGTGTGTGTATGTGTAAGTGTGTGTTAGTGCTTAGTGCAATTGCAGCTGAACGCCACTGAAACACAAACTGCATATAACAGTAAGCCAGCAGAATAGCCGAAATTTAAGAAAAAGAACTGTAGTAGAAAGCACACGCAGCGAGCAGAAGAAGAGGTAAAATGCAAATTCGTCGCAGTAATTTGACCGCGTCTTTTATTGCTCCGATAAGTTAATTATTATTTTAATTTTCAATGGATAATGTGTTTGTCGTTGCTGAAGATGCGATCCATATAAATATGTATGTGTGTCTGAATTGTGCCACTGCATATATGTGTATGTATGTACATACATATGTATGTGTGTAGGCTCATTTGTATACACACAATGCTGAAGCCGTGAACTTATCAACACTTCATTTAAATTCGTTTTTATGTCTGCACATTTCTAATTTGTTTATTTTCTATACAATATCCATTCAACTTGTTCATGTTTTCGCACACATCCCCCAGCATCAATTTGAATTTTGCATCTGTTTGAGATAAACACCATTTGGCTGGATGCCGGCTTTATAGCTTCCAGACACTTGATATCTACAAATACACATACAGACGTAAGTGTATTTATATTGTAGCCCGTATGTATGTGTATGTTTTTTTTTTTTCATTCTCAGGCAGGATCTATAAACAATTTGCTAAAATTTTCCTTCCGCTGAGCAATCATTTAATTATTTTTATAACCATTCATAGATTGAACTCATAAAAAAGCTCTATAAACATGTGTTAGCTAAAAAATATATATGTATATAAAAGATAAATAAGAAGAAAATTCTATTTAACTTTGCAATTTTTGTAATTCATTCAGCTGCCGAAACTTAATTAGTGCCCAAGTGCAAATTGGACTGGCCAGCCACAGATCACTTCTTCATTTGTACTCACCCACACACACACGAACACACACATAAGCAGGCACACATGCAGACAAGTATCATTATTATCATAATCATAGGTCAACGTGCAATAAATTCACATTTTATAGTCTCGTGTGGGCCACAGACAACGATGTAAATATGTTTTGATGTTTTAATCATGCGTACGAACAGACAAACACAAATACAGTGAACACTCGACTGATGGACAGCTAATTTGAATCGAAATCAATATGATTTAGCAGAAATTATTTAATTGGAAAAACAAAAACAATAGCAATTCAAAGTAAATAGATTGAGTGTTTAATTAATTTTTATGATGTATTTGACGAGTTTTATGAATTTACCTAACTGAAGTCGCTTAGCCAGTCATGCCCTTGGATTAATTATAGCTCGACAGGCCAAACATACAGATAACATCATCATCAGCATTATAATCATCATCGTGCTTGCGCATTTGATCAATAAAATATTGCTATAAATTTGAACTCTCGCAATGGGACCACTGACCCCCAATGGGAGGGAGAGCGCAGACATATGAGCCCCGCCATGCGGAGGCGTTGTGTCATCTCAGTTTATGTTTTTTGTTTTTTTGCCTATGTTGTTTTTTTTTTTTTTTTTAATGAAGGTCAGAGTGTCGGCGTCGCCGGCAGAGTGACCAGCGTTTAATTGTGGCAATTTGCAACGGGCAGCAGATCAAATTAATGTCATAACTCAATTAGCCGGCATTCGGCCACACATATGCAAATGGGTGAAGTAAGTTTAAACAGATGTAGATATAGATGTATGTATGCATATGTGAACGATTATCGTCAGAGATGTTTCCAGGTATACTTCACTGTACCAGCAAGACACGAGTTGACTCGACTTGACAGATGGGCAAATGCTATAATTAATCATAATGATAATGAGCAATTAAATTCTGTGATAGTATATATAATCTCATGAGTTTCCATACCAAGTATTGTCTATATGTCTAAGATGTTTTTTTTCAATTATTTGTATATATATATTAGTATAAACAATAATCACAATATATTCTTGAAATCTGTGATAGTATATAATCTCACTAGTTTCTACATAAGTATTAGTGTAATATTATTATATATAAATTACGAGTTAGTATATTCACATATATTAATATAAAATAATCCAACATTTAGGTCTTTCGCCAAGTGTATTAATTACAAATCAATTCTTTTATATATACAAAATAATATACAATTAAAATCAGAAATTGCATAAAATCTCATGAGTTTCTATATAAGCATTAGCTATTAGTATGTTAACAAATGTTCATTTAAGCAAAATAATTCTAAAGCATTTGGGTTTTTCGCCAAGTGTATTAGTTACAAAGGAATTCTTTCATATATAAACATCAGTATACAAATTTGATTTACGAACAGAAATAAGTAAAAAGAACAATAACTAATTTAAAATAAGCTGTTAGACGAAAAGTTGTTAAGCTCGACTCGACTCGACTTGTGTTTGTCATAACTACAATGATTGGCTGTTCGCTTGTAAATTCAAGTTTCTGTGGACGTACGTCATAGCACTCGAGCAAGTTTTGTGTAAATGCAAACTTAACGAAGAACTCATTTGAAATGGGAATTTTATGGATTTCCCATAGCTCTACATACAATATATATGTATATATAATTTAACTGCATGCTAATTCGCAATTACAAAATGGTTCCGTCTAATTAACAATTGGTTACACCAAGCACATATTGCTTATAAATCTCGTACAGAATATATTAAGAACTGTATTAAGGTGTTTATAAAACTGAAAAGTCAACTATCTATTTATATAAATCTGAATGTTGATGTGTAATATTCTTGTATATAAATTCATAATCAGATGAGGCTACTAATTTGAATTTCGTTTAGATGTATGGTTGGGGAAAGTATTTTAAAATAAATGCTTAAATAATGAATATATTTTCGTATGCGTACGACAATATCCTCGACAGTTTTTCTGCCCAATCACTAAATGAAATGAGTATATATGAATATACATATATATACAATATATATACAATATTGGATTTGCGTAGTATCCGTTTTGCTATCCGTCCATCTGTTCTTATGAGTGCGAACAATTTTTCTGATATTGAAGCTGGAGACTTCAAATTTAGAATATATACTCGTTAGTGCTCTCGTCCAATAAAATAATAGATTATAATAATTATTATAAAATTATAGATTATACTTTTTATACCCTGAACACATTGAAAATGGGAAATCGGGTAGATTGTGTTTGTTAAAATGATATAACAAGTGTAAGAAGACCCCATAAAGTATATACATATATTCTTCAATAGGGCAACGAGCTGAGTCAATTTAGCCCTGTCCGTCTGTCTGCCTGTTCGTCTGTTCGTCCGTCCGTCTGCCTGTATGTCGGAACGCGTTGTTCTCAGAAGCTATAAAAGCTAGGGACTTGAAATTTTTTTGTAGGTCCGTTGTATTGCAAATCAAGTTTGTTTCTAAAAATCAATAATTTTTTTTTAATGATTTAGATTTTATGATAGATTCATGTGCATTTTATACAATTAAAATATTTTTTTTTTTTTTTTGAGTACCAGCCCCAAATCAACCTTCTTATCTAATAAATATGCAAAAAGCGTATTTTGAATACTAGAGACACATTTGATTCGATTATCACTGTCTAAAAGAAGATAGTCATTGGACAAGAAAAGGTATTAAATAGTTACTACCATAGTAAGCCCACACTGCAGCCCAAGCGTTGATTCTTGTGTATGTAGAAGAGTTCCTTGAAGGGTTCTGGGGATCTCGTAGTCGAGCAGTCTGGACTACAGCTTTTTTATTTGTGTTAGACTGTGAAAAGCTATTATGTAGTAGGTAATGCGCTTCTACGTTTTCCAACTGTAAGCTGAAATATTCCGAAAGAGCATTCAATATAATACACAATTCTAGTAAAAAATCAATTTACATAGCTCAAGTGGAAGTAACGCATTGACTTAGACACTATTTCCATTGCTAAGAACTATATTTTGTTTATTGGTTTAGAAATTAGAAACTTGTTTTCATGCTGAGAAATTTCCCATCTAAGTGCGCTATGTAAGGGGGAAATTTGAGAGACTCACTCAACTAGAACTTTTGTGAAGGGCTAAATTATATAATTATGCACACATATTTGCATTAAATATCATTTACAACCCTTTATCTTGACCGCAAGGAACGTGCATGCATGCACGATTTGATCAGCGCAAGTCGCGAGGGTTGAAGGAAACCACTGAAGTGGTCGGTGCTGGGATTGCTGGGATTGATAAATAACGTGCAACTGCAACCTGCAGTTGCATATCGAGTTACCGCATGCATTACACAACCACAACAACACAAGCTTTCGTTTAGGTATTGCAAATTGTGACGGAAGTGGAAGTGGAAGCGGAAGTGGTGTAGTAGTCCACACCATCTACACACTTACAACTAATCGATGGCATCTTCTTCTGCACAGGTTAAAGCCTCGACATGGTCGTCAAGGAAATGCCCCTGCACGAGAATCTCAGCCTGGAGAGCCGGCACGGCAATGCCCATACAGTGCCGGCCAGCAGCAGCGCGCCAGCCGCCACAACCACATTTTCAGGCATGGGTAGACGTTACAGCGTGTCCCTGACAACGGCGGTGCTGCTGGCAGCCTTCTTTGTGTGCACACTGCTCGCCGTTGGCTTCATCGTCTACAATTTTGCCACTTGTGTCCAGCTGGAGGCGGCGCCCGGCGAGGATATTGTCTGTACCAGCGTCCATTTGCGAAACTCGAAGCATTCGAAAGGTGCCAGCGGTGGGCCCAAATATGATCAGGATGTTCGCCTGCCGACCTCCATCCAGCCGCTCAAGTACAACATCACATTGGAGCCCGAAATGAGCGGCAACTTCAGCTTCACGGGCAGCGTTCAGATACGTGTGCGTGTCCTCCAGGATTGCTACAACATAACCATGCACGTCGAGGATCTGAATATAACGCGCAACGATGTCGCCGTCTATCGAGCACTGCCGGGCGGCAAGGACGATTGGGAGGCGAACAGCCTGCGCATCCACAAACAGTATCTGGTTGGCGCCAAGCAGTTCTTCATCATCCAGCTGTACGACAAATTGCATCGTGGCACCGAATACATGGTGCACATTCGCTTTACCGGCATCATAAAGGACTACTTGCAGGGCTTCTACCGCAGCTCCTACGAGGTGCTCAATGAGACCAGGTGAGCTACATATCATAAACTTGATTTCAATGTTTAGTTTATTTCCAAAATATTATCTTTTCAATTACTGAGCTAAGACTTTTTTTCTGTTGTCTATGCAACTGAGATATATTTTGTGTTTTGGTTGGTAAAGGCAAATGGGCGAAAAACTTTTTATGTGTCCTCAAGCTAACTTAATACTTCAAATGTAGGCATATCTTGAACAAAATATGTTTTTTAATTAAGCTCATCAACTGTTTTAACATTAGATATTTATGCAAAGACATTGTACTGTGATATATTGGGAAATTATGGATAGTTCTTAAAGTTTTATTTTGGGCAACAGAGTTTGTTTATATGAGTGATGAGTGATGAGATATTACATATTTCATATATGTATAATATTACCAATGACAATATACTGATAACATTGGTAATTTTATAGATTTATATGTTATAATAAAATACGCATATTATAGATTTGTTTTTTATTGAGAGTTTGTAATTACGGCTTATAAACAGTCTATAAAATAATTTTAAAAAAAGTCTTGTTTATATTGGCTTTGGTATTACTTAAATAACATTTTTTTTTTAAATTTTTATTATATTTTACAAATTCCTCCCAAGAGATTTTCTTTAGTAGGTAGGAAACATGGCTTTTATTTTTTATTAAAAAAATAAAGCATTGGTGCTATTAAAATATAGGTTAATTTTCCAACTATAGAAATAATCATAAATAGAGTTTGGAAAAAATTGGAAATCAGAGAGAATTTCTGAAAATTTTGTACAAGGTGAATAGTGGTCAATATTGTCAGCAAAGATTAATTCGAAGTGTAAATGTTGTATAAAAAAACTTTAAGACAGATCTCTAGAGGAGTCCGGAGCTAAAGGATTTTTTGTTCGAAATAGTTTTGTGTAAATATATAAGAACAATTGTTTGTCGGTCAGAAAACTTCTTCAGGTAAATTGGAATATTAGATTAGCGATATATGCATTCTTTCTTCTTCATAAACTTAATTTATATTCTAGCTAAGATTTTTCATAAACTTGATTTATATTCGACTTGTTTCTTTTTGACTTTCTCAGATGGCTGGCCTCAACACAGTTCCAGGCTACGGACGCACGACGCGCGTTTCCTTGCTTCGACGAGCCGGCACTCAAGGCGAATTTCACCTTGCATATAGCGCGTCCTCGCCATCTGACGACTGTCTCCAACATGCCTATTATCTACAGCAACAACCAGTAAGAATCCTTCATTCATTTAAAAAAACAAAATTGAAGCTAACTTCTATCTCAAATAGCGATTCGTTGGCTAATTATGTGTGGGATCACTTTGCTGAATCGCTGCCCATGTCCACCTATTTGGTGGCCTTCGCCATTACCGACTTCAAGCACATCTCATCGGGAAACTTTTCGGTCTGGGCTCGAGCCGATGCCATCAAATCAGCCGAGTATGCGCTGAGCGTGGGTCCCAAGATTCTGGATTTCCTACAGAACTTCTTTGGCATCCCCTTCCCGTTGCCGAAGATCGATATGATAGCGCTGCCGGAATTTCAGGCTGGCGCCATGGAGAACTGGGGCCTCATCACATTCCGGGAGACGGCCATGCTGTACGACAAGGGCGTGGCCACGGCCAGCAACAAACAGCACATCGCCTCTGTGGTCGGGCACGAGTTGGCCCATCAGTGGTTCGGAAATCTAGTCACGCCCAGTTGGTGGTCGGATATTTGGCTAAACGAAGGCTTCGCCAGCTACATGGAGTATCTGACAGCGAATGCCGTGGCACCCGAATGGAAGCTGCTCGATGAGTTTGTGGTTAATGAAATGCAAACGGTATTCCAATTGGATGCGCTCACCACCACGCATAAGATCTCGCAGGAGGTCGGGAATCCGCAGGAGATTTTCGAGTTGTTTGATCGGATTTCATATGCCAAAGGCTCCACTGTGATCCGCATGATGAGTCACTTCCTCACCGATACGGTCTTCAGGCGAGGACTGAGCAAGTATTTGAGCGAGATGGCATACAAATCCGCCACCCAGGATGATCTGTGGCGCTTCCTCACCGACGAAGCCAAAACGTCAGGCCTGCTGGATAGCAGCACGAGTGTGAAGGCCATCATGGATACCTGGACCCTGCAGGCTGGCTATCCAATGGTCAAGATCTCGCGACATCCCCATTCGGATGCTGTGCGCCTGGACCAGGAGCGTTTCGTCTACGGCAACAGCAGCCACGCGGACGGCCATCCGCTTTGGTGGATACCCATCACGTTTACCACCGCGGACGAGCTTAATTTTGATAACACCCGACCCACCACGTGGATACCGCGTACTAAGACTTACGAACTGGTTAATCGCAACCTTTCCACGGCTAAATGGTTTATATTTAATATACAGCAAACGGGCTTTTACCGTGTCAACTATGACTTGGACAACTGGCGTGCAATAACTCAGCATCTGATGGATGCGAAGCAACACGATCAAATCGCACCCGCCAATCGGGCCCAGCTAATTGATGACGTGATGAATTTGGCCCGCGGTTCCTATCTGTCCTATGATACGGCCTTGAATCTAACCCGCTATCTGGCATACGAAACGAACCGTGTGGCCTGGAAGACAGCGATTACAAACTTTAACTTTATCGATTCCATGTTTATTAATTCGGGTGATTATGATTTGCTGAAGGTATGTAAACTATTCGCTGACACTGTCGTATCATATGAAACTCATATTGATTACCTTTTAAGAACTACCTATTGAAACTGCTGAGCAGGGTATACAACGAGGTGGTGGACAAGGACTCGCAGAGCGATAACGAAAACATTCCGCTGCTGTTAAAGCGCTTCGAAATATTGAGCATGGCCTGTCATCTGGGCCAACAGCAGTGCATCTCCGATAGCACCAAACAATTCCAAAACTGGGTGCAAGCGCCCAATCCCGATACCTATAACCCGTATGTTTGATCAGCATATATGATGATGACGACACTTGATAATATTAATATATATATTTATTTTTTTTCCACATCAGCATCAATCCGAACATGCGCGGCATCGTTTACTGCGCAGCCATCCAGTACGGCACGGAGCACGAGTGGGACTTTGCTTTTGAGCGCTATGTGAAGACGAATGTGCCGGCGGAGAAGGAGCTGTTGCTGAGCGCATTGGGCTGCTCCAAAGAACCTTGGCTGCTCTATAGATATCTGCGTCGCGCCATTGCCGGCCATCACATACGCAAACAGGATGTATTCCGTGTCTTTGCCGCCGTCTCCACCACAGTGGTGGGTCAGCAGATTGCGTTTGATTATTTGCGCAGCAACTGGCAGGATATAAATACTTAGTAAGATAAATACTTAATAGGTACCCCTCAAGCAAAGCCTTATATATTTATTATTTAACTCCAGCATGGGCTCACAGATATCCAACATTCACACGCTGCTCAAGTTTGCCAGCAAACGCATGAACTCGAAATTCCAACTGGCCGAGCTGGAGGACTTTGTCCGGGATGCGCGCTGGGCCTATGACAGGCCGATTCAACAGATTTTGGAACAGGTCGACATTAGCGTGGAGTGGATGAACCGCAACTACAACACGATTGTCAAGTGGCTGCAGCGTGAGGCCGGAACACAACCCACGTAGGCACAAGGCCACGGATCACAACCCAGCGAGCGGCGGAGGTGCAGCAGTATTACATTTTTTAACAAAAGTGGAATTCATAATTTTTAGCATCGGGCAACCAGTGCATTTATGTATATTTATATTTTATGTGCAGTTTTAGTATTTATATCGAGTATAATCACACGGCAAGTCAAAGCCAAAGAAACAACAGAACCGCTTGTCCATACAAAATATGAAGGAATCCATTGTAAAGTTTATTTTTACTTTTAAAGTCCTTTTGGCTAAGAGGTAGAAGAATCTGGTACTTTTATTTCGTATATTCTTATATTGTACTTAAATATAAATGAAATAATTATTACATGTTAAAACTCGTAAATACTTTCGAGAATGTTTTTGTTCTATGTTGGAATGTTTAATCTCTTTTCACAGCATTTCTTCTCAAACGACTAAATGGAATACTAAAGACATTGGCAAACATCAGAGTGCCCACAAAGACGAGTATGGTGCCCAGCCAGTGATAGATTGTAAAGGGATTACGGAAGTATACAATCGAGAAAACCAACGATACGAACTTACGCAGGGTCAGAATCAAGGTGACGGTCAGAGAGCTGACCTCAGTGGTCAGAAAATACACCGAGCTAATGCACAAATACTGCATCAGAATATTTCCAAGCAGATATAGCAGCATCAACGGCACAACTATATCACCCAGCCATACAAATCTATAGGATTCACTTTCCATTGCCACAGTCCAATGCGTTTTGATGTTGTCATGCATGAACAAGAACGCGGGCAGCGGTAACAGATGGGAGTAGAAGAGTGCCTCGCGAGCGTACTTTCCATGCTTGCGATACAGCAGCTCCTGGGTGATGCCCATGTAAGAGGAGATGAATAGCGCCAGCACCAGGAGCAGCACACCAACTAGCCACCAAAATATGTTTGCTTCAGCGTCAGCATTGCCAAGTCCTTCATCCACTCCCACATCCTGGCTAGAGAAATAGGTGCAGATGGAAATGCCCAGGGTAATCATGACAACTGCTATATACTGTTCAAGCCGATACTGACGTTTGAGGATTACAGTGCCCAGGCACAGGTTCGATATGAGACTGCCGCCACGGATGATCATGTGCAGCGTCATGGACACATTCAGGTGGAACACATAGTTATTGCACACACTTGTCAGAAAGAACATGGCTACAAGCAGGCCATAATCCCGCAGACTTATCACACGTTTCGCGGTGCCAAATTTGGAGGTGAAGATGAATCCCTCTAAGGCAATAAATGCAAATTGTCCAGCGGTAATCAGATTACCCGCACCCGGATCCAACTTGACGGTCAATTCCAGAAACACAACAGCACAACAACAGCCAACAAAAACGTTGGCCGTGGCCAAACAAACTCGAAGATTCATTGCAGTGGCCACCGTTGAACTGAAAATATTCCAATATTTATAGCTCTAAGTGCACTGAGTGACAGACAGACTCACCTTTGACCATGTATTCAGCCCATTGGCCATTTGCGCAGCAACTTTCTATTGACCATGTCAACAAAAACAAAACAAATGCTACAGGTAGGCAAAGTCAGCCCTGAGGTATGATATACGGATCAAGTGCCAGGGATACTAAACTATACAGAAAAATGTAATCAATCAATAAACTGCTTTTTAATTATTGACTGATGCTAAAGTATTTTATAAATTGAATTGTAAAATAAACAAATATTTATAAATAAACTCTAATTCTGTTACAATTAATAAAATGTTGAAATGTTATTAATCGTTAAATAGTTCAAACGAACAAGATCCAATAGATCATTTTTGTATTCAATATTTTTTGTTCCGCTTCAGATACGTTAAAACAGCTGCGACCTAACAGTCTTCCAGTTACCAAATGTTAACGTATATTGCGGTCTGTTAAGGTAACAGTGGGACGATACATTTTTTGAATTCTTGCGTACGCGTTGATCTGTGTATAAAAACTGAGACAATTTTGTCTGTATTTTTGTCGTTTGTCTTCTTCGTACTTACTTTCAACGTTCATATTTTCAAGCTACATGCGTTTTAATTGTTTTCCAATAATTTATTTTCGAAAGGGAAGTGAATTGGAAACTTCTTTTCACAGGTATATGAGGTATGAGGTATAAGTACATTAAAGTAATGTCTGAGTAGATTATAATTAGAGAAATAAATTAGATTGCAAGTTTTGTTTAACCTCATTAAAATCAATTCTATTTCAGTCATGGAAACACAATAGATATCTTTGGATTATTGATTATTTATTTTCATATAAGAAACACAAGTAAACTATTATTGACAAAGCTCCAATAGGTATTCAAATACACATTATGCTTTCATACTTAATTGTTTAATTGTTGAGCCAATATGTTGCGTGATATATAAATAGCTCGCTGCCGAAGAGGGTCAGGCTTATTATGGTACCGAATAGATACACCAGCAGGACGTCGTATAGGTCCTGAGTCATTAACGAATGGAAACTGCGTGCTTCACCAAATTCCTGAATTTTCAATTTTCCCGCCTGCACCATGTAGTAGAAACTCTTGGTCACCCAATAGTTATGCAGTCCCGATTCACTCAATTGCAAAATGTAATGATGAAGCGTGGCGCGATGCGGCGAGTTCTCCGGAATGACCAAGCCGAAGGGCACATACTGATAGAAGCAAAAGTTCTCCGAGTAGTAGAACAAGGGCCGGGGGCTCAATGACTGCTGCTCCTTGTACAGCTGCCACTTGGTGTAGGTTACGGTGTAGGCGTACGATGTGTCCAGAGAGTTGCGCAAATCCTGCAGCTCCGACATCTTGTTGCTGAGGTAGAACGCCTCCGAGTACCTCGTGCGCATATCAAAATCATACAAATTGTGGTCGGATCGGATGCCGAAGATGCGCAGCTTGGAATTGGAGAGCGCTTCAAAGTTGGGAATGGGAGGCTTAGCGGGCGGGGAAATGAAGAGCATCAGCAATCTGCCCTGGGCATTGCAAGTCAACATAATGGCCAACACCTTCCAGCCAATGCCAAGTTGACGTCTGTAGCGTTGCCACCGACTCTTCAGTTGATCGTGGAGCAGCCAAAGCACTCCCAAGAAGCAGAAAGTGACCGCTGGCATCATCCACAAGTACGCCTCGCGCAGCTCGACGAGCGACTCCCTGGGGAGCATTGTGCACCAGCTGGCGATGTTTGCTGGATATGCGTACTGATGATAGCGGTCCAAGTGGCGCAGTGTCAAGGGCTGTACGCTTGCCGCTATATCTACGATATGGTCGCGTGCCAGGTCCAATACTTGGATTTGGGTTAGGTATTTAAGCTCTTTCTCCTCGTTGATCAATTTCAAGCTGGCATTGTGCTTGCGTGCGTACTCCACCACCATATTCCACACGTAGCCCAGCAGCCGAATATTCCCTTGCTTATCGTGATAGAGTATGCTGTTTGGCTCAGAGAGATCCGGCATCGTGCGAATCTGAAAGCCCATTAGATCAATTGTTTTGTCCGGATATATGTTTTGGTTATTCGAAAATATTTGACTCTTTATCATGAAATTGGGATACGCATCGTAGACGTACAACGTCTGGGTGTCGACAAAGTCTCCAGAGATTATGGCCACATTCAGCATCTGACTCTGCAGGCAATACTGCAAAACTCGACTGACCAGGGCAACATCCTCTCCGGTGGTTAGTTCTATAAGTAGTTTTGTCTCCCGTATATACCTCAAACTGCTTGAAATTGTCTTTAGCAAATCGAGGCGATAGAGTCCAGGCAAACAAGCCACAAATACAAAATGTGAATTGATCAAGTTGTTCAGCTTTAAAGCATCCACTGAACGCCACAAAAGCAAAGGAATGCTCTCGCCCAGCCACGATAGCAGATTATCCAGTTGGCAGTCTCCATTCTCGGGATCAAAATATACGATTGTAGTAATGCTGTTGAAGCGAACAATGGCCGATACGAGTTCAGCGTAGATTTTTAGACTATCATTCATGGCTGAGGACTCAAAGCGACTAACTGTAAATATTACCGAGAAATTCCTATTACAAGGAAAAAATATATGTCTATAATGCTCTTTCGATGCGGGCATGTTGTGAATTGCATGTTTTTATTTGTTACGTAACGTCAAAAATATATGTAAATAAAAAAAACAAATCATGAAATTTATATTTAAATAAAATAATCAATTAACTTTTTTAAATAGACTCATGTGACATGATTCGCATGAGTCTTTACTCGATCACTTGGGAGTAACATAGTAGATGGGACTAATTCATTCATTACACATGCATAAAGGAAAAGATTCCCCTTAGAAATTTCAAATGTACTTAAAGGGGTTTTTCTTCTAAACATTTAATAGTTATATTTAGTATATTATTATATTCATATTTTATTATTATATTATTAATTTTTTTTTTTTACATTTTAAATTATATTGTTTGCAGAACAAATTCTTTTTAGTTTAGAGTAGATGATAATATTGATTTTCTACCTTAATTGTTTTTCATCCATTATATTTGTTCATATTTTCTCAGTTTTCTTCTGCGTATATTAATTTAACTTTACTCATCGAAAGAAATTTTTAAATAGACTAAAACAATGAGAAACCCTTAAGATTTATCATATGTAGCAACAAAGTTGCAAGAAATTTCAAAACAAAATTTCAATTTAAAATATGAAAAAAATTTTTTAAAATAACAACGTATTAATAAGGGAACCATACGATATAGAATTTTTACAAAATAAAGAAATCAAGCGGACAGCAGCTTTTGCGAATTAATCAGATTTTGACATTCCTTATATGTATATACTCAATGATGGATTACAATACACCCATTTTAGCCACCTTATAATTAAAATATATATATATATATATATATATATATATATATATATATATATATATATATATATATATATATATATATATATATATATATATATATATATTTTTTTTTTTTTTTAAATTTTTTTGAAGCTACATTTAACTACATACATATAGACATTTACAAAAAGTGCAGAAGAGTATTTAAAGAACTACCATTTAGATTAGAAATATTATGTTAATTATTTGTTTCGGCTCGAACTTCTACAATGCATCCAGGCAAACATTGATATAGTAAACAAGCAACTCAAAGACAAATATCAGAATTGATGCGGCCATTGCGTAGGTATATAACAGCAGTACAAAATCTAGGTCAGCGTACTTGAGCGGTGTTATTTCGTTAGGAGGACTTAAGTCCTCCAGTTTTTGGCGGCCCGCCTGCAGTAAATCGTAAAATTGTTTCCTCATATAGAAGTTAAGAATTCCGCATTGACGCAACCGAAGAATATATAAATTTAGCTGATGGCGGTGCAAAAAGTTTTCGCGAAACAAAACAGAATTTAGTGATTGCCTATAAATACAAATATCTGTGGAATACCGGAATAACGGTCGCTTAAAGAACTTTTGCAATTCCGCATAGAAATGCCATTTGAGGCCGTAGACCGTGTAACCGTATGAGGTATTCAGACTATTCCGAAGCAATACAAACTTGGTCATGTTCTCGTATGATATGAAGGCCGATGGGTACTTGATTCGCATCTCCTCGGGATAGTCATTGAAGCTTCCACCTAATCCGACTATCTGCAATCCTGCTGCCTGCAATTGGTCTAGGTTAGAGATGAATTGAAGTCGCTGTGGATGAATAAAGAGAGCCGATAGCTGTGCCACCACCGTGCAGAGCAGAGTGAGCTGAATCAGTGAGGGGATCAGTATCAGGAGCGCTCTTCCCAGCAAACGACGTTTTCGTATCCATCGAGTCAGACAGTAGATGATGGCTATATAAACCCACATCCAGGGCGACTCCAGCACGCCACGAATGGCCGCACGGGGACTCACCACACGCTCAACTGGCAGCATAGTACATAAGCCTTTAACGGCGACGGGAGTACTGAACATGGCTATGGTGGTTTTCGACGACATAGTCATTGGATAGATGCTGCAGGTAACGTCGATTTCCTCGTTCTGCGTTTGCTCTAGCAGCTTAAAATAGCCGCTCTTAATGGAGTTAACTTGGCTCAAAGTGGGATCCAAGCTCAGCTCTAGCGTGGCATTCAATGGTCGTGCAAAGGAGCTCAATATCCGCCAGAGCATGCCGGTAGTTACTTCATTCCCATGACGATCCTTGTACATAACTACATACGGCTGTGATAGATCGGGTCGTGTCCTTATAATCTGCCCCTGTAGATTGGCCAGCTTATGGGGATAGAGGATCGAGCTGACACTGTAGACCTGTGATAGTAGCTGGAATGTGGGATATATGCGATAGCCATAAAGAATGCCTGTGCTGAAGAAGTCGCTGAAAAGCAGCAGCGCGTTCGGAAAAAGGAGATCCAGGCATTTCTTAAGAATTTGTCGGCTCAGCTGCAGCTCATTTTCTCGACTCGAGTCCTTGTCGCAAAGCTGCAGCAGCAGCGGCACCTCCCTCATGTTGTTCAGCATTGTGCCCAGAGCATTCAGCATGGACTGATACGAGTCAGCATCCAAGCAAACCAAGCCCATCATATTGGTATTCTGCGCTTCTTTCAAATAGGGCATATAATGCAGTTCACTCCATACCAAAATGGATGCGTTTATGTTGTTTCCAAACAAGAGATTTTCTATCCAGCACTCACACTCCTCTGCCTTGTAATACAAAACTGTGCCGAATCTAAGCTCAGTTAGCAAATGCAACCAAAAGCTAGCCAGCTGCTTGGAATCAGGATAATCCTTCATGGAGTGTTGCTCGACCCACATTTTAATTGAAACTGTTGGGTTGGCAATTGGTCCTGGATGCTTTTATAAGCGCACCACAGAATTGAAGTGTCAGCATGTATAAGGGCTGACTTGCATATATGTAAGCGTAGCCAATGCAAAAGTGTTATCTTGATAGCGATGTTAATGAGCACAATTAAAAGCGTAGCAAAGCAAGAACTAAACAATAATGCCTTCTAACACATTGAATCCCTGCCGAACTGCTGTTTCAAAAATTCTGAAGTAAAATAATCGGTTCCATATTACTCATTTACAGTGCAAACGCAGTTAGCCATTGTGATTTGCGACTACCCAATATCATTTTATTTTAGGTCTCTTTTAATTTGTAGATCTATCTTTGGAAAAGATCAAAATTGATCTATCTGCTAAATTATGATATGTTATAATTTAAAGTTTATTTAGATATCAAAATAAGCTGTAATTTTTGATACCCCCAGTAAGAGTGAATATACTAGTTTTTGTCAATCTTAAGAGGGGATCTACTATAATTTAGGTGTGAAATTTTGTCTCTATAGTTATGGACATACTTACCTTTTTTCAATTTTCCCCGCGCCAAACAGCTTATACACATATACATACATATATACGTATGTATATGGTATTTGCTAAATCGATAAAGGCTTTGTCTGATTTGCCACACCCCCAATTCAGGCAGACGGAAGATTACAAGCAAGAAGGAGATTGTACAAAGCCTATATATTTCACACGAATGGACACCTATTTATTTAAAATACCACCACAAAACAAGAGAATATTAAAAATTAAGCTGCTTGGTAAGATTGCATACAATTGTAATTAGGAACAAGTAATTAGTGCTTTAAATTCAGAGCATAATACCGACACAAATGTGTATATTTGCCATAGCACAATTCAATATACAATTTTTAAATATTATTATTTATAATCAGTCTTCAGTCTCATGGTACTTTAGTTGCACCACCCAAAATCTGTATTACAGGTATTAAGAAAATACATATGTATGTACATACTATATATACCAAAAGCGAATCAAAATTATTAATTCAATGCTAAAAATAATAGAAATGTACTTTCAGAAGTACATACATATATAAATACATATGTATGTAAGTATGTATTTGGTTTACTGTGTTTAAATCATAGGTCGCAGATAACCATTAACCGTTGTATTCTTTAAGCTTTGTAAATTATATTCCGACCAAGAACCATCGGTGGTTTTCGTTTTTGTTTTCTGTTGAGCGCCTTAAGAAACTAAACTATTCGTGTGAGGCTCTTTTAACGAACATCATCATATAGGGAGAAATATGATGAATGAGTCTCAGTAAGTGAGCAAATACATACAAAGCTCAAAAACTCAATGCAAACGGTCTTCACATTCACATTAACATGACACACTCTATTAATATAAGCCATTGGTGTGTTTAGTGAGCACAACCCTCGCGTACATAGACTTTTAGCTTCATTTCTGTCTGATCACGCACGAACTCGCTGAAGACCTGACGCAATCGGTTGCTGTCTGAGTTTTTTCTCAGAGTGTGAGAAAAAATACCCTTTTTCTTTTTTCACAACGAGAAATGGTCAATAGTTATTTTTGAGCTATAATTTAAATGAAACATTTTCCGTTAAATTATCTGATATCCGATTAACAAATATGCTACCCTAAAATTCACATATTCGTTACCTTAAAAATAATAAGCAACCGTTACTGGTTATTGAGTATCGCACATCTCTAAGAGTAATCGCGGTGACTTTCGCTCTCTCCTTCGCATCAATTTTGCGAGCCCGTCACACAGTTTTTTTCATACTGGCTTTATAATTCTTGTGGGTTTATAATTGCATAAAAGATTTGAAAAGAGGTCGACTTGTAACAAAAGTGAAATGAGCGAAACTATTAATACCGCGGCTCAGTTTCCGAGCTTCGAGAAACCGACCGTGCAGTTTAACGAAAAGGGCTGGGGACCATGCGAGCTGCCGGACACGTTTAAGGATGTCCCGTACCAGCCATTTAGCAAGAATGATCGCCTGGGCAAGATCTGCGATTGGACAAGCACCTCCAACAATGACAAGAAGTATCAAAGTATGTTTCATCCAAATTTTATATTTGGCATATGCACGAAGTGAGGTTATGTTGAAATGCTTTCGCTTTGTTTGTGTGTGTGTGTCGTGGCAACGAATTCGAGACTAATCTTTTGTTTGCAGATAAATATGCTTCTACCTTTGGCACCGGCAACCAATATGCCTATTATCATGAGGAAGACGAGACAACTTTCCACCTAGTGGATACGGCCCGAGTCCAGAAGCCACCTCATCAACGTGGACGCTTCCGCAATATGCGTAATTCACGGTCTGGACGTGGCCGCAATGCTCGCGGCGGTCTTAATACGCATGGTCATGGCATGACCACACTCAACAGCAAGAATGTCAAAGCGCGCGATCCTCGCCGCGGTATGGGTAAGCGATTTGGCAACCGTGGTCCGCCACCCAAGATGCGGGAGTCTTCAGTAGCTGTGCGTGCCGACTGGGCCTCCATTGAGGAGATGGACTTCCCCCGTCTCATCAAGCTTTCTTTGCCGAACATTAAGGAAGGTGAAGATATCACAACTTGCGGCACCCTGGAGTACTATGATAAGACGTACGATCGCATCAATGTGAAGAACGAGAAACCGCTGCAGAAGATCGATCGGATCGTCCATACGGTCACCACGACTGATGATCCGGTCATACGTCGTCTATCCAAAACGATTGGTAATGTGTTTGCCACGGATGCCATTTTAGCTACCATTATGTGCTCGACGCGCTCCAACTACTCATGGGATATTGTCATTGAGAAAGTTGGTAAGGAATATTAAGCGTATACCAAAAATAAATGTTCTAATCACACTTTGAACGACAGGCGAGAAGATCTTCATGGACAAACGCGACCATACCGAATTCGATTTGCTAACCGTGAATGAGACTAGCGTTGAGCCGCCAACTGATGACGACAGCTCGTGCAATTCGCCGCGTAATCTGGCTATTGAAGCAACCTTTATAAATCATAACTTTAGCCAGCAAGTGCTCAAGACCGGCGACCAGGAAGCCAAGTATAAATTTGAGGAACCCAATCCCTTTATCAGCGAAGATGAGGACATCCAGGTGGCTAGTGTTGGCTATCGCTACAAGAAATGGGAGCTAGGAAGCGACATTGTAAGTACTTCAATTATTGATTATTCCAACTTATAATAATTTAAACGCTTATTTAACAGGTTCTTGTGGCTCGCTGCGAACATGATGGTGTGCTGCAAACCCCCAGCGGAGAGCCCCAGTTCTTGTCCATCAAGGCACTAAACGAATGGGACTCCAAACTGGCCAATGGCGTTGAGTGGCGCCAGAAACTGGATACGCAACGCGGCGCTGTGCTGGCTAACGAGCTCAGAAACAATGCCTGCAAGCTGGCCAAGTGGACAGTGCAAGCTGTCCTCGCCGGTTCCGATCAGTTAAAACTGGGCTATGTATCCCGTATCAATCCACGAGATCATTCACGTCACGTCATCCTGGGCACCCAACAGTTTAAGCCGCATGAGTTTGCTACGCAGATTAATCTAAGCATGGACAATGCCTGGGGCATTTTGAGGTGTATTATCGACCTTGTGATGAAGCAGAAGGACGGCAAATATCTAATCATGAAGGATCCCAACAAGCCCATCATACGCCTGTACGATATTCCCGATAATACATTCGATTCAGATGATTCGGACGATGGCGAGGGCGATGACGGTGAAGGTTTCCAGCAGGTCTACAACTATGCCAACAACAGCAACAAGATTTAGATTCATTTCCATCTCTGTTTTCATCTTAAAGTTATAAACACAAACACATCCAAGTATAGAAACAAACTCGTATAATCATAACAGAATAACCGGTTAAACAATGCCCCAACACATTTATATATTTGTTCTTGGGGTTGGCTTTAATCATTTGATTTTAAGTTGGCTGCAATTGCAAGTGCAACGAATTTCGAGTAAAGCGCAGAATGGAAACAGACTTGAAAATTTGTAGATTGTGGGTTCTTTACGGGTGGGTCGCTGGGTGGTCAGTTCATTACACCGACCCGCTCATTTACAATCGATCACCTCTGACATCTGGCCGATTTGTTGAGAGATAGCGCGCCTCGTCCGACTGCTATGTAGCTATCAACTGTTCGTTAATGCTGAAGCGAACTTAGTCTTGACGCGACGCTCGCCGCGATTGATTCACGTAAATATATATCACGGACGTAATCTGGCAGTAAATGGCGGCATCAAGGGTACAGCTGCTATTGTTTGGTGCATTGTGCACCATTAGCATTACTGGTAAGGTCATTGACGCTTTTTGGTTATATCATTAGAGCTGTGCGATCCTGACCCTCCATCTCTAGTCTCCTCTTGACTGCAACCGGTCTTACCGGTTGTGGCAATAGTTCTGTAATTCTAATTAACATATTGACATTGAGCTGATCTCCGTTAGCTGCGGCCACTGCGCAATTTAGTTATGGCAGCTGCGAGGCAAAGGGCAGCCAGGAACGCGGCCTTTGCATTCACATCCGAGAGTGCCCATTTCTCTACGAGATATTCAACACCAGCCAGACAACACCAGAGCAACGTCAGCTGCTCTCCGATAGCCAGTGCGGCTTGGACAATACACGTCCAAGCGACCTGCTGCAGCGCATTCTTGTCTGCTGTCCGGACAGCAAACGGATGCACGGCACTGGCGCTAGCAATAGAGCAGGCACAGGAAATGTGGCACCTGTCATAAACCGTTCGGGAGATGAGCCCGAGCCGGGTAATGTTTTGCCAAGCATTGGAAATTGTGGAATTATGTTTGCCAATCGCATTATTGGCGGCATTAAGACGGAACTTTTTGAGTTCCCATGGATGGCGTTGCTGCAATATAAAAGGGGTGAGCTTTAAAAACTCTTCTCTAGTTTTTTTTTACATTAGGCTGATGGTTCGCTTTTTAACTGGCAGCCAATAATGAGCTGGGTTTCAACTGTGGCGGCACATTGATCAACTCCCGCTACGTGCTGACCGCCGGCCATTGCTTGGCTAGCAGCCAGTTGCAAATGTACGGATGGGAGTTGCACAGTGTCCGTCTTGGGGAGTGGAACATAAGCACTGCCCCGGACTGTGTCGTCGAACTGGCCAACAAGCAACGTACTTGCGCACCCATGCACATAGACATTGAGATTGAAAAGCACATACTGCACGAGCTGTACGTGCCGAATTCAATTGACCAGATGCACGACATTGCGCTTCTGCGACTCAAGCAATTCGTCACCTTTACAGAATATGTGAAGCCTATTTGTCTGCCAGTGGGTGATGATGTACGGAACAACAATTTTGAAGATTATGCCATGAACGTTGCTGGCTGGGGTGTCACCGAGGATGGCAAACCCAGCAATGTGAAGCTTAAAATCACTGTGGACGTGTGGAAGCTCAAAAATTGTCAGGATAAGTATCGCAGCTACCAGATGCACCTGAATAGCTCACAGCTCTGCGCTGGAGGCAAGGTAAATGTTGACACCTGTCAAGGTGACTCCGGTGGACCCTTAATGGTAGCTACCAATGTGGGAATGAAAGAAGTATTCTTTGTGGCCGGCGTCACTTCATACGGCCCCAAGCCCTGCGGGCTGCGAGGCTGGCCAGGTGTCTACACTCGAGTGGGGCAGTATGTGGACTGGGTACTGGAGAAATTAGAGCCTTAATTCGATTGTTTACTTTAATAAATAAAATTGGTAATTTATTATTCACATGGTATCTGGCATTTTCTAGCTTATTGAACTTGAAGCAAGCGTTGTGACCAATTGCTTGATTTACTACATTATAAATAGTGGAATGCAAGGGCTGTCTTCCAGCCGGAGCTTCAAATTAGGACTAAGTTCACTAAATACAATAGAAATAAAGATCAGGTGAACAAGAAAAAGAAATTGCTCAAATATTTTGATAAGAACTCAACAACAATATTCAAAAATACATAAACAATTCGTAGTTCAATAAATTGAGGGAAAACTAGACTATGTACAGAAAATATTAATATTAACAATAAGCTCTATTGACGTTACTTATTTTAAAGGCAATATTTGTTAGTTGTGTATACGCATGAACTTGGAGTGAACATAAAACGGAAGAGGGACTACGAACTAAATAAATAAAAGGTTTTTACAAATAATAAGCGACAAATTTAGGAAAAATATCTTCTTTTTTGGTTATAAAGTTTGTTAGCCGGTCGATAAGCCAAGGTAATAAGATTGATAGTATTCGAGCTGTAATTACTTAAATATAAAAGAAATCGGCCCTGCTAGAGGCTCAATTTCAAGAGCAGGTGGTGATAGTCTTGCTTTTCATATAATAGGCACCACAACAAAGGCAAGGCTGATAAACGTAGAGCATTGCGTATATTCGCTTAAATCACACATCCTCGGGTGCAGCACGCGGTGCTGTGGCCACAGCAGGAACAGGCGCTGCCTCGGGTTCTTCCTGTCTTTCGAGCGTAGCTAACTCGTTTTGTAAGGTCTCTAAGATCCCCTTGACAGCAATGCAAAAGCCGCGACTGCAGGGCAAAAGAGGAAATTCGGGCAACTCGCATGGTGTTTTGTAGTCCTTCGGCATATCTGTAGAATACGGTTCCATTAAAAAGATTTTTAATGAAAGAATCGTATAACTAACCATTAATGCTAGTTATTTTTAGCCGCTGTGCATCTGCCGAATATTCAGACCAGGCCTTCATGCGGCTATGTAACTCGGTACCATTTTCCTTAAAGTGCTCAATCAATTCCTTGCGAAATATGAATGGAGGATTTTGCAATTGTTTTACAGTAGAGTGGACAATTTTTATTATTGCCATTTCATTGTAGACACGTGAGTTCTCATTACCCAACTGAGTACCTAAAATGAAGATGGATAACATTAGAAAAAATCAAACTCAGATTTCTCGCTTGACAACCTACCACGTTGCTTCTCATAGCCAGCCTCATTATAGTAGGGCTCATCCACAAGTATGAGTCCCTGTATAGAGACCAAAACCTGCAGCATTGTGCTTTGCGGCGACCAAACCTCAGTATCACGTCCAGACCAAGTACCTAGCAGCGAGACACACACTTTGCCCTCCTCGTACAGATTAGGATTCAGACGTTCCGTGCAAAAGCTTATATAATGACAGGTTGGAGGACTCTTGGGATAGTCAGAGCCCATTTGAAAGTCAAAGAAAAATAGGGCATTCTGATAAGGTGTGCGTTGGGGACCCACCATCATGACAGATATGAGATCCATGCGATCCTCATAGGCACGCACAACAACACCTGGTGGTAGCGATGCCTGCAGCATAGCATACTCACGCTGAACGGCACGCTGATAGTGGGCCTTGTTGTTCGGATGTATAATATTTCCGATGAAGTAATGTCCGGGTGGTGCGTTTGGAACTACCTCAAAACAAGTATTGCCAGACATAATAATACCCTGCATAGGTGAGGGTGATGAACAAGCAGTTGGGCTTTCGATTGGCGGCAATGACTCAGAGAGTCCGTTCAGGTTTAAGGGCTGTTCCATAACCTGATCCTGATCTGGTGGCGGCATATCATGATCTGACATCTCTGTATCATCATCTATGTCAACATCGCTTATGTGCTCCTCTGCATCTTTGTCTTCGATTTTATTTCTGCCAAACGTCTCCACTATTGCCTCGCGGCACTTTGCCATTTGCTCTTTGATTAAAAAACAGAAGACTTCGCAGACATCTGCATCATGGTTAGCCACCAACTCAATGCTGGTGTTGGAGGACGACTTCAAAATAGATTGTTTCTTTTCACCTTGGCTGTTGTCTTTTGTATCGCTACCAACAGTGACTTCACTTGAGCTATTTTCCCCGCGCGAATGAACCCCAGAATCATTCTGTAAATAATAAAAATTAGAGTGACATTCACAATATGTGCAAGTCATGGATTACTTACCTTACTGCTCTTATGCTTCTCGAAGGCCTTTGCAATACTGACACGTGCCGTCCTAATCATATCTGCATATTCGCTGCGGTACTTGGTAATTAGCTCATTGTATGTAAGCTGTGTCTCACTGTCCGACAATGATATATTGTCCAGTAGCACCGACTGCTCGGCGGAATCCTCAACATTGATTTTTTCGCAGCTGTTAGTCTTTTTACACCGAACCTCTTCCACATGAGTAGAGGACTTTCGTTTATTTGGTGTCGATGTCGATGTCGATGCAACTTGAAGTATCGGAGGTATATCCAGTTTAACTGCTTGACGCACAACTGGCGAAGCTATGTCCGGTATAGTCATTTCAATAGTGAGATTGGCTAAATCCAAAGTAGGTTGAGGTGTATCACTTGTATTCGTTTTAGATTTTTTCGATGTAACTGCAGATTCAGCTGCCTTCGGGGATTGATCTTTTTTCTTCACGCATAAAATGCCATTAAAGTAATCTTCGTGAAAGAAATCAGTTTTAAGAAATCGATCTAGAAACCGGCAGTTATTGTACACAGCCAACAGATCTTTGAGAACATCGGCCTTGCGTTGCTCTGGTAGCACGTGAAAGATTTTTTCCAGACGCTGAATTGCTTCCTTGGCACGGTCGATACCAGATATAATGTGATCCTCCACATCCATTGATTCCACGCTAGCGCTCATATTCATTGTTTGACTATTCTCAGACTGTGTCTCCCAGGAATTCTCCGAGTCGTCAGATTCATAGGCATCCTGTGTATCGCTTTGATGGATTTCAAAGAGATCCTGTGGATAGCACATAGTAATATGGCCCTTGGCCCACCAAACTCGTACACGACCATCGGGGAAGTTATCAATAACCTGTCCAGCCGTTGAATTCAGATCCTCTCCAGTGAAATTCGATACTCTTATGACCATGGTGCCTGGACGGTACTGGTAGTCCGCATGATCTTTCAAATCATAGACACTAAGCTCCTCCACGTCCTTGCATGACGGACTATAAATGGCTGTTCAATGATTGCTGAACACTCAATTAAAGTCAGATACTTACACTGGGTTATCCATATTGCCATAGATATTGAACCACTTCACTTTGGCTATGCGTTCATCGTGATCCACAGACTGTATGACTCCGTAATCCATCTGCGAAGTACTGTAGTCGTTAGCTTTACTAACAAAATCTCCAGGAAAGAACTCATGATTGTCTAAATGGTGTATAGGATATAAGTCGGTTGATGGGATGCCTGATTCCACAGATCCATCCTGCCATACTACCGTTAACGAACTATATACAACCAAAGTTTCTACGACCATGTTATCTCCATCTTTGGGATCGCTTTCTTTTCTTGGTATTGCAGATTTTTTACTGGGACGAGGCTTTTTCTTGTTTGATCTACGCTTAAAATTCCGCGTAACAATACGGGCTGCCTGTGAAGCAAAGGAGTTTAATGGATTCACTGATTCTCCTTCTGCCTCTGGAGTTGTAGCTGTGGCCTCTGGAGTTGTATCTGTGGCCTCAATTGTTTCTATTGCGTCCTGAGTTTCCGGTAGAGGCTCTTCAACAGCCTCATCATCACCAGTTTCCCAGGTCTCATCGTTGTTTCCCCGCATCTTTTTTCCACTTGAATTCGTTGAGGTAGACAGCTTTAGTGAGACATTACTCGTATCGTTGTCAGCCACCGAGCTCTTTAGTCGTTGATTGCTTGGCTTGTTACTGAGACGTCGCCCCTTGAAAATGTTACCACTGCGAGAGCTGGATGGCGCTGACGGCGATGGCACATTCTCTGTGCCTACAGATGAGCTTAGCTTTGACTGATCCTTTTGGTCAGATTGCTTATTTTCTTCACTCTTTTGGCGTTGGTATATAGTCTGGTATAGCTTGGCTGGAATATAAAGCAACTGTTATATGAAACACTTATTGATACAATATTATCATGCTTACCTTGCTCCTGCTCCCAGACGGAATATTTTATAAGTTTATCACATTTCGAATATTTGAGGTAGAAACGATCGTGAATTTGCAGCATATAAGATTCATAGATGTTCAAGCGCTTAACATTTGCCAAGTCATCGCCCTTTATACAGCATTTTGGCTGCTTTAGAGGATCCACTTCAGTACCACTATCAAATTGAGGCGTGGCTTTAAATGTCCAAGCCACAGTTATAGCAGTAGTTTTAATAGATTCCACAGTGTACTAAAAATAGAAGATGAAATGTATAAAAAGTTATCATTGATAAAAAAGTCTATCGGACGTATTTAAAGTAGACAGATGTTATTTAAATTCAGGGAAACATAAAATTCAGACAAACACTTGCGATAATAGTGACGTCATAAATGCATCGAATAATGCTATGATATAATATAATTTAAAAATTTTCAGTCATAACTACTACTAACCATAGAGCGTCGTTTCCGATTGGTTGGCAAGGGGAGGTCCGGTGTTAAATTAATAACGCGATCCAAAGGTGGTAATCGACCAACAACCACATTATTTGGATAGTAAACACTCGGACTGAACACTTCGCGCTCACTCGGTCCATAGGCATCCTTGAACTTGTGAAAATCGTTCGATGTAATTTCAATAAGAGCGCCATAGCTCGATCTACCAATTAAAATCAATCAGGTATTGAATGGAAGCCACACCCACACATTGTGGCCTGCGGCCGATTACTCACTTTAATACGGCAGACTCATCCACGGTGACAATGTAGCCAATCCAGTTTCCCAAGCATACGTGCACATCACGCGACCACTCTGAGATGGGCTTCAGGCGCTCCGAGGGCACATTCCTGATGACATATTTGGTGCCTAATACCTTAACATCTGCGCGGACGTTAACATCGCGCACATAACCAGCCTGGCCAGACATATATTTTTGTCCAGGAAGGCGGCGACGTACCACATCGCCTGGCATCAGTGTGCGGTCGACGAGGCCAATCTGAAATCACATTTTTCGACTTTAAGTTGGAAGAACAACGTACAATAGTAGAAAGCAAACAACACGTGTCAATGTCGAAGTGCCCAAAAGACAAAACAGTTGTCTAAACACAAGAAACTGTTATTCACAGTTATGTACACACGCCTACGAAACTACATACATATGTATATATGTATGTATATACGTACGTGTGTTTAGCTGTATCAATTACATAACCTCAATATACTTACCGATTTTTCAGTTTTCACAATTTCCTTGCCGTCCGGATAAAAGGCGACGCGTACTTCGCCCTTCCCGAGCACCTCATTAATTTCCTCCTCCTCATCGTCCGAAGAGTACGACTCGGCTGTCCCAGTGACAACGCCAAATCGCACGCGACCTTTACGATCGATGCGAAATACCTCATCCTCAAAAAAGAATTGAAACTCCCGATTGTCGGAGCTCTTGGACGCTGTGTTGCCGCCGCCCGATTTTCGATTGCTGCCGCTTGTCCCAGGTGGCCGAGATTCAGATGATGGTGACATTGATGTCTCAGTCCCTGCGTCTGCTGCAGCCCTTGCTAATGTAGCCGCAACATCCAATGGGGTGCCGCCTGCACTGGCAGCACCCGCGACTTGACTCATCATATTACCAATTGTGAACTGCGTGCATCAGAATACAAATTGTAAATTGATATTCATCAAAGTATTTGGCTACGTGTATGTCTCAGTGCATGATTCTCAGCCCCTTAGCTCCTATGCGTTCTAATTCTGCTGCATCAATTGTGCTATGTGGCAGCTAGAATTCCTATGTGGAATTTTGTACATACCAGAGGCCGCCTGACGGCAAGAAGTAGTTGGACTTCCTGACAATAATTTTAATGGCTGTTTCACTTACTCTATACAATTAATTTTATTTACAACCGAGTGCCTGGCGAGGTGATTAGCATAATTAACATTTATTTCCAATACTGCTTAGTAAATACATTTGAAGTCAACAATGGGGCGACTTCGAAAATTTTACTACAATTTTGCCAACTTATTTAAAAAAAAACTAAAAATACAACAGCTGAAAACTAGTTAAGTCGGTCGCAGTATAAGCTCTTTAACAGAAACACATTTAACATTTGACAAAAATGTTGTTAACAGAGGGCGCCTATTTGAAAAATACCTATGTTAATCTTTTAGAATATTGCGTCTCTTAAATGTTAATTTTTCTTCTTTAAACAAAATGAATATTTGCAATTATTTGAACATGGAGATATTGTAACAATTGGTATGAAAATGAAACTCGTATAGGGCTTAGCAGAACCGTATTGGACCAATATATAATTTTTATTTTAAAAGTAAAAATGTGTCTGTATGTTTGTTCAAAATATATGATTTCTTTGCAATATATACAACTGCGGTAAGAAAAATAGTAGTAGTAGTAATGTTGGGAAAAAAAACTTATTGAAAGTCAATATTTTGAAAATAATTTGTAACGAATGTTAAGATCATATATCATTATCATTATTATGTCGTTACTAATTTAGATGTCTATATTAAGTTATTAAGTTTCTACATTTCTTTATCCAACTTTAGTGTTCAGTAGCACTACCATTTTTTTACCGCAACTGCATCTACGCACATATCTATAAATTAATTTTTGTTCAGTGAATTGCAATACAACAAATGAAGAAACTGTTTTGTTAATTTAGTTCTTTTATCGATAGCAGAATATTTTGCTCAAGTTTTTCGATATGTTTTCCTTGCGAGCCTATTATTAACCTGGTTTGAATTTAAACGTCTTCTATAAAAAAATAAAAAAAAAAACAACAAAATATTGCAAAAAACCGGTAATAGAATTTGTAATATCGTTTAGGTACGCACCCATTTCGGGATCACTGAATTCAGCGCGATTAAAACGATTAACACTAACAGAGCGGCCATTATTATTACATATATTATTGTAGCTATTGTACATAGTTTCATAATAAATTTTACTATAAAACTGTAAGTGGTGGGTATTCTTTACAAATGCAATATAAAATAATACTTACTCCTTTCTTGTAAACCGAGAGCACTTTGTGCAAGAAATTAGTTGTTATTTCGATTTGAGCGTTTTCACAAATTACACAGTGTTTTGTTGCATTCACAAAAATTTTTCACTAAAGTGTATACATAGATCTATATTAAATAACTCGAAAGATCAAAACATAACGAATAAGTGAGAAATAGGCCAAGGCATACTTTGTCTTGAAAAATTTGAACAAATCAGTAATCTGTCGTATTGATTTGATATATATTTTTTAAATTCATATTTTATTTGCGATTTGTCTTAACCTAAACAATAAGCAAATTGACCAAGATTAACTGTCCATATTTTTAGTGCATTATCTATTTGGAAGGCCCCGGATATGGACTCTTTAATCCAAAATATGAAACATGGGCGACGCTCCTTTTTATGGACAAGGACTGCTGGGCTCTATTGCAATGTGATGCAGAATTTTACTTGTATAATACAACATATAAACGAAGCAATATATACTACTCTTATACTGTGGACCAGGGCCGGCTAAACCCTTAACGGGGCCCTACGCAACCATTAATTTGGGGGCCCTCTTTTTCACGTCCGTTCTCATATTTTTTCGATTCAAATACAAACTTATGTCTTTCATACAAATTTTGTCAATGTAATAGTGATAAATATAAATAAATAAAAATAAAATTACTATCTACATTTTATGTTAATAAAATCGGGGGCCCTCTAAAATCAGGGGTCCCACACAACTGCCTATTCTGGCTGTTTGCTAAACCGGCCCCGCTGTGGACAAAGAGAAATGGTACACCCTTCAGTTCTTATCCGAATAGGAGCTTTGAAACGACTATATATAATAAGCATAAGATAATTTAACTTTATTTCTTAATACATCGTTTTCTAATATTGCTAACTTTTACATATTATCACATCTGACTATCATAGGTGGCGCGAACGGCGAGTGGTGCACGCCAAATGAATAGGCGCGCCCCGTTCTTCCTGGACGATAATACATCAAATCATAATAATTTGGACCTGGACCAACATTCTCACTACGGACATAACAAGGCGGCCTCATTGAATACTGAGGCGCTCTGTTTAACTTAAGGTTCAAGTCGTGCGCGGCATACGCCGCAGGTCCTGGGGAATCTGGCTTACGATTAAGCTTGGCTTGAATGCCCCTGTTAGAAGAAATTGACTCAGTATACGCATATTAGTACAATGGTAGATAAAACATACATGCTATAGGCTGGTGCTGCTGGCTTAATAGGACTAACTTCGAATTTGTAGGCACTGGGCCCGGGTCCGTGTTTCTTAAAACTGAATTCATTACGCTTCGCCATCGAATATGCCGGTGCAGTAACCCCCTTGAAAAAGGGCTTTGTATGGACATTATGTGCTCCAGGGCCGGGGCCGACTCTCTTGTCTGTAATCGAGACGGATTGTGTTAGCTTCAGTCATCGCCCTTGAGTGCAATGCAGCTTACCAATTATTTTTGTCATGGGGCCCATAGTGTACTCGGCGCCCCGCCCTGGGCCATAGCGCGTGAGCTTGTCTACCTGATAGGCACCTGGTCCAGGTCCTGGATCGGCGCCCATCATATTTGTGCGGGCGCCAAAAGAATATTGCGGCAAACGCAGTTTTCGGTTATCATGGTTCTCATACCCCAAAGTTGGTGGCAATCCATAAGCTCCTGGACCAGGTCCTGTAATCGAACAAAAAAATATTACTTAGCAACCATCAAGGACTTTCACACTTACCTAAAGGCACACGCGCCATGTTGTCTCTGCAATATTAAATAAAACCTAAAATTTGGAAACTCAACTGAGTTGCTGCCCGGACAAACTCTAAAATCTATTTGAATATTATTCAGGCAGCCCCATGGCATGAGCTCGGATCTGACGATTTTGAAATCATGGCCAACTTGTTTTCTAGGCAATGGGAATTCAAAAAAAATTGATGACTAATAATATATTTTGTATATATATTTTTTTTTAAAATACACAAACTATATTAATTTTGAGCGATTATCATAATGTTAATAGTTTTGTCATGGTGAAACAAAACAAAACAAAACAGCTTAATTTAAATATAATACAATAATAATTTATCTAAATTTTCCAGTTCAACCGTCAATATTTTTTAGATTCGCACTTTGTAAATGTGGATGTTATTATATTATGATATAATGTTTGGTCAATCTTTAGATCGGCTTTTAACTGTAAGACCATAGCAAAGAGAGTTTTTCCAATATGCATATAAAATTGTTATTTTTGGTTGGGAGCCAAAAAGGACTCAAAATTTCACAACATTTATACTAAACATTATATTGACTCTTTTCCTATTAATGACAAGCCAATGGTTGTGAATTCTGCATTATGGTCAAACATTCAAAAATCTAGCTGCTCTAAAAGATTTGCATAAATTAGTATAAAAATTACAATATATGATGGAATCATTCAATTTACCATGTCCCAGTGTCCGTATCCAAGAAATCCTCTGATTATGAAAAGAGGCTACTTCTGTAAATATCTAATCCAATTCTCAACTCTCTAGCTTCGATATCTCCCAAATGTTTTACATTATCTATATTTGTTTTTAAAAACGCCTTAGCAAATGAACCGATTTACCATCATAATCATTGCAACAGAAAGTCAAATTCTCAAAAGACTAAAAGATATTATGATTTCATACACTCGTGAAGAAACTGCTTTTGAGAGTATATGGTCCAATTTTCGTGAATCTAGCTTCAATATCTGCGGAATGCTTAGCATTCATATATATAAAATCAATATAGTCCTATGTTTTATTAACACAATAGAGACCAGTATTTAACCATCATAAATGATGATCTTGTCTTATATACAGTCAAAGAATTAGGTCGACATTTTAGACATATACGGACACTTAATAAAATTTATTACTACTGTAATTCCACACTAAAATTTTTTTCCAATATTGCAAACTTTTACATATTATCACATCTGACGATCATGGGTGGAGCAAACGGTGAATGACGCACGCCGAACGAAAAGGCGCCTCTATTCCTTCCAGGACGATAGTACATCAAGTCATAATAATTGGGACCGGGACCCACTGAAGTACTTGCGATATCGCACCTGGGTCTCATCGAGTACTCGGGTGCACGATTCAGTCGCAGATTTAGATCACCCGCACCATAAGCAGCGGGACCAGGCGAATTGTTCTTCCCCAAGACCTTAGTTTGTATGCCCCTGTTAAGTGCAATTGAATTATTTAGTCTCCTGCGAGAAATGCCATTCTACACAATATACTTACATGCTGTACTTAGGTGCAGCCTGCTTTACATTGTTGATGTCATACATATAGGCACTGGGACCGGGTCCACACTTCTTGAAATTAAAGTTGTGACGCGCGGCCATCGAATACGCCGGTGCCTCCGAGCCTTTGAACATAGGCTTTAGGTGAACATCGTGCGCACCAGGGCCGGGGCCAAAGCCCTTGTCTGCAATTGAAAGAAGGATTTTTAACAGCTCAAAGAACCTATGGGATCAATAAGCTCTTACCTTTGAATTTTGTCAAAGGGGCCATCGTATATTCCAAGCCACCACCCTTGCCATAGCGCGTTATTTTGTCTACCTGATAGGCCCCTGGTCCAGGACCCGCATCTTTGCCCGTAAGGTTTGTACGTATTCCGAAGGAGTATTGGGGCATGCGTTGCTTACGGTTATCATGCTTCTCATACCCAATAGTTGTGGGCAATCCGTAAGCTCCGGGACCAGGGCCTGTCGGAAAGAAAACATTGGGATTATCTCTACTCACCCAAGACATTTAAGAATAATTCTCACCTAGAGGTACACGCGCCATTTTTATTTTACTTTAATGCAATATTGGAAAAAAAATTTCCCAATAATTTTGAACTCTAAAGAGTTGAGTTCCGAATGAACACCGAAAATATAATGAGGACATACAAAGTCCCCATTCTCATCTAGTGCGGATCGACATGAATTTTAAGTCAAGGCCAAGTATTTGGGGAAGAAAATCAAAGAAAATACATTTATAAGTATATGTGGTTATTTTTGGTATGTTAATGCTTTTTGTTGGCGAGGTGTGATTAGTGTATGATTATGTATTGCTTCGACTTCAATTGATTGCAGTGCTTATTCCAGGTCCATGGAGTTGTACAGCTGCTTATAGCGGGAGCCACGCCCACTGCTCTGCATAAGCAGCTCGTTCTGCTGCTCCCTGACTCGCTGTGAATGCAAATGGAAACCAGAGAGAAAGTTATATAATTATTACATTTTCTGGGAGTAATTAATGAACCACGTACCTTCGGATCATATTTCTGATATATATAAACTAGTATTGGCCCGTACAGTATATTGCATAGACCCACAATACGCATGAGCCAGGCAAACCCAAAGCTCTGTGCCAACTCTCCGCCAATCAAAGGAGCTGCGAAAATTGTTTATGAATATACGTACATATAATTCTCCCAAGAGGAAAAGCAAAGACTTACCCAGACAATAGGCCAAGCTTACGGAAGTCTGTTGTATGGCGTAGACTGTGCCGTAGCTGGATCTAGTGCTTCTAGTCTCGCCGTTGTCATCATGCGCCAGTGTAGCATCCACAAAAGTCGCCAGGAGTGGAACCAAGGCCGCATCGATCACCCCAATGCCCAGGCCCAGGGCAAAGTGGGGCAGCAGTAGCTGCGCCACAGTTGTGGCGCTCGGTATCTGAAAAGACGGATTGAACAATAAAATAGATAGAACATAGCCTGTTAAGCTCTCACCAGAATTGACGCAAGGCCCACCAGCAGCAGGCTGAGGCAGGAGATCTTCAGCTGGCCGTAACGAAAGGCGACGCTGCCGAAAAAGTTGGTGCCAACAAAGTAGCCCACGGAGTCCGGTATGAAAACAGTGCCCAATTGCCACTTGTTCGGATGCAGATACTGAATCAACCAGATGGGTAAACACGGCTCCAGTATGGCCATTGTGGAAGTGGACAGCCAAATGGCAATGACAATGGCCAAAATCATTTTGCATTCGAGCAGCGCGCGCCATTTGGTGTTCTGTTCAAAGGCTAAGACTTCCGGCTGCACGGACAGATCCATGGTGAGCAGCTGCAGACCCAGGCTCAGAAATATGACGGTCGAGAGTATGATAAAAGGTGCCGATTTTCCCACCATATCGTAGAGAATACTCCCAAAAGGATAGCCTATCAATACACCCAATGCAATGCTGCCCAGAATGATGCCCATGACCTTGGAGCGACGCGCCTCCTCCGGATAATGTTGTGCCACCAGACTCATGCCGCAAACGCCAATGCAAGCGGAGCCCACGCCCTGAATGGCGCGTGCCAGCAACAACATCCAATAAGATTCGCCCACGGCAAACACTGAAAAGTAAACATAACATGTCATTAAAATGGCTATGACTATAAGCTCGGGCAGGCTTCGTTCCGCAAATTTACCCAGCGAGGAGATCAAAAGGAAGCAAGTGCCCACCACAATGGGCAGGCGATAGCCACACTTGCTGGACAGATTGCCGACAATGGGATTGAAAACCAATTGAACCAGCGCTTTCATGGCCAACAGCAGCCCAATGGAGCCGTTCTCGCGCGACAAGCCTACGCTGTTGTTATTGCTATTGAAATTGCTGTTGGCCATGTTGTGGCTATCGACCTTTGTGGCTGCGGTCGCATTAGTGCCGCCCAAATGGTTGCTGGGCAGCAGCGTTGTCATCGTCGTGGACGTCAGCAGATGCAGCGTTGTGAAGTTAACCATCGATTTGCCAGGTATTGGATGCTTGGTCATGTAGAACTGTGTCGGCTCCTCGCTGCGTTGCGCCATCTGATGGGTCTGGGCAGGGGCCGAGGATGGTATGGCCCCCTCCTCCACGCGGTAGCCCTCAAGCGCTGGCGGCTCCAGGCTGGCCAGATAGTCGGGCAAAATGGGCACTGCAATCGGTGTAAGTGAGTTAGTGCTGTTTCTCTCTTTATCAGCTCTTATCGGCTGCTATCACACAATTGGCATTACCTATCACGGTCAGCAACACATTGTCCAGCAGCAGAGCTATATACACAATTACCGCAATGAGGCAGCGACTCTCAATGACATTCGAGGGCTGGGTCGAGCTGCGTCTGGCCGAAATGTTTAGCTTGGCCGCAGCCTCGCCACTTGTTGCCTTCGCCGACATGACTCGCGCGCCAATTATCTAAATCAATATGCAGCACAGACACAAACGCAAACCAGTTACACTGCCATATGGCCCAAAAATCGAGGCGCCACAAAATATGCTACACAATTATAAGGCGGACGCACTCACACAAACACACACACACACACGTGCACTCAGCGTAGTTACTTGTGTGAAGGACAGCGATTTTAGCGCTCTTTGACCAACAGGTAGTGTTGCTGCCTCAACGTATTTGTGGCTATTGAAAGGTTGCAACAAGCCGCCGACCGATTTTACTGAAAGCAACAGCCAAACCCGAATGAGCCGAACAAGCAAACGAGTCCCCGTTAACGAGCGCACAGCCTGCAAAGTAAATCATCTGAATTCAACATGTGCTACGGCGTAGACATAGAGTATATACGGCCGTCAAACCAAACTTGTCAATTGAATGTTTATTTATTTTTACTATTTATAATATTACAATATATTGTAAAGAGTATATTGTACATATATGCGGCACACGAGCCAAAGATGTTATGAAAATCGAGTATATATATATTTTATATTTCAGTGTTTTATTTTTTATTTATTTAACTCTGTATAATTTTATGATAAAAGAAAATTAGAGTATAGGTTAATTAACTGAATAAAGTCTAAGAGTTTATCGATTATAGTTTATCCATTGTAATGCTAAAATATAAAATTTGAAAGGCATGTATCTGATATTTAATAAAAATAAATAAAGAATAACAAAAACAGAATGCAAATTATATTATCTTTTTAACAATTCTTTCATGTCAATTATAAATGATAAAATATATAAGAATAATTAAAAAATATCCTCTCCCAACTGAGAAAGTCAGGGTAACTTTAAGTCGTACTTTCTCCGATTAAAGTTCTTATTGCTGCTGTTGCTGTTGCTATGCTATTGCTGTTGCTGTTGTTGTTGTATGTCATATTGCTGCTTAACAGAGAGTGTTGTCATGGTTGTTTCTTCACATCCATCGCCTCGACGCCAAAGCCACAAAAACCGCATCAAGTTCCCACGACTCGAAGGCCTGCGACCATGCCTTGTCCCTGATAAGCGCGCTATAGATTTTTCAGACTCTCGAATCATTTTCCATTTCATTGGGCATTTCACAGTTTAAATTTAGTCCCACAAGTGATGCTGGCGCAACATGAATTTCTCACGAACCGCGTCAATTGCTAGCTCGATAATAGACCGCATTTAGGAAATGGAGATTCCAAAACAGGAGATTGAGAAACAGCTCGGCGTTGACATTTCGAGATTGCTTCTACTTTTTTTTTTTGCGTTGATTGTGACCCAGTTTTGGGAGAGTGGTTTTGGGCCCAATTCGATGGGTTAGCAAATTTAGGCAACTGAATAACGAGAATTCTTGCTCGAATAATAAGCTAGTCCATGGGTGATCTATTAACTGTAGAGAAAGTTAATCATTAAAATAAATAAATTTAGAATTGAATGATTAAGAGCTTGATTATATTTCTTATTTTTGGAACACCTGGTCTTCGTTTTTCCTTTTAAATAAAAGTCAAACGATTTATTTAATCTAAACTTATTATAGTCATATGAGTATATCTTCGATTAGATAGACAATTCGCTAAAAGCGAAGCCCACCAACAACCAATTAAATCGATAATCAGCTGAACATTTTATAATTATATAATAAATAAATATTATATGAAATGGCAATATTAATCATGCAGTACCCGCATTACTAAAACGAAGAATTCTTTGAATATTACCGATTAATTCGCTAGTGAATAGTATATAAATAGTCCGTAATCAACTATTTAATTGCTTAGCTCTTATCCCACTTACTGTTAAGATTAGTTGTCAATAAAAAAACAGCTTGGGTCTGCATTGCTGGGAGCAATTCAGTTAGTTAACGAGCCTCTCGTCGGACGATCGGTCATTCAATGCTGTTGGTCAAAAAGTTGTTGCTCTTTCGCCCTGTGCTGCTGCTGCTGGTGCTGCTGATAGCTGTAATCGGTAAGACTTAGCAACATTCAGTTATCTATAGGAACACCTGTTTTATGAAGTGCTCAACCAGGTGGCCAGGCCGAAACCTTGCCATGTAAGCTAAAAGATGTAGAGTATGGCAAAGTGTGCGTGTGCACGTCGGATTACTGTGACTATTTGGACAATCCGACTCTGAGCAAGGATGAGGAATTCGCCCTGATTTCCAGCAGTAAGAAGGGACTTCGGTTTGAAGTAAGCAAGGGAATCTTTGGTGCCAAGGATAGGTATACCATAAAGGATTATGAAGAGCCTATTCCTGAAACCACTGCCAGCAATGATACGATCTTATCAAGGCTAATGGATCAAGCTTTGGGCAAAATATTAACCCAAACTGATTCAACGACAAAAGCTATAACGAGATCCGTATCGCTCAAGTTGGATCGCAGTAAGCAATACCAAAGGATTGAGGGATTTGGTGGCAGCTTCACGGGAGCCGTATCCTATTTGGTGAAGAACTTCAAGGAGCAAGACATTCAAGATCATCTCTACAAGTCTTACTATGCTGCAAATGGGTTGGGATTCAATTTGTTGCGCATATCAATCGGAGGTTGTGATTTCGATTTGGCACCCTGGGCCTATAACGAGAAGCCCGAAAACGAAACTGCTCTGACTGGCATGGATAAACTGGACGATCGGGATGTGCTACGCTTGGCACAGATTAAACGACTGAAAGAAATTTCAAGAGTGGAAAATCTTCGCGTCAAGGCAGCTGCCTGGAGCGCTCCGCCATGGATGAAGACCAACCACAGATGGACGGGCTTTGGCCGTCTAAAGCGAGAATACTACCAGACCTGGGCCGACTACCACCTCAAGTGGGTCGATTTGATGGAGAAGAATGGTCTGCCGATTTGGGCTATTTCCACTGGAAATGAGCCAATGAACGGAATTCTTTTCATGGTCTTTGTCAAGTTCATGAGCATGGGCTGGACGCCACAGACACAGGCCATATGGGTGGACGAAAACTTGGGACCCACGATTCGTAACTCAAAGTACAAGGATCTCTTTATATTCGGCAATGATGATCAGCGTTACACCAGTCCATTCTGGTTCAAACAGGTAACACATCTTTTTAGCTTAATTCCAAAGTCCACTAACTGTGTCTATCTGTAGATGAACCGCACTCGCCCTAATTCTCTCCAATACATTGACGGAGTAGCGCTCCACTGGTATTGGGATGAAATATTCGGAAACAGCTTTGTTCACAACACCAATGAGTACATGGCCAACAAAATACAGATCATTTCCGAGTCTTGTATTGGAGACAAGCCCTGGCAAAAAGCTGCCCCCCTCCTCGGCAGCTGGGAACGTGCTGAGAAGTATGCACGCTCATTTATCTCCCATCTGCAGGATGGCTTCCACGGCTGGATAGACTGGAATATCATATTGGATGAAGTCGGCGGTCCCAACTACGTTAATAATACAGTTGATGCTGCAGTGGTTGCCAACACGACATGTAAGCAATGAAATACTTAGACCGACTTCTAACTAATATTTATGATCATGATATTTCCGACAGCCTACACTGAGTTCTACAAGCAGCCCATGTTCTATGTCATGGGACATTTCTCCAAGCTGGTGCCCGAGGGCTCTGTGCACATCGACGCGGTGGCCAGCAACGTCAATCTGGACTGTGTGGCTTTCCAGAGACCTGACGAGAAAATTGTGGCTGTGCTCTTCAATAGTGGACGTGCCGATCTGAACATCAATATCACGGATACAGTTCGTGGAAATGTATTGATAAATGTGCCAGCCAGGTCCATACATACAATACTGTACAACTAATTGAGCAATAAAAGTGCATATTTTAACGGGTTGAATTTTTAAGATTCTTATTTGTATACTCTTTTACGGCCTTAGGACCCAATAATGGAGAATATATCTAAAATATATTGAAAATATCAAAATTAATGCATTAAAAGAGCATATTTTAACGGGCTCCATTAAAAAAATTTATATTTATATATTCTATTAAGCAAGGCCTTAAGGACTTTAGTCTAAGGCTAAGGAGCTAAGAGAATTAATGCATATTTGAATTATTTGCCCAGATAGGAACACCATAAAATTTTTGTTCATTGCTTTCGTAACATATTACAAAAATTTGAATGCTAATGTATGTTTCAAGGCTTATATAAATATGCCCACGAATAGGACCAACACAAATATGTTTAGTTTTCCATTAGCCCAAAGTCCTTTGCCTTAGCCTTAAGTGCTTAAGTCCTAATGCAGAACTAAATATATTTATATTTACTTTATCCGTAGGGAAGTTTGCATATGATATTTTATAATTGTCTCTTATTAACATGTTCAGTTTCCATAACCATCTGATATCGACGAAATAAGCTTTTGGAATGGAAAATATATAGAAAATATCAAAAGTTAAAACTTTATAATAATTTAATATGTATAAAATTTATTTCGTAAGTCTTGGCACAATTTATTTAATGCACACTAAGCAAGTGCCAACATGAACTGACCCACTCAAAGAAACAGGGCCTACTTAAAAGCAAAACATATTTTTTACAAAGAGAATGAGAGAGAGAAAGACAGAGAGACACAAAAAGAGATAGATAGAGCGCTGCAAAAGCAACTCTCACTTTAGCAGAAGAGTAAATTTTGATAGTGGAACGACTCTTAAGAAGAGAGCTCAATTATTGACTTTGCCTTTTGCATAACTTTTACTTTTGATTGCCAAAGCCGTGAGACGTTTTTAAAGTGGCGCCGTCCACAGCAAATCGCTTCTGCCTCCACCTTCGCCTCTGCCTCTGCTTTATCAATTCAACAGCTGGCGCAGGTCAAGTAGCAGCCGCAAATATAAACAACAACTTGAGCGCTCACTTGAACCTATTTACACAAATGGAACTTGAGCAAAATTCGGTGGCGATTGATTAGGAGAAACGCGTTTGCTGCTGTCGCAAGCATTTCCATACAGCTCAGCTCTCTACGCTTCACTTCACTCCGCTCTCGAGTCAGTTGAGCGGGCGCATCCGAAGCGCGCGTTTCGTTGCAGTTTCGCTTGTGAGAGGCTCAGCCATGAATCTGTGCTGGCTGTGGATTCTATTTGCTGTTGCCCTTTGGCCAAGATGGGCAGGTGAGTGCGTTGTTTGCCTTTGATTGCACATTTGTGTATATGTTACCTGTCGCAGCTGCCTTGTCAACGCCTTGCCAGCTCAAAGAGACCCAGTACGGCAACGTCTGCGTTTGCAATAGCAGCTACTGTGATTATCTGGAGCAGCCGGAACTAAGTGATGATAATCAGATTGTGGTGATTAGCTCGAGCAAGGTAAGAATCTGTATTCAAATGGAATACATAACAATATTGCATATATTTTATAGAATGGACTGCGTTTCATACGATCCGCGGGCAGCTTTTTGGACAAAAAGACCTTGGAAGTGCAGGATCATCAGTGGATTGATAATAACTTTGTCACCGATACGATTGTTGTAGAGCAAACTAAAGTCTGGCTGCATTTCGCAAATATTCCTCAAAAATTTGGTAATTATGAATGAATGAAACTTATAACACTTAAGCTTTTGTGCTAATCTTCTGCAACACTCTACAGCCATCAATGTGACCATAAAGACAATCCAGTTAACAGTTCAGCGCGAGAAACGTTACCAGAAGATAACGAATTTCGGAGGCGCATTCACAGGCAGCGTCTCTCACATCTTACAACAACTGCCAAAGGATTTGCAGGATCATGTCTATAAGTGAGTGTATAGTATATCAATCTTGGGCATACACCAATTTCCTTTTTGTATACAGATCCTATTTCCATGCCGATGGTATTGCCTATAACTCGATACGCATGTCCATCGGAGGCTCCGACTTTGACCTACAGCCCTGGGCCTACAACCAGCTGCCGCGCAATGATCCGTTGCTCAGCAACTTTACCACACTGGACGCACGTGATCTTCAAAAGATTGAACAGTTGAAACGTCTGAAAGCAGTTGCCCAATTAGGTAATCTGAAAATTATGGCCGCAGCTTGGAGTGCGCCCCCTTGGATGAAGAGCAACAACAGATGGACGGGCTATGGTCAGCTGAAGGCGGAATACTATCAAGCCTGGGCGGACTACCATTTGAAGTATGTGTCCAACAAAGCTCACCAATTAATGGCCACCATTATGCAAATTAATTTGCACTCTTTGCAGATTCCTCGAACTGATGCAGTCTAAAAATATGACCGTCTGGGCCATATCCACCGGCAATGAGCCGTTAAACGGTGTCATCGGCTTCTTCTTCGTGCACTTCATGAGCATGGGTTGGACCCCTTGGCAGCAGGTATAGTGTTGCCATGAATAATTATACGCATTTATATAGCAGCAGCTTTCCCTTAATAGGCAATTTGGCTCAACGATTATCTGGGACCGACCATTAGGAAGTCCAAGCAAAGCCAAGTGCTCATTTTTGGCAACGACGATCAGCGTTATACATATCCCTCCTGGTTTCGCAAGGTAAGACCTCTTGATATGCCGTATAAGTTTCAGATTACCTTACGTTTGATCTTAAAGAGTTGTTCTTGTATAAGATGTATAGGTAGAATTTTTACCTTAATGAAATGTCTAACATGATTTGTTGATACAGCCATTCTTTATTCTATGCCTAAAGAGATTTACAACAATAAACAATTATTTAAACTGGATTGAATTGCCTCTAAAGGTAGCTGACCTGTTAAATAAAATATAGATTAGATTGGATTGGAGATTATATTCAGTTTGATTTTATAGAGCTACTCTAGTATAAGACGTGCAGGCAGATTTATTGTTTTTATGATATAATAATTTTATATTTTATTTCAGAAAATAGATTTCTCAATAATTTTTTTTTTTCAACAATTAGCAATTATGTAAAAGTAAATTAACTTGCCTTTAAAGGTAGCTGAACTGTTAAATAAAGTATAGATTAGATTAGATTATATTATATTATGTTTGATCTTATAGAGTTGTTCTCGTATACAATGTTAAAGTAGATGTTTTTACTTTAATGACATTTCTTATTCTATGCTTGACGACAATGTTTTATCTTATAATAGTTTGTTATATATATTTATCTTCCAGAAAAAAGATTTCATAGAATTTTTAGATTGCATAATGCAGAAAGTATTTTTTTTATTTTAAGAAAAAGAAAAATTAATTCGAATAATTTTTTAATTTTTATTTATTATTATTATTATTATTATTTTTATTTTTTTATTTTTTTTTTGTTACAACAATGAGCAATTATATAAATCTATATTCACCAAATCTAACAAAAAAACATACCCAAAACCAATATACCCCACATTATGGGGGACTATAGGAAATATCTAAATTTATAATCTCTCCCCCTCTCTCTCTCTCTCTCTCTTCCTCTCTTTTGTAGATGCGCGCCTCTCGCACCAATGCACTCGACTATCTCGATGGCCTGGCCGTACATTGGTATTGGGATGAGATCTTTGGGCCGCAGCTTATAGATCGGGCGCATGCGGAAATGCCAGATAAATTGCTATTGAACACGGAATCTTGCATCGGCGACAAGCCCTGGCAGACGCATGGCCCAGAGCTGGGCAGCTGGGGGCGTGGCGAGAGCTACATGCGGGCCTACATCCAGGACTTGCTGCACAATTTCAACGGCTGGCTGGACTGGAATTTGGTGCTCGACGAGCGGGGCGGTCCGAACTATATACACAATTACGTGGATGCTCCGGTAATAGTGAATACAACAAGTCGCACGGAATTCTACAAACAGCCCATATTTTATGCCATCGGGCACTTTAGCAAATTTCTGCCAGAGGAATCCGTGCGGATCGAGGCGAGCACCAATGAGACGGAGTCCTTTCCGCAGCTGAGCGTGGTAGGCTTTCAGAGACCGGATGGCAGCGTGGCGCTGATCTTGTACAATGGGTATGTGGCACGCGTCTGCTCTACGACTCAAGTGTCTGCACATCCTGCTGAAGTAGGTGCTATTTCTGGCGGCATCTGCGCTAAAGTGGCTGCCTCTTAATTGTGCATGGCACTCGAGGAGACAGAGCTAGACACAGCATTTATTATATATACTTTATGAATGTATCTTAAAGATACTTTTCTTTCATTCCAACAGCGAAAACCAGCCTGTGAATATAGCGCTCAATGACAGTCAGCGAGGTGCACTCAGTTTGCGTCTGCCCGCCCGCTCCTGGCACACCGTCGTCTACAAATGAGCTGGCCGGACTATGGACTCCTGCTAACTTTGAATGGGTTAAGCGTAGCGTATACTGATCTATAATCTATATATAACTAACGGTCCAGCTGGCGTTGCATGTACTCTACATCGCTACTCCAAGGACCAATTAGGATAGAAAACATGTTTGCCACTCCACACCAAACACTCAGCCACTCAAGTGACAAGCAAAAGGAAGCCAATAAATTGCCCCCGTAACAGGATGCGGATGCGAGCGCATGCACAGACTCTGGAGAATTGTCCAAGCGCAACGACCAAGACAACGGAAATTTGTTTAAGCTGCTCAATTTGCCGTAGCACGTCTGTTTACAATGAAATTTCATTTGCCGTTTACTCCCTGCCACACCCCCGTAGCACTAGCCCGTAGCTCTAGCAATGGCCTGGCCTGGTCTGGCCGCACGGCAAGTATAAACGAAATTTCGGATCAAGTTGAGTGACAACTGGCAGTCGAGCGGCGACAACGACCAGCCGAAAACATCTTACGTATAAGTATTTTCTTAAGTTTTTCTTCAAATGATTTTTTTGTTTTTCGTTTTTTTTTTTTTTTATGTGCTCTATAAATATGATTGTCAATTGAGCGCACAGCAAATGCATTTGCTGCATCTATATGCATCTGGCCCCGACAAAATGGGGCGTTTTATGTAAATCTATAAATTAAATATGAAATCTTCATAATTTGTACACGACCAATGAGTGCGCCACAGCAAATCTTTTGGCAATAGCTTACAAATAAGAGAAATTTACACTTGTAAACGAAAAAAAAGTATATCAAATAAATTTAAGTTATTTCTTTTTAATATATTTATATAAATATTCACTAATTCAAATATCTTGTCAGATTTTGAGAAGTCCATGAATTGAGATTACAATTGTCTGTTTTATATTCAGCTGCTGACTGCCAGTTCTCATATCGGAACTGTGGCATATACTATATTAGGGTAAATGCATTTTAATGCGCTCATCACATGTGGCAGTGGCAAGTGGCAAGTGGCAACAGCATGTCAATGAGTCTTGGGGAAATATACCCAAGTGTTTACAACAAAACACACTTATCAGGCAGCAGCGTGTCCATTACATACCACACTCACGCCTCCTCCTCCTCCTCCTCGTTTACTCCTTTCAACAATTGGGGCAAAGAGTATATTCGAACTGTACAGAGCTACAGAAAGAAGTTTTCGTATTAAGCTCAATTTTTAAGGGTCCCAGCAAGTAAGAATTTTGTAGTTGGGCACTACCGACTTCTGAATACTTGATCATAACGCTTCCAGCTCTAAAGTATTACGAGATATAGACTTTTCCAATTTGCCACACCCCCAATTGTTATATATAAATTTTCACAAATCATTATAGCAGCCCTACAGTAATTTAGTCTGAAAATTTTGTATATTAGCTATTTCCTTTTAATCTTGTAGTATTAATAGGGGTCTAAATATAACAGAAACTGTGCTAAACACTATACATATAGTCCGATTTCCCAGGCCTCAAGTAAACATAGACATATGATGTCTTCGTCGATCTTTGTAGGATATTACCAGTAACTGCACATATTCAAAATTTTACCTCTCTAGCCCTTTACATAATAAGGGGTCTAAATATAACAGAAACTGTGCTAAACACTATACATATAGTCCGATTTCCCAGGCCTCAAGTAAACATAGACATATGATGTCTTCGTCGATCTTTGTAGGATATTACCAGTAACTGCACATATTCAAAATTTTACCTCTCTAGCCCTTTACATAATAAGATTTCTGGAATACCGAAAAATACATTTTCCCATTTGCCACACCACCAATGGTCGTATTGTCAGAGAAAATATTAACACTACTAGTATAGACTCAAAATATCTGTCTTTAGAGGCTTACATTACTAAAAGCCAAAATAATCATTTTACTTCTATGAATGAGTATAAAGAGTTTTATTTCCTCATTTACTCCTTTTTTTTTTTTTTTTTTTGCTTAGAAGCAGAGCATTGAACAGTTGGAAACAACCGGCGCGTAGCTCAGACTATTTTGTTGTTTTGAAGGAACCAATACGAAAGCCGCTGTGGGATATGCCAGTCAAAGTGTTGAGTGTTTCTTTGAGTTGTTGTGGTGTTTGCAGTGCATAAAGTTAATGAGCCTCATTATGAATATGGCAGCGATATGTTTGTGTCATAAGCAATAAGAATGCAGTAAGGGAATTTACACGCGCTGCTCTCGTCAACTGAAGATCAAAGTACATTACCATTTCCCATGGTGCAGAGGCCCATAATGTGTTATGAGTTATTGGAGTAAGGCAGAAAAAGAGAGAGAGAGAGAGAGAGAGAGAGAGAGGCAGAGGTAAAGACAGTGACAGAAGTAGAAGCTGAGGCAATGACAATTTCAAATACAGATCCAGCTAACTGATCCGCTTCCTGCCAGCCAAGCCACGTCTTCGTCCACGTCGACATCCACATCGATGTCGTGTGCTTGTCAACAGCTGACAGCGCCATGTCAGAGCAATTTGCTGAACTGAAGGTAGGTGCGCTCCGCATCAGCACCTCCTCCTCCTACACATGTCTTCTCTCTGACGGGCACTCCAATTGACTGCTCAATACACACACACATACACATACAGACTGTATACTATTTAGTGTCAGATTTATTTCAAGCATAAAACGGCGATCACATTTCAGAGCACCCGCGGTAATGGCTGGAAGCTGGCAGGGGGGGAGCATTTAAGTGGCCCGCGGGACAAAGGGCCGGATGTGACTATTTGATGTACATATACGATATAACGATGCCCCCCAAAGAAGATACATACATATGCATCTATGTATCTATGTAAGTCTGCAATTGTTTTACTATGCAGTTTTTTTGTTCCTAATGATGATACGTACTTTCCCCACTATTCGCCTGATAAGATAATCAAATTAGCTAATCGACCCTAGCCGACCAGCTGTGTCCCAATTATCAGAAATCAAAGCCATAATCACTATAGTCAGCAACAAGATGCGACGTCCGTTGTCACCAACGCTAGCCAAGCTGGCCGAGCAGGAGCTGAATGAAACACCCGATAGGATACAGCAGGACATCATCATCTTACGCGTCTGGATACGTCAGCAGCCACACTTGAGAGCACGCACCGAGGACGACTTTCTGATTGCATTTCTGCGACGCTGTCGCTACAGCTTGGAGGAGACCAAGCGGCGTCTGGACCGCTACTTCTCCTACTATAATCTCTTTCCAGAAATCATGAGCAATCGATATATCACACAGCGACTACTGGATGTCAATAGGTTGGGGTAAGTAATTGGGAGAGGTAGAAAAGCTCATCTACCAGTTTACTCATACCACATTTCAGTATGTTCATCTACCCGGACTTGCCCAAGTGCGATAACCGCACGGCTCTGTTCATAGCACGCTTTGGCAGACTTGATCCCAATCAGTACAGTTTGCGGGAGATTTACCATTTCACATCGATGGCCATGGAAATCGTGGCACTGGAGAATGATTATGCTTCTGTGGCGGGAATTTGTGAGATCATCGACTTGGAGGGCGTCACCTCGGATAAGATGCGTCGATTTGACAAACAATTCTTTCGCAGATGGTGGAGCTGGCTGCATGACTGCAGTCCGCTGCGCATCAAGGAAGTCTACGTGATCAACATGCCCAAGGACATCCAAGGCAGCATTATGTATCTCTACAACATGCTCAGCCTGCAGGTGAACTATCCGGTGAGCATGATTTACCTCAGACAATCTTATTCTGCACAAATTATCGAGAAATATCACAGATACGCGTGCTGAAAGACGCCGTGGAGCTGTTCGATCACATCGGCAAAAGTTCGCTGCCCGAGGAATACGGCGGCACCAATGGCCACCTGAACGAGAGCGTCGCCTACATGGAGGATTTGCTCAATAGCTATCGGGGCTACTTCGAACAGGACTTCAAGTACGGCACCATTGAGGAGCTGCGACCGGCCGAGGTGCCCACCTACGAGGCAGAGTTTGGCGTCAACGGCTCCTTCCGCAGGCTAAACTGGGATTGACAGCAATCTAAGCCACGCCGAATCTATTGTTAAGTCAAAGCTCTGCTGTAGCCGATCAATTAAAATTTTGTACACCACATAGATAAACAATATATCGCATAATGCGCACTATCTACAAGTACATATGTTTGTATGCCTGTATGTCTGCATATGAATATATTTCCCTTGGCGGCTATCTAACAGAACGCGTTCCAGCCATTACCTGGTCGCTGTTACTGATTAGATTGCCAGCCCGCTATGCGTCAGCCAGTTGGCATTTGTCTTTCTGCATTTAAGCTGCGGCTATCAATGCGCAAACATGGCCGGACTGCGACCACTGCCAACGGAGCTCGCTGCACTCGCCATTACGGAGTGCAATGAGCAGGAGACGGAGCGGGCGGCTTTTATAGTCACGCTGCAGACATGGATTGCCAAGTCGCCGTATCTCAAGGCACGCACGGATGAGCGGCTAATTCTGGCATTCCTGCGCCGTTGTCGCTTCAGTGTGGAGGCAGCCAAGCGGCGCATTGACAACTATTATTCCCTGCGCAACGACTTTCCCGAGGTGCTCAGCGGCAGGCAGGTGGACGAGGCGCTATTGCGGCAGTTTGATCGCGGGTAAGTCGAGGGCACTTCTCCATTTATTTTTGACGACTCAACCAATACCTTCACAGCATCCACGTCATACCCAAGCGTCCCGCTAGCCCGCAGGGACCCCGCGTCATCATCTCACAGTTCTGCAAAATCGATCCGAAATATTCGAATCCCCGCGAAGCGTTCAAGCTACTCTTCATACTGCTGGAGCTGCTGGCCTTGGAGTGCGACAATGCATCTGTTGCGGGTCTATTTTATGTGGTGGATGCGCGTGACGTCACCATGGAACAAATGCTGCAATATGATCCATTTCTGCTCAAGAAGACCTTCATGCTAGTGGATCAATGCTTGCCGCTACGCTTCGCAGAGATTCACTTGGTCAATATGATACCCTCGGGACAAAAAATCTTCAATTTCGTCACCTCCTTTCTGCCGGCCAAACTGCCCTGGAAGGTGAGTAATCAAACCACTCCTCAATGTCATCAATGTCCACTAATTTACTGTCATACAGTTCGTAGTGCACAAGAAATCGGAGGACTTGTACAAGCACCTGCCGGTCGAGGCGATGACCATTGAGTACGGCGGCAGCAATGGCTACCAGGCCGAGGCGCTGGACTACTGGCGCGACAAGTTGCAGGCCTACAAGGAATACCTAGCAGCGGACTCGCAATATGGCACCAACGAGAAGCTGCGCGTGGGCCTGGCCAATGCCTGGGCCACTGGCGAACTGGGCGGCACCAGCGGCTCCTTTCGCAAGCTGGAAGTGGACTGAAACGAGTGTGTGGAGTGCGTGCTTATGTCTGCTTTATTTGTAGTCTTTAATTAAGTAGTTGCTAGAGCTAAAAAAAAATTACTAAACTAGGTCTACATATTTTCACTGGTGTGTGTCCTTTGTCCTTTGGGGTATAGCGTGTATCCTTTGGCTTGCTCTTAAGATTAACTTTACATTTAACTAGTCTGGCTTCACACATGAGCCCAATGCTAATGCTAGGTGCTGCATTTCTGCTTGAAGTTGGTGTTCAACGTGGAGCTGGAGCGTTTGGCTGATGATGTGGTTGTGCTTGTGGTTGTGGTGGTGACAACGGTGGTGACTTTGCTGGCGGCTGCTGTCATCTGAACAGCACTCGTTGTGCTCTTATTGATGCTCTGCACAATGAGATTCAGGCAATCCAAACTGGAGCCATTCGCACTGGCGCTCGCATCGAAGTCTGTTCGCCAATAATAATGAATATTGTTGATGAATAATGAAATATTTAATATCTAACTATATTTACCTGTGAATTGTCCATATTTCTCCATGTGTCGGTTGTAAAAGATGAGCTTATCCTCCAGATATGCACCCGCATAGGAGCTCTGCAATTACCAATTGAAAATGCATCCATGAGATACTTTGCCAGATAATTAGAAAGTAGCTAAATTGTCGCCCCAAATGACAATGTTAGCATTTGTCTGTGTCCAAATGCCAGGCAGCATGCGCTCTAATGATGAGATTAACCCAAAATGCTAGCAAACTGCACTCGGATTCCACAAGGCAGCCAATTAAAATGCATTGAACCTATGCGAAGGCATTGTCTCGTCGGGAGTGGGGCCACTTATTAGCAATTAAGTTAATTTGCATACGCAGACGACAGGAATGGAGAGGGACGCGAGGGAGCTGAGAGAGGGCGCTGTTGATATATAAGCGGAGATACGCAGATTTCATTAGAAAGATTTGCTTTAACGCCTATGCCAAGCAAAATTATAATTGCCTATTCTGGGTGGGTTCCCAGCTAAAACTTGGCCATCGAGTTGCCCGGAATTTAATTTTTTTTTTTTTCTATGCCGTCGCAGCGTCTGCAAGGATCACTGTGACTGCGGTTGGGGCTGGGGCCAGTCACTGTGCGCCTTTGTATTTATAGGCACAATGTGACATGAAAACGACACCCAACAGAAACAGCAGCCGAACAAGCAAAGAACAAAACGTTGAACACAACAACTCACGGCTGCACTTTTATAAAGCGATTTATCATTTCTCGGGCGTTTAGTGACAGCGTGCGCTCGATATAAGCGACACACATATGAGTATATACTATGTGTATATATATTTATATATATACTATATACATATGTGCAGCAAGTAAATGAAATTTGAATTTTATTTCGCTTGGCGCAGACAACATAAGTATATGTATATAGTATATGTAAGTGTGTTAATATCTGAATGAAATGCCACTTATCATTCGCTAAGCATTTATGAGTTGCGCAAAGATTTTAAGCCGCTTTTTGGCGCGTGGAGACGACAAGAGATTTCTCGAATCGAAACGGATATGCCACATTATGTTGGGCAGCTCTTTAATAAAATCGTGTAAAATCTTTGAATGACCTTACAAATTATTTGCTATTTTATTTTTTGTTCGCTATTATCGATGTTTTTTGTAATCAAACATTGTTAAAGCTAAAGGCAAACGTCCACAAGATAACACACCAAACATAGATAACGCAAAGTCACAGTAAGGAGATATATTATAATATATATATAAAGTTTACTTCCGTTTTATAGCCATGCGATAATGTCGCATACCCTCTGAAATGAGTCACTTGCACCTAAATGTTTCTATTATGCCAAATTTATTGTTGGCAGCGTATAAAGTGTGATGTGATTACGTTTTGAAGTATCTACTCAACTGATATGATCTGAATTGTTTGATTTGCTATAAACCCAAGGAAAAATTTGATTCAAGCTGTCGGAACGCAATGCATAATAAAATAAAGTAGAAGTAGAAAAAGTAGATTATAATATTGCCAACTATATATTGTTGTTAAGGGAAAATGGAAATCAATGAGTGAAAATATGTAGGTTTGAATATATATTTTGTTTGCTCAAATTTACAATGAATTTTGTTTATTCTGAAAAACGTTTCATAATAATTCTGTATTTTAAGAGGCGAAAAGAAGAATCATGCTAACTCTGCAATTTATGAAGAGAAGGGAAGAGAAGATTCATAATAACTTAGATCATTTATGAAATGGAACTGATGAGATATACTCATCTGCTTCTTCTATTAGATATACTCAGATCTTAGATTATTATAAAAAATACATATATAAATAAATATATACATATCTTTATAATATATGCATATATATGTATACATATATAAAGTTTTTTGACTTATATACTAAAAAAGAAAAGCTTTTTTAATTAAAATGTCATTATTCTGACCACATTTCAAAGATAGAATTATTTAGAAAAGTCACCAATAAAAAATAAAAAAAATTGAAAACAAACAAAAACAAAATTAAATATTAATTTAAATGCTTTATATAAAAAAAATGAAATATGGCTATGAATTAAATACAAAAAGCCTAATAAATTCAGCTGAGATAATATCTTTATTCAAATTTTTTATGCGAGTTTTTCCCACATTTCAGTGGCTTATATATATATATATATATATATATATATATATATATATATATATATATATATATATATATATATATATATAATGTTTAAAAAATTAAAAACTCAATTGGGGCAATATATATTTTAATGTCAGATATTCCCGCTTTTCAGATTTATCTATACAAAATATTTGTTTTTCAATTTAAAACTAAATTGTATAAAAATACAACATAAATTTTAAGAAGACTCTAGGGCTTGCTTATTTATAACACATTTGTTATCAACGCTTAGCACTTTGGATGTTAATATTTATAAATAATACAATTCCAGCTCCCCCTAGTTCCACTTGCCATTTGCCATTTGGCACTTGGTGGCAGCTACCCCAAATGGGATGGATGGATGGATTGTCAGGCTGTGGCTCCGACTGTGGTTGTGGTTGTGGTTGTGGCTGAAGTGCATTTTAATGTCGCCCGCTGGCAATTCGCCAGTTTTTAATCAAACTATGGACGCACATTAATATCTGCCATTGAGGGCGCGTACTGTCGGCAAAACAAATATGCAAGGTTTTATGGTAAATTAACAAATTTGTACATTAAAATTTGAAAAACTCAAACAAACTGCATGGAAATTACTCAGCTCAGCAGAAAGAGAAAAAGAGAGAGAGAGAGATAGAGAAAGAGTCGAATTGCGATCGAGCAGATATAAAACAAGTAAGATCATTGCAGTCGGGAGTTACCGACTGCAGAATACTCATTCACGGCCTAAACGCTGCTAGATTCATTATCCAATTAGCCACGCCCACTATAGTTATATATACATTATTTTTGTGCAACTTAAATTTGGAGTTGCTAGCTTTAAAACTGAATGAAAAAAAGGTTATCCCGGATTTTGACCGAGTATATATTCCAAATTTCAAGTGGATTGCATTCATACGGAGTGACGGAAAGACAGCCGGACAGACGTATAGACGGACAGAAAGACGGACATTGCACAAAACCAATATACTCATTTCACTTTCGTGAGAAATTAAGGAAAAAGAAATAGGAACATATAGCCGCGGCTATTGCAAAAATGTTTGCATAATTGTTGACAATTTGTTAAGCTGTCAGATTGGCCTCCAGCTGCTGGCTGCTGGCTGCAAGCTGTTGACTGTGCCCATCTCTTGCAACACCTTTCGAGGAATAGCGCTGCGAGCTTGTCATGTTTTTCCTGTGCAATTTGTCAAGTGACACATTTCCCTCGAACATATTGTGAAATGCTGAAATACTGAAAGAGATGCTGCCCCCATCTCCCACTCTACCCCATCTCTCACTCTCTCCCCATCTCTTTACAAAACAAAATTCAAATGTAGCTCAAGTTTTCCCTGTCGTAAGCTCCCAGCCGTGGCGTTCGAATTTGTTATAATTAATTTACAACACGTTTCTGCCAGCAGCTCGTAGAGTTGGGTGGGCTACGGCAGATGCGCCGGATCCAAATGCAGCGCATAAAAAGAATATTTATTTATTGATCCTTACTGACTGCACCCCCAATATAAATAAATTCAGAGCTCGTTTCGATTTGGAGTGTGTTATAATTTCTGGGCAAGTTAGCTGATTGTGCCGCTCGTTGGTTCAATCATAACTCATTATTCTCCCCTCCACGGGCAGGACAGCCAAATCCCCTTACCCCTACCCTGCTCCATATTGGGACCTCTAAGAACAAGCTTATTAAGTTGCACGTCAGCGAACGCATAAATATTTCTTTTGGGCAGCGAATCGCGTCGATGTCGCCTTATGAATATGACTTTCAGATATTGGGAGATGTGGACTTTAAGATATTCAGTGAATGGGGAGCTAAAGCTAAAGGCAACAATCTTGTTATTCTATTTTCATTTAGACAGAAAGAAAAAGAGAATCGAGTCTGAGATTTTGATGAATGTGCGCGTCAGCGAAAGAAAAATGTACGAAAATGTTTTTCATGCATGAGGTTTTTACGAGAAAATAATTGCGGAACGTTTTTTTGCCGTAGCCTTTAATATTAATTGGCGTTCAGCGAAAACTTACCAGATAATCGGACTGGCAGCTCTTGCCGCTTAAACTGGGCGCCAGATTGTCGCCGTCGCGTGTGGGCGTGGACTCCTGAAAAGAAAGAAGGCGCAGCAGAGTTAGATACACTTCTGAATAATCTTGGCTATATTTGATTTGATTATACCTGCAGCAGATCCTCAAGACTCTCGATATATTCGATGGCATTGCGCAAGATCTCAACCTTGGGCAGGCGCTGATTGGGATTGGATGATGTGCGACGCTTCAAGATCTCAAAGGCCTCGTTAACCTAGAAAGCAGCAGGCAGATAGCAGAAGGCAAATGGTAGACAATTAAAATTCATAATCGAATTATAGATATCACAAAAATCCATTAGACATGCCATAAAAACCCACCCAGTGGCTTGCACATTTTTAAGTGGCTCTTTAATAAAACATATTTTAAATTAAATCGCGCATAAAATTTAAACAATTAAACTGTTGGGCGCGGGTGGATGTAGATGATGACGATGACGATAATGATCATGTCCCAGCGTCATTCAACATTCCCCCCTTTATTCATAATGTTAATAGCTCTGCCACAGGGGTTTTGTCGATCTATAAATACAACTTGATTCTTTAGTTTTTACGATTCGAACACAGAACTCACTCCTCTCCTTATCTCACTCTCGAGCTCGTTAATGTTCCCGTTTAATGTTTGGCAAATCTTGCATTTTTATGCTTGTTGGGTGGCTTCACTCTAGTCGAGATGGTTAACGAAATTTAGGGCCTAATGATTGCGAGTGACATTTACGTTCACGATCTGTTAATTTCTGTGGGGCAACTAAGTTGCACATGATCTCAAAGATCTGGGGTAACTTTATTCTCTAGATGATGAGCTATAATCCTTCAAAACACAGAGGTTTTTATAATCTATGCCTAGTTTATGCGAATGTCTCTTTGAGTTGTCAACTCAGTAAGCAGGCCGATAGATCTTGATATTTTTAGTAGGCCATTAGAAATGATAAAGAGTAATTGATCTGATATAACATATAATTATTGTATATGGAATGTATATGGTATATTGAATTTATCCCTTTTTATGTAATGCTTATGCTTAACATGGAGCTTGTAACCATTTCATACGTCAAAAGGATACACAAGGAAACACTTGTAGACATGAATATCTCAAACAATTCCTATACATAATAAACTCTATCGCATACTTCTAATTGTGAGCATTTAAGTAAGCAAATATTTTTTGTTGTGCGTATCTTGACATTTTTCAATCATATTACAAATTTTAATCACACACAAAATATTATTATTAATTGCTGTGAATAAATGAATGTAAAGTAAGAAGTTATTTTATAAATATTTAAATAGTCTAAGAACTTTTTTAGAAATATTATCAAATTGGAGCTTTTTTTATAAATATTATATGTATATTATATATTATATGTATATTATATATACTATATATATATATATAAATATTGATTGTAAGAAATATATGAATTAAATATTTCTGTTAATAAAAAGCTGTGTATGGTAAGAGTAACCTCTAACCAACTGCGATTCAAACTCGCAATTTTGTTGAGTAACTAAATATTTTATTCACATACTAGTAGTATTTAATATGTTTCCTTTAATATGTGTTTTTTATATCATATTTATTAATTATATAAATATATATTTATAAAATAAATAATATATATTTACATTATATTTTATCATATATTTCATTTCATAAAATATTATATTTCAATATCCCTATTAAATAAATTTCTTATTCATAAATTTTTTTTATGATTTATTTATTAAAAGGATTATTTAACCAAATATTTTATTACATTTAATATCTTTAATATCTTATGAAGTAAATATTTTATTCATATATTTCTTATGAATAAAATATTTAATAAATATGAATTGTTAAAAAAATATATTTATAAAGAAAATGATAATACAATTCACTGTTAAAATAAATGTGTAAATAAAACATTTTATTACTCAACAAAATTTTAAAAAAATTACTAATATTGTTCTTTTATATTTTAGTTGTCGGCTTTCCAATCCAATCAGTTAGTTCTGTTGAGAGTTTTTTGCAATATAATTTTTAATTGATAAGAAGATAACATATTTTATTTTTATTTTTCTTTCTTATGCACACATAATTCGGACCTAAGAACTGTAAGAACTAGTGGCGTTTTCCACATTTGGCTAAACTTTTTTTATTTGGCTCAGCTTTTGTCATAGACTTGATATATTTATATATTTATATTGAAAGTCAAATCACGTATCTGTTTCAAATATATCAGACCAGCAACAAATTGAAATATATGACAATTTGAATTTATGATTTGTCTATGCATACTTCAAAGAGATTTTCGATTAAAATAAATAATAATTTTCAGGAAAATTGTATTAGAAAGAAAACTTTGCCAATGCCATTAAATTTGAATTGAAAGTAATATACGCAAATGGGAATTGTACTACTTCACAGAGATGATTATAATAAATAAAACTTTGTATATCTATATAGTCGAGCACTGCCGTTTGCTAGTAATTTAAGCAAAACAAGCACTTAACTTTTATGTAAGAGTAACCTTTACTTAAAAGTTGGCGCTATGGAACAGCTTTGACTACTCTTCACTGATCCCTCACTCACCTTTCTAAGACGCCGTCGCTCTCGCATTGTCGCCGCCTTCCGCCGATCCACGGTGACATTCTTCTTCTTGCACGCCTTGCAGGCCCACGTGAGGCAGGGACGCGAGGACTGGGCCGAGGCGCATACGAGTGGCGCCAGCACATGCTCCTCGGAGCTCAAGCTGCTGTCCTCGTCATCGTAGTCCGTGGTGTATATGGGCGAGGATGTCATGGAGAGCTGTTTGCTGCCCTCTGTGGATTGATGGTTTCTATTGCCAAAGCTGCAGGCGGCGCTGTTGGCATCGCCGACGGCATTGAAGCGACTAAAGAAATGCTGCAAAGTCTGGTGTGGATTCTGATGCATATTTCCGTGCGGCAGGTGGTTAATGTTATTGTTATTGTTGTTGTTGCTCTTGCTGTTGTTGTTATAACGAAAGCCAGTTGAATTGGCTTGCTGCAGATAGTCATTGTATTCCTGTTTGATAGCATTGTCATTGGTGGCAACTGTGCCAGTTAGCATGCCGTTGGCATTATTGTATTTGGTCATGATGTTTGGCAATTAGATAGATCCTTCACTGCACTTCCATTCACTTCACTGCACTCCACACTTAACTTGACGGCTAACCAGACGATCGAGTAGAAAAAAGGCGAACGCGAACGAGACGAACCGACGCCCGCAACAAACGCAACACATTTGGCTGACAATATTCGAAATCTTTCCCAGATTCACATGTGCTCAGCTCTCCTCTGCTCTGCTCTGCTCTGCTCTACTCAGATCTTGCTGCGTTTTGAGTGGCTGCTCGCCGCTGCTCTCGAGTGGGTTCTATTTATAACGCGGCCCGCCATTAGACACTGGCATTAGGCACAGAAGGACGCTCCGCGCACCAGGCCACGCCCCGTCTCGACTGCTGATGCTGCTGGTGGTGGAGAGCCATTTGGATTTTCTGCTCAATGAAAATCGTATTTGTGAAAGGCTTAGAAGATTTGGTATATTTACGATCGAGTGCCCGAATAAGCAGTCAAATAAATTTGAATCTACCTGCCCAACGATTAGCGCATTGCTTATAAATTAAAGGCGAAAAAACAATTCGTTAATGTGACACATTTAATGGAGGCAGCAGCCACTCCAGACCTCCTCCTAGCCCTGCCCTCCACTTACCTCATCACATACACACCTTGCCATTGAGATTTTCCCGACATTTTCATTGTTGTTCTTTTTCCGTTTCCACGTTGGCCACGCATCAAATTGACCGGAAAAAAAAACGAAGAAAACTAAAAATTGCCTTTGCCTCCCCGCATATACTACATATATAATTTGTTTATTTATTGCCGCTCAAACAAAATATATATCTTTGGAAATCACCTCTAAATCTTCTTGAATGATATTGTAAATCTTTTGTCTTAAGGCTCGTGGTTTTTGTGCCTTCTGCTTTCCATTTTCCATTTCGATTTTGTCACAGCTTTTGCTGTTGTTTTCTTTTCGCTTTCGTCTCGTTTTATTTGAGTTTCGTGTTGATAAATTTTTTGTTTTGATTTGCGCTGATTTTATTTTGAACACACTTAGGTGTATCGGCTTTACACCAAACTTGTTTATGACTCAGCCCAAGATAATCCCAATAGAAAATTAAGCCATATACAGCATAAACTGCATCACTGTACGATTGATTTTTTTTCACATTAAGTTTACTTTTAACTATTTAATTACAAAATATTTATGAGCTTCACACGTATTATACCGTATTACCGTGATTTATTATTTAGGCATCTTCTAAGTATTTTTTTAGATTTGTAGCAACTGAAATAGTATATAATAGTGATATAATAAAACAATTATTTAAATTTCTTTTTCTTGTTGTTGAACTTTTAAAAATCATGTTTAATTATTTACAATTTTTTTTTATGCACAGCTAGCAGCTCTTATATGTATATAAAACTTATAGTTTCATTCTCTACTACTTTTCTCCTCTTCCCTCTCTCTCCTTCTATTCCTTGCTTCTATTTCTGCATAAAATTTAGTTTGATTGCTATCGATCTTTATCACAATCTTTACAGCTTTATTGAAATTTCTACTCTCCCTTTCTCCCTCTCTCTATCTATCTCTATCCATCTTTCTCTGATTCGTTTATTCTTTATATTTATGTGATATATTTCGAATTTCTGCCAAATTTCCATTTGAACTTTAGCTCCTTCGCTATCCAGTGCTGCCCATCAAAAACACTCTTAGCGCCATCTATGTCTGAGCAGTACTTTTGGTTTGAGTATTATTTTAACATGCAATAAACTGTTGCATACTCTTAGGATTTATTGATGCCTTTATCACATATAAGAATACAAAAAATTTTTTAAATATATGTATATATTTGTGTTCAATGCAAAAGCTAGTTATTTCTTAAACAAATATTTTTAGTTAAAATTAATAATGAAATTTTTTGATTATAAATGCATTTATCAATTAATGAAAATCTGCTGCGTTCTCCGAAAAGTAATTAAGTGTAAGTTCATTTAATTAAGTTAATTGTACTTGCGTTAAATTTCATTTTTATCTTACATTTGCCGGCTATCTTATATGATAGCATCTGCGAGAGAGTGATGAAACTTTCAGCACAAATTGAAGCATTTTGTTATCTGAAGTTAGACGAGGTCAAATACGAAAATTCAATAACTGTTCAATTCATTATTAACGAAAATTGTGCTAAATGCCTTTATTTGAGAACAAAAAAGCCGCTACTCGTTGCAATTGCATTGTTGTCTTTGTTGCTGTGGTTGTTGCCGTTGTCCTAGCGCTTTCAGCTTTCCATTCATAAAAATGTTCCACATGCGGCAAGAGTGATAACAAATTACGTCAGCCAAACAAATGTGTAGGTGAGAGAGATGCAGAACAACATGAAAGTGAGAGTAAGTGAAGCGCATGCTCCAAAATAGACAAAAATAAACAGAGAAATAGACTGAGAGAGGGAGGGCGAGGAAGCGTTAGCTGGAATCCAGAAACAAAAGCATGGAAGAGTTTTTTTTATCTCAGCTTGCCTCCAATCTCGGTCATTGCCTTTGGCAACAACAGCTGTGAATGTGGCAAGCACAAAGCACATCTAAATGAAGACTATAGCAATTTATATGCGCAATTAAACATACATTTCTACACACACAGTTACACGCATCGGTACTATTTGCAAAATGAAATAAAACACTACACAGCTTACATTATTAATTGTTGTGTTAACTCAGCTAAATATAAGTACTTACATATTTATGATGAGACGAGCAAAAATGCTGAGATATTGCTGGGCGAGGGGCCAACGGAGCGAGAAGATTTGTTGCGTGGCGATATTTGAGCGCGCAAAAGCAGCGCAAGGCACGCAGTTACATTGAAGCCGTCGCACGAGACGGTCGGTTGGGCGCGCAGCTCTACGAGAGTATTTTCCCATTGTGAATTGAATTTCGCATTCACACACACACACACTCTCGAAAGTTCGCGCGTCTACACACACACGCACACATAAGTATGTATATTGTGAACGTGTTGCTGTGACATGTAAACAAAAGTCGATGAACATAGAAGATGCTGATAAATAGGACGGCTAAAGCAGAGAGTGCAGTGCAAAAGTTAAACGGAAGTTGATAAGCACGAAACGGATAATAGACAAAGCGTGGCCACAACTAACACAAATACCGTTAACCATAAACTGTGAAAGCTGAAACAAATGCGCAGGTAAAAAGCTGCTGGCGCAGCAATAACTCTTATATCGACAGCAGATCAAATATATGTATGTATGTGCGTGCATTCATCAGTATGTATGTATGTGTGTCAGCATGTCAAAAGTTTGACGAACAACTCTCAGCTCTCTAAACTCGTATACATATGTGTAAGCAGACTCTCATACAATAACAACATACGCAGCCAAAAGTTTCAGTGTCAACACATGTTTGTATGCACAAACATACACACATACAGACATATACATATATATAGCTGCGCTTTCTTGTATCTATTTGTGTGTGTGTGAGTGTCTTGACATTGTTGTTGCCTTACAACTCTCTGTACTCTCGTAATTCGCACGCACGGTTATCAATATAAGAGTGTGTGTGTGTGTATATGTGTATGCATGTGTGCGCGCGCTTTTTGTTTTGTCTTCTGTTTACACTCTCACACCTGTTATCGGCATTTGCCCTCTCACAGTCACACAGAACCTCTCTCATTCTCTCTGTCTCAGTCTCTTTATCTTTATCTCTCTGCTACTGGTTGTCAACACTTCGTTTTGTTGTCCATGCATCAAAACAATTTAAAATCAATTTTACATACATATATATAGCTTGCATACATATATAGCTTGCATATATGTATGTATGAAAGCTTGCATACAAGTAGTTCTATTTATGAGCGAAGTAATCATGCATGCGTTGAATGCACTTCCGATCGGAGCCGGGCAAGGTTTATGGATAGCATAATCACATATACATACTTACATATGTATGTATACTATGCTTACTTTTTTAGCTGTTAACCCTATTCAAGGGTGTCACATTTCAAGGTCATTATCTGAATGAAGCTGCTTAGAGAATTGCAAAACTAAATTATAAAATAAAATTCAGTTATCAGCAAGCCATTTCTATGGTATAAGGTATATATGTACATGTATGTATGTATAGTATATACTATATGTATGTATGTATGTATGTATAGTATATACTATATGTTTGTGTATGTATGTATGTATGAATGTATCTACATCTATACGTATATGTACGTCTACTTTCATTATACATATATGGCATATCAAGTATTTAGTTGGCAAGTGTCAACACTTTTGTTATTGTTTTCGATTTTGTCTCTACCGAATTTACATAAATATAATATATAGTACATGCGGCTTATAGGGTTTTCAAGGTGCGACTACTTAAGTACTTACAGCAAAAATAAAGCTATAAATAACAGAAATTATTGATATTGCAAAGCCAATTCATTACTTGATAAACATTTATATTACAGACATATATATATATATATATATATATATATATATATACAGTTGTGTTCATGAAAATAGTAGTACTGCACTACTCAAAACTTATATAGAATGAAACGATCGTTCATGAAAATAATAGCGGTAAATGTATAGATGTGTAGATGTATGTGTATATATACATACATATATAATAAAAAGTGGAATTATTTATAAAAGCCTAATAAGCAAGACTTAAGTAAATACATTAATATCTATATATATATATATATATATATATGTATGTATATAATGTCTAAAGACATGTCTAAAGACGTATTTTTAATAGTGTCTCAAGATATGTAAATTTATAAGAAAGAAACCTGTCTTTCGATTTTTGATAAATTAATTATTTATTTCTAATTATTAGCAAAATTAGCTAATTAAACAGGTTCCATTCTATTAGGTCTGAAACAAATTGTAGGCATAAATCAATGTCTTTGACCTATTATCCCATTATAAATAAAGCGGCAAACCAGTTAAATTAATACTCCAATCAACATTCCTACAAGTAAAAGTTTTCATATCATTAAGAATTCAAAATACTTGTTAAGAGATATCCATTTAAATTTTGTTGATTACGCCCATTCAACAAAAAGCTACAGCTGTCATATCGAGTCTTACCGAGGCCATCAAATTGGGCCAACAATGTTAACTGAAGCATCGCCTCAAACACTGTTTGAAACGCGTCTATTTATTGTTTGCATTGGGTGTTCATAAGAGTTGAAAAGTTTGTACTGAATACACTTGAACCTAATGAGATTATCAAATATTTCATTTTTGGCTACGTTTCACGCTCTTATCTAGAAATTCACAATTGCAAAGCGAGTAATGAGTACTCTTGGCGGGAGTGCCTGACTAGAAGATACCTTACAGCTAATTATACAATTATTTTGGAGTTCTTGTATATCTACACCTGTCTGTATTAAAAAAAAAAAAAACTCGTATATATAGATAGATATACATATACTCCTATACATGCACAACACGCTGTGGTCGTGCCTTTTTTGTCTAAAAATAAATTAAAATTTTCAGGACATAATGACATAGTGTATGGTGAATGAATGCTTCTTTTTCAATGTTAGAGTCGGTGAGAAAAGATACCTAAAATATTCCTAAACTATGTATTCCTGTAATTTATGCTTAAAAAACGAAGAAAACTCTAGATTTATATTGATTATCGGAAATTCGAATAAGTTTTACAAAAAATTTACTTTACTGTGAGAATATTAATTTAAAATTTCAGCTCTAGCTCTGCAAGTCTTATCGATTATACGAAATTTGGTAAATGTCGAAAAAGGTGCTAAATATTCACTTTGTACGGTATACGAGAATATATATTTAAAATTTCAAATATATAACTCTATTCGTTCACAAGCCTCTGCGTTTGTGACCAAGTATGTATATTTGATGGTGGTCAGTCACGCCCCCCTTATTTCTCTGGCATACACTTGCACAAAAGCATTCCACCCACTTATCCACTTCAATGAGCTCAATTTCTAATAAAAAGAAAACTCTGTCTATGCCAAAGTTTACAAGTATCCCACGAAAACCCATGAGAACAAACGGCCTATCAGCGCCACGACGTCGAGCCATATACTAGGTTAATCTAATCTGGGTAATCAGCGTAAAACGTTTCAATTGATAGTAGAAAGTGTTGGCTGTGCATTTATTAAATAATTATTGACTTCAGCGAGGCTGCAATTGAATTGGCATTAAAAATCAAATTTAACTGTGTATTTTTAGTCAAGTCATTTGAATTACGTGTAATAAAATAAATATATATTTAATTGTTTATTTCTGAAGTGGTAATCCATATTATTTAGCAACATATTTCCATAACTCAAGTGCCTTCATAACACTCGAAAAAATTGCATTCAGCTGTCTACTTAATAGGCGCTCGACCCGTACGTACGAGTACGTCCGGATGGGGAAGGGACTTTTAGCATAGCGACACGTTACGATTGGACACTTCATTAAGCAACGTCAATCCTAATTGACAAATAAATATATTGTGCACAACAAGTGACAAACTATGAGACACAATTGTAGGCATCAGATGCAAATGCACGTAATGGGCAAAGAGTCTGGCCGCACGAACCGTTCATGTGCCTGTCACATGGCTATTTCTGCTTTTATATAATTTTATTATTGTTGACGAACTTAAGCGGCACACTGAACACATATACGCACACATAAACACCTACACACACTCACTCACATTTGCCTACACACATTCATTCAGTCTCTTGTAAATTGCAAACGTTTCGTTTACGCCTGGGCTGTTGCTGTGGCGCCTGTTACCCAAAAATAAGAACAAAACTGAAAATATGTTTAGAAATGGGGCACACGAGCAGGCAATTAGCCTCCCCCCTTAGCCCAGATACAAGTGTCGGTGCCCCTTATCTATGCCGCAGTGCACTGAGAAAATGGCAACCTTGAACCGCTTGCAAAAAACTTTCACAATGAAAAAAGTTCAGTATCAAGGACCCAGAAACAAGCAGCGTGTATCTCGTAGATACTTGCATACACATACACACGTACACACATTCCACAAACACTCACGCACACACAGTCACACACTGGCTTACATATCTGTGTCTGTATAGGTATAAACAAAATGTTTGCTTTATTCGCTTTGCACGCAAGACATCAACGTTGCGTATACGTAACGTATGAATGGCGGGATATAGAGAAGAAATACGCTCGTATATAAAAATGTGTACACATACAATACATACGATTTACATACATACATATATACATATGTCAGTCATCTCCGCGCAGTGCGTGTGCCTCATCCTAAAGGTATATATGTATGTACATATTTTGGTTATTTTCCATGAGCATTTTTTCGCTTTTGGGTCAGTGAATTTATGCCTTAAATTTATTTAAGCAAAAAAGCAACAAAAAACAAATGAAAGAGAAAAATACACATGGAAATACGCTAATATTTAGAAAGAGCGTGTATAAAACAGAAATCACACACATTCACAATGCTCGCTGTGTGATATAGACGATAATCAAAACAAAGTGTGCACAATAATGTTTAAATATTCATGCGCCAATACACAGGGCAACGAATATGCATGAACACAGTAAAAATCGCTAAAAATATCACACATACACATATGCATTCACACGCAAATATATGTAGATATGGCAAAGACTGTGTGACGGCGACACCCAGACAAAAAGCGATACATGAACTGAATACCAAACCACGGTGCACGCTTCTGTCTGCCCGTTCCAATTATTACTTAACAGCTGCGTAGTTAGAAAAGCCTCCAAAATCCCAGGAACAAACCATAATTTCTAAATAATGTTTACTTAAGAAAAAAATAAGTAATAGTCTGATCAGAAATAACCAACAACCAGATACCCTGTAGTCGAATAGTTGTTTATGACTTGTATCAATATCTGCATTTGTCAGAACTTAATCAGCTTGGGTAGCTCGCCTTATAATAATGTCTTATTCAACAATAATTTCCCGATGTGCTGCTGTCTGCTCTCATTTTAAAGACAATTTCTAGCCGCTTTTCCACTCATGAAGTGAGAATTTGGGGATATGTAGAAGCAAGAACTGAAGCGATTCTGCATATATTTTCAGCGTCACACAAACACCACAATAATAGCAGGGGACTCCGCTGCTGTTAAACGCTGCTATTAAACTGTGCGGTTAAACCCTGCTGTTAGCGTTACAGTTTCACGTCAAATTATATTAGATCTCAGCTTCAGCCAACTTTATTGTTACAGTAGGAGACTCTGCTGTGAACTTTACAGTTTCACGTCTAATTGTTATTAGCAATACGACATACACATACATATAACATTATATATACAAATTGGGGTGATCGCTTTCATCCAAACTCTGAGAAAAATTCGATTTTGAATAACTTTAATGTTAACAATGCAGAACCGAAATTTATATTTTAATAATTTATGAAATTAAGGTGGAGATAATTTAATAATTTGAAAAAAAAATTTAGGAAAATTCATATATTACATTTACTTCAAACGTATTTCTTGTAAAAAAAAAATAGGTCCTAAGACATACTGACATACTAACGGGGACTTACCGACTCGTATTGCTTCCATAAAGTATAGCAAAACCATTATACCCTGTATTGCCAAAATCAGCAGACTCAGGGTATAAAATGTTAAAATTTTCTGTATTTGCCTCAATCGAGGTTTATTTACTCGTAGTTTTGTATATGTGTGAGTCTGTGTGTATTTGTAGACGTGCCAAAAATTTTTGTATACCGTAAAAGCAGGTTGCCAATACTAATTGTGGACATCGCTTACACTATTATGGGATATTTAAATAAAATGAAAAATTCCTTTCATTACTTATTTACAAATTAACCACAAAAGTATAGTGTTTTTTATGCACATTACTCACCGACTATTTTCAAAGAAAGAAGGAAAATAATAATAGAGCTGTGTATGAAACAAAGAATATATAACTATTCTGAGATTTATTTATTCCACATTTTATGTAAATACTACAAAGTTACTATGAAGCAACAAAGAGAAAGGGATATAAATATAAAATATATAATCTAAAAACAAAAATATATAAAAATCAACTGCGTGATTAGCACTATTTCCAATCAGATTTTAATCAATTCATATTACCAAGGCATTAATTTTATATATAATTGCCAAGACGAAAAACACTTTAGATTTTATTAATTTGAAGTGAGTGCTGAGTTGAGTAGTTAATCAATTGGCTTAATAACATTTTTGCTGTGTCATTTGACTTAAGATTTATTGAGCATGCATATAAATATATATATAAATAATTGGCAATACTCGATGGGAGACGTTTTTTTTTTTTTGTAGATCGTGTTTAAAGCAGGTCCACTCTACCCTAAGTCGAAGCAAAGAACTTGTTCGATTCGGTTTCACTATCAGCGCCGAAAGAGAAGGAGAGAGGAACAGAAAATGTGAGTGAGAGAGAGTGAGGGTGCCAAACAAAAACAATTTGAATACTCTCACACGCACACAGAGACAGATTGCATGAATGTGTTTGTGTATGTTTACTTTTGTATAATTTGTGAGTAGATTCGCAGATAAGTCTATTGCGGTAACGTCGCAGCAGACGACTTAGACGGAGCGTCATAAATATTTATTCTCCTACAAATTTTTTACTTTTGCTCGCTCAGAAATGTTTTCGTTTTTTCTTAGTGGCCGCTCGGCTGTTTAATTTGAACTTAGGATCGTTACTTGCCGGCCACAAGCGGAACTATTTTCGCGAAATTTAGCAAGTGAGAACTGGCATGCAAAACAAAACAATTACAAGAACACACCATTATATACATACATGCAAATATTTATTCATATAAATACTATACTTATTGAGAGCAAATCACCGCGTGGCCCGAAACGTTCGAACGATCAAGTGAGCCCCTGACTTTCAATACAAATCTATTTTCAAATTTTCGTGTTGTGTACTGTGTAACAAAAACATAAAATTCAAAATTTTTTCGTTTTCAGATGCATTAAAGCCAGCCAAGAGTTAGGAGGACATAAGATGAGAAAAGTGAGATAACAGAGCAATACGTTGCAGGCAACTCCATCGATATACCTCCAGCATGCCAATCTAATAGCTGAGAGAGCTAAATAGCAACATACACATACACACAAATACACGCACCCTCACACCCACACACACACACACACACATACGCGTACAGAACAGCTCACATCAAATTAAAATCAACAGCAACAAACTCGTTCGGCTTGGGGCTCAAATTAACTGTGTGATAGAAATTTCTTTTGGACACATAATGGCACACTACAGCGGTCATCGGGCACCTCCCGAGGTGCCTGCGCACTTTAAAAATCTGTTCACGGATGGCAAACTTGGCGACGACGATGACAGCGTTGACAGCAATAACAATGCTAATAATAATAATAACAATAATAATAACAACAACAATGACCAGGAGAATCGACCCGATAATGCAAATAGCGACTGCCAAGCCGTCTGCTGGGTCTTTGGCTACGGCTCGCTTTGCTGGTATCCGGGCTTCACCTACACCAAATGCATAACGGGCTACATACGTGGTTACGTGCGTCGCTTCTGGCAAGGCAACGTAACGCATCGCGGCACCGAGGAAGCGGTATGTATTACTCAATCATCTAGAACTACAACGAGCAGCCTGCAGTCGCTTAATCTAAACAACATTGCTACTACTTTCCCACATGGCATTTGCCAATTGGTAATTCTCTGTTTATTGCATTATCTAATTGGCAAATCTCTTATCAGCAACGAACAGACTAAACGTAGACGTAGAACGGCTAGACAAAGTAAAATTTAAATAATTAAATACTATGTCAACTTCGTCAGCGTAGCCAACTGGTTCTACAACTATTTCCATATAGACACATACATAAAGATATAGATATAGAGAATAAACAAACTTCTGAATGCCTTTATCAGACACTTGTCACAATAACACAATGCCTTCATTTTCAACTATATAAATATATGAATATGCATACTAAGTAGGAGGCAATATTCTTTAACAATCCGTTCGTAAACGGCCGAATAAATTTATTTGTTTCATTATATATTAACGAGCAATGTAAAAATAAGTCAAGGTCTATATATATATATATATATATATATATATACACATATATGTAAACAAAGCGTGCAAACTGCAAATCAACATTCATTCCCTTCAGTGTTCTGCAATATAAAATATATACATATATATACTATATTTAATCTGTTTTCTTTATTCTTCTTTTATAGCCCGGTCGGGTCGCTACACTTGTTGAGGACAAAGAGGTAAGATACAATTTAATATATACTCATTTTTTATTTTTGCACGTAAGAAAAAAGTTAATTACGCTGCGTTTGAATTTCCCTACGTAAGCCCCATTCCGTGTAGTAGGCGTACACAAAGACACGCCCACTACTCGTCCATATCTTAGCAATCTCTGGCACATTTCCGCAGTCAACCGAGCGCAACAATTCGAGACCCTTTGAGCGGGTCTCTCTTCATTGGAATACGCAAGGCGAGATACCGCGAAATATAGGCGAATTTGTAATTTGAGTCGAGAAAATCCCGGCCACAAACTACAAAGTTTTTTCACGCCTTGATACTTTCTATCCTAGGCCCGGGGACTTTACCCAGGGTGTCAATGTGAGAGCTACCAGGAGCTCGTTTGTGACCCCGAGAGACAAGCAAGGAAAACTCAAAACGCCCTAAAACGATTATCGCTCGCCGCTATTTAAGTGTGCGTCATGCCGAAAAATGAGTTGGGAATTCTAAGCACAAAAAATGCTTGAAATACGAGCGATATGAAATGCGCAAACGGCCAGCTACATTTATTAATAAATACATGTTTTGTTTTATTTATTTCATTTTTAATTATTTAATATTTTTAAATTTATTTTGGTTTTTATTTTAATTTCAGGGCATTACATGGGGCTGTGCATATAGAATAACAGGCTCAACGGCGTTGGAGTATCTTAAGCAGCGCGAATGCACATTGGGTAAGTAAACATAAAATTAAATAATTTTAATTTAAACATAATTCAAACTTAACTCTTATTTTCTATATTTTTATTTAATTTATGCCTGATTAGGTGGCTATGCAACGCTCGATACAAAATTCTTTCCCCGCGTCGCTTCTCATGACACGCCCTTCAGTGGCGAGGCCCTCGAAGTATTGGTCTATGTGGCCACGCCGGAGAACAGCCATTGGCTGGGTGAAGCACCACTGGAGGTTATAGCACAACAGATCGCCAATTCGCGTGGTCCCAGTGGACACAATGCGGAATATTTATTGCGATTGGCGCTTTTCATGCACGAAGAGATACCGGGAGTGCGGGATGAACATTTGTTTGAGCTAGAACGACTGCTGCTCGAGGATATTTATCGCAAGGAAATACCTCTGTCATCTCTGATGGGACGCAATCCTGACCGCATACGTCGCGACTCTCACGAAGACGTGCGCCGACCGCCATCGTTCGAGTTCACGTCGCGTATACCGGACACAAAACTGCGTTGCCTGAATATTTGATTGTGGCATTGGTCCTGGCCACAAAGGATATATATGTGAAGTTTACCCAATATCATCTATATCAATATCAGTAACCAGCATAGGAAACGAGAATCTATGACTTCTATCTATGTATTCTTTAAATTGTAAATAATCATAGCCTTAACTGTAAGCAACTACTCTCGATAACTGATCTGATACTAGTATTTTAAGCCTTAACTAAGTTCTCGTAGTGCGTAAGTCGCGTCCATAACGCACACATTTACATTTATATACAGAAAGTGCCCAAAAAAATGAATAGTCCAATAAGAAATTAAATTGAAAACAAATAAAAATAAATAAAAACAATCTAAAACATTGATATACAACATCAACGCCTTTTTTACTACATTAAAGTGGAAGAATAAATATGAAAATAATAAATACTTTAATACAAAAACCAAAATTCAATATTAGTTTGGAGACCCGCAACACTCACGAACTTTATTTGTATCGTTTCTTTACGCATATGTAAGCTTAGCTTGGGACACTTCGAAGTTGAATTTAAATTTAAGGGATGTTGGCTAGATAGTCCTTAATTGTTGAAGGGTCCAAGCGCTTGAACCCGTTCTGATCGCAGATTCCAACTTCAATATTATCTGAAGTCATTTTGCCCTCAAAACCTTCCTTTAGGGTCAGAATGGCAGTGTGCACAGCATCCTCGAGTTCAAGATCTTCGCTATAACTGAAATTGAACAAGGAAACGTTTTATTACTCTTAATAAGCCAAGTTAATCCATACTAACCGCTTTTCCAAAAAGGTTTTGCCATTAACGGCATTTTTGCCCATGGCAGTTGCCTTCCAGGCGAAATATGCACCAGACGGATCCGATTGATAAAGATATGGGCGATCATTGTCCCAACCGCAAATCAATAGCGATACACCAAATGGACGCACGCCACTAGAATTACGAAATGTTACTTTTTTGCACTAAATTTTATGATCTATAAATTATACCCCGATTGAGTGTACTCCTGCATTAACGTTGCGACACGTTGCACGAGCTGAGACACCGGTATGGGTTCCTTATAAGTCAGATAGTATGATTGAGCGATTTTTCGTGCTTGCTTCACCAGCAGGCGATAATCTGGACCCATTCCAGAATAGACCATGCCAATGTGCTTGTTTATCATTTCCACGCGATGCACACTATGTTCCTCATAGAGCGGCGATTTGTATTTATTCTCTGTTGCAATGACGACGCCATTGGAAGCTAAATTGACCGAAAATTTGTAAGTCCCAGGTTCAGTACAATGAATGGAGTTCACTTACCCATTATACCAACAGAAGGTGCGCCTCCAGATACGGCTGCCAAGGCATATTCCAGCTGGACAAGCTTTCCGGAAGGACTGCAAACGAACGAAAAAATTAATGTTTATGCCAGTCATGTAGATGACTTTTTCGTAAATGGCAGAAGCCTTCCGCATCGCTTGGTAAGCAACCATGGGTTGGTTTCACTTACCTAAATGTTGTCAACGAAAAACTGTAACGTTCCGTAGCCATAGTTGTTGGCTAAAATTTGTGGTACAATAATTTTTAAATAAATGCCGACAATCCTCACCAAAATGACAAGATGACAAGCAGAAACTAGAGCTATCGGTAAAGCGACCAATAGTATCGGTATAAAAAATACTATTCTAGTATATTATCGAAATCGATATTATGATTAGGTCAGAAATATAATAACATAAAAGCTCAACATTATTATTTATTCATTTCAATTCCTATAAACAAATAAAATATGCAAACCCGCTTAAAGATTTTTTGATCCTAATCTTTTCTGAAAATAATTGACAAATTATTAGTTTAAGCTTTAGTATCGATTATATACTTTTGCAGCACAGATATTATTAACAGATAATTATAAATCGGTCTATCAATTTGCAACCATATTCAATAATAATCGAAAACTTTCATAGCCGTAGTGTGGGGATTGGTGGTTGACTTACAAATTGAAATTCGTCAAGATTATTCATTACAATAAAAGTATGGTACGTGGAGTGCTTCGAGGCAGCAGGCCTATGCGCGGTGGCATTCGTCCGCCATTTAAGAAAACATTTGTACCTCGTCATCCTTTTGATTTAACATTGACCGAAGTTGTCTTTCCTAAAGTCTCGCCGGTTGTGGATGATTCTGCGTTGACAGCGGTAAAATCAATAAATAAACCAAAAAAAAAAAAAAAGAAAACATAATTAATTACTATGAACATTTGTTTATTCAAAAAGGCTCTATTGAAACGCAACCAAGACCTTAGCCCTAGCCCCACCGAGCAGGCGGCCATTGGTAACTTGGTTACTAAGGTGCAGGTCGTCTTGGATAATTTAGTCGTTGCGCCCGGCGACTTCAATACTTGTGTAAGTTGTCACAGTAACATATTTCCTATTGTATATACTTCTAAACTAACTAACACACGCACACACAGCAATTAGAAGAGGTGCGCCAAGTTGGATCGTTCAAAAAGGGCACCATTCTCAGTGGCAACAATGTGGCCGATGTCGTGGTTATTCTCAAAACACTGCCTACAAAGGAGGCTTGTGAAGCACTGGCTAAGAAGGTTGAGACGGACTTAAAAACTAGCATGAAAACAGAGGTGCTAGCAAAGGGTGAACAACACACCCTAGAAATACACGACAGAGGCTTCGATGTATCCAATTCACAGGCCAGAGTTCGTATTCTAATTGCCACCTTGCCGCAGAATTTGCGAAAGCTGGAGCCGGAAATTCATTTAGACCATAAACTGATGCAAAGTCATTTAGCTGCTATACGCCACACTCGCTGGTTCGAGGAGAATGCTCATCATTCTTCAATAAAAGTCCTCATTCGCATTTTAAAGGATCTAACGAAGCGATTCGAAGCTTTTTCACCTCTTTCATCATGGATGCTTGATTTGATTGCCCATTTGGCAATTATGAATAATCCATCTCGCCAAGCATTACCAATCAATTTGGCATTTCGTCGTGTATTTCAACTGCTATCAGCTGGACTGTTTCTACCAGGCTCAGCTGGTATAACCGATCCAACTGAACCGGGTCACATACGAGTTCACACAGCGATGACGCTGGAACAACAAGATGTATGCTGTTATACGGCACAGACGTTACTGCGAGTCTTAGCACACGGCGGATACAAGCACATTCTTGGATTGGAGGGCAATACGAGCATTGTGCGTGAGATGTCCGTTTGGAATGGAGTCGTTGTGTCGCCGCTAAAGCCCGTATATGAAAAGCCGACAGACAAAAAGGAAGGTGATCTCGAGGAGGACATTGAGATGATTGAGAATGAAAATGAGGATGTTGGAAGCGATGATGCAGCCGAATAATCTAGACCATAAGAATTTCATTAAATATAAATTATAAAATACAACAGAAATCAATACATTTTATGCGCTCAACACTTGCTCAGTGATGGGCTCATCTTCATTAACATTCTCCGTCAGTTGTTTATTTATTATTTCAAAATATTTCTCTGCAAAAATGCCCAATGGCTCGCTGACCTTTATTGCAATATCAGCTGCTTGAATTATGTGTCCCTTGGGCAAATTTCGAGATGCGACAATCGATTTGCCCAGCTTAAGACGACAAGGCATTTCGCTCTCCAAAATATATTTTTCATTTCCTCGAGATTCACAGAGCGCTTGCTTCAACTCTTTTTCACCACCTAAGATTGAAATAACTTCTGCAGGCGTAAGACTAGGAGAGGAAAGGTAATCCTTAGACTTAAATTCTTCTATACTGCGGGCCAGCGTCCACATTTCATTGGCATCAAGGGAGCAACGGTGATCAGAGCCTTTTTGATCCTTGTCCAATGTAAAGTGTCGCTCAATTATTCTCGCGCCACTCAAAATCGCTGCCTGGGTTATGATTACGCCCAGTTCATGACCAGAGTACCCGATGGGAACATTGGGAAACCGTCGCATTAATGTTGGGATCAAACGTAGGCTGCAGTCTTCGGGTGGTGTCGGATAAGCCGAGACGCAATGCATTAGAGTATACTTATTGTTGCCTGCCCGCCTCATAATTTCCACAATGCGATCAATTGTCGACATAGTTTGCATTCCAGTTGATATTACGAGCGGTACGTTGAGCCCAGCAGCTTTTTTAAGAAGTGGAAAGTTGTTTGCATCCCCGGAACCAATTTTTATAAAAGGCACCTTTAAATCCACCAGAAAGTCAAGAGATGGCTGCAAAAAATAAAAAAATAAAAACTTTTATCAAATTCATTCAAAACCACCCTAAAATATATACCTCATCCATAGCTGATGCTGTGAAATCAATTTCAATTTGTTTACTATATGCTTGCAGCTGACGATACTGTTCCTTTGAAAACTCAAGATATTCTTTATGTTCTCCATAGGTTTGACCCCAGGAGTGATCGCTTATATATCTTCGATCTAGGGCAGTGCGCGTAAACTTCGCTTTCAAATCGGATTTTTGAAATTTTACACAATGACATCCTGATTTCTTTGCAGTCAGTATCATCTTTTTGGCTGTTTCAACACAGCCCTGGTGATTTTGCCCAATTTCCGCTATTAAATATACATCGTTACGTTTCGATCTTTCTATTATATCAAGTAACACTTTTGAAGACATAATTTCAATTAAATTCAATTAAGAGAATCGGTACTGTTTGTGCTACAGCCTATAATAGGTTGTGTGACCAAACATTTAGTCAGTATTTTTTAACCGCCAAATATTGCAAATGCATATATTTAGATAGCTCATCAAATAATATGATACTGCTGTATAGAGATATTAAATCGAGTTGGCATGGCGCTAGTAATTGAAGATATATTTGTCCTGCTTACACCAACTTAATTCAAGCCAAGCAATGCAAATGGCGGGTAACAGGGCAACGCTGGGAGTGTAAACGGGACAAGCTGTTTCTCAAGAGTGTGACTAACTGCCCATTTCACTTCCTCCTGTTTTTTTTTTGTGAAATGTGGGCACACTGGAGAAATTTTCTTGTAGTAGCTGTGCTGTGAAAAATATTTATAGTGAAAAATATACATCAAAGCTACTTGCCATTCTTCGGTGGAAAAATTTAGCACAGTAATTGCGCAGCAAAAAAAAAAAACAAAAAACAAATACAGAAACATGGGCGATGTTATGAATATCGACAGCATCATATCAAGACTTCTGGAAGTGCGTGGGGCACGGCCTGGCAAAAATGTTCAGCTCTCGGAGAGCGAAATTCGTGGCCTCTGTCTGAAGTCGCGAGAGATTTTTCTGTCGCAGCCCATACTCTTAGAGCTGGAAGCACCATTGAAGATATGCGGCGACATACATGGCCAATACTACGATTTGTTGCGCCTATTCGAGTACGGTGGCTTCCCCCCGGAATCAAATTACCTATTTTTGGGCGACTACGTCGATCGTGGCAAACAGTCGCTGGAAACCATCTGCTTGTTGCTCGCCTATAAGATCAAATACTCTGAGAACTTCTTTTTGCTTCGCGGCAACCACGAATGTGCCAGCATAAACCGCATCTATGGATTCTACGACGAGTGCAAGCGCCGCTACACTATCAAATTGTGGAAGACATTCACTGACTGCTTCAACTGCTTGCCAGTGGCAGCCATTGTGGATGAGAAGATATTCTGTTGCCATGGTGGTCTCAGTCCGGACCTATCGTCGATGGAGCAAATTCGACGCATTATGCGTCCCACCGATGTACCAGATCAGGGCCTACTTTGCGATTTGCTGTGGTCCGATCCGGACAAGGACACCATGGGCTGGGGCGAGAATGATCGCGGTGTCAGTTTCACCTTTGGCGCCGAGGTGGTGGCCAAATTTCTAGAGAAGCACGAGTTTGATCTCATTTGCCGCGCCCATCAGGTCGTCGAGGATGGCTATGAGTTCTTTGCCAAGCGCCAACTTGTTACACTCTTCTCGGCCCCCAATTACTGTGGCGAATTTGATAATGCTGGCGCAATGATGTCTGTGGATGACTCCCTAATGTGCTCATTCCAGATATTGAAACCGGCCGACAAGCGTAAAAAGTAATATCACTAATAATCTTCGTACCCACACACCCACACATACACACACACACACAACACAGAACAATTTTCTATAAAAGAACAAAGCATGCAAGAAAAACCAATCAGAAATTCTAAGATTCAACGTAAGTATTAAAAGTGTAGCTGTATTAACTAACGTATCGCAAGCTCTTATCGACATTCTATATCTATCGTCAGCAGGGGCAAATCTAATTTAACATACGTAGCACCGACTATGCAGCCAGAGGAATGAACTGAGAACGCTCTGCGTCGAGTAAAAACAATCTAAGCAACAAAATAAATAAAAAACAAACAAAAACAAATTTAACCCAATCCTGGACAAACATATGATCTTTAAAAAAATAAAGAGAGATTTACTTCAATTACAAAACAACATTCGCTTGAATTCAAACAGGCATAACTTATGTAGAATCCATTTATTTTGATAATATTAAGCTCTACAACACACACATATATATATATATATATATATATATATATATATATATATATATATATATATATATACTGCTCTTACACACGCATATGAGTGTACATACATATATGTTTTGTCCAAGTTAAGCAGGAGTCTAACGTGTTAGTACAAGAACAAACAAATGTAATTTGATTTAGCCAGCCGGCGGTCAACAAACGTGTAGGGTCTTGTAAAAAAAAAAAACAGGAATATAAAAACAAAAATCGATTTGGCCTTAAAAACACACACAAATTGAAAAGTGGAAAAGAGAAGGAAAACAAAGAGTACACGCTTGCCAAGAAAGTAAAAGTAAATACTAAGTTTTGACCTTGGAAATTAAAATCAGTTTATGTTCGTCCACATTGCAGCCAGCCCAAAACATTGGTACCGTTGTTCCATGTCTTTTATCTTCCGCATGTCCGTCATCATTTTCCCCAATTATGATCAACTGTTATAATTCGATCCACGCTAATATGTACAATTTTATTTTTATCATCTTTATCATTTTTAAGATGTGTTTAAACAAAGAATAAAAATTGAGAAAACAAAATACAAACAAATTACTATAATAATTATGTATTATCAATAATCCTTTGTATTAATAAACAAGCGATATACCACGTGTATGAAATTAAAAACTGATTTAAATAAATATTTGAAAACCCCATTAAAAAAAAAATAAAAGGCATTTGAGGGATTTGCGTGCGCTTTCCTTCGCGCACCCTTTATTAACATATAAGAAAATACTTTACATATTTAGCCCTACGAACTGATAACATTTCTATGAGAATGCATTTTAATTGGATGTTCCAATAACTAGCTGAGCGACCGAGCATTAGGATTCACTCGGCACTGTCAGTGCGGCTGGGTTCAGCCTGGACGGATGGGGTCTGCGTTATATTGTCGCTTGTTGTCTCAGCAGCGGCCATGTTTTTTTCCTCAATGTGACAATTACCAAGAGTAGCACTCAATTCCGCATCATCAGCTTTGGCAGCGGCTGCATTATCTAATCCGTTAGCTTCAGGCACTTTCTCATGGACTTCTTGACTATTCTCTGACACAATTGAGTTGTCCACTGATTCGCCAGCTGTCCCTGGCTCGGAATCAGATTCGCCGGCGATTTGGGCATTGTGATCACGCAGTACCTCTGGGTTAATACTATTTATTATGGCACGTAAACGTAGTATCTCTTCATTTGCCTCCTGCAGATCCTGCGTGAGACGTTCGTATTTATCATGCTGATGTCGCACCACTCCAATGTTATTTCTTATATACTCCATTGGGTTTTCCGGCCGCTCTTTAATTACGCGTATAAATATTTTCGTAAGTGAATCCATAACGCTTCCGCGCTCTAGATAGCGACGAATCTCATCGCGCTTCGGATCAATCGGCTGCGTCAGATTCAAATAAAATGCTGTCAAATGACATGCAAATAATATCAATAATATTTCATCTTACCTTAAAGGACATGTTGCGAAAATGAAAGAGTAAAAATTAAAGTTGTTGAAAATCGTTCGGAATAAGTTCAATCGAACAACTTTGTAAATGAAAGAGCGAATCTCTGATTTTTGTTCATCGAGTTTATTCGTTCGCTTTTTCTAAGTCACAATGAGTTACTTGTCGCAGGTATTTTAAAGTCTACTATTGCCAGAGTATATTTTTATCAGCTATAACAATGACAATAGTTAAAGGCGAAAAAATATGAGAAATATTTGATAGGCATTTATTGTTTACTCATCATCTATATTAGAAAGAAAATATATTTTCATAATTTGTTATCGAGGCAATGTGACCAGCAAATAAAACTATTCGAATCGCTAATTGTACCGACTGAAAAGCTCTAACGGTTGATTACAAATGTGTGCCTATAATTTGGCTCGGACTTTAAAAATGAATATGGATGAATGGCATTTAAAATTGTCTGATTTAATTAAAAATAGTTTTATAAATTGCTATATTGGCATTTTTCTTTCCTGGCATCGACTTGTGTTCAATTTTGGCGCTATGTATTTTATTTGTACCAAGCAATGCGCATGTCTCTAAAATGAAAATATATATACATATCGGCTTATCATACTGCATACACAACTTGGCGAAAATCAGTTCCGCAAAATTCTAAAACGCAAAATGGACATTTTTGAAAACACTTTTGTAAGGGGACCCTCGCCATCATACTCTGACGAAGCAAACTCAGAAACTGCTCTATCCGTTACACTGCCAATTGGAGGTGTCGAAATGAACTTGGGTCGAAAAGATTCGAAATCGGATACTGTGAATTTCTTCGACGAGAAATTTAATTCGGATTACGACGATGATAGCTATTCGCATTTGCATCCTGTTAGCAAGAATCGAAATAGCTATGCATTCTGGACCGCCGTCGTAGTCCTGTTAATGCTGACTATAGGTAACTTGATCTTGACGCTAACTATCATGAGTGTGTTAAGGTTGGGAAAGGGTATAAAGGGCATGGAACTGATTCCAGAAGTGGACTTAATTAAGTTCTATGATGAAACCGACTTGGATCGCATCCAAACAAATGCTATTGGAATACATGGCTTCTCAGATGTACCTGTATCGATCAGCAGCGACGGAGACTATAGCGGAGTGCATTTGCGAGTGTTTCGTAATCTGAATAGCGCCAGTGCCTTAAACGAACGTGATCTGGTTGTGCTCGACAAGGGGGGCATTGCCGTTGAAGCCAACATGTTTGAAATAAAAGATCCAACTGATCAATCGACTCTTTTTACTACCCACCGCCCGCAATACAACATACCTGATGGAGTGGAAGGAGTGCTGCAGACGAAGGTGGCCAGTGCGAGCCGCGTATCCAGTCCAATTGACGTGCCTTTAATTATGGATAGCGACGGTCACATTGCCATCAAGGGATCCGAGGGCGTGTTCTTCGATGGGGCCACCATTGAGGTGCAGGTCGAACATCACGTCTCCCTTAACTCAACTCAGGGTGCCACAGTCCTGGAGGCAGGCAAAGGAATTTTCCTAGACATGGATCGCATTCCCGTTGTGAGTTCAGAGCTGGGCCTTCGCACTGGTAGCGTGCAGTACAAGATTTGCGTATGCATGCCAATTGGCGTACTCTTCCGCATAGCCATTCCTCGGGTGCACAACGGACCCAAGATATCATGCGCCCACTTCGACAGCCAGTTCGATCCCTGTGAGATCAACTGAGTATGCAATAAAATAAATATGACAATATCTAATATATAGTATTCCCTATTAGAAGTGTTACGTAGCAATTTTTTATTTGTATTTAAGAAAAATGTACAAGAAAGGTGGAAGGTTAGTTGGTATGCCTTAAGAGAACCCTACAATTTTTTAATTCGTTTGTTGAATAAAAAGATAAACCAACTGGATCCAAACACATATTATCATTTCAATTGTTTCGATTGTTGGATATAATACAGAAATGGTATTCAATTCGTTGAACGTGAATGTACATAATGAAAGGTGAAAATTATGAGAAAATTATAAATTGAATTCCATTCAAAGCTAACATTATTAGGTAGATCAAAGCTAGTCAAGTACATATGTAAATTCTACATTTTGATTATAATCGTACTGCGCTTAGTCTTAGCCTTAGCCTAAACACCGGGCGGTGGGGGCTCCTCATGTCTAGTAGATTTGGTTGGCGTTAGATCCACCAGATTGTCCGGCACCATACTAAGAAGCTCTGCTTCACTTAGCTGCGCCAACCGACTTTTAGTCTTTGTCGCACCCTCTGCGTTCTTACGTCCTGAAATATGTTCAAAATTAATTATTTCGTTTGAATGGAAAACAGTTTAAAATTGTATTTTACCCATTTTATAAGAGCAGCCCGAGAACGCATCCTCAGGATTGTACTCCTCATTATCGTTCGATATTGGTCTGGCATTCGACTCCTTCTCCTTTATGCTGGCCAAAATCTTTGTCAGATTCGGAGGTATAGATATGCTGGCCAGCACATTTGATGAAGATGAGGGTTTGTCCAAAACCTGTAAAAATAGACGGTGTAGAGTTAAGATACTGTTAATATAATCAGAAAGTATAGTGCTCTTTTAGCACTCACCGAAGGCTCTACATTTAGCAGACCAGCGATTTCAATGCGCTGAGCAGCGATTTGCTTATTAATTTCGTCCACTTTGCGCTCCAGATCGAAATCCTTGTGTTCTGTTACCGATGCGGGCAAATCATCATTATCGTCCGAGCTACCCCCGGGTGAATAGGGCGCATCCGGATCGTCTATACTAGCCATCGGCTCTATCGACACGTTTTCTGGAAAAATACATTTTTTAAAATTAATTTAATTCCAATTTATATGGTACAAACTCACTGTTCTGCAGCTTTGCAATGGGCGCTTTGATAATGGCATCAATATCGAACTCATCATCTCTTGAGCTTCCCGAGTGCGTACTAGGTTTGCGCTTCGGACTACTCGGCGGCGTAAATGTGGTTCGAACGCGTGTTTTATTTGATACCTGTAAAACAGATAAACATATAGAGAGCTGCTATATGTGTATGTGGGTTATGTCTTCACTTACAGTCTTATTACTGGCAGTGGGTAATGGTAGGGGCATCGAATGGCTTAAGTTAACCAAGCGTTTGCTTAGGCAGCGCACAATGATGCCCAGCAGTGTGTTTGGTCGTTGACTGTCCTCGTAAAAGGGCACAGTGTCCAGCGTACGCAGCACCGTGGGCACCTTATCATTGGTGCCCAGGGGAAATATATAAAAGTCTCGAATTTGCTCCGAATCCGCACCCAAGACACCAAGACGTTGTCGTGAATCAAGGTATTCAAAGAAGCTGTCAAACCTAATGGTGTTCCCGGCGCTGGCCGGAAATAAATTGACAATAACGATTTCCTTGGTTGGACTCTTCTTGATCTTCTTCAGATAGTCCCAGACATTCACACGCGTTATGCGACCAATCACATCCAAATTGAGGGGCAGTAACTTATCCAGTTGGTTTGTATTACCGTGTACGCTATGAATAACCACATCAAAGTCCGTCACATCGACCATGCTCAAATTGCCAGTCCAAATTGGTGGGCTCGACAAACTCTGTAGATAGCGACCGTATCTATCCAACGTGGGCGCGGGCACATCAGCTTTCCCAGTTGTTTTGGAGGCCACAGGCAACGGCTTTAATGTTGGCCTAACGGGCACTGTCAGATTGGCAGCTTCCTCCACCGTTTTCTCTGACTCTAGGATTTGATCAATTAAATTAAAGGCGACTAAGGGCGTTTCAGTTTTCTTCTCAGTTGGTTTTTTCAGCACTGAGGATTGAACCTTTTCGGCATGCTCTTTGCTCAGTTGCTTGTCGCGAGAAGGCTGCTCCTTTTCTTTGTCCAGATCGTGCTCGTGATGGTGCCTCTTGTGACTGCGCTTCTCCTGGCTATGGCCGCGGCTGCTCGATCGGCTGCGACTTCTTTTGCTGCCACTTTGGTTATTATGGGACTTGTGACTCTTATGCCGCTTCTCTCTGTCACGCTCTCGACTGCGATCCTTCTCTCGAGGCCTTGAATGCTTTTCTTTCGCAGTCGACGGTCGATCGTGGTCATGCTCTTTACTGGAAAGGTCTGTAGTGTTCGAGCTGTCGATAGACTGGGATCCTTTTTTTCTATCGATGCTGTCAAGCTTTTCTTTGCTTTTTCCACCTTCTTGTTGTGCTTCCTCCTCTGGCAGCGTTACATCCATCTTGGATTCGATAAGTTCCTCTCCCTTGTGCGTCTTCACCACATAATTCTGTGCGCATGACAATAAATCCAGCTCCGATTTCTTAATCATATCCAACTGATGGCGGTTCTCCTCTTCACGCCACTTGGCCAACTCCTGACTGGCCAATTCAGCTGGTGTCATTCGTACCAGCTGTTTGGGATCCACTTGTTTAGCACATATCTTTTCGAACAGCGTCTTATTCTTACGATCCTTAATGTTAAACATTAGCGAACGATACTTAGACTTGTACTTAGCGCTCACATCCTGCCCAAATGAATTATACATTTCCGACTCCACTCGCTTCACAAAGTGCTCCACCTCCGCCGCCGTCAGCCACTCCGTCTTCTCTGTTGGCTGCTCGGCTGCCTGTGCCTCTTTGATTCGCAACAACAATTGCTCCTTAAGTGTTCGCCGCACATTGAAGCGTATTGGTTCTGGCTGGGATTTATTCACAGATCTTTCCGTTGTGCTCTTTTCGGGCGAGCGACTGACTGTAGTCGTTGCTTTGGCGGCAGGTTTCTCCTTTTTGGCTGTGTTAGGCATGGCGGGCAGCAGCTGTATAGATTTGTTCACAGTCTCTGATGACTTTTGCCAAGGCAACGACTGTGACTGTTTTACTGCGGTTGCCTCTGGCGTGGATGGTTCGGACAGGCGCTTGTTTTGCCGTTTCTGTGGAGGAATGGATTAGCATCGATATATGAGTACATATACTACACATGCATGCATACCTCGATTTCCAGCGCCTGCTCACTGCCGGGCTGCACTACCTCAAAGCTTGGATTCTCATGCAGCCATTTCTTTAGCTGATGAGCAGTGGGCGCCAAATGTCCCGTGATTACCCGTCCGCTTCGGCGCTCAAAAACGTTAATCTAGTAAAAGTAAATCACAATATAAATATTTATATAAATTTAATAACTTAGTCTACATACCCGCTCAACCTTTGACAAGGAGTCAGCCTGACGCAGCACATCCTCAAACAGATCTTTCTTTTTGTTCTTTTTGGCTTCAAGCGTATTTCCCAGCTGTGAAGGCGGCAAAGCTGTCTGCAGCACTGGCTCAGGCGTCTTGGGCACTGTTTGGGCCTGGATTGCGTTGTGTGCATACCTTCGTATGCATTCGTCACTACAATAAACCGAATTGGCGCGTGCTGGGCGCTTGCATACCACGCACCTTGTATCTGTTGGCGATATGTCGCTGCTGGGCCCAAGTTTGATAAAATTAAGCTGCTGCTGTTGCATTTTTAGCTGTGGTCTTGGGGGCAACGGCAACCGTTTCGGTTGCCTTACAATTGGGCTACTTGTGGTTGACGATGGTAACGATGTCATTAATGATGCGCCAACGGGCATGGTTCTCTTGGGCGTAGCCGGCTGTTGCTCGACAATTGTTTTGCTTTCACGTGGCTGTTTAGCTAACGTCGAAGACTCCGGTGGGTCCAGGCTTACGATGGGCAACAACATGTCTGTAATACGTGGCTGATTCTGTAAGAACATAAATGCAATTTGAATAAGAAATATTGGTAATCCAACAATTGTTTATTACCTTCTCCTCTTGCTTTTTGACGCATTTGGGACATTTCCAGTCAATACCCTTCTGTTCCATTTCCAGACCCATGGCCTTTGTGACACTAACACACGTGCCGTGATACCAATCCTCGCATAGATCACAGCATATCATGAATCTGTTGTTGTGCGGCTGCCGACAGATACACCACAACCTGAGACAAGTATAATTTTAGTAATTTGCATAAGAAACCTACAATAATAACTAACTTATTGGGATCATCGTCGTCCTCTTGAGATTCTGAGGCTTCTGGATCATTGGCTTCGCTACTTATATTTAACTTGTTTGACCTTCTTGGCCTCCTGACACTGCCACTTGGATCTCTGGGCAACTGTTTACTGTCTGGTCCGGCAATTGACGATGAAAAGCTATCACTATCCAAACTGCTGCTGGTTAAGTGGCTTGTATCAAGAGTTGGTTCTGCCAGCGATGTGGTGCTGACATCTGACAAGGTTCTGGCTGTCGCAGGAAAGTTCTGAGCTCGACGCTTGGCCCGGGTTGTAGGCGCTTCGATTGGTGGCAGATAAATGACACGCCCATTGCCGCGCACCACTTTCATCTCAGGTGACCGTGATGTCGAGCTAAACGTGTCTGTTGTACGTGCTGGCGTACTGGATGCCATGGGCAAATTGAGCAAGCATTGATCAGCAAAATCATTGGACAACGGCTGTGAAGGATTCAATATTAGCGTATCATCTTTGTCAATCTATATGGACACAGCTTACCTGAGAAACTGTTGGTAACTGGTTGCCCACATCGAAGATTGGTTGCGCTACAGCATTTGCAAGCGCATCAAGACCACCAGTTTCTGTACTGGCCAGGACCTGTTTGACCACCTCAGCCTCGAATTGTTTGTCCTCCTCTATGAGACCAACCACATGTTGCAGGAAATCCGCTGTGATTTCATCCTCGTCTGCAGTTTCCAGCAATCGTGCGCTGGCTATGTCAATGTTATCCACTGGAGCATTCGCTACCAGGGTTGCATCAAAATTTTGTTGTGGTGGTGGTGGAACACTGAGCGGGTTTATCACTGGTTCAGTTACTTGATTCAGGCCCGCAGCGCTGCTCTCTAGCATTTTAACCAGTTTGGGTATGGTCTCATCTGCTGTTGCTGGCGGTTTCTCGATCAATGATGCCTTCGACAGTTCATCCTGCACAATGGAGTCAATGAGATCAAGTTGTTTGTCGTTTTCAGCTGCCAGCTCTGAGGAACTCTGATGTGTTTCGATGACAATCTGGGCAGGTAATTTGTGTGAGGATGCCGTGTCCACGCCGATGGGCATGAAACCCTTGCAAGATGGCGAGGTCGCAGTCGATGTCGATGCCAATGTTGAAACCGTGTTTAGACTGGACTTGGGAGTCACAGGCGTGTTTACTACGGGCTGTTTACTGTTATCCGATGCGGATGCCATCATTGTCGTATTGTTATTATCCGCCAGTAAACTATTAAGATTTGTGAATACACCTTTGGGGCTCGACATATTCTTATTAATGACAATCTCTTTCACATCTTGAGGCGGCGGCACCAATCCGCCCGGTGGTACACTCACCACACGACCCACCTGAACAATTGGCGTTCTGCGCAGCTTTCCACCGACTGCAGAGCCACATATTCTATTTACCTCAGGAGATACTGCCATTGGTTTAGGAAGGGATCTATGTATGGGGCGCATTTTGAGAAAGGATGTGCTAAACATCCCACGACCCAATGGAATCACCGAGGGCGGCGCTTTCGTATTTAGCTGAACAATCTGGCCAATTGCAGGCGCGCTCGAATTGCCATCGACCTGCCCCTTTCGCCACTTTAAATGTGGCAAGTATGCACGTGCTAGTTGTTGCTGAGGCCCCTTTGGTGAATTTAATGTTTGTCCACGCACAGATTGCAGATTGGACCGCCGTCTGGAGAACTTTTTAAGACGTTTGCGTTTGCTCGCATTGCGGCTGTTGTTCATCTTGAAATCAATATCACTATCTCGATCATTGTCCGTTTCACGGGAGGCATCACTTGGGTCGCTCAGCTCCTCTGTGTCGGCATTCTCCTCATCTGCCGTGGCTGAGCTATTTGCATCTTCGTCATCCTCGACAAAGTCCTCGGCAGGCCCTATACTTTTAACACTATTCCGAACCATACGTGGGCCCGTTGTCAACATTATTTGCTGTTGTTTCGACGCTGCTGCTGGGGGCTGTTTCAGTTGATTAGGTAATTGCGGCCTGTGCAAATTCGTTGGTTGCTTGGGTAACGGCTGCGTTTGCCTTTGTTGTTGCTGCGGCAGCGACTGCGGCTGTTGTTGTTTAGACAGTGGTTGTTGATGCCTGGGTGGTTGCTGCGTTCTGGCTGGCACCTGGTTCAAAGGCATTACTTGGAGTCGCTTCTTGGCATTTAACAGCCTGATGTTGGATTGGGTCTGCACGATAATTTTACGTCCTTGCCGCTCTATAACCACCTTTTCCGCCATCTTTTTCGCCTTCATTTGCTCAGGCGAGGTGAATGGCGTGTAGTTATGATCGTTTCGAATAATCTCCAACAGAGCATCCGATTCGGGTGTACGTTTGAATATCGATAGCCCAGCCAGTTCTGCAAATATTACAAATATTCATCAGTGCTTCCAAAACTTTTATATCATATACATACTCAGAGCATTTTTTACCACCAAATCGGCTGTGTTTTCAGCGTAGAATTGTTCGACGCTCAGCCCGACAATTTGTGGGCGTTCTTTAGGTTTTCGGCGCTTTTTCTGCTTTTTTGGCGCTTTGGGTTTGCGACCGGGGCGCTTCTTAACCTTCGGCACTTCGGCTTCGGTTTCCGTGGAGTCACCATTGTTTTCGCCACCGGTGTTGTCATTGTCATCGCCGGTAACATGATCTTTTTCGCTTATTACCTCTTCACAGCCGCTTTGGCCGCTGTCGTTGTCTGTCTCTTTATCTGATTCTTCGCCATCTGATGTCATTTGCATAAAACGCTCCAGCTCCTCCAGGCGCTCGGTTTCCTCTTGATCGACCATGCTTGGCGTCGGTGATGTAAGCCGCACGACACTAATGCTCGCAATTGATTTTTCCTCTGAAAATATAAATATTTTTCTATATGTCGATTTGAAGTAGATTTCAAGCAGGCTTACCCATAATATTTTCAATGGCACGCTCGTCAAATGAGATGCCATTTTTGGCGTATACCACGACCAGATTGGAGTCTCCATCGGCGCCATTTGGTCGGGCACTGGGCGTTTCGCTAAATACCGAACTAGACATGACAGTAACGATGCCTCATGGATCAGCTACTGTACACTCAGTGCAGATCAGATACGTTTTTCCCCAATCGTTTTGCGTGCTCTACTTCTACTTGTGAGCGTTGTAATTATTTTGTTTGCTCATGCCGCGGCCGCGTTGTGACGCCGACATTGGAACTAGCGGGACTTTTTGCGAAGAGCAATTCAGTTCCAAATACCTAAAAATAGAGTTTGACTACAGTGAATGTGTCTGCTTCTCACCAACAATAAAAAATCTCTCTATTTCACTTTAAAAATGCTTTATTTAAAAAATATGAAAATAGAATTTGCAAAAAAATTTACTTCGACGAAAGAATGCAGTGTGCCCAGCTGCGACCAAGAGCGATGCGTTAGTTGTATCACTGTGTGAACATGAACCAGTTTCAGTTAATAGCGTCTGTTTGTTTGTAAAACATTATTAATATTTGTTTGTAGTTCGTAAATAGTTTAAAGTCACTTAATTTCACGATATGTTTCTTACTTTATTAAATATACACAAACAATATTAAAAATTGTTTGAAATTATATATTCTTAAGCGTCTTAAGTATTTGTAGCATTTAAATTTGAAATATCGATATACTGTCAAGAATTAACACCATAATTATGATCAACTCTTTCTATCGATGTTATCATTTTCTTACACTGTTATTGACAATTTAAAACTATTTTTTTTTTTTTTTTGTTTATTACTTATAATTCTAAGTTGAACTTGTTTACATTATTGAATCCGTTTTTATGAATGTAAATATAATGCAACTGCAACACTAACAGCTAAAAATGGGTGCTTTATCATCACACTGAGCATAACATTGCAGCGAACTGTGAAGCTAACAGTGAGAGTAAACAAAGCATAATAAAAAAAAACAACAAACAAAAATACAAACAGTGTATGTAGCTAGTGCCATTAAAAAAAAAAAAAAAAAAAAACGTACATATTGGCCGGTTGCTGTGCGGATTACTACACTCCCAACACACATCAAAACAGAAACCAACTATACAAAAAATACAGCGATAATAAAGCTCTTATTTATTGCTGCACTCAAGTTATTATTTGCTATAGATATTGGCTAGCTAATCAGGAGAAAAAACACCAGTTGCGCTCCGACTGTGGTTATCGTAACATTCAACGATGGCTTGCTTTCAAATGGGATCCTGTCACGCTGTGCCGATGACTTTGTTTAAAAATAATAGAAACAAAGTCTGCAAGGCCATTCTAGACAATTCACAGGAGAGCCTAAAGCTGAGCTCTGGTCAATTAATAATTTTACTTGAGGGTGGTAAAGATCTGAGTCTATATAACACCGATGTGGACTATGTGTTCCGGCAGGAGTCCTACTTCCAGTACATGTTTGGTGCCAAGGAACCGGGTTGCTATGGCATCGTTAGCATCGATGTTAAGACGGCTCAAGCCACGTCGGTTCTATTTGTGCCACGTTTGCCCGAAGAGTACGAGACCTGGATGGGTCAGCTGCTGAAGCCAGAGCAGTTCAAAGCCATGTACGAGGTGGATGAGGTATATTATGTCGATGAACTCGAGGCTTATCTGGAAAAGACCACACCCAAGCTGATATTAACGCTCAGCGGCACCAACAGCGATAGTGGCCTCACGATGCAGCCGCCGGAGTTTGCGGGTAAGGAAAAGTACGTGACGAACTGTGACCTGCTCTATCCCATAATCTCAGAGTGTCGCGTTATCAAGTCGAAGGAGGAGATCGAAGTCTTGCGCTATGTGGCCAAGGTTTCGTCAGATGCACACATCAAAGTGATGCAATACATTCGTCCTGGTTGCATGGAATACGAGGGCGAATCTGTGTTCTTGCACCATGCCTATGCAGTGGGCGGCTGCCGCCACGCCTCGTACACCTGCATCTGTGGCAGTGGCATCAATTCGGCCATATTGCACTATGGACACGCTGGCGCACCTAACAACCGGCCCATTCAGGATGGCGATATGTGCCTTTTCGACATGGGCGCTAACTACTGTGGCTATGCTGCGGATATCACGTGCAGCTTTCCGGCTAACGGCAAATTTACAGAGGATCAGAAATTTATCTACAATGCGGTGCTGGCCGCACGTAACGCTGTAATGGATGCAGCCCGGGACGGTGTCTCCTGGGTGGACATGCACAGGCTAGCGGGCAAGGTGCTGCTGGAGCGCCTTAAGGCCGGCGGCATGCTCAACGGCGATGTGGATGAGATGCTAGAGGCTGGTGTCTCCGGTGTGTTCCAGCCGCACGGCTTGGGCCATCTGATTGGCTTGGATGTGCACGACGTGGGCGGCTATTTACCCACGGAGCCAAGTCGTCCTAGCGAGGCCTGGCTGAGCAAGCTACGCTTTGCCCGCATCCTCAAAGCGGGCATGTACGTGACCATTGAGCCCGGCTGTTATTTCATCAGGCAACTTATGGATAAGGCCATTGCTGATCCGAAGATTCGTAAATACATTAATGTAGAAATGTTTGAATGTTTCCGCAACTTTGGCGGAGTGCGCATCGAGGATGATGTCCTGATCACCAAGACGGGCACCGAGAACTTTGCAATTGTGCCACGCACTGTGGAGGAAATCGAAGCAACAATGGCAGCCAAATAAATTGTTAATTAATGTGAAGATAATACATATATGAATATATAAAAAAAATATATATATATGAATATGAATTATATATATGGATATGGAATTAAATTGCATGTCTATAAAGAATACATAATAAATGTTATATATTTTATACACTTTATGTAATGATATATATCTCAAAATATAAACATATACTATATAAATTTTCCAATTTAATATACTTATACCTTATGCATATTATTATTGAATCAAAGTGGGAAGTCAGGGTATAATAGCTTTGGTTCTTTTTAACTAGAATGTATGTTTTTCCCATTCTAGTAGTCTTTAAATATTTGTAATACCTTCACTGTGCGATTCACATCGTGAAAAGCTTTTTAATTTTTAGTCATAAAACTGATATCACTCAAAATTCAGCAGATAGATAAGTGTCTAGATAAGCTCCTCTAAGTGCCCGCTATACACATGCCAAGTCGAAAAAAAAAATGTATTAAAGATAGGATCACTGATGATCTGTTTTATAGATAGAACTATTACTGTTATAAAGTCAAGCCATATCGGGAAAAGCTGTATTTTCAATCAATTTTTGTTCCGTAAAAGACTTACAACTTAAATAATGTAATTAAGTTGCCACTATCCAGTCCAATTAATCAAAATGCTAGTCTTATCAGCTCTATCAAACTGCATATTCACTTACCTTTAAGACTTTACATCGTTCCAAATACAGACTTTAGAAAGCCCAAATCAAATTTCTGCTAGACCATACACTTCCAGTACTTAAACCACGCTCATTTTCGACAATTTATACTTTCATCCAGTTAATTCACTCTCCCTTTTTTTGTAACATTTTTCAATTCATCTTTCAATATACATATATATTTTGTATTCTTTCTCCGTTAATGTTTATCTAACTGCGGTTTAAGAGATGTTTTTAAATGGCATACAATATGTTGTAATATTTAGTCTAAAAAGAGCATGCCGAATAAGTTAGGTGAAGAAACTATTAAACTCACTCGTTTTCACTATAATCCATGAAATCCGAGGTGAATGAGTTGTTTGAATGAAATATTTAGACAAAGTAACAGAGGAAGGAATTGAAGATTACGGCAATAGTAAAACAAGATTCTAATTATATGAAATTGTTGACCTATACTATAAACATATAGGTAATTATAATGCGTTTGTATGCCTTATGAAACTCACACGGAATATATATAATGTTTAATTTATTGGCTTTAAGCTAACACTGTAAACAGCTAACAATGTAAACCTGAAGTTACACGACGAATTCGAGTCATTCGAAAGAATTTCTATTGCTATTCACAAGCCGAGCCGCAAGTGGATCATTTCGCATATTGTAATTTGAGTTGTTTTCGGGGAATGAGGAGTTACATATACTTCTTGGAGTGACCATTGCGTTGCTGTTGTTTGCCATGAGTGTGTCCATTGCTAGTAGTTGATTTAACATTCTTGATATCCTCGCTGCTCTCCGAATCTGGTACTTCGGTGATGGCAACGACACTGCGACGCGGAAACCAGCCACGAATAGCGCCCTTGCGCTGAGGCTTCTTCTCCGCGTCGGCTGCTTGCTCCTGCTCGCTGAGCACACGCTCGCCGAACAGCCAGTGCCGTCGGAAGCGCGTCACCCTGATGATGTCGTCGGGTCGCAGGCGAATTCGTGGCTCGTCTGTGCAGGGCGCATTGACGCAGACTCGCCAGCCCTGTGAGAAGATGGGCAGCCAGCGGCCAGTTACCGGACTTATGCATTTGTAGACGCGTGTCCTCGCGCGTTTCTCCTCCTTTTGTGCCAGTTGCTCGCGCTGTTGAGAAAAGTTTTTTAAATAAGTTATGCTTGAAGTGAGAAATCGACTGAGAACTTACGGTTAGCGTGTATTGATCGCAGCCCTTGACAACGGGCCATTCGATGCCGTCGCCCCATTTTTGGCACTCCTCGTTGAACACCTGTCGCAGATTAAGCCGCCAGCCCAAATCGTATGGATAGACAAAGGGTTCATAGGTCTCCGACTTGTATCGGCGATAGATTGCCTTCTCCACAATCCAAATCTCAATGCCCGTCTGATTTGTGACAATTGTCTTTAGTTGAATGTAGAGCAGCATGCTCAGTCCAATGACAACGCCAATGGCCAGACCCATGCCCAGAATGCACATGACAATGCTGGCCACCGTGAACTGTACGCTGGCCAAGTGAGCCTGCCCGTGGGTCAGGTAGTAATAGCGGTGGATGCCGCGATAAAAGGAACAGCTGAGCACCACCGCGCCGTGCAGACTGCCCAGTATGGAGAAGAGCAGAAAGTAGCTGAAGTAGGCGTGATTAGCCCAGCCAACACAATGATTGATCCATGGGCAGTGATGATCCATTTTCTTCACGCATCGATTGCCTGCACAAAAACGAGAATTTTGAACGGCTTCGAATAGTATTTAATTAGGTTTCGCTCACATTTACGACAGTGATGCGACCGTGGCGCCTTGTAGCCCTCACACTCCTTGCAGTACTGCAGCCATTGCGTGTCCTTGGGGTCCTGGCGATATTAAAATATAAAATATGCGTGCTATTAAAAAGAACTATATTATATATTGTATATAATGACTGCGACGCCCACAAAGCGCACAGCTCATTAGGGTAAACCAACTGAAGTCAAGCGTCAGCCAGCGTCTGGTCTACAAAACATTTATGCAAATTTCGGTAATTGCATTATGAGCTCGACTCCGTAGCGGCTGCGTTTCAGTTTGCGTGAGAACCTTTTAGGCCATAAATTATTAGATGGGGGCTGAAGCAGCGCAACGGCCCTTAAATTATTAGTGTCGAAAAACTGCCAACGCCCTCAAACAGTCAACGACTAGGAGGTCAGTAGTCAACCAGTCAACCAGTCCAAAATCAGCGGTAAGCAGTCAGTCTTAGTATTTGTCTGGGCGGCTTATCGTCCAAGTTTGAACCACGTATTTGAAGCAAATTGCAGCGTTTAATTGCTGCATAACGCGGCAGTTGGCGATAAAGGGTTGAGCACGCGATGCCGTCAACTCGAGTCTCGACCTGACCCATTTGTTTGCCAACACAACTGATGCGTGTGCTGACATTCAAACATGAATGACTCGACCGATTGCAGTTGCCAGGCCGGAGAGCACATGCGAACAAGTGGCTGACACGGACTTTTTTGTTGCGCTAAACAATTATTTCCGATACAGAAGTGACGCGGCACAAATGGACGACCAGGCGAGAGAGCATGTCGGCAACTAGCTGGAGATTTACTTTTTATAGAAGGAGCTGTGACGCATGATTAGCTAACTACTGTTTATAGAAGGAGTTCTGAAGGATCCATGGACAAGGAATTTTCCTGTATACTGGAGCACTTGTGAGGGATCCATAGATTAGCTAGCAGGAGTTTTCATTTTTACAGAAGCAGCTCTAAAGAATCCATGAATTAGCTAGCTATCAACAGAAAGAAGTTTTTCTTTGACAAAAGCAGTTGTGAAGGATCCATAGATTGGTTAGCTATTAGCTAACCGGAGAAGTTTGCCTGTTTACTGAAGGAGTTTTAAAGAATCCATGGATTAGCAAGGAGGTTTTGCTGTTTACTAGAGCAGTTGGATCCATGGGTTAGTTAAATATCAGGTAGAAGGATCAGTTTTTCTGTTTATTGAAGCAGTCCTGAAGGATCCTTGGATTAGCCAGGAGAAGTTGTCCTGTTTACAGAGGCAATCGTAAGGGATACGTGAATTAGTTCGCAATCAGATGGAAGAAGTTTCCTATCCATAAATTAGCTAGCTTGCAGCTGGAATGAGAAGCGTTTCTGTTTACAGCAGTTCTAAAGGATCCATGGCGTATCTGGCGGTCACGTATTCAAACCGTATCTCAATTTGACAAATATGGAATATGAAATGATAGATTATCATATTTAAATGTAATATAATTATAAGAAAATTAGTATGATATATTATAGTCAGCTAGCCATTTCCTGCTAGCTGCTCACAGTGGTCTAGTATATATTAAATAGCCCCTGCAGCTGCCACGCCCTAAACGTTGGCATGGCGGAGCACATGCGACCGACCCATAGTTGACAAACATTTTCCATGCATGCCAATGTCACGACAAAATGTTTTATTGTTCGCTTGCTTTTGTTTTGTCCCCCCGTTTTGGCAGGCTAATGGAGCGCGGGCCCAACAGGAATGGGAAGAGGGGGTTCTTTGGGCTTGTCGTTTGTGTTGTTGTTACCTTTGGCTGCCATTGTTTGGGCAGCAGACCCGGACCTGTCAACGTGGCCATGATGTAATTGAATGTGGCCAGCGTGGAGAGCAGCAGGAACAGGGCCTGATGGGCGAACGCTGCAAACGATTCATTTGGTGGCCACCACATCGAGTTCATGTAGAGCGTTGTCAGAGTTACGCATTTAATGATGCCTGAAATGGATTGAAAGAGACACTGGAATGTCACATTAAATATCTTATGCATGGCTAAACATTTACGGGTAATAAGAGATTTCTAATTGCATTTATTAATGGTATAAACATACAAACATATACCATGTATATACATATGTATAATATATAAACATTTACTTGGGCTCGATGTTAGCGTGCCAAGGAAATTAAATACATTTATTTACATTCCATTTTTTTATATCCCGACTTGATTAAGCGTTAACACAAGGGTGGCAATTGTGTTTTAACCGAGTTGGCATAACAGTAGTGGCCAGACCTCCTTAGGAGCATATCCATCCACATTCATTCCAACTCCAACTCCGGAGCAGCAACAAGCGACGCGAAATTTAGTAATTAAGCTATGTACAATTATATCGCAGTTCAATATCAAGGTTGCCCTTTCCGTGAACCGGATGCTTTATGGCCATATTACCGTCTGCCGGCCCAGATGGCCAAAATAGTCAAATCGCACGCCATTCTTGGCCTGAACTCTATAAAGAGGGTATATTTCTATTGAAGCGGCAACTGTAATGCAATTAGCGCAGCATTTTACGCGAATTAAATGACGGGCCACTCCTTAAGCACGACGCTCATCATCACTTAACGATGGGGCGTGTGTGGGTGGTGGGCGGTTCGATGGCGCCATCGTCGCGTTGACCGTCTCGAAATATGAAACACGATATTTCGCTGCAGACAAAATACACACAGAAATTCTTTAGCTCAAGTGGGCGTGGGTGGCGCCTTACGTTTTACTTTACACTTGTTATTGGCCAATTGTTGGTTCTCTTTTAAAGCAGTTCATTCACTTCACTTTGCGCACATACTAATTTCTAACTGGTAATGTGATTATCCTGATTGGGTCTGATAAGCAAAGCCTTCAAGCATCTATTTTCCGATTTCACTTAGTATAAATTGCAACGTTTAGTTATACTTACTCAGAGCGGTTATTGGACCCCAGTGTAAAAAGCGTCGAAATCCCGAAATTTCGGCGCTCATGATTTAATTATAGTTTTTATGTTGACGGTCAGAATGGAAATAAGACGACGAGCTCTACAAGCGAGCAAGTAAACAAAAACAGCGACAGTGCTGCCACTTGGTCAAATGGCGAGAAATTTTCCAGCTACTCATCGATACTATCGATAACTAAAATTAATTGCAAACTTTTTCAATTTAATTTTTCCCATGCGCCATTAATTTTTCATTTTTATTTGCAATCAATATTGTTATATACAATAAAATGTAAGTGTGTTAAAAGCTAATAAATAACAGATATATATATATATATATATATATATATATATATTTGTATATATATATACATGTTTATGTTATGTTATGCACATTATATATGTTCGGAGTATTTATATTAATGCGCTACATTTATTTGTTGGCCAGAATTTCAAATTTAATTCCATGCTCGTGCTTCTCCAGCTCGCTGATTAGACTAGTCTTCGAGAATGCTGCTCCTGGTGGAAGTACTCCGCCGGTGCCTGGCATTTTGTTGCTTTCCCGGAGAATGGTAACCGCCGTGGAGAGCAGGGCAACACAAGTGGAGCCATAGCCAGGATTGGGACCCGAAACTCGGACCATCAGAGTTTTTGTGGGCGGATCCGTGTACTGATCTGAGCCTTCGGCCAGGCGCTGCGAGCTGGGCCAGCCTGTCGCTTTCATGGTCATTTTGAAGTACGTGCGTTCCATGCGTGACTCACTGGGCCCGTCGGGTGAGACGAAACCAGCAGAGAAGAAACTCGGATACTTGAGTAACAAGTTCCGGCCGAACTCAAATTTGGCCATCAGAGAAAAGAAGGTGGCAAAGAGAGCTACGGAAATTGCTGCCAGCCACGAAGGGAATCCAATGTAGGCGTGCATCTGCACCGGACGCTTCTTCTCGTGCTCATAGAGGAAACGCTGCGAACGCATCACCACCGACCGATCCGAGCCCGGAAACGGCAGGCACACTTTGTTCACTTCACTCGAACGGAATATCAACGGGCGATGCTTCAGAATGGGATAGAACTTGGGCAGACGTTCCGGGTACAGCTTCTGCCGTACGCCACGCAGCTCGTTGGCGTGGGCCAGTGCATAAACTGCACTCTGCCAGGTGCCAGTGTTGAGGCCCGCCCTGCCACCGGCCGCATCCTTTTCTCCCTTGACTCCATTTACCAAAAACGTCTCCACGGAATTGACGACACCATCGAAATTCTTCTCCACAAACACAATGCCCATGTCGGCAGGTATGGAATCGAAGCCACATGCGCTGATCACATAGACGCCGCGCTCCTTGGCCAGCTCGTTGTACTTCAGCTGCATCGTTTCCATGTACTGAGGCTCGCCGCTGACGTCCACGTGATGGGTGCCAGCGTTGATGCAGGCACGGACCACATTCTCGCCGTAGAATCGATAGGGACCTGTGGTATTGACAACAATGCGACAGGACTTGGCCATATTTACCAGGGAGGCCTCATCGTTGACGTCGGCTATAATTATGGGCGTCTGTGATAGATCCTTTTTGGCCTTGGCGCCCATCTCCTTCAGCACTGTCTGCAGCTTCTCCCGACTGCGTCCGGCTATGCCCCATTTCAGATCCTTCAATACAGATACCGCCTCGTAAACCGTGTATTTGCCCGTGAAGCCAGACGCTCCAAATATAATCACATCTAAGCGCTCAGTTGCCATTTTGATTTTTTTTTTTTCGTTTTCAAGGTCAGCAAATGTGGAACGTGTCGGTTAACAGGAATAGTTTGAGTTTGTTATCAGAATTCTCTGCACTCGGATGTTGCTGCAAGTAAGAACTTTGACCTATTATCATTTCTCATTGATTTTTTTTGAAGAAGCAGCGGCGAAAGTACGAGAAACTTACCAAGTTTACTATATGGTAGACTTTTGAAAATGTACTTTGCTCACAGGTGTGTAATCATACCGCCGTAGCTATTAAGTGGTCAATTATAAATGAGGGCGGGGTGTTGCTTGCGCTTTAAACTCAAAACAGTAATTTTCACTTGTCGCATTTGGTCATTAGGCATGTGAATAATCGAATCAGTTCGATAGTCACACTGCTATGCGAAAAAAAAACATTAAAAAATAATTACTCATTCAAAAAAAATTTTTACTCAGCCATAAATAAAATTAAAATTAAATTATTATTAATTGTATGCTCCACTTTTCACATTTTTACGATTTGTGTAAAATTGCATATTAACCTGTTGTTTCGCGCCGTTAATCGAATCCTTCCAATCAAGAACAATTTGTCACGGCAATTTATCGATATGTTGTTTATATTCTTAGCGATTGTTGGGAACAAACGGGTCAAACATGGCAAGCGGAATAAATTTGTAAGCATTTGCTCCAAATGAACAATTCGCGGGATCATCTGCATTGCAGCAGAAGAGGCTGCACCTACACCACAAACAGAGCCTACAACTTGGAGCGCCATGAACGGAATCATGACAAGGGCAAGGTGCCGATATCCCAGTGCCAGCCATGTCCCCACTGCACATATGCCGCTGGATCTTTGCACAATTTGATGCGTCACATAAGTAAAAAGCACACAGGATCTACTGTGAAGACACAGAAACAGGTGATAACCAGTCAACCATCACCACCACCGCCGCCACCGCCACCACAACCACCACCTGATCAACAAATTGAGCAGCCTGCCACACAGAAGCCCATGTCAAATGATGCTCCGAGTCCCGAGCCGAAGCAGACTGTGAAACAGTCAGTGGATCGACCGGATGTAGATGCATCGCTTTGGCTTTGGACGACGCCGCAGCAACAGGAAAAGAATTTCATAAAGCGCAGTGGGCTCAAAGGCGAATGCAAGATATTAGAGCGCAGCGTCAATCTGTTCAAGTATGTATAAATATAGAGGATATATATAAATAAGTATATATTTAATATATTTCCCAAGACTATACGCATTGGTGCAAGCTCGTGGCGGAGCTCTTGATGTGGACGAATGGGATGATGTTGCAGCAGCACTGAGCCTGCCTCCTGGATCTGGCTGCAATGTTGGCGTCAAATATATGGAGGTGTTATTCGAATTCGAGAAGAAGGAGGAAGAACGACTACAGGAATGCCAAATTGTACCCGGTGTGCCGCCTTGGTGGGACGACGGCGATTTGATCGGCGACGATGCGTGTTGTGAGGGCAAAGTGTTGGGCCATTGGTGGAAAGATATGAATCGACCCTTTGTAAATGTACAAAATGCTGTTATTAAATTAATCTACGATAAGTATTATAGTAATCACTTAAGCAACAGCAAACCGTTTCAACGGTTCTGCGTTAAAGACTCTTGGCTGCGAGCCACAATGTTGAATTATCAAGAGCTAAACTATCAACTACATCTCACACATAGTTCTGTTTCATGACTGTTTAATTTTATAAATTGTAGCATTATTCCTAATTTATGTAATAAATATTTAACTAGATATCAAAAAAGGCGCCCTAGAGATTTAGTTTGGATAGATTTAAAACAAAGTGAAGTTGGCGGCGTGCTTAGTTTGAAGGCGAAATTCATAAGCATCGAGTTAATCGAGTAAGATATCGATATATTGTAGATTTTTCACGACTATTCGACAAACTATATTCAACACAATATATATATTCACCATGCTGACACCAGCTCGATAGCTTTCTACCATCTCTGGAATATCGAATTCTTGAATCGCGCACAACATTGTGAATTCTGTTTTAAAGCTGGAAGGTCGTATGTGCGCAAAAATCGGTGTGCTAAGTAATTTTCAAAAATAACTGAAAATACAGAAAAGTTTAAATTGCGATTTGTTTGAGCTTTACACGACATCGAACTGTTTATTAAAATTAAAATTAATCTGTTTGCGTGCGTGTTAAAAGTCAGTTAATTTTTGAGCACATTTGGGAAGCAGGACTGCGCAAAAAAGAAGAAGCATTTCGTGATTGGCGGCTGGTCGTTTGAGTGTGTGCGTGTTTCTCTTCTCTTTGTGACTGTGTGTGTGTGTGTATGTGTATGTCAGCGGCTGTGTGCGACGTGAGAGCAAAAGGAGAATTCGCAACATAGAAGAGCCAAGAAGCGGCGTGTGAATCACGAGTAAGTGAGAGAGAGAGCACAAACTGAATCACATCAGAATTTATTGTTGGCATCTTTAGAAAGATACAAAATAAAACGCCGAACGAAAAAAGCCAAAAAGTACACACACACAAAATATAAATATAATAAAAAGTCAAATACAAAATATTGAAAAAAACCAATTCAGAATGGAACACGAGGATAACGCGCACTTTGATTTCTTGCAAAATCGTCTCGCGGAGAGCGCCGGCAACGCTGCCGACGTCGTTGCTGCTGCTGCTGAGTTGGTGCCCAGCATTGGCCCCAAGTCTGGTGAGCACGATGACGACGAAGAATGGAAGTACATAAAAGAAGTGCAGCAGAGCGAAAAGCAACAACAACAGCAGCAACACCAATTCTACGGCGAAAAGTTTAGCGGCGCTGACGTTGACGTCGGCATCGGCAATGGTGTTGGCAACGCCAATGGCAACGGCATCGGCAGCGCAGTTGGCAGCAGCAGCGACGCGTACATGTCGCTTGGCATGGACTTGAGCCTGGGCAATGGCGTTGGCAGCGCAGCCGGCTTCAGGGCTGCCGCTGAAGAAGAAGAAGAGGATGTCGAGGTGATTAAACATGATGGCGACTTTTCAAGCAACTCCAATACGACCACAACATCGACCACGGGTGAAGTGGAGGCACAGCCCAAGGAGACGCCTTTGCCAAAACCAGAGCAACTGCGCCAAGAGATTGACATTGATGTGGATGCGGATGTGGATGAGGAGGATGAGCCCAGCTCAGTGGCAACCACTTACGGCACGAGCAGCCTGAGCGAACAACAACAGGAGCCAGAGCAACTGGCCAACGATGGCCCGGCAGATCAGTTTGATAACAAGGAGAATGTGCATCCCACGGGCCAGGAGCAGGCCGATCTAGATCTCGAGCTGGAGTCACACTCGCAGCTGAATCCCAATGCCGTTGAGTTTGTGCCGCACTTTGGCGGCTCCCAGCCAGCCTCGCCGCCACCCAGTGAGCAGCCACCACTTCAGGCACTGGGACGCCAATTGCTGGTTGTTGGGGATGATCTGGTCGCGGAGAGTCCACGCAAGGGCGCTCGCGACTGCAACATGGACACCATTGCGCTGCCCGACGAGTGTGAGTTCGACAATGGAGCCGACAGGCGTCCACATGAGCTGGAGCAGGAGGATGACACGTTCCCCGCCGAGGCGGAGCTGCAGAATGGCAGCGAGGTCTACCAACCGGTGGAGCAGCAGCGTATCGATCATGGACCAGAGACTAGCGTTGACTTGGATGCTGATTTGGAGCTTGTGGACCCACAAACCGATTTGGTGGCTCCTCAGCTGCTGCAGGACGATATCATGAAGCAGTCTATGTATGGCGATTCCACCTCGAATGCCTCCATTGAGGACATTCTCAACTCGGTGCAGACGCTGCCACAGCAGCCACTTGGCGATGAGCCGCTCAAGGAGAAGGAGCTGCTCAATGTGGAGGAGAAGGAGCTTGTCTCTCAATCCCCATCCATTGAGGAGCTGAATCAACATCAAAATCAGCTCATCGATCCCATGCAGGCCTCGTTCTATCTGGAGCATACCTCCAGTGATGCATTCAATACCCAACAGGATCAGAGTCTATTGCTTGATACCAGTGCTCCTCTGTTCAGTCCCCTGGCCGATGAGCCGGCAGTGACAGCCACAACCCTTGAGCTCCAGCCTGAACAGGCCGATATTGTGGACATTACCCCATCCCCGCTATCCTCTTCCACCGAGGAGAAGCATCTTGTGGAGGAAACTAAGGAGCAGCGCGAGTCTTCCTTGCTGTTGGACAACATAGAAAACGAATTCAATGTCGGTGCTCCGCGTCAGGTAAGAGCACATGAAAAATAGAGATTACCTATTATTTAATTAAGATATTTAATTGAATTCACTATATATATTATCCTTCCATTATCATTTTCATTAATCATTATGTTTGGTTAGGAAATTGAAATAATTCTCATTAATCTTTAAGTTCAAATAAGAATTAAATCTAACATCATATATTATTCTCATTAGTCATTATGTTTGGTTAGGATATGTAATTAAGTTATATTTTGAAATAAGAATCAGTTCTAATTTCAAATTAAGTTCACTTACTATCATGTTCATCAATCGTTATATATGTTTTGGGTTGGGAAATAGAATTAAATGCGGTTTTAAAATAAGACTAGTTTTAAATAAGAACTCGCGAAGAAAATATGTATTTTTTTAGTCATTTGCTAAACGTCAGTACTGCTTTCTAATAAGAATTGTAGAAAAAATAATGTACAATCATTTGCTAAGCTCCAATAAGAATACATATACTTGAAATTACGCATTTTTGATATATTTCTTTTAACACATCTAACACAGTATCTAACAAAAATGTTTATTTTTTTAGATATTAGTGAAATGCGTTTTTCGTGTAAGAATTGCTTCTAATATATCATTCGTTGAATATCATTCTTTCCACTTATAATAAGAATGAGGAAAACAAGTTTACTTGCCAGCCTTTATTCTAATCTGAATTGACGAAGAAATAATGTGAAATGTAGCCCTTTGCTAAATTCCAATAAGATTGTCACCAGTTGGACAATATGATTTTCTTGATCTGTCAACAACGGCCTGTTTTTTTGGTAAAGTCTTTTGTTGACATTTAGAAATATAAACATAGTTGTTTCGAAAAACCACAAAAACATGGATAAATAGATAATGAAATGAACTATATTTTAAAAATTATATTCATTCCCATAAGTGCCTTGTAGCAAATGCTAGACAATTGAACTCAACAGAAAAATGTTTTCCTGGTGCAGAGTTATGCTGCAAGTGCATATTTTTCTAAAATTTAATTGATACATTCTTGATATATTTCACACATTTAACACAGTCTCTAATAACATTTTAAATATAAATATATATTATTCCTGGTAAATTTTAACAAGACTACGTAGATATATATTTGATTTTTTCTTTTGGTATATCTAAAACAAAAGTTTCTAATAACATTTTGAAGTATTTATGAAATTTGGATTCCGTGTCAACGCACAAAATGACGTTGTTAAACCGCGCCCATCCTTAGATCCCAACTGCATGACTCATTCTCGAACTTATCGTATTTGTCAAAAATGTATTTATGCACTCATTTGTCCTGCACCCTGTGTCCTGTGTCCTGCGTATGCGGCTTTGTGAGTGTGTCTGTCCGCCTGTCTCAGTTTCCGCAGTGTTTCCTGATTGCTGTCCTTGCCATGTGTCTAACTGTTCACCTGGCCCACGAGAAATCATTAAATTTGTTGGTATACTTCATTGTTTCTGTGTGCACACACAGCTGTCTGTCTCTGCATGCATTTCGGCGTTTCTCTCTTCTCGATTTTTCTCGTTTAGCGCTCTCTGTCGGTCCCTCCCGTTCTTTCTCTCCCTCCCTTTCTCTCTCTCTCTCTCTCTTGAAGTACTAATGCAATTTTACAACATCAGCGCTGGGGTGTGTTCCGTTAACTCGCTCGCTACGCTACGCTCCTTCTTCTCTCTCTCCTCTCTCTCTCTCTCTTACTTTCTTCCACACGCTTCCGTTCTGGCACACTCAACAGGACACGCAAGTGCTTTTCATATGCTATGCAAGTGTGTTTGTGTGTGTGTGTGTATGTGAGGTGTTTGGTGGCAAAGTTTAAGCGGCTCTTGGGTGGGGTTCTCATTGCTGGTATATATAAACATATATATATGTACTTTAAACTCCATTTTTAAATAATTAAGGGAAACCAAGGGTTGTTGCTGCTGCTATTTTTATTGTTTTTTTGCTTATGCCACTTCCTCTCTTTATTGCCGCTTTTGTATGGCAGCAGCACTTTATGCTGTTGACCTCTTGGCTCTAAGATAAAATATTATTGTCGCCATTTTTTGGCCACTTGGTTGGCTGTTGGTATTATTTGTTATTGTTGCCAACGTGTTATATGTTTTGCTTTGCGTTTTGGTTTTGTTGTTGGTATTTGATTTCCGTTCCAATTGGATATATTGCAAAGCAGCTTGCGGTCAACGATTCGCTTTCATGCATTTCTTTTAGTATAAGTGTCTGTACAAGAGTAAGAGCGTCTAGCACTACTCCCAAAACTTCAAATCGCTCTCTCCGGCTGTGGCGCGCTCTCTCTCTCTCTCTCTCTCTGCTCCCACAGTCTGCAATCTGCATGACCAACACTAACAACAATAACAGCAGCAGCAATAACAGACAACAACAACAACCTCGGCAAGAGTGGCAACCTTTTCGCTTCGTTGCAAATTCCAGCTCCAATGCACACAAACACGCACACATACATGCATGTATGCAAGCACAAACACACAGACACAGCTTTCATAATTACACAAGCGCTTGGGTTCACTTAATTGGGTCATATACGGTTTTCGCTTGCATGGCACATACACACACATACATTTACAATTTTTTATGATTTTTGTATATGCTTTGTCTTGCACCGCCGCCGCTGACGCCACCGCCGCTGCTGCTACTGCTGCTGCTGCAGTCGGCGCAACTGCTGCTGGGTATTGTTTGGGCTGCTATCGAACTTCCTGTGGGAGTTTCGTTGTGTGTATAATTTACGCCTGTAACAAAACGCTTTCTTCATGCTTCCAACATCAACTCACTCCCTCCCACTTCCACAGTCTACCTCAGCACCGTTGACGTTTTCGTTTTCGCCGTTTCGTTTTTTTATCAACATGATTTGTGTCTGTTTCTTATTTGTTTTTACATATTTCGCTGTATTTTAGCAAAACAAATATGTCGGACACGCAAGCTATATTCATTTACATGGTGAAAATTTAGTTTTCTCGTGTCTGACACAAATTTATATTGTTTATTTGCCGTTGTCAACATTAAGAATACAAAAACCAATTAACGTACCAGACAGCCTGTCTACAATTGGAATCACGGCGAATTCGTTAACACAAAAGGGCTAGGTTTTTATCACAGACTCTGTTAAGCGGTAGACTAGCGGCGCTGTTAAGTTGCTCGCTGTTAAATAACAGCGATAATCGAGTGATCAATTTTGTTGATTAATCAAATAAACAAACTGATTTTTTCCAAGCGCATTTAAGTTTGTCGCTACCTTATCGCCAATTCTAATTATAATTCTCAACGGCGACAAAATACCTACATTTATATAGGTATATATATATACATATATATGTGTATGTCTGTTCTTTGGGTGCATTTCGATTCTAGAGCACAGACGAAAACAAGCTGATAATAGAGTTCACGCGTCTATAGTATGACTCAGTCAATGGGGCCTTCGCTGGCCAGTTTCCCACACATTATTCATAAAACTATTGAAAAAATGGTACATTTTATTGTTTCTACTTTAGTTTTACTGTGCTTGAAACTTTCGCCACAATTCGCATGACATTTGTTTAAACTTGTGTGTTTAATTAAAATTTATGCAATTTGCATAAATTAGCATCGCCAGCATCGCCATAACAATGCAAATTCCTTTTATTATTACGATTTTTCTGACAATTGATGGATGCCGACAAAACAAAAACAAAAACTAAAACAGAATTTTTTTATTTGTAATTGAGCGTTCATTCAAATATTTAAAGCAGCGCATCACATGTCTGACGCGACAATAAAATGTTACAAAAATATTGTCAGAATGAAGGTTATTTTAAAAATATTCATAGGAAGATATTATGTATCTTTTTATATAGAATATAAAATCTTGATTTATATATATTATATAAAATGAATTCAAATTAAACAATGTTTAATATAGGCCTTTATCAAATCAATTATTTTTATTAATATATTATATTATAATATATTATATATATTATAATATTAATAAAAAGAATTGGTTGATTTTATATTAATATATTATATTATAATATTGATATATAGAATCGGTTCTATATAAAATATGATTAAATATTAGTACTTCGAGTTCTTTTTACTACTAAATAAATTGTTGCTGTATTATAATAAATTATTATTTTATTATAATATTATTCTTGTTTTATTATAATGTAAAGTTTTACAATCCACTATTAGGTTAAGGAAGGTTTCCCACCGTATGTTAAACCCAAGTGAAACTGTATATATATGTAAATATTATTTTATTAAATTTTATTAATCTTCTAAAATTATGATTTTTTTAAATTTAAACATTTCTTGTACTTCTAGTAAAAAAAATCCAAACAATGTTATTATAGCTACAGATTATAGATAAAATTATTATAAATTGTTATTGCTTTTGGAAGTTTTCATCACCACCGAAATATATAGTAACTAATACATATGTATATTCACATATACATATATAAATATTTGCATACATCTATCTGAAAAGAAAGTTTTCTTTAGCTGTTAGCAAAATCTCTGTTAAACTGCTTAACACGAACTTAACAGTAAAATGTTAGGCTGATTTTGTTGCAACAAAAAATTGTGCCAAAAAAAATTGGTTGCACAAATTGCACATGAAAGATAATGGCAACAACAACAACAATAAGTAAATATAGGTGCACCAGCTTTGTAATTAAGTCTGAAAATCCATTAAGATTATTAACTCAATTAAAATGGCTTGCTTCTTCGCAAATTTTATTTTTTGCAATTTAGTTCACAAACACAAACACTGTTGTCTGTTGCTTGTTGTTGGTTTTTCTATAAGCGCCACTTTTGTTGCTCTTGCTATTGTTGTTGTTGTTGTTGTTATTGACGTTGCATGCAGTTTGGGCAACGGGTGGTCCAATTCGAGCTCAATGTAAGCGCATTTGGCGTCGACGCCAATCCTACGCCCAGCCTCGTCTGCCCACACGGACAAGTGCTTAGAGATACAGATACGACTAGCCATCGCTGTCTCTTTCACTCTTTATCTCTAAGGAGTGTGCTTATACATATCTTGTCTGCCCACCTAAGTACGAAAGTACGAGAAATATATGTAGCTCAACTTACGCCCAAAATCAGCCTAAAAGAAAAAAAGAAAAAAAAAAAAAAAGAGAAGTAAAACAAAATAAATTCAGGCGTCAGACAGAGTTGGTAAATAATGTACAAGAGTTGGCCAACTGTGCATAAGTGTGTGTGTGTGTTTGTTGGTGTGTGTGTGTGTACAAAACGAGTTTCATTTTGCGGTCTCTCAACAAGGAGGAGGCCCCGAAAGCCAAAAGCAGAACAATTGCGAGACGGCCAGAAATCTTGCTGCAATATGATTGCTATTGCCATTGTGTGGGTTGACTGAAGTCTGATTGCCAAAATGGTAAGAGCACACGTCTGAAGATGTTGCAGAAGCTGAAGAAGATGTGGCGGCTGTGGCTGTAGACTGTAGCTCGTTGGAGTCATGCCACTTGAAGCCGTTTGGCGGCGTCTAATTGCACCATTTTACATTTTGCAGTTCAAAAGAAATGAGGCTCGGTGGCAGCAGCAGCAGCAGCAGCAGCATCAGCTGAAGTACTTTTTATCTTGCAGATACAATATCTCATTTTGCATGCGGCTGCCTTTGCTGCAATCGCATGGCCTTTCTTCCTCTCTCTCTCTCTCTATGTGTCTTTATCTCTGTCTTGTTATATGCGTTATCTAAATTTACATTTGCCATATGGGCATATATATGTTTGTATATAAGTATATGTACCCTATAAGAAATATATATATTTGCATTTGTAGGCGACACTTTCGCTTGCTTCTCTCGCACTTGTAGATACTTTTTATATATCTTTGCGCTTTTTTTTTGCTTCCTGCTTCTTCATTTGCAATTTATGCATGTTCTCCGCATTTACGAGTTCAAATTTATTTTTAAAATTCAAACCCTGTGCCAAGTTCAATAGCTGCTCACAAAAAAAAAAAAAAAAAAAAAAAAAAAAAAAACCCCAACTGAAAAACTGAAAAAATATGTAAAAATAATTACTAAAATGGGCGACAAAATGCCGCAATGCATTTTGTGGCCCCTGCAGCGTTGACGGCTGACTGCTGTACAAGAGCTGCTTCCTCCCTCTCTCTCACCCTCCTTGCCTGGAACAGACTGCTGCCGATCCGGGCCCCTGGTCATATAAATAGGCTTTAATCGCTGTTGCTGGGGTGTCACAGCCAAGTGCTCCAAAAGTGTTTTTAATTGAAAGTCATTTCGGAGCTGGCCAGATTTGCACATTGCACGATCTCAAGCTGCTTCCAGTAGGTGATCCATCGTCAACGTCCCAACCAACGGGTTTAGCTACAGCAGCTCCCTCTTTGTCGTTGTTGTCGTTGCTGTCGCTTGCTCTCAAGTTGGATGGTTGTGCCGCAGGAGCTAAACCAAGACGATGTTCAGCAATTTACCTAACGTTAGGCTATTTGTATATTTAATAGGAAATGTGCGTCTCCGACAGCCATTTAGAAGATATGCTTATAGCTTCAAGCGATATATGTAGAGCAGTTACTTTAGATTAACTAACAGGAGTGGGATACTTGGAAATATACCTTTAAGATTGGCGTTTATTATTTGCTCTAATACCATCTTGGAATATATGAAGTTACCTTTTTAGACTTAGTTTCATTTCACTCAAAGAAAACTATATTGAAGAATATTAATTTTGAATTTTAAGTTAATAAACTTAATAATCAGCTATCGATTTAAGCGATTCATGTAGAGCAGTTACTTTTGAGTGAGATACTTGGTAATATAGCTTGAAAGTTGACGTTTATTTCCCTTAAATATATCTGAAAATATTAAAAATATTAGATTTCTTTTTATGCTAAATTCAGATAACTCCAAAAAAAAATTATTGAATAATATTGACTGACTTATATTTTCCACATTAATATCTTGGAATATTGAAAATATGAAGTTTCGTTTTAAACTGCAGTTCAGTTAACTCAAAAAAAAAAAAAAATTATTTTGGAGAATTGATTTAATAAACTTAAGTTAAATTACTTAATAAAAAACTAAATAATTTGAAATTGAATTGAAGAATATCAATAAATTTTAAACTAAGCTCAACTATTTTATTTGAAGTTCTATTGAAGAATATCAATCTCAAATTTTGAGTTTATATAAAATATTCAATTTCCTTTTAAAAGAAACTCAACTAAATTCTTTAAAATTATATTGAATAATATTTAAAAATTTCAAATTAATTAACTGAAGCTAATATCTAAAAATGTTGAAAATACTCAATTTCATTTTAAACTAAATTCAACTATTTCCAATATCAAATTTTTCAGTTATTAAATGAAAGATCTTTAAGACTTATCTAATATGACGTATTCAGTTTATATGACACTTTAGATATTCTCATAATAATATGACTAATTTAGATGACAGCACCATAATGAGCTCATGCCAGCAACAATTTAAAGTATTTAATCACCAGATATGGATCGCTAAGAACTGAACTTTCATATCTGCGAAATACAAAAAGAAAAAAAGCAAAATGAGCTGTTAAGAATTTAGCGCTTGGCCAGCAGTTAAAATTCAATTAATCATAGTCGAGCCAGCGAACATTCCTTGATAAAATTGAGCTGAATGATATAATGGGAGTGGAAAGAAAGCAGCAGCTCTAATTTTAGTCGACTTATCTAGCGAAATACCTTGCGAAAGCCACACACACAGGTGGAAAGGGGAGTATCTATTAGTTGCGAAATATTCGCCATAAATATGGCGAACTGTTGACTTCCGTCCAGCCTAAGGTTCTTTTAGGCTTTAAAGCTCGGCTCATGTTGGCCATAAAAAATCACACAAATACACACACACACACTCATATATATACACATACAATGTGAAGAATTGTGCAAAAATTTCTAGGAATGATGAATATGACGTGGAACCGGTTCTGTCGCACAGCTCAACCTGCAGGTCAATTTAGTTTAATTAATCGTAAAAAAACGTAAAACGAAACGTAACAAACTAACAAAAAAAGGGAAAAACTACGTAAAGCTGTAGGCTTAATACTCTTTAAAATATATGCCAAGTTACGAACAAAATAGCTACAAATATAGTTTATACATATAAAAACTCATAATATCCATCTATCTAATTTTGCACTCATAAACTATATTTGTAATGGTGATATATATTATCTATTCTAATATAATATATTCTAATGAATCTAATAATATATTTAAAAATATCGTTTATAATATATATTAAAATCACACAATTAATCGGAATAGAATAGATCCAATCCATCTATTCTTATACTTGTAGACTATATTTTTGTAACGATGATAGATAGCACACGAAATAGCAGTAAATATAGTTTATAAATATAAAAACCCATAAATAAATCGGAATAGAATAGATCCTATCTATCATCTATTCTTATACTTATAAATTATATTTGTAATTATGATATCTACATCATTCCGATTTATTATGGGTTTTTATATTTATAAACTATATTTGCAATAATTTCATTTTGTGGATGTATTATATAGAGAACTTAAGATCTATTATAAGTATAACAGTTTGATGGCATATAGTTCAAATATGCATATTTTTGCAGTTGCAATTTAGGACAAATTCTACCAACTAATACAGTTCAATGTAATATTTCGTTTTATGCTTTATACTCTAGATAGGTTTGCTTTATAATCACGAGACTGTTATACGTTATTATAAATAACTTATAAAGCATTACAATACTTCGAAATATAGAATAACTATGTTGCAGCTGCAGACAAATTCTTTCAACTAATCTTATTCGATTAAATATTTCGACTCGTTTGTTCTGTTATATATTTAATGATCTCCGCTACGTTACGTTACATATATAGCCACAAACTCTGAATACTCTCGACGGGGGTAGAAACGTAAGAGAAATAACCGTTCGTCAAATAATATAATGGGCGTCTCGCCCATCGGCAGGCTGTGAAAAATATGGGCAAGGCATTGACAGTGTTGAGAGAGTTTTTGCGGCTCTAAACTAACTGCCTTTCAAATTGTCCAGAGCTGATTGCATTTGGTTTGCTGCAATTGCTGGATTTGGCCAAGAGTGTGTAAAGCACTTGGCCGAAAGACAACGGCCGCTAGAGAGAGAGAGAGAGAGGGAAAGAGGAGAGAGACGGAGACATAGACGCTGGCCATTAGCCGCCGTCAGGCATTTGCCCAGCCTTTGTCTGCCGCGGGGCACGGCCAATGTTAAAGAACTCATAAAGCAAGAGGAAGAAAAAGAAGAAGTAGAAGACTACGACGAAGTGGTGGTAATCGTGGCTCTATGGGAAGGCCTTTCGAGAGGGGCCCGTCTCGAGTCTAAGTCGTGTTGCCAAACCGAAACATTGTTCGTGTGTATCAACAGCAGCAGCAGTATCTAACTTGGCCAGGTGTTTTGGTTTTTTTTTCTCTGCTTTTTTTTTTTTATTACCATTACCATTACCATTTGCGCTATTAACAATTTCTTTTGGCCTGTAAAACAGCCGTGGCCAGCCCCTATACTATATATTGAAGTCTGTGTATATCACATTCAGCACTATTATGAAGTTTTTCCACATGCGTTTTACGTTTTAGTCTATCCATCTTGGTTTGGCTAATTCACTTTGCCGCCGCGTGAGTCAGCCAACAATCAGCTAACTTGGCCAACAAAAGCAGTCAATTTCATGGCAACGGCCGCCGCCATTCTAATGTACCTATATATAAATATATATATATATATATATATTCATGGTATATACATATATATATATATGTCTAACCATTCATGTCGCTCACTTGCAATGTGGTCTAGTGGTCTGTGCTAGCCAAGTCATACTGTAATTGTATCTTTTGGTTCTTTCGTGCTCTACGTATCCGTTGGATACTTTCACAAAAGCGCAGCTGAATCTGCTTCATGTCGGCGCGCTAATATGCTTTTGTCTCTTTTTTGTTGCTTCTACTCACTATATACATATATATATATATATATATGTATATATCTTTGTAATGAACTTTTCAATGCATTTGCTTGTGCAGTCTGAAACGATATTGTGGCCGCATCTTTATCACCATTGCCAATGGATTTATGAGCGCGCATCGATAACCGAAAGGGGCAATAAGCACCATTCGTTGCCCCTTTCTGGGAAGGCCTTTCACTCGAGCAAAGCGCCTTTAACTTTAACTTTTCTACTGGCACATTGAAGCTCTTCCCAATTCCCAATTATCTGCTAGTCGTTTAAATAATAAATTTAACAGACCCGAAAGCAACTTCCATATAGATTGCCTCAGTCAAATTAATTGAATGAAACTCTTAAACATTTTAAATTAAATGATGCCCGCCTCCCCGGGTCTTTTGAGGGGGCGAGTACATGAATAAGGCGCAACTATGCTGTCTCTCCTCTATCACAGTAACCACAAGTTGTTTATTGAGAACAGGCAAGTTCTTTAATTACTTTTACGACCTTTCAAAAGATTTATTCATATGTTATGAAATGCTGAAATTTAAATTTTACTACTTTGGCTTAGCTTAAAATCAAAGTCTTAAGTCTCTATATTATTGGCATTCTTCATTCAAATATCCAATTAAAAATCGTAATAAATCAAATGTATCTTTGTGGTTCAATCTATTCCTATATAAGCTCATCATCATAAGGTCTTACTGAACCAAGCTCAACTTTAATCCAAAGTCTGCAGCAAATATTTGTATGTTGCAAGTTTTTGTCTTGCGGTTTCTGTAGCAAATTACAATAGGTATTTTCTCATATTTATTTTGGACAAGCCTTTCACAAATTTTCCCCGACAAAGACAAACAGTCAATCTGCATATAACGAGAAGAGGCCCCTAAAACCCAACCGCAGAACAAACGACGTGGCCCAGCTCGTTCGTCATCATCATCATCAGCAGCAGCAGCAGCAACATGGCGATGATCATCATCATCATGATTAAATTTACAAGCAACTGACGACAACTTCGCGTTGGGCTTTTCTTTTGAAACCTGCGAAAAGTCTGAAAAATAAACTCTCAAGAGCCCAAAAAGCAGCGGCGCGAAATAAAACTTAATTAACTTTCTATTCTTTTGGTTTGCTTGATACCCTTGCAAAGGGTTTAACAAATTAGAAGTGTACTTTGTAACTTGTTAATTAAAGTTTGAGGTTTGCGCTTTTCATATTTAAGTTTGCATAGTATAAGTCGGGCGGAATGTCTAGGGACAATATTCATTTATATTGAGGAAAATCTGAAGTAATGTAAAGCTTTAATATCAGCTAGCTATGAATCGCAGAATTGGCAATTTTCAAATTTTAAAAATCCAAAATAACTTTTAAAAATATTTTCAAAAAACCGCATCAGTTTAGTTTTTCAAATATCAAAATAATTTTTACAAATATTTTTGATAATGTGAATTAATTAAAATTTTAAAATATTTTGATTTGTCTCTTTACAATAAGATTGCACATATCGTTTATAACTATATAGTAATAGGTTATTAGATACGAAGATATATATTTATAACAATATAAAATATTTTGGAGAACCCGAACTTATTGAGAATTTAAAAAACATTTTGATTTTTAATTTGATTATGAATGAATTTTATTTATATCCAGTTTTCATATATCCTTAATAGTATGAAGATAACTACAAATGAAGCTAATTTTTTTGTAGAGCTCAAAAACTGTAAAAAGTCTGTCATAAAGTTTTTATTAAAAAAATCTATCGAAATGTAGGTTTACTGTAAATGCAAGTCATATGCTTGTAAGAGTATTAAATCTTTGTTGTACCAAAAATAGCTTTTGCTTCTTTATTACACTGTACTTTTTCTTGGCTTGCAACATTCGGTTGCGTGCCACGTTAGCTGTGCGCTGCCGTTGGTGACTTTGGCCCCAGTGAATTACTTTAGACGGGCCACTTTATAATCGTCGCACCATAATAAATATCATCTATATAACGTGGTTTCGCAAAATTTCTGGCAGTTGCTGTTGGGTCTGCTCCATTTTTTACCATTATTTTGCCTCGTCTGGTTTGCGAAAATCTGTTGCCATGGCCATTTGCCGGTTTTCCTACACAATTCGCGCTGTATCTGTTTTATTATTTTCTGTTTTTTTATTGCTTATTAATTCTTTCATTAATGGCGTCGCCATAATTCATTGAGTCGAGTTGAGCTGAGTTGAGTTGAGTGAGTTGGCGTAACTGTCGCAGCTCTATTCACTAATTGCCCATACTACGTATGTTTCTGGCTTTCCCGGTCTGTTGGCCAACTGTGCCCAATTGATAGGAATTCGTCGCTGACTAAGCACTATATATCTTATTTGTAGTGAAGACAGAAAGAAATAAAAAAAAAGAACAAATTAACTAAATAATATAGAGCTGCATTTTTCTAGACTTGTATCATTTCCGCTGTGCGCACAAAAGTTTCAAGAAAAAATCAATTATAAATAAGAAGAAATAATAATGCAAAGATATAAAAACACACACAAAGGGCGCCCCCTGGCGTCGGTTTCATGCCTCAGCTGCAGCACCTTTTTTATATTTTTTGTTGAATATGTAGAAAAATAATGAAAATAGCATAAAATTGTGCATTAATCAACATCGGGAGATTAATGATGTGCAGCATGAGCTGCTACCAAAAAAAGAAGAAGCAGAAGAGGAAAGAAACAAAAAACCATATTGTTAGACTGCTAACATTGGCAACATGTTGCGTGCTGCAGTTGCATGTGGCGCGCAGTCAGTGCGCTGCCTCTGCTGCACACACACTCACACACATACTCAGCCATTTCAACATCATTAGCATTATGTACCAAGAGTAACAGTTTCAGTAACAGTAACAGAGCAGCGCACAGTGCTTATTATGATTGCACAGTTAAGTAGCCGCAACACAACAGTAGCGGCAGCAAAAAAGAGATTACAATATAACAGCGGCTGAGCGAGATAGGGCGTGGAAGAGAGAGCGGAAGAGAGGGTATGCAGTTTGCATATGCTCATTGAATAGTTTAATTTTTGGCTCCTTTGCCGGTGTCAACTACATTGAATTGTGTGCCTGCCTAAAGAGTTATAAATAGAAATTACATAGACGCACATTATTTTATTTGCATGTTTATTGTGTCTTTTGGTATGTGTGCGCTTGTGTTTGTGTTTGCGTATGCTGATGAGAAGTCTTTTGCTGTCGCTTAATTTGGCATTGTTTTTGTAGTTTGTGGTCGCTGTCTTTTGCCGCCGCCCAACAGTGCTGCCATTTTGGCGTATTTAAGGCTAGATCTAGCTTTAAAAATTGAAATGGCTTGAAATATTTTGAAAATGATTATAGTCTTAAATCTAGCTTTTCTTACATATAGTTTTATGTTTTTCTGAAGGCAAATCGAATTTGTTTTGTTCATTTTGTATGTTTTTTGTATTATATTGAACTGCCGAATTATCTATGAAAATTACAGAATTAAATGAAATCGACCAAAACAAATCCTGATCTAGCTTATTTTTGCTTGCCTTTGCTGCTAAAACTAACTTTTTCGAATAAATGGCAGCACTGCCGCCCAAGCGCGCGTGCTTAGTCATTGCGCTGCCTTGCAGACATCTCTTTCTCTCACATTCTCTACGCATTATTGAGCATTTAGCTATTTGATTGTTGTTATAATGTGCATAATGTAAGTGTGCGTATGGCCAAAAACAGTTAGACCCTGCCGCTGCTGCCAACTAACTGCATGCCATATTTGTATGCGCTTAATGGCCACTGTTGTCGACTGTTTGGCTCTTTGGTTGCCCAGTTTGGGTTTCTAACGAGCTACGACGACTCAATACAAGTGATTTGTTGGCTTTGCGCTAAATTTGCGACTCTATAAATTGTCTTTGCATGTTGTCTGCTCTGTGTGCCATTTTGGATACGTTGAAAATTTATAGGCCACCCCAGACGCCACCTGCCCCTGGCCGAGGCTTAACACATCGCCCCATGGGCAGCCGAAATGCAAATGTGCGCCATCTGTTGAACTTGATTTGTATGCGCTGTTATTGTTATTATTATTATTATTGTTGTTGTTGTTGTTTATGGCACAATTTTGTTTCTGATTTTCAGCAATTTGCACGGCCACACACAAAACAAGAACAAGAAGAAGCACAAGCACAACTCTCCCCACAACGTGCTGCTGATCTTGTTCACCTTGCCTCACTCTGCTCTTCTCACTCACTACTCTTCTGCCCCTCTTTCGCTCTGCCCGTAGTTGACGTCAACGCCTGGCAACGCTCGTGCAATTTCTTCTTTTGCTGCGCACTTTTCCACAATTATCATCAGTATTAAAATTCGCCGTGTGTGTGCATATGTATGTGCGTATGCGTGTGTATGAATGTGAGAAGTGGAGACTGAAAATGTTGATGTCATCGTTGCGTTTTGTTTTGCTTTGTTATTGTTTTTTTTTTGTGTGTGCAAAAGCAACCAAGAAAGAGAGACAAGCAGAAGCAAACACACACATGCGTATGAGTGTGTATATGTATGTGCACACACATCATTCACCCACCAACAACGAGGCCGCCTTCAATGAATAAGTATCGTCCATTGTTATAGTGCCTGCTGAATAGATGTGCCTGGCGCCGTTTTTCGTCTTGAGTGTCAAAATCATTTGTCAATAATAGAAGAAATCATGCACTTAACTATTAAACCTAAATGCAAACACGCATACATACATAAGCGCGCACAGACACACACACACAACCTACATACACAATAAGAGTTGGCAAAAATTGGTTATTTTGCACAAGAGCAAAACAAGTCTGAACGTTTAGCGAACAAGCAGACCGGCCGGCCGGTAAAGTTGGCAGCGACGCAGCGGCGTAGCGTTGCCAGTCCAATCGAGGCTGACGCATTATTAGACTGATAAAATGCCAAACAGACATAGCGCAGAAAGAGAGAGAGAGAGGGAGAGAAAGAAGAGATGAGAGTGAAGAAGATTGAGTGAAATGCAGGTTATTTATAAATGGCAATTGGCATTGCATAATTTAATGCTACCACTGATTAATGAAATAAATTAATTCTGGGGGCTGTCGCTAAATGAGTCATCTGAGCGCAGAAGCTGACTAAGCTGCGATTTAACCGGTTCACTCTTCTTTGTTTCTTTACATTATATTCATTTTGATTTCAACGTTTTCGGCTTCAGCTCACTTTTAGCCCCATTACGCTTGAGCAACAAAAGAAAGCCAGCAATTGCTAGCGAGTGGGCCAAAAGTGGGCAGCGAAACCGACAAAACACCGGCAACAGCGGCCCCAACTAGTGGCATTTGCTGGTCAATGACATTTTAAAGCGGCCACAAATGCGACAGCGACTGCGACGGTGACGTCGGCAGCGACGGTGACGTCGGCAGCGACTGCCGCTGCGATTGCTGTGGTGTTGCATAGCGTGCTAGAAGAAAAGTGCCGGAAAAAATGTTAACACTACATTTGTACCCTGTTGGACAGCGCCGCCAAAACTAATGCCGAGTCACACACAGTACACGACGCTTCCTGCCCCATCTGACTTTTTACTTGCTGTTTTAAGTGTGTGTGCGTTTGACGTTGCGCTATGTCATCGCTCTTCAGTGTTGCCATTTTTTTCGATAGCACAAAAAGCTAGATCTAGCTAGAAAGGCAAGCAAAAAAATCTGGATCTTGATGTTAATGCATTATTGCAGGACTTTTGTAAAATATGCATATATTTATTATTTTATTTTATTTTATTTTTAATAAACTTTGGGTGTGCAAAAATGTTGTGATTTACATTTAATTAATTGTCTAATAATATATATATATATATATATATATAAATATATATATTGGTAATTAATTGTCTGAACATATAAAAGTGCATTTTCTTTTTGCTTGATTTAATTTATTTCTGTAATTTCTATAGATAATTTGGTAATTTTGCATTGCAGTACTCAAATTTGATGCACAAACCATACAAAATTAGGACAAAAATTCCAAAAATAAGAAAAGCTGAAAAAAATTTTACAATTTTCAAAAAAACTAGAATTTTTGCTGGTTTTTCGCAATTGGACTTTGAAAAAAGTCAGACCTGACGGGAAAAAGCTGAAATGGCATCAGTGTCGCTCTTTGCTGTAGTTTCTTTTAGCCGGTGTTGTTGTTGCTGCTGCTGCTGTGGCTGCTGGCAATGGCGCATTGTCATGACATTGCCAGCCGCTGCTGCTATTCGCTGCTTTCTCACTTTCACAAGTTCGCCCCAGCGCGGCTGATGTCATTATTATAATTTGTATGCATTAGTAATTCGAGTTGTTCTACATGTGTGTGCGTATGCGTCTGTGTAAGTATTTTTCTACACAACCCTCGCAAGCATGCAGACACAGCTGACGAGCAGCTAGCAGAATCTGCTATCTGCTGTTTTTGCTGTGGCTCGTGCCTCATTCGAGGGATGTTGCACTGCGCCCTGCATACGCTCTCCATTTGTTTCGCTCTCTCTGTCTTTGCCCCGCTCTCTCCCGCATTTACCTCTGCATATATCTCTGTCTAACTCCTGGAATAGCATTTCCAGCATTACTTGCTTTTATTTTATAGCACGCTTCTTGGGGTACATATATAGTATTACATATAGTATATTATACATATTTTAATATATTATATATAACATATATAGTGTTAATGTTAACATTCGCAAACATGTTTTCTTATGAAGTTCAAAAATCTCTGAAAATAAAATATACTTGAAAATGTTAAAATTTAAAGCTCACTTTAACGCAATTTTTTAAACGAATTAATTTGAATAAGATTCAAGTTATTTGTGTAAATGAGTTTAATTTTTGTACGCATTAAGTTTAAATAAGATTCAACTAATTTTAATAAATAAGGTGAGATCTATAAGTATAAATAAAGCTTACTTTAATGTATTTATTTGTTTGCAAGGAATTGATTTTTATTAAGATTCAAGTATAATTTTATCAAATAGGATAAGTTTAACATAATAGAAAGTAATAAGTTATATATAATATATAAAAAAAAAAAACACTTTAAAGTATTTCTTTGTAAAGAATTTATTTTTAGTAAGATTCAAGCATAATTTTATTAACTAGGATAATTGAATTAACGTAGTTATTTATTTGTAACGGATTCATTTCCAATACGATTCCTATAATTGTAATAAATAAGATAAGTTTGATATAACAAAGAGTTTAACTTGACTGTAAATATTTTAACATTAGCGAATTTTTTCCGAAACACTTTGTTTAATGTATTCAAAAACAAGTGGCTCGTCGCTTATAGATGCGTCGAAATTGTACCTATCCTATATATTTATACATATCAGATATATTTTTTGGGGTAAAAGGGGAATCTTTCGTTATTTTGCTGGAAATTCATTCCGTTGGCTGCTGTATTTTCGCTGGTATTTGCCACGTCCATAAATACTCGTACTTATGTATATAGTATATGGTATATGGTATATGGTATATATACATATGTGTATATATAAATATATAAAACCGTTTGTACTTTGTGGTCGCTGCTATTTTTACAGCTTGCACTCAGAGCTCACTTCGTAAGGCGACAGACTGACAGGCTGGTGGAAGGGGAGGGGGATATAACATATAACACCAGAAGTAACATTTTCTTGACGCACAATTGCAAACAAGCTGAAAAACCAAAAAACAAACACGAAATGAGCACAAGAAATAACAAATCTTTACCATATTTTTTCCAACGCAAAGACCGAAAAAACGAAGACATTTCCAGGGATTTTAGCTTCATGTGCCGGCTCATTGCATTTATCGATTTAACAGGGGACAGCGGGGCGTCAACCCAAGCATTGCTGGCAGGGGGAGGCCAGATGACGATGACGATGTCGATGTCTATGTCGACATTGTCTGTGCGTGAAGAAGACGACAGCCAGACAGAGGCCAAATGCCGTTGTTGCTTTTATTGTTGTTATTATTGCTTAGTGCCTTTTGTTTTTGGGCAGCTTCTTGTTGTTAGTCATCATCATCAACATCATGATTATCGTCATCATAATCTGCTAAGGGTATTAACATTTCAAATTTATTGTGCATGATGCATTCGAAGTGGTGCTTCAAGAGATTTGCTCATTTGTATTTATATATGAAATTATTAATCCATAATTTTCTCCCTCTTTTGTATGCTTGCAGGTGGAGTATGCTGAATTGAATACAGCTACCGGCTATGGAGTCCACAGTGAAGAGGAATCTGCTCCGGCTAGTAATCCATTTGCCTTAGAGAATGCGTTGGAGGTGGAGCAGCAGCAGCAGCAACAGCCTAAGGGCGAAACGAACTTTTTGAACGACATGGAGGAACAGTTCATGCAGCAACAGCCAGAGCAAGAGCAACCTGTGCAGGAAAAGCAACAGGAGCAGCACTTCCAGGAGGAGACGCCACAGCAGCAGCTACAGTTCCAGGAGGAGTCTCAGGTGCACTTCCAAGAAGAACAGAAACTGAACTTCCAAGAGGAGCAGCAACCGACCTTCCAGGAGACACAGCAACAAACCTTCCAGGAGGAGCAGCAACAAACCTTCCAGGAGCAGCAGCAACAGCACTTCCAGGATGAGTCTCACGTGCACTTCCAAGAAGAACAGAAACTTAACTTCCACGAGGAGCAACAACAGAGTTTCCAGGAGGAGCAGAAGCAACAGACCTTCCAGGAGCACAATGAGCAGCAGCAGCAGCTTTTGCAGGAAGAGCAGCTGCAGTACTTGCAGGATGAGCGCCAGCAGCACTTGCAGGAAGAGCAGCAGCACCAATTGCAGGATTCGCAGTCGCTCTTCCAGGAGAAGGAACAGCAACAGCAAGAGCAACGTTTCCAGGAGGAGCTGCTGCAACAGGTGGCTGAACCAGCTTTTAAACAGGAGACCCAAGCCAATTACAACGAACTACAACTACAGGATGAACTCATAGAGGAGGTGGTGTCGCATCAGCTCAATGCCGAAGCTGCACCCTACACGAATGGTCTGACCGGCGCAGAGACACCAGAGCCAACACCCGAAGCAAGCAACGTGGAGCAGGAGGAGTTGAAACCAGTGGCTGAAGCTGAGCCAATTGTGGAACAGTCGATTCCAGCTGCTGCAGCTGTGGAGGGCTTGCCACAGGAGACACCCGCAGTGGTTGTCAGTGAGCCAGCAGCTGTGGAGCAGCCAATCGAGGTGGCGTCTGAGGAGGCACCAGTGGCTGACATCGCCGTTGCTGCAGTGGCTGCTACAGCAGTGGCAGCTGCGGCTGGAGCTACCGTCGCAGCTGCTACTGCTGCCGCAGCCAAGCCCAAGATCAAGGCTAGCCCCAGTGATGCACAGAAGAAGAAGGCTGCACCACCTGCAGCAGCAAGCGCAGCAGCTAAGAAGCCCTCACCTGCGCCCATAACAAAGCGAACCACACTGGGCTCCACAGCTACACGTCCACGCACAGCACCACCTGCTGGTGCTGTCAAATCCAGTGCTTCCACAACAACGACAACAACAACTGCAACCGCCAAGACGAGCACCACAGCCGCACGCAAGCCGCTTACGGCCAGCAATACAGCTGGCAAGCCGGCACCACGCACCACTCACAGCACCCTGACTTCCGCTCGTCCGGCCACCGCTCCGGCCAGCAAGACTGCGGGCAGCTTGACCGCTGGCAAGACTGCGGCCAAGCCAGCCACCACAGGCTCGGCACGCTCCACCACTAGCACCACGAGCACCACTACAGCCCGCAAAGCACCCAGCTCGACCACATGCAGCAATGGATCCGCCACAGCCGCCACCAAGTCGCGCCTGCAGGTGACGGCCAGCAAACCGGCCAGCACCACCAACAGCCTAAGTGCTACCGGCGCCGCCGCCAAGCCGAAGACTCTCTCACCACGCAGCACTCTGTCGTCGACGCTGCGCAAACCGCCGACCACCAGCACCACTGGCAGTTTGTCTGGTACGCGCAGTCCCTCGAAGCCGTTGGCCAATGGGGTGGCCAAGCCCAACAACAGCGGAACCACTAGCACCACCAGCACCACCCGCATCAAGTCGGCCACAGCCAACGGCACCGCTGCCAGCAGCACCACAACAACAACTACCATTACTAAGACTTTCACGGCGCGTCCGGCGCCAAAATTCACACACTCGGCGCCGACTGGTGGTGCGAGCAGCGCACGCCGCAACCAGCTGAGCGTTGGCAGCGGTGCCACCACTGCTGCACAGCAGCGCAAGTCGTCCCCGTTGAAGAATGCTGCCAGCTCGCCGCTGAAACCGAAAGCCAAAGAAATCGCTAAAACATCTCCAGGTTCGAGCATGAGAATCAGGCGACCAACGGGCACCACACCAGCCAAGGCAGCAGTCGGAGCAGAACCACCAGCAGCAGCAGCAGCAGCAACAGCAGCAGTAGCTGACCCAGAGCCAACTCCTGCTGCCAATGGCTTGAAGGAGGCGGAAAACAAACTGGAACAGAATGGCAATGGCTTGTACGATGCTCTGGAGACGGCGCAGGAGGCATTGGAGCCACAGCAGCAGCAGCAGCAGCAGCAGCTGAACCCTGAGGTGGCACTGCTGGATTTCTAGGCGGCGCCGAAGATGAGTTGATCACTAATGGAGTTAAATAAAAAAAAGAAACTACTTTACTAATATTATAAACATATTATGAAAAAGTATTTTGCGCATGAAACTGCGAACTGCGAAATTTTGCGATCCCTCAGCCCCTCCTCTTCCATTTCCAAGTTGTGGCTCAGTGGAGCGTCCATTAAATTTTTTAAATACATAACACACACACACATACATACACACATATAGATATATATGATATATATGAACATATATGCCTCCCTTTCCAAACGGCAAAAATGGAGCTCCAACGATTTCTGCTGTGGCACAATTACGATTTTTCCAAGCCCAAAGTCGATTAGTGTTTTGTGCTATTTTGTAAAGGTTTTTCCTTTTGTGTGTGCTCGCTCGCTTCTTTTGCTCATTTGCATATTTTTTGGCTCATTTTTTTACGTTTTTAAATATTATAATTGTTCCTCACGCTCTGTTTTATTTTCTCTATTTTTTCGCATTCTCATTTGTTTGCTCATGTATTAAACGAACAATTTTTATGAGTCTAAGTTTAAAATAACGAGATGAAATCTTTGGAGCGCAAAAACGAAACGAAAACAAAAAAAAAAAAAAAACAACACAAAAAACTAAAGGTGTTTTATAAGAACCATAAAAAAATTTTAAAAAAAGAAGAAAATAACGAACAAAAAAATATATATATATTATCACATTTGTATGAGAGTGTATGTGACAGAAGAAAAAAAAGGAAAAGTTATAAATGTAGCTCGTAGTTGGCATTCTAACACGTAATATTTCAAATATCAAAACTAATCAACAAAAAGTTAAAAAAAAAAACAAAAAATAATCTTTAGAAAAAAAGCGCTGCTATCAAAAATATTTGTTCGGCAATATAACTGAACCACTGTGCGCTATAAAAAAATTATGATGATAGAATTTGATGTGTTTTTTACTGTCAACATTTTTTTAGGGTGCTTCCTTTAAGTGCACTCCCGAAAATACACACATACACACACACACACACCTACACACATTGTATACGCACCATATATACATTTATACGTTCCTCCAATTTACTTAAAACTAAAAGTTTGTAGTGTAGTGCTTGCAGCTCTTTGCAGCTCTCCCCAGTGTTAGGCCAAGACGAAAACTGAACAAAAAAGCCAGGAGAGAGCGAAGAGTAACCCGAAATTTGATTTGTTTTTAGACTATTCAAACACACACACAGAATTTGATTTGTATTGTATTATTAATTTTTAATTTGTTTATTATGCAGCGAAAAGATCAAGCACAAGCTGAACATTTAATGTAACTTTTGCACACTCTATACTTTATGTTTAAAACGATATTACCAATTAAAACTTACAAAAAAAAAAGAAGAAAACCAACAAAAAAATCTCAAACAAAAACATACAACTCTTTTTATTTTGTTTTATTTCCATTTATTTTATTATTATTATTTTTTGCAATGAAAGTGCTTTAATCCCCCTATAGATTTGATATTATTAATAGAGAGAGAAAGAGAAAGAAAGAGTTACCAAAAAAGCGTCAACGATTCGAATTTATTGTACGTACTTATAATAATATGCATTGAGATACCAATTTTGCCTGCTTTTTTGTAAAACTTTTAAAATATTATTAGATTATTAAGTTGCTAGATTTGAAAGTTGGTCTATATATACCATATATATAGAGATATTCATAAATGAAATTTACATTGCGTACGCATGCCTGACGCGCTCCGATTGCTATATATACAAACATACACCGACTTGAATAGTTAATAATCGTGTTTATTCAATTTGCGTTATGGTTTGCATAGGTCCCGCCCCAGTGCCCTTCACTTTCGTTTGCCTTATTATAACTAAATTGCTAAGTCTAAAGCATAAGCTAAATTATAATTACATTTATTGCTAAATACAAATATGGACAACAAATAAGTTGAAAGGAAAATTAAAAAAAAAAACAAAAACAAAATAAAGTAAAATGAGTTATAGATTAGTAGACCAAACGCCCTGCCCCGCCCAGCCCACTCTCCATGGACAAGCCCCCCGACAAAAACCCAACCAACATTCACGGCCGTAATTTGTTAAGCTTGACTTGGCACTGACTCAAGTCCCGTCAAGCTCAGAGAGAGAGACTGATCCAAGTGATTCATTCACTGGGCTAACAGTTGCCGTTGCCGTTGCCGTTGCCGTTTTGCATCGGGCTTTGGGGCAGGGTCGCTGTCTCTGGGTCCGTTTACCGTTAGCTGTCTGATTGTTTGCTAGACGATATCAAATCGAATCGAATCAACATTTTTGAAGCATTTATACTAACTGGATTGCAGACAAACTAAAAGTACTATTTATGGTATATCCAAATAAAAAACGACTTATATACGTAGCTCTAAATATTATCCATTAAAAATAAATAAATATATATATATATATAAATGTATTATTAACAAGTTGATAAAAACAGAAATACTATTATTATCAATACACGCAAATACATATTATCAAAAATTTACAAGAGAAACGCATTAACTGATACACTCATTCACCTACATAGATACATTGTATGCCTATAACTATGGTACATTACATACATACATACATACATACTCGTACATCAAATATCAAGTAACAAGTACATATTGTGAACGTGTAGCATCAAATGGATAAACCACTTTGAAATGAAACCGATATTGCAAACAACAATTTATTACTAATAAATGTTAAAAATATACAAAATCAACTAAAGATCGAAAATTCTATTTTCTTGGGGGATTTGGGTAGAGTTTAGTTATACAATTGTAAACATTTTATGAGATTTACTAACCAGATTTGGGTTTAACAACGGATATATGGATTTGGAAGCTGAATCTCTATTAGGTCTGGCTTTCAAGCTGATCTAACGTTAAAGTAACATAGACGCTTTTAAAGCATTTTGCTTCATTCAAATTTGATACCTTAAAACTCCTCTTTGTGTGAGTAACACCGAGATAGCCCTTTAGAAATCATATTAACCGGAACTCACTAAAAATGGGAAATCAGGGAATAATGGGTTTGTTTTGTAATCTAGATATTCTCTTGAATTACCTGATCCTTTATTGATAGGATGTGTAAAGGATTTTGATGGGTAGAAGTAATCATTGAAGATATCTAAATTGCATTTATAGAACTGCCAAGTTCCGAGTAGGACTAAGTTCCTAATGTTTCAGGACGTCAAGTATACCTCAAGGTATTGTGTGGCTTTGACTCCTCTTTTGGGATTTCAAAGTTCGTTAAGCATGCTTAAGGGCTTTATGCAAATACTTTTTAGTTGTTGGCTATTAAATCCTGTTTATCTTTTTAATTAGCCCTAATTGCGTGCTTGACTATGAGCTTAATAATCTTACGACTGACCTGAATTACTTTATCATGAGGATAACTAATGTAATCATCAGCATTTTGTAATTTTATATGAAGTGAAAACAAATGTTTTTTCTTGATTGAAATCAGCAGTAATATAAAACAATGGGCTCAGAGTATACAAATTAATATATACTAAAAAATTCCAGTAAAGATAATTCCATAAATTATCTTAGTGACACAAATACTATATCATTCGATTTTAAATCAAATACTTCTTTTATACTCATTCATGAAGCGAATGTTTTCTGCCATACATATGCAAGTTTAAGAATTTACTTCCACTATGTGCGTGGCAAATTGGGAAATGTTATTTCCGGTATCTCAGAAACATTGTTTATTTATAGATAGATGAATGAGTATTCTGCAGTTTCGAACGTCCGACTCTTAAAATGAATTGCTCTTTTAGATAGATCCACTACTGAATTCTTTACCTTGAACCAAATCAAGGTATAAAGATTTTGTTATTAATAATAATTAATACAATTTAAAAAAAATTAATAAATTTAATATATATATTTCATTTATTTGTAAACAAAAAAACTTCTATACGGTAAAAAAGATTGCCTATTAGTATAACATTCATTTAGTGAATCATAATTTGCGTGCTACTATGTAGAGTACGCAATGATTAGGATGTGGTTAATTGAAAGCAATTAATATTTTTATTATTTAGCACTTAGATTATAAGCAAAAATGAAACTATGAAAATTAATGAACCCATATAATATAGTCTGGTTTAGTTTAATATAATAATAATATTAATCACTCAAAAATGAAGTTTAATTGAGAACATTTTTTATGTACTTTTAACTTTATGAAGTTAAAAGAAAAAGATTTCAGTTCGAAGCGTGGCATATCATAAATTTCAAATTGATTAAGTATTTAAAATTAACAGTTGGTCTAGGACTTAAGTGATCAACTATTCAATCTTTAATACTTTATTCAGTCTTGTCTCTTTTTTCCTGCTTATAATTATATATCTTTATGTTAGTTGGACTTACCATTTATTTCTTTATGTTATGTACTTTTTAACATAAAGATCTATAATTATAATAAACATGAAAAAAGATTTCAAACTGAGAAATTTTTTAGAATAGACTTTGTAATACTAATTTCATAGGTACCTTTATAGAGACATCACACTTTAAGCCTGGTCAAAAGTAAAAAATTATAATGAAATGACAAATTGTCCATTCCCAGCAGGCTGCACACGCGAGAATATAAATAATTAACTAAGTAAGTTTTTGCAATTAGTTCAGACGGCTAGTAGCGCATTTTTGTTATCAACACCACAGCTGGCTGCAAGGAGCGGCGCCCTGAACTGCGTTCGTTCCCTCTATGTGAGTCAGCCGCGCCCCATTGCTGACCCCTTTGTTAACTTGCATTGAGCCAAGTGGAGGATGGGATCGCAATGAGCTAAGATGCGAGGACGATGACGATGACGTGAACGAGGACAACGACTGTGGTGCAATGGGAGCGCCGCCAAGGCAGTTGAAGAAAGAGAGAAATGAAGTGTGGTTGCGTGTGAAATTGGCTGAGTTGGGCTGGCATGAATCACCCGCGTCTCGAGCGACGACAGCGTGCGCAAAGTGTAATGAATCATGTGCCAATGGGAGCCGGCAGCAGGCAGCAGGAGGCAGGTACTCAAAGTGGTTAAACACAAACACTCAAAACACATAAGCACACCACACATTGACATTCAGGTTTTTGTTTTGTAGTACGTGTTGGAAATTTGCAATTTATTTCTCGTTGGGTCTTACAGGTTTTTTTTATTTGGGCCGAGTTGCCGCCCGTTAAGGCAGCGCACAAATTGTTGGGCAAAGGCGCGTTTGCCGGCAAATGTTAACAATTAGCTATACTCGACTTTATTAGCATGTCATAAAATATTCAAAAACACAAATCTTGAATAGGAGGAGCAGACACCTATTGCCAGCTTATAAAACTAGAATTAATGCACTCTCTGATGCTGCATTGGGCATTGCTGCGTTGATTACTTTTATAGACTTAGGTTTAGGTATAATAGACGGCTTAACCAAACACACATTAGAACTTCTTGGCCTTCTTAAAAGGTTTCGGCGCGGCACCATTTCCCTGCGCTGGGCGTTTGTTGAAAGGCTTGTTCTTCTGGTTTGTATTGTTGTAGTTATTGGTAAAGTTCTTAAATTTGGCTGGACCTCCAGCTGGTGCGCCGAAAGCAGGCCTTCCGTGGAACTTATGTCCACCTTTTTTATTGAGCAGTTTTAGCTTCAGTATAGAACTTGGCTCCAAGAAAATCGGTTGGTTCTCTACCCAACGCTCATTTAACAGGAAGGATTTGCAGAAGGCATCATCAGTGCTGAATTTAATAATGGCCTTGTGGGACAACATTTTGATGCTCTCAATTGGTCCAGCTTCTGTGAAGATTTCATTTAGCTGCTGCTCTCCGACACCTAAAGACATTCAATTAAATTAGAATTTTGGCAAGTGATAAGCAAGTTATATCACGTACCTGGAGCCAAATTCGTCACAAGAACTGTGCGGGGCGAAGAACTGTGTTGGAAAGATTCCAATTTGAGCTCCAGATCGTTCACGGTTTTGCCATTTAGATTCTTCAGCGCCTTCTCGGCCTGCTCGGCTGTCTTAAATGTAACAAAGGCCAGAATCGATCGTGTGCATACAATATCAATATCAACAAGCTCGCCGTACTTCTTGAAGATCTTCTCGACGGTGTCGGCTTTGTAGGATTCATGATTGCCAGTGTTCAGGACGGTCAATGTGCACGCTGGTGACTTGATCTGTTTGGTTTTGTAGGCCTCCTCACGAACCGTTATGAAGCGATTGTTGAACTTGCTGCCGTTCAATTTCAGGGCTTTGGGCACCGAGCTGACCGAAGCGAAACGCAGAAACACGGTGGGCAGTTGGCGATTGTTGGAGAAGTTAACAGATTCAATGGCACCGCAACTCTCGAAATGAGCAGTAATTTGTTCACTAGTGGCATCCGCTCCAACCAATCCCACGGCAACAGTGCGCGCATTTAGCTCATTCTTATTGAGCGGCCGAGACACAGCCAAGGCTTGGCCACCAAGCATCAGGGCCTTCTCCTTGGCAGCCAAAGCGGCCTCAACAGATTCACCAGACTCAAAAGCAATGATGACGTTGTTGCCGCCAGCCTTTGTCTTGATCCGATTGATAACGACAATCGGACCGAATTTGGCAAACAATTCAATTAAGTCCAGGTTCTTGTATCCTGATAAAAAGTAAAGGATATTATAAATTGATTCTTTAAAAAAGCGCTTTGATTTTGTCACTTACCACTTGGGAGTCCGCTAACGAAAAGAAGTTGGTCCCTAGGTACCTCGGGTGGAACACGACCAACAGTAATTCTTGGAATGCCAGTCTTCTGGGATGCATCTGCTTTATTCCTCTTCATGTCAATTGGTACTTCATCGGGCTCTTCGTCGGAATCGGCTTCCTGGTCATCATCAGATTCGGCGGCTACTTTCGACACCTTTGATATTTCGCCAGGTTCGACTTCATTCTCATCATCGTCCTCGTCCTGGTTGTCGGCCTGGTCCTCATCCTCCTCCTCATCCTCATCTTCATCATCTTCATCATCATCATCATCATCTTCCACTTCCTCAGCCTCAGAGTCTACCAAGTCATTAGCCTAGGAAAAGGTGCGAACACATGGTGTTTCCATTGGATTGTTTGAATTATGTTTTCAGCTTAATACACACCTCAGCATCGCTTTCATCGTCAGAGTTGACTCCATTCTGCTCCTCTTCGGCATCCGAGTCTTCTTCGCTGGCCTCGACTTCCATTTCGGGCTTTTCCTCTTCAACCTGCTTTGACTTTGGGCCGCGCTTGTTGTTGCCTGCAGCCTTCTTGGTACTCAGTTTCTTTTGTGCCATTTTTTTGTAGTTTATTTTACTAATATAACCGGGAAACTGTGAATAACGCGTGCTCTGGTGGGCTCAAATGCACGTGGAAAAGAATTGAGAAAAAGTGTGACCGTCCTGACTAAAGGGAAAAATGTTTATTTACCCGCAAGTGGCAGCACTGTTTTAGTGTTGATTAAGGTCAATGTGAACTAGTTCATTCATGTATTATGCAGCACTGTAAACACTAGATGGCGATAGAAGAAGTTGTGTGGCGCTGTTGCTCATTAAGTATACATAAAAAAAAATTAAATTACACACATATTTCTAATCGAAAGTGCTTGAAAACAAAGAGAGCGCGTTAGCACACATCGACAGACAGCAGCAGTAACATAAACAGCAATCGCAGCACTGGCGGCACACAGTGAGCAGCAGCGACGCAGCAGAGACAGAGGCAGCACTAACAGCAGCAGCAGCAGAGCAGCAATATCACAACGTCCAGAACGACGTTGACGGTGACGGCGACGACGACAATGAACGGAAGCGGAGCTGGCTCAACGGGGAATGGCAACGGAAATGGCAATGGCAACGGCAACGGCAATGGCAATGGCAACGGCGGTAGCTCCACCACTGCTAATGCCACAACAGCCGGCAGTGCTGGCAGCGGGGGAGGTGGCGGTGGCGCCGGCAGTGGCGGAGGAGTAGGTAACCTTGATGAGCTTGGTGGCGATGCCAGTTCGCGCAGGCAGGCGACGCGAGTGTTTAAGAAAAGCTCATCGAATGGCAAAATCACAGTCTATTTGGGCAAGCGCGACTTTGTGGATCATGTCACACATGTGGATCCCATTGACGGTGTGGTTTTCATTGATCCGGAGTATGTGAAGGATCGCAAGGTGTTTGGCCAGGTGTTGGCGGCCTTTCGGTATGGTCGCGAGGACCTGGACGTGTTGGGCCTCACATTCCGCAAGGATTTATATTTAGCCCACGAACAAATCTATCCTCCCATGCAAATGGAGCGGCCCATGACCAGATTGCAGGAGCGGCTCATCAAAAAGCTGGGACCCAATGCGCATCCATTTTACTTTGAAGTGCCGCCCTATTGTCCGGCCTCAGTGTCCCTGCAGCCAGCACCAGGGGATGTGGGCAAGTCCTGTGGCGTGGACTACGAACTAAAGGCTTTTGTGGGTAAGTTTTTTGTGGAATTTATGTGTTTGCATGGGCGTGTGTATGTATGCATGTCTAGTACATACATAGTAAATATTTTTGTATTATAAAAAAGGCTTTGTTAGTTGGCGCATGTGTCACGCGCGGGGTTAATTAATCCAACTGCGTCGACTGCGCAAAATGTCATTGTGTATGCCTTACGTTGATGACGCAGCGCAGCCACCTAATTGGAATTCGACGCTTCTAATTGGAATTCGACTCTATTGCTCTCGCAGTCGCAGCCGCAGTCGCCGTTGCTTTAATTAGGCGTCTTTCCGCTGACGTTCGGCGTTTTTTCCTACATTCAGCACTTACATAAATGCTTCTTGGAAACTCGACGCAGCTGGGTATCTTTATTTTGTTAGTGCTTAAGTAAGCTAAAAAACAAAACAAAAACAAAATAAAATAAAATAAAAAACTACAGCAGCAATGACCCAAAAGCGTAATTGGCGATCCCGCTCTACCGCTTATATGCTCTCTCCTGCTTCGTGCTAATCTTGCGTCTTGCGCCTCTCACATTCTCATTTTGCAACAATAATGAAATTGACAACAACGAATACAGAAAGAAGAAGACGAAGGAGCGTAGCGATTTATTGGAAGTTACATGCGCATGTTTGCGTTTCGCACGCGCATTCGCATTTCTCACTTGGGATCTCCTCCTCTATGCGCTCTGCTCAAACGCAGGCTGTCTCACTCTAGAGCCTCTTACGTTTGCATTTTTGTTGCTTTTATTGCGCACAAATTGCTATCAATGTGTTTGTGTGTGTGTTTGCGTGTGTTTGTATATAGTACTGCGGCCACTTTGCTTTGTCCGTTAATTTTTGGTGGTTTTATTGCCCGGCGTCGACATTCTTATCTGCTAGCAATGCTGTCTCTGGCGGCGCCTCTGCCCCCGCTGCTGTGACTGCCATGGCCATTGCCAATTGGTGTGTAACCATAAAAAGATTATTGAAAGCAAACTTGAGCCAAATGCCAATTGGGTGGGCTTGAATGGGCCACCCTCTAGCGCACAATGTATGCGAATTTATAGCACGCCCCAGACATTAACGTTTTCTGACTAAAATATGCATACACATGTATGTACATATGTATGTATGCATGTACATATGTACATTGATATTTCCATAAAAGTCGACTAATCAAAATTATAAATAAACAATTTTAAAATATTTACTCTAAAGATTTCCAGAGCATCAGCAGAATGACTTTCACGACCGTCTCGAAACTGTTGTATGAGAATTTTACTCACAGCCTTTTAGCGATAACCGGCTTTGCCCGGCCCAGCTGTTTATACAAAACTTAAAGAAAACAGTTGTCAATTAAAAGCTAAAAAAAAGCTTTCCGATTTAGAACCAACATCTAATGGACTCTCCAGAAATCATGGATCATCATTTATAATTCTGACCAAGTATAGGATCGAGCTCAAATATTTTGCGGAGCTGTGCAAAAAGGCAATAAAGTTCACTGAATACAAAACAGATATTTGATCAGTTATAACAGTTTTCAACGGTATTTATTTAATTATTTTTATTTATGATCAGAAAAACAACGGATCAAATTTCTTTCAATTTTAATAACAAATGCATCCGTATTTGAATAATTGTGATCGTTGTTAATTAATTCGACTCAAGTGTATTAAGCTGTCATATAACAGTTGGAGTCTATTTCTCATTCGATCGGTTGTAAGGGCATCCATAATTCTGGCATGAGTACTAGATGTTTTTATTTACTTGGCATCTGTTGATTTGTTTATTTAATGTGCTCTGCTCTGGACTGAAGCTGCCATGTTTTTGGCATAAACAATAAACCCAGCACCATCCATCCATGCCTCTTTCTCCCCGGCAGACACCAACGAGCGCTAATATTTATGATCTCAAAATAAAAGTATTTTAAATTATTTTCATTTCATTTAAAATTGAGGCAAAGCAATGAACATTTTGAAACAGCATTCCAGTACCGAGATAATAGTGCGTCATTTCTCTTTACACATATTCTTTGGAATAATGCCCATATGCTGATAGTTTCATCCGTGAATCATCTGGTTGCTAAGCTGTGCTCAAATTGTGACGCACACAAAATAGAGTTTGACACACCCCCAACAAAATTATGCATAAATATGTGAGCTAGTATGAATGTGTGTGTGTGTAATTGGGTGTGTGTGATAAATATAATATGTAAATACGTCATGAAATCAAGTTGAAGTCCAAAGCTAATGCTATTTGTATATTTATCTAACGATAGGCGAGCACATTGAGGATAAGCCCCATAAACGCAATTCGGTCCGTTTGACGATTCGCAAGGTGATGTATGCACCATCCAAGGCCGGAGAGCAGCCGTCGATTGAGGTGAGCAAGGAGTTCATGATGAAGCCGAATAAAATCCATTTGGAGGCGAGCTTGGACAAAGAGCTGTACCATCATGGCGAAAAGATATCAGTCAATGTTCACGTGGCGAACAATTCCAATCGCACAGTCAAAAAGATCAAGGTGTGCGTACGTCAGTTTGCCGATATTTGCCTCTTTTCGACGGCCCAGTATAAGTCCGTGGTGGCCGAAACAGAGTCAGAGGATGGCTGCACTGTGGCGCCGGGCTTTACGCTCTCCAAGGTGTTTGAGCTGTGCCCCCTGCTCGCGAATAACAAGGATAAATGGGGACTGGCACTGGATGGACAGCTGAAGCATGAGGATACAAATCTGGCGTCAAGTACGCTAATCACCAATCCCGCACAGCGCGAAAGCTTGGGCATTTTGGTCCATTACAAGGTGAAGGTTAAGCTACTCATTGGTTCGCCACTGTTGGGCGGAGACTTGGTTGCCGAGCTACCGTTCACGCTGATGCACCCCAAGCCCGAGGAGGAGGAACACCCGGTGCTGGGAGATCGGTCACCGCGCGCCAGTCTAGCAGCGCCGCTGCTTAGTCTGGGCGATTCAGTTGATGCCGGCGCCGGGGCATCCTCGGGCCAATCGGCAAAGGATGTGCCCACCACCACAAACCTCATACAGCTGGATGACGATGAGGCCCAAGATGATGATATTATCTTCGAGGATTTTGCGCGCCTGCGTTTAAAGGGGGCCGAAACAGAGGCCTAGACATTGCCAGCCAATGTCTGCCCAATAGCTACAGTTTTAGACCCGTAGACATGCGTACGCGCAATATTTATTGTCCAACTATATGTATGTGTATATGTACATATATATATATATATTATATATCCAAAAATATGGCATTTGTATCATACGGTGTGTATGCGCAGCCTCTGATTGTAAACTTTGAATACATAGCCACGGTACATAGTTTTATATTGCTATTGGTATGTGTAGGCCATACGTTCTAGTATCTATAGTATTTAAGCTGAAAGTGTACGAATTTTTTGAAAATGTGAAATTGTTTAACAAATACACATATACACAGACTCATACACACAAATACACACTCCCAAACACACGCAAAACCCTCAAATACACCGACCAACTAAGACGCCTCTATAAATGGCAAATTATGCACACAAATTTTAAATCTTATTGTAATTGTTTACGCTAATGTTTATTAAAAATAGAAAATGAGAAATCGCGCGCAAATCTTTGTTAAAAGCCATGCAGAAATGAAAGTAAGCAGAAATGTATTTAGCTTGATTATTTCGGTTATTTTTCATCCGAAACTTTTATAAACTGAATGGAAGTCATTTTGTATTTAGTTTTGCAGAGAAAGAGCACAGTTTAACTATATGCCAAAATATACATGCTTACAGATATACATAAGATGATAATCTAAATACGTTTATGTAATTTAATAATAAAATAATTACAATTTTTATTGCAATCTACAGAAACACCAATGAATCCAAATTCAAATGAAGTTGTGTTCAAGGTTTTCCAAATAATTGACATAAATACAAAAATAAATACGAATATGTAAATCAAATTTGAATGCTGAATGCTGAATGATGTATCGAATGCCGGCTAGCTAAATTCATTAAGTTGACTTTCAAATCAATAATCTAACAATTTCTTTTAACTGAGACTGAAACATGGGACACTGTTCTTCATGCACAGATACTGTAGACGATTTGTTAGGAGTTTATGTTCATCTATGTCTGGCCATAAATTGATTAAGTTTCGTTTTGATTCCATATTGTATTAGTTCCACGTTTACAATGAAATTTGCACCCAGCCATAGATAAGAGAATGAGGGTTATCAGACAAATCGTATTATTAGATAACTGGAATACCGATAACGGTAAAAATACACAGAATAACTGTGTTTGCCAATTAGTTATGTGAAAAGTGTGTGTATTGCCCGGCAAGCCGATTATCTTTAATTATTTAACATTCCAGCACGCGATTTTTTGATTTAGAATGTTGGATGGTAGGCAGGGGTGGAGAGGGGACAGTTGAGGAGGGATCAGAACCCTATATGATATCACGTATGATTGTGTACTCGAATATATATGTCAATGTGTAACAGAATGGCTTAGTGAATCGAAAATGAGGAAACGAAATGAAATTCAACTCGAATACAAAAAGCAATTTTTAACTAGAAAATTTATATATATACATACATAAACTATATTAAATATTTAGCTATCTATCTATCAGAGGCGCACTAACATATAATTTACATAACATATTGAATTGTAAAAACAAAAGAATCAACAAAACAGAATATATATATATTTTTGACATTATTTCATATATCATGTGAATATTAATACAAGGCAGTGTACAATTTAGTTCCTTTTGTATTGTTTGGCGCTTAGTAATGAGGGAATTATTGTATTGCCCTAGTTCTAAATACTATTAATATATTTGTAAGATTTTTCCAAACATGAGTTCGCTTAAGGCTTTTAAATAACATTCGCGATTGTGAAATTAGCTCGAATTTGTTTTCAGTGCCCCAAAAGCAGCAGCAAAAGTGTTGTAACGATAATAGTGAAAAAACCAATTGAAAATATATTTTAAATTGCATTTTTATAACGCGTGTATTTAGATATACATACATACATAGCATAAGTTTGTTAGAACGTTTTTTATCACAAAGCAAAAACAACAGCAAAACAAAAATTATATAAAATTAAAGAATTATACAACAAATACAAACTTATAATATATTAACATAAATGTGCATTACAAACTGGTAAAATGGATACAATATAGAACAATTCAACAAAAAATTTAAGTAGATAAGTCTATAAATGTGAACAACAAAAAATTATACATATATAAATATATATATACACACACATAGCTTTAGTAAATGTATATGAATATGTTTTAAATATGAGTACGTATGTATTCCAATCCCAACATATTTAGCGCAAATATAAAGCATTTATGTATGTATGTCTAAAATATTATAAAATAATATATATTTAAATGAATGTCCCACTAAATCAGCTTATCAAGAATTTTTCATAATTATTTTTAAACCTTTTTATAATACATTTTATATTTATACAAAAAGAACAAAATTAATGACAAAAAAAGCAAAGCAAAACCTGTTTGTAGCCGCACAAAATAAGGAAATTAATTGTATTTTTTAAGTACGTTTTTGTCTGGTACCAAAATGCATTCAATTTGATAACTGTTAATGTTTAATGTATAAGTACATAATGTGCATAAATGTGCGTATAAATATTAGCTATTAGATATGTGAAGTGAAGAGTATTATGAGCTGTTACCTAGCCCACACAGAAGCCCCACGTTTATATATGTATATGTACATGTGAAGTATAACTAACCAGAAACTATAACTATTTGCATACATTCATAAATATACGTATATATTTACATAAGTACACATTCTCTATGTACAATATCATAAATGAACGAATCGAAAATTGGTTGAATATATTGCTAAACTAACCCACGAGTGTCATGAAGCATAAAGTTTATATACTCAATATGTAGAATGGAAAAGAAATAAAGTATCATATATATATGATGATGTCGATGTGAAAGTGGACGAATTAATACTCTTATGACAAGGGGACATTAAATGTTGTGTGCGTAAATGTTAAGAGTAATGAGGATAATTGAATAGATTATGCAGAAGCTGCGGCCGCTAAGCCTTAGCCAGGCACAAGTGTGAAAACATAAAAAATGTCATCATAATAATATACTAAGTAACACTTTATCAATTTGCTTTATCTGTTGGCAGCACATGCTTAACTGGTCCGACTAATTAATACATTTATGCAATTTCTATAAATACATTTCAAAAAGAGAAAAGGAAAATTATTAACAGACCCAACATATTTATAATGGCTCGGCTCGGCTCGGCACGGCCAATTCTAATCTATAAATTCCATTATAGTTTTATATATTTAAACTGTCATCGTTGTTGCACCTTTTAGAATATTTAACGAAATATGAAATATTTATGATGTACTTTGGCTACGATTTGCAAATTGAATAATAATAATAATTTGCATTTCGTTTTTGCTTAATAAGTAGCCATATGTGAAAGTAGTAAAAAAAAAACAAAAAAAAAAGTGCAGCAAAAATATTAAATGTGGGTCATGGAAGCAAATGAATTGAATGAAATTATAAATAAATACTACAGCATATAAACAAAAATATTGCTAATTGTGAACAAAACGAACGAAATACAAGCTGATTAAATAAAACACATAAAAAAATGCCGTTTTTTATGAGCACAATGGTAATAGACAGTCAAGGAGTCAGACTCTAAGTGAGCAGTCGCTAATCAAACTGTACGAGTAATTAAAACGAATTAAGTATATATATTATATGGTATTTAAATTGTTAAAGCAGGTGAATTGAGATGCTTTAATTCATCTCGCATTCAAATTGACCCATTAATATCCAAAGTGCGTTTTACCAAACATTGGCGTAGCTCCAGTCCCAAAACTGTTCCAGACCTCAATGTGTGTATATTTGGGCAGAAAGATGGAATTATAATTTATGCACTTCACATTACCTAATAATTTATTAATGCACAATGGACCTGAAAAGCGGCCTTGTGGCTTAGACTGTGCTCCGGAAGCAGACAGACGGAGACGGAGACGGAACTGGGTGACTGATGATGAACCCGTCACTCTGTGGGCTCATGGGCGTGTGGGCCGTATAAACCAAAGAACGGAAAACCGCAATACGAAAAAGCCATTTGCTGTTTGCTGTTTGTTTAGTCCGCGCTATTATGAGCACTTAAAACTGGCTGCAGCAATAACAATAAAGGGCTTTGGTGGGGCACGTAACATTTCGGTTGATTCATGGCGTCTTTGTCTTGGGGGTCACGTCAGGTAGCGACCACTGAAACTGTCACAGGGACTCGAGCAACTCGAACAATTCTTCATTTCCGGTGAAGCTTAAGAGCCGTGCTTCCTTCCCATTGCCTCCCTTCCCTCTCATATCCATGTACCGCTGCACGAGGAGGACGCGTCGACAATCTACAAGGACGACGAGCATATGGCTGCAATCGCTAGCTTCAAGCAAAAAGTCGACCAGTTTCGCCAGCTTCACAGAGCGGAAGTTGTCCGCCAGCCCAGCCGAACGAACCAAACCCGTCTGTACCCCCTTACTACACACCATGTGCTTTACACACTGTATGGTTTTCATTTCCGGTTTCCGTTGTTGCTGAGTTACTTAAGCGGATTACAGCATCAGCATCAGCATCAGCAGCAGCAGCAGCAGCAGCAGGAGCAGGAGCAGGAGCAGGAGCAACAGCAAAGAAAGTGACTAAAAAACAACGAGGTCCAGTTCCTCTATTTAAGTAGCTTTTGAGGACAAGGACGCCTGTTCCACTTAGATTGTCCAACAGCCACTAATGAATATTTACAGGTGATTTGAATGGCCTTCCAATTATACTATAATTAATCGAAACATGTGCTTTAGATTTCCTCAATATATTTCTTTAAAAACAATTTTCTGTTTTCAGGCAGAAGCATTGCAGCTCGCTCTGTTCCACGATTTGGCGGTGTCCTCAAAGAAGGTGGTCAATTGAGTCATGCTAAGAGCAGAGAGCATATCGTTAACTGGAGGAACTACATACTCGGCCAACAGTTTATGCATGCTGGGCTGAATCTGTTTAGCCAAGAATGCAATCATATCGCCGGACATACGATCGTAGATCCCAAAATTTGTATCTCCGGGAACAAGATGTCGAAGTTCACATGATACGTGCTTGGATCGTATTCGCCATTCAGGACAATGATATTGCTCAGCCCAGAGATGCGGATGTTGCTCGCGTTGCCCACAATGCTTGTCTCTCCTCTAGTATAGTTGAAGGTGGAGAATTCATTGGTGAGCGGGTCCACGACGGGAATATCTTCGGCTGCCCATCCATTGGGTGCCATTGTATTAAAAGCCTCAATCATCATTTCAAAGGCAACAGTATAGTTCATCGTGCTCGTCAAAGGCGAGGCACAAGTGGCGGCCACTAGTAGAGCTAACAGGTATACCTTTGCTATCATTTTGCTCGCTCAATTTCGCCGTTGAGGGCTTTTTTTGGAATGGGTTAAAAAAAAAACTTATTACTGCCAATTTGCACATGAGCTAATGAATAACAGTCATGGTATTGATATTCATCGGAACTCACTCCATCCATATTACAGTGTTCAAGTGTTTTTAATGTGGGACAGAAAGTATGCACTGAAATATTGTGTAGAGTCTTTAAAATAGTAGTAGATTTGATATAGCCTTAATATATATCTAAAGTAACAATTATTCTTATTATTATTTTAATCCTAGTTGACTATACCAAATATTATAAATTATACCTATATATAATAATGTATCTATGAAAAAGTTTTTTTTTTGAGGTCTAGCAGCGAAAAACAAGTCAACAAAATTATGCATATACGTTACGCTCGCTCACAAAGAAAAGATAGTATATTGGTACTGTATAGAATATAGTCCGTTCATTTGATCTTATCGCTATGCGCCAAATCGATACAAAAATGTATTTGAATAGTAAAGCTTCTATCATTCGATGTTGCAGGCAGACCGATGTAATTATTGCTGCAGATCGAGTATCCACAAAAACTTTAAACATAAACATTTCAATTACTGCTGACGAGCTTCCTAGATTGATTGACCAAATACTGGTATTGGGACAAATGGATATCCTGAATGCTAAGATGAATCAATCTTGAAAGTTGATAATTATACCCTGAACCCATTGAAAATGGGAAATCAGGGTATAATGGTTTTGTTAAAAGTATGTAACAGGCAGAAGGAGGCGTGACAGACCCCATAAAGTATATATATTCTTGATCAGGGCGACGAACTAAGTTGATTTAGCCCTGTCCGTCTGTCTGTCTGTTCGTCTGTCCGTATGTATGAACGCGTCGATCTCATTGAAATTTTTTTTCATAGGTCCGTATATAAAGCGCGCATATCAAGTATGTTTTCAAAAATCGATAACTGCTCCCAAAATTTTGTTATCGATTAAAAACTTTATCGAAAACCAGTAAAAAAAAATATATTTAATTCACCTTTAGAGCTAGAGTTTCCAAATTTAAAATGCGTATTCATATGTATTTTTAAGAGTTTCGGTTTTTGTCATATTTTACCCCGCACCCCTCGAAACACCCCCTTCCCTACAAGTTTGCAAAACCCGTATTTCAAATACTAGACCCTTGAGCGTTGGCACACACTCATATTTTAATGTTATAATCACGGTCTGAAAGTTTTATCAAGATTGTTCGTCTACAAAAAAAGATATTAAACAATTAAGTTCCCAATGTAAGCCCACATGGCAGCCCATGCCTGTTTATACGTGCGTGCGTATGTTTGTATGTGTGTGTGCATGTGTTAGTAGAAGTGAAACGACGAACTGTTGAAATATTAGTTCCTGGAAGGGTTCAGGGGATCTCGTAGTCGAGCAGTCTCGACTACTCCTTTACAAATAAAAGTTTAAATTATGTTAGCTACTCGTCGAGTACCGTTCTTACTGGTTTTATTCTTCAATTGATAATAATGTCAGTAGCCTCAATTGATTAATTGAAATGTCAAAGCAAAATAAATCGATAGGCTTTTGTTCGCTTGAGTCTCCAAAATATATATTTAGCATATCAGTAATTCGTAAAAAAGTAATTCTTAGAAATGTAAATTTAGAAATTTACTGAAAAAAATGTAGATAAGGATAGTTTCCGAGTTCTTTCCAATGAAAACCATAGTCTGATAAAGTGTTAAGACTTTCCCTATACATCCCAGAGGGGCGGAAAATGTTAGATCTAGTATCTCAGAATATCTATTAATTAAAGTGCTACAGATTTGAAATTTGGAATTTATACATACGTTGAGAGTACGAGATTAAATATATATAGTGGATATATCATATCATATCATATATATATCTCCTGTCAAGATTGTCAAAAAGATATATTTTAAGCCTCAAGTGTCACCATCGAAAATATATTCCAAGTGCTACCTCTGTAGCTAGCATATAAACAGAGGATCAAACCTGACAAATAGACAAACATTATACAAAAGTAAATGTTCTTTTCACTATGTTAACGAGTATAACAACTTGACAAAACTTTTAAAGAATATAAGTAAATGTTAGTGTAGTAATCATTTAGACTTGATGATCTCTGTGAAGACTATGAGCAAGCATTTCCTTTGATAAAAGCTATATTAATGATGGAGTGAATTTCGATGAATATCAATACCATGACTGACTGTAATTCATTTATTGACGTGCAAATTAGTCTTTTTAAAAACCTTTATCGGACAACCTGAGCGACATGTAATTAATCAAATCTCCAATGGTGCGATACATAGATAAAAATTCAACTATAAAAGGGTATTGAAACCAGTACATTTTCACAGAGTTTCCGAAACAATCGACCAAAATGATAGCAAAGGTATACCTGTTAGCTCTACTAGTGGCCGCCACTTGTGCCTCGCCTTTGACGAGCACGATCAACTATACTGACGCCTTTGAAATGATGCTCGAGGCCTTTAAGGCGATGGCACCCAATGGCTGTGCAGCCGAAGGTATTCCCGTCCTGGACCCGCTCACCAATGAATTCTCCACCTTCAACTATACTAGAGGAGAGACAAGCATTGTGGGCAACGCGAGCAACATCCGCATCTCTGGGCTGAGCAATGTCATTGTCCTGAATGCCGATTACGATCCTAGCACGTACCATGTCAACTTCGACATCTTGTTCCCGGAGATACAACTTTTGGGATCCACCATAATGGAAGGTGTTTTGAATATACTTGGTTTCTCTTTCCCCATGAAACAAAACACGCTGCTTAACGAACGACTGGAGCAACTACGCATTGTTTATGAATACACATTTGCCCAGAGCCTAACCAACCCTAATGGACTACGCATTAAAGATGTCAAGCAGCACTTTTACATTGGTGAAGTGAGAATCGACAACTGGGACACACTATGGAATATTTCAGGCAACAACTTCTACAATCGTATGTCCGGCGAATTTATTGCATTCTTGGCTAAACAGATTCAGCCTAGCATGGATAGACTAATGGCCGAGTATATAGTTGCTCCATACAATGATATGCTCTCCGCCATTAACATGACTCAACTGACCACCTTCTATGTGGACACCGCCGAATCATGGAGCAGCGAAAACTGCAATGCTTCTGTCTGAAAATATGAAATTGTTTTAATATAACTATTTTGAGGAAATCTAAATAATGTGTTTCGATTAATTATAGTTTAATTGGGAGACCATTTAAATCACCAGTAAATATGCATCTATTTGGACAATCTAAGCTATTGGACAATCAAAGTGAACCAGGCCTCCACTACTTTTTTTTTTTTTTTTTTTTTTTTTTTGTTTGTTTATTCAAGTGTAGAATCTTTACAATGCAAATTAGTAATATAACAACACATTTCGAACATAAAATATGAAGCCTAACCTTCTGATATGTACAGGAGGATATATAAATATACAAATATTAGTGCATTAACGTGGTCTAATATTTTTGGCAAAACCTAAGCGTTTTAGCCGCCTTAGTGGCCTTGCAGGGAGCAATCGTCTCGCCAGTCTGCTGCGGTGTCTAACCAATCTGTCAGCATATCTGCTCGTGTGTCTCCCAATCTGTTCCTCCACAGTGTGCAGTTCCAGATCTCTATGCAGGGTAGAGTCGCGGACATACCATGGGCAATTTGTAATTGCCCGCAATGCTCGATTTTGCAGGACCTGTATGCGCTTATAGTTGGATTTGGCGGATATTCCCCAAATCTGCACACCGTAGAGCCAAATCGGGGCTATGCAGTGGATATAGACCGCTCTCTTAGCCTTAAGTGACATAGTGCTACGTCTATTAATCAGCCTGGCCTCCACTACTATAACATTATTTAAGCTACTACTTTTTTACTATTAAATAGTCTAAGCGACATTGATAGCCTACTTTCAGGCATATTATACAAATAAAATTATAAAATCATGATAACAAAATGAAATCACATGGGCTGGAATACGACAATTTCGATTTGTGTTAAGCTTCAGAGTACTTTTATATATATTTAATATATTTTATCTATGTATATAAACCTGTCACTGATTTACCAATCATTGTCGTTTTAATCTCGTTTTCCCTCAAATTTAAATAAAAATAATTATGACTTGAAACATTTCTATGATAACTTGATTAGTTTTCAGTCTCTGTCGGTAGGTGCTATAAAAATCAATTTGCATTAAGATCTAAATGTGACAGCATTATAATGACTATATTCACCATTCACACAAATTATCATTTGGAAGATATACTTTGATAATATACGTATACCTCATAATAAAAATGTCAATAAATGATGTACTTCGTTGATTTATTATTATTCTTTATACAAATAACTAAGCCTTAACAGTGCAGGCGGCATTGTTCCATAGCTCGGCTTGCATAGCAAAGTAGTTGGTCAGCTCGGTCATATCTAGGTTGGAGAGCAGGCTGTTGATGGAGGGCAACACATACTTTTCGAACATCGGGTTGACATAAGGCCGAATCTCCTCAGTGAACAACAGAGAGAAGGAATTGATGAAGGTATTGAAATAGTTGTTTGCCGCAACGTCCATATACTGATCCCAGTTATCGGCCTTTACACCAGCAACAAAGTATTGCAGGTTGAAGTCTTGGATGCGCAGTCCATTGGAGTTGGTCAAGCTCTGGCCAAAGGTGTATTCTCCTACGAAGCGCCAGTCTGTGATTTTCTTGTTGATCAGAACGCTCTGGCGAATGGGCATTGGAAGACCTCCAACGCTCAGAACACCCTCCACTTCATATGATCCCAAAATTTGAAGAGCAGGGAACATGACATCAAAGGTGGCGCGCAGTGTGCTTTGGTTGTAACTTCCGCTCAATATCTGAAAGTTGTTGAGACCAGAAATGCGGATGTTGCTCACATTGCCCACCAAGTTAGTGTCTCCATTGAGATAGTCGAAGGCGTAGAAATCGAGTGTCAGTGGAGCCATGGGTGGAATATTGTCGGCAGCAAAGCCACAGGGCAACATCTTCTTCCAGGCGTCGAGGAACATGTCAAGAGCTTCACGATAGTTGACCAGGCCATTGTCCTGGAGTGGTGAGGCACTGGCGAAGGTGACCAGGAGCGCTAGAAGAATACACTTTGCAATCATTTTGCTTCGTTAATGGCAGAAAGAACTGTGTGAGGAATTGGTTTGGTTCGCTGTCTTTTATCTTTCTTTTCGTTGGTTTTGCGGCTCTTTGATCGATCGCATTAAAATTTGCCGTTTTGGCAATTAGATACCACGTTGCATAATGTCTTATCATGTTAAACTAGCCAATTTATCGTATGACTCAACGCGATAAACTCATTCGACTTAGAGGACTTATAGGACTTAGTTTAAAGAAGGACGGTTGGCAAATGACTCAACAATTTACTGTGGGTCGTAGTCTATTTTTTCGATGCGAAATTCAAATAGATATTTATTATGACAAGAAAGAACAAAATATAGTTTTTATATTATATTTGGCTTAGCTTTAGAAAATTTAATTAATAAAATATAATTTTCATATTACCAGTGAATAGTATTGAATTTAAAATTGAATTCATTTTATGACAACAGCGAGAGGTTGAACACCTTAATTTTCAATCCAATGCTTGGTTTGTAATTCACGTAAAAGATACACAGATGAGATTTATGATATTACCTCGCTCTTTTAACAAACATCTAATATGATATACTTAAAAGCAATATAAATACTTTTATGCTACCTACATCCAAGGTGTGTAACTTTACATAGAAATAATGTATTAAAACATAATTGAAATAAAATTATTATTGGTCCTATTTTTGTCCAAAGAAAAATATTTATTTATCGTTTACTATAATGTCAAAGTATGTGCACAATAACTAAAACGAGAAGCTCAAACTAACTACAATATATCCAAGGCGCCTTAAAACAAATCTATAGAAACGATACGACTATAAATGACAAGGCGTGCTACCCATTTCTCACAAAGTTATTTCAACCATTAGCCAAACCAAAGTGATTGCAAAGTGTGTTCTTCGAGGACAATGGTCTAGTCAACTATCGTGAAGCTCTTGACATGTTTTTCGCCGCCTGGAAGAAGATGTTGCCCTGTGGCTTTGCTGTCGACAATATTCCACCCATGGCTCCACTGACACTCGATTTCTACGCCTTCGACTATCTCAATGGAGACACTAACCTGGTGGGCAATGTGAGCAACATCCGCATTTCTGGTCTCAACAATATCATGTTCCCTGCTCTTCAAATTTTGGGTTCATATGAAGTGGAGGGTGTTCTGAGCATTGGAGGTCTTCCCATGCCCATTCGCCAGAGCGTGCTGATCAACAAGAAAATCACAGACTAGCGCTTCGTAGGAGAATACACCTTTGGGCAGAGCTTGACCAACTCCAATGGACTGCGCATCCAAGACTTCAACCTGCAATACTTTGTTGCTGGTGTGAAAGCCGTCAACTGGAATCAGTACATGGACATTGCCACAAACAACTATTTCAACGATTTCAGAGATTCAGTCTTATGTTAACCCAAAGATATTAAACAATTAAGTTCCCAATGTAAGCCCACATGGCAGCCCATGCCTGTTTATACGTGCGTGCGTATGTTTGTATGTGTGTGTGCATGTGTTAGTAGAAGTGAAACGACGAACTGTTGAAATATTAGTTCCTGGAAGGGTTCAGGGGATCTCGTAGTCGAGCAGTCTCGACTACTCCTTTACAAATAAAAGTTTAAATTATGTTAGCTACTCGTCGAGTACCGTTCTTACTGGTTTTATTCTTCAATTGATAATAATGTCAGTAGCCTCAATTGATTAATTGAAATGTCAAAGCAAAATAAATCGATAGGCTTTTGTTCGCTTGAGTCTCCAAAATATATATTTAGCATATCAGTAATTCGTAAAAAAGTAATTCTTAGAAATGTAAATTTAGAAATTTACTGAAAAAAATGTAGATAAGGATAGTTTCCGAGTTCTTTCCAATGAAAACCATAGTCTGATAAAGTGTTAAGACTTTCCCTATACATCCCAGAGGGGCGGAAAATGTTAGATCTAGTATCTCAGAATATCTATTAATTAAAGTGCTACAGATTTGAAATTTGGAATTTATACATACGTTGAGAGTACGAGATTAAATATATATAGTGGATATATCATATCATATCATATATATATCTCCTGTCAAGATTGTTAAAAAGATATATTTTAAGCCTCAAGTGTCACCATCGAAAATATATTCCAAGTGCTACCTCTGTAGCTAGCATATAAACAGAGGATCAAACCTGACAAATAGACAAACATTATACAAAAGTAAATGTTCTTTTCACTATGTTAACGAGTATAACAACTTGACAAAACTTTTAAAGAATATAAGTAAATGTTAGTGTAGTAATCATTTAGACTTGATGATCTCTGTGAAGACTATGAGCAAGCATTTCCTTTGATAAAAGCTATATTAATGATGGAGTGAATTTCGATGAATATCAATACCATGACTGACTGTAATTCATTTATTGACGTGCAAATTAGTCTTTTTAAAAACCTTTATCGGACAACCTGAGCGACATGTAATTAATCAAATCTCCAATGGTGCGATACATAGATAAAAATTCAACTATAAAAGGGTATTGAAACCAGTACATTTTCACAGAGTTTCCGAAACAATCGACCAAAATGATAGCAAAGGTATACCTGTTAGCTCTACTAGTGGCCGCCACTTGTGCCTCGCCTTTGACGAGCACGATCAACTATACTGACGCCTTTGAAATGATGCTCGAGGCCTTTAAGGCGATGGCACCCAATGGCTGTGCAGCCGAAGGTATTCCCGTCCTGGACCCGCTCACCAATGAATTCTCCACCTTCAACTATACTAGAGGAGAGACAAGCATTGTGGGCAACGCGAGCAACATCCGCATCTCTGGGCTGAGCAATGTCATTGTCCTGAATGCCGATTACGATCCTAGCACGTACCATGTCAACTTCGACATCTTGTTCCCGGAGATACAACTTTTGGGATCCACCATAATGGAAGGTGTTTTGAATATACTTGGTTTCTCTTTCCCCATGAAACAAAACACGCTGCTTAACGAACGACTGGAGCAACTACGCATTGTTTATGAATACACATTTGCCCAGAGCCTAACCAACCCTAATGGACTACGCATTAAAGATGTCAAGCAGCACTTTTACATTGGTGAAGTGAGAATCGACAACTGGGACACACTATGGAATATTTCAGGCAACAACTTCTACAATCGTATGTCCGGCGAATTTATTGCATTCTTGGCTAAACAGATTCAGCCTAGCATGGATAGACTAATGGCCGAGTATATAGTTGCTCCATACAATGATATGCTCTCCGCCATTAACATGACTCAACTGACCACCTTCTATGTGGACACCGCCGAATCATGGAGCAGCGAAAACTGCAATGCTTCTGTCTGAAAATATGAAATTGTTTTAATATAACTATTTTGAGGAAATCTAAATAATGTGTTTCGATTAATTATAGTTTAATTGGGAGACCATTTAAATCACCAGTAAATATGCATCTATTTGGACAATCTAAGCTATTGGACAATCAAAGTGAACCAGGCCTCCACTACTTTTTTTTTTTTTTTTTTTTTTTTTTGTTTGTTTATTCAAGTGTAGAATCTTTACAATGCAAATTAGTAATATAACAACACATTTCGAACATAAAATATGAAGCCTAACCTTCTGATATGTACAGGAGGATATATAAATATACAAATATTAGTGCATTAACGTGGTCTAATATTTTTGGCAAAACCTAAGCGTTTTAGCCGCCTTAGTGGCCTTGCAGGGAGCAATCGTCTCGCCAGTCTGCTGCGGTGTCTAACCAATCTGTCAGCATATCTGCTCGTGTGTCTCCCAATCTGTTCCTCCACAGTGTGCAGTTCCAGATCTCTATGCAGGGTAGAGTCGCGGACATACCATGGGCAATTTGTAATTGCCCGCAATGCTCGATTTTGCAGGACCTGTATGCGCTTATAGTTGGATTTGGCGGATATTCCCCAAATCTGCACACCGTAGAGCCAAATCGGGGCTATGCAGTGGATATAGACCGCTCTCTTAGCCTTAAGTGACATAGTGCTACGTCTATTAATCAGCCTGGCCTCCACTACTATAACATTATTTAAGCTACTACTTTTTTACTATTAAATAGTCTAAGCGACATTGATAGCCTACTTTCAGGCATATTATACAAATAAAATTATAAAATCATGATAACAAAATGAAATCACATGGGCTGGAATACGACAATTTCGATTTGTGTTAAGCTTCAGAGTACTTTTATATATATTTAATATATTTTATCTATGTATATAAACCTGTCACTGATTTACCAATCATTGTCGTTTTAATCTCGTTTTCCCTCAAATTTAAATAAAAATAATTATGACTTGAAACATTTCTATGATAACTTGATTAGTTTTCAGTCTCTGTCGGTAGGTGCTATAAAAATCAATTTGCATTAAGATCTAAATGTGACAGCATTATAATGACTATATTCACCATTCACACAAATTATCATTTGGAAGATATACTTTGATAATATACGTATACCTCATAATAAAAATGTCAATAAATGATGTACTTCGTTGATTTATTATTATTCTTTATACAAATAACTAAGCCTTAACAGTGCAGGCGGCATTGTTCCATAGCTCGGCTTGCATAGCAAAGTAGTTGGTCAGCTCGGTCATATCTAGGTTGGAGAGCAGGCTGTTGATGGAGGGCAACACATACTTTTCGAACATCGGGTTGACATAAGGCCGAATCTCCTCAGTGAACAACAGAGAGAAGGAATTGATGAAGGTATTGAAATAGTTGTTTGCCGCAACGTCCATATACTGATCCCAGTTATCGGCCTTTACACCAGCAACAAAGTATTGCAGGTTGAAGTCTTGGATGCGCAGTCCATTGGAGTTGGTCAAGCTCTGGCCAAAGGTGTATTCTCCTACGAAGCGCCAGTCTGTGATTTTCTTGTTGATCAGAACGCTCTGGCGAATGGGCATTGGAAGACCTCCAACGCTCAGAACACCCTCCACTTCATATGATCCCAAAATTTGAAGAGCAGGGAACATGACATCAAAGGTGGCGCGCAGTGTGCTTTGGTTGTAACTTCCGCTCAATATCTGAAAGTTGTTGAGACCAGAAATGCGGATGTTGCTCACATTGCCCACCAAGTTAGTGTCTCCATTGAGATAGTCGAAGGCGTAGAAATCGAGTGTCAGTGGAGCCATGGGTGGAATATTGTCGGCAGCAAAGCCACAGGGCAACATCTTCTTCCAGGCGTCGAGGAACATGTCAAGAGCTTCACGATAGTTGACCAGGCCATTGTCCTGGAGTGGTGAGGCACTGGCGAAGGTGACCAGGAGCGCTAGAAGAATACACTTTGCAATCATTTTGCTTCGTTAATGGCAGAAAGAACTGTGTGAGGAATTGGTTTGGTTCGCTGTCTTTTATCTTTCTTTTCGTTGGTTTTGCGGCTCTTTGATCGATCGCATTAAAATTTGCCGTTTTGGCAATTAGATACCACGTTGCATAATGTCTTATCATGTTAAACTAGCCAATTTATCGTATGACTCAACGCGATAAACTCATTCGACTTAGAGGACTTATAGGACTTAGTTTAAAGAAGGACGGTTGGCAAATGACTCAACAATTTACTGTGGGTCGTAGTCTATTTTTTCGATGCGAAATTCAAATAGATATTTATTATGACAAGAAAGAACAAAATATAGTTTTTATATTATATTTGGCTTAGCTTTAGAAAATTTAATTAATAAAATATAATTTTCATATTACCAGTGAATAGTATTGAATTTAAAATTGAATTCATTTTATGACAACAGCGAGAGGTTGAACACCTTAATTTTCAATCCAATGCTTGGTTTGTAATTCACGTAAAAGATACACAGATGAGATTTATGATATTACCTCGCTCTTTTAACAAACATCTAATATGATATACTTAAAAGCAATATAAATACTTTTATGCTACCTACATCCAAGGTGTGTAACTTTACATAGAAATAATGTATTAAAACATAATTGAAATAAAATTATTATTGGTCCTATTTTTGTCCAAAGAAAAATATTTATTTATCGTTTACTATAATGTCAAAGTATGTGCACAATAACTAAAACGAGAAGCTCAAACTAACTACAATATATCCAAGGCGCCTTAAAACAAATCTATAGAAACGATACGACTATAAATGACAAGGCGTGCTACCCATTTCTCACAAAGTTATTTCAACCATTAGCCAAACCAAAGTGATTGCAAAGTGTGTTCTTCGAGGACAATGGTCTAGTCAACTATCGTGAAGCTCTTGACATGTTTTTCGCCGCCTGGAAGAAGATGTTGCCCTGTGGCTTTGCTGTCGACAATATTCCACCCATGGCTCCACTGACACTCGATTTCTACGCCTTCGACTATCTCAATGGAGACACTAACCTGGTGGGCAATGTGAGCAACATCCGCATTTCTGGTCTCAACAATATCATGTTCCCTGCTCTTCAAATTTTGGGTTCATATGAAGTGGAGGGTGTTCTGAGCATTGGAGGTCTTCCCATGCCCATTCGCCAGAGCGTGCTGATCAACAAGAAAATCACAGACTAGCGCTTCGTAGGAGAATACACCTTTGGGCAGAGCTTGACCAACTCCAATGGACTGCGCATCCAAGACTTCAACCTGCAATACTTTGTTGCTGGTGTGAAAGCCGTCAACTGGAATCAGTACATGGACATTGCCACAAACAACTATTTCAACGATTTCAGAGATTCAGTCTTATGTTAACCCCATGTTCGAAAAGTATGTCATTCCCTCCATTAATAGCCTGCTCTCCAACCTAGATATGACCGAGCTGAGCAAGCCGAATTGTGGAACAATGACGCCTGCACTGTTAAAGTTTAAGTGTTATTCTTAAATTAAAAATAAATATATTTGAAGCTTACTAGAATATGTGACTCACTTAAACAAAAATATTTACACTCCGCTTAATTTGGTTTCTTTGGATAGTGTGCATATCATCCATGCATACAGGTATTGGATTTGCTTTTAATACACGATTGATGATCGAATTCTGATACTGTGCTATCGAGTTCTGATACTGTGAATCCATCAATATTGAAAAATACGAGAAAAACAATAAATTAAATAGTAACAAATAATTTGATTATATTTCACCTATTCACAAAATATTTGTATTTTTTTATTTTGTTTAAATTTCTTCATATATTGGCTTATAAAAACAAGATATTTTACAAAGGAATAAGTCCCGATCTTGGTGTGTGAATCTCTGTGTGACAAAAGCCTTAACGTTATGGGTCATGGGCATAGTACTTTATTATTACATATTTTCAACTCCATTGGGCTCATACAGTTAATAGCTTGAATATTTTATAAAGATTGGAGAATAAATACAGAATTTTGTAGCTTAGCTTATGTAGCTTTAATGTTAATTATATTATATAAATCTTCAGTATCAATTTTAAATTCGGTAAAAAGTGAGATAGTGTGAATGCTCCGGAATATAATGAAATTCATAGATATCATATTATGTTAAAAAAAAGTTTGAAAGGAAAAATATATTCCCACTTTGCATATACTTTGTATTTATTTCTCATGGCGCTCTATTATAGTCTGGTATTCTGAGCTCTGCGATCTTCATTCACGCATTATATACACATTACACACATACTCTGAATTAGATTTCGATTTCGAATTCTAATTCAATTTTCACGGTATACAAAATATAATTGAGATGTAAAAGAGAAAATATTTATAATTTTGCATAATACTTTTATTTTTTTATACTGGAATTAAGAATTTAAAAAAATAATCTCATTTTAAGCCTGAACTGGGCAGGAAGCATTGTCCCACATCTCGGCTTGTGAAGTTAAGTAATTAGTCAGCTCGGTCATATCTAGGTTGGAGAGCAGGCTGTTGATGGAGGGCAACACATATTTTTCGAACATCGGGTTGACATAAGGCTGAATCTCCTCAGTGAACAACAGAGAGAATGAGTTGATGAAATCGTTTAAATAGTTGTTTGTGGCAATGTCCATGTGCTGATTCCAGTTGGCGGCTTTCACACCAGCAACAAAGTATTGCAGGTTGAAGTCTTGGATGCGCAGTCCATTGGAGTTGGTCAAGCTCTGGCCAAAGGTGTATTCTCCCACAAAGCGCCAGTCTGTGATTTTCTTGTTGATCAGCACGCTCTGGCGTATGGGCATTGGAAGACCTCCAATGCTCAGAATACCCTCCACTTCATATGATCCCAAAATTTGAAGAGCAGGGAACATGACATCAAAGGTGGCGCGCATAGTATTCTCGTTGTAACTTCCGCTCAATATCTGAAAGTTGTTGAGACCAGAAATGCGGATGTTGCTCACATTGCCCACCAAGTTAGTGTCTCCATTGAGATAGTCGAAGGCGTAGAAATCGAGTGTCAGTGGAGCCATGGGTGGAATATTGTCGGCAGCAAAGCCACAGGGCAACATCTTCTTCCAGGCGTCGAGGAACATGTCAAGAGCTTCACGATAGTTGACCAGGCCATTGTCCTGGAGTGGTGAGGCACTGGCGAAGGTGACCAGAAGCACTAGAAGAATACACTTTGCAATCATTTTGCTTGGTTAATGGCAGAAAGAACTGTGTGAGGAATAGGTCGCACGCGATGTCTTATATAGTCTATTCATTATCTGTGAATTGTTAGGGGCGCACATTGATTGATCGAATTATGATTAGATCGACTTACATATCTTTCCGTGCTGCATATGAGCAGGTCGTAATTTGACTAATGAGTTAGACCTACTGTGCTTCACATTAATAGGAAAGTGGCGCCACGCCGATGATAATTAGTAACACAGGATATTTGTGGAAATCCTATGCACTTGGACATCTTTCAAAATATAACATTTGAGTTTATTCTAATGAAATTCAAAATGAATCATTGTTTATAAAAAAGGATCACATAAATAAAAATTTACAAAAAAAAGTTTTTTTTTATTGTTTCTTAATATCATTCATTTGAAATATACTTGCGAAATATGTAAGTATTATAATATCCTTCTATATCTATTAAAATACGATTTTCTAATTTACATTTTTCATAGTATTGGAAATAATTTATTTCAATTATATTTGGGACTTAATTATATGTACGACTTGGACTTTTGTTGTATGTTTACTAACAAAAGCACAACTGTTCGCTTTCGGTTTCAATTTATCAATGCCTTTATTATTCATTTGCTCAGCTACAGTAAGCGCACAGCGAGAGCAAGCAAAGAGATATCACGGGAGAACGAGGACACGGTGAGCAAGCAGGAGGAGAGAAAGCAAAAGAGGATCAAGCGTAGGGAGAGCAAGCGCAGGCAGAGCCATATTTCCGCTTTTACAAAACAACTTCAAATGCTGCCCTTATTGCCAATAACTATTTACTAGGAAACAAAAACTTTCAAATATATTAACAAATTTAACAAATAGCAGATATTTAAACTCGTGGCAGATCAGTTTTCTACTTTATTTTAAAATTACAATTAAATATCCGTAATTATTATTAATTTGGATTTTTGGCAGCGCTGACTCATTTTCATTTTTAGACATCTTGATTTTAATTTCCATAAGTCAAATTGACTTGTGCTGTTGACTCATTTAGTTTAATAAGATAAAACATAGTTATAAAACACGACTAAGTGCCAAAACTGCCTATTATAATGCGATCGATCAAAGCCCCCTATGAACAATTTGTAGATAATGATAACAATTCGACTATAAAAGACAACGCGTGCGACCTATTCCTCACACAGTTCTTTCTGCCATTAACCAAGCAAAATGATTGCAAAGTGTATTCTTCTAGTGCTTCTGGTCACCTTCGCCAGTGCCTCACCACTCCAGGACAATGGCCTGGTCAACTATCGTGAAGCTCTTGACATGTTCCTCGACGCCTGGAAGAAGATGTTGCCCTGTGGCTTTGCTGCCGACAATATTCCACCCATGGCACCACTGACACTCGATTTCTACGCCTTCGACTATCTCAATGGAGACACTAACCTGGTGGGCAATGTGAGCAACATCCGCATTTCTGGTCTCAACAACTTTCAGATATTGAGCGGAAGTTACAACGAGAATACTATGCGCGCCACCTTTGATGTCATGTTCCCTGCTCTTCAAATTTTGGGATCATATGAAGTGGAGGGTATTCTGAGCATTGGAGGTCTTCCAATGCCCATACGCCAGAGCGTGCTGATCAACAAGAAAATCACAGACTGGCGCTTTGTGGGAGAATACACCTTTGGCCAGAGCTTGACCAACTCCAATGGACTGCGCATCCAAGACTTCAACCTGCAATACTTTGTTGCTGGTGTGAAAGCCGCCAACTGGAATCAGCACATGGACATTGCCACAAACAACTATTTCAACGATTTCATCAACTCATTCTCTCTGTTGTTCACTGAGGAGATTCAGCCTTATGTCAACCCAATGTTCGAAAAGTATGTGTTGCCCTCCATCAACAGCCTGCTCTCCAACCTAGATATGACCGAGCTGACCAACTACTTTGCTATGCAAGCCGGCGTGTGGAACAATGCCGATTGCAACGTTCAAGCTTAAAAATACTTACTTGTAATTACTGTATTCCACTGTAAATAAAAGTAGAATTTCTTGCATACCGAATTCAATACACATTTATACTTAAAACAAAGCTTAAAACATTTAGTTTTAGCATATAGAATATATCAATGAATATCCTTATTAAAAATGCTTTAAAAACTGAAAATAACAATTTTCAAAAAGTAGGATCTAAGGATTCTGTTCCTTTTAAAAATTGAACAAGTTAAGCCAAAGTTATGTCATAAATAATTTGACATAGTGTGAATGTACTCGTAGAAATCGCAAGCGAAGCTGGTGCGAGAATAGGTTTTAATGATTGAAAAAACGATGACTAGAAAACTTGTCGACATGAAACAAACGATTTGCAACACAAATGACTATGAATACTAATATACTAGATGTATACACAGTCATAGGGTAACATCAATTTATGATGGGACCAGCTTAAAGGGGACATTTTCTAAAAGATAAGGATTGTAAGAAGGATTTTCACAAGATTACTTAAGGTTTGGTTATAGAGCTTTTCAGAAAAATTAACTTTATGATATCGGATCAGAGCCTATCAATAATTTTCCTCTGACTTAAACATGTCATTTACCTAATAACTAAGAGAATTTTAAGAACACATTCTTTTATATATTGCAAATTTGAGTTATTTAATTTTCGTTTCAATAAGAAATTTAAGCCTGAACAGTGCAGGCGGCTTTGTTCCACACGCCGGCTTGCATAACAAAATAGTTGCTCAACTCGTTCATATCTAGATTGGAGAGCAGGCTGTTGATGGAGGGCAGCACATAATTTTCGAACATCGGGTTGACATAAGGCTGAATCTCCTCAGTGAACAACAGAGAGAATGAGTTGATGAAATCGTTGAAATAGTTGTTTGTGGCAATGTCCATGTGCTGATTCCAGTTGGCGGCTTTCACACCAGCAACAAAGTATTGCAGGTTGAAGTCTTGGATGCGCAGTCCATTGGAGTTGGTCAAGCTCTGGCCAAAGGTGTATTCTCCCACAAAGCGCCAGTCTGTGATTTTCTTGTTGATCAGAACGCTCTGGCGAATGGGCATTGGAAGACCTCCAATGCTCAGAATACCCTCCACTTCATATGATCCCAAAATTTGAAGAGCAGGGAACATGACATCAAAGGTGGCGCGCATAGTATTCTCGTTGTAACTTCCGCTCAATATCTGAAAGTTGTTGAGACCAGAAATGCGGATGTTGCTCACATTGCCCACCAGGTTAGTGTCTCCATTGAGATAGTCGAAGGCGTAGAAATCGAGTGTCAGTGGAGCCATGGGTGGAATATTGTCGGCAGCAAAGCCACAGGGCAACATCTTCTTCCAGGCGTCGAGGAACATGTCAAGAGCTTCACGATAGTTGACCAGGCCATTGTCCTGGAGTGGTGAGGCACTGGCGAAGGTGACCAGAAGCACTAGAAGAATACACTTTGCAATCATTTTGCTTGGTTAATGGCAGAAAGAACTGTGTGAGGAATAGGTCGCACGCGTTGTCTTTTATAGTCGAATTGTTATCATTATCTACAAATTGTTCATAGGGGGCTTTGATCGATCGCATTATAATAGGCAGTTTTCGCACTTAGTCGTGTTTTATAACTATGTTTTATCGTATCAAACTAAGCGATCTATTGTATGAGTCAACAGCATAAGTCAATTTGATTTAGAGGAATTAACATCAAGATGGCTGGAATGAAAATGAGTCAGCGCTGCCAAAAATCCTAATTAATACTTACGCCTAAATATTTAATATAAAAAGTACATTTAAATATGCTTTTTGTTATATCAGTTAAGTGTATTATATAGTAATACAATGTTCTACTTGCACTCCCTCTCCCTGTTCCCGCTCTGCCTGTGCTAGATGTCCCTGTGCTTGATCTACTTATGCTCGCTCTACTTATACTTACTCTCTCTTATTTTAATTGAGCAAATGAGGAATAATATCATGGTTAAATTGAAACCGAAAGCGAGCAGTTGTACTTTTATTAGTGATTCTACGAAGATGTCGCAAATAGAAAATTAAATATTGTGTAACTTAGCACAGGACACTATTAGTAGAACTTTTCAAATCGAATAGATTATATTAATGGAGTTTGTATATTTCTCATAATTCAAATATATTTCAAAATATATACTAAGCTATTGTGATTGAGTACTAGAAAAGTGTTTGAATTATTATTTTCTCCGAAAGCTATTACGGTATTTGAATATTTGGTTATACCATATATAATATAACAAGCTTTGCTTCTACTTTAAATATTTTGTATTTATTTCTCAGTTTTATTAAAAAAAAGGTTTAAGTAAACAGAAAAAAGTCCGTTATCTAATTAGAATAAATTTATATGTAATACATAACAAAATTTGATTGATTTAGTTAGTTAATAGGATATCTACAAGTATAATTTCTTACCAAATATCATCGGTGTGGTGGCACTATTCTATTACCGCATTACTTAAACAAGTAAGAAAGATCTAGTCGAGACTGCTCGACTACAAGTGCACCTGAACCCTTAGCTAATAATAAGTTAGTGTATATTTTTTGTGAAAGTACTTGCGATAATTATTTAGAAAATATAATTTTTCAGGCAGTTAAAGTCTTCTAAGTTTTCTTAGTCTTCTAGTTTTCTAAGTCATTCAAGTTTTCTAAGTCTTCCTAATTTTCTAAGACTTTCCAATTTACTAAGTCTGTCAGGTTTTGTAAGTCTTCCTAGTTTTCCAAGTCTTTCAAGTTTTCTAATTCTGTCAAGTTTTCTAAGTCTTGCTAATTTTCTAAGTCATTCAATTTTTCTAATTTATTAAAATCTTCAACATTTTCTAAGTCTTTCCTCTAAGCCTGTCTTTACTGCTTAGCTCAACGATCATTAACATTATCTTATGTCTACAGTTTTTCTCATATCTAATATTCAAACAATTCTTAACAATTATTTTTAATTATTACAATTACTTAAAGTACTTAACATTATTAACAAATAAAATATTTACCTCACCAGAATTCACTTTCACTTTCACTTTCACTTTACTGCACTGCTCAATTGACCCCCACCGGGCCTGGACGACTGAAGAACTGCTGCAGGTGCTGCTCTTTATATAGGGCGACTCTCACTCAAACTCCAAGTTTGAGTTTTGCGGTCGCTGCAGTCGATCGTGAAATGACCAATGAGAACACGCTCTGCTGCTTCAAGCATTCTAAATGAGTTTAACTTAAATGTAAATGTAAGCAAATATTGCTGAATACATAAACACAACAGAAATGATCTTCTGCAGCTCATTTTCGTTGCTTGCTTTGGTTAGGCAGACAGACAGACAGACAGACAGACAGACAGACAGACTTAGAGATAAATAGAGAGAGAGAGAGAGAGAGAGAGAGAGAGAGAGAGAGAGAGAGAGAGAGAGAGAGAGAGAGAGAGAGAGAGAGAGAGAGAGAGAGAGAGAGACAGACAGATTTGCAGATATACAGACAGACATACGGTCAGATTAATGGGCAAACAAACAGAGAAGAAGGGTTCAAGAATATTGAGTCTTACGCACCAATAGCCAATGAGAATACATTCTGCTGTATCAAGCATTCTAAATAGGTTTAACTTAAATATAAGTCGTGCTACAGACATATAAAGCTCTTAAACTTGGCTTCTTCTATTCTACTTAAAGGAATTGAGTTGTTCATGCACAATCAAAATTAGGAAGGAATTAGGAGGACAAACAGACATACACATAAATACACGTGTTATATAGTTTCATCGGCTCCTGTCATAAATCATAGACAGCTTCTGCTTTTGCTTGTAAAACTAATTTAGATATATTTTGTGTGCTAGGTATTAAAATGAATGTTTTATTTTTATTTATATGGAACACTTTATTTTAAATAAAAATGAGGTATACAAAAGAGTTGTGTTATATATATGTTAGGGGAACACCCTAGTTCTTATCTACTTAAACATAAACATATATATATTATATATTGGAAAAAATTTGTATGAAATAGAAAATAAAAGATTTACTATATATACCCTATTACTATAATGTGTTCACCCACACACATACACTCGCGCAGGTATAAGCAGGCATGGGCTGCAGTGCACTGTCCGTCCGTCTGTCTGTCCGTATGTATGAACACGTCGATGTCAAAAGATAAGAGAGCTAGGGATTTGAATTTTTTTCATAGGTTCGTATATTGAGCGCGCATATCAAGTTTGTTTCCAAAAATTGATAACTACTCCCGTCTACAAAAAAAGTTATTAATTAATTAACTTCCCATAGTAAGCCCACACTGCAGCCCATGCCTGCTTATACTTGCGTGCGTATGTGTATATGTGTGTGTGCATGAGTATGTAGAAATGAGGCGACGAATTATTGAAATATAAGTTCCCGGAAGGGTTCAGGGAATCTTGTAGTCGAGCAGTTTCGACTAGAGCTTTCTTACTTATTAAGAAAGGAATCTTTAATGTTTTAAGCTTTGTTTTAAGTATAAATGTGTATTGAATTCGGTATGCAAGAAATTTTACGTTTATTTACAGTGGAATACAAATAATTATTTTTAAGCTTGAACGTTGCAATCGGCATTGTTCCACACGCCGGCTTGCATAACAAAATAGTTGCTTAACTCGCTCATATCTAGATTGGAGAGCAGGCTGTTGATGGAGGGCAACACATATTTTTCGAACATCGGGTTGACATAAGGCTGAATCTCCTCAGTGAACAACAGAGAGAAGGAATTGATGAAATCGTTGAAATAGTTGTTTGTGGCAATGTCCATGTACTGATTCCAGTTGGCGGCTTTCACACCAGCAACAAAGTATTGTAGGTTGAAGTCTTGGATGCGCAGTCCATTGGAGTTGGTCAAGCTCTGCCCAAAGGTGTATTCTCCCACAAAGCGCCAGTCTGTGATTTTCTTGTTGATCAGAACGCTCTGGCGTATGGGCATTGGAAGACCTCCAATGCTCAGAATACCCTCCACTTCATATGATCCCAAAATTTGAAGAGCAGGGAACATGACATCAAAGGTGGCGCGCATAGTATTCTCGTTGTAACTTCCGCTCAATATCTGAAAGTTGTTGAGACCAGAAATGCGGATGTTGCTCACATTGCCCACCAGGTTAGTGTCTCCATTGAGATAGTCGAAGGCGTAGAAATCGAGTGTCAGTGGAGCCATGGGTGGAATATTGTCGACAGCAAAGCCACAGGGCAACATCTTCTTCCAGGCGTCGAGGAACATGTCAAGAGCTTCACGATAGTTGACCAGGAAATTGTCCTCGAGTGGCGACGCACTGGCGAAGGTGACCAGGAGCGCTAGAAGAATACACTTTGCAATCATTTTGCTTTGTTAATGGTAGAGTGGACACTGTGTCAGTCAAATCGTTATCAATGGCTTGTTAATACATGGCTTTGATTGATCGTGTTGCAATTCATTGGGTCCAATATGTGTTATCTAATTTAAGTTATCTTTCACAGTGTGACTCAATAAGTTTAACAGTTTTAAATTGTGTTTGCTGGGTGTCTTCAGTGTGATTCATCGAGGAGAGCCACTTTGAATTGAATAAGTAGTTAAGTAATGAAGTGCTTAAATTGGCTCTTAGTTGGCAATGATAAGATCTTGTGGTATCTTATATATATTTCAATGTCTAGAAATAATACTTAGAAACCTGTTAAATTACTATTAAAAAGTTTGTTTGTTTATTCCTAAGCATATTGTAGCCTTGTACTTATCAATTGCATATGTTTTCTTTGTATACCGAAGCCTGATTGTCTGTGTGTGTGTGTAAGCAATTGGATAATAGCTCTTCTTAACTGGTAAAAGCTTGCCTATTGTCAGTGGAAATCAGGAACTCATTCGCTTTTTGGCAGAGGGAATTCTTTGGGTTTTAATTTTTTTTTTTTTCGTGTGTGCTGGGAGGTTAGAGTTTGTATTAGTTGGCTGCTTTTGTTTCAAAATTTTCATTTGGTTGGGCTCTAGCTGTTCATTCTGCATGTTTGGCTATTGTTAGAGCTCGTTCTTGCTTTGTATGAGCTTTTCACTTGAAATGCAAAAGTTCAATTCACTGCAGGCGCCATTTTGCTTTCCTTAGTCGTGTTGTTTTACGTGCCGTGCCGGAAACAAGCTGTGTTCCTACCTCCGTCTATTCACATACTCCCACGCAAACACACCCACACCCACACCCACTCACACACACACACAAACGCAATACAAATGAAACAAAGCAACAGAAGCTTCTGCAGCGGACAGTTGTTACCGCTGGGCAAAGACGTCCACATCAAGAATGTATAGCTGGCTGGCCGGCCGACTGGCTGGACGTTCAGTGCGCAGGTAGATCCTGCTGTCTCCTTTGTGCCTTGCATGTGTGTGATTGAATGGACTTTGAATGTTAGGCAGCACTCAGCACTCACGACGATGACCATGACGACGCTTGCCGGTCGTTTTTCCATGCAAATGCCAAAAACAAAACAAAAAAGAAAAAAAAACATTTTTCATACACAAATCTGAAGGTGGTGGCGACCAAGGGGCTGATGTGTGCGTCACGAATCGGACGAGGATTGGTAGTTGGACCACAACAGCTGCTGCTGTTGCTGCCGCTGCTGCTGCTGCCCCGAGGCCGGTGATGATGTTGTGCGCCGGACGCAGCGAGTCTGGAGAGATGCAGTCTGTATGCTAATTCCCAGCAGGAAGACCTCGCTTATCTATGTACATACAAATGCACAGGGTGTGTGAGTGTGAGTGCGAGTGTGAGTGTGGGACTGTGAATATGGATGCGAGGATGAGTGGAAAGTGCGCCCGCGGCCAAACAAGTGTTGCCAACATTTTTCGGGTACATCAAAGTGACAACTGACCGAATTATTTTTATACAAACACAAAGTAACTGCACACGTACATAAGTGTGTCTGTGTGCGGCCACTGCGGCCAGGTACTTGATGCCATTCCACGGAATGTGGAATGTGGCCACAACAAAGCATTGCCCACAGCCAATTGCGTTAGAGACAATGCTAATTGGGCCAAGGGTTTGTGGGGTGAGTAGGTGGGCTGGCAAGTCTTGGGGTCAGGCCACGACCTCTTGATTATAAGTATGTGCAACAACAACTTGCCAAATAGAAATTACGCCACAAAAGCCACATTATGCCGGCGCGTTGTCGCTTTAAACTCCTGGCCCAGTACCTGAGCTGTTAAGCTGCTGCCGCTGCTGCTGCTGCTGCTGCTGCTGTTGCTGGCGCTTGGCCTCTTTGGATTTGCGCTCTGTGTTACCGCAAAAGTTTTTAACGTTTGTTTGGGTTTTGTTGTGGCTGCCACTTCTTCGTCTTTGCGCATTTCGCCCACATGTATTGACTAAATTAATATTCTCAATTGAAAACTTTTCAACAATAGTTGGCGCTGAAAGTTTTTCAAAGCTATTACACTGCGAGGAACTGTCGAGTAGCTGAATGAGTTTCCATGTGTTCTCTGAGCCTTTTGACCTAAAAGCTAATCAGGTACGAAAAGAATTTTGAACTTGTTTTTTTTTTTGTTTGGTGGTAAGCTTTGAGTGTCTTTGTGATGGAAAATATGAATGTGAGGACTGAGAGAATGAGAATGAGAATCTATAATTTTTATTATTATTATGTTTTACTTTTTAACTTATTTAGTTATCGGTTTTAGAGTATATTAATGTATAAAAGAGACTTATAGTAGGATGTGCTGCCTCTAAGGTGAGTTAGCACTAAAATAAAATAAACACCTCATAAGTTAACTGAATTTTATATTACTAAGCCGAATTACTTTCATATTTGCAGTATTATAATTTACAACTCAATCTTAATAATCTGTAATGGGAATTTATATTTATGAATATAAGTTTATGTTTGTATAAATCAAAGTATTCAATAAAATTTAGATTGATACAATTTTTTAAAATTAATTATTTAAATAAATGAATAATAAATATATCAATTTGATCAATAATAAATTATTTAGTTATATTTCTAGTTTTTATTAAGCTCTAAGTTTAATTGTTTACAGTGCATTGCGGTGACACCGCAAAACTTTTCAGCATTCCGTAAATGAAGCTACGTTTGTGGGCGTGTGTATGTGTGTTTGAGCGGTTTCAGGGGGGGATTGCCCCTTCTAATAAGTAGCAAGCTATCTGACATTCAAATCTTAGGAAATTTGAAATTCAATTTGCTGTTGAAGAACAACAAAAGCTGATGCCCCCTAGACGCCAAGACCGCAGGGCAAAGGCAAAAGGAAACTCGACCACGCCTCCAAAGCTGCATTGCGGCCAAGCTTGGCCCCAGTTCCAGTTCGTCACCTGATTTGCCCGAGAAGTGAACAAACATTTTTGGAAAACTTACTTGAATAGATTATTAGGAATTATCAAAACTTAATTTAGCTTAAGCCCAGTTCACTTCAGCTTCCTTATGAAAGGCGCTACAGTTGAGCGAGATGCGGGCAGATGCTCGGTGTGGGTTAGGATGAAAGCGGTTGGGCTTGGGGCAGGTACACGTGCGGTGCTTCTGTTAATGAATGTCTGAATGGATAACTCGGAATCAGGTGGCAAACAATCAGTGCACACCACTTAAAGGCAGCTTTTGAAGTGGTTGGAAAACTTTTGACTGTTCCTTAAAGCCCATTGATCTTGCCGAGTCTTTGTTGTCATCGCTGCCTAAGCCCCCGTCCTAAGCGGCTTAACGGGCAGCCCCATCAGTGCCGGGCACTTAAAAGTTTAACACATGCGATTTGTGCCGTAAAGGAAATAACAAAATCTGAGCCATTCCCAGCGCTACGGGCAACGTTTATTTTGCTGGACATGACGACATTGACATCACATTGATCTAATGAGGCCGCCAGCTGGCTGAAGACGCTGTCTGGCCAGGCATATCCAGCTGTGTAATTGACTTCAATTAAATAAAGCCAACGACACCGACAATTGCACGTTGCCTTTGTGCCGTGGCTGTCGGGCGGGCCGGGCGCGCGCAAATAATGGAAGTGCGCTGGCACAGCTTAAGCCAAAGCCAGAGTCAGATCTAATGCGCCAGACGTGCCTAGGGAGTAAGAGAGACAGAAAGAGCGAGTGAGAGCGAGAGAGTAAGAGCAACAAATAGTAGATGAATCCATTGGCTGAATTGTAGCTTGGGTCTTTATTTCTTTATGCTCGGCCCGGGCGACCTTTTAGCGTCGCTTCCTGGCGCCCACGCAGCGCCGTGCCCAGCACTCAAAGTGGCGTTAATAACGTGGCACAAATTTACAGCAGTTAAATAGAAATACTTAGCTTACCTTGGGGCCCATGCCGGGCCGTTGCCGATAATCGCACGGAAAACGGATGTCCAATTAGTTGTGTGCCAGCTTCCGGCAGCAGCCGCCGCGTTTTTCCATCAATGCGTATCGTTTGCCTGTCAATTGCAGTCCGACTCGTTTTTTTCCTATTCATTACGTGCCGACTGTTGGACCCACTAGCCCTATTGTAACCATTTTTGGAATGCCGATGGCACAATTTTTCATATTTGCGTGGATCGTCAAATTGCCAACGATTTGCATAGCGAGGCTCACACAGTCATATATAATATATACATATATATATAGATATGGCTGTTCTATCTGATTTATATGTACATATATGCCCATTGGCAGCGACGCATCGTTCAGCTTAATCAAGGCGCATTTATGCTCAAAATCCTTGGGCTTTGTTTGTGACGCGCTTATCGCGCTGCATACTTTTAGGCGTTCATGGCTCAAATTGAATAAAGGATTTACGGTCTTCAATTGAGGCAGCGCCCAGCAAATGTCATGTCAAATGCGTGCGTGTGTATGCTGGTGTGTGTGTGTGTGTGCGTATGGGAGGGAGTGTGTGACAGGAAGCCAAACAAAGGCAACATGTGTAACTTGTACGGGCTGCCAACGTCTACGTAGCCATCAAAAGGCGAGAGGCTGGAAATCTATTAGAACGTGTTTCGCCTGCCAACCCGATTGCTGCTTGCCAGCCGCTCCTGCATGCCTGTTTATATTTTACCCGAGGGCATAATAAGCTTGCCACTGACTACTCCTTGTGATCCTGTCGCTCCTTGTGCGCCTTGCACTCCCTTTTATTTCAGGAATCGCATGCGTGTGTGCCTGTGTAATATTTACTTATGATTGAGTTGCGTGGCGGTAGCGCTAGTGACACCCTAACACACACACACTCACACACACACACACACACACACACACACACACACACACACACATACATATATATATATATACATGCAGCACAACAATTTGGTAAAAGATTGCGGTTGCTTTACTGATTTTCTCACCCATTTCGTGTTTTTTATTTTGCCATGTAAGTGTGTGTATGTGTGTGTGTGCAGCTTGTGTGTGTGTATGCTAGAGAGTGAGATGAAAATTTAAATTGATTTTGCATTGTTTGACTGTCATTGTTGTTGCTTTTTTGTTGGCCTCGTCCTCGGGGTTGTTTCGTTTTATTTTTATACATTTTTTGTTGTTGTTGTTTTTATTTGTGGCCCTGATAAACGGCGCCCCGCGTATCCGCAATATTCTTATAAATTTCAATTTGTGCGCTATAAATGCGGGCTAAGGAGAACATGGAATGAGTAGCGTTAGCATGCTAAGTGGGTTCTAGTGGACACCTTGCCAGATATCAGTAACAAGGCATATATATATAGAAACCAAGTTGATTGTAGATCAGTTTCAAAGCCATCTATAGAGTCCATGTGGATATTCAATTAATTGAAGGCCTTGAAATGAGAGAGGGAAAAACTCTTTTACTTTTTTTTGCTTCTCCAATGAAATACTAATACAATGAAATACTAAATAATATAAAAAAAATATAATATTATATATAATAATAGCACAAAGAAAATATAAAATGATATATTTTAACATAATGATATAATATCAGGATTGTTATATAATTTTCTTCCTCAAAGTAACTTCTATGATCTATCTAAGATACTCCTGCAATTCCTGCTTGGTTAGAGCTGCCAAATAAAAATGAATATTTTGGTTTTTATTATTATTATATCTTAGGTTATACATTTTAAGACAATATAGTTTTATTTTCCGGCTTTCCGTTTTATCCTCTGCTCATTTATGCCAACGTTTAAATTCTACTCAACTCTTTTCAGCCATAAATGATTTCCGTGGCGCAAGGTGCTCGCTCTGCGACCCGAACATTATTTGGTTTTATATGAAATTGTTTTACGCCTTTTACCCGTGCATCCCTTTGGCTGTTTTGGCTTACGGCTGGACGACTGCCACCGCCTTCTTCTTGCCAACTACAAACTTTTTTTTTTGCCCTTATTTCATTTTTCTTGGGTTTTTCCCACTCCATCCACGGCGTTCTGTTCATACGAATGTTTATCGACTTGTGCGTTGATTTTCCGCTTGCTTTGGTTTAACAGAGCCCGCTCCTTGCGAGATTTGAGGGGTATCCATTGCTGTGGCCGTGGCTGGAGCCATAGCCATAGCCGTAGCCGTAGCCGTAGCACGTGCACGGTAGGGTTAAGCATCACCGACACTGACATGTGGGCCCATCCAGCATCCGGCATGGGGTACGAGGCTGAACGATGTCAGGAAGGGCGGGGCTCAGTGCCCCTGAACGCATGTGTATTGGTAATTGAATTTATTGTTTGACATTCAAAGTACCGTTGAGTCAATTACGCTGGAAAATTGGTATCAAAATATTTACGAGCTGTTTATTGCATTACGCAAGTTGATGCTCGGGGCCCACGCACCCAAAGGTAATGCAATTTACATGCTGATGCGGCAGCCCGATTACGTATCTCTCGCAAATGGTGTATCATCCCAAGCACGCTTATATGTATGGAAAGACAAATAGCAGCGAGATGATTTGCTGAAGTGTAAATTGCACAAATACCTCAATTAGGTGTGCTCTCGCTGTTCTCCTTTAGCACAGACTACATAGTAGATTCTCAGATGATTGTGGTACACTTAATGATATTACCCCACAGACAGAACTATGTGCATAAATAGACTTTATGATGAACATCTAATACAGTTTATTCAGCGTGGAATTAGCCAATCTTGTTCAGCAAACTGTTGCTAGTATATAAGTTGCACGGAAGATTTCTGTTGACTTAATTCAGTAAATTATGAAGTTATTTAAGCAATATTACCTTTGCTCTAATTATTGTATTGAAATTGGATAATATATTATGTTATTGAGCAATTACATAAAACAAGCAGAAGAAGCTGGGTTCATAGTGAATTGGTGAGTTTGTTAAGCAATGACCATCTGTCCGCCTTTGTGAGTGGATCGGATCGGACTTGAACATTTATATTTGTATAAAATACAATATAATAGAATTTTATGATTATTATTGTTTTTATAATATTTATATTTGTAGAGAATGTAGTAGTACTGTATTATCATTTATTGTTTAATAAATTATTTTAAGACACTGGAGGATACTGTTTATTTCGATGTCAAACGTCCTTAAGAGATAGATTTAGTTTTGGATAAATTAGTATTGAAGGCTTTCAGGAATTCAGTCCTTTAATCTTTCCTTTCTAACTGTAAAGCTGTAGAATTTACGGTCATTTTTTTACCGAATTGCTAAGCTAATTAAAAAAGATATGTGTACCTTTTTTAATCAATCAATAGGATTAGCCTATAGTAATGCAATTACCAAATTTCGATGTTAATGTTTAAAAACTGTAAAAATTACTGAATATTTTCAATATGTCACGCCATAAAAAAGGTCTGAAGTTGATTATGGGGTCCTTGATAAAAGACATCAACAGTAACTGGTTTCAAGCTCTAGAATGTTAGAAGATATCATATCTATGTAGGCTTGTCAGTCCAAGTACCTTACGAATTTCATGTCTCTAGTACTAATTATGCTAGATAAATAAAAGACAGATGGACAGCAAGACAAATATCACATAAGACTAATATACTCATTTAATTTTGTGAATGCGAATAATTAGATAAATCAGAATTCAAAGTTTAAGTTGTGATGCTTACACAAATTATTACTGCGTTGGGTACCTCTTTCCAGTCCTTCATATTTGTGTGTATGCATCTATTCAACAAGATAACAGTAATAGAAAAAGCATCTCTTGACAGGGTTCGGGGTATCATCTAGTCAGACATTTCCGACAAGAGTACTCCTACTCCAACCGAACATCCACATACATATGTCATCCATGGAGTCGTTATGTTAAGCATTCTAGCATGACAATGCTGTCAACGTTTGTCATCTTCGCTGAGCAATGGACTCCAACTGAGTGTGGTGCCGAGTGTCTCCAACTCGATAAATGGCTGACCGACAGCTGCAACATAAGATAAACGAGCCGAGGCGTAGCAGTTAATTAGCGCGACTTTATCAAAACCACAAAATGTCCGGATGACCTTACAACGAGCATGCATAGTCGCATAGATCAACGGACACATCTGTGTCTGTATCTGTGTCTGTATGAGATGCAACAACAATAATGGGAAGCAAACCATGCAATTAAATGCAAACAATTTGCTATAATTTATGTGCGGCGGCATTGGCGACTGCGCCGCAAAATGTTGCATGAAGCGACTAATGCACAACGGAAGCGGAAATATGTGTGGCCGCCATGACTGAAAGCTTTAACGGTGCATAGTTATATCTAGATGTATATACATATTGAGTTATGTGTGTGAGTGTGCATTTGTGTGTTAATTGGCTCAACCCAAACTAAAGAATTTACTGATGCGTTTATGCTAAAAAATTTGCTTTACAAATTTAGCATAAGCGTAAAAAAGTGAATATTACATTTTTTGGCAAAGTGCTCGGGGCAGAGCAGCAACAAAATACCTGAAATTTGCATACGTAGAGACGGGCAATGTATATTAATGCAATTACGTGATGCGTTTAATGCATAAACCAGCTAAAACGAGCAATACGAAAATAATCAAATTTTATTGTTTGTTGGGCCAAAACATGCTGTATTATTAACTGCATTTTATGGTTAATTAGCCGGGTTAGTTGGAATTTCCCGTTGATGTGCTGCGGCTGCCGAATTAGCAATTTTCACGGTTCGCCTGACATTGGCCAATGCAATCGCTAAACCGATTGTAAAATGATTAGCACACAGGTGAGGCCAAGCGTACGAGCCATTATGGCATTATTGTTGGCCACCGCAAGCTGGGCCATAAGCTAGCCAGCTGCAGGGCTCCAGTCTGCCAGCGCCATGCAAATTGATGATGCTTCCATGTCCATGTCGTTGCTTGGGCCGCTTTCGCCAGCATCTGTCTAATTTAAATTAATATTATGCTGCAAGCTGCACTCACATGCACACGGCATATGGAATACGGCGTACGGCATACGGCGTACAGCATATAGAATACGGAATACGGACTACTGCACATGGTATGTGTAATGCCCTTTGGCTCCACGCTTCGCTCCTTTGTGCGCTAGGCCACGGCAAATTGAAATTGAAACTGCAACCGGATGTAATTGGGGTTGCATATGGTCGGACGGTCGGGCAGTCGGCAGTCCGTTCCGCCCGTTCCGCCCGTGGTTGCACTGATAATATCATTGATAGCTTTTGCCACAATTTGTAACCACAATAAGTTGTAGCTGAGGAAAAAAAGCCCAGAATTGTGGCCCATGCACAGGATTTCTCCTCCCACGGCAATTGCATTCAGACATTTCTCTCATTTGCGGACTGGGGCTGTAAGCTCGAATTGTGCGTGCTTAGGTTTCATTTGGACATAGCCTTTATGAGGCTTTAGTCCTTGCAGTCGATTATTGTGGTTGTCGTGTATTTCATTGTTACAATTGTGGAAATTCATTCAGTGAATTGTTCAATGTGTGTGTGTATAGAAACTGCTTGCCCGTAATGAAATTTGTATTCAAAATAGATGGGATATTGTGTTATGCTGATAATCCGATATAGAACTGGCCGAATTGCTCTAATTGTAGTTACATTTATGGCTTGAGCAGCCATAAGCTCAAGACGCTTATGTATTAATATCTATGCAGCAGCTATAAAATGTAATTTACTTATCTTTATTCCATCTCTGTAACCATGCAGGACTATTAATTTTTGTGCTCAGCTATAAGAAATATTTATTCAGCCAGTAGTTAAGTAAACTGTGTTTTTATTTTGTGCAACCAGACTCAAGTACACAAAAAGTTAACGCTAAAAAAACATATATATATATATATATATATATATATATAGAGGAGCAGATAGAAGGCAGCGAGGCGGAAAGCAAAAAACTATTGCAGTTGCTGTGACTTGTAACTGTTTACAATTGTTTAACTTTGGCCAATAATATCACCTGCGTCGCCAAGCAGCCAACAGCTAAACTAAGCTGCATTTAGCTTTCAGTTTGCACTGACTGCACAGACAATGGGCCAACAATGAGGGCCGACTGCCAGGCAGGCAACAAGTAAAAGCGTATTTGCTATTTACTAAGTATGACTTTGTGGGATTGTTTTTGCAGCTGTTGGGGCTTTTTAGAGATTTACTCGAGCATTAAATAAGTCAAAGCGTGCACAGTGGGCAAGGCGCAAAGGTGAGAGGATTGAGGATTGGAGGATTGGCCTGGCAAAGTGGGCGGACGCAACAATAGCCAGCTGCTCGACGCGCTTGGAACAATTGTCAACAGTGGGCATTGTTGTTAACAACAACGGGAAACTTTTCATTTTATATATTTTTTTTTCCTCGTTTCACTTTTAACTTGGCCATGCACATTTCAAACAATTTTCTTGGTCAGTTGAACCGTGTAAACAGCGTTTGCTTTTAATAGTTTATTATTTCAATGTTTTTGTTGAAAATTCCTAATTGGAATGTCATTGAAAGCCAAAGTTTAATTGCCTGCGGTCTCTGCACCTTGATCGGCAAACCAAAATATGTCAAAGAAATTGATACATTTACTTTTAGCTGTGTGCGAAAAGTTTTGCAACAAATTTTGATGGAAACTGCAATCGATTTAACAAATTAAAAAGTTAATTTTTGTATTAGTTATAAATCATTTTGATCAATACTGATATATAAAGAGGAAAGAAGAAGCTGCTAGTATGCTAAATAGCTAGTTATATTGATAGTAGTTAGTTATATTGATACTGTCTGTACAAAGACCTCACACTAAATCAGCTTAACTTCCAACTAAAATTGCTCCCGATTTAGGCTTCGTGAAAAGTTTGTGCATGCCAATTACTTCCGTTATTCGTGCACCTCTGGAACTGTACAATAAATTGTCATAAACATAACTTTTCATTGCGCGACAATCAAAATTAATGTTAAAGTTAATTCGCAACTTAAATCGAAGCATTTACAAAACAATATGTTTAACGTAGCGTGAACGCAGCGATCCCAAAAAAGCAAATAACAATATTTTGAAAACGATAACTGTCAGACCAATTCAAAAGGGGTGTGCGAGGGTGTGTGCGGGTATATATGTAAATGTGTGTGTGGGTGTGTATGTGTATGTGTGTGGGGCGTGCCGGTCGCATGTCATTAAAATGTTTCCGACGCTGGGACACTGCCATTGTCAGCTGGCGTTGCTAATCAGCGGCGCAGCTAAAAGGTATTCATATGCAAAAGAGTCGCGCGATGTAGGACGCCGACGATATTATTCATTGCAAATGGCAAACGGAAGGGATCATCTATAGCCAGGACTAAGCGAGTGTGCATGTGTGTGTCTGTGTGTGTGTGGGTGTATATATACACCAAAAACTTAAGCGCCGCTCAAGGTAAAATATAATCAAAAGCCGTGAAAAACATTTTTACACGTCATTAAACTCAAATTCAGCAAACCATGGCATCGCATGTTACAGCATCTAGGGACGACACACACACACACACACACAGACACACGCACACACAAATAAGCAAACAAACAACCACACACATACACACACACCGACACACTCATTCATGGCTGGCATATGGTAAATCTAAGAAGCTGCACAAGATTGATGTGTCTCGGCTTCATAAATAAATTAAACTGCCTCGGAACAATCAAATTGTTAGAAATTCACAAATTCCATGAGCACAGGGTGTCTACAAGGCACAAGGTGCCCCCTGCCAACAGCCGCACAGCTGCTGCTGGCTGCGTTGAGTAGTTTGTTGAAAACTTCTAATTACTGTGTAATGATTCCGATTTACATGTGTGCGTCTGTGTGTGTGTGTGTGTGTGTGTGTGTGCGTAGGTTTGCCGCTGCCACGCCCACTACAAATACTATGAATGCTATGGAAATCTAGTGGCTGCCACTTATGAATAATAGCTTTTATGACAAGTTAGGCAAACGTCAAAGTTGTCAGTGTTGCCAAAAGTTGTCTTTCGTTGATGCTGCTGTTGTTATGAGATTGTGGCATATGAAATATGCAAATCTCAACCGAATCACATTGTGCACCTGTACATACCTCCACCTGTCATATATACATATATAAAGGAATGCTGTATATGTATATTTGCACGTTGATGTCTGTCTTTGTGTAGCTTGCGCAAATTGAATTTAATTAAAATGTATTTGCAAGCAGTAAACTAATTAAATTTGTTATGAACTAGTCATGTTTGATATTTCAATTGATGTAATCAATGGAAAATTATTTGCCGATGCTTCTCAGCCTGGCCGGAGCTAAATTCCTCGCTTTGAGACGCCAGTTAGCTCTTGAACTGTAAACCTTTGAATTATTAATTTTGTAAGCCACACATGTGTGTGTGTGTGTGTGAGTGGAGTGGGTGAAGTGGTTAAAAAGGACAGCCAAGTTGAGTATGTGTGTTTGGGGGTCACATTGATTTAGCCTCTGGGTCATCGAAGCACAAGTAATGAAGGATGCGGCCTCTAAGCTTAACAGGACGATTTAGCTCCCATCTCATGTGCGCTAGCACGCTCGAATGCACATTATTAAATTTAAGTAGCTGCCGCAGGGGACCAGAGAGAATATAAAAAATCAAGGTTCACTTTTTTTCAAATATCCGTTGCGTAACTTGCATTGATTCCTTTTTATTTATTTTTTTTGTTTAGCCATAGACATACACATACATAATGCATGAATATTGTACAGTGGAACATACTATTTGTGGGGACTGACATACGATCCAACCGATTTCGATTTCAAAGCGAAAAGCTCATTACCTTTTTTTTGGGCTTGGCAATTTTCAAAGCTGTCACAGGCAGATGCTGCCACTGCTGCCGCCCAATTGCATCAAGAGTAGCTATCAACGCTGCCCCACGGCCAGTCAAAATGTTTATAGTCTATGCGGCCAACTCACTAAGTTATGCAGCGATTCTTAACAACTGTCAGTTTATGCATATGCCAAAATGAATTGGCCCACAGTTAGCCCACATTAGTTCAGGCTGCCCACAATAGCCTAAGGCAGGACACGCGGCAAATTACATTATCTGAGGAAAAAAACAAATTAGTCACCTGCCCGCGGCGACTGCAGCTGGCTGCGGTGTTCTGTCAGCCACGCCCACTGACAGATTGTTTCGCATCGCATAATTGGAAGAATGCTTCAGAGCGAGAGCGAAATGTTACCAAAATTAATTTACATGCTCAAAATGTTCATGTTACGTTTTTCATTAGCTAATTAAAGTTGACTTTATCATTTGGTAACCAAATTGCCTTGTTATCGTAATTGCTGCGGCTGCTGCTGCTGCTGTTGTCGTTGTTGTTGCATGTCTCTTGTTGCTGTTGCTGTTGCTGTGGTCGTGGCTGTTACATTGTTGTAACATGCTTTTGTGCGCTGCTCGCCAGCGGCAATGTTCGATGTTTATTCTTACCTACCAAAATGATAACAAAATTAGCAACAACAAAAAAGAAGCTTTCTGCAAATCATTTAATTAATTTCATTTGAGCCATGTTTCGAGATGCTTCTGTCCATGTTAAAAGCATTAATGAATGCGGCTTTGTGTACTTTTGCCTTTGAATAGTAAATGGGACTCTGACGAAGTTCAAGTTAGATTAGCCGACTTATCTCTTAATCCGAATTTCTGTTTATGTTGTTAATCTCTTGCTAATAATCTAAGAATTCTGCTTAACTTTTCAACTCCGTCTCTCTATCTCTTGCAGCAAGAGTTAGGCCTCAAATTGTGTAGGTCTTCAGCTGCTAGACTGCTAGCTGTGAGTTTTGTATTCACTTAAGACAACATCAAACATCAATTTTATCATATCCATCTCTACCGTTTTGCTACTGTCTGACAGCCAATAATAAATGAGTAGAAATTATTGTGTTGTAGACTTTAGGGGGCTGTCATTTTTATATGCATTTTTAATCGAATTAAATACACAATAAATTTCAAAAATAATAAGCATAAGTTTATGAAAAGAGGCCTTCTCACAATAAACTAAAAAGAGTATTTTTTATTTAATTAATTTATGCAAAGAAATGCGTGCAAATGTCGTTTTGATTTGATATATTTATTTATAATTAAATGATAATCGAATAGAATTTTATCCTTAAAGATTTTTACTATTTTATTTATTTATTTTTTTTAATTCATGTTTTATTTGTAATGTGTTTTAGACTAAACAATAAGTGAATTGAATGAAATTAGCTATAAATAGTTGGATGGACTGAGCTCCAGTAAACTCAATCCATATATTTATAAGCAGTGCAGCCTTTTTAGACGCCTTCGATTATTATTAGTGCTAATACTTTTTCGTGACATGTAGCCAATTTATATATATGTCGGATCTTCTTTTTATTTCGCTTTTAATGAGACAAAGTTTGAAGTCTTAATTGATGTCAAAATTAATCATATACCAAGGTGCTGTCTGTCACTGTTCTTAACATCACGGACTAGAATCGCTGTATCTATATAAAAATGAAGATAATATTTTATGATATATTCTTTTTATAGATTTAAAGATTTATTGATATAAAGATAATATTCTTTTATATTATTTTAATATCTTTATATTTATTTAATCTATACTTATATCAAATATACATATATCTATAATGATAATATTCTATAAAATTATTTCAATCATTTCCAATACAATTTCTTCATAACTACATAACCGTGAATGAGCTATTGAGCTATGAAGATCTATGCTGAAATGATAACAGTGAAACAATTATATATAAAAATCTGTTTGAAAAGCATTAAGTATTCCCAATCCCACACACAAAAGTCAACTTACACATACTCATGGACACACAGCCACAATTGCGATTACCATAAGAATGAAACACTTTTGCGAAGGACAGGCACAAAATTGTCTATATTTTTAATCACTGTAGCAAATTGTGCAATTTGGGTAGCCGAAAATTAACTTAAATGTTGCTTTTTTCTGCATGCACAATTGCACACGAATCTCGTGGAGCTGTCGCAGGAGAAGTGAGTGTGTGACTTCGTTATGGGCTCGAGGCGGGGCTGTGGGAAGAAGGTTCGAATGCTGGCAGAAGCATAAGCTTTCCCAGTATGCCTCTGCACCGGTCTCTGAGCGCTACGGCCTAAACCATTGAAAGCCCGAAAATGTATGGCAATTAGAGCGACCATTGTGTGCTGGTCAGTCGTTAGCTACTATGAGGCAGGAGGCATGGGGCGAGGCAAGTGAGAAGAGTGGCCGAGCGGCAGTTGTAGCCGGGCAAACTATTAGATAGCAATCCCGGGACTGTGTCGTTGTGTGCTGTTCATTTGGTCGCATTTTGTGGCAGCTACAAATGGCCCTTTGCTGTTTTGGTCGTGCAGAGTAATTTTTCAAAAAGTCGCCATTGCATTGTCATGCAGCCTTATTGTTATTGCATAAAAATGGCGGCTCTCGTTTTTTCACTCTCTCTCTCTCTCTCTCTCTCTCTCTCTCTCTTTCTTTCTCACCCTCGTCCTCTCTCATTCACTCCGTTGCTCTTTATTGCATACAGTGCCACACATGCAACAGTTGCAAATTGCGCGCAATTAAGCGCCGCAATTAACGTGTTGCAGTGTTTAACCTGTTACAAAGCGCATTCTTTCCTACGTGCTGCCCATTTGAATGGGGGATTTTCTAAATTTTAATGCTGGCCATTTCACCAGCTGTGCATATGTGTGTGTGTGTGTGTGTGGGTGTGTAACTGCAATCGACGTCCATTTGTGTGCCCACAATTGTCGCCATTGCCATTCCCATTGCCATAGCCATCGCTTGCAGTTAAGCGCCCACATATTTCATGTCCTCATTTTTTTCGAGCTCTTCTTAACTTTCAAACGCATTATTTTTAACGCCAATTATGTACACACTGGCCGGGGCACACACACTCACACACACACACACACCGTCAACGTCAGCGCCTGTAAATTGGCAACAAATGCAGCGTCCTCTTGATTACGCCTATTATGTTAATTGCTGTACGTGTTGGCTGCACTTTCCTAGCCACGTAATCATTTTCCATTCAACAAACCTTTCTCCCACACACCCTTTGTAATTCATCCACTCTAGAGCCCTTCGTATCTGGTTCACTTGACAGAAACACTAAAATGGAACTAAATATAATATTATATACCAATTGCAATGCTATCCTCAATATAATTAGAAATGAAAGAGTAAGTTTAAAAACTGAAAGAAAAGACAATTAAGAAGATTTCATATAGATTTTAGTTGTACTTTGCACTAAGTGTTGTTTTTTGTACTAAGTCTTGTACTTAGGTAGTACTTTGCACTTATCCTTTTTTTCCAACGCTAGATTAGCTACAAATTTAAATCTTTTGCTTTGCTGTTAGAACCATAAAAGAAATTTCTACGGATTAATAAAAATGAATGATTAATAAAATTTAAGTGTATTTTTCATTGTGCAAACAAATAGTTGTACTTCATTGGTTAAACGAAACAAAATCAAATACGTTTTAGATGCCAATTGAGAATTTTAAAAGTAGTGTGAATCTAATTTTTTATCTAATTATAATTTTGAAACGTTTTTCTTTATTTATTATTATTTATATATATATTGAACATAGAAAAAAACTTATAAATCTATAAAAAATGTTTTTTTTTTCTAAACTGTAAACCTGATAAATAGATCGATAGAACTATAAATAGTATTAGTGGCTGAAACTATAGATGGTTGCTTTTGTAAACGCTTTTCTAATTTGTTTTTCCTCTGTAGCGATTTTTACTAGAGATTTGGATGATAAGATGTACAACTAGACTTGTTAACTCACTTTACTTTACTTTAACTTTAAATATTGAGAAGCATTATTATTAAATTAAGTACATTGTATGATAGATAACTCTCCTCTTAAGTCTTTTATCGTATTTATCTATGGGGGAGTCTTCTAGCAAGTATGAGATGAGAGTATAGTTTGAAGTGATAAGCTGCTGGTTATTTTGTATTTATTATCTCTTCAACCAAGGGTATGTTGAAGTTTGCATCTCACATTATGATGATGGTCTATGTTTTTTATCAAAATAAATTACATTTAGTTCCCACATATAAGAGTCTCAATGAGATGATATTAAAAATATACCAACCACCTCTTGACTCTATGTTAGAATTTTCATTTAATATAATTAGCAAACAGCCACTCGCAAACGCGCATTGCTCAACAATACCATTTGTGCAGTACTTAATCTTATGCAAATTAAGTTAAGCTCTGGTAATGTGCATATTTGTACCTTTAAACCTTTATGAACGTTCTGCACACGTCGGTAAGTGATACGCAAATTGAGGTATTTTCGGAAAATGTTCATGAAGCTTCGTCTGCCGTAATATGATTTTGCGATTAATTAATTTCGCATGTCATAGATCAAGTAACATTAACATGTGTGCAAATTTTTGAGCTTGTTACAGCTGCGATTGTATTCCTAATAATTCCAGCTGCAGCCGCATGGGGCGCGTTGCTAAGTTTCTCATTCGACGTGATTTAATTATGAGGCAAGACCGTCAGTGAGGCGAGATGCAGTGGATGGGTGGGCGTGTGTGTTGCTGTTTGAGGGCAGTGGCAGTAGCATGTATAGTCACAACATTGCTGATATAACCGCAGACGCAACTCGGACGCTGCATGCATGCATGCCTAGTATTCATTGTATTCATTTCATTGCATACTTCTGTGCGCTCGTGCATATTTGAAATGTGAATTTCGACATATCTTAATTATGTGCACATTACAGCCACACGCATTAAATATTAACCGTGTTATACGACCGCTGGCAAAATACATTTTTATGCAGCTTTTTATTATTATTATTATATATATATATATGTATATATATATAAAGGTAAACATGTATTATTTTGACTTTTGCAGTACTTTAATTTTATGCAATTTGAGAAGGGTAACCAAAAATAAACTATTCCATTATATTATTTTGGAATGTCCGGCGGGCAATCATAAAAATGCACAGCCCACAAGAATAGAAGTACCACACACACACACACACACACACACACACACACACACACACACACACACACACACACACACACACACACACATACATACACACCACACACAGTCAGGCATTTGTCCATTTCAATTATCTCTCCACATAGCACATTTCGTCCCATACATAACAAAACCTCATCAATTGCACAATTTTGTGTGTAGGCAGATAAAAATCAAAATTAAATCGAGCGAATTCATGCGTAAGAATTAATAATTTCCGTTTGGTTCGATGTATGGCCCAAGGTATTATGAATATGCATATATGTATCTACATATATAGCCATATATATAAATATTTTCTTGATTTTATGCACCGGAAATTAGAGAGCTATTGAGCAAAATAATTGCATTCCATTTCCACAATGACATCCTAATAGAGTGCACATATATTGTAGCTCTACGAGTATATATGACTCAATATCTATTCTATTTTATATTTATTCTCTTTGCTACACTTTTACTTCACTGGACGAGTTGATAAGTTGTTTATGCCATCGGCTTGAGTGGCTGTCATTTGCAATTGCATACATGAATGCAGCCATATTCACTCTTTACTGGCTATATCGAAAAGATTATATTCTGTGCAAACGTGCGCATCGAAATTGATCTGGAATTTGTTGGGTTTCTCAGTACTTGCAATGATTGCAATGAAGTCAAACTTATATGGTAAATTTAAATTTAGTTTTTTCACTCAAAATAATATTTTATTCAGTTGATTCATTTAGTCATTTACTTACTTCAGCAAGTTTGTATATTTTTCTCGGCATATGCATATACATATGTATGAATAAAAAATAAGACCTAAAAGCCAGCATGGTATTAAAACTGCTGATAGTATAATTTTTATTTTCATTATTTTTATTATTTTATATTTTCATATTGATAACTTGATATGAAGGAAAGTAGCGTATTCATAAGCCTGTGTATGCCAACCAGGACTCTGTGCACGGACTCCAGCATGAGCTGTGTGAAAAAAATGCTAGGCAGGCTTAGTGTTAGACATCGTCAATATTCTTGCCTACTCTTGCCACGCCCTCTGGATGTATATTGTGTTTGCCTGTATCATTTTTTCTTTGCTCAGTGTTGACTGCTGAGTGCTAGGGTATTGGTTATTGACTTTTTACGCCGTTTGTTGTTTTAAAATTGCTCATTTCATGCACATGACTGAGCGCACGTACCCCATTTTTTTTCACCACTCGACTAGTGTACACACACACACATATATATATATTTATATACGCACCCACTCACACATTCACACACTTGTCAACCAAGGGGAGGAGCGGACGCACTTGAGAGGGGCATGACAGCCCTTTGACTGCTGCTTTGTATTGCAGTTGACTTTTGAAGTGTTTTTATAAAATGGACAGCCGGCTGATTACAAAATTGTGGCCATCGCCAGGCTACTTGGTTATGCGGCAGGCAGCACAAAGGCGCTAAGTGCAGACCATGGCCATCGCATATAGATGAGGTGTGGCAAGCAGCCCGGTTACGTGTCGTCGCAGGTGCATGAAATTGCACATGAAATTGAGTTATGACACATGTCTTAAGTGAGATGGTGTTGTTGATTGTTGGGTGGGCATTGGCGTTGCTTTGCCTTGATTGCGTGTAAATGATGCGGCTCAAAAAAATAAAAATAAAATACCAAGCACCTGCTCTGGCCACGTATAAACGCTGCTCAAATCGCAGCTGCCCGAGGTCTTGATTAACGACCAAGTGCCAAAAGAATTAAAAACTTTCAGCCAACAACTTGCAGTTTGATTGGCACATCTCTTATGCCGCCGTTGGTAGGTCTTGGTATCCTGTGGGGGCACAAAGGTTTCGTAACATCAACGAGAGCTTAATAAATGAACACAATTTACTTTGTAATTAGTGCAACCGCTCGCAAGTACCTCGGCGATATTTCTGATTGATATACCAGCATTCAGGAGTAAATTTCGTTATTTTAATCCAGCAGGCAGGCGGCGCGTTTTGGGGCCAACCTCTTTTCGCTGGCAAATTAATTCAAGTGCGTAAATTACTTGGCGCTACCTCAGGTGACTGCCACACCGCTGCTCTCTCTCCACACAGTGTACCAAATTGTGTGGCTGCGGGTAAGTCAGGCCTTAATTGAAATTGTTGCCAGTTGGCTTGAGTCTCTCCATCTATCGGTCCTAGGTGTGTTTTTGATTTGTGGTTTGAAAAGAAGTGAAGGTATTTCCCCTCCTATGAAAGTCGAATAGAATGGGCGCAGTTTTGACCTGTGAGCAGATGGGTCTTTTCAAAGAAAGGTTTTGAGTTTGTGCGAATATTTAAATATCGATTTGTGATATTGGGGAAGATCTATATGGCAAAGATTTTCGATTTGCATAGGCTTTAATTAATTCACACGTTTTCTGTGAACAGTTAGCTAATATACTAATAAGAACTAAATATGTTTTATGAAATAGGTAAAGTTTATCTTTGTCATATATGTATAATAATAACTATAAGACTCTATTAAAAATATTTCAACGAATTTTACCATATTAATCATCGTATCGTACTATCAGCTTATTAATAAAATATTTCAAATATTTTTGAGAAGAACGCTTCTCATACCAGGCGATAATCCAATAATCAGTTCGTATTTGTAAGATCATATGTTATATCTGTGTATTGCCATTTAGTAACAACACAAATTTTCTAATAATGTAGTCTTTGGATAGTAAAAATACTGCTCGGTAATTATCCCTTATGGATGGCAAGCATTCGACTAAGTATGACACTGCTATATTAGGTCTAAAAACGCACGTTGAAAGTAATTAAAGGGAATTTTTCGATATGCTACTCCTGCAAAGAACCATAGAAATTATTATTGAATATTATTAGATATGTCTGCCTTTTTATCTTGGGTCTACATAAATATATATATATATTCTAAATTGTGCATTCATATCGACAGTTTATGGACAGCAAGACGGACGTTGCACAAATCCAATACTTATGCTCTTTTACGTCATGAATGGAAAATTATGTATGAGTTAATATCTTAAACAATAATTAATTTAATATCCAAAAGGGTATCGCAATGTTCTTAAGCTGCTACCGTGACGACAAATGAAAGCTTTGATTAAATAGCCGTCTTTTGTCAAAACATACAATACCTTTGATAGGTATAGTGTTTTATTGCATTCCAAAGTCATTGTTCTCAGATTTTGTCAAAGACATATTTCGCTGTGCACGAATGACTTGCGATTTTAATGAAGATGTGGAAGTCACCTTCATTCCTTTGTGTTGAATGCCGTGCATTCCAAAGGCACAATCTGTTAAAGGCAAAAATGCACTTGCTAATTTAACTTAAATTAACTGAGCTAAAAATCAAAATCAAAAAGCCTTTAAATCTTATTTCTTATATATTTAGTCCAAGCTAAATGCTCTTTAATTCGGTTCATCAGCTGCCAGTCGTAAGAATGTCCGAATGCACCCAATTAGCTTCACTATTGTCTGGATACTTGCAACATGTTCGTGTGCCGGATTTAGAAAAGGCTTACCAGCATCAAGATGGCTAACATGTGTTCCCGTTGGCTTTTGCTACGCAGGCGGCAAAGGTTACTTTATTATTGCATTAGCCGGGCTACTGCTGCAACTGTTGCAACTGCTGTTGCTGTTGCTGTAGATGGCGACCCTGGGGCTAAAACTGTGGCAGAGTGAGTGGCTGCACTGGTGAGCCCTATCACAATGGGGTTGACATGTTGGCCCTTTGGCCACTAGCCTTTTGGCAGCGTTTGCTTTGAACTAGCTGCATTGTTCACTATATTGCCTCTTGGTTGATACTTTTCAGTCATCAAATTACGAGTGAGTTCAGCTGATACCCTAGAAAGGTCATAAAAGTTATGCACTCTTACATTTGTTAGGTTTATTAGGTTGAAAGCTTAGTGAAATGTAAGAGTCGGTATTAATTGGGGTAGGTATGCCTTATGAACGGTACGCCGATCAAGTTTGTTTTGAAATTATTATCAAATTATTATTGCTCATGAAATTATCGTTGTCAAACTATGGTTTTGAATGCATATCATTCAAGATTTTAGATGAAAGTTTTCAAGAAGTTTGGTTATCAAATATTTTTCTTGAATACATTTGAGCTCCAGATAGTTAAAACTTTTCAAAATTAGGCTAAACTTTTTTTTTTAGAACTATTCGCTAAAACTTAAATAAAAATGAAATTTAATATAAAAGATAAACTGAAAAAACTCAAGAAGAGAACTTGAACGGTACTTGATAATACTTAGCCGTTTCATATATTTCGATCCGGCCATAGCCAGGGCATTACAAATGACAATTTAGAGCCACCTCTTCCATCCCAATTGCCAATGTAATGCTACCCCATGGGTCACACTTTCTGCGTACAGGGTAAATAAAAGCTGGCCAAATTGACAACATGATTCAAGTATTATGACAACAATTGAGTTTCATGCTGGCAGCTTGGTTGCATTTTAATTAGCGAACTGGCCACAAATGAATACAGTAAATTAGTGTGCTTTAAAAATGTTTGCCAATAAATTCTTAATGCTTTTAAAATTATTTTCAATTCACAATTTGTGCTGCCTGCTAATTGGCGAGCAGAGGCTGTTTAATATATTTAATATGCAATTTTCAATATGCTCGCATTATTTTCTAGATATGTAATTGTTGTAAAGTAGTAGTAAAAGTAATTAAACATTCTGTTTGGTGTGTTAAATGCTGCAATTAAAAATATCAACAACAACAAAAAACACTAACATGTATTAAAATGGCTTACAAAATTCACAGACAGACAAAAGAGAAGATAGCACCAAAATACACCCACACACAGGTATCTATATATATATATATATGTATGTGTGTGCGTGTACTCATACAGACAAAAGTGGCGACAGCGAAGCGACGCTTGTGGGCGCAGGAGCCGGAGCAGGAGCAGGATGTGGCGGTGGCAACAAACGTAAATACAAAACTGATTAAATATGCACTTTGCAGCACGGAAAACGCGGAATAAATTAAAGTGTTAATTTAACATGACACATTAGTGCTGCCCACCCTCACACACACAGACGCACAGACCTACACACACACGCATACACACACCTACACACACATAGATCCAATAAGCGCACTCTGAGACAAGAGTTAGCTTTGGCTTGGGTTTTAGTCTGTCTGCCATTGCTGTCTGATTTGTGAGTGTGTGAGTGTGTGTCTGTGTGTTTTGTGTCTGTGTATTTGTGTGAGGGCGTCTGTGTGTATTTTTGGGGACGCTTTTGCGCTGCTAATGAGCTACGCTGCTGCGACTGGTTTGAGGCCGTGTGGCATGGTTACACAGCACTGGGATTAAGCAGACGACTGGCCATGCGCCCTGCGCTGCCGTGTGGCAAGGTGTTTGAAGTAATTACACGTACGCTGATGTATTAGCATTTGCAAACGTAATTATTGTTGTTCTTGTTGCTACTGCATTTAAAATGTCAAAGCTGAGAGTTAGAGTGCATAGCAAAAAAATTAAATAAAAAACAATAAAATTAAAAACAAAACCCTGAAGTGGGTTTAATTGAATTTGCGGTTTTTTTAAGGGCCACCTGTTTTTGCGCGTGTGCTCCTCTGTGGCACAATTCGTTCAGCTAAGTGCTGTAAACCGATTGAAATTTCGCATGAAAAATCTAAAAGCTGGCAGAGAAATCACTTTGAATTTATACTGGGGGAAATTAAATAAACATCATTCCAGTATTCTCAATTTCTGAGGTCAGCTGTCAACAACTTAGAACGTTTAAAAGTTAGATTTGTATATACTTATTATGGGCATAATAATTTCTGTAATATATCAATTATGTTCTATAGAAATTGTATATATCTAAAACATGAAATACAAATATATAAATGAGGAAAAATATCAGATATCGCATTTAATATTTAATTTTAGAGTTGAGTATTCGAGATTTTTCGTATAGGTTTACAGCAATTCTAACAAATTTAAGACACTATCTGTTTAGATGTATATACTGGCATAAGGCTCTCTCATATGCTATAGAGTCTTAGAAAAAAAGCTGCAACAATTGAATTGAATAAAAAAAAAAAAGAATTTATTGTAAGTATCCAGTTCATACAATTTTTCCAAACGTGAGCAAAAAATTTTGTCTGTCCGCTACCTTGTATATGTTTAAGGCACTAGTCGAACGATAGTTAGTTTCTTTTTATGCTCGAAGTAAGTACGAACATTCATTTGTATGTATTATATAGTAATAAGTAACTAAAAGTATTAAGAGGGGATTTTGAGCTGGGCTTTGCAATAGTGGCAATCGGAGATAGATATAAGAGCGGTCATATCGCTCTGTCTGTGCTCGTTCTCCCAGTGTCTGTTCTCCCAGTGTCTGTTCTCCCATTGCCAGTTCTCCCCGTGCTTGATCTTTCTGTGCTTGCCCTCCTTATGCTCGCTCTCTACTGTGTGCCTATTGCAGCTGAACGAATGGAGAAAAACAGCATTGTTAAATTGAAAGCAAAAGCTAGCAGTTGTACTTTGTGTTGAAAGTAGAAAATTAAATATTTTAAACCTTATGACACATGTGAATAGAGAGAAAACGTAACGTAATATCCATACAAATATGAATTATTAAAATGTAAGCACATTCGAAATACTCTATAATAATAATAATCATTAGTAATAAATGATAAATAATAAAAGCTTAGATGTATATACTGGTATACTGGCCCACTCATTAGTTTAGACTTAGAGCTAAATGGGCATAGAGTCTTAGAAAAAATATTAATAAATATAGATAAATATTTTCTAAAAATATTTGTTAAAGTTGGTCCCATATTCTGTGAACTAGCTTCGCAGCGATAGACTAAATTCTCTTGAATGACTAAATTAAGAATCGTGATATTTCAGAAATTCTTCAACATCCATAGCGCCTTTTCACAGTGGCAAATGGCAGACATAATCTATGGCTGAGTATAATCTCAGCTAAAGCTTGCAGGGACCCGTAATATATGAAGTTGTCGATGCTGCAATGCAACAGCGAACTAAACAAAGTAAATACCTTCGAGATCCGAGTGGGATGTGTGTATTTTAGCTGGACTGTGATTAAATGTTGCCGCTTTCGTTTTATGTGAGCAGTGAGATGCCATAAACATGACAGCTGAAAGGTGATGGAGCAATTGGTCACGCTTAATCGCCCGCCTGATGGGTGGCATTGGGTGATGGGAACAGTTGCAATTGCTAGAGTCAGAGCAGCGAAATCAAGTACACGCGTCGTCCACATAATTCTACGCAATGCCAACGACACTAACTGATATACCAGCGACCAGGGATTGAAGAGCGAAAAACGAATTGAGGCAACAGCCACACAGACATTTACACATCGAATCGAGTCGCATCGCATCGCATCGCATCGTAGGTTTGTGCGACAGTTCAATGGAGATAATGAAAAGCGAAAGCATCCTGGGAGTTTTATTACAATTGATCACCTGTTACGTTCATTGGTAATTGCACCCAGAGCTATACTAAATAGACACACACACACGCATGGGGCGGCGGTTGTCTGATCTGAGCGGGTGAGCCAACGAAGCACATGATGTGCCAAACCCAAACCAATCTTCATTTCAAGCGCCAAGCGGCGTCCTTGTCCAGAACGAATGCAGTCGCCGCCGTTGCTCTTACATTTGGCTTTGGACTTTGGTACATGAGGTCAGCTTTTGTGTCTGAGCTACCTGTTCGCTGTTAGCCTGGCCTCATTCTGATGACTATGTGCTTGCAAATGGCATACGGACTGCTTACACGGGAGTCCACGAGTGGCAGTTGGCCATTGAGTGCGCCAGCGTGCCTCCCTGACGCCTCCTACACCCCTTCCATTCAATGTGCGCTATTTTACAATTGCCGTGTGCTCTCAATATGGCCCCAGGACATTTGTTACAGTTGAAATGCGCTCGTAAAATGTTTCTCGACTGCTCTGCAGGTTCTGGTCCAGCAGCGGGTAAAAAATGCACAGCTAGGGTATGGGTGTTGTCCAGCGTGTGGGCCCTATAGTCCGAGCTGCTGTTGCGATTGCCAACAAGTAAAATAAATTGTTGCATTTTAATGTGTTGCTCGCCCCGCTGCCGCCTCCGAATACTCCAAGTGTATGTGTGTGTGTAAGCCAGTGCACTGTTGCAGGATTTATTGAATTTTCAATTTTAATTTGCTATTCAAAATGATTGAAACAATGAGAGTCGGGTCAATTGAAAGGCAGCGCTGTGTCGTAAGCAAACGTATGCACAAATGTTGCATGTTGCCTTAAATTTTATAGACACCTTATATGTTTTCTTAAAACAGAAAAAAATTTGTTATATAATTATAAAAGTTATCCATTTCATGAAAGTAAATAGGAAAATAATAATAAAAATTAATAGAATATACTAAAACATAATTATTATAAAGAATTCGTAAAAAAATAAATAAAGACTAAAAAAAAGTTAAATTGAATTATATTATAATAAAATATTTATTTTTGTATTTAGTAGTCAAAAAAATGTTTGTGATTGTGAGGTATATACGCTCTCTCCCTCTTTCTATCTCTCTCTCTCTCTTTCTCTCCCTCTCTCTCCCTTTCACATACACATACACAGATATTGTCTTAGATTAACTAAAATTTATTTAAAAATGATTGTAAATAAATAAAATTAAAGTAAATAATTATATATGTTTAAAAAAATCAATTTTTTCTTTCTATTTTTTATTTCTTGTGCCAAAAAAAGCAATGAAGTTAATCAAGGAATATATTTTTGTGCTCTAATTGCACATTTCTGCATTCTTAATGCATTCATTCACAATCACAATCTGTCTTACTAGGGCCATTCGGATTTCAGATCTGTATTCATCAAATCAAGTTCACATGTGTAATTATTATATTATAAAAATAAATTGAAAGTATGATTGATAATTGACATATATTCATCACAGGGTTCAGGGTATTTAGTAGTCTAGTATTCTCGACTGGAAAACTGTTATTTGATTTTTTCTATGTTTGTGTTTTTGCTGAATTTATACTTCTTTGTTTCCTTCGTTTTGCATTTAATTTAATTAATTCAACTATTTTAATGCTGTTTTTTTTTTGTTTATGAAATGGATTTAATACAAAACAATATTTTTAAAATAAAACTCGTTCCTATTGAAAATCGTTATAATTACTTTTGTAAAATTTGTTTAAATAAAATCTTGGCGTTTTATTTTCATCAGTTTTGATTTAACTTTAACAATTCCATCAACAAATCCTGAAAGCAGTAAAAGCCCCGCTGCCTAAAAATTTATGTAGCCTGCAATGTTGCAATTGGCAGGTTGTCTTTTGCTTTGCAGTGTCCTGCCAATTCGCTAATGAGTCCATTGAAGCGCTGCCTACTGCAGTAATTGGTAAACTGTCAATTGTCAACTTGGTAGCCTCGCTTTGTGTTTTGATGTTGGCTTCGTTTCATTAGCTGATTTAGAATGAATGGCACACAAGGAAACGCCTACGCTATATCACTTTGAGCGAATTTGCAAATTTCGGGCAATTCCAGAATGAAAGCGGACCACGCACGAGCCTTGCAGCAAACAGATGAAACAACATAACGTGCATAACTTTTAATGAAATACAACGCATTAGGCTGCGACGAAAAAGGCAGGCGAAATTATGTTTATTATTTTATATAACTCGGCTGGAATTTTACTTATTGCTGGAAGGAGTCGCACCTTTGCCAGTCAGCCAGCCAGGCAGTCAGCCAGCTACGCAAATCAGTTGCCCCTGGGCGGGCAACCGAATGGCAAATGCTTGTCAACTTTGCTGTGGCCTCCCTCCCATCGCCATCCCCGACGAAAGCTTAAGCAAATCTGTTTGCCGCATAAGGCAGATTTTTCCAAAAAGAAAATGAGAGGAGAGGAAAAGTTGTGGCAACCCCTCGGCGCATTGTATTATTCTTTTATGCGTTTCTAATTTCATTTAGCGACATTCGACATTCGCCCTCCTTGTGTCGCCCGTACAGGTAGCTCGAACTTTGATAAACATTTCTTTGCCTCATCTTTGGCTCGCGCCTGCATTGTTGTTATTATTCGTTTTATTTTTTATTTTTTCATGTTTTATGTGTGCTGGGCGTGCAGAGTATTTTCTTTTAATTTTTTTGTTCCCATTACGTCCGTCGACTTTGGCAAAATTAGATTAGAAATATTGCTACCAGCATTTTGCTTTGCTTTTCCCATTTGAGTTCTCTTTCTCTCTTTTTTTTATATTTTAATTTTTTACTTTGCATACCCTGTGTTAATAGAAAATGAGTAAAGAATGTCATTATGTAATTTTTTCTCTGTTACATACAGAGGGATAGGAATAGGAATAGGAATAGGAATCTCTATGCTTGAAGGGTGAGTTTGTTGCTCAAGAGCTGAGCTAGACAAGCCATCACATTTGTAAATCTCTGAGTAGACTCTGTAATCAAGAAATTGACTGCTTTTAATTTAGATTATCCAGGTCAAATTTATTTACAGTTATCCAACGAAGAACAAGTATTGAAGAACAGTTATATGTATATCGTTTAGGTTTACAGTCTAATTTGATGACGATGATGATATCTAAACGATGTATATATAACTTATCCTGTTCATCTCGGGATAAATTTAATTTGATGACTATATATTTCAGCATCTTACACTTTTATATTTTTAATAACATCTTTGCCTTGTGTGCAGGGTATTGCCCAGTCAAGCACTGCCATACTAGAGCAGCCTTATTTGATTTCCCATCGTTTTGTGTGCGTTATTAATACGCATGTTTCACTTGTGTTGTTTTGCATGCGCCGACTACTACAACAATAACGACAACAAATTTGTTTTTCTGTTGGTTTAATATTCAAGATTTCTTTTAACACACTGGGGCTGATAAGTAGAGTGCTCCGGGACGGTCTGTTTCTGCTCAAATTATGTTTTAATTTGGTTGCCCTCGTTAACGTTTTCACTTGCTGCCGGCTACACACAGCTGGCCAACAATCGTCGAGCTCAACTTGATCATCCCAAGTTGACATCCATTGCTAATTCTAGAGCTTCTGTTCTAAATACCTAAAATTACGGCACTTAATGATGTGTTTCAATTGTAATTTGCACATGTGTAGACAATGATACCTTCAGTTCACCTGAATCTTCATTTGCGTAAATATTAGTTTCTAATGCATAATTAAGCATTAATTGCAGGCATGCTGCCCTATATAATTAAAGGAACAGCAGCAATAACAATCTCGGCACGCCCTCACAGAGCTGTTGGCTTTAATTGTTTGCATATGCCTTATCGATTGTTACTCTCAGACAAGTTGGGGGAATTGCAAAATGAATTTCATTTAGATATCATATATCTTTGCCATGTTTATTGTATTTAAGTAATTGCAAATATTAAAGACTCTTAAAGGAGTTACGGATTGTGCGATTGCATACACTCTCTCTCAAGCTCACACTCTCTTTCTCTCTCTCTAAACTCCCATACCTCTATCACTTATATCATATTAGATTTACTCATTAGTAAATTTTAATGCAATTTACGTCTCAATTATGATATATATACAATCCAATTCATTTCAGTCTGAATACTGGCATAGCTCCTGGAGTAATGTAATTTCAGTTTTATCTAATGTGAATGAGTATTGGATCCAACTAACTCGAATATGCATTTCTGCTTAATAAATGGATAATTTTGGCAGACATATTCTGCACATTGACTACGTAACATTGGCTGCCACACGAAAATCAACAAGAACATCAGACCACACTTAGCTGTCAGTGCGTAAACTAATATCAGCTAACGTGTGCAATCCGTTGGGTGCTTCATCAAAGTCGATAGATGCGAAGGATACGATGTCGTCGTGGTTTCTGTCAGTGGCTGCGGCGGCGGCGACTGTGGCGGTGTAATGAGTGTACTTTACGGACATGAACATTTGTAGACTGCTAAGCAGCTCGTCATATTGATATCAATATGTAGCTCTTGTGGTCATCCTTTAGCATTGCAACAGCAGCAGCAGCAGGGTTTGGCTCTGTTGGTAGGGGGCGTGCCAACATCTCCCAACAGCGTTCAGCCATGCAGCTATCGTTGTTCAATTCTAATTAATTTGGTTTTGGGTTTTGATTACATTTAAAGCTTAAACTGATTTATGTGTATAATTTTTCAGCTGTATGCAAATTAGACAGTCATTTGAGGGCGATGGGCTAAATTGCTGTTGGGCATTTGTGTGTATGCGAATTAGTCACGGTATGGGCAATACCTTGTATTATTGATGAGAGGTGGGGAGTCTTAGCTGATTATGTGTATTGCACAAACATCAATGTTAGAGGAAAAAAAAACCTTTATATTATAGCAAAATTATAAAAGATCGATAAAAAAAGCTTAATAGCATGATGATATTCCTGCAAATAAGTTTTAAAATAATTTGATATATATTCAAGTATATTTAAAGTAAGGGAGTATTAAAAAGTTGTATATTTAATTGGTATAAAATATATAAAACTGCCTTTGTCTTCGAAAACTAAAGGCATGCATATCAGCATCAGGTATGTTATCCATTAACTGATGTTCAAATTGCTTTCGACTGACCCTTTTGATGACCATTTAGCTCATTGTTAACCAAATACATTAAACTTAATTTAAAATGCTCGTATTTATATAAATTAATTAAGAACTCCACTCTAATCCATCAAGTGTAAAAAGAATTTTATGCTTCAATTAATTTCCATCATAGAACGAGCCGTAATCAATTTGGAATAAAAGTCCCAAGCCACTTTTCCGGTCTCTTAGCTAAAGGCTTCTGCTTCTGGAAAAAAAGGTTAAAGCGCGTGCATTTGTATATGTTGGCATAAATGTATGTGAGTTTCAACTTTGAAAAGAAATAAATTCACACACACTCGCAGTGCACAGAAAAACTCCTCGGTGTAAAAAAACAACAATGCAAATTGAATACTGGGTCTGCCTTGCCAGTTTGCTTCTTTTCCGTTGGCCTAGTGGCCAGCCACACCCCCCACTCACATACACACACACACACATACACTCTCATGCCCCTACCCATATGGTGTATTCACACGAACATTAATTTAAAGTAAAATTAAAAGGTTCGTGCTTGTTTTTTCTTACCACGCCATAACTACACATATTCGCACATACGCATATCATATTTATAAATGAAAGTTCATAAATAAGAATAAATTCGGTGAATGTTGCAGCGGCACGGCGAGGTGGAGTGGACGGGATGGTCAGCTTAAAATCGTGAGCCCATCCTCAGACTGCTGTCCATTTGGCAAATTGAACTCGTGTCCAAGTTTTAAGCAGATTACAGGCCATTAAGCATTTTTTATATAATTTGCCGAGAGCTGAACTGGAACGATGCTGGGGAGAACGATTTCTGCGTTTAACATATACGGAGTCATATAAATGTTTTGATAAGGGTTGCCTGGCCAACGGCCTGCGAACATATTTTGCTGACGGCCATATGATTGTGGGAGCAAAGGGTTGCTCGCTGAATACACATCATGACTTTTAAGTTATCTGCTTTTAAATTAAAAACGAGCATACAAACAATATATATATATTGTAGATATGTATATATATTTCCAGAAATTGTATAATATGACCAGCAACGGCAGAAACTTCAAAGTATTTTCTTATACCTACATTTATATATTTAGTTCTGACCTTTTCACAAATCCCTAAAGTGCCTCAGTGAAAACGTTGTCATATTTTGTTGACAAATTGAATGCATGTGGAAAGGGGAGCCCTGAGCTGGAGTACCTGTCATTCGCATTTTATGCTAATTCATCTCATTAAAATACAAAACAAATGGCACAAAATGTGACATATATTTTAAGCTTCTGTCTGCTCTCGGCCTCAAGTCGTACACATTTTGCATATTAAAGTGAAATTTTAATGCAGTCCGAATTGGTAGCAAAGCTTTTAATAAGCTGCTTGACAGACGGGTCTACCATAGGACTTTAAGTGCTAAATGTGAATGCCACGCCTACTGCCACACTCTCTCAACCACCCACCGACTCGGCCTCTACACAAATTGCATATGTCAGTTACAAGAGCAGCATTCTCGTTGCACAAATTTGAATTTCATTTCAAGTTACCAAAATACAAATATATAATATACGAGTATAAAAAAATAACACAATAAGATAAAAAAATTTAATACTCAAAATGTAAGTAAATAAACGGAATTCATGCAATTTGTATTTGTGTTTGTGAAGGATGTCAAAGTGGGCAGTAGATGGGTGTGGCACTGTTGTTCTCTGCGGTTGGCAAATCACAGTTGCAAAAACTGTTGAAAATTCCATTAAACTTCGCGCAAATAACCGAAGGCGTTCAATTCTAACCGACATCGTTTATATAATTTTGTTGTTTGCCATAACAAAAACAAAAACAAAATTGAAAACAAAACCAAGAGCAATGCCAACGACAACGGCAGCAGCAGCAGCAGCGACAGCGGCAACAGCAAATGGGGGCCAAGAGTTGCGGCCGGTGGGTTTTGGGCATGGGTAGGCAAAGAAAAAGTTATACGCCAAACTTAAAACAAGTAACAATTGCATTTTGCGCCAGACCGATTATTGAATACCCTTGCATTGGTTCACCATGCAGGCAGATTATTTGCTGTGAATATTTGCGGGCTTCAGGGCAATGAATATGTCACTGAATTCTATGCTTCTATTCTATTCTATTCTATTAGCCATGCTCTTTGCAGGAGTATATGCAGTAGTATTTATTTACCTACATAAGCAGACTTTAGCTTGCATTTTAAAAATACTTCCACAGTAATGTCTTGTGGAAGTAGAAACTGTAACCTAAAGAAGGAAATAGATACTTGTTTATTTACAGATTTATATACATAAAATGTTCATACAAAATGTCAAATTTTATTTTATTTTTTTAACTCTATACAAGAAGTATATATACAAGAATTTAGTTTGTGACGGAGCCATTCCAACAACTTAACACTTGTAATAATAAAAAAAAAACTTGTAAAACTTGAAAAACTTTAGTCATGACAATAGTTATTTAGCAAACAAGTAAAAATTACTGAAGCTGACACGGACATGGCGGGAGTGACTTTCTCAACTGTAGATACTGATGACAAATATATTATAATATAATAATATAACTATTTAAATTTATATTCACACCTGCCCTCATGTATGGATGTTCCATTTTGGGAACATGGGCACCTACAAAAAGTCAAAATTATCCAAAATTATAAATTTACCATATTATATAAGAACCTTATATGTGTATAATATAGCTGAAGCTCGAACTGTTTGGCAATATATTGACTGTGAAAATTTCTATTAAATTAGCTAGTAGTTCTACTAAATAGTTAGTAATTAAGTCAAATCAAATTAAGCTCATCCCATACTATTCCTTGTAAATCAAAACTTTGTAAAAACACGCAAGCAATTTCCTAACTATAACAAAAAAGTAATATCTCAGTTCAAAAGCAATTAGCTAACCCATGGAAATAATAAATTTCTACCAAACGCTTTGAATATAAAATATTTTAAGGGGAAAAAAGAACAATTAAAAAAAATATATATAATAATAATATAAATATCATAATAGTTTTGTGTTACGCAGTTCCTGTTAAATCCATATTACCTGCTGCATGTGCTCATCATCAAGGATATATGCGTATGAAGTACCGCGAGTTGCCATGTTGAACATGTCTGACGTGCGCCGCGCTCTTTTTTCAGCGTGTTTCAGCGCTGCCAAAATCCAGATAAATTAACTAGAGCATACTTAATAATAATGGCTGAGCCATGCTACTCTGGGTACTGCATCTATCTTTCCAGAGCATGCACGTACCATATACATACACTCACATATACACACACACACACCTTGTTGCATTCGCTGCTTGCTGCTGTTGCCATCATACATGTTGCACTTGTTGGGCCCAAGGCATTACTTTTTTCAGCCAGGATGTGCTGGTGCAAGTGGCATGCAACGTATTAAAATATATGTGGTAGTTATTGTTTCATGAGCCCAAAAGCTCACAAAATAATTTTATATTATTTTCGAAATAAAGTTGTACGAAGAACGTCAAAGTGAATTTCACTAACTAACTTAGCAGTCGATTACATGGAGTTGTTGCTGCTCTTGAGTATGTTCTTTTCTCTCGACAGGTTGAGTAATTTACTTTATTAAGAAGTTTTTACACAGGCTTAAGTAAATTTGCATATTTAGTTTTTAAAACCAGACAGATTGATTAAACAGCTAGAGAGTCGTTTAAGGAATGTGTATGATAAAATATATGTATGAAAAGAGCTTTGTGTACTTTAGCAGAAGGTGTGGTAAATATAACAACGATACAGTATATGTGTATAAAAACTCTATTCAAATCAAAACATTGATTTATATTGAGAAGACATTTCGCAGTCAGACATATTGTCTGTATATCTTGCCTAAAAGAATGGTCACGCAAATTTCAATGGATTTGAACTTTGAAATTATTTGCCCTAATATCAATTATGATTTGCGGAAATATGCTTTTCTATTGTTAGCCTTGTTAATTAGCGAAACAAACTGAAGTTAAGGCTACGTAGGCTATTTACAATTTCTATTTCTTTGTTATATGATGAACTCTAAGCTTGACTACGAATTTGTTATTTACTTGTGGTGCTCTCAGGTGTAAAATGAATTTCACAAATAAGTATGTTAATATTCTCTTGCATATTCAGGGTTTGAATTAACTTATTGAATACTGCTGCAGCCAACTGAATGGCGAAATGTTCGATTCTTTAGTGGAAATGCACAATTCTCTGGAAAATTGATTTGAATGCAAATTAAGTTAAGTATTCCTTTGAAATAATTATGATAAAATTGTTGCTTGGTTTCGGTACATGGACAGTTGTTAAACAAACTCTTCAGTAATTTCCATGAGACGATTATGAAGTTGTTTTGTGAATGATTTTGAGACTGTTTGTGCTTATTGTGGCGCGCTGTCATAGATTTGCCTCTGCACAAATTGTAATTTCAATTGAATGATAATTAATTGCATACTTCGTACATGATTATACGCAGTACGCACACACACTCATGCATATATAGATACATGTATGGACTGGGCAAAACTGATAATCAACACAAGAACAAGCAAATACAATGCTCAGCCCTTAAACTGAAGAACAACACAAGGATTAGTTGCACTTTGAATGCGTTAAAGCAAGTATGTGCATTGCACTTGTGTTTGTGCTTGTGCTTGTGTCTATGCGTGTGGGTGTGTGTGTGTGAGGGTTATGTATATTTTGAAGGGATAGCTTCTCAATACCAGCTGCAATTCAAATGTCTGTCCTTTTACGTATCTTGCGGCAGCATCTGCAACAGCTGCAACAACTTTTTCAATTATTTAGCTTTGAGAATTATATGGCAGTCAAGTGCAGTAAAAAGTTTTGTTTGTGCCATGGACTGGCAGCTCCTACTTGGTATCGTGTTCTCGCTCTTTTGTCTATGGCATACAATTAAGGCTATTTACTGGCTAAGTTATGCAGAAGCAATGGCAATTGCGAGCAAGCACCACCTGATGAGCTTTGCATTTAATTTAGTTGTTACTTATTTATCTTTTGCTGTCGACGGCGCACTCGGCGTATACGCAACGTGTTATCATTTCATTTCATCATTTTTCCGCTCCTCTGCGCTTCATCAAATGCTTAATTTCATTTCACGCTCTTAATTGTCATTTCATTTCTTATTGTTTTAACATTTTTTCCTTCATTATTTTTTTCATTCGTCCAAACAGCTGTAACAGTTGCTCGCTCCTTCGGCTTCAGCAAACTTGAGCAGCTGCTGGTTTCGTTGTTTCCGTCTTCTTTTAGACAATCCGCTCGCGGGCATTGCTCCCCCTGTGCTTCAGTTTAGTTTGCTTCAATGTTGAACCTTGCTGTAATTGAAATAAAATGTTTCAAATCAAATATTATTCTAATTACCCTCAAAAGAAAATAATGGTAAAAACTTTTGTAGCTGCCCCACCACAGTGTGGCCAAACAGCATTCGCTGAACCACCCGCTACCAAGTGTGTTCCTCATGCACATAGTTTTTCTTTTGTCTTGAGAACTTTATTTCAACATGCGTGCAAATACGGCTCTGTTGAAGTTGACGTAGTGATATATACACACATATATGTGTGTATGTGGATGTATACATATACGTATGAGTGGTCTACGTACAATTTAACCAATTAGGGCTACTCTCAATTAAGCACTCAAAATTATTTCTGGTAATTAAAGAGTTTGGTTTACTTACTTGCTTGGATAAGACTTGTGATAAGACTCTGAGAAGTATTGCAACAATTAATAATCATCCTTTTACTAAATATAAATAATTTTGGCTAATTTAATATTAAATTTGGTTTAATTATGCTTCATTCAATAAGTTTAATTTTGATTATAGTAGTATATAATTGAAAAACAGTCATAAATAGACTTTTTGTTTTTAATTTAAATAATTTATTGTTATTTATATATTTTTATTTTTTTTTTATATATTTTAATTTTATTACTGTTTAAAGCTATTTTATTTCATATTCTTTGATTTTTTTTATTATAAAACAAGTAAGAAAGCTCTAGTCGAGACTGCTCGACTACGAGTTCCCCTGAACCTTTAGATAATAATAAGTTAGGGTACAATTTTGGTGAAAGTACTTGCGATGATTATTTATTTTCTAAGTCTTCCTAATTTTCTAAGTCTTTCAATTTACTAAGTCCGTCAGGTTTTCTAAGAGTCTTCCTAATTTTCTAAGTACTTTTAGTTTTCCAACTCTTTCAAGTTTTCTATTTCTGTCAAGTTTTTTAAGTCTTGCTAATTTTCTAAGTCTTTCAATTTTTCTAAATTATTAAACTCTTCAACATTTTCTAAGTCTTTCAATTCTTGACAATTATTTTTAGTTATTACAATTCTGCTTAAAGTACTTAACATTATTAACAAATAAAATATTTACCTCACCACACTTCAGTTTCTTTTTCACTTTCACTTTACTGCACTGCACAATTGACCCCCACCGGGCCTGGACGACTGAAGAAATGCTGCAGCTGCTGCTCTTTATATAGGGCGACTCTCACTCAAACTCCAAGGCGTGCTCAAATGTTGAGGCTGCGTCGAGTTGCGGTCGCTGCAGTCGATCGTGAAATGACCAATGAGAACATGCTCTGCTACTTCAAGCATTCTAAATGAGTTTAACTTAAATGTAAATGTAAGCAAATATTGCTGAATACATAAAGACAACAGAAATGATCTTCTGCAGCTCATTTTCGTTGCTTGCTTTGGTTAGGCAGACAGACAGACTTAGAGATAAATAGAGAGCGAGAGAGAGACAGACAGATTTGCAGATATACAGACAGACATACGGTCAGATTAATGGGCAAACAAACAGAGAAGAAGGGTTCAAGAATTTTGAGTCTTCCGCACCAATAGCCAATGAGAATACATTCTGCTGTATCAAGCATTCTAAATAGGTTTAACTTAAATATAAGTCGTGCTACAGACATATAAAGCTCTTAAACTTGGCTTCTTCTATTCTACTTAAAGGAATTGAGTTGTTCATGCACAATCAAAATTAGGAAGGAATTAGGAGGACAAACAGACATACACATAAATACACGTGTTATATAGTTTCATCGGCTCCTGTCATAAATCATAGACAGGCTTCTGCTTTTGCTTGTAAAACTAATTTAGATATATTTTGTGTGCTAGGTATTAAAATGAATGTTTTATTTTTATTTTTACGGGACACTTTATTTTTAATAAAAATTAGATATACAAAAGTGTTATGTTTTATATATTTAAGTTTAGAGTATAGGACACCCTAGTTCTCATCTACTTAAACATAAACATATATATATTATATATTGGAAAATAATTGTATGAAATAGAAAATAAAAGATTTACTATAAATACCCTATTAGTATAATGTGTTCACCCACACACATACACACACACACGCGCGAAGGTGTAAGCAGGCATGTACATATGTGTGCATGTGTGTGTGCAAAAGAAGCTACGAATCACTTAAATTGAAATATCAGTTCCTTGAAGGGTTCAGAGGATCTCGTAGTCGAGCAGTTACGACTAGAGCTATCTTACTAGCTTTTTTTATTTTTTAATCTTTATTTAAATTATTATTTTCGTGATTTTCTATTTATTTTTCTGATCAACTGGCTATTTTGAAAACGCATCTTTGTTTGATGAAGTTATATACCTCACAGTATGTAGAATAAATGAAGACTTCTATCTGAATAGCTGAGCTATATTGACTCTAACCACATTCAGTTACTGCTTGACTAATCATTTTTAAGCGAGACTTTTAAAGGTGCAAATCACATTAAATTATTATAAATTCTTTGTGAAGTTGTCGCTTCTTCTTCGAGCTTATTATTACGTTCTTACTATATTCTGTGCACACGTCGCTCGTATTAGCCATATACAAAAGGCCATTTTAAAGGCAAATAAAATTGAATTTGCTCACACTTTACGACGCTTCACGACGCCGCTGCCGTCGCCGGTCTGCACTTAAGGCAAATTAAAAAATTCGCACACTACCAGCCACGCCCATTTTCGCTGCTGGCATGCGAAATATGCCATTAAGTTTAATTCAATTACAATTTTATATGGCAAAATTTTGAAAACGCATCTTTGTTGGAGCAGCGGCTGTCGGGCCATTCAATTGAATTCAATTTGCCATTAACCCATTATGGTTGGGCGCGCAATCATAAGCAAAGGCAGTGAGTGGTGCAGTGGGGCGTCGACGGCACCGCTGGCGTGGCATATGTGAACGAATATGCAATAAGACATAAAATGCTTTCGTTTTTTGTATTGCCAGCGACTTGGCCAACTATTGAATACTAATACACGCCTGCACGACCACACACAAAGCGGTCCTTTGAGAGCGGCGCGCTGTCGTTGTCATCAGCCTGGCAGGTGCTGTCGGGGTAGATTGCCAGAGAAGCGGTAACGGCAACAACAGCAACAACAGAGATGAACTGAAAGGTGTGATGCGCATTAAAAAAGGGGGCGAGGCAGTGCAGAATTTTTCAATTTTCCAGCTTTTGTGTGTCAATAAACGTTCAATTCACGAGCATCCGCAAAGTGCCTACAACTTCCAAAGCACACGCACAACCACACACCCACATCCACACACTGACACACACCACCACACACACCTGTTCATATCTGCGCTTGTACGTTCACACACGTTGGCAGTTTTTGCTCACTAACATTGCTTTCATAATCATTGCATCATCTCTTGGCGCTTCTTGGCTGCCGGTAGCCATCAGCAAAACAGCAGCAACAGCAGCAGCAGCCGCCGCAACCACCAACAATGCCAACAAAAAGCGGCATCGTTAGTGGCTTTGCGCTATTTTTTGCCTGACATTCAAAGGCTGCCATTTTTTTCATCTTCTATAATCCTTTTCTATGCCTGCGCTCTCATCATCATACTTGATGCTTTGTAGGCGTCGCTGTTCGCAGTAATAAGCTGTTTTTGAGGCGTTTGACTACAAATAAAAAACGGGTAAAACAATAACAAGAAGACTCGTAATTGGTCCTTTGCGGGCATTGTTGGCTAATTGGATATGGTCAACGTCAGGCGTGGCCAGCATCCACAGCACGGCACACAACAAAAGTTAATTAATTTTTGCCCTAACGCCTTTGTAGTTCTTTCTTCAAAGTACTCAACCAGGTGATGATGGCTTTTGATACATCAGTTTGATCGAATTTTCTTTTGTGTGTCAAGTTACGAGAAAATCTACAACGTGTTCTCAACGTGTTCATCAACGAGACCACAAAGTATGCTGCTAAATTGGCTAAGAGAAATATGACTAATACAGTATTACGTTGACTATAAGTATAGTTTGTATGCACTGCGTATCATCAGGATGGCGCAGGCTTCATGTTCTGTGAGTTTTTTTTCTTAGAACCAAATTTTATTCTTCTTATTATATTATCTGTATAGTTCAGCAAATATTTTGAAAAGAAAAAGAATATGCGCAACCTTTACGGAGAACATGATATGTTAAATATTTTCTATATGTTTCGAGCTTGAGTCCTATGAATTTTGTTATTCAACTCTGTTCTATTCTTCTTAAAATTAAATAAAAATGCACTTTGTAATATTTCAGCAAATATTTTTAAAAATAATTTGAAAAAAGCTTACAAAAAAGGTTGCTGAAAATAGGTCATCAGGATAGCGCATCCAAACTCAAATAGTAAATATCTCACTCAATTTGACAACGAAAGTAACCAAACTTTTTTATATGCCATAAAATTGATATTCTTTGAGCTGAAGTGCACTACAGAAATAAATGAGAATTGTTAGATGAGAAAATGAAATGATCTAAACTATATATTAAATATGACAGACATAAAAGAACTCTTATATATTTTCTTGGAAATTACGAATTTTAGACAAAAAACTTCATTAGCATATCATAAAGGAAACAACTTTTAATAAAGGTAGTTTTTCAAAAATTCTCAAATAGTAAATATCTCACTCAATTTGACAACGAAAGTAACCAAACTTTTTTATATGCCATAAAATTGATATTCTTTGAGCTGAAGTGCACTACAGAAATAAATGAGAATTGTTAGATGAGAAAATGAAATGATCTAAACTATATATTAAATATGACAGACATAAAAGAACTCTTATATATTTTCTTGGAAATTACGAATTTTAGACAAAAAACTTCATTAGCATATCATAAAGGAAACAACTTTTAATAAAGGTAGTTTTTCAAAAATTATAGCTTGAATACTATAGAAAATATTGAACCTTAATGGAGAATCTAAATCAAAGTAAAAGTCATATTGAACACGTTTTTACAACTATTCCGTGTACAAATGGAATTATGAATATTATAGCTATTATACTATTTTTTACTGCATTTAATAATATTCTTTACTTAAACATTTATCCACTTAATGTAACACGAAGCTAACTTGACAGCGCAATAGAATAGAGAATATGAGTAAAAAAAGCCTTTGAGCGCTTTGTGACTGCTTCAATTCTAGCAGGAATTGTTATAAAATATGAGAAGGATACGATAGCTGTCACCGTGTGGCTGTAACTATGACTACGAAATACCCTAGAAAGTCACAAAACTTGAATGAGACTGACGTACTTAAGTTATTTACTTGTAATGCTATTGCTTGTTGATTTTTCAAATAATATCAATTTCCTGTAATCTTACAGCTACCCGTTGACAGTTGCCTTGCCTTATCAGTAATGTTTTGAAAAGCTTCAAGCTGTCCTTGGCTAGAATACCTGTTAGATATGATATCATCACAGCATATATTACCTCACCCATGTGTATAGCATGGCAACTGTAGTGCACTTTTGTGCATGGCACGCAGCACAGAGCGCTGCGCTTTGACTGAAATATAACAACAATAATTTTATTTTGTAGCTGCTGAAAGCCGTTCTCGATGTGGATATGGCTTGTGACCTATGCTGACATATCAATCAGGCTTTAACAACTAAATTTATGCACTTGAGTTTGCAGCTCTCACACACACACATACACACACACAAACACTCATGCCCACGCTGTATAAGGCCCTTGGCGTTTGTTGTCTGTTGAATTGTGTTTTGCATATTTGAATAGTTTTTATTTACTTGAACTCACAATTGCACTTTTGCCATTATTTTAGCTATTACACTGACGCTTTTAGCGGCGACATACAGCATGTGTGTGTGTGTGTGTGTGTGTGTGTGAGCGTGTGTGTGTATATGCTCATTATTTATGCATAGGTGTTAGCATACCTGGCTGGCTTTCTTAGCACTGCTCAGTGTCTTATGTGCGGAGCTTTCTTTGCATACATATTTAAGCCATAGAAACGTCCTGCTGTTGTTCGTCGTCCTCTGCCCTTCACTGTGCATGTGCATGTATTATCGTTGATGCTATTTATCCTGTTTTTGCATGCAACAAAGAGTTAACAGCAACTGAAAAGTATGTGCGTCTAGGTAATGAAATTTTCATATGTTGTGTGTTTTGCTTTGGCTCATGTATTATTTGTACATACGCTGGTAAAATGTCACTTAAATTAATGTTAGAAAATCTGCAAGATCCATATAGACATTAATAAGTCTGCATTGCGATCATAACTCAGGGCAGGTCGCTAATTGCACAGCGGCAAACGGAACTTTTTTAATTAAATGCTGTTGCTGCAAACCCTGACTAATGCGTCGCGTCTCGGCCGTGGCTGGCCACAAATCTTGGTTAATGTCAGCTGACACTTGCTGCGGTTTGTCTTGACAAATACCCACAGCAGCAATATTTAGCCCAACACTTTGCAATTTCTAAGCCATTTATACGAGTTGCAGGCGAGGCTGCACTTGGCCGTTATCTTGCGTAATTACGCTTTTGCTCTCTGCCAAGGCGAGCAGGCGGCCAGGAGGTATAGAAAAAATTGTTTATTGTTGCTGCAGCCAGCGTTGAAGCAGCAAAAAGTTAATTGAGTTTACTTTGGCTAACGGTAAAAACGTTGACAAAGTTGTAAAATTACAGCACGCGGCAGAGCAGTATTGCAGCGCAGCAGGAGTGCAGAACTCTGTTAATTTATATGAAAAAGTGCATAACAAGCGGCTCTTAAGTGCCGACCCCCTCCAACCTCAGCCCTCGCCTCTGTTAGCATTATCCTCGGCTCATTTCAATATTCAGCATTCCCGCAATTTCGTTTGCCACGGCCGTCCCATTAATGATATTGCAAACTACATTTGCCATCGGTTGTTTGATGAGCTCCATGCCAATGCCGCGAAACCTGCCACTGCCGCGGGTCCTGAATAATCGAACGACAGTTGCAAAATAATTAAAATGTTTAAAAGAATACTGCCAGCCCTCGGTCTGCCTGACTGCGCGACTGCCTGACTGTTTTCCCGCCTTCCCACCTTGCTGCCTTCCTGCCTGCCTGACTGCATGTCACTCTGCCTAGCAACCTCGCATGCACCTGATGTTCCAGCTAATTGCGGTTTTCGTTTGTATGGGCCTTGAGGGCCATTTGCCATTGACGTTGCGAAATTTGTTACAAATTATTCTTCTTTTCATTTTTAAAGAGAGCCAAAAAGGCGCTTTTTATTTCCAAATGTAAAAAAGTTGTACAAGCTTCTAGGGCAGAAAGAGTTAAGCCGGGTTAAACCAAAATCCGAAATATACATTGGCCTGTACTCCTTACAGAAAAGCGCACAGTAAAGGGGAAATATCCGTCTTTTGTGGTATTTAATCTGCGCTTGAAAAGTAAAATCAGATGATACATTTTTATGGAAAATAGGTAAATGGAATGAGTTATTAAATACACATTTCAAATATATATATATATGCATTCAAAAACTTCTAGACAAGCGCACAAAGGTATTTCGACGCAGCTCATCGTCTGGATCAAGACCATACATATATATACTTTTTGGGTGTGCTCAAAAGCTTAATTTTATTGTTGTCGTAAATTTTTCAATAGAGCTCTCAACGCACGAGCATCTCACTTAATCAATTAATTATTCATTTTGTTCGAATCACGATCGTCGGCTTAGCATGATCGCTAGATCTTAATAGAAATCTCTTAACAAATGTAAGTACCTGACAAGCTTATCTATTGGGCAAATTTTCGCTCTTTAATTACAATACTAGAATACGAAGTACTAGTTGACAAATCAATGAAAACGTTGGCAGACTGTCATAAATGATGGGCTCGAATTGCTTTCGCAATTCTCCAGACTTTACCCTCCGCGAACAGACTTTACCCTTGCTGGAAAGGAATTTTACGCCCATGCTGAGGTAATCGATGAAAGAGAGGCCTAAGACAAATACTTTAATCGCCATCGAAAACGAAATTAAAATTTTATTTAAAAATTACAAAGTTGTTTCTATTTTGCCTTACGAACTTACTAACTTAACTTACCTAACTGTTATATTGATTTTATATCAAATTGTTTTAAGCCTGTTCTGTATTTAAAGTTAGAGTCTATACACAATTAGAGTCTATACTAAGCCTCGATTGTAAGAGATACATTTTTAATCAACTCTGTCTCATAAAAAATATTTTATATTTTTTTGAAAATTCAATCAACTCTGCCGTATTAAATATTTTGTATTCAAGTTAAGTTTGCATTTCACGTGTGTTTTACTTCAATTCCTTTTTCTTTTTCTATCTTAACCAGGCAAAAAGTCGAACTATAATCCCTTTATAATTGAAGACGGAGTGTCCCACACTCATATTGAATCACTACAAATATACTGTGTGCTCTGAGTATCAGTGTCACTACTTACTAATTATTGCAGCTTGTTAGTTTGAGTTTCTTGTAAGCAGCTTGTAAATTTGCGTTTGAAAAGTAAGAAAATGTTTGATAACTTTAAGCTTTCCTGAGCGCCTTTCGCATTTTTCGATTGAGTGTATTGCGTCCAGGCTGCTCATGGCATGTTGCGTGCAACTTGCAACTTGGGTGCACAGCAATTGATAAAAATTATTTTAATACGTTTCTAACAGCCAAGCTAGAACGTAGTCAAGGTAGCAGCTAGAACTATTGACTGCGAGCCAGTTGAATATTGAGCACACATTCCATTGGAGCTGCTGACATGCGACAGGCTTCCTGCAGCGCCATACGGATCGCTTTGATGACGCACAACGGGTAATGTGCTTTGTGCTAACGGTTATTGCACAAAGACCGAAATCAATTTAATATAAATGGAACAGCTTGCGGGATTCAATTAAATTGCGGGCGCCAACCACCGATAGATGGCGCCAACAACAGTTAGTGACGCAGTTCCTTTTACACACATACATGCGTACATATTCCCTCACGAACTGAATAAAGTATATTGGCTTTATGCAGCGTAATATTTGCTGCTAGTCTTCACGCTCTACGCGTTTTTCATTTACTGGGAAATTAAAATTTTTTTATATATTATATAATTATTATTATTATTATTATTAATATAAAATTTGATATATGAACCTTTCAATATATATCTCGATTTCTTATATACATTTCTTATATATTTCGATTTCTTAGACTTGTTTTAAACGCTTACATTATATTTGAATAAAACTCCCATATATTGCAATTTTCGGAAATATTTAAACGATTTTAAGATGGATCCTGTTGAAGCTTTCTAAATAGTAACGGAAGTCATAATATATTATTGTCATGAAGCACAAGTTACCCTATTAATAAACTCCTTTAAAAATGGTCCATAAAGCCTCAAAGATATTATATTAAGTTGCGTTCATTTGTTTACTGTTTTTATTGTAAATATTTTTGGTGGCTTACACAATTCTTCTTGTGTTATCCATGAATCGAAGGAAAGGACACACGCACAAAACAAAAACAACAACGAAAGCAGAAAAAAGCAGAAATAACAGCGCAAATAATAATAACAATAACAATAACAACCACAGCAAAAGTTATTTCGAGCTCAGCAATAGTTACGTAAGTCCACAGAAGCGCTTGACTGCCAGACACTCCATATCCGGCTTGGCATTGCGTATATATATATGTATGTGCGTGTGTGTGTGTACGTGCAAATATTTGTTTATCTATGTTTTTATACAGCACTGTGTTTTTATAGTCGATCTCTGTTTACTTTTTTTTTTTTTATCTCAGCTTTTGTTGTTATTTGCATTTTGGTCATATTATTGTGACTCGAATGTCCTGCATTGCTCAGTTGTTTGTTGATTGTTGTTGCTTTGAGTGGTCATCGGCTAGAAAGCCACGAAGTAATTGATGTTGCAAGAAGCACTACTGACACTTTGGCGACACTCAGCTGAGATAAAGAGATAACAAATCGCGCTCATGCAACAGATTTCCATGCCAAAACGTTTACCCAAACACCAATACACACAAACACACACACACACACACACGCACACAGACACACACATGTGCCCGCCTTCAGCAATGTTTCTTGGCGCTTAGACAGCTGTGCCGTCTGAGAGAGCAACAGAGAGCGGAGCCAAAAAGGCGCGAGAGCGTGTTTCGCAAAGAGCGTGCGCGAATACGCTCTTCAAGCAATTGGCAGACATTCTTTCGATTTCCAGACAAAATAAGTTCTACACGACAATGCATATTATTAATTTACATCATAAATGAATAAGTGCTTAAAATATTTAGTTATTCACATGGTTTTGTCACTGCTCAGTCTCAAATGGAGCCGAGTCCTTTTTGAAATTCATAAATGCCGCCAACAGCTGTTGTGCCGTTCGACTGGCACACGCTCTCAGTCGGCAGGAACTCACCACGCAGCCGAGAAATCAACGAGTGTGCGCTGCGCTCTTGGCCTGTGGGCAACTCTCGCTGTGAGTTGAGTTTAGTAACGAATAGTCAAGGTGCGAACAAATCAACGCGGTTAGCACGCTGCACAAAGCGTGCCATTAAAAATAAATTCTAAAAATTACCAAATTAAACGCGAAATCTCTCGAATTCTAGCCAGTGATAGGTCAAGTGTATTGCCATCCAAGTGCGTTGGCCAATTCCCAGTTGACCCACTGCTACAGCTCTCTGCGGGCAGTGGAAATTACGGCATCGGCCAAGATATACGCCAGGAACGCGTCCTATGTTACGCTCTTTGGCAAGGTGTGCGTGTGTGTGTGTGTGCTTTGAGTGAGAGCACGCGAGAGTCAAACGTATTGGTATTGGTGCCTACGACAACGTGCTACGTGGCGCGTGGCAAAACATTCGACTTGTTTAATAAATAATACCCCCAGAAAGCCAAACTGACAACAACAACAAGAGTTTGACACTATTTAGAAATAACAATATCAACAGGATTTGAATAGGCTCACGTTAATTGAACACCCAAGTTCCCGGTTTCTCCCCGATTCGTGCTCGTCTCCGTCCCCGTCTCAGTTAGCCGCGTTATCAAATCAATTTGCCTCTGACAACGTCGTTATTACTCATACGCCGCCGCGGCCGCGCTGTCGAAATGTTAGCATGTGGCGTCGCCGCCGTCGTCGACGTCATCGTACTAATGGGTCAGTTTCGCCATATGCGAGAGCTTGCATAATTTAGCATTCACCATGATGCTAGTCGACCATGCACTCAACGCAAGCAACTGAATTTAATTACTTAACTCAATTCCAACTAAATGGACCCAAAACTCTGTGCGAAGCCAACGACGCCAACGCGACGCGTCCTGCACAGTTTATAGCAAGAAACGAGGCAAATTAAAAAACAAAAACTGAAAACTTCTCGAGGGCCTCGAATGGGTAGTCATTGTCTGTCTTAAATCCCACCAACAACAGGCTCGCATTGTTTCAAGGCTGCAGCTGTAGCTCGTGTCGCTTATCTGTGTGTGTGCACCTGTGAACAAAATTCATACTTACAACGCTGCCAAGTGGCACTTGGCTGGCAGCAGAGCCAGCACTAGCGCCAGCACCGGCGCCAACGTCAACGCGCACGTGCAACGTGCACGCAGGCACCCACAAGGAAAGTGAAAACACTCGAAAGTGACTTTTCAGCACGTCAGGCTGACTAGTGAAGCGTAGGTAAGCTACGGCGCTGTCGTCATTGTCGTAGTCATCCGCAATATTCTCACACGGCCAACGACATTGCTAGCAATCAGGCCGAGCGCCTACATTCTTGCCTTACTTTCCCCTTAGCACCCCCAACGTCCACCCCCCGCGACAAGAGCGCAGCCGAGCAAACACAAACAGTATAAAACCCATCCGACCCACCTGACCCACTCCAGGCTGCGTTAACCGCCAACTAGCGCTTGCAACTGCAGCTTGCCGGCACAACAACCACAAGCGACAATAGCAACAAAACCAACAACAATAACAACAACAACAACAACAACAGCTATCCGCATATAGCGTGAAACACAAAAGAGGTGAGCTAAGTTATGCCGAGTCGTTTAGCTGTTTGCCACGCATATTGATATACGACTATGCATAGCTGTAAATATATTTATGCACATTATGTGTGCTTATTTCCGCAACAGTACACTGAGCGAAAAGAGGGAGTCTGTACAACATGAATTCACATTGAAGCAATGTTTGATTATTTTCTTCTGATAGTTTCAAGACAACTTTTTACCATATTAAATACGTATGTGGAAAATCATTGTTAATGGGTAAAATAAATGTTTATAAAAACTATTTTTTTTTTCTTTACATTTTCCTGTTTTTTTTTTTAACAATAATAATAATAATAATTATTATTATTATTATTATTATTATTCTGTATTATGTATTATATTTATATTAAATATCATATTATTTAACTTTTTTTTAGTAAATATATTATATATAACTAGCTTGTTTTATTATTATCTTTAATAATTTATGTATTTTTTGGTCTGTATGAATTGAACGCCATCTATTTCATTCCTCACTCTATTCTAATTACATTTTTTTCTATGTTAAATCATCGATACAGTAATTATACTAGTGAGAAATATTGAACAAATAATAATAACAATAATAATTAAAATTATGTAAAGATCAAATGTTTTAGTTGCTATCATACGATACTTGAACAGTTTTTAGCTGACTAAAGAAACTTATAAATCTATGACTGATGCGAGCTATAATAACTTAAAAATCATTTGGATAATTGAAAGTATTGTGACGATCACTTTTGTATTGTTACAAACTTTATTAATAAAGTAAAATACATAAATAAGATATTAAGATAAGATTAGCTTGATATAAATTGTAATAGTAATTATTTCATCACAAATTTAAAAAATATATCTAAAAATAATAAAATAAATTTAAAAAAAATTTTTTTTTTATTTACCAGTTTTTTTTATTAATATATCAATTGATTTAATATTATTATTTAAATAATAATTAATAATTCGATTTAACTTTTTTCCAAAGTAGCTTAACTTTATTTATTTAGTTATTATGACTCTGCCACTGATGAGTTTACCTTATTATAGTTGTTGCTATAATATAATTTTATTAAAAGTAAAATTTTGTTGGATCTAGCAGCTTATTGAATTATATTGAATTATTAATTGCTATAAATAATAAAACAAAATATAATAATTATTTTTATACCCTGAACCCATTGAAAATGGAAAATCAGGGTATAATGGTTTTGATAAAAGCATGTAACAGGCAGAAAGAAGCGTGGCAGACCCCATAAAGTATATATATTCTTGATCAGCTGAGCCGATTTAGCCCTGTCCGTCTGTCTGTCCGCCTGTTTGAACGCGTTGATCTCAGAAGATATAAGAGCTAGAGACTTGAAATTTAAAATTGTAGGGCCGTTCATTGCACGCTTAGTTCAAATTTGTTTCCAAAAATCGATAAAAAACCTTATCGAAAATCAGTTATAAAATTATATCTCCTATACCCTTAAAGCTAGGGTCTTCAATTTTCAAACGTAGATTCATTTGTATTTTATAGAGTTTCGATTTTTGTTATATTTTATCCCCCACGCTCCAAAACACCCCTTCTCTACAAGTTTGCAGAAAGCGGATTTCAAATACTAGAGACTTGTGTTTTGGCACATACAGATATTTTAATGTTATTATCACGGTTTTATGCAGATTGTCCGTCTATTAAAAAAGTTATTTAACAATTAAGTTCCCATTGTAAGCCCACACTGCAGCCCATGCCATCTTATACGTGCGTGTGTATGTATGCATGTGTGTATGGCTGTGTGCGTCTTTTGTTTCTTGTATAATCCGAAAAGAAGCGAGGAATTATTTTAAATCAGTTGCTCAAAGGGTTTAGGGGATCCTGTAGGCGAGCAGTCTCGACTAGAGCTTTCTTACTTGTTAGTTATTTATTTGATCTATTTTCTAAGCAGTTAATGGATTTTTAGTTATTGTTGTCATGACTCTGCACCATTAAATTCGTAACAGCTGTTGCTTGTATGTTCCTGTCGCTTTTTACTAAAATATAAATTGGTTATCTAAATATATGTAAACATGTATATATCCTAGACTAAGCTACATGGGTCAAGGCAACGAATTTTCCATTTTTTCGCACTGGTGTGGATCTTCATGCCCATGTCCTGCTATTCATTTCCCTTTCCGAGTGCTACATCCGGTCACCCATTGTTATGCTAGTCGCTTGGTCGCAGATATCCATCTTCATTATATGGGCGCGCGGGCGTAGCTTTCTGAAGGCTTGCGGTTACTTGCACTTGCCAACAGCAGCAGGAGCAGCAGTAGCAGCAGCAGCAGGAGTAGCAGGAGCAGCTGCGACATCTCTGCCCATCATTTGGGGCATCCGCTGAGGCAGCACTCGTGGCATTTCTTCAGCTTCACTTCACTCCAGTTGCGTCTAGCTGCCTAGCTGGTTGGCTGCTTGGCTGGTTGACTGGCTGGCTGACTAGCTGACTGTCTGTTACCCAAATGTCATGTCTTGCTGTCAAATCAAATCAACTGTCGTGGCTGGGGCTGTCTGCCTCGCTGGCTTGCCAGTCAACGACCACTTGTTAGTCTGTAATTTGCGCTCACACCAAGCCACACACACACATACGCACATACATACTCACACATACACATACGCATGTCAAATACAGACCCAGTCACTGAGGCACAAAGCGCTTACGCTTTTTGCTGGCTGGCTGAAGCTGTTCCCTTTCCCGCTATTTTCCATGCTCCCTCCTTACCTCATTCCCTCCCTCGCCTTCTATTCTTGGCGCTCTGTTGCTTGGTCCGTGGGTTCTGTCATTTGTTGAATCTTCGCGAACTTTGCCTTAGTCATTCAGAGCGCCAAGCATGCGTTATATTATGGGGTATTTTTTGCTTTTTTTTTTTTTTTTTTTGCCACCAGAACTTCAACGAGTTTTCGGGCTAAGCCGCGTGGGTTTCTTTGTTTTGATGTCGGCACTCGCTCTTGCCTTTTGCTTTTCGCTCTTCGGTTTTGTGAGACCCTCAAAGGGAAACTCACCACGGCCTACTGCTCCGTGGCGCTTGACTGAGCTGGTTTGAGTGCAAGTCGCAAGTTCGCCTCACTTTTTACATACTCTCTGGGCTCTAGTCTGTGGCTCAGGCAAAGCGATTGGGATTATGATTGCCGTTGCCATTGCGATTGCGATTACATGGCAAATTCAATTTTGATTTCCTGCTTCGACATTTGCCTTCCGCAATTTGATAATGTATCATGCAGCTGCTACAGCTGGCCGATGGCTAATGGATTTCATCTCGCTATCGCCTGCTCAGCCATAAATATGTGATGATACCCTTCCAAAGGGTATTCTAACTTTGAAAAGTACATATCGTAAGAGGAGAACAGTTTGACAGGTCGTTTTTATCTGTCTGTCCCTAAATCTATGCTTTGATGCGCTATTTTTAGTCCACTTCTTGTTTAAGCAGAAGACTTATCATTAATTTTTCTGCAAAGAGTATTTTCTTTGCGTCATACAATTCATCTCTAGTTCTTTTACTCATTTTTTTGCTATTAAATGTACTTTAGAGGATGATTGGTGCGTCATTGTCTGCACGTGACTGGAATTCAATTTGTCCTCTGCTCTAACAGTTTTTCGCAGCTCATTTGACAAACTCTTCTAATGACTGTTTTATGCATTTAACTTGGCTAGCAATTCACACACATACATACATACACACACACACACACACACAAATACTCACATCAGGTCAGAAGGTGGCGCCAAACTATTGACAAAGACGCCCACATGGTGACACCTAGTGGAAGGCGATGCCGAGTGCAAAGCTAAATTCATGCTGGCCGGGAGCTGATAGCATTGTACGCGATGCCGGCAAAAGGGCCTACAAATATTGCCAGCCGCCTGCTGTTTGTATTGTTTTTATCAGCATATGTGTGTCTCTGTGTGTGTGTGTGAGGGTGTGAGTGTGTGCGCGTGTGTCTGGCCATGGCGTCGTCTCCTGTTGCGCCTTGTGCTCTCGCGCAGCAGGCGATGGCAGTTCAATGATTCCATTGAAGGCATCGGTTCGAAAAATGGCGCGCAATGGGCGCGTGTACGATTTCCACGGCTGCCATTGCCACGGCTGTCATGCCACGGCTGCCACTACTGCGGCTGTGGGTGCGGCTGCTGCTCTTCTTGTAG